>CM076672.1:216756247-218078747 GCA_038501925.1 Xenopus petersii | reverse complement strand
TACTGTGGGGTTCCCTTCCCTAGACGCACAAGTGCCATGTAGCAAATAACTAAACCTCTTTTCTTTGATCTACCTGAAAGAACTCCTGAAATTCCCAGAGATGATTCCAGCATAGATCGATCACAGAATTAGTCATATTTTCTTATCCAATGATCAATGCTGTCATTCTCACAGTACATGCAGTGTAGGCATAAGGTCACAAGGGACAAACTATTTAAAGGGGATCTGTCAACTACAGAAAATCCTGCAAGCTGAAGTAGATATTTCATTTTTCACAGATGTTTGTGTTTTTTATACATTTTTTTTCTTCCTTCATAAATTTCATCTTCTTGCACCTACAGTATCAGACTCCTGTTTTAAGTCCTGTGCAGACGGCATAGGTCAGTTATTGTCTCTGATTCAGGTCAAGGGGATATTTGTGTATAGGGAATTGCTCTGGTGATATCTGTGAATTTATTATTGCTAATTATTTTTTTAATTCTTTATTATTTTTTCAAGAGAAATAAAGGGGGTGTACAGAATTAAGCACTACAATCTGTAGAGTAGTTGTTTACAAATTGTGTGGAAAACATTCAAACTGTAATACACAAATTTATACATTAAACAAGAATCATTGTTTCTTTTCGAATTATTTGTTTGAATTTTTAGTGCTTAACACCTGTGTTTTCCTTTTCAGGATATAAATTAATTTGCAGCTGTTTAGAAGGTAGAAAATTGCACTTAGGATTGATGACTCCCATGGAGTTGGATATCGCACTTCTGATCTAATCAATAAAGCAGGTTTAAAGAATTCTAATAAAATTGCTCCACTGCATGTTTATATACTATTATTTATTTAATACAATAAAGTTGCAGGAATTTCTAATAGAGTAATGTAAGTGTACTTCTTTATTCTATTGTCTGGGGGATGCGTAACATTTTGGCACCAAAACATATCAAAGGAGCGCAGTGGTGTGGTTCAAGAGGGGGGTTTTGTTTTGCTTTAATAAACTATTAAGGACCATTATAGAATCTTCTAAGGTTTTAACTGTTGGAGTTTTTCATTTGAAATTTTGAGGCATTTTTATTTCATTGCATTTATATAGTGCCCGTGCAATTTTTTCAGATATTATACATCATTCACAATTATCCATGCCGCAGTGGAGCTTGCAATAGAAGGACTCTATCACATTCAAACATAATGTATCAGGACCAAATAAACCTGCTTGTTTTGGGTGTGAGAGGAAACCCAAGCAGACATAGGGAGAACATACAAACTCCTTGTAGATAAAGCTTCGGCTGGGATTGAAGTAAGGACCCAAGTCAGTGGCGTAACTATAGACGTCTGCTTCCACTATATATATATATTCCACTATATAAATAAAACCCTCCTCCCCTGCCTGCGGCGAGGAAGGGGTGAGGAAGGGGGACGCAACTTGGGTGGAAGTAGGTGTAGAGTGGCCGGAGTCGGGGCAGGAAGTGGGTGGGGGGCAGGTCGAGAAGTGGGCAGGAGAATGGGGATTGCGTTGGACCACTCTGGATAATTTTTTGCCGGGGGGCCTGGCGCACTTCCTACCTCTTTTCTGCACAATTTCTGTGTAATACAGCATTTATTTACTACCACAGATGTTACAACTTTATACATTTTAATAATAATCACATTCTCTTATATGTCAATGTCTCCCATTTTCACTTACATGTAGATTTACCGAGATTTTTCCTCACTGAAAAAAAAAATAGATATTTCCCATAGGCTGTCATTATAAGATATTTCACCTGACCATTTTTGGTCACAGGTTTTAATAGTTTTTGCCAAACAAATGCCAACAACATTTCAAACTTTCATAAATATGCCCATTATGGTACACTTTTTTTGTCCAAACTGGCAACCAATTCTTTTTAAAAACTGATGTTTGTTTTTTCTGGCCAGGGCTTAATTTTCAATAGTCTTCCACACATCTCTCTTTTTGGGGTCACAGACTACAAAAAGAACTAGACTTACCATAAACTGGACAAGGTTTCAGGCTCAATGAGGGCGAACTGGGTGTTCATCAAATTATTTTTTTTTTTTTCAATAAATCAGGATTATAATTAGCAAGTTTCATTCTCTGTTATTCACTGGAGCTTGCTGACTGCATTCTTTGTTGTACTAGAAGACTTTCTAGTATACTTGTCTCTTATGCCTGGCACCTTATGCCTTTTTAGAGTACTTTGTGCCCAACCACTCATCACATATATTTCTATCCACCTTTAAGCACAGACCAATTAAAATGAATTATAAGCAGGGATCAAGCCATCTACCTTTTCTGTGGCTATTTTTCCACTTTCCACTTCCATTTCCACTGTCTCTACTTATCTAGTCAAGATTTCTAGTCAAGCATTAATAATTTGTATTTTTCCTACTGAGAATCAAATTTTTGTACTTTACCATCTTAAAAATTTCCCTCCTTGTTTGGTGACTATGATATTGATGTTATTCTGCTGCATTATGTACCAAAGATATTTTGTCCTTGTCTAGGACCTTATAAAGACATTCCAGCTTCCAGCCTATCTTGGGGTTCCACTTCCAACACTTAATAGATCTCTAACCTCTTAAAGAACTAGAACTACAACTCTTAAAATTACTTTGAGCTCCTTGGAACTGAGACATCTGTGGTGTGGTAATTGTCTTGTAACAGGGCTGCCCAGAGTGACTTGTATAACATAGGTTGTTTTGTTGTTTTAACCCAATCTAAACTTTTCAGCCACACACACACACCCATCAGATGTTCCTAGCCTATCAAGGAAGAAGAAAAAATCCTACTATTAGTTATATGAAAGGAATAAACATTGATGCCCCTAATAAAAAAAAAATCTCTGCTGAAAGCAAATCTGCAGTAGGTTTCTAATAAAAAATAGTTATGATGTGGCTGAGGTAGGTTTCTAATAAAAAATAGTTATGATGTGGCTGAGAAGGCTACTGATACACAAGTTATTTCATTACAACTGAGAAGCATTTATGACATATGCCAGAATACTTTATGGAACACATCATAGATTACCCAGAATAATTGTCCTGTCAAATATACAGGGCAAAGTACCAAAGACCATCATAATAAAATACAAATACATTATTTTTTGAGGCTCTGTGACTCCCAATGATTAATTATAGCCATGCAGTGTACAAACAAGCACTGATCTTGTTGCTACTGGTCTGTCCTTGAACACAGTGTCTTCCAAATATCATGGACTGAACTGTAATAACAAGGGGAACCTAGGTCTAAGAATTCCTTCTATTGTAGATTGGACTGATAGAATGATACACCTAGGAGTTTCTTTCATTTGCCATGACTTGGCTTGTAATAGAGAAATACAGCTAAGAGTGCCTTACATATATGAATTGCTTCCCATACATTGATTAGATCATAATTGAAGGATGTTTGCAGTAGTTGGATTGGAGCATAATTGAAGGATGTTTTCCATACATGGATGAGACCATAATTGAAGGATGAAACTGAAGAACTGAAGAGTGACTTCTATATATATATATATATATTATGAATGGCATGATTCTTAACAGAAATATATAACAGAGCTATAACTATAACAGAAAGATCACATAATTCCATAAATCACATCATTCTGAAGTTAAAGGCCTTGAGCTGATGCCAAGGAGAGTGATATTTTAGCTAATTAATAAGAAGCTTGCTTCCATATTAATTACTGTGATTTGGGAGCCGTGATTCAAATGAATTTCTCTTTCACGGGTTGGATTAATTCAGTTCAAATATGCATTTTAAAAATGGCAAAAACCCAATGTGATCTGAATGCAAATTACTCAAAAAAAACCCCAAAAAACTTTGGTACAGCACAGTACAACACTGGTTGGGAAATTCCAAAATGAAACATTTGATAGACAAATTTTCAAATTTACTTGAAAATGACGTGCCCACAAAGATGGCATAGCAAAAACATATGCAAACACTTGTGGGTGCTTAACATTTAGATATTGTGCTCTGTTGGCAAATTATGTTCCATAACACCATGACAATATCCTGCAAGCAGCTGTCATTCAAAGTGGCAAGGCTGATTTTCCTTGACTAAAAAAAAGAAGTAATTTAAGCATGATTAGCTGTATTTGGTTGTATCCATTGTAACTATATTGCCAAAGATCCTTGAATCAAATGGTTTTTGTGTTGTGATAAAGCTTCCAGAGCACCACTTTTCTATTACCAATGTTCCACTACAGGGAAAAAATATAATTTGTCTGCAGGAAAACCCTTTTTATCCTGTTGTCTAGACTTTTTTTTTACTTATGAGACAGATTAAGTTCTGTGTGCACCAGGGAGGCCCATCGATCAGGTTTGCACTTAAATTCCCAATCTCCATGGAAACCAGAAGACTACCATGTCTGGCCTTGTCTGCAAAGTGACTGATTAGAACTGTAAGAGCTGTGAGAGCCAGAAGCAAAACATTTTGACAATGCATTAACACAGGTATAATGTTAAGCATTTCTCAACACTTTGGATAACCATGTTAAACTGGACCAAAATTATATCCTTAAATGCTTAGTCCATGTTTTAACGAGACTTCTTCAGGAAGTGTAGGTAGGTCTATTACTGCTGTTATAAAGCCTGTCTGGTGCCTCCACCATGGCTCTGGGCAGCTCAGGGATCCCATGCATTGCTTCTGCATCATGCTGATATCATAATTATCATTGCAATGTCATCATTGTTCTACAACAAAGGGGTGTCATGATGATGCCAGGATGATATTACTACATCACAGGGATACTAAATGATGTCCCCATGCCATATTTTGATACCAAAGTTTTTTCAAAAATCCAGTTCACTTTTTTATTGTGGTCAAATCATAGGAACCAGTTTCTGCAAAAGTCAAGCTAGGCAGAAATCACCTAAGGCAGGGGTCCTCAACCATTTTTTTTATCCATGAACTACATTCAAATATAAAAGGAGTTGGGGAGCAAGACAAACAAAAGGTTCCTGTGTCCACCAAATAAGGTCTGTGATTGGCTATTTGGTAGCCTCTATGAGGACTGGCAGCCTACAGGAGGCTCTGTTTGGCAGTACACCTGGTTTTCATGAAATCAAAACTTGCCTCCAAGCCTGGAATTAAAAAATAAGCACCTGCTTTGGGGTCATTTGGAGCAGCATCCAAGGGGTTGGTGAGCAACATGTTGGGGATCACTGACCTAAGGACTAGGATAAAGTTCAGGGTAGGCAGAAATTGTTAAAAAGTTGTAATTTACCAAAGACAGGCATAAGAGCCACTTTTTTTGCCACTTAGGCCATTAAGTTTGGTCATGAGCAGGAGTAAAATAAGTACATGGCTCATGAGCACCTTGCCTCTCATGGCACAAGGAAGGGGTGAATTATGATATTGATAAGCAAGGAACAAAGAGAACACATTTTAAGAACAAATTTGTTGTCTAGTCTCAGTCTCTAGACATGGTGCAACAGCATACATATGTATGAAGGCTTTCAGAAGGGGTTGCACGTTGCACTCCATTAGCATCTGAAGGGCTGGTCATTGCCCATCACAATCCAAAGTCGTCTTCCACACTGCAGCTCTTTCCCTAATTATAAAACAAGTCAGTCAACTGAATTCAGAAGAAGATTAATGTCACCCCTATAATAAGGTTCAGTCATTCACAGCACAACTGCTATACTGTATATTGCAAATCTGATGTGACTGAGGCAGGTAGCACAATCACATGAGGGCATGTATACTGAACAAAGACAATATTTTATTATTTATGAGCATATAATCACCCATCTTGGTTGCATAGATGTAGCTTCAGGATGCAAAGCTGAACTGCTGTTCTAATAGAAGCCAGTAGCACCTCTGACATACAGTAGGTCTATAAACCTGTAAAGGGAACAGATGCTCATGACCCAATCTTATTGTAGTTCTCTTCCAAAAACAGAGACTATTTTGGACCCCTGTGTAATCTGTTTGGGGAGTTCCTATGGCTGTCATATTCATCCTCTAATAGCAAGGCCTGCTTTTTATTATATGATCATATTATTTTTATTCTCCCCCTTCCCTTTATTTAAATTCAGAATTGCCACCTGGAAGCACCTGCTTTAATTCTCATTTACTTGAATGTCTCCTGCATTTTGCTAGCTGCCTGTAACTCAAATAAATTGTATTCCTCAAAAGATACAGTAAAGTCAATAAATTGTGGGTTGTGGGATGACTTGTTTTCTTTCACTCTCCACTGATCATGACTCATTTGCTCAAATCAAAGAACGTCCTTAGCTGCCCCACTGCTCCTGCCTTTGCCAGCTGCAGATAAAACATATAAGATTTTTAAGATGTGTTTTTCCTTGGGTTCTGCATCTCATTTTAGACAATTAAATGATTTCCTTAACAAATAACTTGATTAAACAACACATTTAATAGGCAGAATGCACTTCAAATTCAAAATGAAATGACTATAGAAGAGGAAATGCACCATATCTATAGTTTCACTGGTTAGCGCTTCATTATCACTACACTCTAAACTCTCATGAGCAGGTCTTAATATGACCTCTATGCATATTTTCATTCTCCTCACACAACTGTATACATGATTGGATGGTAGAAAAAAAAGTTTACTTTTCCATTCTGATTTCTATTTTTTCATGAATTTTATTTTTTCTCTTGAAATTCATGTTTTTTTATTTCCCTAAAACTCTACAAATTTGAGATTTAGCAAGTGTAAAAACCATGAAAAACTCTAATACAAATACAGTAAAAGTAGTCGAGTTCCTTTAGTAGTAGTAATTTTTTAAACTTTTAGAGGTTTTTTGAATTTTTTAGAGCATCAGCGTTTTTTTGCCAGTTGTTCTATTTATATTTGGATCTTTTAATAACTTTCATGGCATTTTTGGTTTTATAGAAAATGAGTTTAATCGTAATATCAAAAAGCTCTACCACTATATCTCGACCTTTAATAAATGGGCTGCTAAGACACATCTATCATCCTTTCAATAAAATAGTAACCTTTTCTTTAATTCTATCAAAATATTGTTTTTGTCCTCAATGCATTTTATTACCCTAATCATTTTGGGCCTCTGGGGCACATTTACTAAAGTGTGAATTTTCTCTTCATCTAACTTCAGCAAAGTTCACCTCAATTCGCCAAGAGCATTTTCACAACACATCTCATATTTACTAAAAATCGTAAGCACACTTTTTCAAGAGAAATGTGGTCAATTTTCTCTTGACATAAATTCTCAGTGAAAATTTGCCAGTATATTTCTCTTTGAAAAAATATGCTCTTGTGCGCTTAGTGAATTCGAGCATTTATCACTAGAGAGAAAGTTCAACTGGAGAAGAGAGGTGAATTTACTCCAATGCAAAGAGAATTTTCACCCATGCAAAGTTAATTGTCCAAGACTTGAGGTATTCTCCTTTTAGTAAATTGGCGACGTTGAGGGGAATCTTCATTTTTAGTGAAACTACTCCAAATGTTCACCTAGGGATGCACCGAATCCAGGATTCGGTTCGGGATTCGGCCAGGATTCGGCCTTTTTCAGCAGGATTAGGATTCGGCTGAATTCTTCTGCCCGGCCCGAACCGAATCCGAACCCTAATTTACATATGCAAATTAGGGGCGGAGAGGGAAATTGAGTGACTTTTTGTCACAAAACAAGGAAGAAAAATCTTTTCCCCTTCTCACCCCTAATTTACATATGCAAATTAGGGTTCGGATTCGGTTCGGTATTCGGCCGAATCCTTCGCCAAGGATTCGGGGGTTCGGCTGAATCCAAAATAGTGGATTCGGTGCATCCCTACTTTCATCCTTTAGTAAATATGCCCCTCTGTCTCGTGTAAGAACAAAATTGGCCATATACTGGCAGAGTTAAGCGGACGATACTGTTCCTTAGGACAGAGTTGGTGGCTTATCTGCCAGATGATTGCGAGAATCCGCTTCCCTGCTGCTTCTCTGCTCCTGCTCTGCCTGCACCCGGGTGCAGGCATATGCTGGCAGAGTTAAGCTGTTAGGCTAGGGCCAGACATACTTATGATTGAGGATTCAATCATAGGAATAATGCAAAATCCTTCGACTTCGATATTCGAAGTCGAAGGATTTTACTTTGATGGTCGAATATCGAGGGTTAATTAACCCTCGATATTCGACCCTAGGTAAATGTGCCCCTAAGCATGCGACTACTCCTATCATTTCAAAATCTTTAGCCATCTTACTCCCCCTCCTCCAAGAACCACTCTGCCCTATCCCCCCATTGTTTATCAACTGTGCTTCAAATGTCTGTGTTATCTTCAAACAGATTGATCCTAGTGATACCACTACTGATAAGACTAATGACTATATTAAAAAGAACAGGACCAAGCAGTGAGGCATACATGTTTCCCTTGAGCTTACAAAATTAATTCTGTTTTAACAGATAGAATGACATCCATTTGTTTGTGTCAAGTCCTAAACTATGCAGTTTCTAAATCAGTTAAATGCGTTGGTGTCAAATGCCTTGCCATCATGTATTCTGTACAAATAATTATATCTGTACATATACTTATATTATATTTTGTTTACTGAACAGGGAAGACTATATGTACTAAAACACCTTCAATTAAGAATGACTGTATATATACAGGTATGGGACCTGTTATCCAGAATGCTTGGGACCTGTTGTTTTCTGGATAACGGATCTTTCTGTAGTTTGGATCTTCATACCTTAAGGCTTCTAGAAAATCATTTAAACATTATCAGTTAGTACAGGTATGGGACCTGTTATCCAGAATGCTCGGGAACTGGGGCTTTCTGGATAACTGATCTTTCCATAATTTGTATCATCATACCTTGAGTCTACTAGAAAATCATGTAAAAATTAAATAATCCCAATAGGCTGGTTTTGCTTCCAATAAGGATTAATTATATCTTAGGTGGGATCAAGTACAAGCTACTGTTTTATCATTACAGAGAAAAAGGAAATAATTTAAAAAATTTGGAAAAAATAGAGTCTGTTGGAGAGGCCTTTCTGTAAATCGAAGCTTTCTGGATAATGGATTTCCTTCTGGATAAATATACCAAGTAAGAGGCAGTCAGAGGGTATGTCAAGGCTACAAAGCCAATCAGAGGATGAAAAGATAATTCATGAAAAAATAATCAGGCCTAAAACCTAACGCAAGTTAGGAAGCTGAAGCAAAGTTCAATAATGAGTACTCAACCCAAAAGGCCCAAACAATCATAAATAGGGCCCATAGTTTGCTTTTTAATTTTTTGAAATTTCTGAATCAGCAACAAATCTTAATATATAAAACGATGACGGTCATGTAGCTATGGTCTTTCATTAATCCAGCTAGCGTGTATCAAAGGAAATACTGAATGAAGAACAGAATGGAGCTCTACTGAAAACAACTGCTGCTGAACCATGACCAAATTCAATTGGTTTAGTCTCAATTACAGAACTACCTGTAAGTTGTAAGAAAAATTTCTGAAACGTTTTAATCAATATTTCCAATAATTTTAAACAGTAGGTTTTCCAGTAATTACCACCGTTTGAATCCCTTACCCTTAATTCCTCCTTGGCAGAGAATTCCATCTTTTTATTGCTCTGGGTTTGGTGAACATATTTTTTCATTTACGTTGAAGATTGGATCTCCTTCACCACTGAAAGTAAAGGAGACCTAAAGTTCTTTGAAGCAAAAAGTCTGACTATTTTAAACGCTGAGAAGCAGAGAGTAAAAATCTGCATTAAAAACTGTCCAACTTACACCGAATTTAAGTGGTGCAGTATCTTTGCCATCTTCACCTTTATAAACAAAAGCAGTAGAACAAAAGAGGAACCTTGCATCGTTTTTCATATCCTGCATCTTTATAAATATTAAATAATTTTTACACCGGATTTTGTATTTTTTTTCTTTTTGATTTCCACCTCTCAAACTCTGTCATCAAGTTACTGTATGTCATTTAAAATGTACTTGTGTATGCGGCACAGTGTTTATACACCCCTCCCACACACACATATCTTATTTGTCTCTATTATATAAGATTTTTCCCATTTCCTTTTTACTAAACTATCAAACCAAAAGCACAATACGAGCGTAATGGAAGAAAATTATCATGAGTTTGAGTAGAAATGTAAAATTCAGAGTGACCTACTTTCCTATCTGAGCAATTAAGCTTTCAAAGGCTACAATTTACTTTGCCTGAAAAGTTTTACGATAATTTGTTCACATATACATATATTTTTTTATGTATTATATTCTATGTATTTTTATTTTTACCTTAATTTGTTATTGGCAACACTTTGCTGATCTTATTCGCTAATTAGCGGCACCAAGGCTTAAACTGAATGTGGCAGTGACGTCAATGGATGTCTGTGTGATAAATAACATGATATGTCTCTATATCTACTCGCAGCAGGCAGTTTTCTTCTTTAACCAAAATTTTAATTGTTAACCTAGATGTTATCATTACAGTATTGGATTCCAAAAGTTTATCCATTTGATTAAACTCATAGATAACAGATAATTGGTAAAGGACATTTAGCTATTACTTCATATCCCACATCCCCGATACATTGTGAAGATATCCCAACTTATCTAAACGTTTTTACTTTTGGAATTGACAAAGGGCGACATGATGAGACCATTTTCCACAGATCTTTTCTATATGTATTTGATTGCCTCTCACCCGCCATTTTTATTATTTTTTATGTCGTTATTCTTAATATAAATAAAAAATAATAAATAAAAAACATGGACCTAACTTTGTTGGCCAGCGATACGGTTGTTGATTGAATGAAACAAAGATTGATAGACTGATGGACAGAGCCATGTGTACAGGTCTAAAGACTGTAGGGGTCAAATGCTATACAATTTGTCATGTTTTTAAAGGCTTGCTCTACTGGTTTGCTCTTTAAATAATATTGTCTATTCTGTCCACCGTACATATGATATTATAGGGGTGTAAATTAAATAAAATGTTCCCATTGAAATGGAACGGCAGTTTTATTATCATTCCGATTTCTTTCTTTTTTTTCACAAATCATATTTTTTTCTTTAAAAATATGTGTTTTTTTATTTCTCTAAGGGGGTTATTTTACTCAAACTAATTTTTTTCTCATATTGTACCAGAAACAAACTCAACATAACTCCCATCAATGAATTTGGCTAATTTACTAATAAAGCAATTTGAAAAAATCGGACAAAAAAGAAAACTCAAAAAATGTTTATGGCCTTAAAAACCTCAAATTTAAAGAGTTTTCTAGTGAAAACCAGCATCAAACACCCTAAAACACCCAAAAATTGTTAAAGGCAAAAAACATCTTCATATGGTTAAAGGGACATCTGCCATTGACCTTTATATGAATTAGACAGGTTTTAGCTTGATTATTTTCAGATTCTGACTTTTTGCTGCTTCGGGGCATAATAAATCTCTAAAAATTTTAGTTTTTTTCTCTAAAAATTTTAGTTTTTTAGTGAAAAAATATGAATTTTTAGAGAAAAAAAACTGGACCTTTTTAACATTCTAAAATTTGAGATCAAGTGTGAAAATCTCTAATTCAAAACTGTGCGATAAAAGTAGTTGAGGTTCCATAGAAGTCAATGGGAGCTGCACTATTGGACTTTTTTTAACCATTCAGGTGTTTTGAGGTTTTTGGATTTTGTTCGCTAGTAATTGTCTATTCAAATTTTTTTTTTACCGTTTAGTGTTTTCTTCCATTTGTAATTTTTATATTCAGATCTTTAATGACTTTTGACATTAATGCCATTGGTGGTTTTAGAGAGAATTAGTTTAATTGTGGTTTCAAAAAGCTCTAATACAACAAAAATTAATAGACAAAATAAACAAATAAATTGGCCTCTAAGGGGGTTATTTATCAAAGGTCGAGTTTTTGAGTTTTTTTTCTACCTCGAATAAACTCACTGCTCCAATGTTTGCTTATGTATGAAAAACCCGAATGTAAAAAATTTGATTAAATCGGGGGGGGGGGGGGACTTGAATACATCAATTGAACAAGTTATCGGCGAAAAAAAACTTGAATACCTTGAACTGATCGAGTTTTCAAGCACAAACCACCAAAAACACGAAGGCTAAAAACATTTTCAAATGGTTCAAGGGACCTCTGCCATTGACTTCTACATGACCTTGACAGGTTTTAGCTGGAGTGTTTTTGGATTCTGGCTTTTTGCAGCTTCGGGCATAACAAATCTTGAAATATTCTATTTTTTTATCCCGAAAAGTAGTTTTTACTGAAACTACTCTTGAAAGACTCAAATTTTTCAGGAAAACACAACTTGACCTTTGATAAATAACCCCCTAAGTGGCTTGACCTGTGAGACCTGAAGTACTCTACCAGTGGTTTAAATATATGTTGGGTGCCCTATGCCCAGTTGATATAATGGGAGGGATTGTCATGGAATTTTTAAATACCAGTGATCACTTGTCAGAACAAAGAAATCACAACATTTTATAGACTTGGGAACGTATGACATGAGAACATACACACACAGGAATGAAAGGGAGTTACTGGTGGGAGAGCATAGAGATATCACTCCACAGCACAGCACAAAGAATTGCATTTAGAGTCAAAAAGGTGGTTCTGCCTCAAGGACAGGGTTCTAGTAACCAAGGATAGATTAAGAGCAGAATTAATCCAAGTCAGGGGGCTCACAGGGGAATCTGCATACACAGAATTTTATTCTCACTCAAGTATTGCCATATACAGCTATTGGATCTGTTATCCACAATGCTTGGGACCTGGGGTTTTCCAGATAAGGGATCTTTCCATAATTTGAATCTTCATAGCTTAAGTCTACTAGAAAATCATGTAAACATTAAATAAACCCAATAGGCTGGTTTTGCTTCCAAAAAGGATTAATTATATCTTAGTTGGGATAAAGTACAAGGTACGGTTTCATTAATACAGAGAAAAAAGGAAATTATTTGGATAAAATGCAGTCTATGGGAGATTACTTTACCATAATTTGGAGCTTTCCGGATAACGGGTTTCTAAATAATGGATCCCATACCTGTACTATGCTCTTGTTTTGCTACCTGAGTTGCGTGTGGGAGTTTTGAGGGTCTAGAGGCTGCAGGAGGCCAGCGATGAAAGGAGCATCTAAGGGGTGTAAGTGAGTAAAGGCAATGCAGAGCGCAGCTGTAGAAGATGTAGTGGAAATAGTATGCCTAAGGTAAGAATCCTTACTGTAGAGACCATATAAGAAGAAGTTGCATGTTCAAAAGACAATTTATTAATGTTCAGGAACCACTGATGGCCAACCTTCTGAGAGCCAAACTCAAGTAATAAGAAATGCTTGCTCTGCTGGGAGTTGTCCTTCACCATGCTGAGCTGAGTGACAGTGATCAGCAGATGGCCACCAAAAAATATTAGCATAGAAGTCTCTTAAAAGACTGGCAAGAGCAACAACTTCTGGCATAAACATACATCATGACAGCATCAATACAGAAGACTTAACGGTTCATTGGTATAAGCAAACAACAAAATATTACTAAAGTTACTATCACAGCTCAGTGATAAGCAGATGAAGACAGGAATGGTTATAGAGTCAAAAAACCAGCAGCACACCAAGTCAGTTGTGATGATGCAAAATAGTGATTTATTTAGCCCAAAAACACATACCAAATGGGCAAAGTTTCGGGCCCCCAGGACCCTTTATTTAACCTTTGCATCATCACAACTGACTTGGTGTGCTGCTGGTATTTTAACTTGATACATTTATAACCCCGTGGCAGGCGTGGATCTTCCAGTTCAGCATCAGACACCATTGCATGGATGTCAACTTCTGAGAGTTTGAGCTCTCCATTCCTGGGGACTGGTTATAGAAACACAGCAATGTGGTCACTACTAATGCTTGGTGCTTGAATGCTTGGTAGAACTGAAGGACACTTCCATACCAAGGCAGGCACCTTCCTTGTCCCCGCTGGGCATATGATTATTCAAAATATGACCTCATTTATCAACAGTGACAGGGGCCATTTATTGTAATAACTGATGCTCAGCAGAATAAGATCCTTTCCTAGTTTTCAAAGACACAATAAGCGGAGGAAAAAGCCAGAGTAGCAGCTGCATCTAGGTCCCTAGGCTCCCCCTTGTGTTCAGAGCTTGTGCAGAGACTTCGGTCTAGACAATTGTCTCTACTTCCTTAGTTTGCCATTGGTGTCCTATATTAAATCTGGGGCATGACCACTGATATTTCCCCCTTTGCTGTATTTTCTAGCCAGCCATCCAGTAATGTTTTGTCTGGTCCCTTATGAAATGACTTAGAGGCCATTCTTTCGGCTTTCCATTAATGATAAACTTGATGACAGAAAACTGTCAAAAAAAATTCACTTTTAAGTCCACAAATCTTCACATACAGTATTTCAATGTACTGACCTCTGTATTGAGTTCTAAGACCTGAATGGTCTTAGAACAACCTCAAATGAAGTTCACAAAATCAGTCTGCAGGACACCAACTACGTAACCTAAAATTGCTAGACATTACTAGAAGAAAATCTTAATTATTTAACTGGGCACATCACTTGCTAAGTTCAGCAAACCTGATGAATTAACATGGGACATATATGAATATATATATATATATATATATATATATATATATATATAAATATATATGAATATATATATATATATATTTATATATATATTTATACAGTTCACCCATGTACCCTAGTGCTGGGACAATAGAACACATTAGAAACAACTGAACACAATTCCACGATTCCACATCAAGCTTTCGTTAAATACAGACTTTTAAAAATGTAAAATGTTGACTCATTAGGCACATTTATTATTCAGATGCAAATGTATATGAATACTATAGCAACAAATCAGCAATGGGCAATCTTCAGCCAATTTTTAATAATAAACTAGTTGGTTGCTGGGCATTATTCCACTTGGGAATGTCTATACCTAAGTTAAGAAAATAGTTCAAATAAATCCGTACATTCCTTACATTATATTAAATGAATATAAATGTATAGACCATATTATCCAGAATGCTCAGGATCTCTGGTTTTTCATGATAGTGGTTCTTTCAGTAGTTTGGATCTTCATACCTTACGTCTACTAGAAAATTATGTAAACAAGGCTGGTTGTGCCTCCAATAAGTATTAATTATATCTTAGTTTAGATCAAGTACAATATACTGGGTTTTTTTATTAGTAGAAAAAGAAAATCATTTCTATAAATTTAGATTTGAATAAAATGGAGTCTATGGGGCAAATACACTATACACTAACCTCCGAAAATTCGCCAGCGACGGCTTCACTAATAGTGCAACACTTCTCCAGGCGTAGATTTGCCAGGACAACGCTAATTCACTAAAATCCGAAGTTGTGTCCAGGGCGCCGAATGCTGGCGAAGTTGCGCTAGCATTACTGCACCAAGCGAAGCGAAGTTGCGCTACCATGCCCTAATTTGCATACGACGGGAAGTTAAAGTTGAGCGGACGTATATGTTGCAGCAAATACATTACACTACACAAGCCCGGGAAACCTTAATAAAATAAAGTTGTTATATTGCCCTACACATGAGCCTAGTTTATGTGAATATGTTAGGAAATGTAGGGGGGAAGCAGGTTACCCCCCAAAAAAATTACACTCTTTTGCAGCCTATCATCCTGAAAAATAGAAAAGACGCTAGAGTTTTTTGGGACTTGAAAAATGTTCAACCATTTTTTGAGGAACTCCTATCTACTCTATTGCACTTCGCCTGGCACAAGAGGTAACGTTCAGTAAAATCCGCATCTTAGTGAATTTGCTCAGTTACGTCCATTTACCAGAGTGCAAATTTGCCAGGCGTTAAGGAGCGAAGTACCACTATAGTCTATCTCCTTCGCTAGCGAAGTTACACCATTTTCACCCGTGTTAGTCACTTCGCCCTTTAGTAAATTTGCCCTATTAGGAGATTGCCTTCCTGTATTTCCGAGCTTTCTGGATAATGGGTTTCCAGATAATGGATCCCATACCTGTACTCATTATCCATTAATTAATTCATTATCCATCCATCCATTAACCCCTTAGCGAACCTGCAAGACTTATGGGCTTGTTGGTCCTTTAGATCAACTGCGCTTAATACTGTCCATTGAAGGGTTTATCCCAAATAACTATATCAAATTATCTTCTAATTGTGCTTAGGTTAAACCTCATTGTTTTACAGAAGAGACCAAGATCAACACAAAGAGAACATATGGCAGTTTCAGAATATGCACAGAATATCTCCTTACTCTTATGTTTTTAACATTTTTAATCCAAGCTACATTATATAATGAGGCCATGGAAGAAACAAGGTCCCCTTGCTTACCCCATTGCTGTTTTTGCTGTAAAACTGTAATTCAAGTGGAAATAACTTAGCATTACTAAGCTATACTATATAGAATATGCTCTGATGGACTATTTATGGTATCATGGTGTGTTAGGCTCCAATGTAACAGGCCCTTGAGCTGTAAAGAAGTTTCCATGAACCTTACTAAACAAAACTAATGGGAGGTTTGGCTATACTGAAATGGCTTTAAATGATTGTGACGGTACTTCTAGTCGGTGCGCTTGACAAACGGCATGCAGGTCCTAAAAATGTATTGTGGTGCACAGTCGATAAATGAAAATAGCAGCATAGTTCTGCTCCTCTGCTTCCCCTACTTAATATATGCTTGAATCACATATAGCATTATGTTTTTTTTTTCTAACTATTGTGAGAAATGAACAAGCCTATGAGTAAGTGCCCACCTTTGGCACAAAACGCGTTAGGTATGGCTATGTCCTGATAAAGATTTTCTACTTTTTTAAATCATCTGGGCTCCTTTCTCAACTAACAGTAAGTCTATCCTGCCTTTGTTTTTATTTTGTTTAATTGAAACTCAATAACCCCAGAAATTTGGAATACATATCAGCATAAAAGGCAATCTCTGGTTGGGTACAGCAATGGCAGTAAATAACCAACAAACATGTTTTTGGTAAAAGAGAATAATCTAGTCATTTTTGGTAAACCACATTATTTATATAATGAAACGAGTAATTTAGCTCTCTATGTATTGTAGAATACATGCAACTGATCACAGTCATTTCATATGATATGTAGATATTAGGGATGCACCGAATCCACTATTTTGGATTCGGCCGAACCCCTGAATCCTTCAAGAAATATTCTGCCAAATACCGAACCGAATCCTAATTTGCATATGCAAATTAGGGGTGGGAAGGGGAAAACATTTTTTATCTCCTTGTTTTGTGACAAAAAGCCATCTGATTTACCTCCCCATACCCAAATTGCATATGCAAATTAGGATTTGGTTTGGCCATCTGAAATCGAATCCTGCTAAAAAAAGGCCTAATCCTGGCAGAATCCCGAACCGAATCCTGGATTCTGTGCATCCCTAGTAGAGACCCCAATATAACAGAGAAAAATAACAGAAATTAAGGATGATAAAGCAGTTATATAGGTTTTTCTTTCATGAGTAGGGATGTAGCGAACTGTTCGCCGGCGAACTAGTTCGCGCGAACTTCGACTGTTTGCGTCCGCCGAATGTTCGCGAACGTCGCGCGACGTTCGCCAATTTGAGTTCGCGTTCGATTCGAATAAAAATCGTTCGACCATTCGATTCCTTCGACCGCTAAAATCGAACGATTTCCATTCGTTCGAACGATTGTAAGCATTCGATTGAATGAAAATCCTTCGATCGAACGATTAAAATCCTTCGATCGTTCGAATCGAACGATTTTGCGGGTGTTCGAAGTTCGCAAACTGTTCGCGAACTGTTCGCATTTTTGCCGGTGTTCGCGAATGGCGTTCGCGAACACCAAAACGGCAGTTCGCTACATCCCTATTCATGAGGTCTTCCGATGCAAGGGTGGGAGGTGATAAGGGCAAATGTCTTTTCTGCTCTACCCTAAAACTCGTCATAAATGCAGAGAAACAAGACACGTACTTACCACCATGTTATTTAATGACACCCAGCAATCTGGTGGGAATTCCTGAAGTAATGGTACCAAAAACTGAAGGCAACCGTCCCAGTGACAAAGCAGCAGCATCATCCCAATGAGATTGAAGATTCTCACCACAGCACTAGCCAAGTCATAAGTCATATGGAAAATCTGTGCAGAAAAGAAAAAGATCACTGTCAGTTGCCAATTTAGCTCGGTACAACAGGTGAACGGACATCAAAATAATACATATGCAACCGGAACTAAAAATTTTGTGTCAGTGATATACCTGATACCAGTATACTTTTTTTTTACTACTTTTGAAAAATTAGACTTCAAATATAATGAATTGAGAAAAGAACACTTGAAAAGAAACTATCTAAAACCAACTTAGTGGGCGGACTGGACATTTCTGTTCTTATTGTTGCTCTACAACAAAAGTCATTGGAGACCACTTTCCTAGCTACCAACCCAAAAATGGCACCTGGGTTGCTTGTTAGATAGACAACCATGATATTGCTGAGGTTAGCCTTGGCAGAAGTATTCTTTAAAATGACTTTCCCACTTGATAAAAAATATGGATAGGCATAGTCCGTGCCACTTTCACTTGCAACAAACGTATATTGGAGAGCGCTATATGCTGGGCTTGATTTGCCATTAAAGGTGCCATAGTCCAATTTGTTATGTTCCCCACGTTATTGTGCTACTGTGCTGAACCATGCTTCTAATCCTCACCTACCGTATATTGCATTTTATTCTAAGATTGTGTTCCCCTCCAATACCCTCTAGGTATTTGTAACATTTTTACAAATGACATCACCAATTTACATCAGCACCCACATCCATATATCTATAATGTACAACAAACCAAAACATCTCCTGCTCTCCTCATTTTACAGCATGTCCTTCAATATGGTTTGTTGAGAATTACAGCTTTAGCTGTCTGATGCCTTGAGGGATGCTTATGTTACCCTCTTCTACTATTGTTAAATGAGCCCTAGAATGTTTTTGTTACTCACATGTAGTGATGGGCGAATTGGTGGTGTTACCGTGAAATTCATGTAATGGCGAAAAATTTGTAAAATGTATTACAGTCAATGGCATCAAAATAATTTTGGAGCGAATCAATTTAAAAAATTTTCGCGCATCAATTTTTATATGTGCGACTATTTAGTCCAAATGCATTAAAGTCGATGGGTGTCCAAATAATTTTGATGCGAGCCAATTTTTATACGCACGCCAATTTTTTTTGGCATGAGCGTCAATTTTTATATGCGCGACTATTTAGTCCAAATGCATTAAAGTCTATGGGTGTCCAAATAATTTTGATGCGCGCCAAGTTTTATACGCACAGCAATTTTTTTTGACGCATCAGATTTTTCTAGGGATGCACCGAATCCAGGATTCGGCCTTTTTCGAATCCTTGTGCCTGGCCGAACCGAATCTGAATCCTAATTTGCATATGCAAATTAGGGGTGGAGAGGGAAATGGCGTGACTTTTTGTCACAAAACAAGGAAGTAAAAAAATTTTCCCCTTCCCACCCCTAATTTGCATATGCAAATTAGGGTTCGGATTCGGTTCGGTATTCGGCTGAATCCTTTGCGAAGGATTCGGGGGTTCGGCCGAATCCAAAATAGTGGATTCGGTGCATCCCTAGATTTTTCGTCTGTGAATTGTCGCCACAGTTTTGCGGATTAATTTGCCTGTGGCAAAACATGGAAAATTCATGTCTGGCAAATTTATTTACTACTCACATAGTAACATAGTAACATAGTAAGTAAGGTTGAAAAAAGACACGTCCATCGAGTTCAACTTTTTTTTTTTTTTTTTTTTCTTTATTAACTACCTATCTGCCAGTTGATCCAGAGGAAGGCAAAAAAAAAACATCTGAAGCCTCTCCAATTTGCCTTAGAGGGGGAAAAATTCCTTCCTGACTCCAAAATGGTAATCGGACCAGTCCCTGGATCAACTTGGACTATGAGCTATTTCCCATAACCCTGTATTCCCTTACTTGCTAAACACCATCCAACCCCTTCTTAAAGCTATCTAATGTATCAGCCTGTACCACTGATTCAGGGAGAGAATTCCACATCTTCACAGCTCTCACTGTAAAAAACCCACTGTAAAAAAAAATAAAGCATTAGAGAGATTATTATATGATCCCCTTATATATTTATACATAGTCATCATATCAACCCTTAAGCGCCTCTTCTCCAGCGTTAACATCCCCAATTTGGCCAGTCTTTCCTCATAGCCAAGATTTTCAATACCTTTTACCAGCTTAGTTGCCCTTCTCTGTACCCTCTCTAATACAATAGTGTCCTGTTTGAGTGATGGAGACCAAAACTGTACGGCATATTCTAGATGGGGCCTTACAAGTGCTCTATACAGTGGAAGAATGACCCCCTCCTCCCTTGACTCTATGCCCCTTTTAATACAGCTCAAGACCTTATTTGCCCTTGATGCTGCTGACTGGCATTGCTTGCTACAGACAAGTTTATCATCTACAAGGACTCCAAGGTAAGCTATGCTTACAAGTTTTATTCTTTCCACAGAAAAAAGATCTTATGAGTAAAGACTCATGGGAAAAGGTAGAGGTGCAAGAGCACTAAGGGACACAAGAGTATGCAGAAAGCACTACTGCTCTGGATCTGGCACTGAAGGAGGTGCAGGGTATGGAGTCAGTGGATACAGGCCACTACTGTCCTTAACACCTTGGTGCTTTCTGCCTCTCTCACACCACTGCCGAATGAAGGCAACAATATATTAATCATGACACTACAGGTCTTTGCCTTTTTGAAATCAGGGATAAAAGAAGGCAGTGTGCAAAATGCTAAAAAAGTCTGATTGCACACTGCCTTCCTGCTCATAAATAGCCCCTCTTGCTTCCTTGATCCACTATTATTACAACAAGTTATTCCAAAGCAGATGCTAGACGTAGAAGTAACCCCCAGTCTGCACTAGCAAGTCTTTAATTACTACTCTACAGAGGACCTGCACCATCTCTGTTGGGTCTTTGTAGAACACCAAGGTTACAAGGAAAGTACTTCTAGTACTCACAGGATCACATCTCAATGAACAGGGGGCATACCCTGACCCTCATATCAGATGCTTTTATGGTGCATATAATCTGCTCACACTAATTTCTGGAAAAATCTACCCAACAATCAAATGCCATTCAATGTTGTATAATCGCTCAGGTTGATCTGTATTCTTGAAATGGTCTATAGATAGCTGTCCAAACAGAAAATCTGTATAAAGAGACTGGGTACTGTATCTACAAAGTTCTGAATAATTATACTAGCTGCCTATATAATGTAAACTGTCCATGTCACCCTTGCCAATAAACTCTAATTAGCAATCCTCCATAAATAAATATATACAGAGTTCCTAGATGCCTATGAATATGCATAGAGCACAGGAAATATGAGTTTGCACAGCAGCCACTAATTTGTTAAATATTTGATCATATAAAAATACATCTACTGTACAACAATGGTCAAAGCATATCTAAACACTTGGCTTTCCATATCCAACCACATTACTCTATTCAACTAAATTATTATCATACTTTTAAAGTGAACATAGTAAGTAACATATTGCGTAGTGATGCACTGTGTGTATCTTGTCATGCACTGTCAAAACAAAGTCTGCTACATCTGTACTTTCTATTGTTCAGATGTGCATAGGCAGTAACACATTCTATTTTAATCATTAGACGTTGCTAATCAACAAATGATTCCACAATGCTTGTCTCAGCCGAAACATCAAGGTACCATTCATCATTATGAATAAAAAAGATGGAGAGAAAATACCTATTTTAAATATAACTGTTAAATTCTTGAATTTAGGTCATATACCGTAGTTGTATTTTCACATGTATAGCTGGGCTTTGGTGCAAATAGCTTAATTAAATTCATGCTGTGGAAAAATTGGTAATGGTTATGGGAGCAAACTTTGCACCAGTTATTACGTTATCAGTTTTTATTTCTCTCCCTCATGACAATACTTGACTACTGTAATTGGTCAGTCTAAGCTGGCTTCTGGTTGTCTCAGATCCTGCTAAAGTCTTTTTCAATGCTTCCTTGACCACGATTATTGCTGCCTGCCTTGACATTTTCCTGTTTTTTGACTATGTCTTGCCTAGGGTTGCCACCATTCACTTACGCAAAAAACCAAACAAGGGGGAGAGATGATGGTATCTGAGCAAAGCAGTAACATATAAGAGTGAGGTTATAACATTTTGGGGTGTGTTTGTGCTTTATGTGGGAAGGATTTTGACATCAGAGCTGGTTATTGGTCAGATTATTGTTCAGTGGCACATGCAGGAGTAAAAGTGCAATTCACCCCTTGGTACTTACTTACAGACCAAATGCACCTCAGGGTTGTTGGGCTTTTTTAACACTTTCTACACTGAGTGGGGCATTGTATTTAACCCTTACCTCAGACAAAAACAGAGGTATGCAAGAGCACTGGAGAGTGGCCCAGTGGAATATTTTCTATTTATTTTGCACAGCCCAGCACTAACAAATCCTTCTATGGATAACAAAAAATGGCAGTTCCAAAGTCCCACAAAAGTCTATCAACAGTCCCAGTCCAGATAATGGCCAAGAGTAGTGAAGCAGTAGAACCATTGTGCAGAAGACATTTCCCTCTATCTCTGAAGACCAAATCCAAGTCTCTCTTGGTGACTCTTGTTATACCCCTACTGGCCCAGCCTCCCAGTAAATCCCCAGTGTTCTCATGCAGGTGTGTCACGTATTGGAGCCTGTGTGACTGGATTAAGTCCTACTGCTTGATGCTTCTGAGGAAGTGGTGAGATGCCACGAAACGCGTCAAGCGTAGGGGTACTTGTCATTATTATGATACTTATGTTTATGTTTTTAACAATCTACAATAAATGAAGATTTTATGATTCAGCTGCCGACATGCTCCGCAACTTCTGTTCTGTTGCTACTGCTGGTGCTGCCTATTGTTCCTCTCCCTATTGTCAGGCACAGACTTCTTGGAACCTTGAACAATTCCTTCAAGATTTTGCTTTTCTACTGATTGGTTTCTATAGTTAAAAAGTATAGTAAACTTTGCTCCTGATATTACATAACTCCATATAATACACAAAAGCCATGAATATCTTGTAAATTATATCCTTATAAATGGTGAGTTCTGATGTCATCAGTTATAAACGGTGAGTTCTGATGTCATTTCTGTCACATGACTCACTGAAACTTGTGTATTATAATAAATAAAGTACCCCCAGTTGCAAAATATAAGGATATTAGAACTTACCTTGTAGTTCCATGACCTTTATAAAAACACTCGGCCTTCGGCCTCATGCTTTTATATGGTCATGAAACTCCTCGGTAACTTATAATATCCTTATATTTTACAAGAGGGGGTTTTTTATTCACTATATATTTTGCACTTTCAGGATACTTGGTGACTGCAAGGGGCCCATTTAATTAGTTTGAGTGAAGGAATAGAAGAAAAAAAAACTTTGAATTTTGAATGTTCTTTTGGACACTTCGACCATCGAATTGGCTATTTCGACCTTCGACTACAACTTTGACTTCCAATCGAACGTTTCAAACTAAAAATCGTTCGACTATTCGACCATTTGATAGTCAAAGTACTGTCTCTTTAAAAAAAACTTCGACCCCTAGTTCGCCACCTAAAACCTAGCGAAGTCAATGTTAGCCTATGGGGAAGGTCGCCATAGGCTTTGGAACAATTTTTAGGTCGAAGAAAAAACGTTCGATCGATGGATTAAAATCAAAGGATTTAATCTATTTGCTGTAAATCCTTCGACTTCGATATTCGAAGTCTAAGGATTTCAGTTCGACCATAAGTAAATTTGCCCCCAAGTCTTAAATACCAAACATGAACATTTACTTAGAGTAAGGAAAGTAGAAAGAATGTAAGAGATTCTTTACATTGGTCACTTATATTATTTAATAAAAACAAGGAACATTTTGTTTTTACAGAACATGAAATTCCAGAAAGTACTTTTCAAAATCATTATACGCTACAGTGAATTTCTATATGTGTGTTGTAGAGCTTTCTCCTCTGATTATAATGAGGGGTCTGCTGTTTCTGAGAGACGCTGCGTTCAAGAATGATTGCAGATAAAATGTACTGAAACAATTAGTTGTAGAAAGCAGAGAGTTTTGTCACTTAAAGGGCACCTGTTGGGTAAAAATGTTATCCCCAACCAAAGGTGCGGCTAATAGAGCCTGCATTCCGGTTGGGGATAAAAGTAGTATTTTTTTAAAACAAATGCCCCCAGCCAGCACTACGCTACTCGCACCGGGAGGGAGCTTGCATGGACATAATGAAAATCTGGCCCAAATTGCTCATTATGCACATGTGAGTGACACCCTGCACCTTTGGTTGGGGATAACATTTTTACCCAATAGGTGCCCTTTAAGTGACAAACTGTTTTTGCATACTGGTATTATTTGTAAGCTGAATTCTGCACTGAATCAGTTTCTTCAAAGAGCAAACAGATTTTATTATATTTAATTTTGAAATCTGACATGGGGCTAGACATATTGTCAATTTCCAACTGCCTCCAGCCATGTGACTTGTGCTCTGACAAACTTCAGTCACTCTTTACTGCTGTACTGCAAGTTGGAATGATATCACCCCCCCTCCCTTTCCCCTCCAACAGCCTAACAACAGAACAATGGGAAGGTAACCAGATAGCAGCTCCCTAACACAAGATAATAGCTGCCTGGCAGATCTAAGAACAGCACTCAATAGTAAAAACCCATGTCCCACTATGACTCCTTTATTTACACGTGAGTAGGAGGAGAAACAACAGCCTGCCAAAAAGCAGTTCCTTCCTAAAGTGCTGGCTCTTTCTGAAAACACATGACCAGGCAAAATGACATTAGATGCACCTACACAACAATATTACAACAAAAAGAAATACAATTGCTGGTTCAGGAATGAAATGTTATATTGTAGAGTGAATTATTTGCAGTGTAAACAGTCTAATTTAGAAAACAAACTGTGTTCTAACAGTAGCCAAAGCATTGGTTTACAACAATATCGACCAAAAGCATTTAGTAAAATGATAAATGTTTAACTTTAATTCATCCTATGGGGCATTGAACATAGGGACTTAAGTACTGCATTAAACTTACAGGTCTGTGGGGGTCAATGGGGGGTACAGAGTGTACTGTGTATGTGCTAATTGGGTACGAGAGGGGGTGGTAGAGGAGAGCCAGATATGAGAGTAAAGGTGGCCATACATGGGCCGATAAAAGCTGCAGACAGACCGAGTCGGCAGCTTATTGGCCCATGTATGGGGCCCCCCGACGGGCTTCCCCGATCGAGATCTGGCCGAACGTCGGCCAGATCTCGATCCGATGGGACTAAAAATGCCATCGGATCGCAGCCACATCTGTTAGTTGATGCGGTCCCGCAATCCGACTGCCCATTACCATTCGTTAGGATCCAATATTGCCCACCTCAAGGTGGGCATATCGGGGAGATATGGCCACCTTAAAGGGGTTGTTCACCTTCAATGTACAAATATTATGAAACCACTAACAATGCTCTCAATGTGTTAGAAAAACCATTTTCCATAACAAAAAGTAAAAATGTCATTGTAAAAGCTAATTTCTATACTTATTAACTCAGCCCTTCTCCTGTCTCTCTGACCAGTTTTCTGAAGTGATGGGAGTGGCCTATTTTGAACCTGACACACCAAGAACTTCCTATATGATGACATCATCATGCCCAGGCTTTGCCCTTACTTGTTTCCTATTGGATGTTGATACTGCCCTCCTCCTAGTAATTTATTGGGTGCTTGTGAACTGTAACCAGTCGCATAATTTGAATGGTCATTGGTTGATTACTCAATTGTAATGGCAGAGGTTAGCAGACACAGCATATAAACAAACCTGCTTTGCAACAAACAATCACACAGCCATGCAGACAAATGCTGCAGAAAAGGAAGGAGCAACATTGTTTAGCAACCTTTGGCATTAAGCATAATGTCAGTTATTTACAAAATTGCAACAAAACCAGCACTGACTTGCTTAGAAACGAATGTAACTTACTCACCCTTTTAAAACCAAACACATATGAAATCCACAGCCTGCATGGCTAATTATGAACTCATTTAGATGTTGCAGACTGAACTGATTTCTGTGCAGCCATGTATCATGCAGGCTGTGGATTTCATATTTGTTTGGTTTTAAAAGGGTGAGGTGGCAGCCCTAAGTGACAGGCAGAGCAGTGATGAGGGCAGGTAGGTTTCTTGAACATTTTGGGGGGGGGCGGTAATTTACCTAGGAAAATGATACCTTTTTTAAGTGTTTAAGTGTTCCACTTCTGGAGCAAGATTTAGAGCTCTAAATACCAAAAAATTAAAAAGTTATATTTTTCATGATATAGGGATCTATACCAGAAAAATATTTTACCTTTTTTATGAGGTAAATACACTAGGGATGCACCGAATCCAGGATTCGGCCAGGATTCGGCCTTTATCAGCAGGATTCGGATTCGGCCGAATCCTTCTGCCTGGCCGAACCGAATCCGAATCCTAATTTGCATATGCAAATTAGGGGCGGGGAGGGAAATTGCGTGACTTTTTGTCACAAAACAAGGAAGTAAAAAATGTTTTCCCCTTCCCACTCCTAATTTACATATGCAAATTAGGGTTTGGATTCGGTTCGGTATTCGGCCGAATCTTATGTGAAGGATTCGCGGGTTCGGTTCGACCCCCCCCCCAAAAAATAATATATTTCTGGAAAGTACAAGTGTCATCTCCCATAGTAGCCATTATAATCCAATAATCCAAATTTTTAAAAATGATTTCTTTTTTCTGTGTAATAATAAAACAGTCGCTTGTACTTGATCCCAACTAAGATATAATTAATCCTTATTGGAAGCAAAACCAGCCTATTGGGTGTATTTAATGATTACATGATTTTCTAGTAGACTTAAGGTATGAAGATCCAAATTATGGAAAGATCTATTATCCGGAAAACTCCAGGTCCCAAGCACCTCGATACCCCCCCACAGTTGAAGTCTCTGCAGTACACAGCCCACACTCCCCCTCCCTCTCACAAACTTGTAACAGTTTCTCTTCAGTACCTGAATGCTGCTCAAATTCCCCAGCACAGCCCAGCACAGGAAGCAGTGGCAGATTGGCAGCAGATATAGCCAATAGGAGTTAAGTTAGCTGCCAGTACAATGTGTGATGTCATATAAGGAAGTGGAAGTGAACACTGTAGTGTTTTTGGGAGTCAGTGACCCCCTCCCAGCACAGGGTCTGTGTGGAACTGAAGGATTAGTACAGGGACACTTCTGAGGTGAATATCTCTTGAACTGTACTTTTTCTGTTAACTATTTCTATTTAAAAGTTTGTTCTATTCATGTGAACTGTTAGATTTGTCAATTTGTTACAAAGGTGAACAACCCCTTTAAATCGTAAAACATATTATTGGTTAACAGATAATCACTCTCTATACATAATGCTTTGCTCCTTATCTCAAAGCCTAACAAAGCCACTATCTTAGGGAAGGGAGGGTTTTGTTTATACAAAGCTCTTTATCACCATCTAAACAAATGACCCTGTTTAGGGTGAAAAGATGTGAAAAAATGTAATTGTATACTTTGCGTTAAGCAATATGTACAATGTTATCAGTGCCAGCATCCATAGTCGGCAGGAGTTCATTATCTAAACCACCATGATTCTCGTTAGTCATTAATTCATATTTAATACTTTGTAGAGCTCTTCTTTATTAAAATATATTTTTAAAAGGATTAAGATCCGATTTCATTTTTCCCTAGCAAAGGATACTTGACAGGTTATTTACTACAATTTATATCTGTAATTAAAAAAAGGTCCTTGGTAATTATCACCAAGCCCGGCACATCTTAATAAACTAATTTGATATTGGCCAAGAAAGAAACATTCTTTAATACCAAAATGTCAAGTGTTGCTGCTGATATTGCAGCATGCGGATTGAATATACATTTAAATTTGTTAGTATGTGACCTTTTCCATTTAAATGATGATTGTGACTATGATGTGCTGTGTGTCTGTGCATGGCATGCGCTGTAGGACTGATCTTCTCAAGATATGTTCATCAAGTGACATTTGCAGGAGCTAATACCATGGAACACAGAACAGAAGTTTGAAATGGTATGGGACCTGTTATCCAAAATGCTCCTGAGGTTCTCTGGATAATGGATCCTCCCCTAATTTGCATCTTCATACCTTAAATTTACTATAAAATCTTGTAAACATTAAATAAACCCCATATGCTGGTTCTGCTTCCAGTAATGATTAAGTATAACTTAGCTTGGCTCTTGTACAAGGTACTGTTTTATTCTTACAGAGAAAAAGGAAATTAATTTTTAAAAACTTCGATTGTTTTGCTAAAACGGCGTCCATGGGAGACAACCTTATCGTAATTTGGATCTTTCTGGATAACAGGTTTATGGATAACCGATTTATGGATAACTGATCATATACCTGTATATATTATATATTATATATATATGAGCCCAATAGAAGCTAGCACTCGCAGGACTTATGGTGGAAAAAAGGGCTTTATTTTAATGTGCTGTATTTTTGCTTAAATAAAACCCTTTTTCCCACCATAAGTCCTGCGAGTGCTAGCTTCTATTGGGCTCTTGTACATACGATTATGCAGCTCTGCACGCAGGCACCTTATACTTTTATACGTGTTGTGCCGGCAACCTATGGTGTATATATATAAATAAATTAGGATTCAGATTTGGTTCGATATTCGGCTGAATCTTTGATGAAGGCACCGAATCCAAAATAGTGGATTTGGTGCAGCCCTACTTCAAACAGGCAAACCTTTAAAAAAATCTTTGCTTTTTATTTTTGATACAGTGTATAATGTGGCATTGAATCCATAACCAGTTTTCTTATAACATTGGTACAACAGGTATGGATTCTGGGATGTATGAGAGTTACTATATATTGTGACCTATGAGGTGCCTTAATGTGAACCCTAAGTCCCATCTTCATGGGTTCCCACTCTCTCACATGGTATGGCTCTTATCAGTCAGTTATCAGCCATGGCTTAGGGAAGAAACACTAACAATCTCGTTACCGGGAACCATGCTTAGGGATGGGTACACTCCGAATGCACAGGGGATCCCTGCGGATTCCGGTGTTCACCGATGCCCTTTTGGGCTCCCGGGCTTTCTGCTGTGGAAAACACCCATAATCCCATAATCCTCCTTATGACTTCCCAAAGCCTTCCTGTCAATGTTCGTCACATGTTACACCCATGTAGCAATGAGCAGATTGGGAGAATGGACTAGAGATTAGGAATCAGAACGAGAATTACTTATTCATGGCTAAAACCGAAAGACCCGGTAATTATATTTCTTCCCTTGTTTCACTGTAGGTTCCAATGTTTGTCTCCTCCGCTCCTCTCAGAGCCACTGCCTTTTCACATCATCCATTTCCACCTTGTATTTATTATTTTACTTGTTCCCCTTGAGTGTAATTCTCGATATTGCAAGATTGTACAGTGCTGTGTCTCCTAAACAGCACTTTATAAATAAAGTTATACATACATTTGTATGGACTCATAGTATTAATATGCTCCTATGGCTTTAATTCCTTACCCTTCCTCTTTTTCAGCTACTGGCCAAAAGGTGTAATGACCACTCCCTGCCACACTTTAATATAGTGCTTGGAAAGAGGTGGATCTTCCTCTTTGGCTTCTGTTGTCCTAGCCATCTGGTTGTTCCCACTAAGCCTGGCTACACCAAGGCCCAGTAAAGCCCTTTTGCCCTAGAGGGACCAGTACCTCTAGTGTCTGAGTCAGGAAGCAGGGACCCCACGAACAAGGTTAGATAGAGACAGTAGGGATTGGCGAATTTTTTCGCCTCGTTTCACCGAAAAAATGATGCCCATAGACTTGTATGGCGCCGCACAACAAAATTTTTCTGACGCCCATATACTTTAATGGGCGTCTGCGTCATTTCGCCGGCGGCAAATTTTTGCCAAAACAAAACGGGTCAAATTCGCCCATCCCTAAACGACAGGATTAGATCTATTATAGTACTCTCTAGGAGAGTGAGATAGAGAGGAGAGAGAGAAAGAGCAGTTTGTGCTCCATCAAGGATCTGAAGGGAGTAGCTTCCCAAGGCTCCTAGATTGCCTTTAGTGAAGGGACCACAGTGGAGTGTCAGGCTTAGACTCCTTCTCCCTGATGTCTCCGCTGGGTATGATCCAGACCACTTCAAGTTACATCTGTCTGGAGGTCTGCCTTACTACTTGACTACATCTTTATGGGAGTCACATTCCTAGCTGTCTCATCAGCCTGTCCTAGTTTGGTACTTCAATACTGCAATTGCCTCATTATTGTAAGTAACCCTGTGGGTCATTTGTCTTGGACAAATAAATCATTTGTTTTCACTGCAAGAACCTCCTGGCACCCATTCTTTCTATTTTTATTGTTGTAGTTACACTACACCACACCTTGAATCTTCCACTTAGCGAAGGTCCTACTTTAAGTGTTAGAGTCACATGCATGTAACCCATGTTCTAATCACTAGCAGGACATTAACCCCGTTTGGTCTGTCTAGCCGGAGTTAGTGTTACACATATTTAGATTTTATAGGCATGAACATCGTATTAGAAGGTATATATATATATATATATACACACACACACACACACATATATTTAGATATATAGCTATAGATAGATAAATAGATAGATTCCTGTTACTTTACACATTTCAATTTTACATATTTTCTTGTAAATTATCCCACAAATCAATTAACTTAATTTTTTTTTTTTTAATCCACAGAGGCATTTTGAAGTTAATGTAGGTCAGTATTAACATAGTCATTAAAATCTTCCATACAAGTCTATTGAAATAGATTTTCTGCTTGAAAGGAAATGTATTCTTTTGTAGATCATAGTAATCAAAACTACCTATCGCATTTATACCTTTATTTCGTTTAAAAATAATACACATATTTCACAAAATAAAAGGTGAGACATCAACTGAAAATGTGCTTATACCGGTTATCCAAAATGCTCTGGACCTGGGGTTTGCCGGATAACGGATCTTTCCGTAATTTGGATCTTCATGCTTATTAAGTCTACTAGAAAATTGTTTAAATATTAAATAAACCCAATAGGTTGGTTTTGCTTCCAATAAGGATTAATTATATCTTAGTTCGGATCAAGTACAAGCTACTGTTTTATTATTACAGAGAAAAAGGAAATCATTTTTTAAAATTTGGATTATTTGTATAAAATAGAGCTCGTAATACAGATTTCTGGATAATGGTTTTCTGGATAAGAATCCTATACCTGTACACAGATATGAGATCTCTTATTCAGAAACCCATTATCCATAGTTTGTACAGATAATTCTAATTTCTAAAAATGATTCCCTTTTTCTCTGTAATAATAAAACAGTGTTGTTTAAGATGCATTCATCCACATTGATGGCAAAACAATGCTATTGTGTTTGTTTAATGTTTAAATGATTTTTAGCAGACTTGAGGTATGGAAAAATTAAAAGTCCCAAGAATTCCAGATAAAAGATCTCATAACTGTATTACATGGGGCAAAATTACATGGAAGTGTTGCAGCATACTGGCATATTTATATCACCATGCTACTCTTAGGAAGAATCATTACCCTAAAACTACCATAATTGTGTTTCAGCAGGGATTATTGATGACTCCATGCTCCTGAAAGATACCGGTGTTTTCAATATAAGGATCAATACAAAGTGATCACTGGAGGATCAGGGAGTTGATCATTTCTAAGAGAACTGTGCCAATCAAAATGCTCTGAGAGCCTTAGATGAAGCCAGGGCAATCAAAGTAGAACATTGCTAAATATGTGACAATTAAACAAAGTAAAATAATCTTAACTAGGATTCCATGTTGGTTTGGTTTAATTTACTGAACCCTTTAGAAACAATACTGGTTGTAACAGAAAGCTAATAATCACCAAGGAATCAATATACAGATTGCTCAATGGAAAGCCTTCTACAAACCTGTAGACCATTAATGAAAACAACCAATCGTCTTGACCTCTAAATGGAATCCACAGGAGATCTATAAAATCAGTGCAAAAAGACAAAAGGATACATTTTGCTTTAAAATGACTCTCTTATTCCCATGTTTACTAATTGTATGGAATTTTACAGTTGACTGGAATACCAAATAGAATTCTGCAGCAGGTGAACGGCCCATCAGATGCGTCCCTTGACATATTTCAGACTACAGTAAAAAAATATCTAAAGACACCTTTTGCATCTGTTGGACAACGTGATTTTTTTTACACTGGGTAAAATTACTGGAGAAAGGAGAAATAATCAGATTTGTTTATGTAGAACAAAATATCTGCATCAGTTCTTGATATCTCCATGGCAATGTCAGCACTAGAAATGGGCAAATCTGTCCGGTTTCACAACAAAAAATTTAATTTATGAACGGCCAAAAATTGGTGAAGTCAATAGCCGTCAAAATTATTTTGACACGCTGCAATTTTTATGTGCGTGACATTTTTACAACTTTTTAGTCCAAATGATTCATTTGCACTGACATACCAGCCACTCCTGACCTGGCAAATTCGAGTTTTTCTCCATGTGTTTTGTTTCCCTGAAAATTTTTTTGTGGCAGGAAAAAACGCAAAAAAATGCCAATGTCATTCTTATTTTTATTATGATTATTATTATTATTATAATTATTATTATTATTATTATTAACATGTACTTTTGGCATCATTGAATAATAAATGTGTGTATACATTATACATACAGGAAATCACCAAAACCCAATGCAAGAGGTAAAGATTGGAATTTCTCCATGCATTATGTTTTGCAGGGGAAAAAACCAATGCCTTCTCATTGACTCCCAATGAATTTTGCAAAATGTTTCCATTCTCCAAAATTTTCTGTGTTTTTTCAAATGTTTCACTAAAGCAAAATGGGCCAGTTTCGCTCATCACTAAGTGGAATCCAGCTGATTTCAACATTTATTTCAAAATTATTTGGATTCCAAGATAGTTTGGGACAGTATTCTGGTTGTTGGTCTTGCCACAAATACTCTAAATGAAAGGCTGGAACACTGAACTCCTCAGAAGACAGAGGCATCAATAGTTTTTCCTCAATAAACTTCCGTAAGACAGGGACTAAGCCCCTCCTTCCACATAAATACAGTAGAAACCCATATTTACATTCCTATCAAGCCCCACCAAATGGTGGAAATGCTAAATATGGGAAAGTAAAAACACAGCTTACCTGAATGGGACCACAACAAAACAATGTCAGTTCTGAGAAAATGTAAAATCAAGGGATGTAAAATCGGGGTTCTACTGTTCTTTGACTTATGGATACGTAGGGATATTCATGACTGTGATTCTAAAATGTGGTCATCCATCTACCCTCTAACCTACTGTAGCAGGAAACATTTTAAATACAAGAAAAGCATGGAGTAATGTATATACATTTAGCAATAAAACATTTTTTTGTTATACAAATCATGAAGTACTTTTTATTTTTAAAAGGAATTCTGTCATGTGAAAACATGTTTTTTTTCAATGCATCAATTAATAGTGCTGCTCCAGCAGAATTCTGCAGTGTTCTTTAAAAGAGCAAACACATTTTTTTATATTTAATTTTGAAATCTGACATGGTGGTCAGGGGAGCTTTGCCAATGAGACAAACTGAAAATTTCGCCTCAGGCGGCAGCGCCCTACTAGGTACCAGGGGCAGCAAAAATGGAAAATGTGGCTATTCTAATGCAGAGAGCGCAATTATGCTCTCTGCGCTATCGTCCTGGCCCTCTCTGCCGCACTTGTGGACCCCTCCCCGGACACCATCCGGCGCAAAAACAAGTAAGTGCATGGGGAGGTGCGGCAGCAACTGCAAGCTGCCTCAGGTGGCGGAGGGGCCAGGATCGCCTCTGATAGGGTAGATATGTTGTCAGTTTCTCTGATGCCCTCAGTCATATGATTGGGTGCTCTAAACTTGTTCAGTGTAAAAATAAAAACTGGGTAAATAGGCTTTGCAACATAAAAATGTATCTAATACATTTTTTATAGCCAAAAATGTAATGTATAAAGGCTGGAGTGACTTCAGATGACTTCGGAAAAACAAAGTGTTCTGAGTGCCATCCTGCCAGCGATTTACATTTTAGTTGGCGGGAAGATTAGTTGCCCCGAAGAAAAGGTGATATCACCCTTTCCCCACCCCCTAGCAGCCCATCAACAGAACAATGGGAAGGTGACAAGATAACAGCTCCCTAAAACAAGATAACAGCTGATCCTTCCTCTGGATCAACTAGCAGATGATTAGGCAGGTTAAAAAAGTTAAAAGGTTGAACTTGATGGATGTGTGTCTTTTTACTACCCAACTTTCTATGTTACCATGTATGTTTTGGTACTACGTGCTATGAAAATAGCACTTAGTAGTAAAAATCCAAGTCATGTTACATTGGGTAAGAGAAACAATAGTTTATCTGAAAGCAGTTCCATAGTGCAGAACTAGCTCTTTCTGAAAGCACAGGATAAGACAAAATGACCCGAAATTGCTGCCTACATACCAATATTACAGCTAAAATAAAATACACTTGTTGGTGTAAAAATAAAATGATATGGTAGAGTGAATTATTTGCAGTGTAAACTGTAATTTTCAAATAAAAAACAACATCATAAAAATCATAATGGAATCTCTTAAAAGGAGAACTAAACTCTAAAAATTAATATGGCCAAAAATGCCATATTTTATATACTGAACTTATTGCACCAGCCTAAAGTTTTATTTTCTCAATAGCAGCAATGATCCAGGACTTCAAACTTGTCACCAAGTCACCATCTTGGAAAGTGTCTGTGACACTCACATGCTCAGTGGGCTCTGAGCAGCTGTTGTGAAGCTAAGATTAGGGACAAATTATCAAGCAGAAAATGAAATTGGCCTGTAATACAAGCTGGAGCTACTGATTATTAAATTCTGATTGCATTGATTTCTGTGCTGCCATGTAGTAATTATCTGTATTAATTACTTATCAGCCTTATATTGTGACATTTCTATTCTATGTGTACTGTATATTGTGAGTGGGTTCCTAAGTTCAGTAAGTGACAGCAGCACAGAGCATGTGCAGTGAATGAGCAGAAAAGAAGATGGGGAGCTACTGGGGCATCTTGGAGTAGTGATGGACACATTTATTTGACAGGTGCAAATTCACGGCGAATTTGCGCGTTTCACTAGCGGCGAATAAATTTGTGAGTTTGCTGCGAAAATTCACAGTCGTCAAAGTTTTTTTGACGCTGGCGTCAAAATCCGCATTTCGTGAATTTTTCGCCTGTTTCTTGAATTATGCGGGAAATTTGCGAATTTCGTGAGAAATTTGCGAATTTCACAGTAAACGGAACAAATTCACTCATCACTACTTTAGAAACACAGATATTTACTGCTAAAGGTTTGTGGTTGCCTTCAGCTGCAATATAAGTTCAAAGCATAATGTACAACATTTCTAGCCTACTTCTTTAGTTAAGCTTTACATACTTCTCTTTTAAAGACCGTTAGAGAGGAAGTGACATTCCTAGGGGAATGTTTAAACCCAGTACTAAATGCAAAACTACATAGCTTTCCTATGTGACTGTGGTTAATCCCTAGCCAATCCAGAACACCCAAAACAAGGACTGTGATTCACCAGGTCACAAAACACATTACAAATTGTCAACCTTAAGCCTCTTAAACTGTCACTCTGCTTTCTTTGTATACCGGTGCCCGTCCCACAATCGTCAGACAATGCGTGTCTATAAACAGACATTGCCAGATGTGGGGCAGAAGCAGGTGATAGTATAGAAATACGCTGGCACACAGGGCAATTCAAGTGCAGGGTTACCCCTTGCTATTTATTTTTGTGCGAACGTGCAACGTTTCGGGGCAAGCCCCTTGGCTTGCCCCGAAACGTTGCACGTTCGCACAAAAATAAATAGCAAGGGGTAACCCTGCACTTGAATTGCCCTGTGTGCCAGCGTATTTCTATACTATCATCTGTTTTGGGGGTTGCCGTTCCCTCTTACGTTGTGCACCAGGCTATCTGAACAAGAAAAAGGAGTGTGCTCAGCTGTACCTTGTTCCAGGGCAGAAGCAGGTCCCATGTTTATCAGGTCATCACTAATACACATAGTCATATAGACTATATTCTAGTGGCCCACCATAAACTTCACTAAAGGGCTCATTTACATCCACAAATGCAGTTGAGGTCCCACAAATCTCCCAGCAGTTGGTTGTGCATAAAACCACTTTCATTAAAGGTACTTGCAGCAAAATGCAATCCTTATCCCTGTGTTAGACAGTTCTTAGTGATTCCTGGCTTCCATTCCAAATCTGTGTGGCTGCTCCCATTAACTACTGTCACCTCGTGACCAAGTGTAGCACACTTGCATCTAAAGGATTGGATATGACACCAGATGGACTTCCATGCAGTTTTAGGGATTTGGACACAACTGCATCAGAGGCATAACAGTTGTGTGAAGTGGATTGCCCATTGCAACCTCAATGGTGCTGGAATTCTGGCAAAAATGCTACATTGTGGGGAAAAAACATGGCAATTGCACTGGTGGATGTAAATGAGCCAATATGTTTCTGTTACTCATCCATCTACCTACACCACACCCCACCCCTTCTACAGAAAAATGGTCTGGACTTGGTCAGAACACCATTGCTCTTCAAGAGCTAAAATATGCTATCAGACAGTTTCAGAGGCCTAATAAAAATGTGCAAAGAAAGATTGTTTGCACATTTTTCCCATTAACCTTTTTTATTACATTCTCCCATTAGTGTTCTAATCTTTTATTGGAAGGCATGCTAGGACAAAGCACAAATTCAAACAGTGCACGACATGCAGGCCTTACTGGCATACATATAACTAGATGGCACAATTGCAAGAAGTAGAATTAAATGCCACTATATATGTTCTATATGTAAACAGCCCACAAAATGTCTGTTATATAGTTACATAGTTTCATAGTTAATATACTTTTCTTTTATATTGGTTTAATATTTTTCTTTGCAATGTCCTTCTAAATTTCCTTCCGAAGTTACTGATGTGTGCCATTTATCTATTAATGATGAAAATATTGATTGCTGCTTCCACTCTGTTTTGGTGTTCACTTGGGTGACCAGGTAATCAGTGATTTCTGATAAAAAGTCTTGTTATTATGACTAAACTCCCCTAATGCCTCCTATTATTCCTCAGTATTACTGGCTCTTCATGGCAACAGCCTATACACTGTTTAAATAAATCAATGTTACGGATAATAGGTCAAAGATTTATTTCCTTGAGTATACAGAAGATTGTAGCTCCAAAAGTATTACCTCTGCATCTATCTATCTATCTTTCTTTCATCTATCTCTCTATCTTTTTTTTTCTCTTTCTTTATTTTATCTATCTTTTTCTCTTTCTTTTATCTATCTATTTATCTATCTATCTATCTATCTATCTATCTATTTATCTATTTAGCTTTCTTTTTCTCTTTCTTTCTTCTATCTATCTATCTATCTATCTATCTATCTATCTTTCTTTCATCTATCTCTCTATCTTTTTTCTCTTTCTTTCTTTTAACTATCTATCTTTCTTTTTCTCTTTCTTTCATCTATCTATCTATCTATCTATCTATCTATCTATCTATCTATCTATCTATCTATCTTTTTCTCTTTCTTTCATCTATCTCTCTATCTTTTTTTCTCTTTCTTTTATCTATCTATCTATCTTTCTTTTTCTCTTTCTTTCTTTTATCTATCTATATATCTATCTTTCATCTATCTATCTCTCTATCTTTTTTTTCTTTCTTTCTTTTATCTATCTATCTTTCTTTTTCTCTTTCTTTCATCTATCTATCTATCTATTTATCTATCTATCTATCTATCTTTTTCTCTTTCTTTCTTCTATCTATCTATCTATCTATCTATCTATCTATCTATCTATCTATCTATCTTTCTTTCTTTCATCTATCTTTCTATCTTTTTGTTCTCTTTCTTTCTTTTATCTATCTATCTATCTATCTATCTATCTATCTATCTATCTATCTATCTATCTTTCATCTATCTCTCTATCTTTTTTTTCTTTCTTTTATCTATCTATCTTTCTTTTTCTCTTTCTTTCTTTTATCTATCTATCTATCTTTCATCTATCTCTCTATCTTTTTTTTCTTTCTTTTATCTATCTAGCTTTCTTTTTCTCTTTCTTTCTTCTATCTATCTTTCTTTTTCTCTTGCTTTCTTTCTTTTATCTATCTATCTATCTATCTATCTATCTATCTATCTATCTATCTTTTTCTCTTTCTTCTATCTATCTATCTATCTATCTATCTATCTATCTATCTATCTATCTATCTATCATCTATCTAGCTTTTTCTCTTTCTTTCTTTTATCTATCTATCTGTCTTTCTTTTTCTCTTGCTTTCTTTTATCTATCTGTCTTTCTTTTTCTCTTTCTTTCTTTTATCTATCTATATGTATTTTTCTTTCTTTCTTTCTTTCTTTCCTTCTTTCTCTTTCTTTCTTTCTTTCTTTCTTTCTTTCTTTCTTTCTTTCTTTCTTTCTTTCTTTCTTTCTTTCTTTCTTTAAACATTGAAAACATACCAGCAAAGAAGGTGCTCTGTTTCTAGACAAATAAATATTGTCACGAGCAGCTAAAGGGTTAAATATTTACCATGCAAAGCAAATATGACAGTCAGTAGTAATTATTGGCTTTGGATAGGTAAACTAATGGCCTGATTGTGATGAATGCGGTGAATCCATGATCAGTGGAACGCGTGAGCGAGCAGAAGATGCACAATAAGGACTGCATGAAATCAGTCAGGCCCAAACGGAATTGTCTGTGGAGGAGAGAGAAAGCTAAATCACAGTTATTAAGTATAGAATTGCCTCTCTGGGTTCACTTGCAGGAAAAGAACAAATTAAGAAAATGCCAGCTCTGTCTAAGCTGGGGGAGTTTGTGGTATTCTACTCATTTGTAAGACTCTCTCATTATAATAACATAGTTATTTCACTTTAATATACAGTAGATGAAGGCGTCTGGGGAGACATTTGTGCTGTCATATTTTCTGAACTCACATCAGTCGGGATCTTCCCGGGGGCTACAGCCGTATTTGAAATTATTCTTTTTTAGGAAATATAACTACAAAAGGGAGAAGGAAAAAAGATGGAAGGGATGGGGAGGCGACACATCACATGCCATTTGCAGCTTAATACATTTAATCACTGGGTCTAAAGACAATCATCTCAACAATCATCTCGGTCATAAGGTACTGTAGCCAGAATCTCATCTTAGGAGAGAGACAAAAGACTCTTTGATTTATTCTCTCTCTATTTGATTACACTAACCTGTACAAGCATTAAAGTGACTCTAAATGTTTTAAAACTTAAAGTTACTTTTTTATGCATTACACATTATTTCATGCAACGAATGCTAAATTTGTATTTGCTGATGGTAATGGCGTCCCTTGATGTCATAAATGATGAAAACATTTTAAGGTGAATATGTAATAAAGGTTACTAACCCTTGTGGTCTATTGGGGGGGGGACGCCCGCCACGCAAGTCTTCCTCCTCAGTGTGTCTCTCTAAGGTGCCTCTATTTAAAGGCACATGTGCACTGGCATCATGACGTCAGCGCACAATTGGCGCGAAATCCAATTGTTTAAAAGGGACATTCATGTATAGAATCTTTGCCCGTTGTAGCATTTTGTTCCTGGTGCTTTGTGCTTTTGAAGCTTCTGTATTTTGTACTCTGATTCTGATACCTGTTTTGACTCCTGTCTGGCTTTGACGATTCTACTCTCTGTATCCTGACCCTTGCCTGTTTACCGACTCCGATTCTGCTTAACCCTCTGATTGACTTCCTGGTTTGACCCTTGCCTGCCTGACTACACTTATTCTCTGCCTGCCACGACCCGGCCTGATCTGACTACTCTATTGCCTAACACCTTGTACTACGACCTTCTGCCCAAAGACTCTCGCTAAACAGTCGTGCCCCTCTGCTTATCCAGAACATCTAGCCTTGCACCTCTCATTTAAGTCCTGGTGACATCCAATTAGCTGAGGGCTCCTCCCGAGGCCAAATGCGGTCACACTACAGGTGAAGCACGAGCCGAGACCAGGGTGCTTGGCATTTGTTCTGGTGTTGGGTGCCGACCGTGACAGAATAATACTGCTGTAGACCAATAATATAAGACAGAATCCTCAAGTGGACATACTCAACGTACCATCATGCACCATAATTTGTACAGGTATGGGATCTGTTATCTGGAAACAGTTATCCAGAAAGCTCCAAATTACAGGACGGCCATCTCCCATGGACTCCATATTAATAAAATGATTTACATAAAAATGATTTCCTTTTTGTCTGGTATAATAATAAAACAGTACCTTGTACTTGATTCCAACTAAGAATAAAGAATACTTAATGAAGGCACGTTTTGTAAATAACCCGTTAATGTTAAAATTATATTTTAGTACATTTAAGGGATAAGCATCAAAATGACAGAAAGATTGCTTATCTGGAAAACCCCATTCTGGATAAAAGGTCCCTTAGCTGTATACAAAAGTTTATTTGTTTATCACTTGTTCTGTTTTTTTTACAGAGTGATACCACTGTACATTTCCAATGGCAAACAGCCTATCAATGCTCGAAACATACAGTATTTGTTGGCAGTACATTTTCTCCTTGTACAGACCTTGTATAAAAATAACATTACCGGTAAGTGCTAATAAAATGTATCTACTACAACAGTTTTTTTTTTTTTTACAATCTGACCTACTATTCTATTGGCAAGAACAAGTCAAAATGCAGTCTGCGGACAATATCAGTCCTTTAAAATATATTACCATAAAATAAGCCTGAGGCAAGAGTACAAGGGCATACATAATTGATTAATATAATCTGTCTATTTATCTATCTATCATCTATCTATCATCTACTGTATCCTTATGTCCATCCATCCGTCTGTTCGGCCGTTCATCCATCCATCCATCCATATATTAATTTGTCTTTCTGCCTATCTATAAATCTATCTGTCTGTCTGTCTGTCTGTCTATCTATTATCTATCTATCTATCTATCTATCTATCTATCTATCTATCTATCTATCTATCTATCTATCTATCTATCTACTGAATCTATCTATCTATCTATCTATCTATCTATCTACTGAATCTATCTATCTATCTATCTATCTATCTATCTATCTATCTATCTATCTATCTATCTATCTATCTATCTATCTATCTATCTATCTATCTATCTATCTATCTACTGAATCTATCTATCTATCTATCTATCTATCTATCTATCTATCTATCTATCTATCTATCTATCTATCTATCTATCTATCTATCTATCTATCTATCTATCTATCTACTGAATCTATCTATCTATCTATCTATCTATCTATCTATCTATCTATCTATCTATCTATCTATCTATCTATCTATCTATCTATCTATCTATCTATCTATCTATCTATCTATCTATCCCTCTTCCTTTGCATAACTTATCTATGACTGTGGGAATAACCTCCACAGAAAGCCCATGTCATGCTTTATAGTCTTTACACAAGACCTAACAGAAGGATGCTGAACCTGTGAAATCCCAACTTTTACATAACCGAAACCTTCATGGTTCCCAGACAGTGTTGAGATGAAATGGAAATGTGATGTAACCTAGCAACATCTGAAGATTAGCATGGGCATTCCTTCTCCGCGCATAACCTCAAGGGTCTTGGTTATGGATTCTGAACGGCAGTACATCGAGCAACAGAACTACAGTATACAGCATGAGGATCTAAGCACACAGGTTTCAGTGTGTTCTGTAAAATACAACACAAGCCAAATAACTCATTTCTACTCACATACATGTATGGGAGGTATACAACATGCTTGGGGTCTTTCTGTAATTTGGATATCTATACTTTAAAAAATAATTTAAACGATAAAGGAAAACTATACTCCCCCCCAAACAATGTAGGTCTCTATAAAAATATATTGCATAAAACAGCTCATATGTTAAACCCTGCTTCATGTAAATGTTCATAACAATATACTTTTTTAATAGGATGTGCCATTGGGTAATCATAAATAGAAAATCGACATTATAGAAGACGTACTCACAAGACTTGTGAAAAACAACAAAAGTTTTAATGGAAGCAACAAACTTAACGTTTTCGGCCGTGGCAAAGACTGTGTAACATTTTTCTTGTTATCTGCACCCAGGTATCCAAAATTGAATTTTTGTGAGTTCCGATGCCTATGTTTGTTTGTTATGTATAATATCTTCTGATTAACTGTGTGTATAGTTGATTGTGTCTTTCTTGTTTGTTTTCAGGCTTGCAGTGGTACTATTTTATATTATTGACTGAGTGCAGGTGTGGCAAGTGTTAATTGCTTTGTGTGAATGAACCTGTAACACTCGCTGTTATTTATAATGTGATGCCTGTGAGTTCTGCCAACAATGGCTGCCCACAAGGTTCACACTATTCATTCATTCTTACAAATCATTCTGTTACAAATGAAGAAAGGCTCTCCTGTGATCAGTGCTTTGTGCTGGTCTGTGGGTTTTAGAATTTAGCATAGTTTACATCTAGTAAAAAATTTATATTAATGTACCTGTATTTTTCCCTTTCCTTATGATGGTAAATAACAAGTCTCTTCAGTATCCTACTGGACTAAATAGTTAATTGATTTCAACTAGTGAAGGGCGAATTTGTCCCACTTCGCCGCAAATTTCCAGCGAAAAATTTGCCAAACTATGATTTTGATGCCTGCAACAATCGCCGGCATCAAAATGGGCAAGTTCGTCTCGAATTCGCGCCTGCCGAATGCATTCTCCCGTCACTAATTTCAACCAATAGATCAACACTTAATATGTATTTTACAATAACATAATAAGCACCTTAAACAGAAATAATGGTTCTCAAAATGAAACATTAGGCTGCATAAGAAGAAAGTGATTAGTAACTGAAGGGAAAGGCTTGGGAGAAATAGAGACTCAAATCCCCATGTTTTTTTTGCAAAATGTGGTGTTTAATTCCATAGATCTCCAACGAAACTTGCCTGCAGTTTACTAAAGCAGACAAGGCTGATTTAATGGTACCAGTAGGCCCAGGGTAGAGACTATGGGGTATATTTATCAAGTTAATAGTGAAGTTCCGCCACTAGAGTGAAATTCCGCCACTCTCCATTCATTTCTATGGGATTTTTATAGGCGTTTTTATCAAAGGGTGAACTTTCACTACACCCATTGATAAATTTGCCTTTCAAAATCCCATAGAAATGAATTGAGAGCTGCGGAATTTCACTCTAGTGGCGGAACTTCACTCTTTGATAAATTTACCCCTATGTGAGTGGCCAAGTGAGATGTGATAGAACTACTCTAAAGCAGGCAAATTTGAATATAATAAGGCAGGCAATAAAGAAGTGTTTTGTGCTTACTGAAGTAAACATAAGATCCAGATGAGCTGCTCTGTCCAAAAGTTGTAAGAATGGATAATCCCAAATTTATAAATAAAAAAGTGAAAAAAATAAATAAATTAGATGGATATAGAGCTCTTCCAGGTGAATAAAATGTGGGGTCTACCATTGTGGATTATCCAGGGCAAGATTTAATTCTGATACAATCCTAGGCTACTTGCACCCTATCCCCACCCACCACCTTCCCCAACTAACACACCCCCTTCCACCCACATCTCCCTCACCTACTCTATGCTATTCACCGGCACTTTTTCCCATTTCAGATGGGCAGCCTGTCATGGTGGGCCCTAGGAAAATGCCTCATCTGCCCATTTAAGAAAACATCTCTGATGCAGATGCAAATTGCAATTGTTTGTTAACCTTAGTGTTCAACTGCAACTAATACTGTGGGTGAGGGGATAGGGATCCCTGCTGCCAAAATGTTCTGATCAATATGCCAGGGATGCCAACAACAAGATACAGTATATTATGAGAAACCCTGTGTCCATGACTGGTGCCAAAAAACAGAAAATCAACCAAATAATCTCATTCCTACTACAATTAACTTGTTGCTGAGACCCTCCTATGCATGTTGAAGTCTGTCATTGAAACCCTTGTGTGGTTTCAAGGGTCAGTGAGATGCAAAAACAGTAAAGCTGAACTAATTTGCCCGTTTCGCTTTAACGAAAAATTTGCTGCAGAACTAAGAAAAATTTGCAAAACACTAAAAAATTCACAAAACGCATTATAGGTTACGGGTGATTTTTTTTGTTGAGGCAACTTTTATGTAGTAAAATATATTAGAGTCTATGACGACTCGAAATGCAGAATTTCCCTCATCACTAAAAACCGCGAATATAAGAAACGTATTAGTAAATAATAATCAGTTGCAAATTGTCTTAAAATGTTCATTTATGGGGGACCTGCAATAAAAGTGAACAATAATGCTGATTTTTTTGCACCAAGCATTTCTGGAGTACTTACTGAGACAATGAATTTTGTAGCATCTACTGTACATGTAGCACAGTTTTTTCCCCTTTTGCAAACAGACGAACTTATAGAACGAGAGCTTACTGTCAAAATGTGTTTCTTGAATAATTGATTAGACTGCCTGCTAAACATGGAACAGATAAGCAAGGACGTGTCAGCCCAAACTGAAAAGATTTCTCTATCCCCCTTTGTTGTGGATGTGGGAGTATCAGTTAAGAATACTAACAAAATGTGTGAATAAAGAATGCCAGAAAGAAGGCACGACAAAGAGGCAGAGATAAAGAAGGGAATTTTGGAAGACACAAACCAAACTGATGTAGATTAAAGGGCATTTTGCTGTGTAAAAAAAACAGGGGGATAACACATCACACATCGGCAGGCTTTTCCGTGTAAAAAACAGCAAAACATTTTTACGTATATTTTCTTAGAGTGACTTCCATGGGAAAATAACAGCGGCAAATCTGGCGTTTGCATGGTTTGAAACTACACTCGCCTTGATAAATTCACAATTTATTTTACAAAACTTTTTACACCGGTTTTTGATGAATTTTATTTTACACAGCATAATAAATATGTCTAGTGATGGGCGAATTTATTCGCCAAGCGCAAATTCGTGGGAAATTTTGATGGCGGTGTAAAAAAATGGACGCCGGCGTAAAAAACGGATGCTGGCATCAAAAACAAACGCTGGCGTCGAAAAAACGGATGCCGGCGCCAAAAACAGACGCTGGCATCAAAAAAAAAAGGATTCCGCGTCAAAAGCGAGACGGCGGCGCTGTTTCGCAAATTTTTCACTGTTTCGCTGGAAATTCGCTAATTTATCGTCGAAGCGAAATGGTCGCAAATTCGCCCATCGGTAAATATGCCCCTTTGTGTTGCAGGGACTTGACAGAATGACACAAGGAGCGACTGATCTATAGTTCCAAACAGCGTTGTTTCATATACAGGAGACGTGGTACACAATATATTACTTTGTGAATGTGGAAAACTCAAATGTAGTAAAGCTGTTATAGCAGTGGTTCCCAAACTGGGAGGGGGCTGCCCCCCTTGGAGGAGTTTGAAGCAGAGAACACAGGGACTCAGAATAAAAGACAGTTATAAAAGCCAGTTGGCATAAGATTTGGGGAGATTTTCTAAATACACTTTAATGGTCAATTAAGGTGAAATTTGGGGTAAAAACATTATCTGCCTCAAATATTCTAAGAACTAAGAACTATAGCTGAATGACCAATGTTTTCCCATATATGTAACCTTGGTATTTAGCTAAAAGCGGCCCTGACTAAGTTTGTCCCTTCAAGGGGTGGCTAGAACACTTAGCATAATTTCTGGCAGTTGGCATGTAAGCGATGTGTTTTTCGTGCAAATGAGCTGTGGCAATTGACTTAGGCCATGGTGGAAACTCTGATACTGCTGCCTGGTTCAGAGTGGTATCTCCATGGTTTCCCTTTAATCAATAGGCGCAACTGCCAGGGTCTGACTGGGCTGGTGGGACAATGGGAAAAAAATGGTGGAGTCAGACCCAGACACGCTCCTGCTGAAGCCCTGGGTACTGCTGCCTGACTTCCCCTAGCCCTAATCACAGCCATAAAAAGAAAGACCAAAGTAGAAAGACCAAAGGGCGAAGGGGTTTTGCAAAGTTGGGTTGACCTCACAGTTGGGGGACCCAGGGGGCGTTGTTTGGGGGCCTTAAGCTGGTAGCCCCTGGGGGCCCCGGACCACACAGTCCGACGCTGGCAAATGCCCTCGGTTTGGAACAGGAGACAGGAAGTACCAAGTGGCCCAAAGTGGCCCAAAATGTTGGAGTCAGAGCTTTTACCAGTAACAGGAGTGTATATATAACAAGGTATTCGTTTTCGACAGACTCTATAGAACTAATGATTATTGTTGAGGCAAGTTTCCTGCCACAAATGACACCTGGCACATAACATATAATACTGAATATTGGATAAAGTGCCAGCTGCCTTATCCAGTGTCGAACTAAGAGGCCCAGGAACCACCAGTGCTGCTGTCTCAGGGCCCCCCCAGTCCCTCGGCCTCCTGTTGCAGCCGCAAATCCCCATTCACCCCCTACCTAATCTGCAACCACCTCTGGGCCCCTCTGCGTGAACCTTTTTCTTCTTGTGGCCACACTGGGGCCAGGTTGGGACTTTGGAGGCAGCAAAGAAGGCGTTTTGCAGAACTGCTCTGGGTCGGCAAGGCCCATCGGGTTTTTTACTGGTGACCCAGTCCAGCCCAATCTGACCTTGGCCTTATCCCTATTTTCTCTCTATAGCAAAAGCTCAGAATGAAGACATAGTCAAGCATTATTCTTTCTATATGTATTATCTACGTCTACTGGAGACTTTTGTTTTTATTATAAAATCATCTTCAGCACTTTCAACAAACCACTGATTTGTAACAATACCCCTGAGCTTGCCATTCTCTAAATTCATCTCTCTCAACACACAGCAGCAAAACCCATCTGGGCTATTACTAACGGCATTCACTTCCCATCATTTGCAGTTTATAAAATTCATGTTCTTAAATTTGTCAATTAAAGAAACTAAAAAGCTCAGGGCTGATTGTTAATTGTTTTTTAAACATGCGGAAATGCTAACAATTGCTCCTGACATCTATTTTTACATTTTTCTCCCAAAACAATTATAATGCAACAATGCTGAACGATTGTACATTTAAGAATAACTGTTCCATGATGCACTGACACTATCAGAGGAAGGAAAGCCTTCCTAAATTTAGAAAAGGGACAACCTTATCAGGAATGCCATATCAACTGCCATTAGGCTGCATCATCCTGACATCTGAGAAGAGTTCCTACATTTTATCTGTCTCCAGAACAGAGGAACAAAGTATGTACAGTGTCCTGTAATGCTCATATACTGAATCGGGACTCTAGGAACAATAGTTTGTATCGCCGGCGGGATGGCATAAGTGTCGCTTCGGTTTTCTGAAGTCGCCCGAAGTTTCCTTGTGACACAACTTTGGACCACTTCAGAAAACTTTTGTCATCAACTTTTGTCATCCCGCCGGTGATTCATATTTTTGCCAGTGGGAAAGCATTTCGGGGAGATTAGTCGCCCGAAGATTTATTGCAGACGACTATTTCTTCCTGTGTGACACCATCAGTGGAACACAAATAAGGACTCAGCACTCACTTCAGGAATATTACCTGTACTGTACTCAACACAGTCAACCAACACATTAACAATTTTCAATACATATTTACAGTGTATGTATACGTTTTTTTATGGGTTGTAATAGATTGCAATCTACTCGCTAGTAAACTGCTTAAGATCTTCCAAAAGTTATCAACAACTTCTCATATTTTCCCAAAATAAAGTTATTTATCCTCACTAGTGATGGGCAAATTTGTCCTGTTTCACTTAGCCGCGAAATTTTCATATTTCACGCAAAATTCGCGAAATGGGTGAAAAATTAGCGACACGACATCAATTTGCAGGCATCAAAAGTGACATCGGCAACAATTCCAATGCGGGCGACATTTGATGCGCATTAGAGTCAATGGGCGTCCATTTACTTGTCACCGCGTCAGAATTGTCGGCATTGTTGCGGCATCAAAAAACTTTGAAGCTGGCAAATTTTCGCTGCAATTTCACTAATTTATTCACAGCAATTCGCAACAAATTCGCAACTGGCAAATAAATTTGCCTATCAATAATCCTCACTAACATTTTGGTTGAAGTAGATATCCTTTAATAGTGTATTAATTATGTAAAGTGAGAAGAAAATGGTCACCAGCTGGTAGCATTTACTGGCCACCTGTTTGAAAACAAATATCTGATTGGTTGACACAAGTTACTAGACGTGGGCAAAGTTTGCACCTTTGATTACATTACCTACCACAGATATGGGAAAGAGCTGGAGAATGGAAGGGGCTTGTTTATACAGAGCTCATTATCTATCTTTAAACCCGCTCTATTGATTACAGGGGGAGTGATGGAAATAAAAGGAAACAATGAACATATTATGTCTGACAATAAAAAAACATAGAAAATAAAAGAGGGGACATGATTACTCTAAGGGGGTTATTTATTAAATTCCGAATTTATCTCATAATTGGAATAAAATATGCATGACCAAACTCCCCTGCACGATTTTGCTTTATTTATAAAATAAATAAAATAACTCCAATAATTCGGATCTGGAAAAAGCTCAATAAAATCGAGAGATCATTCAAAAATGGTAGAATTTCCCCGAATCGCTAGATTTTTTTTGTGTTTTTGCCTGAAAACCCCATATGTATTGAATTATGGGGCTAAACCATGAGCAAACTACAATATCTTGAAATTGAGATAGGGACATCTCCAATTGACTTATACAGGACCTAGACAGGTCTGAGATGGCGGATTTTCAGATTCGGTATTTTGCAGCATCAGAGTATAATATATCTCAAACAATTTGAGGGTTTTTTTCCCACAACAATTCAAGTTTTTGCCCTAAAAAGCCTGACAAGTTAAATTTAAATTTTAACAAATAACCCCCTAAGTATGTTAAAGGACTATACAAACAGATAGCAGGGCATTTTTTATATAGAAAAGACCAAAAACAAGATGCCACCCATTTAGACTTGAAGAACTGAATTTTTATTAGAGTGAAGGTGGTTCTTCCTAGTGAAGGCAGTGAGGTTGTGGAATGCCCTACTGGGTGATATTGTGATGACAGATAGTAAGGGGCTAAATTATCAACATTGAAACTTAAATTTTTACCATAATTTGATTTTATTTTTAAACTCACTGATTTGAATTAAGGTTTCCAAAACTCGAATATTCAACTTATTAGTAAAATCTGAATTTGATGCATTCAAGTGTTTTTTCAGTTTTATTCAATTGAGTTTTTTTTTTAGATTCAAATGTTTTAATAAATAAGCATTTGAGTTTGGTAACATTTTGGGGCCCATTTATTAAACCTCAAATTTATCTGGTCACGGTTTTAAAGGGGAAAACTCGCGGGGAAAAAAACAAGAATTTTTAGAGATTTATTATACCCCAAAGCTGCTAAAAATCCAAATCCAAACCTGTCTAGGTCATGTAGAAGTCAATGGCAGATGTCCATGAAGTTGACATAGTGATCTGTGCTGGATAATACAAAATAATACAAAAAAGTCAGGATTTTGTCTGTTAATCTGATAAAGTCAAATTTTTGCAGCCTTAATTCGATAGAGTCGAGGTTTTGGCACGATTCGAACTGACAATAGATTTTGTCGAAACAAATTTTTGCTCCGAATCGAGTTTTTGTAAATAACCACCTTTTTGTTTCTTCACATTTCTTTTAAAAATCTCAAATTTTAATTTTGATAAACAGGCCTCCCAGAGTGTCTTGGATGATTTATTGGACCATAATAATATCCATGATTTTAGTGATGTCAAGATTTACAGTTATTTTAGTACAGGTATCGGTATATATAATTTATGTATGTTGGTGTATAGATCAGTCAGTATATACTGTACAGTATCTGTGTTAGTGCTGGACAACATTTGGAGGGGTAAAACTTGACTGACTATTTAGTCTATTTATCAACTAAAATTAACAATGTCAGTTTACTGAAAAAAAACAGGAGGAATACATTTATAATAGAAATTTCAATATAAAAATGTTCCCTTTTATAAAACGAAATGGCAGATAAATCAACCTTGTTAATAAGCTATTTGTAGTATATGTTTATTCAGCATGAAAATTCAAATAGGGCCTGAAAAGCATAATTTTGTTTGCTAATACAGATTGTAATAGATGTTGTTGAATAGTCTCTTGACCCATTAGAGTGTGTGTGAAACATCAGAATTCACTGATTAAGTGAGGTTACAAGTTCAGCTTCCAACAGCAGCTCACATAACCTTCATAGGGATTTAAAGCAGCAAAGCTGGCAAATCTCTGCATGGGATGGGATTTATTTCCTGCCAGCAGGTGCTAAATATATATATATATCCTACCACAAACAAAAGCACTCACAGGTCTTATTGTGTGAAACAAAAAAAGATTTATTGTTCAACATTTCAGCCCCTCTACGCGGGCCGTCTTCAGGAATCATTCTTGAAGACGGCTGATATTCCGAAAGATTCAGGGTTTTTTTTTGGACCATAACCAAATAGAGTGGATTTGGGTGTCAAATACAAATAATTAGTACGATTCGAGTTTAAGCTAAATTTTGGGGTGTTTTGCTTCGCCGAAAAATTCACGAATTTCCAGCGAAATTTTTAAAAAGCACCAAAATTTGGCCATCAGGCACGAATTTGTAACAGATTAAAAAAAAAAGAGTCTGTTTTTGGACACTGTCCGTTTTTTTCCGCCAGCGAAAATGCGCCGGCGTCCAAAAAAACAGACGCTGGCAAATTTTCACTGCGGTTTTCACGAATTTATTTGACGGCGTCGAATCGCGGGAATTTGCAGCGAATTCGCGCCTGGCAGATAAATTCGCCCATCACTACCACCTAGTGGCCAAACTAATTATACATTAACCATTACTTAACGATTCACATTTCACCCCCTTACATGTATACACCTTTATTCCTTGTCCTTCCGCTTAATACTGGTCTATATCTGGTGAGTATGCTGACTCACTGGGTGTGTGGTTATACTGGTCACTTTTCACACATATTTTTGTATACACACAATCTGTATTAACTTACTACACTGTATAATTTTTATCCAGTGTGTGCTTCCTTGTAGTTAACTATGTAACTATGTAACTATGTAGGTTATTTTTGGATATAAAAGTTAACTCTTGTTGTATTGGCAGTCACTTTCTGTTAATAAATGCTGCTCCCAGTTTTTGAGCCCTAGTTTTGTTTATTACTTATCAATTTTATTCTGAAGTATTGGTTACAATTAGAAAGGTTGTCAAGGTTAATACCAATGCTGCATACCTTTCCCCATAGCTTATGAATATCCAGTAGTGTCTGCAGTGCTACAACTCTCAGCTTTGCCAATTGTATCACCAAAACAGCTGTAGTATCCAGGGCCACCATCGGAACCCCATCGGCCCTTTGAGGCCCTTACAAGTGTAACATTTGGGGCCATCTGATTCATACTAATAGTGCTAAATATCAATTTCCAGGACTCTAGCAATGCCCCCTCCACGTTTGTACACCTGGCTGGTTACCCTGCATATTTCTTTACTTAACAAGTATGATGGTGTTTATATGCCCTAGGCAGCCTGGCGGGCCAAGGCACCGGCTCTGTGCGAGAATGCGCGAAATGTGTGTGTGCATGCGCAGAATCGCATTTACACGGAAGACGCCAGTGGCAGTTGGGGAGAGATGGGACCGGACACGGGGTAGGCGATAGAGCAGGTACGTGCCTGGCGCCCCCTCAGCTTTGCGCCCTAGGCATGTGCCTACTCTGCCTACCCCTAGTTCCGGCCCTGATCTCACAGGGTTTTAGTGAAAAAACCAAAAATGTTTTATTATTAAGCTTCAATGTTTCGATCCCCCACAGGGATCTTCGTCAGCATATATATATATATATATATATATATATATATATATATATATATATATATATATATATATACACACATATATATATATATATATATATATATATATATATATATACACAAACTTCCTGAGGACGGCCCGAGTTGGAGGCTGAAACGTTGAAATAAAACACTGTGTTTTTTCTATCAAGTCCTGTCAGTGCGGCTTCTTCTTTTTGATGGGATTATCATGAACTTCTGACCAGCACACAGGCTTTCAGTTTTCTTCGTTGTGCACCAGCTTTGCATATATATATATATATATATATATATATATATATATATATATATATATATGTGTACTCAGCACCTTTAGGTCAATCAATCAGAGGTAGTGCAGCTAGAAAGTGAGGGCAATTTATTTTCCTTGCTTCCTTTATCAGCGAGCCATGAACTTTTCAATTTGAAGGCAAAGTAGAAATGTGACTGTGACTTGTTCCAAAAAGTGTCTAAAATTCTGCAGAAACATTGGGGTACATTGAGATCGGCTTCTCCTGGCATAGATAAATTTAATTTGTTTCCACCGAATTTCGTACCTTGGATTCTAGGTTGGTTACATCTGATATGAGGGTGCAGGAAAGAATTGAACAAAGCTTTTTTCTTGACTTTCATGTTCCCATACAACTTTGTGATGAATAGTCAATCATTCACACACCTGGGAACTAGGGCTAAATATCACATCTGGGGTCACCACACTTGCTTCACAAAATTTGTGGTATATGTCCTGGTCTGTCCGTGTGGTTTACGCTATGTGGGAGAGACCACGCTGCAGATCAGGACATGCTTCTCTCAACATTGGTCCACGATTAGAAAGGGCAATATGAGATTGCCTGTTTCGAGACACTGTATTAAACACACAATGAGCATCAAATTAAGTTTATGGTATTGGAAATGATCCCTGTACCCAGGAGAGGGGGTGACAGGGAACACTTGTTAAATAAACAGGAAGTTTGGTGGATAAATAAGTAAATAAAATAACACATTAACACCACATGGATTGAATAGGGATTATGATTTATAAGTATATTTCTGAATGGGTTCCTCTGTTGTCCATTGATTCAATTTTTCCATTTCTCCATTCACTCTTAGAGAATCCCTGAATTGGAGCGGATTAGATATAAAGAATGGGAGTATGGCGGTGGTTAAGGAACCGGGCTATAGTGACAGTTATGTCAGTTCCTGTGTGTGGATACATTTCCTGTTTGACACATGTATAAGTGAATCAATGCTTGTTAAATCATTTTATCCCTGGCTTGATAAAGGAGTGGATGTACTCCGAAACGTTGCAGATAGGGTAATGATATTGCAGATGTGATCGGTGTAAGAAACACTCACCCTGGTGGTCTAGTGGGCCGGCAGGGACGTCACACTGCCTCCCATCCTCTTCAGTGCCGGCTTCTTAGTGCGCATGCGGTGTTCATGTGTCTTATTTATAGGCGCACTGGCGCTGTCGTGATGACGTCAGCGAGCAGTGGCGCCAAATTCAAATGTATTTAAAGGGGCTTTTTTTACTGTGTTCATTGCCCATTGTTAGGTTCATCTTTTGAGAGTTCCTGAGTGCTATCCTGAATTAACCTGTGTTCTGATTCCGGTTTTGACCCTGCCTGCCTGCCTATATCCTTTCTGTGATCCCGACCTCTGCCTGGTAACCGACTGTTCTGATATCTGTATTCCGACCCGTGCCTGTCTCGACCATTCTTTATTGACATCCCGGCTTTGACCCCTGCCTGTTTGACTCCGCTCGTTTTCTGCCTGCACCGACTTGGCCTGGTTTTGATTACACTTTCTGCCTGCTCCTTGAACTGTGACCTTTTGCCCAAAAAGACTTTGCCAACGGTCGTGCCCCTCTGCTCATCCAGAACCCTTAGCTTGGCTCCTCTCTTAAGACCTGGCTACAGCCAATTAGCCAAGGGCACCTCCTGAGGTGAAAGGCAGCAGAAGAAAGAGCCGAGACCAGAGAGCCTAGCGTTGGTTCCGGATTCTGAGTGTGTATATATATATATATATATATATATATATATATATATATATATATACACACACTCAGCACTTCTAGGTCAAACAATCAGAGGGAGTGCAGCTAGAAACTGAGGGCAATTTATTTTCCTTACTTCCTTTATCTGATCATCCAGCCATGAACTTTTCCATTTGAAGGCAAAGTAGAAATGTGATTTGTTCCAACGCATGGATGACTGGCAAGTACAGCGTGTTGAACCTATTCATTCATGCTGTCCAGGAGGGTCATGGAAAAAGCTGCTACTGAAATCGTTATAACGTTCATCCAATAGCATACGTCTAGCATAATGATACCATTACCGGTAATTTATGAAGACTGAGGGTTGGTAGATAGAGAACCTCTTGCTGAACAGTTTAACCTCTGACGACTGAACATGCACAAGTGTCTGAGGAACAAAATGAAAAGCAATGAATTCTGTAATTTCCTTTTCAGGCAGATCTGCTGGCTAATATATGGGACTGACGATGATTAAGGGCAGTAGCTTCATAATCTATGATGTGATCCCATCACCTGCAAACTTAACGGACTCAGAGAGAGAGAAAATATCAGTAATTGAAAATGTAGACCAGTTTGGGGCATGAGTGTAAAAAGACATTGAGATGGCTGCAAATCAAATGGAGCGTGGAATGATAATAATCCTTTTCCATGTCAGTTCAAGAGACTGAAATCATTCATGACGTCAGCAGGTGATGGGACCTAAATTCCATTTATTTGGAAGGATATCATCATTGTGGCAGACCGTTAAAGGTCCCCTGATGAGTGATATGATGTTGCTGCTCTAAATTGATTTTCAAAGGTAAAAGTCATGATCAGATGAGACAAATCACTGATTCCTGTAAACTAGATCACTCAACTGCCACACAGCGAAATATCTTTATTAGTCACCGGCCCTGGAGAAGGCATATACACTCTACATTCAGATCTCTCATTTTTTTTTCACAAACCCTATTTTTATTCTCTAAAAAAATTCATGTTTTTTTATTTCTCTAAAGCTCTAAAAATTCAATATTTATAAAGTATAAAATCACAGAAAAACACTAATACAAACATTGCCATTGACAGTCAGAGTTGAACTGGGGGCCAACCAGGGCTGGATTATCAAGGAACCCTGGGCCCTTCGGACCCCCATCCGACACCCTCACAGGCCCTCTGCAGCAAATCCCCCTCTGAGGGGGAGGGAGGGAGATCAGGAAGGATTGAAGGTTCTGCCAGCCGTGGACCAGTCTGGTCTGAAAGCAGTTGAAATCTTCTAGAAGTCAATTCCCCGTATGTAATAAAAGGCACTAAGTTTGCCCAGGATCAGTAACCCATAGCAACCAATACGATATTTAATTTTAAACAGGTGTAAGGAATTATATAACCTTTGATACAGTTTACCTGCAGATAGACAATAATTATGTAGAAATTCAACTAGCATCTATAGCCTCCATATACAGGTATCGGACCTTTTATCCAGAATGCTTGGGACCTGGGGCTTTCCATAATTTGGATCTTCATACCTTAAGTCTACTAGAAAAATGTAAACATTAAATAAACCCAATAGGCTGGTTTTGCTTCCAATAAGGATTAATTATATCTTAGTTGGGATCAAGTCCAAGGTACTGTTTTATTATTACAGAGAAAAAGAAAATCAGTTTTAAGAATTTGGATTATTTGATTATAATGGAGCCTATGGGAGACGGCCTTTCCGTAATTCGGTACCTTGTACTTGATCCCAACTATGATATAATTAGGGATGAGCAAATTCTTTTGCCAGCCATGGATTAGCAGTGAAATTTGCATTTCGCCGTCTGTGAATTTACCCCGAAACTGCAGCAAAAATTTGCGGTGGAAAAAAAGTTGCCATGAGAAAAAACAGCCACTGACTTTAATGCATTTAGAGCAAGAAAAATTAATTTGAAGTTTTTTTGTCGCCTCAAAGTGATTCGAACATTTTTCGCTTTTTACACAAATGTTTTCGAGGTTTCGCAAATTTGTCGGCGAGGTGAAATGGGACAAATTCACTCATCACAAGATATAATTAAAGGGGTGGTTCACCTTTAAGTCAACTTTTAGTATGTTATAGAATGGTCAAGTCTAAGCAGTTTTTCAATTGGTCTTCATTATTTATTTTGTATAGTATCTTAATTATTTGCCTTCTTCTTTTGACATTTTCCAGCTTTCAAATGGGATTCACTGACCCCATCTAAAAGCAAATGCTCTGTAAAGATACACATTTATAATGAATGCAAGTTTTTATTACTCATCTTTCTATTCAGGTCCTCTACTATGCATGTTCCAGTCTCTTATTCCAAGCAATGCATGGTTGCTAGGGTAATTTGCACCCTAGCAACCAGACTGCTGAAATTGCAAACCTCGTCTACATTATACTAAAAGTTATTTTAAATGTGAACAACCCCTTTAATCCTTATTGGAAGCAAAACCAGCCAGTTAGGTTTGTTTAATGTTTACATGATTTTCTAGTAGACTTACTATATGAAGATCCAAATTACAGAATGATCTGTTACCTGGAAAAACCAAGGCCCCGAGCATTCTGGATAACAAGTCCCAGACCTGAACCAGAAACCAGGATTTAATATGAGGTAATCCTTTTTACTCTGATATAAGGATATTAGAAGTCAAGTAAGAGTTTTGTGACCCGAGCATTCAGATTTCAGTCTATACATTGTCATGAAATATATATCAGTCCATATATACACAAGACCCTTGGTGCTGGTATTTTGTTCTTTTTGTATATGAATCTATTTTAGTGCACAGGGGCAGCTTTTTTGGAGAGAGGTGGTGTCCATCCACCCCTGTGCACGGAAATAGATTCATATACAAAAAGAACAAAATACCAGCACCAAGGGTCTTGTGTTTGAAGAAAAAACTTGTATTGGTACATGGTATGTAAAACCGACATTTCGGTCCCCATTGGGAAAAGGTCCCTTGAAAAAGGTCCCAATGCCAATACCAAGGTCGGACTGGGCCGGCGAAACACTGGGAAAAAACCCGGTGGGCCCCGGCTCTTGCACTTGCTCTAGTCCCGCTGCAGGGCCGGAAAATGTAGGTACATGCATTAACACATGAGCAGTGGGCAGGTGTTTGAGGCACAGAACAGTTTGTGGCTGGGGGGCCCAGGGGATGGTTTGGGGGGTTCCCTGAGGCTACAGAACCAGTGTAGCCTCCAACCCTGTATAATACACAAGAGCCACTTTGGAGAGAGAATACTCCTTTTTTATACTCCTTTGGTAACTTACTGTATAATATCCTTATATTTTTAGAGGGGGTATAGCTTTATTCACTATATAAACTGTCAATCACAAGATAGACAAGGAGTTTCAACTGCAGAGCTAATGCAAATAAGCTTATTTCTTCTGCTCAGTTTAAGATCTCCCTTGATAGCCCAGGTGCCACCCTTCAGGCAGAGCAAATAACGTTGCCGCTAAGACCAGTAAAGCACAAATCCCCTACAACAGCAAGATGCAATTAAAATCTGTCACTTAATTTGAGCTTGTGGCTTAATGAGCTTATTCCTATGTACAGCTGTAGCCTGGGGCATGGGAACGCTTTACTTTATTGCTTAACACAGTCAGATTTTAACCCAATAAATGCAACAATATACACCCATCACTAAATTCAACAACGCTAACTTTGTGCCTCAGTCTGCCCAGTGAATGTCTCTAGTGGAAATCACATTGTCAGTCTGATCCTCTGCACTGCTAATTCCCTTAAGCCTTGAGCTGCTGTGTGGCACGGCCCATGAGCAAAGCTTGGTACAAAGAAGCACTGAATGACAGAATGCACTCACGGGGAGCCGATTCATCCATGTTGGATATAGATTCCTTTGATCTTATTTAATGGCTTGACAGGTGAAACCGGATACGTTGGTGAATTGGCACAGCTGCGGGCGACAGATACGAGGTTGGAGTCCGGCTGATGTGGACACGAGGCAGATCAAAGAACTTGTCTCAATCAAGCTCATCAAGCTGGAAAGGCTGATAAGATGCCATATGAGATAACAAGTTGATAATATTGCATTCAGACACTGACTTAAGCTGGCCATAGACGTAAAGATATTCGAACGATCGGACTTCCCCATCTCCTGACCTGCCACTAACCATTCCGATCAAATAAAGTAGAAAAGAACAGATCAGCCGATGTTCTGCCCCTGACAGCAATCCTACAAAAGTTATGTCCGACAAAGCTAGTGACAGTCTCCCACTGAAAATCGTACGATCGACAATACACGCAGAGATATTATCGGCAGCCGACAGAAATCTTTTAACCTGTTTGATCGACCAAACGACTGATCTCTGTGGGGCGAAAAATGTCGGGACTCTCCACACACAGTCTGAAAAACGTACGAATCGAGGATTCGTGCGATCGGATCTTTGCGTCTATGGCCAGCTTTACATGAAACGGCTCAAAACATGGATGCCAAACATACAGCTAGTGTGAACTACAAGTCTCAGGATTCCTAGCTATATTCCACAGCCGCCTAGGCCGGTAAAATTTACAGTTCATAGATGGTCAAGAAATGACTTGTTGCTGTCATTAATCACCCCAGTAACTGTACCTATGTCCCTTTATTTCATATCAGTGGCATAACTATAGAGAAAGCAGACCCTGTGGTTGCTGTCGGGTCAGGGAACAGGTGGGCCCGGACTATGACATTTGCTTCCCCTGTAACTAATAAAAAAGAACCTCCTGCCCAGCCGCTCTCTTTTACGAATTGAAAGGGGGAAGCAAGTTGGGGTGGGACTTAGGTGGAGTCAGGGAGGGACGTGGGCAAGTTTGGACAGTACATGGGTGGGGCAGAGGCGGGTCATGGGTGGGGCAGAGGCGGGTGGGAAGTGGGCCAGAGGATAGGGATTGGAGTGCGCCGGGTCCATCTGAAGATTTCTTTACAGGAGGGCCCAGGGCACTCTAGTTACGCCACTGCCTCATATCCATTTTTCCTTATACGGTGATCAATCTGCGGAAATTGGGAAATAATAGGAAGAAAAGCACACTGAGATACTGTGAATATATTATACAGTATATGATGCTAGGTCTCCCATTGTATACTCTTTTCCCTTTCCTTTCTTCTTTGGTTTTCTTTTTTACTTCTCTCCCTTTGCATTATAATCAATTCATGTAGTGTGCCAAAGGTGTATTGGTATTGGTAATTCAGACCAGGCAAGGCTCTTTGAATGATGTTATTTTTATGTTAGATGAAAAACAGCTTTTTAAAGGAACGGTAACACCAAAAACTGAAAGTGTTTTAAAGCTATGAAAATGTCATGATCTGTTGCCCTGCACTGGTGTGTTTGCTTCAGAAACTCTACAATAGTTTATATAAACAAGCTGCTGTGTAGCCAAAGAGGCAGCCATTCAAAGCTGAAAAAAAAGAAAAGGCACAGGATAAACATCAGATACCAGTAGACTCTGTATATCTAGTATAGGTAAATCTAAAAAAAAAAAAAGTAGACTCTGTAGTATACAATGGAATTCTACAGGACATATCTGTTATCTACTGGTGTATCCTGTGCTTGAATGGCTGCCCCCATGGCTACATAGCAGCTTGTTTATATTAACTATAGTAGAGTTTCTGAAGCAAACGCACCAGTTTTACCAGTGCAGGGCAACAATTATGGTGTGATAAATTTAAAACACTTTCCTTTTTTGGTGTTACTGTTCCTTTAATGTACTTCCTGAACAATGGAATCCAACAATTACCTTTTAGCAACAGTCTTTAGCAAATCAGCATTGACACAAGCTTAAAAGTAACTCCAGTTGTTTCAGTTAAGCCTTCAAATCCTTAATAAGCCAGGCTGTGAGCGGTGTTATAGTTCCACAACTAGTTATGGAGCAAATTTGCGGTGAATTTCCAGGTTTCACCAGCGGCGAATAAATTCGTGAATCTGCCACAACAAAGAAATCTGACGCCGGCGACAATTCTGACAATTTACCGCATGGCCATTGACTTTAATGCAATTGGACAAAATAGGCGCGTGTCAAATTGGCACCGGCATCAGAATTGTCGCCGATGTAAATTTTGACAATTTCACGGGAAATTCACAAATTTTTTGCCGAAGCAAAATGAGACAAATTCGCCCATCAATATCCACAACCTCTTACATATAAATAAATAAGTTCCGCAGGGGCCCCAGAACACAATGTAGGAAAGCAATAATCACAATACAGTGTGAATAAATGCAAGGATTTTATTGTTTGTTTTTGTTGAAAACACACGAGGAAGAATTCAGCCCCAAAAGAGGTTTCAGTCTAATCCGGCAACAGATGCAATGCACAGTAACTCAGGATGCTTAATTTGGAGTATTAATTAAATGCGATCTTGAGTCTATGTTCTCTTGTCTATCGAGGCTTGCTGCTTAACGAATATGAAATGCAATTAGCAAATACAATGGAACGTGGTAACTGTGACTTAAATCAATAACATGGACCCATAACTTCTGGGCAATAAACTAAATCTCCTTGGATCCCCTGAAACCTGAAACTAAAGCTGGGACCATGTTGACATACAGTAAAAGATCATATCAGTAAAAAAGTATCATCAGGAATGTAATGTGATTTTTTTCTAGAAGTCTAAACAAAAGTGTCATTTTTTACACTGTAATTAATTTGAAAAAAAAAAATGTAACTGAGCTGTAACAAGATTATAAGGGAAATTATGTATTTAAATATCATGCTCTTAATTGCCTGTTCTTGTTGTGTCAATGAAAGCTCTTAAAGAGGAGTAAATTACATTTAATTAAGAGAACCCTATGTATGTGATTGGGTAAACTTCAAATGAACCGTAGATATGCAAACAACTGCAACAAATGGCCTCAGGCATGTGCCTGTATTTATTGTCGATCCCAACAGCATTCACTTCTATTTCCAGCCTCATCATGTTTTTACTCTCAATGCATTTAAATGGCAATGCTCCAGATTTCACTTTCTTTCCTTGAGCGTTGCCTCTTTAACTTCAGTCTCACACTATCTCCCACACAATGTAAGTAGGTATATCCACACCATGACTTATTGAACCTGTTCATGGTAAATGCGATGCTGATCCTTTTATAATTCTTCAACATCTTCATGTTTCCTCTTAGCGATTGCCACACATAGGAGCACACTCACTTCTGCTCTTGATCTCAGAGGTGCTGTCAGTCCTTGTTAAAGAAGGCATCAATAAATCCATCAATAGCATGCAACAAAAGACAGAGACCAGGTGCTGCTACAACACAGGGCTCCCACCCTTTTTTACCCGTGAGCCACATTCAAATATAAAGAGTCAACACAAGCAGTGTCGGACTGGCCCACCGGGATACCAGGAAAACTCCCGGTGGGCCCAGGTATCAGTGGGCCCTCATGCTGCTAAACAATTGGCCTATGTCATGGCCATTCCCTAATTCTATGGGAACAAAGGCTAAATAGATGGAATAATAGATTATAGTATGTAAAGAAAAAGACTAGGAGAATAGAGGAGGAGAGAAGTGAGGAGAGGAAGAATAATAGTACTAGTGTTAGCCCCTAGTCAATGTTTTTTTGGTGGGCCCTTGGGCTATGGTTTTTTGGTGGGCCCCTGGTGTTGCAGTCCAACACTGTACACAAGCATGGAAAAAGTCCCTGGAGGTGCCAAATACGCACTATGATTTGATATTTGGTAGCCCCTATGTCGACTGGCAGACTACAGGAGGTTCTGTTTGGCACTACATCTGTTTTTTATGAAACCAAAACTTGTCTCCAAGTCTGGAATTCAAAAATAAGCACCTACTTTGAGGCCACTGGGAGCAACATCCAAGGGCTTGGTGAGCAACATGTTACTAATGAGCCAATGGTTCTGGATCACTGTCAAATGGCATTAATGAGTGGAGCAGTGCTGTGGGCACCATCCTATAAGCAAGACAACATGAGGGGGCATGTAGGGTTTTTTTTAATAAGGGGTTTGTTTCTCCTTTAAGTCAACTTAAACTCAACAGGTTGGTATTTCTTCCAATTAGGATTGAATATATCTTAGTTTAGATCAAGAACAAGGTACTGTTTTATAAAATGGAGTCTATGAGAGATGGCCTTTCTGTAATTCAGAACTTTCTGGACAAGCGGGTTTCTATGGGGTGCCGTTTGTCCCAAATACATTCTGTATACAAAACTATCCCTAATACACAGAATGAATGTCTCTTATGTTATATAAGTATTTGTGACCATACACAGAGAAAAAAATATACAAAAGACTTATTTCTATTAAAGAATGAAAACAAAATCTGGTTAGTGCACAAAAGGATGTCATTTTATCACAAACTCCATTCTGTACAGTTTAACAAGCAATCTGTCGCACAAATGTATAACCTCCATGTAACGGACGCACTTATGTGCAAAGTTATTTACAGAATGAATTATGTAAAAACAAAGTTGGACATAATATATAATAGTGTAAATAACTAGTGCTTGTCAAGCTAGATTTGACTGACAAAATAGATATCTGCGACAGAAAGCAAGATTTTATAGTACAGGATTCATTCTTTCCACAAAATGACAGTTTTGTTTCACAAAACAGATAAAATAACCATTCTGTGAAGCAACACTGTCAGTCACATTCCTGAATCAATAAGAACAAAGCTTATTGCCATATACAAACAAGATGAGAAGTGGCCAGCTCTGCTCCACATGGCTAAGGCAAAGTATCTGACCTGCTCTAGAGGGCGCCCTCTAATGTCCCCTGTGCTGCATAGTAATAAACATGAACAAACCTTTCCTAAAAGAGCTGCTGTTAAACACTACAGGTTCATAAATGGAAGTTTTTACAAATATAATGCTGCACTTATAATGATTGTAGTAAAAGAAAAGTATGCAAAACATAAATATGATCATTTTAGGTGATATGGCTATTCATATTGTAGTAACCTGCTTGTGTGGCCATTTTGGTTAAGGGCATTCCTGCTGTTTTGCCATTATCTTATGACTCACTCCTGTTCCTCGTCCTGTCTAAGCTGAGAGCAATAATGGGACAGGCCACACCCACCCGCAATCTTCTATTAAATGTACCAGAAGTTACTGTGCTTGTCTGGCTGCTTTGCCTGACTCTCAGAGACAATTATAAGTTTTGTATATGATAGTTAGACTCCAATGTCTCCTCCTAGCTGTAATCTTGCACCAATTAGCTTGTAGTAGTCTCTTAATAATTGTATGCAGAATGTATTTGGGACAAACAGCACCCCATAGGTTTCCAGATAACGGATCTCACACCTGTATTTCCTTTTTGTCTGTAATAATAAAACAGTAGCTTGTACTTGATCCCAACAAAGATATAATTATTCCTTACTTGAGGCAAAACTAGCCTACTGGGTTTAACTAATTTTTAATTTTCTAGTAGACTTAAATTATGAAGATCTGTTATCCAAAAAAACCCAGTTTCCGAGCATTCTGAATAACAGTTCCCATACCTGTAGTATATTCAAGGCTATATACTATACATATAGACTTATATGGTGATGACTAGTGTATGATAAGTACTGCTCATGTCCTTCAGTTGTCAATCAATGCCTGTCAAATTTCAATCAATTCCTGTTGTTCTGTTTGTTCTAGCGTTCTCTAATTAAGACTAGTCACAATGCTGAGTCATACGAAGGACTTAAGATAATGGTCATCTCAAGGTAAGGCTCTTCCTCTCCAGAGTATTTCCCACTATGGTTTGTTTGGAAAAGGTTCAATAACCATAGACTCATCTGCACAATGTTGTCATTGATGACAAAGGGGACAATATGAATCTGTTTATTCTCGTGTGCTTCAATGGGTATTCACATGGTATCCTCGCCATCTGGTCAGTTCCTTCTGTCAGTCTACATTACAGATTGTCCCTGATATATTAAAGCACTGTAACGAGAAGCTAAATATATAGAAATGGTGAAGCAACTCAAAAATACAGGATTTGCACATTAGGTCAATCTGTCATGTTTCTCACTAATCCTGCTATATCATACAATGAATAAACCTGTAGCCAATTAGTCAGTTAGAATGTTCACAATTCATATAGTAACAAAGAAAGCAGGATCGACAAATATATAGATACTGTAATTAACAAAAAGTTACAAAAACATTACCAATAAAATTGTAGCCACACAGAGCAATTGTTTTTTTTTAACAGCAAGGGTCGGTGACCCCCATTTAAAAGCTGAAGTGGCAGAAGGCAAATTATAAAAAATGTAGGCCAACTAAAAGTTGGTAAGAGAAGGACAGTCTATAACATCCTCAAGGGTGAATTAAATAATGTAATCCAAGGTGAAATCAGTTTAGAGCAAATCAATGAGCCTTCTGATAATGTGTGTTTGCCACTCACAATGACGAAGGGAATGAGGCACCATGTATAATTTATCATTGTGTAGGTTGGCAGATTGCTTTATATATACTGTATATATATCATATGAGACGGTGGCATAGGGATTTCTCATCAGGCTAGCATATGAATTGATCTGACAAGAGCACAGAAAGGTCACAAATGAAAACTTTTGGAAAGAGCATTTTAGAAGAGCAGAGTATAGGATGAGTGCATTTGGACTGGTCTAGCTTCATGCATATTTTACTTCAGAACTTTTAAAACAATACAGTCAAAAAATGTACCTACTCCCACAAAAAATAAACTTAAATACTGTATAATCAAATCTGTGCTTAAAAAAGCAGCACTTAAAACTACAATTCTAAAGTCATATGTTAGCTTATATGTATTAACTAGTTATGGGCGAATTTCTGCGTTTTGCCGCTGGCGAATAAATTAGCGAATCTCCCGTGAAAATTCATTGGAGAAAATTCACCAGCGCCAAAAAAATTTGGACGTGCCTCCAAAATGTAATTTGCATCAAAATTGCAGCGTCAACACTATCCAGACGCCCATGGACTTTAATGTCAAAATTGACACGAGTGACTTTTCGGACACGTGTCCAAACAAGTTTCTCATTTTTTTCACGAATGTCGTGGGAAATTCCCAAATTTTTTGGCGAATCGAAATGGGAGAAATTTGCCCTTCACTTAACCAATTTTAACCAATTCTGTCTGTTCCACCAGAAAGTGACTTTGTTGCCTCTTGCTATAGCACTATATGCCAAATGTATGTTGACATCTGCCTGTCCAACAACTCATCCCTAAACCAATAGTATCGATATAAAGCTGGTCTTTATTAACCTGGGAAGGCTTTCTACTAGATTTAGGAACATTGTTAGCATTTGTGTCCATTCAACTATAAGAGCATTGCTGAGGTTAGGAATTAATGTTGGAGATGAAGCCTGGCTGGCAGTCAATATTCTAATTCATCCAACAGATGTTCAGTTGGGTAGAGGTCAGGCTTCTGTGGAGCCAAATCAAGTTCTTCTATTCCTGTCTCTGCAAACTAGTTTGTTATGAACCTTACTTTGTGTATGGGGTGGAATGTTGAGCAGAAAATGGACAGTTCCTTCCATAACCCTTTTGCATCTATCTATCTATCTATCTATCTATCTATCTATCTATCTATCTATCTATCTATCTATCTTCTATCTAGCAATAGACTTTGAAGTGATAATAAGCAACAATAAGCTTTCACATGACCATGAAGAAAATGCTCACAAAGGCTTTAAACCCCATTTAAAAGCCACACCGCTTGCAGAAATGTTTCATTTGACAATGGACTGTGCAAAAGAGAAGCTAACAAGGAATTTGAGCCACATACTGTAGAGTTTTCATGAGCGAGACAACCCCATGTAAACAAGATAAGGCAGTTTGTAATTTCAAAGGAAACACAAGAGTTTCTATTTCACATGAAAATGACACTATATATCAGATAGCTGGAAGTTGTCTGTGAATTTGTACAATTACACCAATGCAGGACTTTCATACACAACTACCAAAAACTGACAAATCTATCATCATAAATATCATTATTATTATTATTATAGACCTTGTCATTAACTCAGAAAAAATATCCTTATAGATCAATTGATTTACAACATACTGTATTTAGAAAATGCCCATTAAAATCCAGTGTTTATATACTAACCCATGTAGCCGTTGTGGCCATACATAATATATTTATTAACTCCTGGCTAATACTCATAAACATTAAAAAAGACTTTTCAGTCTGCCTGACTCCAAATTGGCAACTGAACCTATCACTGAATCAAAAGTTTACAGTATGTATTTATAATCTACCTATGGTCAATTTGTCAATTATATACTTATAAATGGTTAGTTCTGATGTCAGAATGCACAGTTTAGAACTTAGAGTGACACACTACTATCTTTGCTATACTATTTGTGAATATTTTACAAGTGCTTGTGTAGTCTTTTGTTATTCAATGTTTGATTCTCTTTGAAAGAGAAATGTTATTATAATGAAAAATTGCATAATAGCTAAGAAACCTTTTGCAGAAAAGTGCAACAACAGAATCACAGACTGAACACATTTTTTTAAATTTATTTTGAAATCTGACATGGGGACATGTTGTCAGTTTTCCAGGTGCCCTCAGTCATGTGGCTTGTGCTCCAATAAATTTTAGTCATTCTTATATGCTGCACTGCAATTTGGAGTGATATCACCCCCTCCATTTCTCCCCCACCAGCCCATCAGCAGAACAATGGGAATGTAACCAGATAACAGCTCCCTGACACAAAATAACAGCTACCTGGTAGATATTAGAATAACACTAAATAGTAAAAATCCAAGTCTCACTGCGACTTCATCATTTACATTAAGAAGGAGAAACAATAGCTTATTTGAAAGCAGTTCCGTTAAGAAGTGCTGAAGTTTCTGAAAACACATGACCAGGCAAAATGACCTGAGATGGCTGCCTACACACCAATATCACAACTAAAAAAATATACTACTGGTTCAGGAATAACATTTTAGATGGTAACATGAATTAGAAAGTCCTAAAGAGTGTAATTTAAAAATAAAAACTATAGCATAAAAATCATGAAAGAATCCCTTAAGATTTTTTAAAAACTTGATCAACTCCACTAATTTTTTTTTATTATATATATATATATATATATATATATATATATATATATATATATATATATATATATATATATATATATATATATATATACACAGTAAATGGAAAAACTTGATTCTGAAGCATTGCATTATGCTGTGTATTTTCTATATATAATACATTTGCCCTCTAATGTTCTTTGAATTATTAGCTACAAGATCAGATTACTTTTTTTGCTAATTGGATTTATTTGTAAATGTTAATGATCCCCCTGAATAGGGTATTTTCACTTCCAGGAAAGTGGATTTGATCACAACTGATACTGATCTAATCCAAATGGAAAATGGTTTGGGATAATAAATCCTGATATCATAATTATCTAATTATAAATGTTAATACTGATATTTATCTATTAAAACCATCTTGCCCAACTGATTCCAAAAAAATCCTAGTCCTGGCAAAATACCAGACAAGGCTGTGGCCTGAAATACAAATTTACAATAATTGTAATAAATTGTTTTTCCGCCACCAGCGCGTCCCCCATCCGTCACTTCCAGGTCAGACACCTTCTGCTCTTCCCCTCTCTGTTGCCCCCACCCCAACTCACCAACCCAATCTGTTCCACTTCCCCTTTCATCATTGACCATCCCTCACAGTCCCTTCTCCTATATCAAAGTGGCCAGAATATTTAAAGAAAAAAAGGAGGCAGCTCCACTGGTCATATCCTGCAGGATTCTTAGTATGGAATTTGATAGCTGTACTAAAGTAAAGTTATCTTAAAACATTTCTCTGCTTCTTTGTATGAGAAAAATTCATCCAGTCTCTAAGGGATTAAATACACACTCCACTGATAATATGAAAGATTTCTGATAGCAGACTGCCTGGTAATGGCTTGGCGGCTCTGGATAAGAATAAAATGATATTTTCCTGTCCATCATTGATTAAACTCCATTTCACATTAAACATAAATGCTTTCACAGAACAAGTTCTTCTTCTTTTTTGACGGGCCTTAATATTTTTTTTTCATTGTTATTGTTAGGGACGGATCATCTCTCCTCTTTACTAAGGTTCAATTCCAACTGCAGGAGAAACTGCCACGCAGATATTTAAGCAACCGTACAGTGCCTTCAGCTGGGATTGCTTTTTAAAAAAGGAATTAAAGTTATACTGAGCCATCTCACTCTAGTTACATTTATGAATGTAACTTAAATAGCTTTAGATGTCATTTTGCTAAAACTGTCATGCATACCTAAGTATTTAACTTCTTACAAATGGGCAAGGTCAAGCACTATAACTATTATTATGATGAAATCACTGACATCATATATGTAGCAGAAACCACACCAGCCAGTTCCCTGCAGAATATAACATACGGGCAGTTTATTATTCAGATTTTTAACAATGTCTCGGCTTTTAAGCAAAAGAGCAAATTGTTGCTTTCTAGAATTTGATTCTATGGATATAGATCAATGATATCAATAAAGTGGAGATTTGACTTGTACTGGGGGTCATTAACTCTGTGTTGGTCAGTATGCAAAGTGCAACTAGGGAGAAATTGGCCATGATTTGTACTTTGTGCTCTGTCTTGTGATTGCACCCCCGGTAGTTCTGCCACTGGATTAATACCTGTGTGAATTCATTAAATTGTTAAAGGGGTTGTTCAGCTTTGAGTAAACTTTTTGTATGATGTAGAGAGTGATATTCTGAGAAAATTTGCAATTGTTTTTTGTTTTTTATTATTTGTTGTTTTGTGTTATTTACCTTTTTATTCAGCAGTTAGCAATTTCAGCAATCTGGTTGCATGGGCCCACATTATCCTAGCAACCATGCACTGATGTGAATAAGAGACTGGGATATGAATAGGAGAGGGCCTGATTAGAAAGTAATAAAAAAGCAGCAATAACAATACATTTGTAGTCTTTGTTTTTAGATGAGGAAAGTGAGCCGCATATGGAAGCTGGAAAGAGTCAGAAAAAGAAGGCAAATAATTCAAAATAAAATAAAAATAAATAATGAAGATTAATTGAAAAGTTGCCAAGAATTTACCATTCTATAGCATACTAAAAATCAACTCAAAGGTGAAGCACCCCTTTAAGCATGGCATAAAGTGCAAAAAACACGAAGGGTTATTCCCATTTTTGAGCTATGCAATTATTAATTGACACAAAATTAAATTAATTGACCCACTAATTATATATAATGAACTTTCCTTTCTGATTAAAATGCAAGTTCATACATTTATATTTCAAAAGCTTTTCACCTATTGACTGTCCCATAAACAGCAATTAAACAGTACAGGTTCCAACAGCTGGAGACAAAAAACTCCTTTCATATGCAATATATTTTAAACAGAGACACTCCCAGAAATGTCACAACCACACATTTTAATCATCAGGGAAAGAACTACACTCTCCTCAAATAACGGTCAAAGTTAATTCGAGGGAATTTTCGAAGTAAAAAAATTCGAAATTCAAAGCGATTTTTTGGATACTTCGACTGTCGAATAGGATACTACGACTTTGACTTCAAATTCGATTTGAAGTAAAATAATTGGAATATTCAACCATTTGATAATCAAAGTACTGTCTCTTTAAAAAAACTTTGACTTCAAAAACCTGCCAAAGTGCTTTGTTAGCCTATGGGGACCTTCTACAGCATTAAATTATACGATAAATTAACAATTTTACTTTGACTGCAGAATACCCAAATTCGATGAAAAAAGTTTGAATTCGATATTCGAATTCAAAGTATTTAAATTCGATGATCGAATTTCGAAGTATTTTTTACTTCGAGATTCGACCCTTGATAATCTGCCCCTAATGGTGCTCCATAAAAATTCACTAAAATCAATGCCCTGTCTTTCCTTCCTGGACAGATTTCACTGATCAGCTCTGAGTTTTGATGTACAGTGAAAGACATATATTAAGTTAAGTCTGTGCTTTCCACTAGATAATGTCCCCCGGCTCTATGTGATCCAGCCAACACTTTGTAGCAGTAAATTTTATTGTACTAGCGGGAGACATAAATTGCTGCCGAATCTACAAATTAGTTCCTGTCAAAGACGACTTTGACTAAGTAATAAAGGACTTGTAACAATGATAATAATAGCCCTCGGCCATATTAGCAGCCGAATTACAATTACAGCAGCTATCACGTCCAACCACAGTGATCCCTTTTTTTATGCCTTTATCCAAATCTGACAGCCTCTGATAAACACTTTATCTGCAGCAAATGTGGGTGATAAATAACAGAAATAAAGGAAAAGTGTCATGTTTATGAAGATAAATGATTCTTTACATCACAAAATGATGGGAAAAGCAGCAAAAGATGAAGGAAGTACAAGTGGAAGTCAGTGGAACCAAAAAGGAAAGATATAACAGCGAAAAGATTTTAACTCATAAGTACATTTGTACATAAATTAAGTAAATTAATGTTTGGACCAGGTGTTGTAATCCAGAGTTGCTATCCATATACAGGTATGGGAACCGTTATCCAGAATGCTTGCTTGTTTTCCGGATAAGGGATCTTGCTGTATTTTAGATCTCCATACTTTATCTACTTAAAAATTTTTTAAACTTTAAATAAACCCAATAGGATTGTTTGCCTCCAATAAGGATTAGCTATATCCTAGTTGGGATCAAGCACAAGATAATGTTTTATTTTTACAAAGAACAAGGAAACGAATTATTATTTGATTAAAATGGAGTCTATGGGAGATGGACTTCCCTTAATTTGGAGCATTATGGATAACGGGTTTCCAGATAACAGATGTCATACCCTTACTTAAAAAAAAAATAAAAAAGCTACCTGCTGACTGGGTCATATAAAATGCTCCTCCCTATATGTCCCTTTGACAATATGGAAACCTTATTTCAGGTGTTTCATCCATAACCATGTCTCCATGAAAAAAAGTGCAGCACCACAATTGCCAAATAAGGGAATTACATGCAAAAATTCTGTTGATGTAGATTCCCAAGAGCTCCCTTGACTTGGATGGATGCTGTTCTCAAGCTATCCTTGGCCAATACTGGCCTTGAGGCAGAGTCACCTGTTTGGCTGTAAGAGCAGTTCTTTGTTTTTCTGTGCTATGAAGAGATACTGTACAGTAAGCTAAATGCTATCTGCTTTTGCCTGTTCGAGCTGCGATTTTCACACAATTTCCGCTGGCAGCAATTGAGACACATTAGAGGTAATCCTTGAGAAGATTTATCAAGGGTCAAATTGAAAATTCAAATTTTTAAATTCAAATTTTGAGATTATTTTAATGTCATTTGACTAGGGAATAGTCCAAATTTGATTTGAGTTAAAAAAAAAAATAGGAAATTCAAAATGTATCATTTAATGTCCCTTTAAGAATTTAAATTTGACTATTTGCCATCTAAAACCTGCCGAATTGGTGTTTTAGCCTATGGGGGACCTCCTACAATCAATGTGGAGTCGTTTGGTGGACTTTTGAAAAAAAATATATATTTTTTGGTGAAAAACTCGAATCAAATTTGATTAGAATTGAGTTTGCAGGTCAATCCTATTCACCCAAATTTTGGATTTTTTGGATACATTTTGATTGGTCTTTTTTTTTCTTTTGAATTTCGAGTTTATGGGAGTTTTTATAAACTCCCATAGACTTTAAATTTGACCCTTGATAATTATGCCCCTATTGTCATTGCTACTTTTTATTGCTATCTAGGCCTCCCCTATTCATATTAGAATCTCTTATTCAAAACAATGTATGGTTGCTAGAGTAATTTGGACCCGATTGCTGAAATTGCAAACTGGAGAGCAGCTGAATAAAAAGCTAAATAACTTACCACAAATAATAGAAAATGAAAACCAGTTGCAATTTTTCTCAGAATATCACTCTCTACATCATACTTGGGGGCACATTTACTTAGGGTCGAATATCGAGGGTTAATTAACCCTCGATAACCGTCGAAGTTACATCCTTCGACTTTGAATATTGAAGTCGAAAGATTTAGCGCTATTCATTAGATCGAACGATCAAAGGAATAATTGTTCGATCAAACGTTTAAATCCTTTGAATCGAACGATTTGAAGGATTTTAATCCATCGATCGAACGATTTTACTTCGATCAGATATTGGCTAGAAAGCCTATGGGGGCCTTCCTGATGCTCTGTAGGTTTTAGGTGGCGAAGTAGGGGGTTGAAGTTTTTTTTAAAGAGACAGTACTTCGACTATCGAATGGTCGAATAGTTGAACAATTTTTAGTTCGAATCGTTCGATTCGAAGTCAAAGTCATAGTCGAAGGTCGAAGTAGCCAATTCGATGGTCGAAGTCGATGGCCAAAAAAATACTTTGAAATTCTAAGTATTTTTGATTCTATTCCTTCACTCGAGCTAAGTAAATATGCCCCTAAAAGTTAATTTAAAGGTGAACAATTTTTGGGGAACTAGCAGATCCCTCCTTTGGTAACTCTTAGGTTAACAATACACAGATACATGTTCATTCTATAAGCACTCATTCTGGAGTATCATTTCACTGATGACTGATGGAGGTCATTCTTCTACATTACTGAATAATGATTTTGCTTTTCTCATAAACTGCCTTTTTTCCCAAGCTGAAGGTCTCCATCCGTGTTATTAAAAAAATAAAAAGATTTTATAGCTATTGTCCAAATGGCTGCTGACATACTACTACTGACATATGGTAATATAGCAAACCAGACATAAAATGCCTGTACAAAACCGATTTTCACAGCAACACATAAAATATTTTTAGAATAAAATGAAGATGCTGTACTAGAAAAAGAATTTAGGAGATAACCAAGGAGATGCGACTGCTTAACAAATATTTATAAAATAGAAAGGAGAAAAACCAAGTTTCATGGGGTGTAGGTAAGAAGAAGTAGGTAGAGTTGGGCAAAAGGAAGACTGTAGGGCAAGATGGTGACAGTAGGGAAAGATGATAACAGTAAGAATTAAAATCTTTGTTGATCAGCCTGTTCCCCTTCAGTTGTTGTTAAAGTACAAACTCTCTGGATTTGGGGGTTGTTTGGAGTTGTAGTCTTTAATGGGGGGAATGGAATCCAAATGCCATAAGACTAAACACATCCTGTTACATTTTAATAGCAAAATACAACTTAATAACAAAACACACAATTAAAGATGTTTGCAGACAAAGGTGCCATTTTAAAATAATGTATGATTACCTAATCACATTATTTGTATGAGGTACGGTGATAATATTTCATCTAGGGCTGTTGTGGTACTACAGGTAGTCAATTTACCTGATCTTGGTCTCCATAAAGCTTGTAAAGAAGGTGTGTGTCAGGAACAGCAAGGAATCGAACCCTGGTTCCTGTTGTTGGGAGGTTCTGCATTACCAGGGTGAGCCACTGGAGGATCTCTGTCCTCATGTTAGACACTGCTCTGGACAGACTTGAAATATATCCTTTCTCCCCTGCCTCATTATCCACATGTGTCTTCCATTCCCAATTAATGACCTGACCCTTTATAAGCCTGTTCCTGCCCTAAGATCCTGGCTTGATTATCTGTGCTCCTGAGCCCGATCCAGCCCCTTACTTGCGACTTCTGATTCCTGACTCCTGTGTCCCCTGCCTGGTTCCTGTGTTCCCTGCCTTGACTCCTGATTCCTGTTCCCACCCGATTCCTGATTCCTTTCTCTGTGGATTCCCTGGTTTGACCTTCGGCCTGTTATCTCGACCCTGCTTGAACGCTGCCTGCCTTTGACCTTGCCTTCTCTTTGGACCTTGCTTGCCTGCCGCCTGCCCAGACCTTCTCCGCCTGTTTATTGGACTTTGCTTGCCTTTACCCAGGTTGTATCTTTCAGTTTATACTGTTATTGATATTACATTCATCGCCATTAAAAACTCCTTTATCATAACATGGCTTTTGCTGTTAAACCTGCAGTAAATGGTGTATCACCTGGGTTATCCAGCATATAGGCTCCATTCATCAGCACCCAAACCTGACAGTATAATCAAGCCAGGATCTTAGGGCAGGAACAGGCTTATAAAGGGCCATTAATTGGGAATGGAAGACACATGTGGATAATGAGGCAGGGGAGAAAGGATATATTTCAAGTCTGTCCAGAGCAGTGTCTAACATGAGGACAGAGATCCTCCAGTGGCTCACCCTGGTAATGCAGAACCTCCCAACAACAGGAACCAGGGTTCGATTCCTGGCTGTTCCTGACAGTGTGATCGTTTATCTAGGGTTCAGCTTTATTGTTTCGGTGCTTGGTTCTATATCTAAACAGCCCTTACTCAGAATAGCAACACACTCTTGTCTCCACTGTCCTGGTTCTCCCTCAGACAACCTCTTTCCCTGTCTCTAACACTGCCAGAATGGCTGCCATCCACCTACTTCGTCTTGGGGTTATTACCTTCCTAACAACTTCAATAACAACTTGGACATTTCAAACTAACCATATTACACCACCCTACAAGCTACTCTTACATATAAGTGTCATTAAGCCTGGAGGAACCTAAACATTTCACACAGAGAGAAGTTGTACAAGTCAACTTCCACTGATAGCAGCCAACCTTCAGCAGACTTATCCTTGTCAGTGCTGAGTTCCAGAAGTAATCCCCTTTTCCAGTAGGCTTATTGGCATTATAGAGTTAAGGCAGTTGTTCTACTGAAGGCAAGCTGCAATGATTTAGACTTCATTCATAAACCCTGACTGGCTTTTCGATTCTTTCAGTGCCTATAGTTATTTAACTTTAGCTGTGGATTCCTGCCTGTATTGTAAAATAACTGTCACTGAAACACCAATTTCTGCACAAAATAAAGGCATGCAGCTCAAGTTGAGAATTTATTTGAATGTTAGTACATTTAATTATATGGGAAATTAGATCAGGAAATTAGATCAGATATAATATGGGGTTTCTTTAGAATGTTTGCGTTCCAAAACCTTTTCTGAACACAAATAAGTGACAGCTGACATTTAGGGGGTTATTTACTAAACTCCGAATGCAAAAATCACAAAAATTCTAATTTTATTTTTGATAAAATCGGACTTAAAAAATCACACATTTTTAGGAATTTATTAAACCCCAAGGATGGAAAAGTCAGAATTTGAAAATCCGACCTGTCAAAGTCAATGGGAGGAGTCCCAATGATTTTTTGATGTGCACTGTATTTCAGGAAATACCCGGATGAAAATTATGAAAAAAATGTGAAAAACGGATGGAAAAGTACGAAAAATTTGTGAAAATCAGATTTTTTCCCACAAAGCTAATTTTCGGAAAATGTAATAATACATAAGTGTGGAAACCCGAGTGGATTTGATCGGAATTTGTAGCAGAAAATATTGAGATAAATTCAGACTTTGATAAATAACCCCCTTAATCAGCGTAATCTGCAGTCACGTTCCAATCAGAAATTGGAATTAGGTTCCTGATTTGCTATTGCATGGCTTTACAGAAATTCCATTATTAACACAAGACAAATTGATTTGTTTTAGTTTAAAATCCATATTGTTTCTAGTTTGCTGGATTGCTGCACTGATTTTATCTGATAACCTTAAATAAGAAATTATGTTACCTAGCACAATGGTCTTGCACAGACAGTCAATTTGATATTTTTATATTTGTGCATAAATATAATTATTATAACTATAGACTAAACACATTAGTAGCCAATGTTAAACCAATATATCTTCAAGTTTTATCAAATTTCCTAACATCTTTAGGAAGTCAATATTAGAACAGGTCTGGGATCCAGAAACCTATTATCCAGAAGGCTCCGAATTATGGGAAGGTAATCTCCCATAGACTCTATAATTTAATAATTCTTATTTTCTTATTTTTTCATATTTTTTTTATTTTTCTCTGTAATAATAAAACAGTACCTTGTACTTGATTCCAGCTAAGTAGTGATGGGCGAATTTATTCGCCAGGCGAGAAGTCGCGGCAAATAAATTCATGAAATGTTGAAAATTCGTCGGCGTAAAAAAGAGTCGCCAGAGTCAAGAACGAGACGCCGGCACGTTTCGCAAATTTTTCACCGTTTTGTGAATTTCGCACGAAATTCGTGAATTTTCAGGCAAAGCAAAACGGCGCAAATTCGCCCATCATTACAGCTAAGATTATAATTAATCCTTATTGGAGGCACAACAATCCTACGGGGTTAGTGATGGGCGAATTTGTCCTGTTTCACCAAAAAATTCGCAAATTTACTGTGAAATTCTCGAAATGGTGAAAAATTTGCAAAACGCATGAAGTCAATGGGTGTCAAAATTATTTTGATGCCCGTGACAATCTTTATACCCGTGCCTATTTTGTCCAAATGTATTAAAGTCAGTGGTCGTCCGTTTAATTTTGACGTGTGACAATTTTTATGCGCACGACTATTCTGACACGGAAATTCACTGAAAATTTGTGCCTGGTGAATTTATTTGCCCATCACTATACGGAGTTTATTTAATATTTAAAAATTTTTTAACAGTCTTAAAAGTGTAGAGATCAAAATTACAGAAAAACCCCTCTTTTGAAAAAACATCAGGTTCCAAAGATTCTAGACAATAGGTCCCATACCTGTAATAGGGGCCAATTGGAAATCTCCATAGAAAAGGTTTTCTAGAAATTTGTTTAAAAAATCTCTTACACATTTTGGATTTCAGTATAAATTGCCATTGAAAGTTTCCACCGACTATTGTAATTTCAAAGGACCAGTTTCCCTTCTAATTTGAAAGGATTAAGATTAAGAAAATACCTTTAAGCAAATTCAGCTTGTATTTTTCCAAGAAGGTTAATTACTGTAATGTGTTTATCTTGCTCTCAAACAATAATACCCTAAATCACGTGGCAATACCGCTATAAAAATAGGCCAGATTAACCAAATCTCTTTAGTTCGGCTATAAAAAGAACTGTTGCGGTTAAACGTAACCGTGAAAGCCCTTAGGGAGATTTGAGAAAATTTGAACTGGGAAATCCCGAATTTTAGTACATTTTTAACACTTTCTTAACAAAATTGCAATTTTTTGTTAAAGCAGACCAATGGGTCAGTTCATGTTGTTGTATTTGATTGCTTTAAACCATGGGGTATTGCCACCCCTCCAAAAACTTTTATCTCCAATGCATGATGTGGTAGAAGAATAACAAGGGGCACAAATATATATTCATCTTAACAAGCTGCACAAGATTTACACACATCAAATCCAAATTAATTTATTTTTTAAAAGGTCTATTTTTTTTCTGCTTATTTAGAGAAATATTTCCAGGCAATTGGATTTTCATGTATGGATGTAACATGTATTATTTAAGTCCAGAAGGGGTGGTAGACTGAGTGATAGAATATGTGTTATATGATATGATGCAAACAGATGTAGATATTGTACTGGGCTCATTTACTAAGACCAGGTGAAAAAGTGCAAGGACATGGCTTCACAGATACCTGTGGCCTCTGCTGCTCCCTGTTGTAGAGTCCTGCGCGGGTCAATTTTTTGGACCCGTACCCGCAACCTGCAATCCACAACCCGGACCCACATTCTTACCCACTTGGACCCGCTACCTTATCCGCACCCCAGACCTACGACCCGCTGACCATCAAGAATCAGGAAGTGTTGTCATTGTAAACAGGAAGTGGCATCATCAGAAGTAGACGTGGCCAGAAAAAAGGATTAAATATCGCTATTGAGAAGACCCCTGGCCCGACCTGCAAACCCGCAGAACCACTGACTCGTGTCTATAACCGCACCTGGAACTTCTACCTGCAACCCGCAGGGTACCGCAGGTTTTTGCGGGTAAACTATAGGTATCCGTGGGTACCCGACCCACTGCAGGACTCTACCCTGTTGCATGTGTCTAAATGGCATGTTAGTTAAAGGCGAGCCATCACCCAAAAAAATTATTCCAAATCCTATTTTATAACATTAGTCAAGCAATATTAACTTTAATCACACTGTATAAATTATTTGAATTGTGTTTCCTTCAGTCTGGGAATTCATAATTACAGCAAGCAGGCAGGAGCCATTTTATTGACACTGTTATTAAGACAAGCCTTGCATCATCTCAGAATCTTGTTTGTGCTCCAGAGTGGGGGGCCTGATGTCCATCCCCATGCCCTGGCTACACAATTAAATGGTGAAGAGAACGGGGGAATGTGGGGAGAGCAGTGACATCTAGGAAGTGACATCTTGGCATCTAAAGCATAGAAGAGGGGCAGACAATATTTAATTGACAGCTGCAATTTTTTAAATGAGCTTACAACAGCAATGAATGCTTTAATAAAAAGAAGACTTTGGATTTCATGTTTAATTTGAAAATGTCTATATCTAGTATAGGTAAATCTAAAAACAACTGGACTTGCTGAGTAATCATTGAAGACGTTTCACTACTTATCCGAGCAGCTTCTTCAGTTCAACTGTCTTTTATTATACAGCGTTTTATGTCTGGGAGACAGGTCCCCTTTAAGTGTCAAGTAAGGGACAGAAAATCTACTGTATGTGCCTACCTTCAACCCTCATGTATACAGCACTAGCAAACACAGGCAGTGTTGTACTCTTGTACAGCAGTCAGGACATCCATTGTACCCTCTGTACTACTGTCATCAAGGCCTTAACAGAATTGCTTTTTTCACTATCAATGTCATTTAATAAAAACTGGACCCTTTTTATAGATATAGCAGTCAAATGGGGAAAAATTATTTATAACTAGTCTAAAACCAGAAGTGCTGGTTTCTTTTTTTTTTTTTTGTACTTTTTGATTTTTTTCATTTTGTTTACTTGCGCCTTGAATAAATCTGGCATGAGGGTTATCTTTACATACATTTTTATACATATTACATACACTGCTTTCCTTGACAAAAATACTTTTGACAGAGTTTGGTGAAAATTTCTTAATAGATTTTACTATTTTAAGGGGAACTTTTTTTACTTCCTTGTTTTGTGACAAAAAGTCACGCAATTTCCCTCCCTGACCCTAATTTGCATATGCAAATTAGAATTTGGATTTGGTTCTGCCGGGCAGAAGGATTCCTGCTGAAAAAGGCCGAATCCTGTCCGAATCCCGAACCGAATCCTGAATTTGGTGCATCCCTAATAAATAATGTAAACCAGTTGGAAGTAGCTACTTGTTGCTCTCCGACCCCTTGGATGTTGCTATGGGTGGCCTCAAAGCAGGTGATTATTTTTTTAATTCCTGGCTTGAAGGCAAGCTTTAGTTCCATAAAAATCATTTGTACTTTTTACATTTGAATGTGGCTCATGGTAAAAAAAAGGTTGAGGACCCCTGTTCTGGAGTGTAGGGTACAACCAGGGTAGATCGAGGAAATGATATGAGCTGTAGTCAGAACTGCACTCAGGAGACCAGCAAGGCATGGTTAATATTACTTCCTCCAACTTTGATAACTAGATTCCCCCTGCTAACAACACATTTCACAGAATATCCTAAAATGTACCACTGACCTTTCTTAGTCTTTCAAAATGTATGTTCTAGTAGATCAATGCTACATTCTTTGATTCTTCTTTCGAATAACGAGAGAACACAAAGATATTGTTTGAGATCCAACCCCGTTTTTAACAGATATATTCCTTACAAAAGACCATTTTTGAAGGGAAAATTGAGACACTGCCACATTTCTAAAATACTTCCTAGTATTTCACATCATTACGTGAAGCAAAGCAGAAAAAGAGAACACGCTGCTACAATTCCACAGATAACCTTTAGTCGCCTCGAGTACTGTAAGTTTTGTACAAGTCGAAGCTTGACATCTAGCCTTCATAATCAATGAGGACGATAAGGAAGAATTCTTCTGACGACTTTGCAGGTCAGGATTGAAAAACCAGGAGTCTCTGCACTATTCTTAAAATAAGTACTAGTAATCTCAGGGCTTTCGGAGGTGTTCTGGGCAAATGGAAATGGAACGTCTAAAAGCATGTATAATTGATAAGGAGACAAAGCAGGCGGCTGAAAAGAACTAGGGTAATACAAAGTTTTACCAGCAGAAATAAGAAAACACTAAATACATTTTATTGTTTTTTTTGAAGGGGAGGGAATATTTAACTTTTAATATAAAACATTTAGTAGCTCTTTGGATAGACACCCTACCACTTTACAAATGACTGTTACAGTTCTCATCCATGTATTTAGGGTTAAGCATTATGAAATACCATATATGTAAAATAATTATGAGAAGTTGCATGGCGTAAAAGCAACTACGCTCTTCTCTCATTACCTCCTCACACACTTGCATTCAAGACTTTGCAAGGGCTGCACCCCTCCTCTGGAATTCTCTCCCACGGTCTGTCCGACTTTCTCCCAACCTTTCTGCTTTCAAAAGATCTCTTAAAACGCACTTCTTTCGAGAAGCCTACCCTCACTCTGCTTATCTACCAAACGCAACACCACATACAGTACCACATTTCTCACCCAATTAATTCTGATGTTGCCCACTCCCACACCTTGTATATTATTCCCTTCCCTTTAGATTGTAAGCTCTTTTTGCATAGGGCCTGCCTCACCTTTTGTCCCGTTATTGGTTGTGATGTATGTAAATCCATATGTTATGTATATAATTCATATGATTTAGTTGAATAAACACATTTACTTTACAGCACTGTGAAATATGTAAGCGCTATATAAATACATGTTAATAATAAAATAATATGCCTTGATAAATTTGCCATTTATTTTATACGGCTTTTTACACTGTGTTTCAGAGAATTTCATTTTACACAAAAAATAGGCCCCAAGTACATTTGATCTCAAACAAGACATGGGGATGCACATTTATTAGAATTCAAATTTGAGTTTTAAAAAAAATTTGTGATGAAACACATTAGCATAAAACTCAAAATGGAAAAACGTTATGTTGCTTAGCAGAAAAAAAACTGTGATTGCGCTTGTCAAACGGTTATGTTTGTTTTGAAATTTGTTTTTAGAAAAAAATTTATAAAATAGCTTGAGTTGAAAATTCACTTCCATTTGGCAAATTTTGAATTTGAATCTCCTATATTGTAAAACCTGAACTTAAAAATATTAAAAATTATGTTTGTTTGGGAAGGGAGGAGGGACAATTCATTGCAAAAAAATATATTCAGATTTTCAAAAATTTGCCCCACAATCAGAATGCTTGCTTAAAGGGAACCTAGAGTCAGAAACAAAGAGTGCTTTCTTTGCTAATAAAGAGTATCCAAAATGCAGATTGGCTGTCACTCTGGCAGGTGGACCTCCAGCAAGTAAAGTAGTGTAGGTAGACAAACATGCATAGATAAAGTATATTAAGAAATGAATAAGGGCAAAAGAAAGCTAGATGATAGATAGATGATAGATAGATAGATAGATAGATAGATAGATAGATAGATGATAGTTTTTTTTAATTATACAGATGACATTGAAGCCCTTCAAATACTAAGGCCTATTAAAATTTAGGATTACAGCAATGGTGATTATAACTTGAGCTGACATTGATTGATGGAGCAGCCAAGAAAGCCTAAGTAAAAGTAGCCTGATGTATTTAGTAAATTAACTTGTTTGTTCCGCTGTTATAGCAATATTTGTAATTCAAGTCTGAATTGAAGGATTTTACAAGTCAAAGCCGAAACTTAATAAGTATAGCATACCTCCCAACTGTCCCTTTTTCAGAGGGACAGTCCCTCTTTTGACAGCTCAACCCGCAGTCCCTCATTTGTACTGGAAAGTCCCTCTTTTCTATGCACTGAACAGCCAGAAAAAGAAACAAAGTTTCTCTCTTAATTGGCTTTTAGCAGAGAGCACAGAACAGCTAACAGGTGCAAACAAGATACTTTGTAACAATTTTGTGACACAAAAACACAGTTTAGATAAGGAGAAATATTTTCAAACTTTCATAACCTGCCAAATTTTGTAAAACAAACATGGTAATTAGGGGGTGTGGCCACAGAAAGGGGTGTGGTAAAAAAAATTGCTGCGCTACGTGCGGGAAAAAATTTTTTGTCCCTCTTTTCACTTCCAAAATGTTGGGATGTATGAGTATAGGAAAATAAGTATCAATGCTGGCTTGTACCATTAGATCATCCACAGGTACTGTGTGTAAGGCACATTCAGAAACAATTTATGAAAAGAGACATTGATTTATTTTTATCAAAGGTTCTTTGTCCTCTGCCGGAACCAATGACGTGACAGAAAGGGAGTTATTTATGAAACTCATGTCTGGCTTTTTGGGGCAAAACTTGAATTTTTTTGTTTGCTTTTTTAAAACTCAAATTTTTCAAGATTTATTAAAGCCTGATGCAGCAAAATGCCTGAATCCAAAAATCCACCATCTCAGACCTGCCGAGGTTGTGTCCAAGTCAATGGCAGAGATCCCTATCCTATTTTAAAGTTTCTGTGGTCTGCACTGGAATTAGCCTGAAAATTTCAAACATTCAGGTTTTTGCTCGATTTTATTGAGTTATTACCCGAACCGATTAAATCAAGCTTTTTTAATAATAAATAAGGTAAAATTGTGTATTGGAGTTTTGATTTGAATGATAAGATACATTTGGATTTTAGTAAATAACCTTCAAAATGTCTTATTCATCTCTACTATAGAAAGCACTTCTCAGATACCCATAGATATATGTGTATATCCGTGAATAATATTAAACCAAACTTGTAAAAAAATATGTATGAAGCAAATGAACAAAATACCCAGCACATAATGAGGCTAAAGACACATGGGACATGGACATTTAGGCATATAGTCTAGATATTGATTACAGGCTGTACGCAACTGTTACTTATAAAGCCAATTGTTCTTTAAGTGATTTATGTTGTTGGTCTATACAACAGCTGAAAGAGGAGGTTATCCACTGGGCTGACCCTTCAGTCCAATATGTAACAATCTAAGTAAATTGGAAGAGTTATCAAGAACACTGGATCTTAGGTGTGAAACCAAGTGTAAAAAAATAGCACACATAAAAAGCAGAAATCCAACTGAAGATTTTACATGTAATTGAAATGTACAACAACAATGGAGGAACTAAGGAGTCGATATTTCAGCTAAATGGAGAGCAAGTGACCAATGTATTTGTCACGGTCGGCACCCAACACCAGAACAAATGCCAAGCACCCTGGTCTCGGCTCGTGCTTCACCTGTAGTGTGACCGCCTTTAGCCTTGGGAGGAGCCCTCAGCTACTTGGATGCCACCAGGACTTAAACGAGAGGTGCAAGGCTAGATGTTCTGGATAGGCAGAGGGGCACGACTGTTAGCAAGAGTCTTTGGGCAGAAGGTCATAGTACAAGGTCAGATCAGGCCGGGTCAGGGCAGTCAGAGAATAAACGTAGTCAGACAGGCAAGGGTCAAACCAGGAAGTCAATCAGAGGGTGAATCAGAAGAGCTAGTCGCTATTCAGGCAAGGGTCAGAATAGTCAAAAAGCTAGGCAGGGGTCAGAACAGGAATCAAAACAGGTTCAAACAGGATAGCAAACACTCAGAAAGCACCACGAACAAACTCCTATAACGGGCAATGTGTAAAAAGAAAATGTACCTTTAAGTACTTTTAAATTTCGCACCATTGCGCGCTGACGTCATGCGTCAGCGCGCCTACGCCTTTAAGACACAAGGAGGCACCGGCGCAGCACACCAGCATGGCGGGCATCCCCGCTTGGAAGTTGTTGGGCGTCCCCGCCAACCCCCACAAACCCCACCAGGGTACATTTTTATTACAGTACTAAAACAGTGGGAAAGTGAACAGAGTACACACTTTTACACAAAGAAGTATCATTAGAAGAAATTTCTCAAATAATAGACTTCTGACAAGGGGTTATTCCATTAGAAAAAAAAACATTATATCACAAGTTGCTACAGCAGAGGTAAACCTAATATATCAACATCAACAAAGAACTAAATCATTCAGCAGAACCTAAAGCAGAAAGAAGCAGGAAGCTAAAGATAAACTCTAAATAGAACTCATAACTAAATTATGAGTGAATCCTCTGCACTTTCAGTTGTGAAATTATAAAATGAAATCTTGGAAATAAGTCCATGGATCAGGGCACCAAGCCAATTGCAGAGACATCGACCTCACATGTTGACTAAGCCCATGTACCACCCAGCACCCCTTGTTACACCCTGAGAGAGAGAGAGAGAGAGAGAGAGAGACTTCTAACCATTTTACTTTGAAATTACGACTTCAGTTGACTCTTCTGCCCTACTTTAGTGATGATTCAAATTATAACCGAGGTGAAAAATGTCCCCTTGGTGTCGACTTTAATAAGTATGTTGTGCTACAACTGTGACATTCATAATTTCATTTTTCTTCTCTCCGAGCGCATGGAGTGCTATCAAGCAGCCCGCTGTGAAATCCCCACTGTGCTTTCAGTGTACGCGCACACAACTGATGCTAAAATGCCAGTGATTACATTTTCTCAATATCAGCAGTTTTCCTTCATGTTCACTGGGGCTCAAATAAACATCATCTTGTTTCTGTCTCGGCTGCTCTGTGAGTTTATTGGAAAATATAACAAAATATATTTATTAAAGTGGAGCATTCAGCAGGCCAGAAAGGTCTACAGAAATGAATATAATTACTTTAAATGCCATCGGGGGACGAGTCAATAGGATTTGGCAAAATAAGTCACGATGACTGTCTATTATTGCATTTGTATAAAATCCCCTGTGAGCTTAACGCCTAATATCCCTGTGTTATCCAACAACTTTTCTCCCACGCATTCAACTGCCACCATATGTCAAACCTTGAGTTACTAAGAACATCGCACTTGCATCTTACAAATCTTCCAGGATTTCCATATTGTACTATGCAGAAATGCACCATGTAATTGAACTAGTGTGTCAGTTTATTAAAATCAATGTAGTTGAACCCCATCCACCTCTAGATGAACCCTAGTTTGCACCTTACTCAGACACACAAGTTCAGGAGTGCAGACATAGGCTGCAATGGAGCCCTGTACTTACCCAATGGCAGGCAGTAAGGACAAGGTAGCATTGGGCCCACTCATCCTACAGTATCTGGCACTAGGGTTATGATATTTAGGGAGGTGTGTGTGCCTCATGTGGGTGAGATTTTGACATCAGAGTAGGTTATTGGCCGCAGAGTCTGACTGGGGGCTCTGGTGCTGTTGTCTAAGTGTTCCCCACATTCCCCCCCTGGGCCCCCTGCCCCAGTTGCAACTCCCACACAACCCCCCTCAATCTGCCCTTCCTGGGGTGTACCTTGTTTACTCTTTTTGTGCAACGATCAGAGCCGACAAGGTCAGTGGGCAGCTCACAAAGTGTCATGCGGGAAGTGTGTCTGGATCAGCGTGGCCCACTGGCCCAGTCCGACCCTGATTGGCCAGATTATTGTTTGGGTTTCACAAGGCTTAAACCCAAACAGGCAGTTGTGACCCAAACAGCCCTAATAAAAACTGAATTGTTCAGGTTAAAAGCAAACAGGTGACAACCCCATAAAGGGGGTTAAGTAAACAAATTGGTTATATTTACCTGGACATGTAACCCTTAGCAAGAAATCACCTGTTGGCTTTAACCGAACATGTACCGAAATATCTAGCTGTTTCGGGTCACTGGTATAGGGCAAAATTTGTATGCCTTTATATAAACAGTCATCACAGTCCACATTCCTATGGATTATGATTTAAGTGCAATTTTGAGTGCAATTGCCATGTTTTTTTTCCGACAGAGCCCCATTTCTCCTAGAAATTCTGTGCTGTTGATGGGGGGGGGGGTTGATGTTGTGCCTGACATAATTGTGGCAAAATTAATGGTACTGCATGAATCAGAAGCAATTGAGGTGAAAGTTTATTCTGATTGGAGTCATTGTCAGGGTCCTTATGCGTTAATATGTGCAGCTAAGCTCAAGAAGCAATTGGCGGGGCATGAAAAGCCAATAAGGGACAAAGGGACAAGCTCAGTGGGAAATAACAACAGGATTATCATCTGTAACGTGGTGAAGAAGGGTGGGTAGGGTTCTGGAGTTCCTTCCAGACGTTATCTGTGTAGGAGCTAGAATGCTGGATCTCCAACATGGCTGCCATGAAATATCAAAAATTCTAATCAGATTCGCCTGCCATCCCACATTGATCTATGTTAGCAGAGCAGGTTTGTGTCAGTTTGCGCTTAGGGAGTAGTTAGGTGGTGGGTAGAGAGACAGCAAATTCACCTTTCAAGTCAGGCAACAGGAGATCTTTGCTGAGCTTTAATTGCCTTCAACCTAACATTCTGTTATGGCATTTGGTTAACGGGAAAATCTCAGAGAAGTAGGGCTCTGGGGATAGTGATGTTATACCGCTGATTAAATCAACAGCACTCAACATATAGCCGAGTCTTATAAATTCACATTTTTACAATCTATTTTCAATACCATTTCTGTAACAACCGAAATAAATAAATAAAATAGGAGACATCAATATCTGTTATCCAAGCATAGGATACCCCCCCCATGTTCTCAACAAACTGTACTTGATACTGCCTGAACATGCACTATATAGATAGAGCACTAGATAGACAGCTTGCACTTATTCTGAATTGCTTGATTGCTTTGACCATCCAGTATATGCAAGCATTATGTTTGAAGGGTACATACAAATATATTGTACTATTAAAGATTATGCCTTTCCTAGGGCTGCTTTTTGCCCCATGCAGACTGGGTAGGGGGCAGGTCTGGTGACGCCAGGGGGGATGATGTCATGAGACAGAGGTGGATGATGGCCTAGGGGTGTGTCTGTGATGTCAGGGCAGGGTTACGATGTGACATTCATTTTAAAGCTCTGTCCAGATTTCATAATTTGGAAATCCAGACAGGCAATTTTTGCCCAGACAAACCAGTCTGTCTGGTGAAAAACAGCCTCTCCATGATATTTCTATGCCAAAATGAACATAGTCAGTGCTCCTTGTGAAATATCCCGACCTGGATTTGGGGCGAGGCCACAAAGGCCTGTTTCTAGAGCAGCAAATTATTAGGGGCAGCATGCCGCCAGCCTCTTTCTGGGGAACACTAGGGACACTCAGCTTCCCAGTGCTCCGGGGCATGCGCCACTGGACACTGTGCAGCCTACGGGGAGGGTTGCCACCTTTTCTAAGAAATTTTACCAGCCGGTGGGGGGGTGGGAACAAAAGGGGGCGGTCCGTGGGCCCCAATTATATGCCCTCCAGTTACCTGGACCCCCTGAGTGGTAAGTAGTGATGGACGAATAAATTTGCCAGACAAAGACTGAGGAGAAAATTCACAGTCAAAAAATTTGCTGCATCAAAAAAATTTGGGCGTGTTAGAATATCTGTGCGCAATAAATTTTTGCGGAAACAAAATTATTCGAACGCTCATTGACTTGACTAATGCATTTTGGCAAAAAATATACCCTTTGCAAGCATTGTCACATCCTGATCCAACCTTTCTATGCACCATTATGACAAAATATCTCCCATGATCTGTCCAAATCTTTCACAGGGCCACTCACAGAAGTCCCTCCTGTGCTCTGTCCATAGGCGTCCCTGTATAATGCAATGGTATTCTTCCCAATTCTGACTCTGTGGCAAAAGTTTTGAGAATTACCCTCTCTGGTCTAGACCAACAATGACCATATGTGCAAAACAAGATTCATGCAAAATGGGTTTGCTGTTATGGAAGTAGAAGAACATGGCCTGCACAAAGCCCTAAACTCAACCCAAATGAACACCTGTGGGATGAACTGGAATGCCATTCTCTGATCTCCAAAATCAATACCCAACCTCTTGTGAATGAATGAAAAGAAGATCCCAGTAAAAGGCTCTTTTAGCAGCATAGAGAAAATCAACATAATATTAATAACCTTGATTAATTAATATGACAGTTGACAAGTAGGTGTCCTCATACTTTTGACCATAGAGTGTATTTTTAACCCATTACATATTTGAGAACATCCATATTGAAGACCTTCAGATGTAGCCTCATACTAATCACTGGCTCATTCTGAATAAGAGTTATGATTTAAAAGGTGACACTATCACTTTTTTTAATTAATACACCCTTGTGGAAACAACTTTTCAGTATACTGTATCCATTTTTATACTAAAGGGAAATTAACCAAGGACCATTTGGCTGTTATCTGTACAGAAAAAAAAGCTCTTTCTCAAAGAAAATACAAAACAGAAGGAAACAGATATAGAAAATGCCTGTATTACAGATACTATGGCGGCATGTCGTTATAAAATGTTATGTAGCATTGCTCACCACGCAGAGCCATTCCTTTTACAGGAGCACTAATAAATATAATGCAGAAAACATATCTTCTGACATGGTCTTTGGTGACTTCTTGTGACAAATAGCGCAATTATCTACTGACATTTCCTACAGTGAATGGAATGAGCACAAAAATATCACTAAATCTGTCCCTCACCAACAATGCATGTAGCAATGAGTAGATCCATCTTGATGGCCTTGATTTATTTGATGGAGATGCTGATCCCCATTAATTGCACATCTATCTAATCTAAGCTGGATCCTGATGCTGTCACCAGGTCCAGGGTAGTAGTAGTTCCAGATTTCCACAGTGCCAACCAATACAGTTGCAAACCATTCATCAAATGAAGCAGGATGGATGCATTGAACACCATGTGGAAGTTCAGAAGCACGTTTGGATGAAAGCACAGTAGACCACCCCAAGTTTAGGTCCCTGAATTTTATGATTTCAACAATTATTAACAGTCTCACACAGGCAATTTGTGTTTTTGCTCTCCTGGATTTTACTTTTTCCCAAATTTTACACAACTATGGTCCTCTGACAAACGTAAAATCAGGGTTCTACTGTTCCATATAAAATTGTGTCAATATGCAATCTGCACTTTGTCAGCAACCACACTTCAATTCATAAATGAGCCCTAAAGCCTTTGTTTTAATAAATTATATCTGAGATCCCCAACCAGAGGCTTGTACGCAACATATTGATCACCAATCCCTTGGCTGTTGCAGTCAGTGGCCTCAAAGGTGATTATTATTGAATTTCAGGCTTGGAGGCAAGTTTTGATTGCATAAAACCCAGGTGTACTATAAAACAGAGCCTCCTATACACTGCCAGTCTACATAGGGGCTACCAAATAGCCAATCACAGCTCAAATTTGGCATCCCCCAAGGTTGGAGATCCTTGGATTAGATGATGAAATATTGATGTCGGGAACTAAAAACAGTGGGTGCTGTCCACTAAAGAGGTGCTATTCACTAAAAAATATAACTGTAAATTTAGAAGTCTAGAATTTTTTTTCTGCTTGTTGGAGAAGATACATTATGTACTTTTGGTTACATTCAGTCCCAGTGTGATGCATTACAAATGAATTCTGTAAGGGCTAATTTAAAAAACTTTGGCACCACAGTGACAGAATCAATTGTGCAACAAACAGGCGTACATGCTGCATTGGGTCTCCTACGGTCTCCAGATTATTTCTGATAGGTGAAAGTTGAAGGAACAGCAGTCGTAACTGCAGAAGCAGCCAAAAAGCATTTGGTACACACATTCAAGACACCCACGCATGTTACAAAAATGACTGAACATTTTTATTTCTTTGTTTAGACGCTGCAGGATTTTAATGTTTATTTGGGTTCGGATCTGCAGGGATTCTTTACTAACATCCTGATGTGGTTAAAATGAGGAGATCAATGTAACATTCACATTCAGAATAAATGCATTAAGTGTATCTAACCAACTTTAATGGGTGGTCATCATGATTCTGCACAGCATGAGGGTTAGGGTATGAATTCAATTTACAACAAGGCTGTTTTGTCTCTCTTCGTGTTCATTACTTCAAGAAAACATCTTACTGGAATGCTGTTTGTAAGAAGAACAACACATAATACTTTAGAGAGAGGCTGACCCTCCCACAGGCATTGGAAAGAACTGACAAACTTTGTTTACTTCATCTGTTGTGAGTTGCAAGCTCCAACATTTTCCATGACCCTCAAGCTGGTGGGAATTATCCAAGCATCCTTATCCACTGTGGGACTGGTGGTTGTTACCAGCGAACCACGAGTTTGGCAATATATTGTACAAATCTTCATGTGTGACTTGACCAAGGAAAATGTATAAATGGCGCCTTGGAACTGTTGTATTAAGCAAAATCAAATAACCTAACAACAACCATCTACCTCTGTCCCTACTTTCTGCCTTGCCATTTCTCTCGCTCTCTCTTCTTCTTTATATATCATCATTACAGACTTTCTACTATTCACTTGAGTTGTTTTCTGTTCTTTTCCTGTTGTGTCTTCTCTACCTCTCCTCCATATCTTTCTTCAGCTCTTCTTTTCTTGCATCTTTGTCTGTCCTGCTTTGGTTCTTCTCCCTTTCCCTCTGTCTCTAATACTTACAGGTCTTCTACTATTCCATCTTTATCTGTCTACACCCTGCCCTGCCTTCTCTGCTTCTCCCCTTCTCACAGAATTTCTTCTCTTGGCATCATTTTCTATCCCCACTTTCTCTCTGTTTCTTCTCCCTTATCTCTAATACTCATAGACTTTCTGTCACGGCCGGCACCCAATACCAGAACAAATGCCAAGGACCCTGGTCTCGGCTCGGCATCATCAGTAGTGTGACCACCTTTGGGCTTCGGGAGGAGCCCTCAGCTTAATTGGGTGCCACCTGGACTTAACGAGGGGTACAAGGCGAGGAGTTCTGGCTGGCAAAGGGGCACGACTGGATAGCAAGAGTCTTTGGGCAGAAGGTCAAGGACAAGGCATCAGAACAGACCGGATCAGGACAGGCAGATAACAGACAGACTGGATAAGACAGAAGGATGGTCAGACAGGCTGGGTCGAGGCAGGCGGATATCAGAATCGTCAAACAGGCAAAGGATCAAACCGGGTGATCAAGCAAGGAGTTAAGCAGGAAGAGTTGTCGTAGGCAGGCAAGGGTCAGGATACAGAATGCAGAGTAGTCAGGAACAGGCTGGGTCAAACACGGATAATCAGTCAATAGCAAATACAGAAACAGGTAGCAAAAAGCTCAGGAAACCTCAGGATATGATCCTATAACGGGCACTGGCTACAGGTCTGAATGGGCCTTAAATAGGGATCCAATTGGCGCCAAAACGTGCGCAATTTTGCGCTGTTGCGCGCTGGCGCAATCACGCCAGTGTGCCTGCGCCTTTAAGAGACGCGCAGTGACGCGGCGTGGACCCTGCTGCCCACTAGACCACCAGGTCTTACACTTTCTACCTCTTACCATTCTTACTTTTCATCTTTATCTGACCCCCCCACCATCCTCTCTTTTTGACCTGCTCACCATCCTCTCTTAAATTCTTTATCCCTTACTTTTATTTTTCATCTTCACAGTCTTTTCTCTTGTACCTCTGTCTGTGCCCATTTTCATCCCATCCCAAAGTTCATTGGTGCTGGGAAAAAACAACACCCTTAAATCATGAAGGGACTTAACTCTAATCCAGAATTTGACATTTGAATTGTGACACTTGACGCAACTGAAGACAGCAAAGGAGTGGGGAAAGACAGGGATAATTAAACTCGATTCAGATTCACTCCCAAAGATGTCAAATGGGTGAGACAGCTACACAGATCTACAAAGTATATCTACTCGTCAGAACAGCTCAATATAGTAGTTTTGACTAATGAACCTCCTGTTAAAGTCTCTTCAAAAATGCACATTTTTCACACATAATACATAAATATTATTTATTTATTATAAATCTGTTTGTCTGTAACATTATCTCTCAGCTCTGATTTTAACTGTCTGTTACTTACTAATTCTAACTGCATCAATGACAGTAAAGCTGACTTTATTTTAAATGCCTTAAACATGATAAATGACAGCTGGCCAACTAAAAGTCCATGGGCAGGAAACTGCCCCCAAAATGATTTATATTATACTGTATATGCTCAGGAGCTTCACAAATGTCTTTATATGGCATCAATCATTAATTTGTCACCTTAATGTGTACTATACTGAATAATTATTATTATTATTATATAAGGACCCCAGCTCCAAGTATTCAACACTTGCCAAATGCCAGAGAGAAGAAGAGCTAGACACGCAGAGATGGTTCATGTTAAATACCAAGCATCTAACAAAAGCTGTATAAATTGGAACACAGTTAAATAAGTGAATTTAACCAATGGGGTTGTCTACTTCTCTAATAATAAAACAGTACCTTGTACTTGATCCAAATTAAGATGTCATTAATCCATATTAGAGGGAAACAATTCTGCTGGGTTTAATTTATGTTTACATGATTTTCTGGTAGACAAAGTATGAAGATCCGAATTATGGAAAGATCCATTATCCAGAATACCCCAGGTCCCGAGCATTCTGGATAGCAGGTCCCATACCCGTTTCCTTGAATGTAATATAAGTTTTGTGCAAGGACTGACATTGGGAGTGACCCTTGGCGATACATTGTACTCACTCCAGGGGCCCAGACACATCCCTAACATATCTCACTGATGAGGGTTCAGTTCAGTCTGTTATCTCTACTTTCTCATCAGTACATTAGAGAACAGACAGGTCAACCAAAATGCACTAAGAATATTTCTACATATCGCTCTAAATTACCCTAAATGTTTTGGTGCATAGAATGTACACTTATACCTCCTGAGCGTGCACTAGCTTCCCACTTTTAATACAATACATCATTATACAACAGGTAGGTTTTCTTAGTCAATTACAGTCCTGAAACTGTACAACTGTAAAGCAAACTCGGTTTTTAATTGATGGTGTGATTTTTTTATCCCATTAAATGTTAATTAGACTTTAATATATACAGATATGGCTTACTGTGCACAGAACTCCTCTCTATTTTTGCATATTTATACATAGGAGTGGAGGCTGCCGTATTATTTAGCTCTGGTGAATGAAATATGAAAACTCTCCTTAGGGAAGCAACATGGCAATTATTTCTGACTGTTCGTGTTTGGTCTACACAGAATTCCTCATCAATCTACAGTAACATACTTTACAGTGTAAAAAGGAAATTAAGATTAGAGTATATTTAATAAACAGCCTTTAAATGTTACTGACCACTATGTGGAATTTATTATCTAACCACACATACTATTGGTCTGACTGGATCAGATGAAACAGATGTTGACACACAGTTTGCCAAGTCAGTCTGATCTTGCTATTTGGCTCCTGGGTTAAATATCAGACCATAAGGTTGGTCATGGCAATTAATGCTAGATTCTGGTAATAACCCAACTGGCCCCATACACTAGTGACTAGTGAGCTGCTGACTTTGCCTTGAAGGGATGATATGGGTGTTTTTATTGGCATGTCTATGATTAGTGTAACACTTTTACTCTCTTTTCTCGTTTAGTGTGTTAGATGCTCCACTTGCATGCTCAAATGAAGGTGGTTCTAGGCTAGGGTTGCCACCTTTCATCTATGTGCTTCCAGACAGGGGGTGGGGTGTGTGACGTTGTGTGGTGTGGGAAGATGTGGGCAAGCGCGTGATGTCATGGACGGGACTATGATCACCAATTTCTGCGTCAATCAAGATGAATGGAATTGGAAAACTAGGCAGGCAGTTTTACCTGAGCAGCCCTTCCCAAAACCAGACAGGTGGCAAGCCTATTCTCGGCAGTGATAGGCTGGAGTACCTTTCAAAACTACTATACAGGTACCCTTTCAAAAAGGTATTTAAGCACATTTAGACACATCCATTGCCATGCATGTTATTATGAATGCCCCTAAGATTCATCCACTAAAGGGGCCCCTAGTTCTTGGAAGGAGTAATTCCTCCCTTCCTCTGTCAAGGCATGACCCCTAGCTTTCCCAAGTTTGACAACTAGCTAGAAGTGGAATTTTGCTTGAGAGTCCCCTAAGTGGAAGGGAGTCGACTGTGGAGTACCTTATACACGTAGGATTTAGTAAAGAGCAACTAAGTCCTGTCATAGTTCTCTCTAGGAGAACCAGCCAGGTTTAAGGCTACCTAGATGAGCAGATCTGGGTTCCACCAAGGAGTATAGAAGGGATTAGATTCCCATTGGCATTGTGGCCTAGACAAGAAACCAGTGACAGTTTATAGGAATTAGATAGATTCCCACCTGGGTTCCACTTAAGAGGTGTCCCCCGATGAAGCAAGAGAAACTCTGGGTGGACTGTACAATACCCTCTCTCAAGCTCTATTGGAGGGATTGCACTGCTAATGGTCATAATTGTATGTACTGACTACTTAATGACTGTGCTTTGTATCATTACTATATTACCATTTGTGGATCTGTTCTAATAAACCAGTTTTGGTTAATGTCCCAAGAACTACTGGGACACATTCTTTGGAAATTCTACTGCTTGCATTGTATGCAAGGGCTAACCCCCTGAGAAGGGGCTGAGAGAAGCAGATCTACTCAGCGCCCCCGCTCCACTGAGTTGAATCTGATCAGACTGCGTGTGGTCACACACATTGGGGCTGAAGCTGAGATCAATGCACTAATGAGTAATCTCAATATATATTGGCAAAACAAGCCAACTCCTGAAAGTTTTGTGGGGCCATACAATAAATCTGATGTGGAAGTCATTTACATCTATGCAAGGCAGCCCTGTCCTTGCAACCTACCGTAGAGCCCATGAACCCTAATTTGCATTTTAAAGAGTGTTGAAGGGGATTGTCTCTGTGTCAGCTCCTACACACTCCTCATGAAAATACTATACAGACTTTTGCATTCCACCTGTGGCCAGAGGTGCTAATGGTAGAGCAGGGTGCAAAAAGAGAAAAAAAGTTTTTTTCGGAACCTACTTAATTCACAATTGGCTTTCGACACACCCAACTGCTCTGCACACATAAGGGTGCACACAGCCTAGAAATAATCAAAGGAAGCCCACTGTGTAGCAGCCAGGCATTTCATCTTATCATTAAGGAGTTTTCTCTAAAGGTGCTGTAATCTATGAATTGTAATGAATCGATATAGCTCAATGCAGATATATTTGGAAATCCATCCATCACAACACTAACTACCATCGTAAGTGGACAATATAATGTACACATTGCTTAATGTTCTTAATATTCTCCTATCTTCCATTAGTATGGAAATGGCTTTTCTGCACGGATGGGCTTTATTTGAATGTGAGAAGCGGAGAAGGCTGAAATCCCCCATGTCTATTCAACATAAATATCCAAAGTGAAAATGTTTATCCAGCTGAAAGAGAAATGGGAAGTATTGGTGACAGTAGATTAATACAATTGCAAGGTTATCTGTCAAGTCCTGACATTTCTGCCCACCAGCATCGCTTTAAGGTAAATTAACCCAATCGAATGGAGGTCTTGGCAAGTGGTATGAACAGCTCCTGAGCCGGCTTTTTTCATGCCATTGAGCAGACTAATAGGATTAGCACCCTTTGGCAGAATATGGAAGCAAACCTTATCCAAAGAAGGGAAAGTGCTCACCAATAATTTTAACCATTAGGCGGGGTGCAATGACTTTATTAAAGTCATCTCTGGTCTGACCAGTCCTACCAGTTTTACCTGCAACTTCCTAGCTTTCAAGTTTAAAATTCCCAAACATGGTTGCTCTTTTATTAACCACCACTGGGATCTATCTGTATAGATAGATTAGATAGATAGATAGATAGATAGATAGATAGATAGATAGATAGATAGATAGATAGATAGATAGATAGATAGATAGATAGCAGATACTAGATAGATAGATAGATAGATGATAGATAGATAGATAGATAGATAGATAGATAGATAGATAGATAGATAGATAGATAGCAGATAATAGATAGATAGATAGATACCGTATATACTCGCGTATAAGCCGAGTTTTTCAGCACCCAAAATGTGCTGAAAAACTCAAACTCGGCTTATACGCGGGTCATACCTCCTTCCGCGGCCCCAGCAGGACTGCCTGTGACTGCCTGTGACTGCCTGTGTCGCCGCCCGGAGCAGGTCCAGGAGCTCCGGGCGGCGCGTCCTTCCCTGCCGGCGTTCGCTTTCAAAATGGCGGCGCCCATGGCCGCCACGTGGGTAGCGGCCGGCCCACGTGGCGGCCATGGGCGCCGCCATTTTGAAAGCGAACGCCGGCAGGGAAGGACGCGCCGCCCGGAGCTCCTGGACCTGCTCCGGGCGGCGACACAGGCAGTCACAGGCAGTCCTGCTGCCGGGTCACGTTTTACTGGGACAGAGGGAAGGACAGAGGGAAGAGCAGCAGACGTGAGGGCCGGGGTGGGGAGAGCGACAGATGGGGGGGGAAGTGGCAGAGGGAAGGACAGAGGGAAGAGCAGCAGACGTGAGGGCCGGGGTGGGGAGAGCGACAGATGGGGGGGGAAGTGGCAGAGGGAAGCAAACATGAAATCTGGGCGGCACAGTCAGTCACAGACAGTAACAGGTACCTGCCCAGTGTCCCCCAATTGTTGCGGCTGGGTCACATTCACATTTTGAAATCTCTTTCAAAATGTGAAAAAAAATGTTTTCTTAGGTAAATTAGGTACCTCGGCTTATACACGGGTCGGCTTATACACGAGTATATACGGTAGATAGATAGATAGATAGATAGATAGATAGATAGATAGATAGATAGATAGATAGATAGATAGATAGATAGATAGATAGATACTGGATGGTAGGCTGCAAATGAGGCGACTCCACACACCAGGATCGGTTTTAGGGTGTCCTGCCCATGTTTATTTTCCAGCAGCTACAGAATTTCCCCTCACAGGGGGAATGTTACGGAAGAAGAAATAACAGAAAAATCCAGCCTCCTGGCTAACACAAAATAAAATGCTTTTCTTTCCTTCCACAGCAGTCTGTGTCACTCAAACACATTACAACACCTCCTGCTCAGCATCAGGACTACTAAACAGGCCTAGAGCAACCTGAAAACCTGGTCTACGGATTTGAGAATCCGTCCAATCCTACTCTTGCGGATACCCATTAAAACCAGCCCCAGATCCCCGATTACAAAAACCCAGCAGAGAGACAAAGGGGCTCTCAAATCATTTCTATGGGATTTTGAAAGGCGTATTTATCAATGAGTGAAGTGAAAGTTGACCCTTTGATAAATACGCCTATAAAATCCCATAGAAATGAATGGAGAGTGGCGGAATTTCACTCTAAACTCTTGTAACTCCAATGAATGAAAATTTATCAATGAAACCTGGCATTGTTAAATTTAGAACTAACATCCAAAATAGTTGGAAATTTGCTGACTTACCTCTTCCCACTGATGAATGTATCTTATTAACCTGGAAAGTCGCAGCAATCGCAGCAAACTGAGAATCTTTGTAAACCTGACGATGCGGAGCGCCCGAGCAGTCTTGTAGACTTCCGAATCCATCCCTTTCTCTACAATGAGAAAGATATAATCCACTGGAATAGAGGAGATGAAGTCCACGACGAACCAGCTTTTCAGATAATTCATTTTTATGACTTTTGGATCGAGGATTATCTCTGAATTGTCTTCAATTACAATTCCAGTTCTAAAATTCATGAACAAGTCAAATAAAAAGACAGTGTCAGAAGCCGCATTAAAGATGATCCATGGCGTTGTTGTTTGCTCTGTGAAGAATGTGATTCCGACTGGTATAATGACCAGATTTCCGACCATCATGATGAGCATAATCAGGTCCCAGTAAAACCTGCAAGATTCAAAATACAATATAATTACTGCCAAGAACTCCCTTCATGTTCAGCCCTCTTTCATTTGCATGATAACAAGTGTGGCTTTGCTACTCAGCATGAATGCATTATAATGAGCCATTATCCCAAGGCCCCTATTCTGAAATTATAATCTTACATATTTGCATACATTGTTTTTTTTGTGATGCAGCAGATTCAACATCACATAATTATTATTGTCGCTGAAACACATGTGCAAATCTCTGGTAGCAAATACATATTTATGAGATAAATGTATCCCCTGTAAAAGCTAACTTTTAAATAATCCCAGTAGGATTGTTCTGCCACCTGTATGTATTTATGTCGTTCAGTTCTGATCAAGAACAAGGTATTATTTTATTATTATAAGAGGAACAAAGGATATCATTTTTAAAAATGAGAATTATTTACTTAAAACACACTTTATGGAAGATACATTCCAGAGCTTTCTGGATAATAGGTTTCCCATACATAAATATGTGTAGCGCTATAGTAAATTGAGTGCACTGCCCTCTAACTATGAGCTCCACTCTCAATACTGTACTCCGGATGAGACCTCAATTCTTAGGGAGTAAGCCCTCGCAAACGGCGTGGAGGCAGGGTGTAGAGTAACTATAACTTGGTGCAGGGTGCAATAATTGGGCGCCAGTGGTTCTTAAAACTTAATCAGGAACATATTTATTAAATAGGAATCTTTGCAATGGAATGTTCATAAAGAGATAACAATATCCTACAGCAACAGTGGATAATCATATACTCACAAAACCTTGTGCTAACCTTGTGCTATCATGTACATTAGCATTTTCTCAAGGAACATTCAGCTTCAACACTTTTCTTCAGTGGAACCTGAGAAGAATCTCTAACCCTAGGTCTGTACACTTTGGGACAGATGTATCAAGGGTCGAATATCGAGGGTTAATTAACCCTCGATATTCGACTAGAAATTGAAATCCTTTGACTTCGAATATCGAAGTCGAAGGATTTAGCGCAGAGAATTCGATCGAACGATCGAAGGATTATTCCTTCGATCAAACGATTAAATCCTTCGAATCGAACGATTCGAAGGATTTTAATCCAACAATCGAAGGAATATCCTTCAATCAAAAAAATTTAGCCAAGCCTATGGGGACCTTCCCCATAGGCTAACATTGACTTCGGTAGCTCTTATCTGCCGAACTGGGGGGTCGAAGTTTTTTCTTAAAGAGACAGTACTTCGACTATCGAATGGTCGAATAGTCGAACGATTTTTAGTTCGAATCCTTCGATTCGAAGTCGTAGTCGAAGGTCGAAGTAGCCCATTTGATGGTCGAAGTAGCCCAAAAAAAACTTCGAAATTCGACGTTTTTTTACTTCGAATCCTTCAATCGAATTTAGTGAATTGGCCCCTTTGTCCCTACTTCTGGGAAATCAGAACCCAGGATTATAATCCCACTCGCAATCCTCGGAGGAGCCTCAAGATGCTCACATAAATAGCCTGTCTGTCACTCCTAGAGTGACCTCTTAAAGGAAAACTATACCCCCAAAATGAATACTTAAGCAACAGATAGTTTATATCAAATTGAATGACATATTAAAGAATCTTACCAAACTGGAATATATATTTACATAAATATTGCCCTTTTACATCTCTTGCCTTGAACCACCATTTCGTGACTCTATCTGTGCTGCCTCAGAGATCACCTGACCAGAAATACTATAACACGAATGGGCCGATTCACTAAATTCGAGTGAAGGATTCGAAGTAAAAAAACTTCGAATTTCGAAGTGTTTTTTGGGCTACTTCGACCATCGAATGGGCTACTTCGACCTTCGACTACGACTTCGAATCGAAGGATTCGAACTAAAAATTGTTCGACTATTCGACCATTCGACAGTCGAGTACTGTCTCTTTAAAAAAAACTTCGACCCCCTAGTTCGGCAGATAAAAGCTACCGAAGTCAATGTTAGCCTATGGGGAAGGTCCCCATAGGCTTGCCTAAGTTTTTTTGATCGAAGGATATTCCTTCGATCGTTGGATTAAAATCCTTTGAATCGTTCGATTCGAAGGATTTAATCGTTCGATCGAAGGAATAATCCTTCGATCATTCGATCGAATTTTCTGCGCTAAATCCTTCGACTTCGATATTCGAAGTCGAAGGATTTCAATTCCTAGTCGAATATCGAGGGTTAATTAACCCTCGATATTCGACCCTAAGTAAATCTGCCCCTAACTGTAACAGGAAGAAGTGAGGAAGCAGAACTCTGTCTGTTAATTGGCTCATGTGACCTTACATGTGGTTTGTATATGTGCACAGTGAATCTTGCGATCTCAGGGGGCGGCCCTTATTTTTTAAAATGGCAATTTTCTATTTATGATTACCCAATGGCACATACTACTAAAAAAGTATATTATTATGATAATGGTTCATTTTCATGAAGCAGGGTTTTACACATGAGCTGTTTTACTCAGTATCTTTTAATAGAGACCTATATTGTTTGGGGGGTATAGTTTTCCTTTAAGGAGAATAGCCTACTCACACTAGACCTGACTGTCTAGGTTCTACTGGAGCTCTATGACCTGTTAGGACCAGAGCTGACACAAAATGGACCCTGAGTGCATGGCTGCCAAGGGCTTTATACTTTGGCACAGTGCCATCTACTGGTCACTGTGTGAATACCAAGGGCACAGTTTAAGGCAGAACAATGAAATAGGTACATAATAGGACCCATTTAGGCGTCTATACCACTGGGGATTTGCCTGCCAATATTATTAGGGGTGGCTAATTTACCAGACCCCTACATATGTATATATAAATATATCATCTGATGAATGGTGTGCAACCGCACTAATTGACACCAGGAAACTCTGGCGTTGTTATAGAATGGCCTATTCCAAGCAACTTTTCAATTTGTCTTCATTATTTTTTTTTACTTGTTTTTTTCTTCCTCTTTCCAGCTTTCAAACGGGGTTCATTGACCCCATCTTAAACACTAATGCTCTGTAAGTCTACAAATGTATTGTTATTGCTATTTTTTTTTTATTACTCATCTTTCTGTTCAGGCCTCTCCTATTCATATTCCAGTCTCTTATTGATATCATTGCATGGTTGCTAGGGTAATTTGGATCCTAGCATCCGGATAGCTGGAATTTCAAACTGGAGAGCTGCTGAACAAAACCTAAATAACTCAAAAATTGCACATTGTTTTAGAATATCACTCGCTACATCGTACTAAAATTAGATTAAATATTTTAATCGTATTTTTGTCCTAGATTTAAAGAACTTCTTTCTGTCCTAGCTGTGAATAATAGATGAGAAAGCTTTACTTTTGTGTCTGATTTATACAGAATACCATTCACATACATAGAAAATGCCCAATGATCATACCAAGTCTGCTCCACTGCAAATCGATTTCCTAAACTGTTAATTAAGTATAATGTTAATTTTATGGCAATGCAAGTCTATTCCAGGCCAATGTGAATTGGTAGCCCTGTGGAAATGATTTGTAAAACCTTTAAATAAGGGTGGATTTTGTTTTAGGATTTCAGAGATATGATATGAATATGATTTACTGTAAATCTAGTAACTGATAAATAAACATAAGGCAAAAACACTAAGGGATTATAATTTAGCATAAAGATACTCTGCAAAGCATGTGTAATAAGAACTGGTAGGATTTAGTGGATTTGTTGTGAAAATGTTTACTTGCCTAAAGATCCCAGACAGGCTTTGTGACACACTTCTCTTGAATTCATAATGAGGACAGATAAAAATAGCCAACAATACTAGTTTCTCTCAAGCAGGTGATGTTCGCTGCGTAGACAACAGAAGCCTAGACTATTATTTAGAATAGGAAATGTTAATGTATCAGCATGTTTGCGTGACTTTAGCTTACTTATCATTTTATTACCCTTAAACAACTTTAGAAAAGAGTACAACTCTGCGACATTATAGGCCTGTAGCGTATTCAGGTTCATTGATGCCCTAGACACCAGACCTGCGAGCGCCATAGGCTATGGGGAGAATTTACTTACCTTCGAAGTTGCGCCAGCGTTGGCTTCGCCGCACTTCACCAGGCGAAGTTTCGCCAGGGCACTGCTAATTCACTAAAATCCGAAGCTGCGCTCAGGGAGGCGAAAGGTAGCAAAGTTGCGCTACCGTTAATTTGTCAAGCAAAGCAAAGTTACGTTAGCGATGCCTAATTTGCATACGGTGCCAAGTTAACCCTTTAAGTGCCACAGAACGTAGAATCTACGTTCTGTGGATCAAAGGACCAAAGTGCCACAGATCGTAGATTCTACGTTCTGCAGCACTTCCGGGTTTGCGAACGGAGGAGCGGCTGTTAGAGCCGCTCGCTCCGTTCATTCACGATCCCCTGCCCCTAGACAACGAGCAGAGCAGGGGATCGAGTGGCCTCTGGGGCGCGATCGCCCAGGGGCCCCAAAGCAGCAGCAGGGACGCGTTTCCTATGCGTCCTGCTGCTGCCTGCACTACACTTCCGCCCAGCTCCGCCCCCCCATGCTTGATGGCGGTTGGAGCTGGAGATCTGCTGCGTGGGACCCTTTCTCATCGATCTGATGCATCTACCCCAGGTAAGTGTAACATTTACACACACAAAAACACACAAACACACCAACACACACTTATTACAGTAATATACACTTACATTCACACTTACACACACTCACACATAGATTTTTGGGGATTGGGGGGGTCACACACACTCACAGCACCCATGTACACTTGCACACGCACACACGCGCAAATAACATGCAATTTACCCGTTGTGCACACGCATATGTACATATATGGCTTTGTGGCTTTTTTTTTTTTTTTTTCTTATAGCATCGTCTCTTTTTTGGCTAAAAAAAATGTTTTATTGCCGTTACGAATAGCGTATTCGCTAACCGTACTGTGCAATAGCTTTTGTATGTTATTTTGGTGGTTATATTGCAATTTTGGGTATTTTGCTGCATTTTTAGCCATTTTATTGAATTTTTAGCCATTTTATTGTATTTTCAGCTCTGCATTTGTGTTGGTCACTTGTTTCTGTCCGTATAATCGATTTGGCCTAGCTAAAATATTCAAACGGTAATTCTGGTGGCCGATTACACTAGTGTGAAAAAAAAAAGCATTGATTTTTGTGGTTTTATTAGTTTTTGGTGATTTATTTGCATTTCACACTGTTTTGTGTTATTTTGTTTTGCCTATGTAAATTTTATCTACTATATATCCATTTGTGGGTCTCTGTGCGCCACATAGTTTGGTATATCTATGCATATTGGGCATCAAAGTGTTTAGGAGACCCCTGTCGTTCATATTTAGGATGTTTTATGCTGATACGTTACGAAATGTGGGGCACATAATGGGGTAAAATTCAAGCTTTGTGACGATTTTCTGAAATTTGATAAAAAACGTTATGTTCAGCATTGCTTTGCAGTTTGGCAGTTTGCAGTAGAAACACTTATTTACCCATTTTAGATTCGTCAGAATGTGTACTTTCTGAAAATATATGGTTTTCTGGGGTCTCTGTACTGTTAGGGGGGTCTAATGTCGCATAATACACACACCAGGTGCTTATATTGCAGCAGCCAGCGCGTCAGCTGTGAAAATGTCTATACATATTGTCATTTGGGGGTCTCTGTGCGCCACATAGTTTGGTATATCTATGCATATTGGGCATCAAAGTGTTCAGTAGACCCCTGGCGCTCATATTTAGGATGTTTTATGCTGATAAGCTACGAAATGTGGGGCATATACTGGGGTAAAATTCAATCTTTGTGACGATTTTCAGAAATTTGATAAAAACCGTTATGTTCAGCATTTCTTTGCAGTTTGGCAGTTTGCAGTAGAAACACTTATTTACCCATATTGGATTCGTCAAAATGTGTAATTTCTGAAAATATGTGGTTTTCTGGGGTCTCTGTACTGTTAGGGGGGTCTAATGTCGCATAATACACACACCAGGTGCTTATATTGCAGCAGCCAGCGCGTCAGCCGTGAAAATGTATATACACTATTGTCATTTGGGGGTCTCTGTACGCCACATAGTTTGGTATATCTATGCATATTGGGCATCAAAGTGTTCAGTAGACCCCTGGCGTTCATATTTAGGATGTTTTATGCTGGTAAGTTACGAAATGTGGGGCATATAATGGGGTAAAATTCAAGCTTTGTGCCGATTTTCAGAAATTTGATAAAAACTGTTACGTTCAGCATTGATTTGCAGTTTGGCAGTTTGCAGTAGAAACGCTTATTTACCCATATTGGATTCGTCAGAATGTGTATTTTCTGAAAATATATGGTTTTCTGGGGTCTTTGTACTGTTAGGGGGGTCTAATGTCGCATAATACACACACCAGGTGCTCATATTGCAGCAGCCAGCGCGTCAGCCTTGAAAATGTATATACACTATTGTCATTTGGGGGTCTCTGTGCGCCACATAGTTTGGTATATCTATGCATATTGGGCATCAAAGTGTTCAGTAGACCCCTGGCGTTCATATTTAGGATGTTTTATGCTGATACGTTACAAAATGTGTGGCATATAATGGGGTAAAATTCAAGCTTTGTGCCGATTTTCAGAAATTTGATAAAAACCGTTACGTTTAGCATTGATTTGCAGTTTGGCAGTTTGCAGTAGAAACACTTATTTACCCATATTGGATTCGTCAGAATGTGTATTTTCTGAAAATATATGGTTTTCTGGGGTCTCTGTACTGTTAGGGGGGTCTAATGTCGCATAATACACACACCAGGTGCTCATATTGCAGCAGCCAGTGCGTCAGCCTTGAAAATGTATATACACTATTGTCATTTGGGGGTCTCTGTGCGCCACATAGTTTGGTATATCTATGCATATTGGGCATCAAAGTGTTCAGTAGACCCCTGGCGTTCATATTTAGGATGTTTTATGCTGATACGTTACAAAATGTGTGGCATATAATGCGGTAAAATTCAAGCTTTGTGACGATTTTCAGAAATTTGATAAAAACCGTTACGTTCAGCATTGCTTTACAGTTTGGCAGTTTGCAGTAGAAACACTTATTTACCCATATTGGATTCGTCAGAATGTGTACTTTCTGAAAATATAGGGTTTTCTGGGGTCTCTGTACTATTAGGGGGGTCTAATGTCGCATAATACACACACCAGGTGCTCATATTGCAGCAGCCAGAGCGTCAGCTGTGAAAATTTATATACACTATTGTCATTTGGGGGTCTCTGTGCGCCACATAGTTTGGTATATCTATGCATATTGGGCATCAAAGTGTTCAGTAGACCCCTGGCGTTCATATTTAGGATGTTTTATGCTGATAAGTTACGAAATGTGGGGCATATAATGGGGTAAAATTCAAGCTTTGTGCCGATTTTCAGAAATTTGATAAAAACCGTTACGTTCAGCATTGCTTTGCAGTTTGGCAGTTTGCAGTAGGAACACATATTTACCCATATTGGATTCGTCAGAATGTGTACTTTCTGAAAATATATGGTTTTCTGGGGTGTCTGTACTGTTAGGGGGGTCTAATGTCGCATATTACACACACGAGGTGCTTATATTGCAGCAGCCAGCGCGCGTCAGCCGTGAAAATGTATATACACTATTGTCATTTGGGGGTCTCTGTGCGCCACATAGTTTGGTATATCTATGCATATTGGGCATCAAAGTGTTCAGTAGACCCCTGGCGTTCATATTTAGGATGTTTTATGCTGATAAGTTACGAAATGTGGGGCATATAATGGGGTAAAATTCAAGCTTTGTGACAATTTACAGAAATTTGATAAAAACCGTTATGTTCAGCATTGCTTTGCAGTTTGGCAGTTTGCAGTAGAAACACTTATTTACCCATATTGGATTCGTCAGAATGTGTACTTTCTGAAAATATATTGTTTTCTGGGGTCTCTGTACTGTTAGGTGGTCTAATGTCCCATAATACACACACCGGGTGGTTATATTGCAGCAGCCAGTGCGTCAGCGGTGAAAATGTCTATACATATTGTCATTTGGGGGTCTCTGTGCGCCACATAGTTTGGTATATCTATGCACATTGGGCATCAAACTGTTTAGTAGACCCCTATGTTTATTTTTAGGATGCTTTATGCTGGTAATGATACATGGACAATACGATGCTGGAAAGTTGAAGCTTTGAGGCAATTTTCAGATATTTCACCAAAACCGACAACTTTGGGAAAGCCTTGCGACTCAGTAGTTTGGAGCAGAAAGGCATGGGTACCCATTTTAGATTCTGTAGAATGTGTACTTTCCAAAAATGTATGGGTTTGGGGGTAAACATATATTTCTGTGTTTTTACCCCACAAAAATGCAGTCAATGTGTTGATTTTTCATTAGATGAAGTTACCCACAATACTATTTGTATGCACTAACTTCATTTTGGGGCCTCTAAATGCCAGATACTTTGGTAAACCTATGAACAATGGCCACCAAACTGTTTGGAGGAACCCTGGCAATCATATTTAGGGTGCTTTTTCTTGGTGCGTAACGATACATGGGTGATATGGTGCTGAGAAGTTGAAGCTTTGAGGCAATTTTCAGATATTTCACCAAAACCGACAATTGTGGGAAAGCCTTGCGACTCAGTAGTTTGGAGCAGAAAGGCATGGGTACCCATTTTAGATTCGGTAGAATGTGTACTTTCCAAAAATATATGGGTTTTGGGGGGTAAACATATATTTCTGTGTTTTTACCCCACAAAAATGCAGTCAATGTGTTGATCTTTCATTTGCTAAAGTTACCCACGGGACTGTTTGTATGCGCTAACTTCATTTTGGGGCCTCTAAATGCCAGATACTTTGGTAAACTTATGAACAATGACTACCAAAATGTTCAGAGGAACCCTGGCAATCATATTTAGGGTGCTTTTTCTTAATACGTAATGATACATGGGCGATATGGTGGTGGGAAGCTGAAGGTTTGAGGCAATTTTCAGATATTTCACCAAAACCGACAATTTTGGGAAAGCCTTGCGACTCAGTAGTTTGGAGCAGAAAGGCATGGGTACCCATTTTAGCTTCAGTAGAATGTGTACTTTCCAAAAATATATGGGTTTTGGGGGGTAAACATATATTTCTGTGTTTTTACCCCACAAAAAATGCAGTCAATGTGTTGATTTCTCAGTAGCTGAAGTAAAGTCCTGAACAATTTGGATGAGCTAACTTCATATTGGTGTCTCTAAATGCCAGATACTTTGGTAAACCTATGCATAATGGGTATCAAACTGTTCAGTGGACCCCTGGCAATCATATTTCAGGTGCTTTTTCTTGGTACCTAATATAGTTTGGGATATGCGGAGCAGCAAAATAAAACCTTTGAAATGAATTTTCAGAATTTTGAATTTTTTTATGAAAAACCGCTATGTTCAGACAAGCTTTTATGTTTGGTAGTTGGGAGTAGAGAGACATAGTTACCCATTTTGTAATCGGCAGAATGTGTACTTTTCAAAAATGTATGGTTTTCTGGGGTAAACCTACGGTTTCAGGATTTTTTGCCTTGGAATCTAAAGCATGCCGTTTTCTGCCTTAGTGCTTTCAAAATTCGGTAATATACTGCCGGGAGTTTTTGAGGTACAGAAGTCCTAAATCTCCCTAAAACTATACATATCTGGTATTGGCACATTCGAGAGACATAAGGCTTTCCAAATCAGTTGGATTTTCCTCCGTAAAATGAAATATTTTTCTGGTATAAATTGATATACGATGAAAAATGGTAATTTTTCATTTTTTTTTGGTATTTAGCACTATAAATTTTTTTGCACAGGTGGAAATACATGAAAACTCAGGCAGATTTAGAAAGCTCAGTTTCTACCGAAAAAAACAATGTATAGTTTTACTAGGTAAACTATAGGTTTCCCCTCAGAAAATGCCCCTAAAGTGAGAGAGCACAAAATGTTTCAAAAACGGCTGGCATTTCGCGTAACCAAAATGTGAAATTCTGCTGGCACTTAAAGGGTTAAAGTACAACGGACGTGTATGTAGCAGCAAATACATTACACAAGGCTGGGAAAGCTTCATAAAATAAAATAGTGTTGTTGTTTTGCCCTTTACATGTGCCCACTGTATAGTTTAGGTGCTATATGTTAGGAAATGTAGGGGGGAAGGAGGATACCCCCAAAACAATTTACAATCTTTTTTCAGCCTATCACCCTTAAAAAAGTAAAAGACGCCAGCGTTTTTTTTGGACTTAGAAAAAATGTTAACTTTTTTTGGACCAATCCCTATCTACTCTATTGCACTTCGCCTGAGGTAGCGAAGTAAAGTCTGGCGATAGAGGTAACATTCACGAAAATCTGCAATTTAGTGAATTAGCGTAGTTACGTCCCTTCGCCATATCGCAACTTCGCCTGGTGTAAAGGTGTGAAGTAGCACTAGAGTAGGTCCACTTCACTAAAGAATTTACACCAGCTCATTGGCAAAGTAACGAAATGATGCACGCTGGCGAATTTTCACCCTTTAGTAAAATTGCCCCTATGAGTAAGTGCCCACCCTTGCCACAAAACGAGTCATGCATGAACATGTCATAAGAAAGATTTTCTATTTTTTTATATCATCTGGGCTCTTTTTTCAACCAACCGTAAGTCTATACTGCTTTTGAGTTTTGTTTGATTACATTTAATCACATGGCCCTTGGATTGGGGGGTCTGTCTGGGATTAGACCACTGTGAATGATTTTAATATAATGGAATAAGAATTTCTTGGAATCTATATAGATTTTTGGATTAGGCTCTATTAGTAGAGGTACACACCACTGCTATATAGTTCAGACCTGCGAGCGCTCCTCCATGCCGTCAGCAGGTATGATGTCATGGCAAATGATGTCACTTCAGCTGCAAGTCGATGGACCCCTGACCCCCCAAATTTAGTAGGAAGAATCAGGCAGCAGGGGAAGTTCGTTTATTTTGTTTTACCATATAGACATCTGAGGAGCTGTTACCCTGGGCACAAGTCCTGAAGTACCTATATAGTGAAACCCAGGACAGTGCGTGCTGGCAAAGGGTGCATGACAGGGGCAGGACAAAGCTGCCAGGCAGGGGATTAGTAATGGGTTAGTGACGTAGTTTGGGGGTGGAGTTGTAAAGGAATGTATAGCACTAACTGCTAAGGAGGGCCTCCATTTTGGAAGAAGAAAAGGAGTCCCACCTTCGCTCCCTTGTATTAACCCTTTGTGCTAGTTGTCACAATTGTGGCCTGGGTTAGTGGGGCATAGGATAAGTTGATGTGGAATGGTGAGTATTGGGCTGACTAACCAAGTGGTGATGAGAGGGAATAGCCCGTTGTCACAGCCGGGTGGCGGGTCCCTGGCAATGGGGAGAGTTAGTTAAGTGGAGTTTTTTTACCAAGTCCCAAGTTGGTTAATGGAACTTGGTTGGTGGTGTTCCTCTCTAAGAGCGGTGGTCTCTGGGAGGGTATGTTGTATTGGGGGTAGCATGCAGTCCTGCGTACCCATCATGCTAGAAGGCACAAGTTGCTGGTGGCTTATACGATTGCATGCACCTAATTGGGTCCATTGCCAGGGGCCTTGCAGAGGATTAAAAAGTTAATGGTATATCACTGTTCATATTTGTATGTTTATAATGTTGTTAATATAACCGTTATTGATATATGTGTTATCTATTGTTGAATAATCTTTTGTGCAATAAAGCTGTGGACAAAAAGACTCCAACAAATAAAATGTATGGTGAGTGAGTTGGTTATTGCTAGGCCAGTTTGGGGGAAAGCGGCAGGTATTTGTCCCTGCCCATGTCAAGTAAATACGTGCCTGTATAGGGCCACTATATTCATGTTTGTTGTATTCAAATATAAGGAAGCACATGTAGAATTATTTATTTCTTTGTTTTCACTAGCTTTTGTGGTTTTTTTTTTACTCTTGGACTGTGATGCCATAACATGTTTGAAACATACCTGCTGGGGGCATGTCCTGGTGGTCAAGAGGGTATATTGAAATGTTGATAGGACATAGCAAGTCAGAAAGAGCTGCCAGTTTGCAGACCACTGCCTGTTTTAGGATGAGCAGGGCCCTAGTTGCAAAGCAAAAAATACATAAAAAGTAACAAATTATAAGTGCAAAGTGCAGTTTCAAGACTTTGAAGCCATTGTGCCATCCTGCTATAAATTCTGGAGTTTTTATACATGAAACTGCCTCTGTGTCATCCTGCTATGAGTTTTGGGGGGTATTATACATGTAATTGCCACTGTGCCATCTTGCTATTGGTTCTGGGGGTATTTATATATGAAATTGCCACTGTGACCTCCTGCTATGAGTTCTGGGGGGTATTTTACGTGAAATTGCTACTGTGCCATCCTGCTATGAGTTCTGGGGTATTTATACATGAAATTGATTCTGTGCCATCCTTCTATGAGTTCTGGGGGGGGGTATTATACATGTAATTGCCACTGTGCCATCCTACTTTAGTTTTGTGTCCACCAAAGTAGGTATGACCTCTAAAAAAGATTGCCATTATTCTGTGGGTGTGGCTTGTAGCTTTGGTTGGGGCTATACACGCCACACACAGCATCGTTCACCTTTTTGTTTTCAAATAAAGCACTGGTGCTATGAAAAAATATATTCCCCTATAAGAGGCTGATTTATTAGAATTGAATTTGAGGGGCCGATTCATGAAGCTCGATTGAAGGATTCGAATTAAAAAAAACTTCGAATTTCGAAGTGTTTTTTGGGCTACTTCGACCATCGAATGGGCTACTTCAACCTTCGACTACTACTTCGACTTTGAATCGAACGATTCAAACTAAAAATAGTTCGACTATTCGACCATTCGATAGTCGAAGTACTGTCTCTTTAAGAAAAACTTCGACCCACTACTTCGGCAGCTAAAAGCTACCGAAGTCAATGTTAGCCTATGGAGAAGGTCCCCATAGGCTTGCCTGAGATTTTTTGATCGAAGGATATTCCTTCGATCGTTGGATTAAAATCCTTCGAATCGTTCGATTCGAACGATTTAATCGTTCGATCGAAGGAATAATCCTTTGATCGTTCGATCGCAGAATTTGCGCTAAATCGTTCGACTTCGAACGATTTATTGCTTCATCTTTTTGTGCTGGTGCTAATGAAACATATTATATTGCCCCATAAGTGGCTGATCTATTAGAATAAAATTTTAGACTTTATTGCTGGCATTTGAAAAATATGTGGCAAAAAACATGATCAGTTTTCTTTTTTTCAAAAGCTATGGGGGGAAAATTATGTTCTTGTTGTTTTTTATTTCTTAAGATTTAGCAAATGGAAATTTAAAAAAAAAAAAATCTGACCACTTAAAATCTGTTTATTTTCTGTTTGTGTTCTCTGCAAAAATGTACAATTGAGATGCATTTAAGGATTTTATTAAACAAAAATGCATTTTGTAGTGCTTATGGGAAGATTTTTTTCTGATAATAAATATGCTCCTAAGTATGGAAAATGAAATAAAGCCTGTTATTGGAAAAACTCTTGTGAAATAATACTTTTTTATGAGAAAAAGTCATGCCAACTTCAGGCAGGTCTTCAAAAGCTGCTTTTAACTGAAACTTGCAGTCTAACAATTGACCAGTGAAAAATAATACAGGTATTATATCCCTTATCTAAAAAATCCAGAAAGGTCCAAACTACATGAAGTCCATTTTCAATAGAGTCTATTTTAATCATTCAAATTTAGCGGCAAAACAATTGTGTTTAACTGATTTTTAGCAGACTTAAGGTACGGTGACCCTTTTACTTTAAAAGAAAGTCCCAAGGTTTCTGTATCAGGAATCTATATATGTGCATTGCAAAATGCTGTAAATTTTCATTCCCTTGATTTTTATTGCATTTTCACTGATATTTTATAAAAATATGGGGCTTTGTCCAGAGAGCTTAGTTCAGTTTAAGACAAGACCCTATTTCTGATTTTCTCAGATTAACTTTCATCTGGTATGGTACCGATGGATTGGTGAAAAGTTATTGTCAATCCAATATTTAAAAAGGGATTACGATCTCAGCCTGGCAATTATAGGCCTGTAAGTTTGACATCTGTGGTGGGCAAGTTATTTGAAGGTTTGTTAAGGGATCACATTCAAAATGTTGTCCTAGTGAATGACATTATGAGCAGCAATCAGCATGGCTTTATGAAGGATAGGTCATGTCATACTAATTTGATTGCTTTTTATGATGAGGTAAGTAAGATGCTGGACAGTGGGGGGGCAGTAGAGGTGATCTATTTGGATTTTGCCGAAGCATTTGATACCGTGCCCCACAAACGACTGCTTTCTAAACTAAGGTCTATTGTGCTTAATGAAGTCATTTGCACATGGATAGGAAACTGGCTACAGGATCGGGTACAGAGGGTGGTTGTTAATGGTACATTCTCTACTTGGAGTAAGGTTCTTAGTGGGGTCCATCAGGGCTCGGTATTGGGTCCACTTTTATTTAACTTGTTTATTAATGACTTAGGGGAGGGTATTGTAAGTAATGTATCAGCGTTTGCAGATGATACAAAACTATCCAGCCCAATTAATTCCATCAAGGATGTGGTATCCTTGAAACAGGATCGTGACAAACTGGCAATCTGGGCTGCTAAGTGGCAAATGAGATTCAATGTTGATAAATGTAAAGTCATGCACCTGGGATGTAAAAATATCCAAGCCATTTATACCCTTAATGGGACTGCACTAGGCAAATCCATTATGGAAAAGGACCTTGGAGTCCTTGTAGATGATAAACTTGGCTGTAGCAAGCAATGCCAGTCAGCAGCATCAAGGGCAAATAACGTCTTGAGCTGTATTAATAGGGGCATTGATTCATGGCAGGAATTGGTCATTCTTCCATTGTATAGAACACTGGTAAGGCCCCATCTAGAATATGCCATACAGTTTTGGTCTCCATCACTCAAACAGGACATTATTGTATTAGAGAGGATACATAGAAGTGCAACTAAACTGGTAAAAGGTATGGAAAATCTTAGCTATGAAGAAAGACTGGCCAAATCTGGGATGTTCATGCTGGAGAAGAGGCGTTTAAGGGGTTTATATGATAACTATGTATAAATATATAAGGGGATCATATATTAATCTCTATAATGCTTTATTTACCAGAGGTCACCCATTCTGATTAGAAGAAAAGAGTTTCCGCCTAAATATTTGGAATGGGTTTGTTACAGTGAGAGCTGTGAAGATGTGGAATTCTCTCCCTCAGTGGTACAGGCTGATACATTAGATAGCTTTAAGAAGGGGTTGGATGGTGTTTAGCAAGTGAGGGAATACAGGGTTATGGAAGATAGCTCATAGTACAAGTTGATCCAGGGACTAGTCCGATTGTCATTTTTGAGTCAGGAAGGAATTTTTTTCCCCTCTAAATCAAATTGGAGAGGCTTCAGATGGGGTTTTTTTGCCTTCTTCTGAATCAACTAGCAGGTTAAAAAAAAAAAAAAGTCAAAAGGTTGCACTTGATGGATGTGTGTCTTTTTTCAACCTAAATTACTATGTTACTATGTTACACAAGTGGTTTCGCCTATAACCTTCAAATCCCAACCCATACAAACCTACATCCAAATGACAACATTTCAGATGTCTTCCTGCAAGGTTCAACCTATTAATTGCATTATTCAAACAAACTGGATGAACATAAAATGAAGTGAAGAGGAAGATTTCAGAACACAAATTTAAAAAAGCACAAATAACTTTTCCCTTAACTAAAATCTTTAAGAAGTAGGTGAATTCAACAAATTGCTGAATGTCAATTATAATTAGGAGAACTTTTCCGAGTGTGAAGTGATTTAAGTCTGCAAAGTTCTATATTTTCTGCTTATCATACTGATTGCAAAATAACTCTGGAATCTTGGATTAAGTCTTTCCTTACACAGCCTCTGACTTTGGAATACATTAAAATAAGTTTAGATGTGTACAAATAAAATGCTATTTTGAAATTCCTACAATTCAGTTTCAAAACATTACGATGTTTAGCCCAAAATAGAATTTCCTGTATACAAAGTGCTTGAAACTTTGTGGTATTGATATTACTCAAGAATGAAAGTACTGACACCGGAACACTTTTTTTGGTGTAAATTTCAATGTTCTTATTACTCATTTGCCAAAAACTAATTATTCAGCCACCAATAGCAAATATTGGATTTAACCAACTCTGGATTGCAAAATTCTTGAAATTTTGTGTGAAAATATTTTGGCAGAAATTATTTACAAACAGGCTTAACAATTTTCCGAAAAACTTTGCCAGTGCTTTCACAGTAACCAATACTGGTGCTCAAGAAGCTATCCAATTAATTTTTTTTGATTTCTAAGTAACCTTAAAAGAACAGTAAAACCAAAAATGAAAGTATTTTAAAGGAATGAAAATATCATGTAGTGTTGCCCTGCACTGGTAAAACTGATGTGGTTGCTTCAGAAACACTATTACACTACTACTATAGTTCATATAAACAAGCTGCTGTGTAGCAATGGTGGACATTGAAAAAAGTCTATATGGCACAGGATAAATAATGGATAACAGATAACACCATTACGTTCTACAGAGCTTATCTGCTGTGTAACCTGAGCCTTTTCTCCTTTGAATGGCTGCCCCCATTGCTACACAGCAGCTTGTTTATATAAACAATATTCGTGTTTCTAAAGCAAACACACCAGTTTTACCAGTGCAGGGCAACACTGCATTATATTTTTATTACTTTAAAACACTTTAATTTTTTGATGTTCTGGTCCTTTAATGTTCTACAGTGAAATTATTCACCTTTATTGGACACAAAAAAACACACCAATATTTGTGTGAATCCCCTGTGGGAGCTACCAGGCCATAGGTACTGTTCACTTAATTAATCATTGGCCGTTAACGTTCAGCTTATCAGATCAGGTGATGATGAACATGTTTTAATAAAAAAAAAAATTGTGAAAGTTGATTGCAGAATAGTGATGGGTGAATTTGTCCCGTTTCGTTTTCGGTGTTCGTGAAATGGATAAAAATTCAGGAAACGCAATGAAATCAATGGGCATCAAAATTATTTTCAGCAGCCATGGCAATTTTTCAACGCATGCCTATTTTGTCCAAATGCATTAAAGTCAACGAGCATCCAAATAATTTTGACGTGCAACAATTTTTATGCGTGCGACTATTCTGACGCATGCCCACATTTTTTCACCGCAGCAGATTTTTCTGCACAGTTTTGCAATTGTATAAGTCGGTGGCTAAACGTGGAAATTCACAGCAAATTTGCTCCTCGTAAATTTATTCGCCCATTACTATTGCAGAACTGATTCTACCCTGGTATCTTCTGATTTCACTTCATGGCATACGTCATATGATAAATAATGCACCATTCATGAGAAATATGATACACAAACATGTCATATCGCTGGGCATATTGCTTTACACTATTCTATAGCAATGAGCTGTGCTAATGTTTATTCATTAGGCAAGGCTGGGGACAGATAATAAGGACCCAGCCAAATTGATATTCAATTGCAGAATCATAATAAATAAATATATATATATATATATATATATATATATATATATATATATATATATATATATGAGGAACTAAAGTCTTTTAACACAATCACTTCATTTCAGAGGCTTAAAAGTAATTGGACAAATTAAAAAACTGAAAATAAAATGTTCATATCTAATACTTTGCTCGCAATGACAGCCTGAAGTCTTGAACTCATGGACATCACTAGATTTTCTCTTTTATAATGCTCTGCCAGGCCTTTACTGAAGCTGCTTTCAGTTGCTGTTTGTTTGTGGGCCTTTTTGTCTGAAGTTTAGTCTTCAATAAGTGAAATGCAATTCAATTGGCTTCAGATCAGGTGACTGACTTGGCCATTCAATAATATTCCACTTCTTTACTTTAATAAACTCCTGGGTTGCTTTGGCTGTATGTTTTGATTCATTGTCCATCTGTATTATGAAACACCTCTCAATTTGACTGCATTTAGCTGGATTTGAGCAGACAGTGTCTCTGAACAGCTCAGAATTCATTCGTCTGCTTCTGTCCTGTGTCACATCATGGATAAACACTAGTGTCCCAGTGCCACTGGCAGCCATGCACACCCAAGCCATCACACTGCCTCCGCCATGTTTTATAGATGATGTAGTATGCTTTGGATCGTGAGCTGTTCCACGCCTTCTCCATACTTTTTTTCTTGCCATCATTCTGGTAGAGGTTGATCTTGGTTTCATCTGTCCAAAGAATGTTTTTCCAGAACGGTGCTGGCTTTTTTAGATTTTTTTTTAGCAAAGTCCAATGTAACCTTTCTATTCTTGATGTTTATGAGTGCCTTGCACCTTGCAGTGCACCCTCTGTATTCACTTTCCTGCAGACTTCTCTTTATGGTAGACTTGGATATCGATACGCCTACCTCCTGGAGAGTGTTGTTTGGCTGTTGCGGAGAGGTTTCTCTTCACCATGGAAATGATTCTGTGATCATCCACCAAAGTTTTCTTCCATGGACGTCCAGGTGTTTTTGCGTTGCTGAGTTCACCAGTACTTTCTTTCTTTCTTACTCAGAATGTACCAAACTGTAGATTTTGCGACTCCTAATATTGTAGCAATTTCTTGGATGGGTTTTTTCTGTTTTTGCAGCTTAAGAAAGGCTTGTTTCACCTGCATGGAGAGCCCCATTGACCGCATGTTGTCTGTTCACAGCAAAATCTTCCACATACAAGCACCCCCCCCTCAAATCAACTCCAGGGCTTTTATCTGCTTCATTGATAATGACATAACGAAGGAATTGCCCACAGCTGCCCATGAAATAGTCTTTGAGTCAATTGTCCAATTACTTTTGAACCCCTGAAATGAAGTGACCTTTTTTTTTTTTTAATAAAAAAAGGCTTTAGTTCCTCACATTATTTGCAATCTTTTTGTACAACCCACTGAATTAAAGCTGAAAGTCTGCAGTTCAACTGCATCTGAGTTGTTTCATTTAAAATTCATTGTGGTAATGTACAGAACCAAAATTAGAAAAAAAAAGTTGTCTGTCCAAATATTTATGGACCGAACTATATATATATTTTGCAATTGCAAAAAAAAAAACAACAACAAATTAGGAAAAAAAACCATGATGTGATGTAGAGCCTTTCAACACTGTTAACTATCCAGTGGGACCAGCTGTACATCTGGACTGTTCACATGCCTGAGCCTCATTTAACAGTCACTTTATAAGACCAGCTGCACAGCTGCAAAATACGTCACCAGGAGGCATCTTCACCTTCTGTTTCCCCAGAGGGACCAGCTGTACATTTCTGCAATATATCACACCTTTACTGTAAATAGGTCATTCACTCTATATACAATGTACCCACTCCCAGACACAGCCCCCATATTGCTTCATTAGTTTTGATTTTCTTATGCGGTGATCACACAGTAAATAATGTACATGTTTTATATCTGAAGGGGTTTTTCATCATACAATGATTCTGACAATATGCAGCAGAACAATGAACTTCATGTTCCACCAACAGCCAATCAGAGAATTAGAACATGAAAAGAACTAGACCAGCCAATTGCCAAGGAGAGGTTTAGAACATCAACGGAAACTTAATGGGGGAAATGTACTAAAATCATACACGGAAATATGTTTCCCTAAAGAAGTATTGCATTTAGCAATTCTTCAAGAGACCGTCATAACATTTAAGTGAACTATTTATAAAATAGTGAATTGTCAGTGGAGAAAATATCCAGTCTTTTATATAGTCGCAAGCACATCTACAATAGGGTCGCAGACGCTATATAAAAATCACAAAAAGGGGAAAATGTTCCCATTGCATGATTTTTATGTCAATGATTTTTTATGACATTCCTCCCAATGTGTAAATGTTCACCTTAAAGTAGCAGAGGTAAATAGTGGCGCTAAGTTGTGCGTAATGTAATAAAAGTTGAAAGGTCTGCTACTTTACCACCCAACAGTGCCTTTACAGCTGATAATCAGCATAATCGACCTAGTAACACATACCAACCACTGAGCATTTAGCATGATGTCCTATAGGTTTTGGTTACCAGACTACTTTCAAGTGTATCCTTTATACTTCCTTAATACTCTATATTAAATTCACACATCCAGCATCTTTCCAACTGGATCGAGTAGTAGTAGCTCTAATGCAGTGATCCCCAACCACTGGCTCATGAATAACATGTTGGTCACCAACCCCTCAAACGTTGCTCCCAGTGGCCTCAAAGCAGGTGCTTATTTTTGAATTCCTGCTTTGGAGGTAAGTTTTGGTTGCATAAAAAATAGGTGTATTGCCAAAATAGAGCTTCCTGTAGGCTGCCAGTCCACACAGGGGTCACCAACAGCCAATCACAGCCCTTATCTTTTTTCATGCTTGTGTTGCTGCTCAACTCTTTTTACATTTGAATGGGGCTCATGGGTAAAAAAGCTTGGGGACCACCACTCTAGTGGTTTGCTTCTGCCCCACTTGCAACCCAATGCATTAATTATAAAAGGTTCCTCAAAAATAGAAGCTGATTTTGGGATACTGAACTGGTTAGGATGGCAACCCACACCCATTGCACACAGTTGTGATTTGCAGATTATCAGATGAGGCTTTTTAAGGGTTTTTGGAGTTTAAATTGGTGTGAAAAAGTTGCAGAAGAAATCATGGGTCATTTTTGAATGTGTAGTTATGAGTAACAGTTTTTAAGCAGGAGTGTACGTATTTGCTTGTTTTTGTAAGACTGGGTACTAGTGACAACATTAGGGTCATTTTACAACAGATGACATCACCAAGTCTTTAAGGATATATCTTTTACGGTTCTTGTGTATTATACAGTTTTGAAAATATCCCTCTGCTTTTCTTTATCTTCCTCTTCTTAAGGTTATATAATATCAACCTTGTTTTTAATCTCCATTATAATCTCCATACACAACCTACCATTGGTTAGTGGGTGTCCAAACTTAGAATCCAGATTTAAAAAATCTGTTTTTCCACGTGATATAAATGTTCTTCACCACAGAAGCAGTTTAGGTGACTATTGCCTGGGCAACGTGACATCCTTTATCTGTGTTTGCCCTCTACAGATCATACACATTGTGCTTTCACCTTTCTATAAAATGTTTTGCATTCAGAATTTGACACAGCTCAGCTGCATTGTTCTGCAACATCTAAGATAGTCATTAAGTCAATATACTTAGGGGCAGATGTATTAAGGGTTGAATATTGAGGGTTAAAGTGGACCTGTCACCCAGACACAAAAATCTGTATAATAAAAGTCCTTTTCAAATTAAACATGAAATCCATTTTCTATTTTTTATTTAAGCATTCATAACTGTTGTAAGCTCATTTAAAAATCTTAGCTGTCAATCAAATATTGTCTGCCCCTCCTCTATGCCTGTGGCATAGAGGCGGGGCAGACAATTACTTTCACTTTCAATTCAGCACTTCTTAGATGTCACTGCTGCCCGAACATTCCCCCAGTTCTCTTTACCATATAATTGTGTAGTCAGGGCATGGGGATGGACACCGGGTCCCCATTCTGGTGCACAAACAAAATTCTGAAATGATACAAGATTTGTCTTAATAACAGTGTCCACAAAATGGCTGCTGCCTGCTTGCTATAATTTTGAAATCCCAGACTGAAGGAAGCAAGATTCAAATAATTTATATAGTGTAATTAAAGTTAATTTTCTTTGACTAATCTGATAAAATAGGATTTTTAATAATTTTTTTGGTTGACGGGTCCCCTTTAATTAACCCTCGATATTCGACTGGGGAATTAAAATCCTTTGACTTTGAAAAGATAGCCAAGCCTATGGGGACCTTCCCCATAGGCTAACATTGACTTCGGTAGCTTTTAGGTGGCGAACTAGGGGGTCAAAGTTTTTTCTTAAAGAGACAGTACTTCGACTATCAAATGGTCGAATACTCGAACAATTTTTAGTTCGAATCATTCGATTCAAAGTCGTAGTCGAAGTAGCTATTCGATGGTCGAAGTAGCCAAAAAACACTTTGAAATTCAAAGTATTTTTTCATCTATTCCTTCACTTGAACTTAATGAATGGGCCCCTTACTATCCTTGATATTTACATACACTGGCCATCATTTGATTTCCCAGTATCCTGGTTTCTACTTCTACTTTCACTTCATCAAATAAATAAAAATACATTTAGAAAAATAAAACTGTAAGGGGCAGATTTATCAAGGATTGACCACCATCGAATTTGAGTACTTCGATAGTCAAAGTATTTTTTCCAGCGAAAACGGCCGTTTTTGATCGAATTAAAATCGTACAATCTAACGATTTAATCTTTCGAAACGAACGATTCGAAGGATTTTACAAACCAAAACTTAAAGACTTCTCAAAACTTGCCAAAAAGCCTCAGATAGGTTCTAGGAGGTCCCCCATAGGCTAAACAGCAATTCGCCAGGTTTAAGGTGGCGAAGTGTCGAAGTCAGCGTTTTTTAAAGAGACGGTACTTCGATTTTCGAGTGGTCGAATATTCAAAGTTTTTTCCAATTCGAATCGAATTTTGGCCTATTCGATGGTCGAAGTACCCAAAAATTACTTCGAAATTCAAAGTTTTTTACTTCGAAAATTCACTTCAACCTTTGATAAATCTGCCCCTAAACGTTTGGCCTATTCTAATTAATTTTTAAATTGGTCTTCAAATGAACTGAAAATCAACCTGGTTGTTGGGAGTCACTGACCCTGGAAACCAATTAACTTGAGGTTTTCATTTTATAATTTTTTTCATCTTTTATTTGTACTCAGTCCGCCTGCTGCTCATATTACATTCTGCTGTTTGGCTGCTAGGGTGATCAAGCCCTAGGAATCAGCTGTAAAATTGCAAGCAGGACAAGTGTGCAACTTAAATGGGCGCAACTTTTGCAAACACAAATTCAATAAATAGGACTTGTGCTAAATATACTTTCTGACTATTATCTTAATTAGAATGTATCTAATTATCTACAAAAAAATGTAAATTACTTTCTACTTTTGGTTCTTAGGAAACAAATCAGCAGTCTACCAAGAAGCCCTCTGTATAAACAACCCACTCCCCTACAGCTGCAGACTTTTAGCCCATAAGATAAGCAGCTCATTATACAGAAGGCATCTCAGTGGACTACTGATTTACATAGATAAATTGGGTTGAAAAAAGACAAAGTCTCTGCCCTTAGTCTCTGCACTCTCTCCAGCTCATTTTTATGCCTCTTAAGGAGTGAAGTCCAAAACTGAACTGCATACTCCAGATGAGGCCTTACCAGGGACCTATAAAGAGGCATAATTATGTTTTCATTCCTTGAGTTAATGCCCTTTTTTATGCAAGACTTATGCAAAAACTTTATTTGCTTTAGTAGCCACAGAATGACACTGCCCAGAATTAGACAACTTGTTATCTACAAAGACCCCTAGATCCTCCTCATTTAAGGAAACTCCCAACACACTGCCATTTAGTGTATAACTTGCATTTATATTATTTTTGCCAAAGTGCATAACCTGCACTCTGCAAAGTGGCAGCATCCTGCATGGAACCTATAGTTCTGCACAATTTAGTATCATCTGCAAAAATAGAAACAGTACTTTCAATGCCCACCTCCAGGTCATTAATAAACAAGTTGAAAAGCAAGGGACCTAGTACAGAGCCCTGCGGTACTCCACTAACAACACTGGTCCAATTAGAAAATGTTCCATTTACCACCACTCTTTGTAGTCTATCTTTTCGCCAGTTCTCTATCCAGGTACAAATACTATGTTCCAGGCCAACATTCCTTAATTTAACCAGTAACCTTTTGTGTGGCACTGTATCAAATGCTTTAGCAAAGTCTAAGTAAATCACATCCACTGCCATCCCAGAATCGAGGTCTCTACTTACCTTCTCATAAAAAGAAATTAAGTTAGTCTGGCAAGATCCATTAAGCATAAAACCATGCTGGCACAAACTCATAGTATTATGATTTGCTATGAAGTCCAGTATCTTATCCTTTATTAACCCTTCGAAAAGCTTTCCTACCACTGACGTCAGACTAACTGACCTATAGTTGTGAGGGATCCTTTTTTGTTTGTTTTGATAATGCCCCTACAAACTAAAATTTAGTGTCCTGCATAGTAGGGATAGCTTTCAGTGATAGGGGAATTTGTCCCGTTTCTCGGAAAAATTCACGAAATTCCAGCGAAGTTCCCATAAACGGCGAAAAATTAGCAAAACTCGAATTTTAATGCCTGCATCGATTTGCTACAACTTTGAAGATCATGTTAAAGTCAATGGGCGTCCGAATAGTACTGATGTGCATCAGTTTTGCCTTGAGCGAATATTCCGATGGCGTCCAGAATTTTTTGACGCAGATAAATTTTTTGATGCCGATGAATTTTCGCCAGCGAATTTTCACAGCAGTTTCACAAATTTATTCGCCTATGGCAAAGTGTGGAAATTCGCAGCGAATTTGTGCCTGTCGAATTTATTCGCCCATAACTATTGGCTTTGCATGTATATATGTATAACTGGATTCAGAAAAGTGTTACTAGGATGTGCAGCACTGTACAAACTTATTTATATCTAATATATATCTAAACCATATTAGCATAATATTTAATCCATATTTAATCTATATTAGTATAAATATACAGAGTTAAGTAGAAAGGAAATCCCTGTCCTGTAGAGCTTTCATTCTAAGGATAGTGCACAAAATAATGAACATACAGTATATGAATAAACATATTTCCTATTTAAAACAATGGACAAAATGGGTGATCAGAACAATTTCAAGTCATTGCTAGTGATGGGCGAATTTGCGAAACGGCGCCAGCGTCTTGTTTTTGACGCCAAAAAAACGGACGTGGCATCCAAAAAACAGACGCCGGCGTCCATTTTTTTGGACGCGGGTTAATTTTCGTGGCCATTTTGTGTTTTTTGGGCTTATTTATGAATACGCTTTTCCGAAAATTTTGTTTGCGAGAAAAATATCTGCAAAAAACTTGAAAAATTCGATTTTCAGGATTTCTTCGGATTTTTCATCTGATTTTCACAATTTTTTCAGGGTTTTTCACCTGAAAACTCTGAATTTTGCTCGGGAAACTCTGAAAACTTCGGGGGAATTGCCAAAAACCCAGCGAACATCAAAAAATCATTGGGACTTCTCCCATTGACTTATATGCAACCTCGACAGGTCTGAGATGGCGGATTTTCTGATTCTGACTTTTCTATCCTTGGGGTTTAATAAATTCCGAAAAATTTGTGATTTTTTAAAAGTACAATTTTATATATATATATATATATATATATATATATATATATATATATCCAAAAAGCGGTCCGCACTCTCAGGTCTTATAAATCACTTATATTTATTTGAAAAGGTTGGCTGACGTTTCGGCCTCCACCGAGGCCTTTCTCAAAGTACAGAAAGATGAAAATGAACATGCTTAAATACAATCCTTGGCGCGAAAAAATCCCTAATTGGACTTGGCTACTTAATTACATCATCACTATTATATGTTTTAGTAACTGGAAGCACTCATTTGTTATATATTTCGTTCTATTATATTTTTCTGCCCTTGGGATGCCTGCTTTTAAGCTAGTTGTAAGCTAGTTTTAATACAGCCTAAGTTTCGATACCCAAATGCCTATTTATATTTTTATAGTATTATAAACGTATGTGTACTCCTTCTAGACCTACAATCTTTACTCAAGTTTTTACTTTGTAACATTATTTATGACACCAGTATGGATTTTAAATAGCTATATTGTATCCTTGCCATGGAACAGTTACAAGTATGTTTTTAATGATCCTAACAGATTTTTTAACAGGGGGGTGTGTTAGTTTTGCTGGTTGTGTATATACGTAGTACTGAATGAGCAAATATCCGTTAGGGTATGCTAATTTTTGGGCGCATAGTGATGATGTAATTAAGTAGCCAAGTCCAATTAGGGATTTTTTCGCGCCAAGGATTGTATTTAAGCATGTTCATTTTCATCTTTCTGTACTTTGAGAAAGGCCTCGGTGGAGGCCGAAACGTCAGCCAACCTTTTCAAATAAATATAAGTGATTTATAAGACCTGAGAGTGCGGACCGCTTTTTGGATATGTATTTATGCTGATTTTGGACACTGCACCCAGGCATACTTTAAACCCTTATCGAGAGTGCCGGTTTCTGTGCTGTTCTTATATATATATATATATATATATATATATATATATATATATATATATATATATATATATATATATATATATATATATATATATATAAAATCACAATTTTTTTGTGATTTTTGCATTCAGAGTTTAGTAAATAACCCCCTAAATAAACCCAATAGGCTGGTTTTGATTCAAATAAGGATTAATTATATCTTAGTTGGGATCAATTACAAGCTAATGTTTTATTATTACAAAGAAAAAGGAAATCATTTAAATTATTTGATTAAAATTGAGTAAATGGGATAAGGCTTTCCAGTCATTTGGAGCATTCTGGAAATTGGATTTCCTGATAACAGATCCCATACCAGTAACCTTTTGGCTTTTCACTATCCCTGGTCCCTTATCCAAGTCCACCTTTAAGGCTAACATTTATTTCCACATTTACAATTGTATGTGAATCATTTCAACTTGTTCCTTATGTGCTTGTACAGCATCCAGCAGTGATATCCCAGTAGGCATTTAGGTTATCTTGAGGCATCTCATACCAATTATATTAAGTAATGAAGCTTAGCAAATTGCTGCAGATAACAACCTAGATATGGCCCATGTTATACCTTTGGGTTATCCCATTTCAGGTCATTCCTTTTCTTTTGACGCAACATTCTATATAGGAATAGCTTAATCACCATTGCAAACTAAACACTTTAACCTTCTGCTTCTTTTGCCTGGTTCAGCTTTTCTCTTTTGGATTCGACTTTCATCAATGAACTGATTAGCATTCCTTCTTTTACTAAAGGCTTCTGTTCTGTGTCACTGACATCTTTCCTCTGTTGTCTTTTATTACTCCCATACATAGTGGCATAACTAGATGTTACTGGGCCCACAGCAAAATAATTTGAGGGGTCCCGAAACTCTCCAGAGGTTGCCCTGTTTTACCAATATATTAAAATTACTCATTCATTAGGGCCTCATGGGGCCCCTATACATCCTGGGCCCCCCTGCAGCCGCAGAGTCTGCTTCCTCTGTAGTTATGCCCCTGCTCCCATTGTAAGAATGAAAGTCTTCTTACACTCGGGGGTGCCAATGTTAGGCACCCCCAAGTAATTGTATTTAATTACCTGAAACCCTGGGCCAGTGCGAAAAAGCCGAACTTTAACTAAAAACAGTAAGCTATTTTGTTCTACTGCGCATGTGTCCAGGGGCGATTCTAGCTACTATGCCGCCTGAGGCGGCCTTCTTTTGCCACCCCCGCCCCTCCCCATGGCACTCACCTTTAGAGCGCTGAAGAGGACAGAGGCAGTCCATGTTGCTTAGTGCACAGAGCACAATTGCGCTCTCTGCACTAGAACAGCCGAATTTCCGGGTTGAAAAGCGGCATTTTTTCGCGGCCCCTGGCAACCAGGGGGTGCTGCCGTCTGAGGCGAGTGGCTCAACTCGCCTCATTGGTGGAGCACCCCTGCATGCGTCTGCCCCGGGATATTTGAAGAAAGAAGAAGCCGGAAGAGGATCGTTCTGTGGTGCTCAATGGAGCAGGTGCAGTTTTCTGCTGATAGGAGCACCAGCCGGGGGTTTCAGGTAAGTAAATACAATCACTTGGGGATGCCTAACATTTGGCACCCCCAAATGGAATAAGACTTTCCTTCTCCTTTAAAGCCCTGACACTCTGCAAATGAATTCTGGTGTGGGGAGTATTCAGCAATTGAAAGCTAAAAGTCAAAATGTCTCTTTCTGTTTGATCTCTTTCACTGCCATCCCATATTTCTGACATCTGTCATTCCTCCTTCTTTACAGTCATTACCCTTCCTCATCTCCTTATCTTCTCTCTCACTCTCACCAGTGTCAATTTACTGAACAGTCCCCATTTTGTTTCTCCTATTACAAACTTCAGGAACATCTACCCTTCACTTCTCCTTCCCGCAGGTTTCATCTATTTCTTTTCTACCCTCCATTAATTACTTTGTTTCTCCTTTAAAATTCCATTCCAAGTAATTGCTGAACATGTGCACTGAACCAACACCAACTCATCTCCGTTACTTCTTGCTTCTCCAATGACAACCCAAAGGAACCCATGCTTTCCCTAATGTTAATCTGTATTGGTTATACCTTAACCTAGAGTCCTGCATGCAGGGCCGCCATTAGAAATCATGGGGCCCCATACAACAAAATGTTCAGGGCCCACTGGGCCCCACCCACAACAACCCCCAAGCCCCACCCCAGATCCCGCCCACTCCACACAACAGTTAAAAGACCACACAGACATCAGCGCTAAAAAAGATAACCCCCCCACACACACAAGTTATAAAAAGCTATTGGGCCCCCTTATAACTTAAAAAAAAAAAAATGTGGTGCCAGGGCCCCCCATAAATTTTTTTTTAAAAAAATTGGTGGTCAGGGCCCCACTACAAGTTAAAAAAAATAATTGGTGATCAGGGGCCCCTCTGCAATTAAAAAAAAATTTATGGCCTGGAACACCCCCCCAACACAAGTTATAAAAAGCCATTGGTGATCAGGGGCCCCCCTGCAAATAAAAAAATAAAATTGGGCAGATCCCCCCAAATGGAAGATTTTCTCCTATTAAGATTTGCTATACCCACGTGGTCCTTTATGAATAAGTCCCGGTAAAGCTGTACAGGGATTGGATAAGGGGATCCAATTCCAATGCAGATTTACCGGGACTTATTCTTAAAGGACCAATGAGGTTACAGCAAATCTTAATAGGAGAAAATCTTCCATGCACAGAGCTGCTGTGCAGCACGCTGAAAGCAGGGGGGCCGGGCTAATCAAGTAAGTGAAGCATTGCCAGTGCCGCCCCTTAGACACTAAACCCTGTGGGCCCGGGACAACTGTCCCCCCTGTGACCCCCTGATCGCGGCCCTGCCTGAAGCCACAAACCGCAGCCCGCGACCCAAACCACAACCCACATATTTATCCACTTTGATCCACTACCCGCCACCACCATCAAGCAGGAAGTGGTATGACTAGGGATGTAGCGAACGTCGGGAAAAAAGTTCGCGAACATATTCGCGAACTTGCGTCAAAAATGCGAACGGTTCGCGAACGTCGCAAACCCCATAGACTTCAATGGGAAGGCGAATTTTAAAAGCTAGAAAAGACATTTCTGGCCAGAAAAATGATTTTAAAGTTGTTTAAAGGGTGCAACGACCTGGACAGTGCCATGCCAGAGGGGGATCAAGGGCAAAAATGTTTCTAAAAAATCCATTGTTGACACAGCACTGCGTTTTGTGCTGTAAAGGGCAGAAATCACACTACATTTCTAAACCTGCGTAATAAAATGCTTTAAAACGTCCGGCGTCTACATGCCAATCAAGTCGTGTAAAGGTTACAGCCTGTTCACACGCAAAGACGAAACGCGGTGCTTACTGCAACGCAAAAAGACGCAAAGAGCTTTAATGAATGATACCGTCAAGTGAGCAAATAATAGTTTTTAATTACTAGTTGAGCTTGTCACCTCCAGGATGTTCGTCCTGTTGGTGGCAATATTTCTGTAGTGGTGTGTTTAGCAGTCACCGTGCTTGTGCGCACGTGCACGGTCAGGCAGAGGTAATTCAATGTACAGTGAAGTGAACCAAAAAACACTGATTCTGCAGTGTGGGCCCAGTTTTGGTGTACTTTATTGATCACCTGCGGTGACCATAAAAGATGCGATTTTGCCACTGTTGCAGAACCCTGAAAAATTAGGCATGTGTACTTTCCTGAAAAATTATCTTTTTTTTGTCGCAGCCACTGAAGCACAGAGGCCAGAAAAAATATGCCATATAAATGCTGAAAATATTAATTTTTTTTTGTCGCAGCCACTGCAGCACAGAGGCCAGAAAAAATATGCCATATAAATGCTGAAAATATTAATTTTTTTTTGTCGCAGCCACTGCAGCACAGAGGCCAGAAAAAATATGCCATATAAATGCAAACAATATTAATTTTTTTTGGTCGCAGCCACTGCAGCACAGAGGCCAGAAAAAATATGCCATATAAATGCTGAAAATATTCATTTTTTTTGGTCGCAGCCACTGAAGCACAGAGGCCATAAAAAATATGCCATATAAATGCTGAAAATATTTATTTTTTTGTCACAGCCACTGAAGCACAGAGGCCATAAAAAATATGCCATATAAATGCTGAAAATATTCTGTTTTTTTGTCACAGCCACTGAAGCACAGAGGCCATAAAAAATATGCCATATAAATGCTGAAAATATTCCGTTTTTTTTGGTCGCAGCCACTGAAGCACAGAGGCCATAAAAAATATGCCATATAAATGCTGAAAATATTCCGTTTTTTTTGGTCGCAGCCACTGAAGCACAGAGGCCAGAAAAAATATGCCATATAAATGCTGAAAATATTCTGTTTTTTTTGGTCGCAGCCACTGAAGCACAGAGGCCAGAAAAAATATGCCATATAAATGCTGAAAATATTCTGTTTTTTTTGGTCGCAGCCACTGAAGCACAGAGGCCAGAAAAAATATGCCATATAAATGCTGAAAATATTCTGTTTTTTTTGGTCGCAGCCACTGAAGCACAGAGGCCAGAAAAAATATGCCATATAAATGCTTAAAATATTCATTTTTTTGTCACAGCCACTGAAGCACAGAGGCCAGAAAAACTCAGGATTTACCTGGATTCAAATTAAACCAGTAGGGTTTGCACCCTAGTTTGTAACGGTGGTGGAGGGAGGAGGACGCTAAAGGACAGCTGTATGTGGAGTCATGAGGCGTGCAGAGAAGGACAGCTGCATGGGGAGTCAGAATCAGAAACTCAGCACAAGTCTTCCGGCGTGCAGTAACCCTCCGAGATCCACCCCTCATTCATTTTAATAAAGGTCAGGTAATCCACACTTTTGTGACCTAGGCGAGTTCTCTTCTCAGTTACAATCCCTCCTGCTGCACTGAAGGTCCTTTCTGAGAGGACACTTGAGGCGGGGCAAGACAAGAGGTTCATGGCAAATTGTGACAGCTCTGGCCACAGATCAAGCCTGCGCACCCAGTAGTCCAGGGGTTCATCGCTCCTCAGAGTGTCGATATCTGCAGTTAATGCCAGGTAGTCCGCAACCTGCCGGTCGAGGCGTTCTTTGAGGGTGGATCCCGAACGGTTCTGCCGCTGCCTTGGACTGAAAAACATTTGCATGTCTGACGTTACAGAGTGGCCAAAGTGCTTTGTCCTTGCAGGTGCGCTCGTGGCAGGATTACTGGCACCTCTGCCCCTGGAATGTTGATGAGTTCCTGAAGTGACATCACCCTTAAAAGCATTGTACAACATGTTTTGCAGGCTGGTTTCTAAATGCAGCATCCTTTCAGACTTGTGGTATGTTGGTAACATTTCTGCCACTTTATGCTTGTACCGAGGGTCTAGTAGAGTCGCGACCCAGTACAGGTCCTTCTCCTTAAGCCTCTTGATACGGGGGTCCTTCAACAGGCATGACAGCATGAAAGACCCCATTCTCACAAGGTTGGATGCAGAGGTATCCATCTCCGCTTCCTCGTTATCAAGGACTGCATCATCCACGGTCTCCTCCCCCCAGCCACGTACAAGACCAGGGGTCCCCAAAAGGTCACCACTAGCCCCCTGGGAAGCCTGCTCCTGTTGGTCCTCCTCCTCCACAAAGCCACCTTCCTCCTCTGACTCCACTTCTGACACCTCTCCCTGCGTTGCAGCAGGTGCCTGGGTTCGTTCTGGTGATTCCGACCAGAAATCGTGCGCTTCCTGCTCCTCGTCACGCTGGTCTACAGCCTCATCTGTCACTCGTTGCACGGCACGCTCCAGGAAGAAAGCAAAGGGTATTAGGTCGCTGATGGTGCCTTCGGTGCGACTGACCATATTTGTAACCTCTTCAAAAGGCCGCATGAGCCTGCAGGCATCGCGCATAAGCACCCAGTAACGGGGTAAAAAAATCCCCAGCTCTGCAGATCCAGTCCTACCACCCAGTTCAAACAGGTATTCGTTGACGGCTCTTTGTTGTTGCAGCAGACGTTCCAACATGAGGAGCGTTGAATTCCAGCGAGTCTGGCTGTCGCAAATCAAATGCCTGACTGGCATGTTGTACCGCTGCTGAATGTCAGCAAGGCGTGCCATGGCTGTGTAGGACTGTCTGAAATGGGCCGACACCTTCCTGGACTGCCTGAGAATGTCCTGGAATCCTGGGTACTTTGAGACAAAACGTTGTACTATTAAATTCAGAACATGTGCCATGCAGGGCACATGTGTTAAATTGCCCAGTCTCAGTGCTGCCAACAGATTGCTTCCATTGTCACACACCACTTTTCCGATCTTCAATTGGTGTGGGGTCAGCCACCGATCGGCCTGTGACTGCAGAGATGACAGGAGTACAGATCCGGTATGGTTTTTGCTTTCCAGGCACGTCATCCCCAAGACAGCATGACAACGGCGTACCTGGCACGTCGAATAGCCTAGGGGGAGCTGGGGGTGCACAGGTGTGGAGGAGGAGGACCCAGCAGCAGAGGACGAAGAAGAGGAAGAAGACGAGGTAGAGAGCGAAGGAGGAGTAGAGGTGGTGGCAGAACCGTGTGCAATCCGTGGCGGTGACACCAACTCCACTGTCGTTGTTGAGCTACACATTCCCTGCTTCCCAGCCATTACCAAGTTCACCCAGTGGGCAGTGTAGGTGACATACCTGCCCTGACCATGCTTGGAGGACCATGCGTCAGTAGTCATATGGACCTTTGGCCCAACACTAAGTGACAGAGATGCGGTGACTTGGCTCTGCACATGGTGGTACAGGTGTGGTATTCCCTTTTTTGAAAAAAAATTGCGGCTGGGTACCTTCCACTGCGGTGTCCCAATTGCTACAAATTTGCGGAAGGCCTCAGAGTCCACCAGTTGGTATGGTAAAAGCTGGCGGGCTAAGAGTGCGGACAAGCCAGCTGTCAGACACCGGGCAAGGGGGTGACTCGCAGACATTGGCTTCTTACGCTCAAACATGGCCCTCACAGAAACTTGGCTGGGGGCAGATGACTGGGAATGGGAACTGGTGGTCAAGGTGGAAGGCGGAGTGGAGGGTGGTTCAGACGGGTGAAGGACAGCAGAGGTAGAGCAGTAAGATGCTGGACCAGAAGGAGGGTGGCTTTTAGTTTGCCTGTTGCCTTTGAGGTGTTGCTCCCAAAGTGCTTTGTGCTTGCCGTTCATGTGCCTTCGCATAGAAGTTGTACCTATGTGGCTGTTGGGCTTCCCAAGACTCAGTTTCTGACTGCACTCATTGCAAATGACAACGCTTTTGTCAGAGGCACACACATTAAAAAAATCCCACACTGCTGACCTTTTTGAGGCTGGCAATCTGGCGGTAACAGTAGAAGTCGGCGGCGTTGGCGGCAATGGCGGGTGCGTTGGCCGGCTGACCACAGGTGCCGATACATGTTGTTGCCCTACTGTTCCCTGCGAGCTGTCCTCCCTGCTTCTTCTAAGTCTTATTCTCCTCCTGCCTCTCTGACTCTCCGTCTCTCCATCTGAACTATCCTCCTCTTGCTCTCTTCTACTGGGCACCCATAAAACATCAATCTCCTCATCCTCATTCTCCTCAGATGCATCAATTTCTTCTACCAGCTCACAGAAGGAAGCAGCAGCGGGGACCTCCTCGTCATCACTCATTATGTCCATCTCTGTTGTGTTCTCTGCCAGAATTAAATCTGGTGTAACGTCCTCATCTCCTTCATCTTCTTCTGCCAATAATGGTTGCGCATCACTCAGTTCAAGAAACTCATGTGAAAATAACTCCTCTGACTCCAGTGAAGAAGGGGCGCCGGTGGTGGAGGAAGTGTTACGTGGGGTGCCCATAGCAGTGGAGGATGAGGATGTTGTGGTAAAGTTAGAAACGGTAGAGGATGGGGTGTGCTGTGTAAGCCAGTCAACTACCTCTTCAGCATTTTGGGAGTTCAGGGTCATTGCCTTTTTAAAACTGGGCAATTTCCTAGGGCCACAGGATAGCATAGCAGCACGGCCCCTAGTGCCTCTGCGTGGCGGCCTGCCTTTGCCTGGCATTATTTTTAAAACAACAACAACAACAACTCAGGTGGTGTTTCTAGAGACGGTATTATTATTGATATTTAGACAGAATGTGAACAAGCTCACACAGCTAAGTGGCAGTGGTTTGAAAATGAAGAAGAAGAACACACTGGGCAAACAAGGCCTACAAGGTCAACGTATACACTACTACAGCAGTGGATACGGAATATATTATTGCTGCCTGAAAAACGTCACTCGGGTGGTGTTTCTAGAGACGGTACTATTATTGATATTTAGACAGAATGTGAACAAGCTCACACAGCTAGATGGTTGTTGTTTGAAAATGAAGAACACACTGAGCAAATAATGCCTACAAGGTTAACGTATACACTACTACAGCAGTGGATACGGAATATATTATTGCTGCCTGAAAAATGTCACTCGGGTGGTGTTTCTAGAGACGGTACTATTATTGATATTTAGACAGAATGTGAACAAGCTCACACAGCTAAGTGGCAGTGGTTTGAAAATGAAGAAGAAGAACACACTGGGCAAACAAGGCCTACAAGGTCAACATTTACACTACTACAGCAGTGGATACGGAATATATTATTGCTGCCTGAAAAACGTCACTCGGGTGGTGTTTCTAGAGACGGTACTATTATTGATATTTAGACAGAATGTGAACAAGCTCACACAGCTAGATGGAAGTTGTTTGAAAATGAAGAAGAAGAACACACTGGGCAAACAAGGCCTACAAGGTCAACGTATACACTACTACAGCAGTGGATACGGAATATATTATTGCTGCCTGAAAAACGTCACTCGGGTGGTGTTTCTAGAGACGGTACTATTATTGATATTTAGACAGAATGTGAACAAGCTCACACAGCTAGATGGTTGTTGTTTGAAAATGAAGAACACACTGAGCAAATAATGCCTGCAAGGTTAACGTATACACTACTACAGCAGTGGATACGGAATATATTATTGCTGCCTGAAAAACGTCACTCGGGTGGTGTTTCTAGAGACGGTACTATTATTGATATTTAGACAGAATGTGAACAAGCTCACACAGCTAGATGGAAGTTGTTTGAAAATGAAGAAGAAGAACACACTGGGCAAACAAGGCCTACAAGGTCAACGTATACACTACTACAGCAGTGGATACGGAATATATTATTGCTGCCTGAAAAACGTCACTCGGGTGGTGTTTCTAGAGACGGTACTATTATTGATATTTAGACAGAATGTGAACAAGCTCACACAGCTAGATGGTTGTTGTTTGAAAATGAAGAACACACTGAGCAAATAATGCCTGCAAGGTTAACGTATACACTACTACAGCAGTGGATACGGAATATATTATTGATGCCTGAAAAACGTCACTCGGGTGGTGTTTCTAGAGACGGTACTATTATTGATATTTAGACAGAATGTGAACAAGCTCACACAGCTAGATGGAAGTTGTTTGAAAATGAAGAAGAAGAACACACTGGGCAAACAAGGCCTACAAGGTCAACGTATACACTACTACAGCAGTGGATACGGAATATATTATTGCTGCCTGAAAAACGTCACTCGGGTGGTGTTTCTAGAGACGGTACTATTATTGATATTTAGACAGAATGTGAACAAGCTCACACAGCTAGATGGTTGTTGTTTGCAAATGAAGAACACACTGAGCAAATAATGCCTGCAAGGTTAACGTATACACTACTACAGCAGTGGATACGGAATATATTATTGCTGCCTGAAAAACGTCACTCGGGTGGTGTTTCTAGAGACGGTACTATTATTGATATTTAGACAGAATGTGAACAAGCTCACACAGCTAGATGGTTGTTGTTTGAAAATGAAGAACACACTGAGCAAATAATGCCTACAAGGTTAACGTATACACTACTACAGCAGTGGATACGGAATATATTATTGCTGCCTGAAAAACGTCACTCGGGTGGTGTTTCTAGAGACGGTACTATTATTGATATTTAGATAGAATGTGAACAAGCTCACACAGCTAGATGGTTGTTGTTTGAAAATGAAGAACACACTGAGCAAATAATGCCTACAAGGTTAACGTATACACTACTACAGCAGTGGATACGGAATATATTATTGCTTCCTGAAAAACGTCACTCGGGTGGTGTTTCTAGAGACGGTATTATTATTGATATTTAGACAGAATGTGAACAAGCTCACACAGCTAGATGGTTGTTGTTTGAAAATGAAGAACACACTGAGCAAATAATGCCTGCAAGTGCACTACTATTGGTGCACTACTATGAAGAACAGCAACAGCACTGTACACGTTAAAGAACAGTAAGATAAGTAAAAGAAAAAAAATATATATGTATATTAAAAAAAATATTTTTCTCGGGTTGGTGCTGCTGAACTACTAGGAGCAGCACAGTAGCACACCAGTCCCACTCCCCAACACTGCTAGACTAATAGCACTGGGCTTATAGTAGCAACTAGCAAAGTAAAAAAACAAAAAAGAAAATAAAAGCAGTCCTTACAAGGACTATTGGGTTATTACAGCAGTCAGCAGATGAGATCAGAAGAGATCAGTGCCCACAGCAGGCAGCTACATACAGAGCACTGCAGTAGAAGGTAGATTACTAGCCAGCAAAGCTACCCTAAAATGTCCCTCAAATCCCTGCAGACTTCTGTCCCTCCAATACAGAGCAGTATCAAGTAGATTACTAGCCAGCAAACTTACTATCAACTGTCCCTCAAAGAAATCAGTGAAATCAGTAACAGCTCTCTCCCTACACTAGCTCTTGCAAGCACACACAGGCAGAATGAAAAAACGCTGCAGGGCTTCAGTTTATATATGGAAGGGGAGTGGTCCAGGGGGTGTGGGGGTGGTCCAGGAGGGAGAGCTTCCTGATTGGCTGCCATGTATCTGCTGGTCTGGGGTGAGAGGTCAAAAAAAAGCGCCAGGTAAGGCGAACCCAAAATGGCGAACGTCGCGCGACGTTCGCGAACTTGCGGCGGACGCGAACAGCCGATGTTCGCGCGAACAAGTTCGCCGGCGAACAGTCCGCGACATCCCTAGGTATGACTACAAACTGGAAGTGACATCATCAAAAGTAGGTGGGGACTGAAACAAGTTTTGTAAAAATTTAAAAGGAGTACAATATAGACAATATAACATAAGATAAGAAATGTAGATGAGACCCGCAACCCACAGACCCACGACCCACATCTATACCCGCACCTGAAAAGCCTACCCTCATTCTGCAGGGCACTCACTTATTTTTTGGGTAACCCGCGGGTACCCGACCCGCTGCAGGACTTTACCATAACTGACATTGCCTCCATAGGAACAGCCTTATTTTAATCTACTGTTTGGACCTTCCTATTGATAGCACAACCCCATTCCCACCATACGCATTTACAGTGACAAAAAAAAGCATGTGGGGGAACAAACAAATGAGTGAATGAATCACATTTGTCATTCCTTCTACCTCCATAGAGAGAGTTTTTTATATGCGGATTTGAAAATGATAATGTTAATGATACTATGGCTTATATGATGGCTCAAATGGCAGCTCAGATGACTCACAAATGCAAATATAAGGTCAGATGCAAAAAACCTGTAAATTATAAAGCAGCTGTAAATCATTAGCTAGGGTTAATTTCCATGCTGTGTGTTTATGTGTGCATGATACCTAATGAAGTGACTCAGTGGAACAATACTCAAATGTACGTGATCTACATAAAACAACAGAACATGCAAATGTTACATAAAATTATATGAATGGTATATTATGAGGATGTTGGAAGTCATCCAGATGTTCTACCTACATAATTTGCTGACCTTACATTCTAATATCTGGAGAATTTAAGGAGGAAATACATGCCTATGGTCAGCATTAGTTAAAAGGAGAATGTCACTTTTTTTGTGTACTGAAATAAAATGCCATTGTAAGCGATCTACTAAATATTCAGTTCATTATTTGAAAATATAATTGCAATTTTAAAGGGGAACTCCGGCTTCCAAACCAAAATTTGATAAAGAAGCCCACATAACACAGAAACCCCCTAATATACCCATCACAGTTACCTGTTTCTTCAAAAAGTATGAATAAATGCCATTTTCTATGATGAAATTCAGCTGTTCTTCTCTTTCTGCATCATTTGAAATCCTGGCAGGGAAGGAGGGACTAAACACTGATGTTACAAATGGTAACTACTACTCCACAGCTTACAGACAGCATGCAGGAACTACATAACCCACAATGCATTGCACTATGATGTTCTGTTCCTTATTGAAATTACATGTGCAGGGAATTGTGGGGTTTGGAGGATACAGGCGGAGGACAGATGGCTGTTGATACAAAGTAACAGTAGTCAGCCAGCTCAGCAAAGTAGTCAGAGAGATCAGCAGGAGAGCAGGAGGCTAGGCTTAGGGAACTGTCAGAAACCATTAAAAATAATGAAAAGTCTGCATATTTTTTAAATGATGTATATTGCAAAGTTGCTTGAAATGATGTTTACTTTTCAAAAAGCTTAAGTTATGTAAGGGGATAAGGGGATCACATAATAATCTCTCTAATGCTTTATTTACCAATAGGTCTTTACAGCTGTCATGAGGTCACTCATTCCGATTAGAAGAAAAGAGGTTCCACCTAAATATTCGGAAGTGGTTTGTTACAGTGAGAGCTGTGAAGATGTGGAATTCTCTCCCTGAATCAGTGGTACAGGCTGATACATTAGATAGCTTTAAGAAGGGGTTGGATGACTTTTTAGCAAATGAGGGAATACAAGGTTATGGGAAAAAGCTCATAGTTAGTGATGGGCGAATTTGCGCTTTTTCACTTTGCCGAAAAATTAGCAAAATGGCGCCGGCATCTCGTTTTTGATGCTGGCATCTGTTTCTGACGTTGGCGTCGTTTTTTTTGATGCCGGCAAAATGCAGCGGCGACTGACCTGGTGATCTAAAGCCTCTGAGTTGTACAGCATAGATCCATACTGTATTTTCTGGAGGGATACTTCTACTTGTTAGTCAGTGAATTAGATCTATACTTCTACAGGAACTAGATCAGTGATCCCCAACCAGTGGCTTACAAGCAACATGATGCTCATCAATCCCTTGGCTGTTGCTCTCAGTGGCCTCAAGGTGCAAGTGTTTATTTTTGAATTCAATGCTTGGAGGCAAGTTTTAGTTATATAAGAAACCTGGTGTACTGCCGAACAGAACCTACTATAGTCTGCCAGTGAACAAAGGGGTTACTAAATCACAGCCCTTATTTGGCACCTCCAGGAACTTTTTTCATGCTTGTGTTGCTCCCCAACTCTTTTTACAATTGAACGTGGTAAAAATTTAGTCCGAGTCAGTTCTTGGTGAACCCATTCTCAATTCAGTTCTGTAAGCTGCTGTCTGGCTTAGTTATTGTCCGATGATGACCTGGGCACTATCAACAAATACTCCTTGTATGAATGTGGGCTTCCTCTGGGTATTCTGGCTTGCTCTCAGTCCCACACTCGAAAAATAGACAAGCAGGTTATCTGGTTCCTGAAGAGACTGGCCCTACTGCACGTGCATTGTGTGAATGTGATGGGAATCTTCAACTACAAGCTCCAATGGTGCAGAAGATGTACATTCTCTGTAAAGTGCTGTGTAAATGGGATATTAAAATAAATGATAAGAATAGTGACGTAAACATACGTCAAGAAAGAGAGATAAGGTCTTCCTGTCACTACCACGGCAGCATGTGATAAACATTATACTATAATGGATTTCTATTGCAAATATTATTTTTAACCCGATGCACCATATTTTCCCTTTTGCAGGTCATTACTTGAGGAGCTGCACAGTTTACACCTGGTTTAGTAAACCATAGCAACCAAGAAGATATTTTATTGCAGACAAGCAGCCAGTAAATTTATACTATGGGTTACTAGATCTTCTGCAAACAAGTTCAGAGAGCTTTATGTGGTTTTTAGGTCCAGTGTCCAAGCTTTGATCTCATATAATATAATGAATTAGTCTCCTGGAATCATGCATTTACTGACTGATCCATCAGTGATGTTAGGGAAAGGCACAGAGGTAATTTGCTCTGAGATCCCAGCATCGATGGGTCATTTGGGTATTCCATCAGGATAAAAAGTACAATGGTCATATGATATTTTATAACTGTATTTTCAGTGTATATACATCATGGATGCCTCTCTTAGCGGATATGCTGTGCCTCTATTCAGTAACCCAAGTCCTAAGCATAGCTGGAAAATATCTGTACTTATGTTGATGTTTTAAGACTAGAACCCATTACTTTATTTAATATTCTGCTTGTAGCAAGGTTTTTACAAGCCTTATTCTCCATATATAGCATTATCTTAAAGGGGTTGTTCAAAATTTCAATTAACTTTTAGTATGATTAGTATGACGTAGAGATTGATATTCTGAAACAATTTGAAATTGGTTTTTATTTTTTTTTATTATTTGTGGTTTTTGAGTTGTTTAGCTTTTTATTCAGCAGCTCTCCCGTTTCCAAATTCCCCTAGCAACCATGCACTGATTTGATTAAGAGACTGGAATATGAATAGGAGAGGCCTAAATAGAAAGAGAAAGATGAGTAATAGACTGTATCAATAACAATAGATGTATAGCCTTACAGAGCATTTGTTTTTTAGGTGGGGGTCAGTGACCCCCGTTTAAAAGTTGGAAAGCGTCAGAAAAAGAAGGCAAATAATTCAAAAACAATAACAACAAAGGCCAATTGAAACATTGCTTAGAATTATCCATTCTATAGCATACTAAAAGTTAACTTAAAATTAAACAACCCTTTTAAGAAAATTTCAAGGCATTAACTCTCACTTTAACAATGGGTGGAAACATGCAACGTATTGCTTTATGTTCCTGGGGCCAACTATCAACAGCTGCAACAGGCAGTTCTAGAACTACATGAAGCCAATTTCTTTGCTAGCATGTCTCAGCTGGCCTTATACCAAAGCGAAGGTCATAAAGTGTAACGACAAGAGCTTGCTGTAAGGAAATGACAATTCATGGCAGAGTCCCAAACACAAGTATAAATAGATAATGGCTCTGCTTTTCAAGATATTATCACAAATATAGTTTAGAGCAGATTAAGACTTTATTTTAAGATTATATCAGATAACATCTCATGGGACTATATGAACAAATTAAAATAGGTTTGTTTGTTGCCCAGAATATCGTGACTTCCGATAGACCATTTGATTGGGGGGTGGGGGTCTACAGATGTTAATTCATTTCTCTTCAATATGTGAAAAAAGTACACTTTGTCTTTTTGTAAAGATCTATTTCATGTCTCATGCTGTAGACCAAGAGCTTGTCCAAGTTGGTTTCAGAGAACCTTGTCGCAAATTGATACGGTTCAGAGAACACAAATGTATTTGGAAGAATGCAGCTACAATAACTGCATAGCTAGGTGCCTACTACTCTTAGAACAAAACCTTACAATAAGTTTGCTCCCCTTGTTGACAAAAACTAGCCCCTTTCATTACAAGTTCTTAAAGGGATCCTGTCATCAGAAAACATTTTTTTTTCAAAACACATCAGTTAATAGTGCTACTCCAGCAGAATTCTGCACTGAAATCCATTTCTCAAAAGAGCAAACAGATTTTTTTATATTCAATTTTGAAATCTGACATGGGGCTAGACATTTTGTCAATTTCCCAGCTGCCCCTGGTCATGTGACTTGTGCCTGCACTTTAGGAGAGAAATGCTTTCTGGCAGGCTGCTGTTTTTCCTTCTCAATGTAACTGAATGTGTCTCAGTGGGACATGGGTTTTTACTATTGAGTGTTGTTCTTAGATCTACTAGGCAGCTGTTATCTTGTGTTAGGGAGCTGTTATCTGGTTACCTTCCCATTGTTCTTTTGTTTGGCTGCTGTGGGGGAAAAGGGAGGGGGTGACATTACTCCAACTTGCAGTACAGCAGTAAAGAGCGATTGAAGTTTATCAGAGCACAAGTCACATGACTTGAGGCCGCTGGGAAATTGACAATATGTCTAGCCCTATGTCAGATTTCAAAATTGAATATAAAAAAATCTGTTTGCTCTTTTGAGAAATGGATTTCAGTGCAGAATTCTGCTGGAGCAGCACTATTAACTGATTCATTTTGAAAAATGTTTTTTCCCCATGACAGTATCCCTTTAATTTCACTGCCTCCAACACCCAGTCTATAGCAAGGGCTGCGTCTTGGCCCTATGCAAAATGATTGTTTATGTGTTTCATCCTTTGGCAAACATTTTAAAATTTTTGGGGTACCTTAAGGCCCTATGAGCCAGTAATATTGTAAATTTCACATCTATTTTGCAGCAACAACAGCAAAACTGGCAGATATAGTAGATACCTCATTTAGCAATTTACAAATAACTAATACTGTACTATTAGGATCAGTCTGCTTCTTTGAAGTCAAGATCCATTTATTCCCTTTGTAGTAAATAATAGGAGGCAAATCTGGATTTTATTTTACCTTCCTCCAGACCGCTCAGATGCTAGCGTGAACTATGGGAAGACTGGATATGTGTATTAACTCAACCTAAATAATGAGTGCCGTATAGTTTTATGTGCCTGCTAAACTTTATACACAAAAATACCAAAGAGAACATTAATCTGTCTATTAAATGAAAAGCAGAATAAGGGCAATGGCACAAATCAGAAATGCTAAGCTTTCTGGCACTTGTTTGGCAAGTTGCAATAGCGCAGTAAAAATAATTCTGGGGATCGACCCATTTGGCATTGCCCATTAATACTTGGCCTATTGCTTTGATCAATCACTATTCCAAGATATCTCTATCCCTGCAACTTTTACATTAGCTCCTGCCATTGATCAATGGTAATGATGGGCAATCAAACCTGTTGATTCAATGGTCATGGTCATCCTGTTTTTTGTGAACAAAAAAAAATACCAACCACCCTCTGGGAGCTTTACAGTAATACAGAGGTGCTGCATAGTTATTTCAAATCCTTCTGAAATTTCACGGGTCTATTACAGTATATCCACCTTCTTCTGTCTCTCACCCTTGCTTTTATAGTGAGGATAACCACTTGTCCATGCACTGCAGGCCCATGCATCAGTGATTGCTTACTACAGGGTTTCTACATTTCTAGGGATTATGCTTCAAGAACCTCATTAAATGCTTTAGGAGAAGTATTCCCCAAGCACTTACCCCTTTCTATCCACTACTGAACAACCCATCCCCCCAAACATGTCTTACAAAGACTTAAATAGGCTATTATCTACTTCCCCACCCTCATAGTTCATGTTAGTCAACCATCTGAATAAATCACCTAGATTAGGCTGACAAGATCTCTCAGCAGTAAGCCCATCCTGCCTGGAATCCCTTAAGTCTCTGGACTCAAGATGAGCACAACAAGCTTCTTCATTATCCACCATTCTGCACTTACATTCTACATTTGTGCATATTAAACACACCCGTACATATCAAGGTAAAATAAAAAGTTAAAGGCCTGACACTAACAGCCACTCCTTATCTTTTATGAACGGTTTGTTCTACAGAAGAAGGGATATTGCAGGCAGGGCAGCCATCAGGGGGGGACAGGAGGGAGAGTTGTAGGGGGCCCTGAGGGTAAGGGGGGCCCAGCCACACCACACTTACTTGATTAGCCGGGCCCCCATCTTTCTGAGAGCTGCTGACTTCGGGAAGGCATGGACGTTTAAGGGGCCCTGTCCACCAATTTTCTTATAATATGGGGGGGGGGCTGGCCACCTATTTTGGCCATCAATTTTTTTTTTCTCATGTGGGGTTCTAGCCACCAATATTTTTTAATGGGGGGCCCTGGCCACAAATGTTTTTTTTTATGGGGGCCCTGACCACCAAAATCTTTTTATTTTTTATTAACATGTGGGAACCCTAGCCACCAATATTTTTTTTGTTTTTTTTACTGTGTGTTGGGGGGCGGACCTGTGGGGTGGGGAGGGTGGACCTGTAGGTGGGGCTTGCGGTGGGCCCCGTCCTGCGGGCCCAGGAAATTTTGTTGTATGGGGCCCTGTGATTTCTCATGGCGGTCCTGATTGCAGGATACTAACAGACTAAATACATTTATATTGGCGTGTATGGTCAGCCAAAGGAGCCAGGTTTTTCTATTACAACGGGAACTGAAAGTTTGAGGGCCCCCTGGCAATACAGCCAAAGCAGTTGTGACCCTCCAGCTGTTGTTGTAGTATAACTCCCACATCCCACTACTAGTGATGGGCAAATAAATTCGCCTGCCGCGAATTTGTGGTGAATTTCAGCATTTTGCCACCAGCAAATAAATTTGCGAATCTCCCATGAAAATTCGCCAGCGTCAAATTTTTTGGACGCGCTCATTAACTTTAATGCCAGCGTCAGCTTGGACGCGGGCGTCAAATTCCGATTTTCAAGATTTTGAGTGAAAACGTCAGATTTTCATGATTTTTTCATGAAAATGTCAGATTTTCACTATTTTTTCATGAAAAATGTCAGAATTGCATGATTTTTTCGTGAAACTTTCCAATTTCTTGAATTTTGCGGGAAATTCGCGAATTTTTCGGAGAAGCGGAACGGGAGAAATTCACCCATCACTACCCTCTACAGCATTATAAAATGTTACATACCATTATTGTTAGAAGTCTATAGATTGTTTTCAATAAATGCAACAAATTAGGGGGAAATGGGTGCCTAGAATCAGACAACACCCCATGTTGAACATAGTGACTACATTATTAAGGATACTTGCGTCCAAACATGCTCCTTGCACTTTAACATGGTTGAGCCAAACGCCATTGACTCTGTTCTGCCCTTTTATGATGAATCTTGTGCAAGTGTGCTACAAACGCTACGGGAACATGGCAATACCACCTCCCTGGACTTGGTGGGAGTTTACAGGTTCCCACAGAAGGTAGCGCCAATAAGTGCAACAGATCTGTGTCCAGTTAATTATGCGCTAACATTTTCAGTGCATGCTCCAGAAGTGACTTATTACACACTCTGAACAGTGAACACCTTACTACAACTTGCACCCTGTTCAGACACTATTGTTCCCTACACCATTGTGTTTGTTTTGATGCATCGGATGCAATTGGCCGGCACTACTTGGCCCTTGGATGCAATGATATTTGAACGTGAAAATATTGTGATTTTAATGTACTTTGCACACTGCCCCTGGCAAGCAGGGTCAGACTGGGTGAGTGGGACACGGGTAAAACCCCAATGGGTCCCAACGACCCAGACCCACACTCATCTTCTGCCCACATGGGCCCACTCTGCCCCCTGATCTCCCCCCAGGCTCAATTGTGGCCGCAACTAGAGGACAAGTACAAGCGGAGGAGCCGGAGTGGGTGGGCTGTGGCAGAAGCCCCTGTGGGCCTTGGCCCCTCCAGTCCGGTGCTGCTGGCAAGTAAATGTCCATATTAGATCTATGCCTTCATGTTCTAACTTTTAGCAGACTGATTAATACCTTCAAATAAGGTTGGTATGGGTAACTGATGTAATTCTCTTTTAACCAATGTTTAAATAAAGGTAATTTTTTACTGAAAAGTTGAAGCGACCAATCTGTGACCCTGGAAGTGCGCTCCAATACTTTGGGATTCTACATGGTATAGGTAACTGAACATGAAAACAGTAGCAGCTATATTAGGGAATTAGCCTCAGAGACATTTGTTGCTGGTTTTAAGATCAGTCAGATACCCACTGGTTGGTATAATGTCAGTTATAAAATACTAATAGCTTATCCTATGTCCTCAGCTGCTTACCAACAGTTAGTTTTGCTCTAATTGTTGTGTTCCAGGCCTTCTGTATTGCCCTGCCCTTGGAGCTGGCCTTGGTACTGAGCAGAAGAACTATAATGGCCAATGATATTGGATTGAGGTTACCTGACCTGAGAAGTAACGTGCTTATGAAGGCTATTTACTTAGCCAAGTTAACAAAGCCAGCTGTGACTCAGTAAGAACATTCCCTGGTCAATAAATGAGCAGATCAGACTTCTAGGCTGGCAGGTCATTACAAGCATTACAGTTTAGGTTTTTGCTGTTATGACTGACAAAGAGAAGCTGAGCCTTTCCATGCAAGGGTGTGTCAGTTCTGTAGAGGAACGCAGCTTGTGTGCAACATACCAATACGATGGCAAGATTATTCTTCTGCACTTAGTAAAAGTCAGTGACTGCAAGAAGAGTGATTTCCCACTGTAATTAAAGCAATGTTATCCCTAATGCAAGTGAATCATTCTAACCTACTGTCAGTCTTCAAAGTGACCTTGACATTTTACTCTGAAACCACACGGCTCAACCACAGAATGACGCTTGTGTTAGATAAACTGGGAGAGGGAGGAATGAGAATTTTCTCATTTATCAGTCAGAGATGTCAACCAGTCCCATATCATTTGGGTGATGAGCCAACCCTGGATTTTTTAAACCTAATTCCTCTTCGCTATAAATGGTAACATGAAACAAGGTCTCGACAATAAACAGGATGCCTCTGGGTTAGTTGACTTGTCTGATCTATTTATCTATTTTACGTTTTAAAATGATTTTAAAATGAAATCAAATTCTGTTTAGAAGTTGGGATTATCTTGCACTTGAATCTTGAGCTATAAGGGGTCATGTACAAATGCAAATGGATTTTGTTTTACCCGTAACGCAGCAAGCCCATCACTCAAGCTTGGATAATAAAATAAAACAATAAAAACAGTGATATTGCAGTATGTCACAAGAAAAAATAAACCGTTAAAAATTTAGAAGTTATGGGGCAGCTATAGGAAAGATCAAATTTGGGAATCTTGAAGAATGCGCAGCAGTTTTAGCTTTACTGGAACTCAGGAAAGTTTTTAATGAACTGACACTTTTTTATTCAGTTAGTCGGAATGTGTTGCCGAAAGCATGCCTTCCCTAGGGTGTTAGTGCTCTGCGCAGTTCAGCACCAGCAATGAGCATTAACATCCATGTGAATCCTTACTCCCCGATCATTGGGAGAAAGAATTCGAACAATTATTTTCTGGCCTGAAACCATTCCAGCAAAGAAAACAAACAGTTACATCTAAAAGTAAATCGGCCCTTTGTGTGGTCATATACTGAACATTCTATCCAGTCAGCATCTTTCTATTCTCAGACATTTTTTGCTGCTGAACAGCTCTGCTCAGCTTTCTCCGCTTATAATTACCCTTGTCACTTATCCATTGGGCACAATGGAATACAAAGGAGTTCATTAACCTGCAGCATTGTAACAGTGAACGGGTTTGCAGAATATAAGACAACGGCACTTGCAAAGGGAACCCTGAGACTGGAAATCTATTAAGGGAAGAAATGTGAAATATAACAATATGTCTGAACACCATATGGTCCTTTTATCGTATTTAAAAGAGTCGATGTCGGACGAGACAAGTCCATCTAAAACACCCTTCATGATTTGCAATGACAATACAAGATGATATTTTGAAAAGAATAGTGAAACAATGGTGGGATCAAAGTGTTTAATGTTGGTATTACAGGTATGGGATCCGTTATCTGGAAACCTATTATCCAGAAAGCTCCCAAATTATGGAATGCCCATCTCCCATAGGCGCAAATTCACTAAGCGCCAATTCGCTAGCGTTTGGCATTTTCGGTACTTCGCAAATTCACTAACGAACGCTGGCGTAAATTCGCTAGTGTTACTTCGCACACTTACACCAGGCGAATTTTCGCTAGCGATGTAACTACGCAAATTCACTAACTTGCGCAGTGTACTGAACGCTACCTTTTACGCTAGACTTCCTTCGCCACCTCAGACCTGGCGAAGCGCAATAGAGTAGATAGGGATTGTTTCCAAAAAAGTCAAAATTTTTTCTAAGTCCCAAAAAACGCTGGCGTGTTTTCTACATGATGGGTGATAGGCTGAAAAAGATCGAAAAATTTTTTGGGGCTCCCCTCCTTCCCCCCTACATTTCCTGACTCATGGCAACTTAACAGTGGGCACATGTGTAGGGCAAAATAAAAGTGCTGGCGAAAATACGCCTGGCGAAGTGCTGTGAAGTGCGGCGAAGTTGCACCTGTCGCAACTTCGCATCTTAGTGAATTTGCCCCATAGACTCCATTATAATGAAATGATTCAAATTTTTCAAATGATTTCCTTTATCTCTGTAATAATAAAACAGTAGCTTGTACTTGATCCAGACTAAGATATAACTAATCTTTATTGGGAGCAAAAACAGCCAATTGGGTTTATTTAATGTTTACGTGATTTTTTTGTAGACTTAAGGTATAAAGATCCAAATTACAGAAAGAAAGGAAGCAGGGTTCTTTTGGCAAGGTTTCAGCAGATCAGTCAGGCAGACCTACTGGTGGCCCTCATACATGGGCAGATAAGCTGCTAACTTGGGGGCAGATTCACTAAAGGGCAAATTGTCGCAGCGACCACTTTGCCAGGTGAAAATTCGTTATCTCTACGCAAATTCATTAAAATGCAAAGTTGCATCCTGGGTGCTGAACGCTGGTGAATTTACACTATTATTATTTTGGCAGTGCTAGTGTTTCAAAGCGAAATTATGCTAGCGATCACTTCTGCCGCCTAGTGAAACTTCGTTAGTCCTCTTACACTTTGGTCAATTTGAATAGGGCAGGTACATTAAAGTCAAACGGACGTCTTTATTAGAGATGTTGGTGCAAATGCTTGAAGTGGCCACTTTTTATTACAAATGTCCAAGGAACCTGAATAAAGACAAAAGAGATCCTACACATGAGCCCACCCTAAAATGAATGTTCCATGCCCCTGTCTGGGGAAAAATGTTAACCCAAAAAAGTGTAATAAGACTTTTGCAGGCAATTCCGCTTAAAAAAAGGAAATGTCGCCAGCGTTATTACAACTTTAATGCATTTTCGGCAGACAGGATATGATGTAACTGACATAAGACTGAGGAAGATCTAGCTTCATTTTAGCAGTTCGCCTGGTCTGAGGTGGCGAAGTCAACTCTGGCGAAAGAGGTGGCAACACTACTAGTTGTGAGTTATACCAAAATTTTTGGGACTGCTGTTTGGGGAAAGAATGCACACTGCCTTGTATTTGTAAATTAGTGCTAATGAGGGATGGATTAGGTGCAAGTCAATTGCGGGTGTGGTTGCAAAACACAAATGGAGCCCAGAAGTAGCATCTCCTTAAAGGGATACTGTCACGGGAAAACATGTTTTTACCGATTGCATCAATTAATAGTGGTGGTCAGCAGAGTTCTGCACTGAAGTCCATTTTTTATATTTACTTTTTGAAACCTGACATGGGGTTAGACTTGTTGTTAGTCCCAAGCATTCTGCATAACAGGTTCCATAACTGTAATTGTACTTGGCGACGCTCAGCCCTTCCCGCCTTTCAAACTTATTGATGAAGGTGAACCCTGTAGCTACTGCCACCTCCTGACTAGCTGCTAGCTCCAGGGTTCCCTCAGCGCTCTGTGTCAATTGCAGCAGTTCTGTTGCACCCAAAGAATAGGGTGCACACGTCACTCGCATAGGGTTGCCACCTTTTAGCATGGTGGAGACCAGGCAGGGGCGGGGCAATGACGCAGAGGGGCGGGAAAGAAACATTATTTTTGACCTGCAGCACTTGTGCATCCACTGCTACGTTTGTCCATCCAGTTTAAATAAAGCAGCTTTGTGGAAGTGTCTGGTGAGTTCAGCTATCTGGCAAAGATTGCCCTCAGTGGTTGTTACAGCTCCATACAGGCCGAGCATGAAAGTCTCAAGGGGAAATCAGCCATTATCACAGCAATTGGAGCCAGAATAATGCCAGCAAACACCGGGACTCCAGTCACAACTGCACCCAATTTGCAATGAAACCCATGCATGTTGTGTTAAATTTGAAGAATTGGATGAATTTTCACAATTGTGTCAAGAGAATCTCCCCTTTCCAAACATGACACCAGAATTCTGGGGAAAATGTTGCATTTTGTGGAAAATACATGAATGTACCTGGCTCAAGGCACTTGCGAACGAACTGAAGAGTCAATCTGACACCGTTTATTTATTAAATTGAATTTACATTAAATGTTTTATAGATGGACCTATTCAAAGCAACTTTTCAACTCTGGTATCCAAAAACAGAACGACTAGAAAACCTGAAGTCTTATTGTTAATTTTCAGAGCTTATTTCTGCTTTCACCCCCTTTTTTCTTTAAAATAACCATAAGACAATACATATCAGTTTTCACATTTTTAATTACACAGAAATATAAAGCCTTCTGCTGCTTCCTCGCATCTCTATTTGGGAACCCAATCGTGTAAGTAGAAATACAGATATCCTCAGATGCCAAAGAGCCTGCCCAGTGAAGTCTATCTATAACACTGGATTACCGATTACACGGGCAGGAATTTGTTGAGCAGGTGTTTTACACAACGGATATGGTATCGGCTTCAAAGTTACAGTTTCAGACTCAGTTACATTACAAGAAGCCTTTAATCTGGTGCAATGATTTTACCTGGAGTTGTCCCTTTTTAATGGCTGAGCTTTCTGGACATTGGGTTTCATGTTAATGGAAACCACAGCTGTACAAGCAAATAATTCAGTTTTAAGACTAATAATCAATTTAATGAAAGAGCAAATTAAACTGAAATGGAAACTTTGATTAACTATTATAAAACATACTGTCACGACACTTAAAACCCAATAGACACACACATCCTGGAGTTCTTCTGTATCTCCCATTGTCTCTTCTCTGGAATGATGAAGGAACACCAAAAATGCTGATTTGACAACGGAGATCTATAGTAAGAAGGATGGATTCCCAGTCTTTTTTTTTACCTGTAAGCTATATTCAAATGTTGGAGAGCAATATGAGCAAGGAAAAAGTTCCTGGGTGCCTAATATGGCCTGTGATTGGGTATTGGTAGCCCTTATATGTTCTAGCAGTCTACAAAAAGCTCTATTTGTGTCGGGACTCTTGGGGATTCAAACCCTGGCCTGCATGGTATTTGACAGAAACCGAAGATAAAAATAAAATGAAATAAACGTTTGCACAACAGACTCCAACAATGGTTTTTCTACAAAAATCATTTGAAAACCAAAACTCTAATCCTAGATCTTCTAAAGCAAAATAAAAGCTCCAACAGATCATGAAAGTAGATGAATTGTCAGTGCAGCGGAGAAGGCATGCCCACCCCAGAAAGAGTTCAAGCGTCAAATCCACTCCACGACATCAAGAGGCAAGGAGGGAAAAGGCCTCGAGGAAGAGGAGTGTTCATTTTAAAATGTAACGAGAAAGTTGACAGCATAGTTTCTTTAAAAATTACCAGAAAATTTGACAGCTCCATGACCCAGTCTTGACAAATCCTTTATGTCGTGAGATTCTATTTAAATCCAGGATTTAAAGATTATGTTTTATGGCGTGGATGCCTTTGAGAAAACACTGGCTACCAGAGCCAATAGACAACCTCACAACATGGCGTAATGAATGGAAAGCCTAGTTTTGCAAGCACTGGAATAACATAACAAGGTCTGATGAATCATCTTCCAGGAGAAAGTTAAAGGAAGCCTTCAACCAATACTGACAAGGGGTTATTTATCAAAGGTTGAGTTTGTGAGTTTTTTTCTACCTTGATTAAACTCAAAACTCGAATGTTTGCTTATTTATGAAAAAACCTGAATGTAAAAAACTCTAATCAATACAACAATACAACCGGGGGGGGGGGACTCAAATACTGTAATTGATCGAATTATCTGAAAAAACGTGATTAGCTTGAATTGATAGAATTTTTGAGTGCAAAACACTGAAAAAAAACCAAAAAATCATGAAGCCTAAAAACATCTTGAAATGGTTCAAGAGACCTCTGCCATTGACTTCTAGATGACCTCAACAGGTTTTAGCTGGTGTATTTTTGGATTCAAGCTTTTTATAGCTTCGGGCATTATAAAGCTTGAAAAATTCAGGTTTTTATTGAAACTACCCATGAAAAACTTGAATTTTGCGGTTAAAAACACAACACAACCTTTGATGAATAACCCCCTTACTGTTATACTGTATGTGGTTGTGGATCTGTCATAGAAGAGAAAACTCCTTGCAGAAGCAGTTGGGTTTAATGGTAGAATTACATCCATGAGGCACAAAAATATTTTAGCCACCATACAGAATGTTTGTATATTCCAAGATTATTATAAGATTCAATATCCTTATATATTATTTTAATAGACTCAATACTGGTTTTATTATAAAGTCAAAAACCATCCACAGCCTTGCCAATCAGCAAATCTAAACATAATAGAACATATATGGGAATGGTTAATTGCTTTCCACCTTCCTTTTCTCTTCTATGTAAAGAATTGTTCAGTATCCTACTAAAAGCAATAAAAAAAAAACTTGTGCATCAGAGATGGCTGACACTTTTCTAATGCTAAAGGCTTGCCCTATGTCACATATTATATTAAATAATATTCTTTTACATGGGATCAGTATATAATGAAGTATCGTTTTCTTTAAATGATTGCTTATTTTCTATTGAACCCTTTAACTCTAAGGGTGTCACATGGGGCGTTTTTACTTTGTGTTTTTAAAACCGCATATTTGAGTGAAAATATTCACAAAATGAAGCCCTACTGAAAATAACCCTAATATGCACTCTAGCAATCACCACATGGTGGTTGTAAGCAAACATTGGCATGCAACTCCAGTTTTTGCGTTTTTTATCAAAAACGCCAATATGCCAAGAAAAGCCATATCATTAAACTATGGGATCTGTAGGTTTTGGAAATACACTTCGTTAAATACGCGGCATATTTTCAATATGGCGGTAAAGGAGCAACCAAGTGTTACCATTGACCAAGTACAGAGCATGTGACACTATCATGTGACACTACAAGGAAAGGGAAGTGTGTATTAATAACGGCACACAGAGGGGCCAATTCACTAACTTCGAGTGAAGGATTCGAAGTTAAAAAACTTCGAATTTCGAAGTTTTTTTTGGGCTACTTCGACCATTGAATGGGCTACTTCGACCTTTGACTACAACTTTGAGTCGAAGGATTCGAACTAAAAATCGTTCGACTATTCGACCATTCGATAGTCGAGGTACTGTCTCTTTAAAAAAAACTTTGACCCCCTAGTTCGGCATCTAAAAGCTACCGAAGTCAATGTTAGCCTATGGGGAAGGTCCCCATAGGCTTGGCTAACTTTTTTTGATCAAAAGATATTCCTTCGATCATTGGATTTAAATCCTACGAATCATTTGATTCGAAGGATTTAATCGTTCGATCGAAGGAATAATCCGTCGATCGAACTATCTGCGATAAATCCTTCGACTTCGATATTCGAAGTCGAAGGATTTCAATTCCTAGTCGAATATCGAGGGTTAATTAACCCTCGATATTCGACCCTAAGTGAATCGGCCCCAGAGTGTTGTATAGTATAGAAATACTACAGCTATGTTTTGAACTCCTGTACCCACCTAAAGTTACTGTAGCCCTTAAGCAATGAATAGCTGTGCCTTTATGGGTTCACTTAGTAGCACTCCATCTTCTTTTGGATACCTGAGTTTAGGGACTAATTCACAATATATCATATGTCATATGTATACAATCTAGATTATAATCAATTATACACATTACATGGCAGCATAGAAACTAGTGAATTAATTATCATCCATATATAGCCTTAACTTCATCAACCCTCCTTTTCTGTTAAAGTTTTCATGATTTCCAACAACCCCTTCTTTTCAACAGCAGTCCAGAGCACACTGAGCATGTGCAGTGCCACTGACAATCAATAGATTGCTGAACAGGATCCAAGATGGGGAGTTACTGCGGAAAATGTTGAAGATGTGTCTCACAAATGTTAAAGGTTTTACTACAGTCATTTATCAACACTGGGTAGTAACCAATGGCAACCAATCAGATTGCTGCATTCATTGATCTATTTGCAGCTGGCTTCAAAAAGGTAATCACTGATTGGTTGCTATTAGGTAACTTACTCCTTTTTGTATCCATAAAGGATCAATAAGGGCACATTTGAATAGGCGGTCCATTACACTCTTGGAATAGGAAATTAGTGCTCTTGAATAATCACCATTAGTGATGGGCGAATTTGCACCATTTCACTTTGCCGAAAAATTCACGAATTTCGCACAAAATTCGCTAAACGGCGAAAAATTCACGAAAAGGCACCGGCGTCCATTTTTTCGTTAAAAAAATTGACGCCGGCGAATTTTTGACGCGCATTTTCGTGGACGTTTTGTGAATTTATTCGCTGGCAGCGAATCGCGCAAATTCGCCGCGAATTTGCGCCGGATGGACTAATCACCATTAATAGATTTAAAGCCCATTGGCTTTGATTGATGACGCGACAGTGAATTAGCATCGAGTAACGTAATGGCACAATACGTGGCTGGGAGATACAGAACTCCGACTTCGGAGATGACACTGTAACGGAAGTAACTTAAAACATGTGCCTGCGAAAGGAACGCCATTCACCTTGAGAAAGCTCTTGTAGCGAAACGCGCGTTGGCGTTGTGTGTTCTCTTTGATTTTATTTATACCGTTGATTTGGTTTTTAAAAATTAATAATTCTGGTTCAGTCAAATTTGTGTAGGGGTGGTGATTTGGTGCCTCCTTGTTCAGTTCAACTCTCTCCAATTCTCTCTTTATCTATTACTCCAAAGGGCCGATTATTTGTGGTTTTTCAGGCTAACGCTCTTTACAGCTTAGGGCAAGTGTATAAAATGAGACCACAGTCACGGTTACCCTGCCTTCTCCATCTTTGTGGTGTCCCAGGGATAGAAACTATCAGGCAGCAGCTTTGGGGACAGCTCCACCATTCTTTAGATCTCTAACTGTTTTCCTGAACTTGAGCAAGTGGCCGTAAATTTTTCCATTTCCATCTTAAACCATTGACTCCTTTTCTATCATCGCTCTTATTTGGAAATCAATTTATTAAGCATTGCACAGCACTTTAGAATCTTTGGTAATAATTAATTCGCCCAACGATGAATTCTCTATGAATTGGTGCTGGGGTGGAATTTATTTAATATTGCACAGCACTTTAAATCCGTGGCATAAATAATTTATTTAATTTTAATTAACTGGTGCTCTAATCGGATTCAAGTATTGCACAGCACTTTATATTTTTGGTACTAATAGCCTAATGATGAATTCCTAAATGAATTGGCGCTCTAATTGAATCACGTGATTATTGGTTATCAATCAGAATTATTCATCAATTTAATTTATTGTCACTCTTGTACTGCAGAAAAGTTTACATCAAAAAACGATATAAGTCCCAAAGCTTCTTCAAGTAAAAAATATGAATTTATTGTAGTTCACATTTAAAAAGAAGTGACTAGTACATACTACCCCCCATATCCCACCTTACATGTTTCGCAACCCTCCGGCGCTTAGTCATAGGTGTATCTGAGGTCATAGGTGTAGTCATAGGTGTATCTGAGATACACCTATGACTATGCACCGGAGGGTGCGAAACGCGTAAGGTGGGATATGGGGGGTAGTATGTACTAGTCATTTCTTTTTAAATGTGAACTACAATAAATTCATATTTTTTACTTGAAGAAGCTTTGGGACTTATATTGTTTTTTGATATAAACTTTTCTATAATTGATAGCCTTTTTGAACTGGGGCGAGTCCCGTGGGCTTGGCTGAATAATTATATGGACTCCCGATCTTGTATAGACTCTTGTACTGCACTTTAGTTATTAAATTCAAGCACTGGCACTTTATATACTTAAGAGTTGGACTAATTAATATGACAATCTGATAATTGATTAAGAGATTAATAGACGAATAACATTATTTATGGATTGATTATCTTATTTCATAAAAGGTCAGGTCTTTTTCTCTCCTCTCTACTGCTATACGTAACTGCCCATGGGCACATTTGCCCAGTGTTGATTAATGAGCCCCAGTATGTACAATGCAGCATTACTAGCCATTTTTTAGAAGTGTTAGTTCTCCTTTAAGAACCAAGTGGCTATTTAGGGGGTTATTTATCAAAGTCTGAATTTATCTCAATATTTTATGAAAAAAACTCCAACCAAATCCACACAGGTTTTTTGGGCTTATTTATTAACACACTTTCCCAAAAATTCTGTTTGTGGGAAAAAACTGATTTTCGTGATTTTTTCGGATTTTTCACTCGAAAACTCAGAATTTTGCCCTAATACTCAGAAAACTTTGGGATTTGCCAAAAAACCAGTGCACATCAAGAAATCATTGGGACTTCTCCCATTGACTTATATGCAACCTCGACAGATCTGAGATGCTGGATTTTCAGATTTTTCCCATCCTCGGGGGTTTGATAAATTCCGATTTTATAAAAATACATCACACATTTTTTGTGATATTTGCATTCAGAGTTTAGCAAATAACCCCCTTAGAGTTCAATCTATTTTTATATATGTTTTAAATTGAAAAAATACATTGTTATATGTAATATATATATATATATATATATATATATATATATATATATATATATATATATATATAAAAAAACAACAAAATACAATAATCTATTGTGTTGCAACACATTTTACAATTTTCTAGACATAAAGTTTCCGAAGGGGTGTGGAAAAAAGGGTAAGAGTAGGGGGGTTCATTGGTTCAAGTTTTAATATGTTATAGAATGGCCAGTTCCAAGCAATTGTTTATTTAGTTTTCATTATTTATTTTTTATAGTTCTTGAATTATTTGCCTTTTTCTTCTGACTCTTTCCAACTTTCAAATGTGGGTCACTGACCCCATCTAACAAAAAAATGCTCTGTAAGGCTACAAATGTATTGTTATTGCTACTTTTCATTACTCATCTTTCTATTCAGACCCTCTCCTATTCATTTTCCAGTCTCTTATTCAAATCAGTACATGGTTGCTAGGGGAATTTGGAACCTAACAACCAGGTTGCTGAAATGAAATCACAAATAATAAAAAATAAAAACCAATTGCAGATTGCCCCTTTCATATGGGTGCCCTGAACACCCATAAAGCAACGCATAGAGGCACATTTATCAAAGGTTGAATTTTAAACTCATGTGAGTTTTTAAAAACTCCCCAAAACTCCCATAAATTCGAAATTTATTAATAAAATCAAATTTTTTTTAACACAGATGAATTAAAATCGACCGAAAACTCAAATTGAAGTCAAATTGAATTTGATTCAAATTTTAAAAGCTTGATTCCAAGTTTTTTTTTTAAAAAAAAAAAAACCCCACAGAATGTCAGGAAGGCTGAAGCAATTTAGCAGGTTTTATGTGGTGAATAGTTGAATTTGAGTTCTTAAAGGGCCAGCGTATGATAAATCTAAATCTAATTTTTAAAAGAACTCAAATTGAATTTAAAAAACTCCCTAGTTGAATTCAACAGTTTTGATCAAAGTTTTTCATTAAAAAAATAAATAAAATCGATTTTGAATTTTCAATTCAACCCTTGATAAATCTGCCCCATAGTGTTTACAAAAGTTCCTGGACACACAGCGACAGATTTATCAAGGGTCAAATTTTGAGTTTATGGGATTCTCTAAAAACTCCCATCAACCAAAACCCTGAATTTTTTAAAAAAACGGGTGAATAGGATCGAGCTGCAAATTTGAATCGAATTCGATCGAATTTGATTTGAGTTTTTTTCTACAAAAGTTTTTTTTCAAAAGTCAAAATGACTCCAAATTGATTGTAGGAGGTCCCCACAGGCTAAAATACCAATTCAGCAGGTTTTAAATGAAGGAGTCGAATTTGAATTCTTAAAGGGACAGTACAAATTTTTTTTTTTTACACTTGAATCGAATTTGGACTATTCCCTAGTCGAATTACACTAAAATAAACTTGAAATTCGAATTTTAAAGTTAGAATTTTCAATTCGACCCTTGATAAATATGCCCCACAGTCTCTTGAGTCCATGTTTCCAGGCATGATTCCCTAGACAATTCTTTCCATTCCACAGCAGAACATGAATAACCTAGACCAGATCCAACATCGACTCTTCATAAAACAACTACTCTCAGATGCGGATAAAGCGATACAAGAGATTAGCAAACAAAAGCAGACCAGCCATTATTTGCCCTTTTAGCATATTCCGTGGTGTAATCTTTCCCGGGAGACAGACGGCTAAGCAGCAGGAGATGAGCAGTTTGTATGTGTCTGTCCAGGCTACCGCAGAGACAACCGTAGGCATAAAATGTATGAGAGGAATTTCAATGAGAGACAATTACCATTGGAAATGTTTTGCATTGATGACCTCACGCACATATGGGAAAATAAATAAAGCATCAAGGTCAGATGTCTTATGCAGTGCTCCGCTAGCAAATTACATGACTGTGATTAGGTGGAGCATTTGAAATGCGCTTGAAAGACTACTGTGCTCCATCCAGCGCATCTAGGGATCTACTATGACTTGACAAACATTTCTGGCAATACAAGTCTCTCACTCTCTATGCCTCAGTCTGTCCTTGTTTTGTTACTAGGGATGCACCGCACCCCCGAATCCTTTGCAAAAGATTTGGCCGAATACCGAACCAAAGCCGAATTAGCATATGCAAATTAGGGATGGGAAGAGGAAAAAAAATTTTACTTCCTTGTTTTGTGACAAAAAGTTTAGTAAAGTGCATATGCAATTTAGGATTCGGATTCGGTTCAGCTGGGCAGAAGGATTCGGCGGAATACGAATACTTCTGAAAAAGGCCAATCCTGTTACCAGGGTCTACCCTTGTCAGTTACCCCTACATAAACTTTACGTTACTGAACCAACCTGTTGGGTTTATTTCATGTTTACATGATTTTCTAGTAAGGATGCACCGAATCCACTATTCTGCAATATTCTGAAAAGGGCCAAATCCTGTTACCAGGGTCTACCCTTGTCTGTTACCCGAATCCTGCTGAATAAGGCAGAATCCTGCAAGAATCCTGGATTCCGTGCATCCGTACTTCCTTGTTTTGTGACAAAAAGTTGCACAATTTCCCTCCCCGCCTCTAATTTGCATATGCAAATTAGGATCCGGATTCGGTTTGGCCAGGCAGAAGGATTCGGCCGAATCCGAATCCTTCTGAAAAAGCCCAATCCTGTTACCAGGGTCTACCCTTGTCTGTTACCCCTACATAAACTTTACATTACTGAACCAACCTGTTGGGTTTATTTCATGTTTACATGATTTTCTAGTAAGGATGCACCCAATCCACTATTTTGGATTCGGCCGAACCCCCGAATCCTTCGCGACAAATTTGGCCTAATACCGAACCAAATCCTAATTTGCATATGCAAATTAGGGGTGGGAAGGGGAAAACATATTTTACTTCTTTATTTTGTGACAGAAAGTCATGTGATTTCCCCCCGTCCCTAATTTGCATATGCAAATTAGGATTCGGATTCAGTTCGCCTGGCAGAAGGATTCGGCCGAATCCAAATGAAAAAGGCAGAATCCTGGCCGAATCCCGAACCAAATCCTGGATTCGATCCATCCCTATTTCCTAGTAGACTTAGGCTGGAACTAGAAGGTGCGCGTCCTTCTGATCCGACGCGATGAGTGGAAGCTCAGGCGTCACGTCGGATGCGCCATATCTAATGTAAGTAATACAAATGTCGAATCTACAAACTGATTGCATTCAACACGGCACAACTGTTGGATTCAAGCGCTGCACGTCGTGTCTTCATCTGACAGTCGTGTTGTATTACTTACATTAGATTCGGCGCATCTGACGTGACGCCTGTGCTTCCTCTCATTGCATCGGATCGGAAGGACGCGCACTGTGTAGTTCCAGCCTTAAGGTATGGAGATCCAAATTACGGAAATATCCATTATCCAGTAAACCCTGGGTCCTGAGCATTCTGGATAACTATCTGCATAATTACTTCTGCCACAACCAACTAACATTTTGTCTGCGAAAATGTCCCATACCTTCTAATTCTTTCTTACTATGATTTATTCAATTGGTGAAAAGTAGTACTGCAAGTGACAACCCCCTTCTCAGGTCCCTGTCACCAGCTTTGTCTTGTGATAAATGACCTTTAAAGGAGAAGTAAACCCTAAAAATGAATATATGACTAAAAATTGCATATCGTATATAATGAACTTATTGCACCAGCCTCAAGATTCAGCTGGTCAATAGCAGCAATGATCCAGTGTATAGGGTTGCCACCTTTTCTGGAAAAAAATACCGGCCGTCCTATATATTTATCTTGTTTCCCTATTAATAACATTGGGATAAGCCTTCATTTTTACTGGCCAGGCCAGTAAAATACCGGCCAGGTGGCAACCCTACCTATGCAATGTGCACTTTTGCCCGGGTATCGCAGAACAGCCAGCCAACTGGGCTCATTAGCACCGTCTCTGGGTTTATTCCTGCAATACATAATCTAGAGCAGGGCTGTAACACCTGTAGTGCCAGGAACATCGCCCCTTAGCAATTTTAAATCAACCTGTAATTTGGTATGATTATTATTTCATTCTATTGTATTTAAATATTGATGGACCTACAACCGCCAATCTGCACAGGCTGCTGGGAATTGTGGCTGACACATTGTTACAGGCCTAAAGCTTGCTAAATTATAAACATGTTGGGCATACTGGCGTGCAATCACAAGCACAGCATCCCGTGTCATGTCCACTTTCAATCAAGAATCCAGGAAGGATCCCAACACAGTATGGGCAGAAATAAGTCTATTAATTAAATAACGGGGCGTTAATTATGATCCTATGTTTCTGACCTCCTGTCAAAATGTAAAAGCAGCCTTTTCCAGCCATGATTTATAACAGGGAGGGCTCAGTCAAACGATTTTCTTTTCTCCTTTCTTCACCTTGACCCTCGGCGTTCAAGCAGCAGCAGTATGGGAGGGATCCCTGTGTTAGAATTCTCTGCATGAAACACTATCAGATGAGATAAGGAGTTACGGTAATCTCAGAACATTAATTAAAATCCAAATGAAATCCAATGCCGCAGCTCTTTCCCTTGTTCCTAGTGATGGGCGATTTTATTCTCCAGGAGCGAATAAATCGCCAAGAAAATACGCTGGCGAAAATTCGGCAAATTTCCAACGCCGGCACCAATTCTGACGTTGGCGACAGGTAAACGGAGTTTAATGCATGTCAAATGTTGCCGGCAAGAAACTCGCGAATTACGTGGCAAAGCGGAACGGGACACTACTTGTTCCTTTTCACTCAGCAACAAAGGAGATGTAAGTAACATTTTGTACATTTTCCATATGTGTCAGAATCAGATTTGCAAACCTTTGGTCCGATTTGGGACTGTGCTGCAAAAACTGGGACATCCAGGCGTCAGGCTTCAAGGGGGTATTAGTACAGGTATGGGATCTGTTATCCAGAATGCTCGGGACCTGGGGTTTTCTGGATAATGGGTCTTTCCATAATTTGGATCTTCATTAATTAAATCTACTAGGTAAATCATGTAAACCTTAAATAAACCCAATAGTCTGGTTTTGCTTCCAATAAGGATTAATTATATCTTAGTTGGGATCAAGTACAAGCTACTGTTTTATTAATACAGAGAAAAAGGAAATCATTTTAAAATACATTTTTAATTTGGATGAAATAGTGTCTATGGCAAATAGCCTTTCCATAATTCAGAGCTTTCTGGATAACTGATCCCGTACCTGTATTCAAAACGTATTGCCATTGGTTTTCTTTAAAGTAGGTGACCCAAACTTAAATGACGTGTAATAAAGATGCTCCAGTGGCAATCCAGAATATGAGCATACATCAGCCATCTTGCTCTTATATTACATAAAAAGATTGTGCAATTGTATATCACAAGGGTGACATGAGTACTGTTATGCTGTCTGGAGCTAGGAAAGATATATACTGAATACTTCCAGTCCTAATAAACATGGAACAGGGTGTGTAGCGATCACTCAGATTTCTTACCGGAGGATTTTACTCTAATTCAGGTACAGGATGCATTTTCCGGAAAGCTCAGAATTACGGGAAGGCCATCTCTCATAGATACCATTATAATAAAATAATTAAAATTTTTTACTGTAATAATAAAACAGTACCTTGTTCTTGATCCCAACTAAGATAGAATTAAACCTTATTGGGGGCAAAACAATCCTATTGAGTTTATAAATGTTTACAAATTTTTTAGTAGACAAAGTATGGTGATCCAAATTACAGAAGGATCTCTTATCCAGAAGGCCCCAGGTCCCAAGCATTCTGGGTAATAGGTCTCATAGCTGCAGTGTGCTCTGAGTTGTAGTTAATCAACGTATAGTTGAACAACTCTATTATAGCCCCTCCTTTTATGTCCTAATAAATTATTTTTTTGAGGGAAATTTCACTACATATTCTAATTTATCAGTGAACAACTCTGTTCCCTTCTCACAATCTGGTATTGCCCCTATGTATTACCTTTAATGATGGGAAGAAGAACTGTCTGCAGAAACTGCCTCCCAAGAGAAGCACAGGGTTATGGATGGTTACACCATAAGACCAAAATTAGCCAGATTTGTTCATTATAGTGGTCTATCCCGGGACACCCAAATGCATTTATTTGGCACACAATGTGTGCACTGCGATACTGTATGAATACAGTATGGGACCTGTTATCATGAATGCTTGGGTCTTGGGGCTTTCTGTATAAGGGGTGTTTTTGTCATTTAGAGCATCATACCTTAAAGGGGTTGTTCACCTTTAAATAAAGTTTTAGTATGCTGTAGAGAGTGATATTCCAAGAAAATTTGCAATTGGTTTTCATTTTTTGTGGTTTTTGAGTTATTTAGCTTTTTATTCAGCAGCTCTCCAGTTTGCAGTTTCAGCAATCTGGTTGCTAGGATCCAAATTACCCTAGCAATCATGCATTGGTTTGAATAAGAGAGTGGAATATGAATAGGAGAGGCCTGAATAGAAAGATGAGAAATCAAAAGCAGTAATAACACTACATTTGTAACTTGCAGAGCATTTGTTTTTAGATGGGGGTCAGTGATCCCAACCTGAAATCTGGAAAGAGTCAGAAGAAAAAGGTAAATAATGAAAAAAATTATTAAAAATGAATAATGAAGAATTAGCCATTCTATAACATACTAAAATATAACTGAAAGTGAACCACCCCTTTAAGTCTACTAAATAATCATTTAAATGAGAACTAAACCCAATAGGATTGTTTTGCCTCCAATTAGGATTATTTACATCTCAGTTGGGATAAAGTAAAAGGTACTGGTTAATAAATACAAAGGAAAATAAGAAAATCATTAAAAAATTGAATTACTTGATTAAAATGGAGTCCATGGGAGATGGCCTTCCCATAATTCTGAGCTTTCTGGATAATGGGATAATGGGTTTCCGGATGATGGATCCTATACAGAGTAGGTCCTGTGAGCCTCTGGCTGTCATGAACTCTCAAAAAGGCTTGTGAAAGGCAAGAGCAGAAGGCAGAACAGCCCTTACCTATCAGATAGCGGCACACAGAAGTATAAGTGACTTGGGATGTGAGGATATATTTCTCTTGCCTTCTCTGTAGATCACAATCCGGTGTCACATATCAGCAATAAGCCACGAGAGCCGTGTCACACGTGTGTGGAACTCCAACATTTTGCTAAATCTCTTATCAGCCAGAGAACAAAATCAGCAACAAGTGGCAACTGTTAGACGGCAGGGAGGAAAAAAGCTGACAGTTCAGAAATACCGCAACACTATAAATGCCTCTGCCGAAAAACCTGGCTTTCTTCTGTAAATAATATCCTTTTACATAAACAAGGGGACTTGGGTACAGAGGCTAACCAAAGTCTCACGGCTGATCAGCAAGACTGTAATGCTGAGAAGGGTAAAGCAATAAATGTTGCCCAGGTTAGCAGGAAGGATTTACAGGTCATCTGTTGGAAAGGAAAATGGACAGAACGATGGACTGTAGAGAGATCAGGGGGCATTGTGGGCAGCGCAGGCCATAGACGGGAGCAGGTCTGCTACTTTTTATTAATCATGTTTCTATTCATTCAGGCCCTCTCCTATTCATATTCCAATCTCTTATTCAAATCAATGCATATTTGCTATGGTAATTTGCATTGGATTCGGCCGAACCCCCTAATCCTTGACAAAAGATTTGCCGAATACCGATCCGAATCCTAAATTGCATATGCAAATTAGGGGTGGGAAGGGGAAAACATTTTTTACTTCCTTGTTTTGTGACAACAAGTCACACGCTTTCCCTCCCCACCCCTAATTTGCATATCCAAATGAGGATTCGAATTAGTATCGGCCGGGCAGAAGGATTCGGCCTAATCCGAATCTTGCTGAAAAAGCAAGAATCTGGCCAAACCGAATCCTGGATTCAGCGCATCCCTAGTAATTTGTCCCCTAGCAAAACATTGCAAACTGGAGAGTTGCTGAATAAAAAGCTAAATAACTCAAAAAACACAAATAATAAAAAATGAAAACCCAATGCAAAATATCTCAGAATATCACTCTCTACGTCATAGTAAACGTTAACTCAAAGGTGAACATCCCCTTAAAAATCCCATACTTCCCAAACTGTGTTAGTAGAACATACAGTTACATAACATAATCCTTCCAGCCAGGTACGGTGTAATCAAGAGACTCTCTGAGCCGTAAGTCATAAGGATACATGGTATTAACGACAACTTGATTATGTAACGTGCTTAGTTATTTGTTACGCTATGACACTAATATATAACACAACACACAAAAGCCATGAATTACCTTGCGAGGCATATCTGCGAGGTACATCCTCAACTAAGTCATAATCAGTATCTTCTGACTCACTGAAACTTGTGTATTACAACAAACCCCCTACTGTAAGAATAATAGTAGCACTGGCTATGACCTGTATATAAGCACCCAGCCTGCAGCCTTGTGCCTTTCATAAGGTCTTGACCTCAGTGACTTCTACTATTTTTATATGATATATTTTCTTCTTCCATAGGATTAATACACAATAGTCCTAAACACTGCTGTCCTTCTATTGTTGCTTTTAATTAGGTTCCCAGCCATTTATCCTTTGTACTGTACATTCACCAGAGCTTTTCTACTCTCATTCATGACTTAGCTCTTGAATATTTCAAGCCATACATCGAGGAAGGCTCTTTGTATAAGAAATGAATTCATGGTTTCAAGCCTCCCAGCCCATACAGAATTAGCTTCTTTAGAATGTTAAGGTGTTTAAATGTTTAAACGATTCACTGCCTTTCATAGGATTTGCTTCTCTTAAAATATATATTATGTACTGAGGTTTCCATGTGTTTTACTCTTTTAGCTCAACCGGATTGTCAAGAAGTTCTTTAGGCCTGATTGTCAGCAGAAGGAATATGCTGAGTACATACAGTATCAATGGCAGCATTCATTAGCAGTGCTGTCCAGCTCCTGCCATGTCATGGGCCAAATTATATTGAATTGTATTAAACTTGAGTTGAGTAGGCTGAGGGTCATAATAACATCTTGGAGCATGGCATTTGGCCCATAGGCCTCCATTTGGACAGCCCTTCATTAAAGGGAAACTATTGCGAAAATAAAAATTTAATATAAGCTTTAGCACACTGAAATAAGAAATTTTTTAGATACAATAAATTAAAAATGCTGTAATGTTTCTGAATAATCAAGTTTATCTTCACTATCCCTCTCTCAGCATCTGTTTCTCTTCATTCAGGAGTTCGATGTCAGATATTAATTGACAGTTAGATCCAATATATCTTATGGGGGGGCTCCTTTTGCCTAGAAGATGTATTAGAGCTCACTCATTATGTCTCTCTACATGCAGAATTTGTACAAAAGGCAGTTATTTTGTTAGATTCTGTTTGTACTGGAATCATTTTTTGAATGAGCTCTAATACATCTTCTAGACAAGGAAGCCCCCTATAGGATATATTAGATGCAACTGTCAATGACTATGTGACACCCAACTGCTGCAAGAAGACAGCATGAAGAGAAACAAATGCTGAAAGAGGGATAGTGAAGATAAACTTGATTATTTCAGAAATGATGTAGAATATTTAATTGATTGTATTTACAATGATTCTTATTTCAGTATGCTGAAGCGTATATTAAATTTTTGATATTCCCCCTTCAAAGTAGCATTATACTACCTGCTAATAGGTGTGAAATAATGTCATGGTTACAATGTCAAATGCGTTTATGGGATCTACTATCCGGAGACCTGTTATCCAGAAATATTTCAACCCGCTGTCCATAGAGAAAGCAATTCTTATTTCTCGACTAATTTCCTTTGTCTCTGTAATACTTGTACTGCATCATATCATAACCTCATATTGGTTGGTAATATTTCATCTTTAGCAGCTTTAATGAATGGTGGTCCAAATTACAGAAAGACCCCTTATCTGGAAAATCCCAGTGCTCCAGCTTTCCAGACAGTATTTCCAATGCCTGCACAGTACAATGCTAATGGAAGCAAACTTCAGCACCATGGACAGCTGCTCATTCAGCCAATGTACAAGGCATTCCTATGGAATTTCTTCTTATTAACCCAAATCCTCAATGTTAACTTGCGGCTCTATACTTTTCTTTTTTTACATTCAATTTTTATACATGTCCTAGTAACTTCACTGCGGCTACTGTAGATGTGTGACGATACTCGGGGGACTGAGTGACTCCAACACGCAGTCATATTCCCAATGCACTGATACAGTAATGCTAATTATAAATAGATGCCCAAGAACCCGAGCGCCATTGCCTGTGACCTCAATGAAATGTCAGATAGAAACACCAACCCATTAAACCTTAAATCATATACTGGTACAGTTTCCAACCACCCAAGGTCATTGCTATACTGAGGCAATAAATCCCTTTCTGCAGATAAGAGTGAATTAAAAAAATGTGCCAAGACTCTATCTCCTGGCCCAAAGGCATTGGCTGTAAAATGATGCACCAACTAAACCCACCTGAGGAACTGTTTAACTACAACTTCCAGCATCCCCTGCCAACAGCTTCCTATGAGGTCATATTTACAGTGTCGGACTGGCCCACTGGAATACCAGGAAAACTCCTGCTGGGCCCAAATGTCAGCAGGCCCTCCTGCTTCTAACCATTTGGCCTGTTTCTGTATGGGAACAGAGAGGCTAAATAGATAGAATAATAAATAAAAGAAAAGAGACTTGACGTATAGAGGTCAGGAATAGAAGAAATAGTTTGGTGAGTGGGCCCATGGACTAAGGTTTTCTAGTGGGCCCCTGGCATTCCAGTCTGACACCGCATATTTATCTTTAAAAGAGATAATGACACCAGAAAATAACCTATTTGCCAAATTCTTTTACATTACCTTTCTTACCCCCATGTTCCTCTATGAGGGGCTGCCATATTTGTGCAGCAGGAGGTCATTAGCATTAGAAACTCTAACTGACAGTTTGAGAATAAACAGTCAGGTTGGCAAAACAGTCAGGTCTAGGACAACAATTATTACTAAAGCAGAACTATCAGTGAAAAACGATCAAATTACCTATTTTTAGTGTCAGTTTCACTAATAATTAGGGATGCCCCGAATCCACTATTTTGGATTCGGCCCAACCCCCGAATCCTTCACAAAAGATATGGTCAAATACTGAACTGAATCCGAATCTTAATTTGCTTAAGAAAATTAGCGGTGGGAAGGGGAAAAAATTTTTCCATCTTTGTTTTGTGACAAAAAGTCACGCGATTTCCCTCTCCGCCCCTAATTTTGCATATGAAAATTATGATTCGGTCCGGCAGGCAGAAGGATTCGGCTGAATCCGAATCCTTCTGAAAAAGGCTGAATCCTGGCCAAATCCCGAACTGAATCCTGGATTCAGTGCATCTCTACTAATAATATGTTGAAATGTATCAATACGGCTATAAACCATTACGAAAAAGATACAATTTTTATTTAGGTAAGACTTAACCCTGCTCATTGGTCAAATCACTTTATCTTGCTGGTCATTCAGAACAAGTTAGTAGATTACAAGTAGAATCCCCCATTTTACGTCTTTCAGGGGACCAGGGAAAAAGATATATGAAATCAGGGAAAACTTAAAATCAGGGAAATGTATTAAAGACCCTTAAATGTGAAGTATACAAAGGCATACCTCCCAACTGTCCCTTTTTCGGAGGGACAGTCCCTCTTTTGACAGCTCAACCTGCAGTCCCTCATTTGTACTGGAAAGTCCCTATTTTCTCTGCACTGAACAGCCAGAAAAAGAAGCAGTTTCTCATTTAATTGGCTTTTAGCAGAGAGTACAGTACACCTAACAGGTGCAAATAAAATACTTTGTAACAATTTTGAGACACAAAAAAAACTGTTTAGATTAGGAGAAATATTTTCAAATTTTGCAAAATTAACATAGTAATTAGGGAGTGTGACCACAGAAAGGGGCGTGGTCTAAAAATGTGCTGTTCTACGTGCGAAAATTTTTTTGTCTTTTTACTTCCAAAATGTTGGGGGGCATGCAAAGGAAATAAGGTCAGAAGTCATAATTGTATCTAAAACACATGTAGTGCTCCTCTTTGCTCCAGCAATGCTCACCGCTTCTGCTACTTCTCAGTCTCCTGCTCCTTCACAGTACAGCTGCATAGAAGCCCCCTCCTGCTCCACTGCAACCAGTGTTGGACTGGCCCACTGGGATACAAGAAAAGTCCCGGTGGGCCAAGGTGTCAGTGGACCCTTATGCTGCGAGACATTTGACTTATTTCATGGCCATTCCCAATTTCTAGGAGAACAAAGAGGCTAAATAGATGGAATAATTGATTATAATATGTAAAGGAAAGAGACTAGTAATAATAATAGTACTTAAGATGGCCATAGACGCAAAGATCTGATCGTACGAATCGAGGATTTGTATGATTTTCGGGCCGTGTGTGGAGAGTCCCGACTTTTTTCGTCCGGCGGAGATCGGTCGTTTGGTCGATCGGACAGGTTAAAAGATTTGTCGGCTGCCGATAATATCTCTGCGTGTATTGCCGATCGTACGATTTTCAGAGGGAGACTGTCACTAGCTTTGTCAGACATAACTATCGTATGATTGCTGTCAGGGGCAGGACATCGGCTGATCTGTTCTTTTACTACTTTATTTGATCTGAATGGTTAGTGGCAGGTCGTGGATGATGGGGAAATCTTTGCGTCTATGGCCAGCTTAAGAGTGGGCCCTTGGTCTAAGATTAATTGGTGGGCCCATAATCAAAGGTTTTTGGGTGGGCCCCTTGGTGTCCCAGTCCGACACTGACTGTAACGCACAGATTTCGCTCACAGCTTGCCATTTTTGCATGAAGAGTCACCTTTCCTTTGCCTTCCTTCTCCACTAGGGCTCCTCACTTTTGCCTGGAGAGTCACATTTGCCTCCCTCTCTCATTGCTGCTGCTGCTGTACCCAGGCTTGTCTCACTGATCAGCTGGATGTGGAAGTTTCAGGAACCGTAAATCACTAAGTAAGGGTTGTTTTTTTTTTTTTTTTTTATCTGAAAACATAGCGATTAGCATGGGACAGGGCTACAAAAACAATGTAAAACCCGGGAAAGCAAAAAATAAAACGAGGGAATTGCACCCATAGGAATGGATTGACTGTAAAAAAAAAGACGTTAAATGAAGGAAAACGTAAAATCCAGGGACTTTATTCGGGGTTATACTGTATAAGCTCTTTCTGCCCAGGATCTTCCTACACAGTGACCCACCGAATGCCCATGATACCTAAACATACTGCCCACCAAATATAACAACATCATTGGGATAATGGCGCCCAAAGTCTTACAGGGGTTATTCACTTTTAAATTAACTTTTAGTATGACGTAGAGAGTGATATTCTGAGACAATTTGCAATTGGTTTACATTTTTTATTATGTGTGGTTCTTGAGTTATTTAGCTTTTTATCCAGCAGCTCTGCAGTTTGCAATTTCAGTATTCTGGTTGCTAGGGTCCAAACCACCCTAGCAACCATGCATTGATTTGAATGAGAGACCGGAATATAAATAGGAGAGGACTGAATAGAAAGATCAGTAATAAAAAGTAACAATCACAATACATTTGTAGCCTTACAGAGCATTTGTTTTTTTTCGAAGGGAGTCAGCGACGCCCATTTGGAAGCTGCAAAGAGTCAGAAGGAAAAGGCAAATAACTATAAAAATATAAGAAATAAATGAAAACCAATTGAAAAGTTGCTTAGAATTGGCCGATCTATAGTATGATAAAAGTTACCTTAAAGTTGAACCACCCCTTTAAATAGCAGCACCCCCAGCAGCGGATGTTGGTGACTCCAGTTCGGCTATAGCTACAGAGCTGCGGATTGGCCATAAAGTTTCTCCAGCAGTAAAGTGGTAAGAGGCTGAACAGAAAACACCAAGTTAAAGTTGGGAGTGATGTCATCACATTAAAAAGCCATTAAAGCAACAAATAGAGTAATTATTAGCAATTCTCCAGATGACATTGGCACACATTCACTCTGTTGTTCCCACTTTCCCCAGGACTATGGCCAATGGAGGGCACTCTCCTGATGGAAAATTTGGGGGTACAGGGGAAGCAGTAAGGCAGGTCTCGCATGTAAATAACATTACAGGTAGGTAAGAAGCTAAGTGCAGGGTATTATCCCCTACTGAAGGGACCTGATTGGAAAGCAACAAGGGAGGCATTTGCCAATAAGAAGTGGAGGGCACTTGTAGCACCTACAGGAACAAGGGGGTAAATGAGCATTGATTCCCCAGGCAGCACATTAACCCATTACCTGAAATCACTGTAGGGATGGATGATCCACACTCCTGCGGTTTTAACCCTCTCCTGCTCCTTCTCCACTGCCTTCTGGCTGCCAAACATGCGAAGGGAGAATTTATTGACCCCCGGTTGCATCAAGGAGCCGAACTGTCGCTGCATGAAGCCGTAGGGTCGTCTGGGCCCCTCTGCGTCCTCAAATCCAACCACGGGGTCGTCGGCGGTGGTGTCGGTTTTGAAGCAGACGGAGTTGCCATGCTCCTTGACGCTGGAAGTGCTGGCAGTGAGACTTTTCTCCGCTTTCCTCTGCGATACATTATTGCCATCGTCTCTGCTGTTGGTGGAGGAGTTTAATTTGCTTTCCATGCTGGGGACAGCTGAGCGGCTCGGGGGGGAAGAAGCGCTGAAGCTGATGGGCACGGGGAGCACCTGCTCTGCTCCTCTCCTGCTCCTCTCCTGCTCTCATGTGATGCCCTTCAGGAGCTCAGTCTGTCTCCTCTGCAGCTTCTGCTCCTCTGAGCTCCGGACTCCTCAGCTCTGCAACTGACGCTCACTGTCGCCATCTGCCGGCTCAAACCAAACCTCCAACCTCCTGATTCCTTTAAATACCTGGTGACATTGAACTCAGTCCTTGAACAAAGGGCTGTTGATTTTCCTTCTGCCGCCAGTGACCTAAGCCCCTTGTACTTTATATAGACTTACCATATTTCTTTATACTAATTAAATTTCTATGTACTTACTGTATTTCTATATACTCGTTATATTTCTATATACTTACTGTATTTCTATATACTCCTTATATTCCTATATACTTACTGTATTTCTATATACACCTTATATTCCTATATACTTACTGTATTTCTATATACACCTTATATTCCTATATACTTACTGTATTTCTATATACACCTTATATTCCTATATACTTACTGTATTTCTATATACACCTTATATTCCTATATACTTACTGTATTTCTATATACTCTTTATATTCCTATATACTTACTGTAATTATATATACACCTTATATTTCTATATACTTACTGTATTTCTATATACTCCTTATATTCCTATATACTTACTTTATTTCTATATACTCATTATATTCCTATATACTTACTGTAATTATATATACTCATATTTCTATACTCATTATATTCTTGTATACTTACTGTATTTCTATATACTCATATTTCTATATACTTACTGTATTTCTATATACTCACTATATTTCTATATACTTACTGTATTTCTATATACTCATATTTCTATATGCTTGTTATATTTCTATATACATACTTTATTTCTATATACTCATTATATTCTTGTATACTTATTGTATTTCTATATACTCATATTTCTATATACTCATTATATTTCTATATACTTACTGTATTTCTATATACTCATAGATATCCCAATTGCCTCCTTTATTACAATGAACTTCAGCAGCCGCACTTGCCTTCACAGCCAGTGTATAAATCATTCCCATCATACTGTATGTCACAATACACACGCCTGTAACCCACTAACAGACTTGCAGCTGCTCTTCCCCAACACAAAAAAGGACAAGACATATACAATACTGAATACTCTGCTGCAAATTTAATAAGATTAAATGGATAAAAAAAAATGGATGCAGATATTACCCAGAGCTTTAATAATCATATGACTTTGTGTTCAGCCAAACCAGATCCAAAAGGGTTTTCCCAGTCGTACAAAAAGGTACTTGGATTCTGCAGAAACCTGGATTCAGTGGGACCCATGAGTTCATGCTGACGGGCAAGGCTGCAGAATGTTTTCATTAAACAAGGTGGTTCACAATTACATTAACTCTTAGTATGTTCTAGAATGGCCAAGCAACTTCAAATGTGAAGTAGTTGGCTGATTCCTGAGCCTGAAATTAATTGGGGTTTTAGCCAGAGGTAATGGGAGAAAGCTGTGGCAGGATTGTAGCCAGAAACCACTGGTGGATATAGTAGCTTGTTCATAGGATGAAGTTATCACCCAGCCCCCATTCACCTTTCCATCATCTCCTTTCCTATTTATCATAAGGTATAATTCTAATGTGCCCCTTGATCTACCAGCATACCCTTCCTTTGATGTCTAGAGTCCCTGGGCTTCACACATGACTCTAAAAGAAATGCTTTTAACACATTGACACGTCTTATAAATGCACCGTCTGTATAATGGGTCAGTAAAAGATTAATTGGTATTCTCATAATACATCTGGTTAATCACCACAAATAATCATCAACAACCTAATGATTTTGTGACGAATAGTTGGCCCTGAACGGTTTAGTTGCATTGTTCTCTGGTTATTTTGGAGGAGGTATTTCAGTTGACTGCCCCCTCCATGAAAAACTAGAAACAACTGGAGGGCTATTTATGGTGTATAAAATTCAGTAGTGTGAGTATTGTATAGTTAATATATTTGCTGAATACCTGACAGCCTAAGGTTCTCTGGCAGCTGCAATGAAACCATAGCTGGAGGGGTGCAAGGTGCACACCCCAAACATTCACGTGCCAGATGATGCCATTCCAATACAAATGCAGAGGTTAAAAGAGAACTAAACCCTAAAAATGAATGTGGCTAAGAATGGCATATTTTATATAGTGAACTTATTGCACCAGCCTAAAGTCTCAGCTTGTCAATAGCAGCAATGATCCAGGACTTCAAACTTGTCACAGGGGGTCACCATCTTGGAAAGTGTCTGTGACACTCACATGCTCAGTGGGCTCTGATTGGCTGTTGAGAAGCTAAGCTTAGGGCTCGTCACTAATTATCCAGCAGAAAATGAGGTTGGTCTGTAATATAAGCTGATGCTACAGGGCTGATTATTAAATTCTGATGCTAATTGCACTGGTTTCTGTGCTGTCATGTAGTAATTATCTGTATTAATTACTAATCAGCCTTATATAGTGACATTTCTATTCTATGTGTACTGTATATTGTGAGTGGGTCCCTAAGCTCAGTAAGTGACAGCAGCACAGAGCATGTGCAGTGAATCAGCAGAAAAGAAGATGTGGAGCTACTGGGGCATCTTTCTAGACACAGATCTTTACTGCTAAAGGGCTGTGGTTGCCTTGGGCTGCTACAGAAAAACAAAATGTACAATATTTCTAGACTACTTCTTTAGTTTAACTTTAGTTCTCCTCTAAAAGGTGCTCTGGAACCAAATACTGATCTTATGGAAAAAGATTGGAGTTTATTACATCCCTCTGTCCATTTCCAAAACAAGTTGCAGTGTCTTGTTTTGACTTTTCCCAATAGGATCTCTAGGAAAGTCCTACATCTCACCTCCTCTGCGCGAAGAATACAGTATTCATCACTACAATCACTTCGAATTCATTTATTCGGGAGACATTCCAGTTTAAAGTTTGATTTTCAAAATGACAGGCAAGTCACAAGAATATCTCCTGACTGAGCTGTGAAATATGAGAGCCTTTCTCACACCGGGACATCAAGGCTTCCTCCAGCTTTGATATGGCAACAGTAGCAAGAAGGCGAATAGAGAGACATGTAGCATCAGCAGCAGCTCTTGCAGTTAAATCTCCGGCCATTGGTCGCAGGTTTGTTATCTGGTGCTGGGAATGACTGGGTGATAGAAAAAAAAAAGGGAAATTGATTAAACAGACCCTTTTTTTTCACAGCTTATAACATGCAGCAGGAATAATAGGCTTTTGAATGAAGCCCTGCTGCAGGTTAGACCCAGGGCATGGATTCTGCGGGGAGAACATACAGTGCTAGAATAACATCTGCATCCAAATGGGAATTAATCACATTCATCAGCACTAGCAGTATTTCAGAGCGTTTTGTGCTGTACTACAACTCCCAGCATCATTCATCAGCCTGCAGCTAAATGGCCCAATATCTGGTACCGATTGACTTCACATATGGCCTGCAAAATAGCACTTATCAAATCAGTTAGCTGCAGGACTATGTGTAGGTTCACGAGCTGTAGTTGATGGCTCCATACATTGACTCAGTCAGGTTTTACTCACTCCAGAGGGTGATTTGTCCAGTGTTTTCGTGGGGCCCACATGTGCAAACAGGCATATACCTCTTTTACTGGTAAAGCCACGGGCACGCACATCCAGTACTGGGGCATTGTGCGCATTGAGTTATACAGTTTTCCTCTGAAATCCACAATGTGGTACACATGCAGAAAAATGATAGGTGCAATCTATGGCATCTGTAGGTGACCCTAATCCTGATGGTGGACCCAAAGGTTGCATTGTGCAAACCTCTGCAGTGCCAAGCTGAGCAGATACAGGGACTGCCTGGGGGTGGTCTGCCACTTTGTCTGACATAAGAAACTTAAAAAAGAAGTGCAAAAATAGGTCCTAGAAAAATTTGCACATTGAAGTGCAAAAAAAATGACATTTCGCACCTTGCTCCAGCTGCCTTTGCGCTGAGGTTGAGCCTCATTCCGCATGCATCACTGACTGCATTTGGCAGCAGGTTTCACATGGATGTTCCCTGGAGCTCCCTCGTCATTGAGAATGAGCAAGTTGGGGCGGTGCAATGTAAAGGAGAATCCTTTAATGTGCCCATAACAGGCAATATTATGGAGCACCCTTGTGTCTGTTTCATTCTGCACCTTGACTAGGGTTTTTTTTATTGTGATGTAAGGTGCTCCATTTATGAGATAAAAGCGGTGCAATTTAGCATTTCTTGTACCTGTTAAAGGGGTGGTTCACCTTTTTAGTATGGTATAGAATGGCCAGTTCTAAACAACTTTTCACTTGTGTTTTACTAGAGGTTCTATGAGTCTCTCGGATGACACACATAGGATGAAAAAGAAATACGTTACTGGATAGCAAAATGAGCAAAGCAGCCCTCTCTGCAACCAAGACTGGGAGATCCTGAAACAGTCCGCAGATCGAACTTCTCAAATGGTCCACAAAGGTGCTCTGGCAGCGTGCACAATCTCCACAGGCGAAATCTCAGCTGACCGAATGGAGACCCCCAATTTATATATGCTCAAAAACAATGAGCTCATACATTAAATCACTTGGTTAATAACAGATCTTGCTTCTAGTGATGGACAAATTTCTTCCATTTGCTTTGCTGAAAAATTTGCCAATTTCCAGCGAAATTTGCATAACGGCGAAAAATCCAACAATTCCAACACCACCGACAATTCCGATGTGCATTATAGTCAATGGGTGCCTTTAATTTTCATTGGCATCAAAAAAATTTCACTGCAAATTCACTAATTTATTTGCCGGCGGTGAAATGTGGAAATTTGCCATGAATAAGCACCTGGCGAATAAATTCACCCTTCACTACTTGCTTCCCATGCACTCATCAGGATCTGGACAGACTCCCAACAAGCACATCCGAAGCATAAATCTTATCTAGTCAACTAGTAGCGCTTTCTTACATATTCTGCCTCTGGTTATAACAAAAGGAAAGCCCCATGAGAACTTCCAGAAGTCACAAACATATTAGCAACAAATACAAGTATTAGGTCATTGACTAATTGGGTTCAATAGTTTCTCTTGTACAAAGCTTCGTTATACACAATTATTGGTTATAAAACTGTCTTATATACTATATTGGGTTCAACAGTAGAACAGTTATTTGTGTTATATTTATCAAAGTACCATCACGAGCCATTATTGATAATAGTGCTTTGTGTTATATTTCTATCAAAGTCTTATATTTGTATCAATTGGTTGTCATTATTTATCATTTATACTTTTTGAATTATTTGCCTTCTAATTCTGCCTCTTTCCAGCTTTCAAATGGGGGTCACTGACTCAAAATGACTCAAATGCCCTGTAAGGCTACAGATATGGTTATTGCTCCTTGTTATTACTCATCTTTCAGTTCAGGCCTCTCCTATTCCTATTCCAGTCTCTTATTCAAATCAATGCATGGTTGTTTGGGTAGTTTGGACCCTAGCAACCAAATTGCTCAAATTGCAAACTGGAGAGCTGCTGAATAAAAAGCCAAATAACTCAAAAACCACAAATAATAAAAAATGAAAACCTATTGCGAATTGTCTCAGAATATCACTCTCGACATCATACTGAAAGTTAACTCAAAGGTGAACAACCCCTTTAAGAATGTGCAACGAAACTCCATTGATGCAAGACACAAGAGAACACACTGATCTGTAAACTCCATGATTTGAATATCATCTATTTATCTATGACCTAAACAACCATAGATTTATTCTCAGTATCACTGAAAGAGATTGAGCCCTGAATGTTGCTGATGCTTTAATGCACACACACATATACAGTATGTATCCACTTTATGGGGCCGATTCACGAAATTCGAGTGAAGGGTTCGAATGAAAAAAACTTTGAATTTCGAAGTTTTTTTGGGCTACTTCGACCATCGAATGGGCTACTTCGACCTTCGACTACGACCTTCAACTTCGAATCGAACGATTCGAACTAAAAATCGTTCGACTATTCGACCATTTGATAGTCGAAGTACTGTCTCTTTAAGAAAAAGTTTGACCCCCTACTTCGGCAGCTAAAAGCTACCGAAGTCAATGTTAGCCTATGGGGAAGGTCCCCATAGGCTTGCCTGGGATTTTTTGATCGAAGGATTTTCCTTCGATCGTTGGATTAAAATCCTTCGAATCGTTCGATTCGAAGGATTTAATCGTTCGATCGAATGAAAAATCCTTCGATCGATCGCAGGATTTGCGCAAAATCGTTCGACTTCGATATTCGAAGTCGAACGATTTTAGTTCGCAGTCGAATATTGAGGGTTAATTAACCCTCGATATTCGACCCTTCGTGAATTGGCCCCCAAGTGTATCCTACAATCCTGTAGAAATGAGTGTTCTTATGCATTATCATTATACATGTCTGTCTGTGCAACCCCTTGTGTATATGCGAGTAAAGCAAAGCTGTGTGACTTTCCTGTGCCGACAGATTGGTTGCCGGTGCTATGAGTTTACACGAAATAATCCTTAGCACACATTTGCATTTGTGTCTATAAATCCTGTTTCTGCTGGCACATTTCATATGAGGCCCATGCACTGATAATCAGGCAGAGGCTCGGGATTCTGAGAAATGTACTCTGGAGGGATAAAGGATCTGATTGGGACTGGGGCTTATAAATGAACATATAAAGGGTCATTGATATCAAAAAGAAAGGACATTTTCATGTTCACATTAATACAGAGTGGAGAACGTGGATTAACGTGACGTTATGATCATGGCCCAGGACTCATGGTTCTGTTATATGAAGTCTCCTGTTCTGAAGGTCAGTGTTGCGGCTGGCGCTGTTCCAAGTCACAAGGCTGCAGGTACAGCTGTTTTTTTCATCCCTTTGTATTTATAGTCTTTGCTATACTTGCCCTATATCTCACTTTAACTGCCAGCTCCCACAAATGCAGAATTGGGTTGTAATCAGCTTGTAGTATTTAAAGGGGAACTCCGGCTTCCAACCCAAAATTTGAGAAAGAAGCCCACAAAACACAGAACCCCCTAATATACTAATCACAGTTACCTGTTTCTTCAAGTATGAATAAATGCCATTTTCTATGCTGCAATCCAGCTGGTTAACAGTTCTTCTCTTTCTACAACATTTGAAATCCTGGCAGGGAAGGAGGGACTAAACCAGGCATGTCCAAAGTCAGGCCCGGGGACCAAATGCAGCCCGTTTCCAAATTTTCAGCCTCCATCATGAAATGAATAATAATGCGGCCTGCCAGCACAGTGCAATCGCCTAGCCGTAGCAGTAATATTTGGTCACATTAGTGAAATGATCTGCCACTTGGTCTATACTGCTGCCTGTGTGCTGAAGGTGTTAGTAATAGACACGTACTGGCATATAGTGACGCACCAACTTCTTTAGGGCTGAAGGTGTCAATAGACATACTGACATGCCTGTACAGTAAACTAAAGACGTATGCGAGAGCAGCACCTCACTATATGCCAGTACGTGTCTATTACTAACACCTTCAGCACACAGGCAGCAGTATAGACCGAGTGGCAGATCATTTCACTAATGTGCCCAAATATTACAGCTATGCGATTCCTTGTTTAAATTCGTTAAATGATGTTAATGGTTCAAAGAATGTCAGGCTGAATGGTCGGCCCCCACACATTTTCACCTCACCAAATCTGGCCCTTGTTGCAAAAAGTTTGGACTCCCCTGGACTAAACACTGATGTTACAAATTGTAACAATGTCTCCACAGCTTACAGACAGCATGCATGAACTACATAACCCACAATGCATTGCACTGTGTTGTTCATTTCCTTATTGAAATCACGTGTACGGAACACATTTTAGGACATCCTGCAGTGAAACACATGTCCTTCATGCGATGTTCTATGCCTTCAGAATTGCGTATCGGTTGCTTTTACCGTCACTCATCGTCCAAATCTGCAGTCACACCTCCATCCTCTACCCTCCCTTCTCAGCCGTCAGTCATACGAACTCCACCCTCAGCCTTCTGCCCTCAGCCCTCAATCCCCTGCCCTCAGTCTTCTGCCTTCCACCCTCAGTCCTTTTAGTCCTCTTCCTTCTGCCCTATTCCCTCCGTCCTCGCTGCTCAGCTCTCCTCCCTCAGATCTCTCTTTTCAGCCGACATTCTTATCCATAAGTTTCTAAAGTGGTGAGTGAGGGCGGAAGGAAGAGGACGGAAGGAAGAGGACTGAGGGTGGAAGGCAGATGACTGAAGGAGGAGGATGGAGGGCTGAGGGCAGAAGGTAGCAAAAGCAACCGATGCGCCATTCCGAATGCATAGGACTTTGCAGAAGGACGTGTATTTCACTGCAGGATGTCCTTAAAAGCATTCCGTATCACGTGTGCAGGGAATTGTGGGGTTTGGAGGTTGCAGACTGGGGACAGATGGGTGTTGATACAAAGTAACGGTAGTCAGACAGCTCAGCAAAGTAGTCAGAAAGATCAGCAGAAGAGCAGGGGGCTAGGCTTAGGGAACTGTCAGAAACCATTAAAAATCGTGTAAAGTCTGCATATTGTTTAATTGATGTATATTGCAAAGTTGCTTGAAATGATGTCTCCTTTTCAAAAAGCTTAAGTTATGTTTTTGCGGAGTTCCCCTTTAAGCTCCTGTAGTTCAACAGCAGCCATGAGTAGGGTTGTCACCTTTTCTGGAAATAAATAACGCCTTCCTATATATTTTTCTGTTTTCCCTATTAATAACATTGGGATCAACCATAATTTTTTACTGGCCAGGCCGGTAAAATACCGGCCAGGTGGCAACCCAAGCCATGACCCAACATGTTCAAAGATATACTGCCACTTGCAAGGAATTGGCGCCAACATATTCCCCTTCAATAATAAATCATAGATGTTCCATTAGTTTTGTTAAACTATATGCAGATAAAAAGATATATAATCGTCCGTGACTTCTTAGTATTTTTTTTTAAAAGTGGAGGTCAGGGTGCAAAAAATAGATGCAAACTGCAATATTTTTTGTACTTTTCTCTCCATGTCCCCATTTACTTTATTATTCACTTTTTATTTAGCAAACAGGTACTCTAAGGTCCACTCCTAGGACAGCAGCTTTAGGGGGCAGCCTTCAGTGTCTATATGATAAGCAGGGCCGGATTTCAGCACCGCTCTACGGAGCGCCGGAGCACTGGGGATCTGCGTGTTCCCAATGCTCCTTAGCTTGCCGCCCTTGGCCCGGGCCTTTGTGGACTTGCCACAAATCGGGCCTGATGATAAATATAAATGTGCAAAAAAATCTCCCCTGCCGTCTCCAGATAACAGCCAGCTAAATCCAGCTGTGGCTGGGGGTGTTCCTCAACAACCTTGATCAGTGCATAGAGCAGGTATTGACCATAGAGCAGGTATTTTGTGTGCATTCCCCCAGGGACGGATTTAAATAGCGGGAACTGCTAGGCCAGCTGTCACTTGTCACCCCCTCCCCTTCACCTGTGCATATGCACACATTTCCTTTGTTGCGTCTGGAGCACTGGGGCTTGCACATGAGAAATTCTAAAAACTATCAAATCTCCTACAAATCCCCAGTGGTTTGGAACCAATGCGGATGTGACTGGGTGGCATTCCGCCCCTTAAATCCTTCTGCCCTCGGCATGGGCCTTTGTGGCCTTCCCACAAATCTGGGCCTGCATGCTCCACACAAGGGCTGGGGGACAATCTGCAGTTCAGTGCCATATTACAGCCCTGCCTTTCCCATACGTTGCTTTTGGAGTCTTTTTACCCTACAGTATGGAGCCTGCGTTTGGCAGTGCCTTATTTATTAGATACTGGTGGGGGTGGGGAAAAAATCATCCATACCTCCCAACTGTCCCGTTTTTTGTGGGACAGTGATTTTGACAGCTCAACCCGCAGTCCCGGATTGTTACTGAACCATCCTGACTTTCTCTTTGATCTCCTACACTGAACAGCCAGAAATAGGTACCAAAACTTAATTGGCTTTTGGCAGAGAGCCCAAAATACATGGCAGATGCACTTAGATACTTTTGTAACCATTTAAAAAAAACAATTGTAACTATTTAAGATAAGCAGGTCTTGGGGAAACTGTGACTTGCAGCTTAAAGGGCAATTCACCTTCATTAGCAAAACTGTTATAACACATACAAACCACAGAAATCTGTTCAGATTTTCATAAGCTGTCAAATTTTGTAAAATTAATGTGTAATTAGGGGATGTGGCCACAAAAATGGGCAGAGTCAAAGAATTGCAGCAAATCTTTTTGTCGCTCTTTCTATTTCCAAAATGTTGGGAGGTACGAATCATCATTCAGGCATGCAATTTAAGGAGTATCATCAAGGTGCCTTGCATTTGCCAGTGTTGGGTGAATAAGCAGTAAAGTGTGACTGTGTGCACCTTAGTGCACTTGTACTTGCATGTAGCCTAGTAAATTATCCTTCCTGTAGCCAACAACCTTGTGAATGTTTTGAGAGAATGACCAATATCCCCCACTTCATCTGCAAGTGGTATTTATGGTGTCCAGTCTACCTGTCAGATAACTGACACATACACTGGACACCATAAATACCACTTGCACAATTTATATTGATTATTGCCTGGGAATACATTCCTGACGAAACCTCAAATACCTGAAATGCAAAATTAAAAAAGCTTAGCATTTGACAGTCTTAGAATCTGAAGCCTGACAGTCAGGAAAAAGATATAATATTCAAACTTGGCTCTGTCTTTCTAAATTGAAAAATTGACATTTTAAAAAATAGTTTGTTTTTTCCTAATATATGGAATGCATTTTAGGGCTTCTAATATAGAAAGTATTTGTGTTGGCTTGTATAATTGCTGCAGTTTACCACTGTAAATGATTGCATTCACCATCCATTGTGTCTTCTGGTTTCTCTGTCCCTGCTAACTGCCACCTCGAACTGCCAGCACATTCCCACCCTTGCTGACAGTGTAAGTTTGAGTCTAGCTCAGACATTGTCACAGGAGACATATAATAATTTACATCATATTTTATCCTTTACATGGCAATAGCCTCCAAGATACAGTAGATGAACACATGTAACTGACCCAGAGGCATAAAATGCTTGTAAGGGGTCAATTATGATCTCAAGTGTTGTGAGCAAAGTGCAGTTTTGAGCACTATTGCTCAGTTTGTTTTTTTCACAGAATTCCAGCATTTTTACTCTTGCCAAGGAGAGTTACGCCTGATGCAGTTGTGGCCAGTACATCAAAATGAATGCAGTTTCACTTGCACTTCGATGTTAGTGCTAGTTGGAGACATTTTGGTGTTTTCCAGGTCTGGTGTTGGGGGGCGTGAGAAAAGGGCATGCAACTGATTCTTTAGAAGCAAGTGCACTTTGCCTATTGGGGCAGGATTTGGAGGGAATCCTGGAGCTACTGCTGGGTCTGGAGATGGGAGAGTGGAGCAGACATGGCGCGCTCATATCACAGAGTGAACGTGCACCTCGTCCAACTGTCATCTAGAGCGTTCCTCTTTCAAACTCTTGCCCGCTCCTATTAAAAATAATGCACACACATTTTCCCACATCTCCTGCGCACTATGTGGGAAAAAAGGAGGGCTTAGGAGGGCGAGTACTGAGTGACGAGAGCTGAGAGGGGAGAGGCTGAGGGCTAAGGAAGCAGAATAAAGCCACGAGGGGGGAGAAGTTTGGGCAGCATGGAGGAGTCAGTGCACGCTTCAATCAGTGAGTAAGCAGCAACTTTTTAGCTGACTCGAGTATAAGCCAAGGTAGACTTTTTCAGCACATTTTGGGTGCTGAAAAACTCGGCTTATACTCGAGAATATGTGGTAATAGATTTGCAGTAGTTCTAAAATTTTTGTTTTATGATCAGAATCAATTTGATTAAAAAAACAGAGACCAATTATCTATAAACCTGCAATAAAATATCTTTCATAGAAGGTGTATAAGAGTAAAGATTTTTTCGTGGTTGCAGTAACACGGAGGATCAAGTTAGCGATCATATAGATAGGATTTACACTGCCTTGCCCCAGAAATAAAAGGTGAACCAATAATTAAGAGGGGGAAAGCTGGGGACAAGTCAAAACATATTTTTAACTTCAAGGTACTGTTTTATTAAAACAGAGAAAAAAGAAATAAATTGTAATCATTTTAATGATTTTATTAAAATGGAGTCTATGGGAGATGGACTTTCCATAATTCAGAACAATCCGTATTACTGGTTTCCAGATAACAGACTCAATACCTGTATCTGGTTTTGTTGTGATGAGAGGATGTAGCATTTTTGTGATGGGACATCCTTGAGTACTAGATGGAAGTAACATGATGTGAGCTCAGCCGGCCTCTATATATAGTTCCCACATTCACGCTTCTTTGACATTGCTTTGAAATATTTACTAGTGATGGGCGAATAAATTCGCCAGGCGTGAATTTCCGCATTTCTCCAACGCCTAATAAATTTGCGTAATCCAGTGAAAATGTTTTTGTCGCCGGCGTCAAAAAAATTTGGACGCGCATTGGAAAGGTCGCTCGCGTCAAAACCGTTGCATGTCACTATTCGGACGCCCATTGCGCCGGCATAAAAATTGATGCGTGCATAATAATTGACGTGAATTGACACAAAATTTATGGGGGTGTCAAAATTCAAGTTTCGCAATTTTTTTGCGTCTTTTGCGGGAAATTCAAAAATTTTCCGGGAAAGCGAAACCGGAGAAATTCGCCCCTCACTAATATTTATATTTCAGGCAATAACAGAAATCACATTCATTATGTGCAATAAAATAAAAGCTACATTTCTATTAAATAAAATGCAGCAGAAATTCCCAAGACCTTCAAATATTTGGCCAGATTTTCTGATGCATGCACTACTATATCACTCCAAATCAGTACGATAAAATGTAATATTTTATACAATGTATTTTCATGACTTGATTGTATATTTTCCTGTCATAATACAAACTCTGTAGGATTTGGAAAGGGCCCAGAATTGGCTAGTTAGATTCCCTCCCTCTATTCACATCTGTCATCTGTTCTCGTGTTTGGTTCTCATGCTGAGGGGGTCAATGTGTAACAATGTCTTGAAGTGTTTCTGGCAGAGACTGCAGACTGGGCCATTTTTCAATCGTAGGTCCTACAAGGTTGTGCAATGAACATACAATCAAGTGACTTGGATCAAAATACTTGTACAACACGGGGGCAGGTCAACCCTACATTGTATAAGGCACCCCCAGAAGTAAACAAACTGGGGCTCATTTATAATAATAATTTATAATTAAGTTTGCGAAGAGCAGAATGATTTACACATTGAAAATATTTGCCCTGCGCATGGTTATATTTATAAAGTTGGATGAGTGGTGTACCTAATGCGCAAACTGAATTTCGAATTTTTTTTCATACTGCGAAGAATGTCCATAACAGCTTTTTAAATATGGCGAAAAATGCAAATTGCGAACACTCTGCATCTGAGTTATGCCAGAACTTTGGTGGCGGAGAAAATATTCGCAAAACAGTTTCACAAATTGCGGATTTAAGTTAGCGGGGGTCATTTATAAAGTTTGTACAGCGTATGTTTTTTCATAAATTGTATTGCCCATGTTTTTTTCCTGAACGCTAATATATTGCACTGCTCTGCCAGTCTTTCCGGCTTTTTGCGAATTCGCATTGTGAATAAATTTTTGCAAATGGCTCGCAAATAAGACGGGAGTTGGCGCGAGCACACCCAGTTGGGCATTGGATTGTGAGGAAATATAGCGTTGACAGTAACTTAGGGGCCGATTCACTCAGCTCGAGTGAAGGGTTCGAATGAAAAATACTTCGAATTTCGAAGTATTTTTTGGGTACTTCGACCATCGAATGGGCTACTTTGACCTTCGACTACGACCTTCGACTTCGATTCGAACGATTCGAAGTAAAAATCGTTCGACTATTCGACTATTCGATAGTCGAAGTACTTGCCCTTTAAAAAAAACTTCGACCCCCTACTTCGGCAGATAAAACCTACCGAAGTCAATGTTAGCCTATGGGGAAGGTCCCCATAGGCTTGCTAAGCTTTTTTTGATCGAAGGATTTTCCTTCGATCGTTTGATTAAAATCCTTCGAATCGTTCGATTCGAAGGATTTAATCGTTCGATCGAACGAAAAATCCTTCGATCGATCGATCGCAGGATTAGCGCTAAATCCTTCGACTTCGATATTCGAAGTCGAAGGATTTCAATTCGAGGGTCGAATTTCGAAGTATTTTTAACTTCGAAATTCGACCCTAAGTGAATCTGCCCCTTAGTGTTTGCAAAACTGTTTTGCAAATATTTTCTCGGCCACCAAAGTTGTGGCGTAATTCAGTCGCAGAGTGTGCGCATAAATATTTGCGATTTTTGACATATTTAAAAAGCTCTTATAGACATTTGCATTGTGAAAAAAAATTTGCAATTCTGTTTGAACCACACTTATTCAGCTTTATAAATATAACCATGCGCAGGGCAAATATATTCACTTTGTGAACCAATCTGCCTTGCGGGAAGTTTATAAATGACCCCCACTGTCAATGCTATTTTCGCGCACAACAACTTTGCCCACAGGCTGCACACACGCAAACACCTGTCCCTTTTGAGAAAATTTATTCACAATGCGAATTTGCAAAAACCGCAGTGCAATATTTTAGGGGCAGATTTACTAAGCTCGAAGTCCAAAAAGTCTGAGTTTCGAAGTCATTTTTTGGATACTTCGACCATCGAATAGGATTCTTTGGGGTATATTTATCAAAGAGTGAAGTTAATAGTGAAGTTCCGCCACTAGAGTGAAATTCCGCCACTCTCCATTCATTTCTATGGGATTTTTATAGGCGTATTTATCAAAGGGTGAACTTTCACTTTCACCCATTGATAAATACGCCTTTCAAAATCCCATAGAAATTAATTGAGAGCTGCGGAATTTCACTCTAGTGGCGGAACTTCACTCTTTGATAAATTTAGTCTGCGAATTTACTTCGACTTCGATTCAAATTAAAAATCGTTCGAATATTCAACCATTCGATAGTCTGTCTCTTTAAAAATCCTTTGATTTCAGTACTTCGCCAAATTAAAGCTACCAAATTGCTATATGGCCTATGGGGACCTTCCAGTGCATTTTTTAAAGTTTTTGGCATTGAATAAAAATCCTTTGATCGATCGCTAAAAATTGTTTGAATTGTTCGATCCGAAGGATTTAATCGTTCGATCAAACATTTTTTATTCGACCCTTGATAAATCTGCCCTTTAGTGTTCAGGAAAAAGCATAGGCAAAACAACCATTTGCAAATAAATATGCGCTGAGTTGTGGCCCTTGTATGAACTGTTTCCAGTTTCTAGGTCTAGGATAAACTCCAGGAATGGAACACATTGTCCCCTAAATTCTTAACATTCACCAAACTGAAGAGTTGGTATAGTTGATATCAAGGTTCTGTAGTAACGACTTCTCCTTATAGCCCTATACGTTCTTTGTGTCTTCAGAAAAATTCAAGTGTGAGAGTCACGTAGGGAAACAAAGTGCTACGTAGGCCAATTTGCTCTCTGGACTTCTTCCCAGACACCATTGTATCCAGCTGTCTCTGGTCACAGTCACCAGCAAATCGTTGTTGCTTAACAGACTTCTTGGCAAGTTGACTCGCATGGGAGACACTCGGTCCCTGGAATATCTGAAATGATTTTGTTTTTGAAAGAATAAGCAATTACTAAGCGCATCTGTAAATACAGCAGAAGTTGCTGCAATCTTGACATCAGTATTATTTTCTATTTCATTTCCTTTTCTTTTTTTTTGTATGCTCATCCTTTTTATCAGAGCTTTCTTACTGTTACGTCCCTTTACAGATTACAGTGGCCGCCAGCCAAGTGGTTGGATGCAGAGACCTTGTTCTGCTTATTGCCTAAGCTAAATGTCAAAGGTGAACAAAGTGATTAAGTGCTCCTCTTATAGTCCTATCACACTTATCTCTGCTACAAGTGGATTTGCTGCCATCTTTCTAATGAAGTAAGGCAGAAGGATTTAGTCTAGCTTTCAGGCAACGGCTGAGCTCTCTATAGATGTGATTTGCAGAGCAGTATAATGAGATTCTTAACTTTACATTGGATATGCCTCGGTAATCATACAGCGACATGAAATATTATATATGTTGGCCTTGATCCTTTATTCATCTGGGAGTCAGTATTTACTGACAAAAAAAAGTTTATTTTTCAAACACTTAGGGGCAGATTTACTATGGGTCGAATCTCGAGGGTTAATTAACCCTCGATATTCGACTAGGAATTGAAATCCTTCGACTTCGAATATCGAAGTCGAAGGATTTAGCGCAGAAAATTCGATCGAACGATCGAAGGATTATTCATTCGATCGAACGATTAAATCCTTCGAATCGAACGATTCGAAGGATTTTAATCCAACGATCGAAGGAATATCCTTCGATCAAAAAAACTTAGGCAAGCCTATGGGGACCTTCCCCATAGGCTAACATTGACTTCGGTAGCTTTTATCTGCCGAACTAGGGGGTCGAAGTTTTTTTTAAAGAGACAGTACTTCGATTATCGAATGGTCGAATAGTCGAACGATTTTTAGTTCGAATCCTTCGATAGTCGTAGTCGATGGTCGAAGTAGCCCATTCGATGGTCGAAGTAGCCCTAAAAAACACTTTGAAATTCGAAGTTTTTTTACTTCGAATCCTTCACTCGAATTTAGTGAATCGGCCCCATATGGTTATGTCCTCTCCAAAATCAAAGTGAAATGTAGTACTAATCTGTAATGGGCAGAAGAGAGGGTCACAAGAATCCCCTTTCAAAAACTGCTCAATAGTGATGGGCGAATTTATTCGGCAGGTGCAAATTTGCGGCAAATTTTCGCCACCTGAGAATAAAGTTTTTTGATGTCACCGACAATTTGGATGCTGGAGACGATTAACGGAAAGCCTATTGACCTTAATAGGTGCGGCGTCAACTTTGCCTGAGCCCATTTTGACACAGCAAAATTGTCGTTCTGCAAATTTTTCTCCAGTTTCTCCAATTTCTCGGGAAATTCGTGGCGAAATGGGACAAATTCGCCCATCACTACTGCTCAACAGTAAGACATTGTTACATTGTAATCAGGGGTGCTTCGCCAATGAGGCGAGTAGAGGCTGTCGCCTCAGGTGGCAGCGCCCAACTAGGTACCAGGGGTGGCAAAAATGATGGCTGCTCCTGGTACTTTAAGAGCGAATTTCCGGGGGAGGGGGGGCAGCAGCAACTGCTGCTGCCTCAGGCGGCGGAGGGGCCAGGATCGCCCGTGATTGTAATCCTACCTAAGTTTAAAGGGGTTGTTCACCCTTAAGGTAACTTTTAGTGACCAGTTCTAAGCAACTTTTAAATTGGTTTTCATTACTTATTTTGTATAGTTATATAGTTATTTGCCTTTTACTTCCGACTCTGCAGCTTTCAAATGAGCATCGCTGTCCCCTTCTAAAAAACAAATGCTCTGTAAGGCTACAAATGTATTTTTATTGCTACTTTTTATTCCTCATCTTTTTATTCAGACTCTCTCCTATACATATTCCAGTCTCTTATTTAAATCAATGCATGGTTGCTAGGGGAATTTGCATCCTAGCAACCAGATTGCTATAAATGCAAGTTGAAGAGTTGCTGAATAAAAAGCGAAATAACTCAAAAACCTTAAATAATAAAAAATTAAAACCAACTGCATATTGTCTTAGAATATCACTCTCTTCATCATACTAAAAGTTATCTCATAGGTGAACAACCCCTTTAACTATAACTTAGAAGATGTGACTAGGGATGGGTGAATTTGACCTACTTTGTTTCATCAAAAATTTGCCGCTGACAATTTTTTTTTGACGCGTGTCATTTGTTTTGTCATAAAAGTCTATGGGCGCGATTTCCATGGCGAAACAAGGTGAAAAAATTCACCCATCCTTAGATGTGACAGTTAAAAACATTTTTTTATATAAAATTTATTTTTCAGAATTTATTAAACCCCAAGGATGGAAAAGTTCAAATCCGAAAAGCCGGCATCTCAGACCTGTTGAGGTTGCATAAAAATCAATGGGAGAAGTCCCAATGATTTTTTGATGTGCGCTGGGTTTCGTGCAATAGCTCAACGTTTTTGGAGTTTTCGGGCAAAAATTTGTGTAAAATTCGAAAAAATTGTGAAAATTGGATAAAAAAACTTCTCTCCCATGGGGTATACTGTAAGTCACTGACAGATAAATTCATTAACAGAGGGAAAAGTTAACCCTAATGGTCTCCTCCATTTCCAAATTCAGAAATCTCAAAGCAACGAGGAAAGAGAAGCCTGGGATCATGATACAATATGTCCTGGCTGGTTTTGCTTCCATTAAGAATTAATTATATCTTAGTTTGGATCAAGTACAGAAAAAATGGAAATCATTACTAACGACTTGAATTATTTGGATAAAATGGAGTTGGCCTTTCGGTAATTCGAAGCTTTATGGATAATGGATAATGGATCCCATACCTGCACAATACTACCAAAGGAAGAAAAGAAAACAGTATGAAAATATTTTATATCAAGATATTTTATAGCATAGGTAGATGTATCGCACTTTCTTGTCTTTACATTTGGGTCACATGGGCACTGTCCTATTTCTAAAATTAACTGCCATTTTGGTGTCTAGACAAATCCAATTTCCCACTTCTCATCATATTAGTCATACTGGCTGCATGAAAGGACAAAGTGCTCTTTTGTTTTAAACTCTTCTATTTTATTATATAACTTGTTTCTATTTTATTTCTCTGCAAATCAACAAGAGAGCTGAGAGAAAGCAGGCAAAGAGGCAGAACTTGCTGCTAAGTGCTCTTTATTGCACACAACATGTTTCGGGCCCAAAGCCCTTTATCAAGACACTTGATAAAGGGCTTTGGGCCCGAAACATGTTGTGTGCAATAAAGAGCACTTAGCAGCAAGTTCTGCCTCTTTGCCTGCTTTCTCTCAGCTCTCTTGTTGATTTGCATATACCTTACACCTGGAGCGGGGGTGCCTTGCTGAGATTGAGAGCATAGCTGCCAGTTCCCCAGTCATCCTGTTATATTTTATTTCTCTGTTTGTTTCCATTTTATTTTCAGATTTCACAATTCTCTATTCACTTGCAACCTCCATTTTCACCCTTTTAGAAGTATGCCCTTATATCCAAGAGAATTGAGAGCTGGAGAGTTCCTCCTGGGTGGACAGTGGTCAACTCTATTATTAGTCTTTCAGTAGCACCAACATATTCCAACTGTCACAGCCGGCACCCAATACCAGAACAAGTGCCAAGTACCCTGTTCTCGGCTCGGCTTCACCAGTAGTGTGACCACCGTTGGGCTTCGGGAGGAGCCCTCAGCTTACTTGGGTGCCACCTGGACTTTACGAGGGGTACAAGGCGAGATGTTCTGGCTAGCAAAGGGGCACGGCTGTTAGCAGAGTCTTTTGGGCCGAGGGTCGCGGTACAAAACAGGAAACAGAATCGCAATCAGTACAGGCCAGGTCGAGGCAGGCAGAAGTCAATCGTAATCAGGCAGGCCAAGGTCAAAACCGAGTAATCAATCAGACAGGAGGGTTCAGCAGAAGGATAGTCAATATTCAGGCAAGGGTCAGATATAGAAGTCAGGAATCGTAAGTCAGGCATGGGTCAAAACCAGAATCAGAATAATAATCAGAACAGAACAGCTAACAAAGCACCAGGAAACAAGATCCTATCACGGGCAAGGTCTCACAGCCCTAATGAGCCTTTTAAACTATTCAAATTTGGCACCATTGCACGCTGGTGTCATCACGCCAGCGCGCCTGTGCCTTTAAATGACGTAGAGGCGAGCGCGTCCTTAAGCCTCCAAGATGGCGCAGGACACGGATCGGCGGGCGTCCTCGCCACACCACTGAACCACCAGGGCAAGTAATATTTACTACACCAACAAAACTATGCCCCATAAGTATTCTTGTTGCTTTCAGTATATGCATGTGATGCAACAATGCCATTACACTTTGTGGAGGAGATCAACAGATTTTCATTTGTTTTAGTACATGAAGATCAACCAAAACAAAAGTGACAAGCTTCACAGTGATATGATTAGGAGAAAAGCCCAGAGATAAGTCAGCAAAAGTTTATTCTTATTTCCTTTGTACTGAAGCTCAATTGCATTGGGGGGGGGGGGGGGGGGTGGCACCATTATTTAGACTTTGGCCCCAGTTGCTCTGGAAAGTGGCAGCATCCTGCATGGACATCATTTTGTGCAATTTGGTATCATCAACAAAGTCTGGAGCAATTCCTTGAATCTATCAAGAAGGAGTTCTTAGCTCTGCTGCGTTGTGCTGCACACTAATAGAAAACACTATCCACCAGCACCATTTGGGTACCCCGGGTGTTCAGTATTGCGGACTATTATGTTTGCTCAAGTCATGACGGGCAATGTCCCAAAAGGGTCTGTAAAGAAAAAATGCCAAATAAAGAAATGCTTATGTGACCATCTGTGATAAAAGATGCTCTGCTAGACATTGCTTAGATATTTCCCTTCATATCATATTCTTTTTTTTTACTGTAAGTACATTGAAGTTATACTCTATCTATACTGAAATATGTAGCGATGCGTTTTTTGTTTGTAACTTTCTCTGGATTAACATAGAGAGTATTTAATGGACCTTTAATCTGCAAAGTTTTTGTGCAAGCCCATGGGAGACTAGAAACTAGTAATTAACAGTCAAGACATGACCGTTCTATGTGAAGCAACTTTCACAAAGGAAAAGAGAACAGGCTTAAGAGTAAACTACGTAGCCTCGTGAGGACAGCAAGACAGCAAGTAAACGCCAGAGCATCTAAAGAAGTCTTACACTCTGGAATGAAGTCTGAGATTTCCTGAATGTATATAGTATCTTGTAAAGATACATAAAGTACTATAGTTAGAAAAAATGTACTTAAAATATCAGAAAGTGCAACAAAGAGAGTTGCAAAAAAATTAAAATTTACTAAAGGGTGAAAGAGATAGCCATACTTAATCCTGGCTCCCTAACGCCTAGCGAATTTGCGCTCTGGCGAATGGACGTAACTACGCAAATTCACTAAGAAGCGGATTTTACTGAACGTTACCTCTGGTGCCAATAGAGTAGATAGGATTTCCTCAAAATTTTGTTGAAATTTTTTCTTTTTTCCACAAAACACTGGGGTCTTTTCCTTTTTTCAAGGTGATAGGTTGCAAAAGAGCGTAATTTTTTTGGGGGGTAACCCGCTTCCCCCCTATATTTTCTAACATATGGAACATAAACTATACACTGGGCTCATGTATAGGGCATTATAACAACTCTGTTTTCTTTTATTAAGGTTTCCCCGGCTTGTGTAGTGTAATGGATTTGCTGCAACATATACGTCCATTCAACTTTAATTTCCCGCCATATGCAAATTAGGCATCGCTAGCGTAACTTCGCTTTGCTTGGAGCAGTAACGCTAGTGCAACTTTGCTAGCATTCGGCACCCTGGATGCAACTTTGGATTTTAATGAATTAGCTGGCGAATCTACGCCTGGCAAAGTGTGGCGCTGTGAGCGAATTTTTAGAGGTTAGTAAATTTGCCCATGTCTTTTCTGCTAGTGTTTCTTAATCAGTAGGTTAACAAACTAGATCTAGGCTAAAACTTTTAGATCAGAGATTACATTCAGGGCATAATCTACCATATTATTTGTGTCCTGAACTGCACCTTGAATAATCCTTCCAAGTTTCTGCAAAGGGCAGCACACAGACCTGCTTCACTATTTACAGCTAAAATTAGGGAGCAATGGCTGGGAGCCCTGTACTTCTAGCTTCTGACAAAGAGTGGAGTGCCACTCGAAACGTTGCATTGTGTTGCTTTTCTGCTATGCAAATAACTGCAATCATTAAAGGCGGTTTTAAAGAAGTTGGAGTGCTGTCAATGAATATACATTTGTACATCACGGGGGAGTTGTGGTGAACAGGCTCAAAGACGGGCACCTAAAGGACAAGTGGGCCGAGAAAGTAAGTGCGGTTCTAACTGGAATTGCTTCTAGCTTCTGGGACAGGACTGCCTTGCGCCCACTGGGGCTGAATTCTGTACCCAGCTCTGGATATTTAGACCCAGACCCATGGAGTAAGTGCTAATGAACACTGAGGGGTGTGCTTTTAAAGCCGTGAATGTTCTTGCACTTGTGTCATGGGTTTCTTTAGATTATACCTTTTGGGGCCGATTCACTAAATTCGAGTGAAGGGTTCGAATTTAAAAAAATTCGAATTTCGAAGTTTTTTTGGGCTACTTCGACCATCGAATGGGCTACTTCGACCTTCGACTATGAAAATCGAACGATTCGAACTAAAAATCGTTCGACTATTCGACCATTCGATAGTCGAAGTACTGTCTCTTTAAGAAAAACTTCGACCCCCTACTTCGGCAGCTAAAAGCTACCAAAGTCAATGTTAGCCTATGGGGAAGGTCCCCATAGGCTTGCCTGGGATTTTTTGATCAAAGGATTTTCCTTCGATCGTTGGATTAAAATCCTTCGAATCGTTCGATTCGCAGGATTTGCGCTAAATCGTTCGACTTCGATATTCGAAATCGAACGATTTTAGTTCCTAGTCGAATATCGAGGGTTAATTAACCCTCGATATTCGATCCTTCGTGAATCGGCCCCTAGATGTTTTTGTCAATAAATATCTTTATATTTAAATATCAATAACCTTTATCATTACAAAAAAGTAAAGCAAAAAAAAGGGAAAGGTGTGCCCTAAATTTTTAAACCATTTGCGGGGGGTGCACATTGCTGTCGTCAAAGGAGTGTCCCTTTTTCTTGAGATGTAGATAGACTGCTGAGTCTAGCCCTGAGGAGTTAGCCCTTCTATGTTGGACCATTCTCTTGCAAATTTGGGTAAAGAAGACATATGGTTTGAAAAAGGTGTGAAAGAAGCCATTTATGCTAAAGTGGAGAAAAACATCCCTGAACAGAGGAGGGGGCCTGCAACACAGCTTGTAATCAATGTACAACGCCACTTTGGCATCCTTACCCTGGCGGCTTCACAACAATTCACACTTCCAGTACATTGTACATTGAAAGATTCACACCTGCCTCAATGACAATTGCGGAAATCGCCAGAGCAAAAACTTGCCTGGTGATAGAGTGATAGAGTGCTAGCGAATAATAGCGATGGTCTCTTTCATTAGCAAACTGGAAACGTTAAAAAATTAAACGCGTAACAATTTTTCTTGCTCCAAATGCATTAAAGTCAATGGGCATGTTTTTAATGGCGACTTTTTTGTCCCATTTTATTAAAGTCAATGGGCGTTTTTTCTTATGGCAGACTTTTGTTATAATCCATTAAAGTCAAAAATTTTTGCCGCAGTTTCACAAAAAAAAAAAAAAAAAAAATCAGCACTAACATTCCATTAATCCTTTACTCACATAATTTGCTGGTGCTGGTGTATGTGCCACCAAATCAACAACTGAGCGGTGAAGGAAAATTAAGATGGTATATGTTAAAGGGTTTGATCTTCTTTAAATTAATGATGTAAAGTGTGACATGCTGAGACAATTTACAACTGGTTTTCATTTTTTATTATTTATTTGTGGGTTTTTTTGAGCCTTTTATTCAACAGCTCTTCAGTTTGCAATTTCAGCAATCTGGCTAATAGGGTCCAAATTACCGTAGCAACCATGCATTGATTTGAATAAGAGACTGGAATATGAATAGGAGAGGCGTAAATAGAAAAACAAATAATAAAAAGTAGCAATAAACATATATTTGTAGCCTTACCGAGCATTTGTTTTTAGAGGGGGACACTGAACCCCATTTGACAGCTGCAAGGAGTCAGAAGTAGAAGGTGAACAAATAAAAAACTATAGAAAAGAATGAAAGCCAATTGAAAAGTTTCTTAGGGCAAGGCCAGACATGGCGTTTTTATGTTGCGTTTTTAAAAAAGCTCAGTCAGACGTAAATACGCATACGCACTACCACTAAAACTAATGCAAAAAGCACTATGGCTCACAGGGCACTTGCAAGCTGAAATCTGCCACAGGACGCCAGTATTGGCGTTTTTTTTAGCAGAAACGCCAATACGTCAAGAAACTACCAAATCAATAGACTCTATGGGATCTGCTAGTTTGAAACCACACCATACGTAAATTCGCAGCATATTTTAAATAAATGACGCATGTACGTTTTTATGGACGGTGACGTAATTACGTTGTGTTTTGATGATCATTTCTGCTCCATTTTGCATGTAAATAGTTTTTCTATTTCTAAATAGCTGTTCTATTTTCTATTTCCAGCCAGCGGAATTATGGGGAACGAGAACAATGAGAAGTGCATGTTGGGAAAAGAAACCTACATGCTGAAAAACGCATGTTGACAGTCACGTGTGGTTTTAGTGGCGTATTTACGCAACATAAAAACGCAACGTAAAAACGCCATGTCTGGCCTTGCCTTTAGAATTCGCCATTCTATAACATACTAAAAGTTAACTTAAAGGGTTGAACCAGCCCAAGGAGCAGCACTACATGACACTGTTCTCCTGTTCACTGTGGCTTATTGATAAACACCCCCCTGTATCATATGTCTATAGACAGAGATGTAAACAGACCAGAGGAAATGTACTCATGTGCTGCAAAGGTCACAAGCAATCCAATAATGAGCACTAATAGCAATGCCAAACGCAAGGACGCAAGAAATTAATGTTTGTCATATACTTTGTCACTTTGAATCCCTTCGGTAAACAAGCCGCGGCTTCTTCAAGTACATAGAAAAAACACAATATTTAAGTGACATAGGCCTTTCCATCAGTTGATCAAGCAGCACATCACATTTTGACGTCTAATAATGTTGAGGATTCAATATAAAGACATGGCCTTGCGTCTGTTACATGTTAAAGGTTTTTTTTTTTTTTAAAAAAGATAACATTCAGTTTGTCCATTGGCCAAAAGATTTTGTGTGACATCATTTTTCTTTGTAGTGACATATATGATTAAGGTGCAGAGACCATTACTCTTTTCTTCCATGTGTACATTACTGGTAGAGACAATGAATTAGAAGTAAGGGTGGCCATACACGGCACATTAAGGCTGATGATATTGGTTCTTTAGACCAATTCTGCAGCTTATCTGCCCAAGTAGGGGGACTTTCCGACGGGTCTCCCCGATCGACATCGGCGATTTGATGTGGTCCTTGTCCCATCGGCATTTCCTTTGTTGTAATCTGATCGTTTGGCCCTAGGGCTGAACAATCTGATTAAACCTGATCGCCTGCCTTTGATGGGCATACCGGGTTAAAGGAGAAGGAAACCCCCTGGGCGCAAAACCCCTCCCTCCTCCCCTGTGTTGTCCCCCCTCCCTCCTCCCCCCTGGCCTACCTGTCCCCCTTGGCAGCATGTTCCTACTGCGCATGCACCAGAAGACGCTGGTCAAAGCAGGAAGAAGACGCGCGTGGGAGAAGATGGTGACTGGACCTGCGCAGAGGGGTGAGTAACAAGTTAGGGGCATTTGCCCAGGGGGACAGTTAGGCCACGGGGGAGGAGGGAGTGGGGGCAACACAGGGGAGGGGGGAGGGGTTTTGCGCCCAGGGGGTTTCCTTCTCCTTTAAGATCCGCTCATTTGGTGACCTTGCCAAACATGCGGATTGTATCATGTATGGCCACCGTAAGGTACAGTTATGGGACCTGTTATCCAGAATGCTTGGGACCTGGGGTTTTCCAGATAAGGGGTCTTTCTGTAATTAGGATCTACATACCTTAAGTCTACTGAAAAATATTTTAAGCATTAAAGGAAAACTATACCACCAAAATGTATACTTGAGCAACAGATATCAAATTAAGTAACATATTGAAGAATCTTATCAAACTGGTATATATAGTTAAGTAAATATTGCACTTTTAGGGCAGCACAGAGACCACAGAGAAATCAAGTCAAGAAATGTAAGGGCAGAGACACACTCTGCTATTTCAGGACATAAGTTGCCCAGCGACAAATCGATTCTTCTTCGGGCGACTAATCTCCCCGAATTGACTTCCCACCGGCTAGAAGTCTGTGTGAAATCCATTTCTCAAAAGAGCAAACAGATTTTTTTATATTCAATTTTGAAATCTGATATGGGGCTAGACATTTTGTCAATTTCCCAGCTGCCCCTGGTCATGTGACTTGTGGCTGCACTTTAGGGGGTAAATTTATCAAAGAGTGAAGTTCTGCCACTAGAGTGAAATTCCGCAGCTCTCAATTCATTTCTATGGGATTTTGAAAGGCGTATTTATCAATGGGTGAAAGTGAAAGTTCACCCTTTGATAAATATGCCTTTAAAAATCCCATAGAAATGAATGTGGAGTGGCGGCATTTCACTCTAGTGGCGGAACTTCACTATTAACTTCACTCTTTGATAAATATACCCCCTAGGAGAGAAATGCTTTCTGGCAGGCTGCTGTTTTTCCTTCTCAATGTAACTGAATGTGTCTCAGTGAGACATGGGTTTTTACTATTGAGTGTTGTTCTTAGATCTACCAGGCAGCTGTTATCTTGTGTTAAGGAGCTGCTATCTGGTTACCTTCCCATTGTTCTTTTGTTTGGCTGCTGGGGGGGAAAGGGAGGGGGTGATATCACTCCAACTTGCAGTACAGCAGTAAAGAGTGATTGAAGTTTATCAGAGCACAAGTCACATGACTTGGGGCAGCTGGGAAATTGACAATATGTCTAGCCCCATGTCAGATTTCAAAATTGAATATAAAAAAAATCTGTTTGCTCTTTTGAGAAATGGATTTCAGTGCAGAATTCTGCTGGAGCAGCACTATTAACTGATTCATTTTGAAAAAAAATTTTTTTCCCATGACAGTATCCCTTTAAGGTTATTTCTGTTAATAAGTAGTACATAATATTCATCATATTAGCTTGTCTTTTACTTTTTATGAGTATATGAGTTTCAACGACTGCTACTTGAAAGTGCACTCTCTTCCCTGGAGGCAGGGTTAAATAATCTATTTTTCCTTTGGGGAGTGGTATATTTAATAGAAATACAGGCATATAAAAGGTCAGAGCTGTGCTTTTTGAGTCCTGAGGTGCTCAGCGGCATCTTCACATATGTTGATAGTCAACCCACCTCAAAGTGTTCCAGCTACGGGGCCTGTGAGCCCAGTGTGCAGAGCTGATCTACGAATCTAATATTTGCACCAATCATTGGTTAATATCTAAAAACATTGGCATTATACTAGTGCTCCATGACTCCAAATTCACATGACTTAACCTGGCACCATTAATATAGAGTCAGGGTATTAAATAACTCCCCAATGTGAAAAAAAGTAGCCACATAGAATATATTGTGATAGACTTCACCATCTCTTGCAGACAAGTTTTATATGCAGTCTGAAAGTTAATGGGATCCATTTTCCAGAAAACCGTTATCCAGAAAGCTCTGAATTATGGAAAGGCCATCTCCCATAGGGGCAGATTCGCTAACCAGTGAAAAGTTTCCAGCCACCGCTTCGCACCCATCGCTACACTTTGACAGGCGGAAATTCACTCAGACAACGCTAATTTACACTGATGGACTAATTTCTACTGTGTTGTAGCAATTTCATGAATTTAGTTGCCAGCAGCGAAACGTGGAAATTCGCAGCAAATTCGCGCTTGGTGAATAAGTTCGCCCATCACTAATAATTTACTAAAATGCAGAGTTTTGTCATGGGCGCCGAAAGCTGGCGACTTTTCGCTAGCATTACTTTGGCAATGCGAGCAATTCAAAGTGAAGATGCGCTAGCGTTCATTTCAGCCTACCACAAAGCAAGGTCTTGCGCACAGGTTCATTTGCATACGGCTGGAAATTAAAAGTTGAATTTTTTTCACCGTAAATTACACATGTCCAGGGAAACTTAAAGGATCAGTAACATAAAAAAATGAAAAAAAAAAAACGTTTGTATATAACGAAAAAAAAAAACCACAGAGACACATTTAAATTCACAAAGTCTTTATTAAGAAATAACTTACCGATACTCCGCTTGCGCTCCTCTTCAGAAAAGGCGATCTGGCAACAATCCATCGTGCAGCGCTCGATTTTTCCTCCCTGCCTTCTATAGGAGATAACCAGGGAGGAGAAATCGAGCGCTGCTCGATGGATCGCTGCCCTGTCGCCTTTTCTGAAGAGATGCGCAAGTGGAATATCGGCGAATTTAAAGGTAAATGTGTCTTGGTGGTTTTTTTTCGTTATGTAGAAATGATTAGTGATGGGAGAATTTGGGTCGTTTCACTGAAAAATTAGCGAATTTCCAGCGAAATTTGGGAAACAGCGAAAAATTTGCGAAATGGCAAGAAATTCGCGAAACAGTGCCGGTGTCTCGTTTTTGACGCCGGTGTCATTTTTTTTTCGACAGGGTCCGTTTTTTTAAAATTTTCGTGGCGGTTTCCTGAATTTATTCGCCGGTGGCGAATCACGTGAATTTGCCGCAAATTCACGCCTGGCAAATAAATTCGCCCATCATTAGAAACAATTTTTTTTTAAAAAAAATGTTATGTTACTTGTCCTTTAATAAAGACAATAGAGTTGTTATAATGCCCTACACACAAGCCCAATGTATAATTAATATTTCATATGATAGAAAATGTATGGGGGAAACTGGTTACCCAAAAAAAACAATTTTTAGGATTTTTGTAGGATATCACTCTGAAAAAAGAAAAAGACGCCAGTGTTTTGTGAACTTTGATGCTTTTTCCACTCACAGAATATGATGTAAGTAACAGTGAATTGTCGCCAGCATTTGCCACTTCTCCCTTTAGTAAATCTGCCCCATAGACTCTATTTTATCCAAATAATCCAAATGTTTAAAAATGATTTCCTTTTTCGCTGTAATAATAAAACAGTACCTTGTACTTGATCCCAACTAAAATATAATTAATTGTTATTGAAAGCAAAACCAGCCTATTGGGTTTATTTCATGTTTATATGATTTTCTAGTAGACTTAAGGTATGAAGATCCACATCATCCAGAAAACCCCAGGTGCCAAGCATTGCGAATAACGGGTCCCATACCTCTAATAATATTTCAGCAATGCATAAAGGACATCCATACACACAAAATGTGTTAATAATATTAATAAGTCATAAACTACTTAATAGTGCAATAGTCCTCTCTTGTATATTTCAGCAGCAACCGTGGTCTTACATAAGGTCAGCTGGTAATTAAACATGAGTGAGAGCATAATCGGATCACTTACCTTTATTGTGATCTGTCTGTAGAGTTTTGACAGACGGGTTACTGAAGGCACTGTGCTCTATTACAAGTTCATCTTTCTTCATGTAATACATGGGGTGTATATCCATTGAGTGTGAACTGCATGCACTGAGTTTAATCCCCAAAATACATAGGAAAGACAGTGTCAGCCTTGCTGAATGGTCTTCTGTTCCGAGGGATTATATGGAGTTCCTGTGTTACTCCAATGGCATTAAAGAGACCAAGTTTGAATGTAACATGGATTACACACACAGCAATCTGTCTGAAACAATATTGGAACAGGCATGACAAAGATGTTACTCCAATCAATTCCTTTAAGATCTTGAACGCCAGACAGATGTATTAGTTAAAGGGGTTGCTCATCCTTAAATGTCATGTTTTTATTTGTGTTTTTTTTTAATTTACAACTCTTTGTTCAGCCGCACTTCAATTTGGAATTTCCGAAACGATATGGGTGCTAGGATCCAAATTACCCTAGCAACCAGGCTATGGTTTGAATGAGACACCGGAATATGAATAGGAGAGGACCTAATTAGAAAGATAAGTAATAAAAAAAAATAACAATTGCAATGAAATTGTATCCTCACAGAACAATATGGGCTACCAGGTCAGTGACCCCATTGACAATAAATAAAAAAAAAAGGATAAAAAATTAAGACGATTGAAAGGTTTCTAGGAATTGGCCATTCTATAACATACTAACCCCCAAAGGTAACAACAAGGACTAATTTTGCCCAGGAACATTAAACCATAGTAACCAATTTTGCATTGAAGCAGGTGACCAGTAAATGCTACCTGCTGATTGGTTGCCATTAGTTACTGCTCCTGGACAAACTTAGTACATTTTATTACATAACCCCTAAAAAGTTAACTTGAAAGTGAACCACCCTTTAAGTCTACACCCTTGAATAACTATCCTGGAGGAACACATCAAGGGTAACAACCTCCTTATTTATCTTATACACCTAGAATAAACTAAATGTATGCTGTAAACTACCATTTGCTAGTCCTCTTCAGTGTTACCCCAGCTTCAACGAAAACGTTTCTCTTACCCCAGGTCTCTCATTGCCCCAGGCAACTAGAGTAACTAGCACTGCTAATTTTTGCCACTAGGGGGACACAACCTGACCTTCCTGTACCAGTGGGGACATCACCCCATACCCAGGGCAGGTTCCCTGGCACCATGGTTTACTAGAAATGAATTCTTGCCTTGTGCACTTTCTTAAAATGATCTAATGTTAAAGGTTGTACTTTAAATAATAGGACCCCATACACGGGTCACAAAGAGTAATGAGTAAAGTTTTATAGAACTTTTCTCTACTCATCCAAGTTACACTATTGTTTTCAACTTCCTGATAAGTCTATGGATTTGTTAAGAAGACAGGGTCTATAAACATGGGTAGGAGAAACTGTCCTACATACAGGTATAGACATGTGCTATGAGTAAGCTATGAGTGAGTCATGTGCTATGAGTGAATTCCCACTGGACCACAAATGTCAGGTTGCTTTCCCTAAAAAGCATGGCAGAACTTGGCTAATGGATAAAGGTAGGGCATTGTGAAGCTCTAGTAAGGAGTATATTGGTTTAGCATCTTCAGCATAATCCACCAATGTAGGGATTCATGGGTAGACTTATGGCAGTAAATAATTCCTTAGAGGTCACCTTGGAGGGCTAGTGCATTGGTGCTGGGATCCCAGAATGAGCACTGTTTCATTCTGTAATTAATAACTCTGTCTGGCACTTGAAGTTATTAATTGCTTAACATCTGCATTACGTACACATAGATGCTTCAACATTCCTTATTCCAAGGCGATGATAAGTGTTTTATGAAGGTCAACAAACAGCCTTAGTTTTCCTTTTTTTCACCTTGCAAAATGAGCGCCGCAGCATCTTTGTGAATTTGGACTACGTTGTACTATATCTTTGACAAAAGCATAGCAAGATGTTTACCCACTTACAAAGAGGTATGCTACATGGTTACAGTTGTACGGCATCTTGAATTTTAAGAAACTGTTTAAAAAGAACTGGTAACCAGATCACTAGTGCAGCAATAAAACCATTTTTCTAAAATTAAGGACCCATCTTTTTAAAAAAAAAAACCCATTGGAACTCGGTCTTTACTGGAGTAAACATGGGGTAGAGCACAGTAGTATAACATGAACATAGGGGCAAATTTACATTCTTTGAAGTGGCGCCAGTGTTGGCTTTGCGCACTTCGCACCAGTGAAAAGTTTCCAGCCACCGCTTCGCACCCATCGCTACACTTTGACAGGCGGAAATTCACTCAGACAACGCTAATTTACACTGATGGACTAATTTCTACTGTGTTGTAGCAATTTCATGAATTTATTTGCCAGCAGCGAAACGTGGAAATTCGCAGCAAATTCGCGCTTGGTGAATAAGTTCGCCCATCACTAATAATTTACTAAAATGCAGAGTTTTGTCATGGGCGCCGAAAGCTGGCGACTTTTCGCTAGCATTACTTTGGCAATGCGAGCAATTCAAAGTGAAGATGCGCTAGCGTTCATTTCAGCCTACCACAAAGCAAGGTCTTGCGCACAGGTTCATTTGCATACGGCTGGAAATTAAAAGTTGAATTTTTTTCACCGTAAATTACACATGTCCAGGGAAACTTAAAGGATCAGTAACATAAAAAAATGAAAAAAAAAAAACGTTTGTATATAACGAAAAAAAAAAACCACAGAGACACATTTAAATTCACAAAGTCTTTATTAAGAAATAACTTACCGATACTCCGCTTGCGCTCCTCTTCAGAAAAGGCGATCTGGCAACAATCCATCGTGCAGCGCTCGATTTTTCCTCCCTGCCTTCTATAGGAGATAACCAGGGAGGAGAAATCGAGCGCTGCTCGATGGATCGCTGCCCTGTCGCCTTTTCTGAAGAGATGCGCAAGTGGAATATCGGCGAATTTAAAGGTAAATGTGTCTTGGTGGTTTTTTTTCGTTATGTAGAAATGATTAGTGATGGGAGAATTTGGGTCGTTTCACTGAAAAATTAGCGAATTTCCAGCGAAATTTGGGAAACAGCGAAAAATTTGCGAAATGGCAAGAAATTCGCGAAACAGTGCCGGTGTCTCGTTTTTGACGCCGGTGTCATTTTTTTTTCGACAGGGTCCGTTTTTTTAAAATTTTCGTGGCGGTTTCCTGAATTTATTCGCCGGTGGCGAATCACGTGAATTTGCCGCAAATTCACGCCTGGCAAATAAATTCGCCCATCATTAGAAACAATTTTTTTTTTAAAAAAAATGTTATGTTACTTGTCCTTTAATAAAGACAATAGAGTTGTTATAATGCCCTACACACAAGCCCAATGTATAATTAATATTTCATATGATAGAAAATGTATGGGGGAAACTGGTTACCCAAAAAAAACAATTTTTAGGATTTTTGTAGGATATCACTCTGAAAAAAGAAAAAGACGCCAGTGTTTTGTGAACTTTGATGCTTTTTCCACTCACAGAATATGATGTAAGTAACAGTGAATTGTCGCCAGCATTTGCCACTTCTCCCTTTAGTAAATCTGCCCCATAGACTCTATTTTATCCAAATAATCCAAATGTTTAAAAATGATTTCCTTTTTCGCTGTAATAATAAAACAGTACCTTGTACTTGATCCCAACTAAAATATAATTAATTGTTATTGAAAGCAAAACCAGCCTATTGGGTTTATTTCATGTTTATATGATTTTCTAGTAGACTTAAGGTATGAAGATCCACATCATCCAGAAAACCCCAGGTGCCAAGCATTGCGAATAACGGGTCCCATACCTCTAATAATATTTCAGCAATGCATAAAGGACATCCATACACACAAAATGTGTTAATAATATTAATAAGTCATAAACTACTTAATAGTGCAATAGTCCTCTCTTGTATATTTCAGCAGCAACCGTGGTCTTACATAAGGTCAGCTGGTAATTAAACATGAGTGAGAGCATAATCGGATCACTTACCTTTATTGTGATCTGTCTGTAGAGTTTTGACAGACGGGTTACTGAAGGCACTGTGCTCTATTACAAGTTCATCTTTCTTCATGTAATACATGGGGTGTATATCCATTGAGTGTGAACTGCATGCACTGAGTTTAATCCCCAAAATACATAGGAAAGACAGTGTCAGCCTTGCTGAATGGTCTTCTGTTCCGAGGGATTATATGGAGTTCCTGTGTTACTCCAATGGCATTAAAGAGACCAAGTTTGAATGTAACATGGATTACACACACAGCAATCTGTCTGAAACAATATTGGAACAGGCATGACAAAGATGTTACTCCAATCAATTCCTTTAAGATCTTGAACGCCAGACAGATGTATTAGTTAAAGGGGTTGCTCATCCTTAAATGTCATGTTTTTATTTGTGTTTTTTTTTAATTTACAACTCTTTGTTCAGCCGCACTTCAATTTGGAATTTCCGAAACGATATGGGTGCTAGGATCCAAATTACCCTAGCAACCAGGCTATGGTTTGAATGAGACACCGGAATATGAATAGGAGAGGACCTAATTAGAAAGATAAGTAATAAAAAAAAATAACAATTGCAATGAAATTGTATCCTCACAGAACAATATGGGCTACCAGGTCAGTGACCCCATTGACAATAAATAAAAAAAAAAGGATAAAAAATTAAGACGATTGAAAGGTTTCTAGGAATTGGCCATTCTATAACATACTAACCCCCAAAGGTAACAACAAGGACTAATTTTGCCCAGGAACATTAAACCATAGTAACCAATTTTGCATTGAAGCAGGTGACCAGTAAATGCTACCTGCTGATTGGTTGCCATTAGTTACTGCTCCTGGACAAACTTAGTACATTTTATTACATAACCCCTAAAAAGTTAACTTGAAAGTGAACCACCCTTTAAGTCTACACCCTTGAATAACTATCCTGGAGGAACACATCAAGGGTAACAACCTCCTTATTTATCTTATACACCTAGAATAAACTAAATGTATGCTGTAAACTACCATTTGCTAGTCCTCTTCAGTGTTACCCCAGCTTCAACGAAAACGTTTCTCTTACCCCAGGTCTCTCATTGCCCCAGGCAACTAGAGTAACTAGCACTGCTAATTTTTGCCACTAGGGGGACACAACCTGACCTTCCTGTACCAGTGGGGACATCACCCCATACCCAGGGCAGGTTCCCTGGCACCATGGTTTACTAGAAATGAATTCTTGCCTTGTGCACTTTCTTAAAATGATCTAATGTTAAAGGTTGTACTTTAAATAATAGGACCCCATACACGGGTCACAAAGAGTAATGAGTAAAGTTTTATAGAACTTTTCTCTACTCATCCAAGTTACACTATTGTTTTCAACTTCCTGATAAGTCTATGGATTTGTTAAGAAGACAGGGTCTATAAACATGGGTAGGAGAAACTGTCCTACATACAGGTATAGACATGTGCTATGAGTAAGCTATGAGTGAGTCATGTGCTATGAGTGAATTCCCACTGGACCACAAATGTCAGGTTGCTTTCCCTAAAAAGCATGGCAGAACTTGGCTAATGGATAAAGGTAGGGCATTGTGAAGCTCTAGTAAGGAGTATATTGGTTTAGCATCTTCAGCATAATCCACCAATGTAGGGATTCATGGGTAGACTTATGGCAGTAAATAATTCCTTAGAGGTCACCTTGGAGGGCTAGTGCATTGGTGCTGGGATCCCAGAATGAGCACTGTTTCATTCTGTAATTAATAACTCTGTCTGGCACTTGAAGTTATTAATTGCTTAACATCTGCATTACGTACACATAGATGCTTCAACATTCCTTATTCCAAGGCGATGATAAGTGTTTTATGAAGGTCAACAAACAGCCTTAGTTTTCCTTTTTTTCACCTTGCAAAATGAGCGCCGCAGCATCTTTGTGAATTTGGACTACGTTGTACTATATCTTTGACAAAAGCATAGCAAGATGTTTACCCACTTACAAAGAGGTATGCTACATGGTTACAGTTGTACGGCATCTTGAATTTTAAGAAACTGTTTAAAAAGAACTGGTAACCAGATCACTAGTGCAGCAATAAAACCATTTTTCTAAAATTAAGGACCCATCTTTTTAAAAAAAAAAACCCATTGGAACTCGGTCTTTACTGGAGTAAACATGGGGTAGAGCACAGTAGTATAACATGAACATAGGGGCAAATTTACATTCTTTGAAGTGGCGCCAGTGTTGGCTTTGCGCACTTCGCACCAGTGAAAAGTTTCCAGCCACCGCTTCGCACCCATCGCTACACTTTGACAGGCGGAAATTCACTCAGACAACGCTAATTTACACTGATGGACTAATTTCTACTGTGTTGTAGCAATTTCATGAATTTATTTGCCAGCAGCGAAACGTGGAAATTCGCAGCAAATTCGCGCTTGGTGAATAAGTTCGCCCATCACTAATAATTTACTAAAATGCAGAGTTTTGTCATGGGCGCCGAAAGCTGGCGACTTTTCGCTAGCATTACTTTGGCAATGCGAGCAATTCAAAGTGAAGATGCGCTAGCGTTCATTTCAGCCTACCACAAAGCAAGGTCTTGCGCACAGGTTCATTTGCATACGGCTGGAAATTAAAAGTTGAATTTTTTTCACCGTAAATTACACATGTCCAGGGAAACTTAAAGGATCAGTAACATAAAAAAATGAAAAAAAAAAAACGTTTGTATATAACGAAAAAAAAAAACCACAGAGACACATTTAAATTCACAAAGTCTTTATTAAGAAATAACTTACCGATACTCCGCTTGCGCTCCTCTTCAGAAAAGGCGATCTGGCAACAATCCATCGTGCAGCGCTCGATTTTTCCTCCCTGCCTTCTATAGGAGATAACCAGGGAGGAGAAATCGAGCGCTGCTCGATGGATCGCTGCCCTGTCGCCTTTTCTGAAGAGATGCGCAAGTGGAATATCGGCGAATTTAAAGGTAAATGTGTCTTGGTGGTTTTTTTTCGTTATGTAGAAATGATTAGTGATGGGAGAATTTGGGTCGTTTCACTGAAAAATTAGCGAATTTCCAGCGAAATTTGGGAAACAGCGAAAAATTTGCGAAATGGCAAGAAATTCGCGAAACAGTGCCGGTGTCTCGTTTTTGACGCCGGTGTCATTTTTTTTTCGACAGGGTCCGTTTTTTTAAAATTTTCGTGGCGGTTTCCTGAATTTATTCGCCGGTGGCGAATCACGTGAATTTGCCGCAAATTCACGCCTGGCAAATAAATTCGCCCATCATTAGAAACAATTTTTTTTTTAAAAAAAATGTTATGTTACTTGTCCTTTAATAAAGACAATAGAGTTGTTATAATGCCCTACACACAAGCCCAATGTATAATTAATATTTCATATGATAGAAAATGTATGGGGGAAACTGGTTACCCAAAAAAAACAATTTTTAGGATTTTTGTAGGATATCACTCTGAAAAAAGAAAAAGACGCCAGTGTTTTGTGAACTTTGATGCTTTTTCCACTCACAGAATATGATGTAAGTAACAGTGAATTGTCGCCAGCATTTGCCACTTCTCCCTTTAGTAAATCTGCCCCATAGACTCTATTTTATCCAAATAATCCAAATGTTTAAAAATGATTTCCTTTTTCGCTGTAATAATAAAACAGTACCTTGTACTTGATCCCAACTAAAATATAATTAATTGTTATTGAAAGCAAAACCAGCCTATTGGGTTTATTTCATGTTTATATGATTTTCTAGTAGACTTAAGGTATGAAGATCCACATCATCCAGAAAACCCCAGGTGCCAAGCATTGCGAATAACGGGTCCCATACCTCTAATAATATTTCAGCAATGCATAAAGGACATCCATACACACAAAATGTGTTAATAATATTAATAAGTCATAAACTACTTAATAGTGCAATAGTCCTCTCTTGTATATTTCAGCAGCAACCGTGGTCTTACATAAGGTCAGCTGGTAATTAAACATGAGTGAGAGCATAATCGGATCACTTACCTTTATTGTGATCTGTCTGTAGAGTTTTGACAGACGGGTTACTGAAGGCACTGTGCTCTATTACAAGTTCATCTTTCTTCATGTAATACATGGGGTGTATATCCATTGAGTGTGAACTGCATGCACTGAGTTTAATCCCCAAAATACATAGGAAAGACAGTGTCAGCCTTGCTGAATGGTCTTCTGTTCCGAGGGATTATATGGAGTTCCTGTGTTACTCCAATGGCATTAAAGAGACCAAGTTTGAATGTAACATGGATTACACACACAGCAATCTGTCTGAAACAATATTGGAACAGGCATGACAAAGATGTTACTCCAATCAATTCCTTTAAGATCTTGAACGCCAGACAGATGTATTAGTTAAAGGGGTTGCTCATCCTTAAATGTCATGTTTTTATTTGTGTTTTTTTTTAATTTACAACTCTTTGTTCAGCCGCACTTCAATTTGGAATTTCCGAAACGATATGGGTGCTAGGATCCAAATTACCCTAGCAACCAGGCTATGGTTTGAATGAGACACCGGAATATGAATAGGAGAGGACCTAATTAGAAAGATAAGTAATAAAAAAAAATAACAATTGCAATGAAATTGTATCCTCACAGAACAATATGGGCTACCAGGTCAGTGACCCCATTGACAATAAATAAAAAAAAAAGGATAAAAAATTAAGACGATTGAAAGGTTTCTAGGAATTGGCCATTCTATAACATACTAACCCCCAAAGGTAACAACAAGGACTAATTTTGCCCAGGAACATTAAACCATAGTAACCAATTTTGCATTGAAGCAGGTGACCAGTAAATGCTACCTGCTGATTGGTTGCCATTAGTTACTGCTCCTGGACAAACTTAGTACATTTTATTACATAACCCCTAAAAAGTTAACTTGAAAGTGAACCACCCTTTAAGTCTACACCCTTGAATAACTATCCTGGAGGAACACATCAAGGGTAACAACCTCCTTATTTATCTTATACACCTAGAATAAACTAAATGTATGCTGTAAACTACCATTTGCTAGTCCTCTTCAGTGTTACCCCAGCTTCAACGAAAACGTTTCTCTTACCCCAGGTCTCTCATTGCCCCAGGCAACTAGAGTAACTAGCACTGCTAATTTTTGCCACTAGGGGGACACAACCTGACCTTCCTGTACCAGTGGGGACATCACCCCATACCCAGGGCAGGTTCCCTGGCACCATGGTTTACTAGAAATGAATTCTTGCCTTGTGCACTTTCTTAAAATGATCTAATGTTAAAGGTTGTACTTTAAATAATAGGACCCCATACACGGGTCACAAAGAGTAATGAGTAAAGTTTTATAGAACTTTTCTCTACTCATCCAAGTTACACTATTGTTTTCAACTTCCTGATAAGTCTATGGATTTGTTAAGAAGACAGGGTCTATAAACATGGGTAGGAGAAACTGTCCTACATACAGGTATAGACATGTGCTATGAGTAAGCTATGAGTGAGTCATGTGCTATGAGTGAATTCCCACTGGACCACAAATGTCAGGTTGCTTTCCCTAAAAAGCATGGCAGAACTTGGCTAATGGATAAAGGTAGGGCATTGTGAAGCTCTAGTAAGGAGTATATTGGTTTAGCATCTTCAGCATAATCCACCAATGTAGGGATTCATGGGTAGACTTATGGCAGTAAATAATTCCTTAGAGGTCACCTTGGAGGGCTAGTGCATTGGTGCTGGGATCCCAGAATGAGCACTGTTTCATTCTGTAATTAATAACTCTGTCTGGCACTTGAAGTTATTAATTGCTTAACATCTGCATTACGTACACATAGATGCTTCAACATTCCTTATTCCAAGGCGATGATAAGTGTTTTATGAAGGTCAACAAACAGCCTTAGTTTTCCTTTTTTTCACCTTGCAAAATGAGCGCCGCAGCATCTTTGTGAATTTGGACTACGTTGTACTATATCTTTGACAAAAGCATAGCAAGATGTTTACCCACTTACAAAGAGGTATGCTACATGGTTACAGTTGTACGGCATCTTGAATTTTAAGAAACTGTTTAAAAAGAACTGGTAACCAGATCACTAGTGCAGCAATAAAACCATTTTTCTAAAATTAAGGACCCATCTTTTTAAAAAAAAAAACCCATTGGAACTCGGTCTTTACTGGAGTAAACATGGGGTAGAGCACAGTAGTATAACATGAACATAGGGGCAAATTTACATTCTTTGAAGTGGCGCCAGTGTTGGCTTTGCGCACTTCGCCAGGCGAAGTTTCGCCAGGGCGCCACTAATTCACTAAAAGCCGAAGTTGCGCTCAGGGAGGTGAAAGGTAGGGAAGTTGCGCTAGTGTTACTTCGTCAAGCAAAGAGAAGTTACGCTAGCGATGCCTAATTTGCATACGGTGCCAAGTTAAAGTACAATGGACGGATATGTAGCAGCAAATACATTACACTACACAAGCCTGGGAAAGCTTCATAAAATAAAATAGAGTTGTTATTTTACCCTATACATGTGCCCACTGTATAGTTTATGTGCCATATGTTAGGAAATGTAGGGGGGAAGGAGGGTACCCCCCCCCAAAAAATTACGATCTTCAGCCTATCACCCTTAAAAAAGTAAAAGATGCCAGCGTATTTTGGGACTTAGAAAAAATTTCAACTTTTTTTGAAGCAATCCCAATCTGCTCTATTGCACTTCGCCTGGTCTGAGGTGGCGAAGGCAAGTCTGGCGCAAGAGGTAACGTTCAGTAAAATGTGCAAGTTAGTGAATTAGCGTAGTTACGTCCCTTCACCATAGCGCAACTTCGCCTGCCGTAAGAGTAAGAGTAAGTCCACTTCGCTAGCGAATTTACATCAGCGCCTGTTAGTAAATCGGCAAAGTAACGAAATGACGTCACGCTGGAAAATTTGCGCTAGCATTAGCCGCTTTGCGCTTTCGTGAATTTGCCCATTAGACTGAGTATAGACCTTCCAAAGAATAAGAGACTTTCCAAATATGAGATGCTACCAAAGGGAATCCGATTCAAATATCATTTTTATAAATTCCCCTTCTGTAAATGGGTCCAACCCCCAAATCCAACAGTGCTTCTTCTTATGGAATATATTTTCAGATAAAATTATTGAGCACAAAGATGGAGACTGGATTGGATGTCACCATTTACTTCAAAAGATGGAAGAATTCTGACCCATCTAGAGGACTGTTATTGTTATTTCATGGTAAAGATAATGACAGTATGAATGGTATTTAAATAAGTACTGAGCACTTGACTTAAGCTGGCCATAGACGCAATCATTCTACTTTCCTCTGGAACTTTCTGCCTTGAACTGTCAGACTCTCCTTCCTTCCAAACTTTGAAACACTTCCTTAAGACCCACCTGCTTAGGGAAGCTTATTCAATGTACCGTATATACTCGAGTATAAGCAGAGTTTTTCAGTACCCAAAATGTGGGTTGGCTTATACTCGAGTCAGCTAAAAAGTTGCTGCTTACTCACTGATTGAAGTGTGCAGTGACTCCTCCGTGCTACCCATACTTCTCCCCCCTCCTCGCTTGATTCTGCTTCTTAGCCCTCAGCCCCTCCCCTCTCATCCTTCAGATCAGTGAGTAAGCAGCAACTTTAAAGGTTTAAATTGGCCATATCCTAAAATTAATTTCTCACCCATAGGCTTATACTCGAGTCAATAAGTTTTCCAAGTTTTCTTAGGTAAATTAGGTACCTCGGCTTATCCTCGGGTCGGCTTATACTCGAGTATATACGGTATCTTAATTAATTAGTCATATTATGAATCACAAATTTGTTTCTAAAATCCCTATGTCTCAATTGTACCCTAACCCTTTAGTTTGTAAACTCTTGAGAGTAGGACCTCCTATCCTATTGTACTCTGTAAACCCTTGTTTGTTATTTACTGTTTGCTTCCTGTTTGTTATCAAATGTAAAGCACTGTGTGTTGGTGCTATATAAATAAATGATGATGATGATGAATTATACAATACTGAGTAGATATTATGAATAACAAGAGGAGTAATTTAGCATGACTCTGGGCTTAATAGCTAGAAGGGTACAACATTGAGACTCAAACAAGAATCACTTGTATCCAGATTCATGCTGGACTTTGCACTTCGCATTGGATTAAAAAACAGTTTGAGGTGCATAGCAGTGGTGGAGGGTGGAACGTAGTCTGTCCATGCCATAGAGCAGGTGGGTCCCTGCAATCTGTACCCACAGGTTTTCTCTAACAAGCATGGCTCAATGACTAAATTAGAACGCATACAGTTATGATGTGCGTTTCAGGCCCAAAATTTGCTGCGCTCGTGAGTCGGGCGGCTTTCTACAGGCTACTGCCAAAGATCTTTGGGTCGACCTCAGTCTGCCAGCTTCTGGATAGTGATGGGCGAATTTGCGGCATTACGCTAAATGGCACAAAAAAAGCGAAACAGCTCCGGCATCTCATTTTTGATAATAAATTCGCAAAACGGGCGCAAAAATTTGACAGCGAATTTTCGTGCCAGTTTCGCCAAATTTATTCGCAGGCCGCGAATTCATGCCTATCGAATAAATTCGCCCATCACTACTTCTGGCCCGTCATGGAAAAGTCAACCCACACATTACTAACATACAGCACTAAATCAATGGTGGGAACACTAGTGTGGAGTGTAAAGACCTGTGGTCAGAGGTGGTGATGTTGGGGCTGGGTGCAAAGCTCAAAAAACATGGTGTCTTTCACCTGCTTTTTGCACATTTCACCCAACCCTGCCATCGGTAAATGACCTCTAGGTTCTATTCTATAACTCTACTTCAAGCCTTACTATATTGTCCTATCTACTGAGTGTCCTGATGCCTTACTTTTAGAACACAATTTTATGCAATAAGGGATTTTGGAAAATATAATCCTTTCCTTAATTAGAAATGTCTAAATAAAATGATCACCATGAGAGGTATCAGATTATATTTATGGACATATTTTTGCTGAGGTGTTGTTGCCCAGGGACATACAAAATGATACGTAAATTTTTCATGAGTTCCCCAACAAATATTCATTTAACTTTGGATGTAGAAAAGAATTGCAATCAACCTTTTTTTTCCCTCTTTAACATCAGCAGCAAGTCTGAACCAAATAATGAAAACTGCTTTTGGGATGGAACAACCTGATTTCCTATTGTTCTGAATACAATTGCTGCAGAAAGGGAAAATTCGCTGAATGAATGCAAATGTGGATTTGGCTATAAAAGAGACACTTTGTTAATATTCTGCTGTGGCTAAAATTATAGTACACTATATCATTGGAATCTATTATTGGGAGAAGAGTTGTGATGCATGCTGTACTGTCCACACTTAAACACACAAGTACCAGGTTGGACCTCCCCAGGTCATTATAGAACCTCTATACATGTTATACCCTTTACAATACATATATTACACTTTTTTTCAGACAGACAGGAGGATATTTGCCCCATCTATTAACTAGTGATGGGCGAATTTGTCCCATTTCGATTTGCTGAAAAATTTGTGAAATGCATTGACGTGCATTTAATTATAATCACTTACCTGAAAACTGTACTCGCCTAGTTTAATTCCGAGAAAGCATCACAGATAGTGATGGGCGAATTTGCGGCATTTTGCTTCACCGCAAAAATTCGCAAAATTCGCTAAACGGCGCCGGCACCCGTTTTTGATGCCGGCGTCAGTTTTTTCTAAAAAAATTTTTTACGCCGGCGAATATTTGCCGCAAATTTTCGCGGGCGTTACGCAAATTTATTCACTGGCGGCGAATCGCGCAAATTCGCCGTGAATTCGTGCCTGGCGAATAAATTCGCCCATCACTAATCACAGAACAATACTCTTCTTCTGCTTCTTCTGCCTCAGAACAACACATGCTCAGTACAGTGAAAAAGCTGCTTTTTTGTTCTACTGAGCATAGGGACCGCACAAAGGAGAAAGCAGACAAAAGTTGATTGCTCCATGGAACTTGCTTACAAATACCCGAGTAAATTAATATCCCATAGGGTAACATCCCACTGAAGAATAACTTATTTATGACGGCAGAGACAGAGGAGAAGATTTGGGGAGATTTAGTCGTCCGGCGAAAAATCGCCTCTTCTTCGGGTGACTAATTGCCGATTAGTTGGCACTTGAAGTGCTTCGTTTTCGGAAGTTTTCTTGTCAGGCAACTTTTTTTCAAAAGTTCACCAAACAACTCCAAATTGATTGTAGGAGGACCCCCCTAGACTAAAACACACATTTTAGATGGTGATTAGTTGAATTTGAATTCTAAAAGGGACAGTACATGCTAAATTTTGATTTTGATTTTTCTTTTAAAACTCAAATCGAATTTGGATTATTCCCTAGTCGAATTACACTAGAATAGACTTGAAATTCTAACTTGAAAATTTGAGTGTGTGTGTGTGTGTGTGTGTGTATATATATATATATATACAGTATATTTTAGGGTTTGCTTGTTAATTTTTTTTAAATACGTGACTTTGTTTTGTGCTTTCCTTGGTTGTATGCCAGTGTTATTGTTAGATTGTTTTAGACAGCTTGGACGTAAGGAGTTATGGCATACGTTCACTATTTGTATATATGGAGGTGCCAAGACGCGGTTAACTGCACAACTGTGTTGAGTGACCCATTTAAAATGAGTGTGTATGTCAGAAACGTACATATAAAGTCACTCAGTGTGAAATTAGAGGGCAAAGTATTAATAAAAATGAAGTTACTGTGATTAGAAAAGTTATTTTTTCCTGTAAGTCATTCTAAAGTTGCAAGCACTCCGTTTCCATCCATATAGGTTAAAAGGTCATTTTTATTCCAACTTTGTTAAAAACATCAGATCCCTGACGCGTTTCAGGAGGGTAAAAATGCATTTAATTTCTTGTTTTGTGACGAAAAGTCACATGAGTTTAAAGATTCAAATTTAGTTTGGCCTTTCACAAGGATTCGGCTGAATCCTTATCCTGCTGAAAAGGGAATTCTGGCCGAATACTCAACCGATTCGGTGGATTCCTAAAGAAAACACCAAATGCTGCCCACATTACATTGTATTATGCTTGTTAATTTTGGGGTATTAACAATTCAGTTGGGTGTTAGCACTGAGCTTTAACTCCCCACAGAATAAGATTTAAGAAGCGCATAAGGACACAGATCAATGTGGGCACATGACTCTAACAATAAATGATACAGCGGATTTACTGAGGACCAGCCAGGATGTAGGTTCAAAACCAACCTTTACCCAGACATTGTGACTCACCTTAGTTATTAAATAAGGAAAATTAAAATATTTATCAAGATATGTCACTACACCTGTTTCTTTAAAGGAAACGACATGTTAGCTCCTTCCCATAAAACAGAACATGAAGACAATTGAACAGAACTATTATGTTTAGTGTTCATTGTTGAGCATCAGTATCCCTCCATTGAACCTCCACATCTGGTGGAATGTTTTTGCCACAAAACAGAGTGTTCTATTATAGGATACCCTTGTGGTTGAAAGAGTCATGTGCCTTCCTCCATTCTGCTCTATCCGTCATAGAATTTATTTATTTTTGTTTGTTTGTTCTTTTATGTCATCGCTCTCCTCATATTCTGTGCAGAAAAACGAACCTAAAGCTTCCTGATGAATTACAGAAGTAAAGTACAATGCTGAGTAGAAATCTGAAAAGAACCTAAATCCCCTAGTGATTTGTAACATTATTAATCAAGCTGGCAGCACTACAAGGTTTGAACTAAAAGAATGTGAAGATTCATTATCATTACATGGTTTCTACTTCTTCTGAATCAGAGCAAATCCTGTTTGGGGCATTTCTCTATTTGGAATTTTAACTAGCTGACATATTAAAGGGCCTTTTACTATGTGTATGGTGTAAAGTGCAGAAATGGGTAAACTTTGCCATGTTTGCACCCCAATTTGTCATGTTTGCACCCCAAAATGGAGACAGGCAGTGGGACCCATAGACACCCTCTCCCTCCATACCCATCCCATAACATTCAGATGTGCAAGTTATACACGTGATGTAAAAGAACTACCTTATGCCCTTGTCACCCAATGCCAAATGCCAATTATGAAAAGGCCATCTCCCATAGACTCAATTTTATCCAAATAATCCATTTTTTTTAAATATTACCTTTTTCTCTGATAATAAAATAGTACATTGTACTGGATCTAAACTAAGATATAATTAAATCTTATTGGAGGCAAAACAATCCAATTGGGTTTATTTAGGGGCCCATTCATTAAGTTCGAGTGAAGGAATAGAAGAAAAAATGCTTTGAATTTCGAAGTGTTTTTTTGGCTACTTCGACCATCGAATGGGCTACTTCGACCACGACCACGGGGAACGTCCCCATAGGCTTGGCTAACTTTTTTTGATCTAAGGATATTCCTTCGATCGTTGGATTAAAATCCTTCAAATCGTTCGATTCGAAGGATTTAATCGTTAGATCGAACGATTATTCCATTGATCGTTCGATCAAAGTATTTGCGCAAAATCCTTTGACTTTGATATTCGAAGTCGAAGGATTTTCATTCCCCAGTCGAATATCGAGGGTTAATTAACCCTCGATATTCGACTAGGATTTAAAATCCTTTGACTTCGAATATCGAAGTCGAAGGATTAAACGTAGATAGTTCGATCGAACGATCGAAGGATAATTCCTTCGATCAAACAATAAAATCCTTCGAATTGAATGATTCGAAGTATTTTAATCCAACGATCGAAGGAATATCCTTCGATCAAAAAAAGTTAGCCAAGCCTATGGGGACCTACCCCATAGGCTAACATTGACTTCGGTAGCTTTTAGATAGCGAACTAGGGGGTCAAAGTTTTTTTTAAAGAGACAGTACTTCGACTATCGAATGGTTGAATAGTCGAACGATTTTTACTTCCAATCCTTCGATTCGAAGTCGTAGTCGAAGGTCGAAGTAGCCCATTCGATGGTCGTAGTAGCCCAAAAAAAACCTTCGAAATTCGAATTTTTTTACCTTCGAATCCTTCACTCAAAGATAGTGAATCGGACCCTTACTGTTCAAATGATTTTCTAGTAGAATTAACATATGAAGAGCCTATTACAAAAAAATCCAGAAAACCCCAGGTCTCAAGTATTCTGGATAACAGCTTCCATGTCTATATTTTTGCAGAATGTAGGGCACTTTAATTATAAGAGATTTAAAATGCATAATAATATGGTTTTTTTCCACGTTCAAAACCATAGAAGGTAGTGATCAAATAAACAAAACACAACTTTTTCTAAAATTCTTTTTTATGTAGAGTCTTTGATCAAATATAATCTGACACAATGAAGGTAGAAAAGGACAGTGAAGATTTATTTGCTTTCATGAATTCATTTCAGGATGTCTGTTGCATTTTATTTCTGTAGAACCAGGTGTTCTATATTTTCATTGGAGTGAGTTTTAGGGTAGGGAATTATAGGATGTTTGGACTGGATTTGCCAGTGTCACAGGGGAAGAAAATAAAGGAGAAAGGACATTAGTGTATTAGAAAGTGTCATTATATACATACAGCCTGCAATCCTATTGTTGCATTGGAATGCCAAGCATTCTCTTTGGCTGTCAGAAGGATGTTGTTGTCACCTGGCGCTAGATTAGTAGTACCTGAGTGTTGTAACTAGTGCTGTGTAAGGGATTAGTATAGAAAGGAAGGTGTGAGTCCTTCAGGAAGGAATTGGTATTGTGCACACTGGAGACAAGAAGGGGTGACAAAGGATCGATTTTAAGATCAGAGTGACTAGGACAAAGAGTCAAGGTCTGGGAGGATAGAAACAGAACCAGTGACAGAATGGAGCAGGACAGAGCAGATGGAGAGTCAAGAACAGGCTTAACAGGAAAGGATGGTGTGGGTGAAGAATTGGTGGCCAGACCAGGACTGGATTGGAACAGGGCTAGAACAGGAATAGAACAAGTGCAGGACTAAAGAGCAAGAACAGGTGAAGTTGTGGATCTAAAGCAGGAAACAACAGGACAGGAATAAGACAAAGTAGAGACAAGAGCCAGAGCAAGGGACAAGCCACAGTGCTCCAGTACATACTGTAGACCAATGTCGAGGCACAGAAAGTGAGGAGGACTGGCCTTAAATAGGGCAGGATTAGCCCTAATTAGCTGACCCTACCAACCAGTAAGTATGGTAGGACATCATAGGAAAGGCCAGGTTATGTAAGATGAGCAAATTTGCTAGCTACTCACTTGGCCTAGATGCTAATGTAAAGAGCTAGAAACCCAGATTTTCCTGGCTCGAATCTCAGCTAATCTCAGCTAAGGCTATAATGGAGGTTTTCTTGCTGTATGAATTGACAACAGTATCACTCTTTATTAGAAAATGCACTACATGTTTTGGATCAAAGATCCTTCCTCAGGTAATTGTGTTAATAATGTTAACAAAGTTTATTTTTTTGCTGTATGCTATCTAAATCCGGTAGGAAACTCTTCTGAAATGCAACCAGATTAGCATGGAACAAGTGAGAGTTCTAATAGGCATGAATGGTGTATTAAGTGTCGGTTTTATTGCTGGTCTTAGATTAGTGTTGAACAAAGAGACTGATGATAACTGGAGAGCAATGATCTTCTAGACTATGTTTGTAGAATCCCTATAATTTAATGTGCTGCATCTTTGTGGGTTATATAAAGTTTGGTGTCCCATCTGATGTACTGCATGGACCTCTTGACCTCATTTTATGTAATCTATGTGACTGTTCTGTTTCAACCCACTGTCCTTAGTGATAGTTCCCTTAGATCTGGGCCAGGATCTTTACAGGACACAACTCATCAGCAGGTCTCCACAGACAGATGAACTCAACTGGACCAACACGAGTATGCAGATATTACTGTAGTTTATTCCAAAACTGAAGAAAATCTCCCATACATTGATCAGACCAGTAGATCAGAGAATATTTCTAATATTTCAGAGATATTTCTATCACCTGGGTTGGTTAGGCAGTAAATGATACCTAAGATGGCGGCTAACTGTAAACTGGGAACAGTTGAAGAGGGGAGGGGGGTTAAAGGAGAAGGAAAGCTACGGAGGCATTTTATTGGCAATAGATTAGCTGCAATAGTGCAAGCTAGAATGCTATATTTATTCTGTAGAATGTTTTACCATACCTGAGTAAAAAGCTCTAGAAACTCTCTGTTTGTTTAGAATAGGAGCTGCAGTATTAATGTGGTGTGACATCACTTCCTGCCTGAGTCTCTCCCTGCTCTGGGCTCAGATTACAGTAGAGAAGGGAGGGGTGGGGGGAGAGGAGCAAACTGAGCATGCTCTTGCCCAGGGCAATGAGGTTTAAGCTGAAGGCAGGAAGTCTGATACAGAAGCCCATGTGTACACAATAGAAGAAAAGAAATGCAGTATTTCTTTTGACAGGGGACTCAGAGCAACATTACTTGGGGGGTTTACTGGTATATTTAGATGGACCTTTCTGATGAGGCTTACTTAGTTTTAACCTTTCCTTCTCCTTTAAGGGTCACAGTGTATTCCTGGACTAGAGGGGGAGGTGAAAGACAAATAGAGAAAGACGCAGCACACAACAATAACAAGAATATAAAATAAAGTTGTGTGTAACATAACAATGCCCTGTCTGTAGTGTGGGTGGCACCCCAATTCACCATGGAGCCTGAGAAGGAATGGGCTCTTTGCCGTGTAAAATAAAATTTAATTTTGCTTATGTCATAGGTGTAACCATTGCCCCAGACTGTCTCTTTTTCACTTACATTCTTTGAAAAAACATTCTTAGCGCCCCCCTCTCAGTTGCTACTGATGCGCCTTATTTTATTCTAATCTCATATTAGACATTTAAACCTGTGTTTAAAATGCTATAATACCAACCATAACACCTGACCATAGTACCCATTGTGGTTGCTTATGGAGAATAAATGGAAAATATAAGTATAGTATAACAATTTCAGTAGGGACAGGAAGAGGCCACCAGTCTCTGAGGTCTTGGTGTTGGCAATTGTGGAATTCCCTTCTCTGGGGTCAAGTTTTTTTTTCAATTAAAGATCAGCAGACTCTGGTCTGTGCATGCCTTTGCGTTTGGGATTTGAAATTAGTGTGTGAAATTATTGATGTAAAATATATAAATAGATTGCTTTAAAGTTCCATTAGACCCAGTATTTCTGTATGTTGTCTAAAGTTAGAAATCTGTCCTTGATCTATAATATATGAATGTTATTAACTCTGACAGAATATTTCTCCCTGTTATTTTCTGAATATTGTCTTTTCACAGATCCCAAATTAAAGAGGCAAGGACTGGCAGGAGCGGGATGGTGCGGCCAAAGAACAGACAGAGGGAGAACTGGAACTGGAATGGAGAGCAGAACCAAAAAGGACTGGAGGAGCAATGGGGTGCAGAACAAGCCAGGACTGGAACAGGAATGGGATAGCATAGCTAGACAGGACTGGAATCTAGGAGCAGAACCAGACAAAGCTGGAAACTAGGAGAAGAAGCATACAGAGCTGGAAACTAGGAGTAGAAGGGGCAAAAGCACATGAGCAGGAGCTAGGGACTTGACGCTCCGTGAGTAAAGCACTTGGCCACAGAGCTCCAACATTAGCTGGGCCAATGCTCAAGCACAGGATGTGAAGAGGGCAGGGCTTATATAGGGGCAGACTCAGCCCTGGCAGTTTCTGGCCAGTGGTGCCAAGTTGCCCTTTAAAAAGGGGAATACCCATAAGAGCTTGAGGTGGAGGTAGACCACAGTAGGAGATTTGTAACAGCTCACTCTAGGTGAGAGACAGGATCAGTGTAGCTAGTGGAGTCTGAAGCTTCAAGTGACCAGAAGTGTTAGTACCCTGGGTGTCACCTGTCAGTATAGGGACTCAAGTGCATATGCTCAGGAATAGGAGATTCCTAGTGTAAGCTAACGCTGGGGCCTAGTTCACCAATCTGAGAGGAACCAATAAGTGTCTGCAAATGTGTAACATCTATAAGTGACATTGTATAACATTGTCTGAAGGATTTATAAAATGATTGATGAATGAACCATCTGAGCAATACAACCAAAGAGATTGCGTAAGATCCATGAAATCACAGCATTTCTGCTATGTAAAAATACCCAAGCCACTTATACCCTTAATGGGACTGCACTAGGCAAATCCATTATGAAAAAGGACCTTGAAGTCCTTGTAGATGTAGATGTTGGCTGTAGCAAGCAATGCCAGTCAGCAGCATCAAGGGCAAGTGCATTGATTCACAACAGGAACGACATCGACTTTATAGAGCACTGGTAAGGCCCCATCTAGAATATGCCGTACAGTTTTGGTCTCCAGTGCTCAAACAAGACATTATTGTATTAGAGAGGGTACAGAGAAGGGCAACTAAGCTGGTAAAAGGTATTGAAATCTTAGCTATGAGGAAAGACTGGCCAAATTGGGGATGTTCACGCTGGAGAAGAGGCGCTTAAGGGGTGATATGATGACTATGTATAAATATATAAGGGGATCATATAATAATCTCTCTAATGCTTTATTTACCAGTAGGTCTTTCCAGCTGACACAAGGTCACCCATTCTGATTAGAAGAAAAGAGGTTCCGCCTAAATATTCGGAAGGGGTTTTTTACAGTGAGAGCTGTGAAGATGTGGAATTCTCTCCCTGAATCAGTTGTACAGGCTGATACATTAGATAGCTTTAAGAAGGGGTTGGATGGTATTTAGCAAGTGAGGGAATACAGGGTTATGGGAGATAGCTCATAGTACAAGTTGATCCAGGGACTGCTCAGATTGCCATTTTGGAATCAGAAAGGATTTTTTTCTGATTGGAGAGGTTTCAGATGGGTTTTTTTTGCCTTCCTCTGGATCAACTGACAGGTCAAAAAAAGTTATAAGGTTGAACTTGATAGACGTGCCTTTTTTCAACCTAACTTACTATGTATAACTTACTATGTACTATGTAAATAAAGAGTGATTATTTTGCTACAAGAGCTACCGGTGCCCATGTTATTGTGAGACTAAGCTTAGTGTGGGTAACTCCCCCAGTACAGCGAGGGTCCACCTTAGAGAAAGTGTCTCATGGAACACATGCTCTACCCAGAGTTGCAGCGGGTTAAAACTGAGTGAGTCAAAGTTGGGTGAGAATAAGGAAGCTACTAAGTATCAGAGAGTACCCCATCTACACAATTTCATTTGTGCTGTATTACTCTTTTTGCCAACATTTGACTTACATTTGTCTTAAACAGGACTGTCCTTCATGGCAGGCTGCTTTTCTCTTTCCAGCCCTAGTCTGCTTTCTGTTTCAGGGTTCTCTAAGCACTGAGGGGCAAATTCACTAATATGTGAAGTTGCGCCAGGCGCAACTTCGCTGCACTTCGCCACACTTCGCCAGGCGTATTTTCGCCAGCGCTCCGCAAATTCACTAAAATCCGAAGTTGCGCACAGGGGTAGCGTAAGTTTTCGAAGTTGTGCAAGCGTTAATTCACCAAGCGAAGCGAAGTTTCGCTAGCGATGGTTCATTTGCATACGGCGTGAAATTCAAATTTCAATGGAGGAACACGTATCAACACTTCAAATGCCTAGAAAACCTTCAAATCGGCAAATATAAATTTTATTTTGCCCTACACATGTGCCCACTGTCTAGATAAGTTGCCATGAGTCAAGAAATGTAGGGGGGAAGGAGGGGAGCCCCAAAAAAATTTATGGTCTTTTTCAGCCTATCACCCATCATGTAGAAAACATGCCAGCGTTTTTTGGGACTTAGAAAAAAATTTGACTTTTTTGGAAACAATCCCTATCAACTCTATTGCGCTTCGCCAGGTCTGAGGTGGCGAAGGAAGTCTAGCGTAAAAGGTAGCGTTCAGTACACTGCGCAAGTTAGTGAATTTGCATACTTACATCGCTAGCGAAAATTCGCCTGGCGTAAGTGTGCGAAGTAACATTAGCAAATTTACGCCAACGTTCGTTAGTGAATTTGCGAAGTACCGAAAATGCCAAACGCTAGGGAATTGACGCTAGCGTTCGGTGCTTCGGCGCTTAGTGAATTTGCGCCTTAGTGTGACACCGACACACAGTACTACGATTTATTCATGTGCCGAACTTCTCTAAAACTTATATATTATTAGGTAATGCATGAGACCATATCTTTTTGAAAGTGTTAACAGGCAGGCAGACAAAGGAACTCTGTTAAATCAAATGTATTAGTCATTATGATGACTCCACTCTTTTTACTTATTACTATAACTGTTTAGCATCCTCATACGCAGAATATGCTTAGCCTGTATCTAGGGGTAGCCTGAGCTGCCCAATGAATTAAGACCAATAGTTACAGTACCAGTACAAACATGTGTTAAGTTGCATTATTGTGTGTAATTAATAGAGATGGCGCGAACTGTTCGCCGGCGAACTTGTTCGCGCGAACATCGGGTGTTCGCGCTCGCCGGAAGTTCGCGAACGTCGCGCGACGTTCGCCATTTTGGGTTCGCCATTGTTGGCGCTTTTTTTTGCCCTCTCACCCCAGACCAGCAGGTACATGGCAGCCAATCAGGAAGCTCTCCCCTGGACCACTCCCCTTCCCTATAAAAACCGAAGCCCTGCAGCGTTTTTTTCACTCTGCCTGTGTGTGCTGAAGAGATAGTGTAGGGAGAGAGCTGCTGCCTGTTAGTGATTTCAGGGACAGTTGAAAGTTTGCTGGCTAGTAATCGTGTTGATACTGCTCTGTTATTGGAGGGACAGAAGTCTGCAGGGGTTTGAGGGACATTTAAGCTTAGGTAGCTTTGCTGGCTAGTAATCTACCTTCTACTGCAGTGCTCTGTATGTAGCTGCAGTGGGCAGCTGTCCTGCTTCTGATCTCATCTGCTGACTGCTGCAATAACAGTAGTCCTTGTAAGGACTGCTTTTATTTATTTTTTTGTTGTTTTACTACTACTACTACTACTACTACTACTACTACTACTACTATAAGAGCCCAGTGCTATTAGTCTAGCAGTGTTGGGGAGTGGGACTGGTGTGCTAATCTGCTGCTCCTAGTAGTTCAGCAGCACCAACTGTAATTTTTTTTTTTTAATATTCATTTTTTTTTTATTTTACTTTTTTTTATTTTACTATCGCTGTAGTAGTGTATAAGTTGACCTTTTAGGCATTATTTGACCTGTAGGCATTTTTTGCCCAGTGTGTTATTCAACCAACAGCCATCTAGCTGTGTGACCTTGTTCACATTCTGTCTAAATATCCATAATATTACCGTCTCCAGAAAAAACACCGGAGTGACTTTTTTCAAGCAGCCATAATAAATTTTACGTAATCCGTATCCATCGCTGTAGTAGTGTATAAGTTGACCTTTTAGGCATTATTTGCCCTGTAGGCATTTTTTGCCCAGTGTGTTATTCAACCAACAGCCATCTAGCTGTGTGACCTTGTTCACATTCTGTCTAAATATCCATAATATTACCGTCTCCAGAAAAAACACCGGAGTGACTTTTTTCAAGCAGCCATAATAAATTTTACGTAATCCGTATCCATCGCTGTAGTAGTGTATAAGTTGACGTTTTAGGCATTATTTGCCCTGTAGGCATTTTTTGCCCAGTGTGTTATTCAACCAACAGCCATCTAGCTGTGTGACCTTGTTCACATTCTGTCTAAATATCCATAATATTACCGTCTCCAGAAAAAACACCGGAGTGACTTTTTTCAAGCAGCCATAATATATTTTACGTAATCCGTATCCACCGCTGTAGTAGTGTATACGTTGATCTTGTGGGCATTATTTGCACAGTGTTTTCTTCAAACCGCCATCTAGCTGTGTGAGCTTGTTCACATTTTGTCTAAATATTGATAATATTATCGTCTCTAGAAAAACCACTTGAGTTACTTTTTTTCAAGCAGCATTCTTATATTTTACGTAATCCGTATCCACCGCTGTGTATACGTTGACCTTGTAGGCATTATTTGCACAGTGTTTTCTTCAAACCGCCATCTAGCTGTGTGAGCTTGTTCACATTTTGTCTAAATATTGATAATATTATCGTCTCTAGAAAAACCACTTGAGTTACTTTTTTTCAAGCAGCATTCTTATATTTTACGTAATCCGTATCCACCGCTGTGTATACGTTGACCTTGTAGGCATTATTTGCACAGTGTTTTCTTCAAACCGCCATCTAGCTGTGTGTATTATCGTTTCCAGAAAAACCAACTGAGTTTTTGTTGTTGTTGTTTTTTTAAAAATAATGCCAGGCAAAGGCAGGCCGCCACGCAGAGGCCTGGCTTACACAGCACACCCCATCCTCTACCGTTTCTAACTTTACCACAACATCCTCCTCATCCTCCACTGCTATGGCCACCCCACGTAACACTTCCTCCACCACCGGTGCCCCTTCTTCACTGGAGTCAGAGGAGTTATTTTCCCATGAGTTTCTTGAACTGAGTAATGCGCAACCATTATTGGCAGAAGAAGATGAAGGAGATGAGGACGTTACACCAGATTTAATTCTGGCAGAGAACACGACAGAGATGGACATAATGATGAGTGATGAGGAGGAGGTCCCCGCTGCTGCTTCCTTCTGTGATGTGTCAGAAGAAATTGATGCATCTGAGGAGAATGATGATGAGGAGATTGATGTTTTGTGGGTGCCTAGTAGAAGAGAGCAAGAGGAGGGTAGTTCAGATGGAGAGACGGAGAGTCAGAGAGGCAGTAGGAGAATAAGACTTAGAAGAAGCAGGGAGGACAGCCCGCAGGGATCAGTAGGGCAACAACATGTATCGGCACCTGTGTTCAGCCAGCCAACGCACCCGCCATTGCCGCCAATGCCGCCAACTTCTACTGTTACCGCCAGATCGCACACTTCCAAAAAGTCAGCAGTGTGGGATTTTTTTAATGTGTGTGCCTCTGACAAAAGCATTGTAATTTGCAATGAGTGCAGTCAGAAACTGAGCCTTGGTAAGCCCAACAGCCACATAGGTACAACTTCTATGCGAAGGCACATGAGCGGCAAGCACAAAGCACTTTGGGAGCAACACCTCAAAGGCAACAGGCAAACTAAAAGCCACACTCCTTCTGGTCCAGCATCTTACTGCTCTACCTCTGCTCTCCTTGACCCATCTGAACCACCCTCCACTCCGCCTTCCACCTTGACCACCTGTTCCCATTCCCAGTCATCTGCCACCAGCCAAGTTTCTGTGAAGGCCATGTTTGAGCGTAAGAAGCCAATGTCTGACTGTCACCCCCTTGCCCGGCGTCTGACAGCTGGCTTGTCTGCACTCTTAGCCCGCCAGCTTTTACCATACCAGCTGGTGGACTCTGAGGCCTTCCGCAAATTTGTAGCAATTGGGACACCGCAGTGGAAGGTACCCAGCCGCAATTTTTTTTCTAAAAAGGGAATACCACACCTGTACCAACATGTGCAGAGCCAAGTTACCGCATCTCTGTCACTTAGTGTTGGGCCAAAGGTCCATATGACTACTGATGCATGGTCCTCCAAGCATGGTCAGGGCAGGTATGTCACCTACACTGCCCACTGGGTGAACTTGGTAATGGCTGGGAATGGGAAGCAGGGAATGGGTAGCTCAACAACAACAACAACAGTGGAGTTGGTGTCACCGCCACGGATTGCACGCGGTTCTGCCACCACCTCTACTCCTCCATCGCTCTCTACCTCGTCTTCTTCCTCTTCTTCTTCTTACTCTGCTGCTGGGTCCTCCTTCTCCTCCTCCACACCTGTGCACCCCCAGCTCCCCCTAGGCTATTCGACGTGCCAGGTACGCCGTTGTCACGCTGTCTTGGGGATGACGTGCCTGGAAAGCAAAAACCATACCGGATCTGTACTCCTGTCATCTCTGCAGTCACAGGCCGATCGGTGGCTGACCCCACACCAACTGCAGATCGGAAAAGTGGTGTGTGACAATGGAAGCAATCTGTTGGCAGCGTTGAGACTGGGAAATTTAACACATGTGCCCTGCATGGCACATGTGTTAAATTTAATAGTCCAACGTTTTGTCTCCAAGTACCCAGGATTCCAGGACGTTCTCACCCAGTCCAGAAAGGTGTCGGCCCATTTCAGACGTTCCTACACAGCCATGGCACGCCTTGCTGACATTCAGCAGCGCTACAACATGCCAGTCAGGCGTTTGATTTCTGACAGCCAGACTCGCTGGAATTCAACGCTCCTTATGTTGGAACGTCTGCTGCAACAACAAAGGGCCGTCAACGAGTACCTTTTTGAACTGGGTGGTAGGACTGGATCTGCAGAGCTGGGGATTTTTTTCCCCCGTTACTGGGTGCTTATGCGCGATGCCTGCAGGCTCATGCGACCTTTTGAAGAGGTGACAAATATGGTCAGTCGCACCGAAGGCACCATCAGCGACCTAATACCCTTCGCTTTCTTCCTGGAGCGTGCCGTGCGACGAGTGACAGATGAGGCTGTAGACCAGCGTGACGAGGAGCTGGAAGCGCACGATTTATGGTCGGAATCACCAGAACGAACCCAGGCACCTGCTGCAACGCAGGGAGAGGTGCCAGAAGTGGAGTCAGAGGAGGAAGGTGGCTTTGTGGAGGAGGAGGAGGAGGACCAACAGGAGCAGGCTTCCCAGGGGGCTAGTGGTGACCTTTTGGGGACCCCTGGTCTTGTACGTGGCTGGGGGGAGGAGACCGTGGATGATGCAGTCCTTGATAATGAGGAAGCGGAGATGGATAGCTCTGCATCCAACCTTGTGAGAATGGGGTCTTTCATGCTGTCATGCCTGTTGAAGGACCCCCGTATCAAGAGGCTTAAGGAGAAGGACCTGTACTGGGTCGCAACGCTACTAGACCCTCGGTACAAGCATAAAGTGGCAGAAATGTTACCAACATACCACAAGTCCGAAAAGATGCGGCATTTACAAACCAGCCTGCAAAACATGTTGTACAATGCTTTTAAGGGTGATGTCACTTCAGGAACTCATCAACATTCCAGGGGCAGAGGTGCCAGTAATCCTGCCACGAGCACACCTGCAAGGACAAAGCCCTTTGGCCGGTCTGTAACATCAGACATGCAAATGTTTTTCTGTCCAAGGCAGCGCCACAACCCTTCTGGATCCACCCTCAAAGAACGCCTCGACCGGCAGGTAGCGGACTACCTGGCATTAACTGCAGATATCGACACTCTGAGGAGCGATGAACCCCTGGACTACTGGGTGCGCAGGCTTGATCTGTGGCCAGAGCTGTCACAATTTGCCATGAACCTCTTGTCTTGCCCAGCCTCAAGTGTGCTCTCAGAAAGGACCTTCAGTGCAGCAGGAGGGATTGTAACTGAGAAGAGAACTCGCCTAGGTCACAAAAGTGTCGATTACCTGACCTTTATTAAAATGAATGAGGGGTGGATCTCGGAGGGTTACTGCACACCGGAAGACTTGTTCTGACTTCTATGCAGCTGTCCTTCTCTTCAAGCCTCATGACTCCACACACAGCTGTCCTTTAGCGTCCTCCTCCCTCCGCCACCGTTACAAACTAGGGTGCAAACCCTACTGGTTTAATTTTTTCTGGCCTCTGTGCTTCAGTGGCTGCAACCAAAAAAACTGGGCAAACAATGTCTACAAGGTCAACGTATGGCGAAAAATGACTATTTTCAGCATTTATATGGCATATTTTTTCTGGCAACTGTGCTTCAGTGGCTGCGTCCAAAAAAATGCATATTTTCTGCATTTATATGGCATAATTTTTCTGGCCTCTGTGCTTCAGTGGCTGCAACCAAAAAAATGCATATTTTCTGCATTTATATGGCATAATTTTTCTGGCCTCTGTGCTTCAGTGGCTGCAACCAAAAAAATGCATATTTTGTCCATTTATATGGCATAATTTTTCTAGCCTCTGTGCTTCAGTGGCTGCAACCAAAAAAATGCATATTTTGTCCATTTATATGGCATAATTTTTCTAGCCTCTGTGCTTCAGTGGCTGCAACCAAAAAAATGCATATTTTCTCCATTTATATGGCATAATTTTTCTGGCCTCTGTGCTTCAGTGGCTGCAACCAAAAAAATTTATATTTTCAGCATTTATATGGCATAATTTTTCTGTCAACTGTGCTTCAGTGGCTGCGACCAAAAAAATGCATATTTTCTGCATTTATATGGCATAATTTTTCTGGCCTCTGTGCTTCAGTGGCTGCAACCAAAAAAATTTATATTTTCAGCATTTATATGGCATAATTTTTCTGGCAACTGTGCTTCAGTGGCTGCGACCAAAAAAATGACTATTTTCAGCATTTATATGGCATATTTTTTCTGGCCTCTGTGCTTCAGTGGCTGCGGCCAAAAAAACTGGGCAAACAATGCCTACAAGGTCAACGACGTTTTGACCTTGTAGGCATTGTTTGCCCAGTTTTTTTGGCCGCAGCCACTGAAGCACAGAGGCCAGAAAAAATATGCCACATAAATGCTGAAAATAGTCATTTTTTGCCATACGTTGACTCAACGTATATGGCAAAAAATGACTATTTTCAGCATTTATATGGCATATTTTTTCTGGCAACTGTGCTTCAGTGGCTGCAACCAAAAAAACTGGGCAAACAATGTCTACAAGGTCAACGTATGGCGAAAAATTACTATTTTCAGCATTTATATGGCATATTTTTTCTGGCAACTGTGCTTCAGTGGCTGCGTCCAAAAAAACTGGGCAAACAATGTCTACAAGGCCAACGTATGGCGAAAAATGACTATTTTCAGCATTTATATGGCATATTTTTTCTGGCAACTGTGCTTCAGTGGCTGCGTCCAAAAAAACTGGGCAAACAATGCCTACAAGGTCAATGTATGGCAGTTGTTTAAAGAGAACAGTAGATTACTAGCCAGCAAAGCTACCTAAGCTAAAATGTCCCTCAAATCCCTGCAGACTTCTGTCCCTCCAATACAGAGCAGTATCAAGCAGATTACTAGCCAGCAAACTTACTATCATCTGTCCCTGAAATCACTAACAGCTCTCCCCCTACACTATCTCTTCCAAGCACACACAGGCAGATTTTTCAGATACATTTTTGCCCTTGATCCCCCTCTGGCATGCCACTGTCCAGGTCGTTGCACCCTTTAAACAACTTTAAAATCATTTTTCTGGCCAGAAATGTCTTTTTTAGATGTTAAAGTTCGCCTTCCCATTGAAGTCTATGGGGTTCGCGAACCGTTCGCGAACCGCTCGCATTTTTGCGCAAGTTCGCGAATATGTTCGCGAACTTTTTTTCCGACGTTCGCTACATCCCTAGTAATTAAACTCAATTGGCTCTAGATAGTCTGAATAACAGTTGGGATAAGTGTGATTGCACCTGTACAGGTATAAGACTTATTATCTGGAAACCAATTATCCAGAAATCTCCGAATTACAGAAAGGCCATCTCCCACAGACTCCATTTTAATCAAATATATATCCAAAAAGCTCCAAATTGTGGGAAGGACATCTACCATAGACTCTATTTTAATTAAATAATTCTTATTTTTAAAAATGGCTTCCTTTTTCGCTGTAATAATAAAACAGTACAATTTACTGGTCCTAACTAAGGCATAATTAATCCTTATTGGGTTTATTTAGGGTCAGATTTATCAAGGGTCGAATTTCGAGTTCATGGAAAATTATTTAAAACTCCCCTGAACTTGGAAATCAACCAACTTATTCACAAAATCAAATTTTTAAAATTTGGTGTGAGTGAAAATGACCCGCAAACTCTAATCGAATTCGAATCAAGTTCAAATTTGATTTTAGTTTTTTCTTTGAAAAAAACTTGAATGTCAGGAAGTCAGCAAACAACTTTAAATTGATCCCAGGACATCAATCATAGGCTAAAACAGCAATTTCACAGGTTTAAGGTGGCGAATAGCCGAATTTTAATTCTTAAAGGGCCATTACATGATAAACTTTAAAAATCAAATTCAAGTCAAACATTGTGCCTAAAGACGGAGCACAGCAGAAGCCAAAGTTTAAAGTTAAAAAGTTCACAATTTATTAAATACCCATTAAAAAATCACACAACAGGGGCTGCCCGCTTAACGCGTTTCGTGGCTCCCTGCCACTTCATCAGAAATTTACATTTTTTTTAAAACATTTAAATTGAATTTTAACTATTCCCTAGTCGAATTTCACTAAAAGAAACTCAATAATTTGATTTTTAAATTTCGAAATTCAAAATTCAAATTTTTACTTCGACCCTTGATAAATCTGCCCCTTAATGTTTAAAGATATTTCAGTAGACATGTAGTTGTATGGATATCCACATTAAGGAAAGATCCATTGTCTGGAAGCCCCAAGTCCCAAGCATTCTGGATAGCAGATCCCATAACTGTATATGTAACAACTACATAGCATCAACCTGGGGCAAACACTTGTTTTTGTTGGCCAGGGCATGATATTAATTAAGATAGTTAACATAGAAAAACAAAAGGCAAGTCAGTGAAAGAGATGTTAGGGCCCTTTTTCTGAACTATAAATACAATCTCACTTTATAATTTATTAATGGTATGAATGGCTAATATTACAACCCTTAACCACACAGCTATCTCTGTCAGACTCACTGATGAAATAACACTCTTGTATTATAGAAAAAGGTAGCTTGTCAATATTCTCTCCTTAATTGAATGTGTTGGTAAAGAATCTCGTAGATCCCCGTTACTTTAATCGCATTTTCCTGGAAATGTTAAACTTCTCGTTGGCCCATTTACAAGCAGAAACATAATTTGAGATTGATGGTTGAAACTTTTAAAAAATTTCATCAATAAAACAGGCCTTTTACACCACTTTTCACACCCGGTATTTTCTGTCGTCTCATTTCAATAGGTCAAGCCAGGAGACAAGGCAGTATCTTAATTTAAACAAACCATTTTGTAAAGTGCAAATATCAGAAACTATTTCTGCTTGCAATTATCAGCAATCAGACTTATTTTATGACTCCAATCATGATTTATTTTCCAAACTGCAGTTTTTTTTCATTAGATTCAAGCTTTATTGCTGGCAAGTACTTTTCATGAATGGCATGCCCAAATGTCAGACCATTTTAGCATGCTGCACCTGCTGTTGCATTAGTAACACGTCCTTGAGACAGTACTTAAGGGTTTATGTAAAAAAAAAAGGCACTAAGTTTGCCCAGGAGCAGTAACCCATAGCAACCAATCAGCAGGTAGCATGCACTGGTCACCTGTTTAAAAGCAAACATTTTAGAATTAGAATGCCAAACTTGAGTTTATAAATTTATTGCCATTCTTGAGATTGGACTGGGCAAGTGGGACACCGGGAAAAATCCCAGCGAGCCCCAGCCCCTTAATGGGTCCCACTGGCCCAGGCCTGCTCCCCTGAATGGCCATTTGAGGAGAATGTATGCAGCACTTTGTGATACAGTGTGTGCACGTGCTGAGGCTTAGACTTCTTGAGGAGGATCCTTGGTGTCACAGCCCTGGCGAGACCCCAATACCCAGTCCAATGCCACTATCTGAAAAGGCAGTTCTCTATTCAAATACAAATAGTTATAGGGCAGGGTGTAAATTGCCAAAAATCAGGTGCAAAACCCTTGAGCTAGTGTAAGTTGTTCTCTTGGCTTTGCATGGGGCAGAGTGAGCTTGTGCTTGCCAAATGAACCATCATAAGTGATGGGCGAATATAAAATTTCCACGTTTTGCCGGGGACGAATAAACTCGCAAAATTGCCATGAAAATTCGGCGTCTGCAACATTTTTTTGCCGCCGTTGACAATTCCGACGCCGGCGACAATTCTGACTCTGGTGACAATTAAAGGTGCCCATTGACTAATTCGCATCAAAACGGCACCAAGAAAAATTCCGGCGTCAAAAGTCACGTTTCGCAAATTTTTCTGCCAAGTGAAACGGGAGAAATTCGTCCATCACTAATCACAAGATCTCTGTTCATGGACCCTAAAAGGGGCAATTGTGCTCAAACATTTGCGACAAATGAGCAGTAGTATGTTTGAGGTCAATATTCCTTATCAGGAACCTCTTGTGCGGTATTGTATGCAATGCTTTAGCAAAATATAAGTAATATATGGATAATATATGGCAGTCAGGTAGATAGATTTGGTGTGGCTATACCATACATATATGGTCAGGGTTAAGTATTCTGCCAAAAAACATATCCTGGGTCTTAAGTTGCCTTCAGCTTGGGGGAGCGGGACTGGGCCGGCAGGACCCATAAAGACTGGGACCCTCCTGTTTTTTTCCCAGTATCCTACCGGCCCAATCCAACACTGTTTATAATCTAAAAAAACATGGGCAAACCAACATCTTTTAGCATTAACAGTATAAACCCTACAATCCTACAAATGCAGAAGTTCCTGTCTTTCCTCCTAGACTTTAGTAGTGTACTTTTCCAAATCATAAAGTTATAAAGGGAAGGTAGAATTTAACAAATGTAACAAAATTTGAATTAGCTTCATATGTGGAAAGAGGTTTATCAGGAAAGTCAATATACGTGTAAAATCTCTTGAGCACTGGTTTAATCCACTTTACTTTGAGGCAACCTCTTCGTGTCAGGGAGGCACAGAACATTATTTACGTAAGTCCGTTGAATAATTAATTATGGTGTCGATTGGTGAATCAAAGACTGTGCTGAATATGTGTGAAGTAGCTACACCATGTAATTAGTCTGTCAATATGGAAGTTCTAAAAATCAATTTCAGTAATTATTCTCATTAAATCAACGAGCATCTAGGGTAATCCACGGGGGAGGCCGCCAAGTGTGGGGGTGCACACTAAGTGGTGAGAAAACTATCCCAAGAGATCAAAAGCTCTCAAACGCTTTCATTATTCTGTGGAGATTTGTTCCTCAAATGCCTGAAAGCTGCTCTATCAATTAAAACAGGTTAATTGAGGTGGTATAAATTCATATTACATTTGGGTAAAGGTTGAAACACTTTTTTGTGTAAGAGACGGGACTGAAATCATTAATATGTATATAAGTTAGAAAATCATGTTAAAACTGCCACATTCAAATGTAAAAAGAGTTGGGGAGCAACATTAGCATGAAAAGTCCCTGGGGTGCCAAATAAGGGCTATGATTGGTTATTTAGTAGCCCCTATTTGGACTGGTAGCCTACAGGAGGTTTTTTTTGCCAGTACATCTGGTTTTTATGCAACTGAAAATTGCTTCCAAGACAGGAATTCAAAAATAAGCACCTGCTTTAAGACCACTGGAAGTAACATCCAAGGAGTTGGTGAGCAAAATGTTGCTTTCTCGCAAGCCAATGGTTGGGGATTAATGCTTTAACCATTTCCATTACCATTATAGATCCTAGAACCTTTTCATGGCAATTGCTTTCAAGTGCCCAAAAATCTGGCATGCCTTTTGCGTTCCTTCTAAAGGGTCATAAGAATAGCTGGAAAAAAAATCACAAATATGGTCCTTCCAGCACAAGCCAATCTGCACTATAAATGATACCACTGTCAATGTCTTTACTTACCCAGGCCAAAACCTGCTCATTGTGCACAATTATAGTCACGATCTGAAACACAGCAGGCCTGAAAGTGGCAAGGCTAAAAGCAATGCAGGTACAGGATATGTTATGCATAATTACAGGAAGGCCATGTCCCATAGACTCCATTTTGATCAAATAATTAAAAATTTTAAAGAACAATACTTTTTTCTCTGTAATAGCAAAATAGTACCTTGCACTTGATCCCAACTAAGGAATAATTAATACTTATTGCAAGCAACACTAGCCTATTGGGTTTATTTAACGTATAAACAATTTTTAGCAGATTTAAGATATGGAGATCCAAATTATGGAAAGATCCGTTATGGGGAAAACCCTAGGTCCCAAACATTATGAATAACATGTCCCATACCTGTGTACTGTATTAACAAATACAGCAAATATGCTTTCAGCCCCTTTTCTTCTCTTCACTGGCCTTCTCATGGGTTTCCAGGAATATCTGGGAGAGCCAGAAATAATCAACCCATATTTAAATGATCTTCAAGCTTTGTTTCACTGTTCAACATAGTAGGCCTAAAGACTGAGGACTTCATGCTCATAAAAAGACTATTAGTTTTGGACTCTCAAGTTTTGCCCCTCAAGGAAATTGTAATAATCAGACACACCGAACAATGCAATTAGCAAAACATTTTAATTCATTTTGGGATTTATATTCTTATAAAACAAGTTTTTAGATGTTAAATGAAAATTTATAATGAGGAGTTCTCATATCAACTGTAGGCTTTTTGAAATTTCGATTTTTTTTTCACGAATCTCTAAAAATTGATGGTTTCTCTATTATTTTAAAAGCTCTAAAAATTCAAGATTTATTTAGTAAAAAAACAGGAAAACCTTTAATACAAAACTTCTCCAGGTTGAGGTCCTATAGAAGTCAATGAGGGCTGCGCTGAAGATCTTGGGCTGTTTTGAATCAATTCAGACTTTCAGAGGTTTTCTGATTTTTTTTTCACAAAAAATTGTCCAAAAAACTTACATTTTTAGAGGTTTAGGTATTTGTATAATTCAGTGTTATTTTCTGTTCATAATTTTTTATCTGGATTTTTTAATAAATGTCATGGCATTCGTAGTTTTAGAGAAAGTGAATTTAGTCGTGGTTTCAAAAACCTCAAAAAAACACTAAAACTCGACCTTTAATAAATAGGCCTCCAGGTGTAATTGATCTCCTTTAGACATAATAATGGCTTGATGCTTTTTTTTAAAGAATGTTAGAGAAATGTTCATTATAACTCATTGTTCAAAACGTTGGTAGGGTCAGAAAATGTAACCTAACCACAACAAAAGTCTTTTGAGGCACACTGTAATACTGAGCTTGCTTTCCCCCCCTTTTTTCCCAGGGTTCTTTTATATCCGGGATCTTATTACAGTAAATGTATATTTTATGTCTTTCTAGGTGTATGTTTTCAGCACTTGTAGTCAGAATCTGTGAAGACAGCCCAGAGAAACTGAAATACCATTGTACGTTCTGTAAGGAAGCGTTCAGCTGTAGGATAGTCCCATAGAATTTCAAAGAGCTAATGGTACTCTATTCACTTGAGATCATTAACATTTAATACCTTTGTTACTCTATAAACTGTGCGCTGGATCTCAGCATCAAGTTTCTCTGTATGTAAGGTTAACATGGAGTGAGAGGTAGCACTCACTTATCGAGAGATTAAGACTGCAACTCCTCAACTCAATCTAAACACAAGGGGAATTTATCTACGGTTCCAATGTTGGAGAAGTAGTTTGGATGATTATACAGGTATGGGACCTGTTATGCAGAATGCTCAGAACCTGGGGATTTCTAGATCACGGATCTTTCCGTAATTTGGATGTTCATACATTAAGGGACCCATTTACTTAGTTTGAGTGAAGGAATAGAGGAAAAATAGTTTGAATTTTGAATGGTCGAATATGGCTACTTTGACCATCGAATGGGCTACTTCGACTACGACCTTCGATTTCGAATCGAACGATTCAAACTAAAAATCATTTGACTATTCGACCATTCGATAGTCGAAGTACTGTCTCTTTCAAAATTTCTTCGACCCCCTAGTTTGCCACCTAAAACCTACCAAGGCCAATGTTAGCCTATGGGGAAGGTCCCCATAGGCTTCCTAACAATTTCCTGATCGAAGGAATATCCTTCGGTCGATGGATTAAAATACTTTGAATCGTTAGATTCGAAGGATTTAATCGTTCGATCGTAGGAATAGCGCAAATTCCTTCGACTTCGATATTCGAAGTCGAAGGATTTTACTTTGACGGTCGAATATCGAGGGTTAATCATCCCTCAATATTCAACCCTAGATAATTGTGCCCCTCAGTCTACTAGAAAATTATTTAAACATTTAATAAACCCAATAGGCTGGTTTTGCTTTCAATAAGGATTAATTATATCTTAGTTGGGATCAAGTGCAGGTATGGGACCTTTTATCCAGAATACCGGGGACCTGGTACTGATTTGAATAAGAGACTGGAATATGAATAGGAGAGGGTCATAGAGTAAGAATAATAATAAAAAGTATCAATAACGATACATTTGTACCCTTAGACAGCATTTGTATTTTAAGATAGGGTCAATGACCCCCATTTGAAAGTGGGATAGAGTCAAAAGAAAAAGGCAACTAATTCAAAAACTATAAAAAAAGGAAAAATGAATGTCAGTTGAAAAGTTGCTTTGAATTAGCAATTCTATAACATACTAAAAGTTAACATAAAGGTGAACCGGCCCGTTTAATTCCAGGGATTCCTTTGTGAGCTGGATCTCAACAGATCCAAGAGCATACAAAAGGCAGGTGTGTTGGAGGAGAGATATTCCAAAAATGGTTGACACTTTATCATAACCAACCTTACTTCCGTCACAGGGACCCCCTTATGGATATGTGTGTATGTGTGTCTAGTGTGTCTAGTTTCGGCGAAAAATTGAAGAAACGGCAAAAACTTTATTTTGACGCCCGCTTCAATTTTGATGCCGGCGTTAAAGTCAATGGGCGTCCAAAAAATGTTGACGCACGATGGTCATGTCGTGAACGACCTTTCCAACGAGCGTCCAAATTTTTTTTTACACTGCCTAATTTTCGCCTGCCGATTTTTTGCTGCAGTTTCACGGATTTATTCACCGGCAAACACGGTTTGAGACCCAGTATCATACTGTCATGTTTGCTTCCACTATAACACTGATTCATTACTGAGTTATTTTTGTTACAGGCATGTCACAGGAATAGTTTATGACAGGCAGGCATTAGACAGTCTGTTTTTGAAACTGATCTATAATTCATTTTGTGCAAGCATCGTAAACATAAACTATGGACAGATGAGCAGTGTATTAAGACTCAAGGTTAACTGAACTGGAAATACATGACATACATATATAAACATTATCTGAAAGGGCATTGCAGACCAGTTCTTGATTATCAGCTTATGTCGTACACTTGTGGAATAGGCATCCACTTCACAGAAAAATGTAACAGAATAAAAACAACGGGCCCGAGTCAATTCAGTAGGGAAAAAGGTTTCTCACGTGAAAACTCATGGACGACATTCAATATGAGATGCAATCCAATCCATATAAATTTATCACGTGAAAACTCTATTGAAGTCTATGGGGAAAAAAATGGAAGTGAATTAGGAGAAAAGTTCTTTCTCCTCGAATTGAATCTCGTCCATGAGTTTTCACGTGATAAATCATGAGCTATCTTTTTTTCACTTAATCAAATCTGTCTCAATATCTGATACAGTAAATAGGGCTCAAGCCTACCATCTTACAGGATGCATATCCTACTCTATATGGACCACCTGACTTACTTTCTTCAATGCTGAGGTGCCTTAACAATAGCTTTCTTTTCCAGTAGTTACTTTTTATAAAGACAATTGCTCAGAACCTTAAAACTAGCTGCTGACCTGGAATGGCAAAGCCGAATATAATTCTAACAGGAATCACAGGTACCTGTCTCCAGCAGGTAGCAGAGAAAGCTCAAACTCTTTCACTTCTAGAATCACAAAACGTGCTCACTGATGCCTTACTTTGCATGAAGCCCATTTGGGATACCCATTTATAAAGGTTTTGCTGGGATCTGAACCAGGGAGCTCCAAGCCTGTAGTTGCCTTTGTCTTATCACTTAATTGGGAAGGCAACTCGTTTCCTGTTAAATCTGGGGTAATTCTTTGTCTTCACTAATATGTACAGTGACCCTTTTAATGTCTTACAAAGTACAATCTATGGCATCTTAATTAAAAACCCTAGAGCCAGAGCAGTAGATTCTACATTTCCAGTTGTCTGTTTTAATCTATCCTCCTCTGATGTTTGCACGGATGAAAGAGCCAACCACCATCACTAAAAGTATATAATCTTAGAAGCCTTATTGGCCATTTAGGTCCGAGCAATAACACTCCTGTGTTTTAGCACTGAGGCTTGTCTCTAGCTTTGTAACTCCTGACTCTTGTTATATCCAGTCATTGCTTTGTATTATTTGGCCATGCCTGCTCCTCTTTAGTCCTCTTCTGCCTATCTGAGTCTTCCATCTGCCCTGACTTGCTTTATTACAGGGGTCCTCAATCTTTTTTTACCCATGAGCAACATTCAACTATTAAAACAGTTGGGGAGCAACACAAGCATGAAAAAAGTCCCTGGGGATGTCAAATAATGGCTGTGATTGGCTATTTAGTAGCCCATTTGTGGACTGGCAGCCTACAGGAAACTCCGTTTGGCAATACACCTGATTATTATGCAACCAAAACTTGTCTCCAAGCCTGAAATTCAAAAATAAGCACCTGCTTTGAGGCCTCTTGGAGCAACATCCAAGGGGTTGATGAGCAACATGGGTCACTGGTTGGGGATCACTGGTCTAGTATATTCTGTCCTGATCAGCATCTGCTCTGTCCTGCTTCAGACCTTTCCTTTATATTATTTTGTCTTCACAAGTTTAATAAATATTTGTCTATTTTATCCTGTTCAATCTTATACTGGCCTGTCTGTGATTATAACTTTCTGGGCTCCTGTTTTTCTAAAGAACTCCTCACCTTCCCCAACCCTAGTTCCAGCAATTTCACTTCTGTACCAATGGTTTCCCATGACAGATATGTGACAGAGGCACACAAGGGTCTCTATTAGTCTGTTGTGCTGGAAAGCACTTTTCCTGGTAGGTTGGGTGACTTCTCCCTTACACGTTGAGACTCTAGTGGCAACCGCAACCACTATATATATTATTTATTTATATATATTCCATTCGCATAACAATCCCACTGGCCTGTTGCTTGATATATAAGGGAAATTACATCCTCAGAAACAGGGGGGAACTATAGAGGAAGCAGACCCTGCAGCTGCAGGAGGGGGACCCAGGAGGTAAGGGAGCCCAATGAGGTCCTAATTAATGAGCAATCTCAACATGTTTTGGTAAAACAGGTCAAACTCTGGATATGTTGGGGGCTTTAAAATTAATTTGCTGTTGGGCCCACTATTAACTAAATACACCACTGCCCATAAATAAAAAAAGTCCTGAAATGATGTATGTATGGCACAAAAATAGATTGCACCAAATGTAACAGTTTGGTCAACAATTAGGGGGTTATTTATCAAGGTCCGGATTTTCTATTTCTAACATAAAAATCTGATCAACTCCGACTGTCCGAATGGACCTTATTTATCATTGAAAAAAAACGGGCAAAAATCCGATAACTAAGCTTTGCCCAACAAGTACACATTTTTTGTACTTTTTCTGCAAATACTAAGAATTTTTTTGAAGTTTTCGAACTTTTTGGTCCAAAATTATTGGATATCAGTACGGACAGCAGCGCAGACACTGGGACCTTCCCCATACAGGACCTCAAGAGCTTTGAGATGCCGGAGTTGGACTTTTAAGACCATCAGGCTTTAATAAATTCTGAAAACTACGAATTATTCTAATTTCCGGATATTCGGAGCATAATAATGTGTAATTATTGGTGGTAGCACAGCAGGGCTAGCCTAAGTGAGAGCCCCAAACAGATAAGTCAGTGTACAGGGTGTCACTTAAGAGAGAAAATAATGAAGAATATAATTTATTATGGGCATCGTATCAGACTCATTTATAGCGATGAGTGAAAAATGTGTGAATTGCATTGAAGTTAATGGGCGGCAAAACATTTTTTATGATCAAGCATTTTTTAAGCACTTCACAATTTTTCTTGCTCCAAATGCATCAAAGTCAATGGGTGTTTTTTTTCTTATGGTCAACTTATTTTGCAAGCGTTTTTTGTCTCAGCGACTTTTTTGCTGCAGTTTCACCAAAATGCATTAAAGTCAATGGGCGTTTTTTCTTATGGCGACTTTTTTTGCCCAAAGTCAATGGCCGTTTTTTGTCTCCGTGACTTTTTTGCCGCAGTTTCACAAAAAATTTTTTTTGAAATGCATTGATAATTTTTTAAGCGAGCAACAATTTATCTTGCTTCAAATGCAGTAAAGTTAATGGGCCGCAGTTTCACAAAAACATTTTCAGAGTTTCGCTGCAAATCCATGAAGATTTTCTTACGTTTTTTGTATGTTTAACAGAGCAACAGAAGGATTGTAGCCTGCTGATGCCAAGGAAATATCTGTACGCTATTAGCTAATGTGTATACCTATCTAACGAGAAATTTGAGTAAGTGGTAAGCAACGAAGGATCCCATGAATAATTACTCAAAATAAATAGGCAGTTGTAATGCTTTAGACTGGAATTGCCAGCCGAGCTATTGTATTCCAGCTTAAAGGGTTAATAATGTATGTTGTGCCCCTGAGGGGTGCAGGTATTGATTTAAGCTCTGGTTCATTCCAGTTCAGCCAAAATAGTGGTAGTAGCATGATAAAGTTTGGGTTGTATTCCTTTTGCCTTTACCCCATTTAAAATTTGTAATTTTTACCATTGATTTTTTAACAAGGTTTTCTTCGCTAATCTTATCTTTTAAACTCTGCTAAATTGCTCAATTTAGTGCTGTGTCTTCCAAGAGTTACATTAATAATGGAAGGCCTATAGGAATCTTACAGACAGTCATTAATCTACTGAGAATTGTAAATGTGGTGTGATATTTCCCAAAAATTCCGAATATAAGTAGTCAAAAATAATTTATTAGGACATAAAAAAAAAAATTTATTAGGACATGTAAAAGGGGAAGTAACGCATTTCGTGCCTATTGCACTTACTCATAGGTGAGTGGGTACACACCCTGTACATATCTTTTATAGGGGTTACAATCCCAATGTGCAGGGGGTGTGCCCACTAGCTCACGAGTAAGTGCCCCAATTGGCATGAAACGTGTTAGGCACCCTTTTTTCATGTCCTAATAACTACCTTTTAACTACTTTTTTTTTATTTTAAGGAAATCTCACACCACATTTAGAATTCTCAGTAGATAGCATGCACCCTCTGACTGGGGTGAACTTTAAGATCTTTCCCACCTTTTTTTGGTTGAATATATGAATACATTTGGTGAGGTGCCCTGATTTAGGCATTTGCACTGCTCAATCTCTTTGTAGCCATTAATCTAGGCAGGACTAGAATCTCTATAAGAATAAAGCCAAACACGTTGCTTCAAATAATTCCAAAGGTGGAGTCTACAAGTAGTAAATGATAACTCAACACTTCAAGAAGAGGCCCAGGTGCACCGGCCTGAGCCCTCAGCATGAGGAGCAGACAAACTGGAAATTCTTTAGAGCAGGCACTCAATAAAGGCAATCTTCCACCAGGCAGTTGAATCTAATTGAAATCATTTATTGTGTCCAAAACCTGTCACGTACAACTCCCTAAATTCAGAACAAATGCTAAGCTCCCGGGCACGGCTCAATCTTCCGCCTGTAGCAGCCGCCTTTGGCCTCAGGAGGAGCCCTCAGCTAATCTAATGCCGCCAGGTCTTAACTTGAAAGGAGCAACTCAAGCATTTTGAAGGAGCAAAGGGGCACGCTCGTTACCAAGGTTTAGGACAGAAATCAACAACAGCTTCTTAAGCAGTAGAAGATAAGAGTGATTAGGCTGGCAGGGGTTCGTATAGGCAGAGTTCAAGAATAGTCAGGCTGGCAGGGGTTGGTGCAGGTAGAGTTCAGAATAGTCAGGCAGGAAAAAGGTAGGGATCTGTCAGAATTCAGAAAAGTCAGACAGGCAGAGATCAAACCCAGAATACACACAGACAAAATCGCACACAGGAAACTAATCAGATTAGACCTAACAACGGGCAACAATTTCTAGCCTGAAGCCCTTTAAATACCTTTGAATTTCATGCCAAGACGTGATGATGTCACGTGTACTGCACATAAAACCCGGAAGTGTGACATAGGAGATCCGGCACAAGGGAGAAGAGGATCCACGTCCCCACTGGCCCACTAGACCACAAGGATAAGTCCTCAAAGTCTTACGCGTTTCGTGTTACAAACACTTAAATAATCAGCATTTTGGGTTATTCATGGCAACATGGCAGTGGAAATGTCCCTAATTTGCTTGGCATGTCACCGACTGTGTACAATGAAGGCAAGGACAATGAAAATTATGATAATGCCAATTATGTCATAAAAGGCATGCTGTGGCTCATATTTGTGCAGATCTTTTCTACATGCCCCAGCACCATCTATCCAAGAAATAAACCTTCGCTGCTGAAACCAAGAGGCTTTATTTTATTTTATTTCATAACATATGTTATTGCTAATTTTTTGCTACTGTTATTACTCATCTTTCTATTCAGGCCCAAAGGTGAACAACCCCATTAAAAGTTTAGCAAGAGATTTATCTTTTAGCTTTACCACATTGAGGCTTTCATTTAAAAGGCCATTTAACTACCATTGTCTTTATTAACTAGCCATTTGTATTTCCCATGTGACCCACAGATAATCCCGGCTACGTCTGTCAGCTCTAAACCATCTTGCTTGTGCCAAATCCCATAAGTATATAATATTAAACAGAATGATATCATTGCTGGAAAACAACGTATGGTGTAGACATTTGGTTGGTTGGTCTTCTTTAAAGTTAGTTTTAATCTGTAGGTTCCACCACTTATCTGATTTTTATTCTCATTATTGGTGGGTCCCAACAGATCGTATATTGTTCCACCTGGACATTTGTGCTCAACTGGTGAAATGTAATTGCTTAGTAGCATGTCCCATTGAATTAGCTTATCTTTTTTGTTACCTAGTTCTCTATCTACCTTTTCTTCAGGCATTAGCTTTTGCAAATGTCCTGCCTTTTTTTTTGCAAAAATTAATGAAAAAAAGCAGCACCTAACCATATTGAGCTCTTAAGTGTTTTGGGAAATGCTTGCTTCCAAGTGATATTTTCCCTTTAAGTGTCACACACTCTCAGGGTTTCAATCAACTCAAGTAGCTGGTGACATAACAAAGTGAATCATTACAAACCTCTTAGGTTTCTGAAACGTGAGATCCCTAATGCGTTTACCTTACGCTTTGTTTTTTTTATTAGCTTCTCTTTCTTCAAACTTGGGCCCGGCTCAAAGAAAAGGGAAATATTTCAACGCAAGTAACATAAACACTGTTGTGTAGTGATGAAAAGTATCACTATGTAGTTACACTGCGATAAGATTATTATTATCAGTAGTACAGGTGTAGGACCTGTTATCTAGAATGCTCGGGACCTGGTGCTTTCCGGATAATGGATCTTTCCGTAATTTGGATCTTCATACTTTAAGTCTACTAGAAAATCCTTTAAACTTCAAATAAACCCAAATGGGCTGGTTTTGCTTCCAATAAGGATTTATTTTATCTTAGTCTGAATCAAGTACAAGCTACTGTTTTATTATTACAGAGAAAGAGGAAATCATTCTTAAAAATGTGGATTATTTGGATAAAATGGAGTCTACGGGAGACAGCCTTTCTATAATTCGGAGCTTTCTGGATAATGGGTTTCCAGATAACGGATCCCTTACCTGTAGTAGTATTAATCATATTATTATTTTATTATTATTAATAATAATAAGAAGAATCCTGTATTTTTAGCAGCTATGTACATTATGGGAAAAGAGGTTAATATTAGCGTGAAAGTGTTTTAAAGTAATGAATATCATGTAGTGTTGCCCTGCACTGGTAAAACTGATGTGTTTGCTTCAGAAACACTACTATAGTTTATATATACAAGCTGCTGTGTAGCAATGGTGGAAATTGAAAAAAGGCTACATGGCACAGGTTAAATAGTGGATAACAGATAACACCATTATGTTCTACAGAGTTTATCTGCTGTGTAACCTGAGCCTTTTCTTCTTTGAATGGCTGCCCCCCATTGCTACACAGCAGCTTATTTATATAAACAATAGTAGTGTTTCTGAAGCAAACACAGCCGTTTTACCAGTGCAGGGCAACACTGAATTATTTTTTTATTACTGTAAAACACTTATATTTTTGATGTTACTGTTCCTCTAAATTTCCACGCATTCGGAGCATGTATCAGTGCAGATCAGTTACAATACACAATACTTTCTTACAATTATATATATGTCTCACTTGTAGGCTCTGCTACATCTGGTTTCTGTCAGGGAAACTGTAAGGGGTCCATTTATTAAACCTCGAATTGTGGTTTGAGATTTATTATACCCCAAAGCTGTGAAAAATCCGAATACGAAAAAACTCCATCTCAAACCTGTTGAGGTCATGTAGAAGTCAATAGCAGATTGTTTCTTTACATGGTGATCCGCGCTGGTTTTCACTGATAATCCAAAAAAATTGAGTTGTCACTGCGGCTGAAGCCTCCCTTGAAGTTCTAATTTCTTCCACCTCCACTCCTCTTTGCACAAGGCTAGAGACATGACAAACCATTGCTGTAGCAGCCTTTCAGCCACAGTTGCAAAAGTCCATCCTAATTCAGGCTCATTCTAATTTCATCCCAATTCAGGCTTCAAATTCAGACCCACCAATCACTACACTGACCCGCCCTTGGAGGCTGGCCTTAAGGTTTGGGATCACTGTGTCAGGGCCCAGTGGCCTTCCCAAGGTGGAGGCTGTAGCTCGGGCAGGAAGAACTAAGCCAATGCTCAGTAACCAAAGGGTTAAAGAAGCTCGAGGTCAAATACCAAGCAAAAGTCAGGGCAGGCAGCAATCAGCAAAGTTTTGAGTTTCACAATACTATGTGTCACGCTGGTGAGATATTGTGGCCATTGGTGCCACCATCATGGCTACAAAGTGGAGTGCTCCTGATACACTTGCTCATAATTGCTCAGCTTCCTATCATAAGCAACTTAACTTAGGAAGCTGTTCCTCTCACTGCCTCTTCTCTGCTACTTGAGCTTGCCTTGTCCATGCTCTAGATACACATCAGGGATAGATAAATGAAATATCTAGACCCCCTATCCTGCCTTATTTACACTAGGGAGATGTTCACATGGTTCTGTTTATCCCACATCCAGGCAGGATCGCTATCATAAGTTCATCCAATATTTTTCATCCATTCTACTCACTAGGGCCTAATCCATAAAGACATCCTTATGCTTATTTACAAACATGGCACATTTTGTCATATTTTTTACAAACATGACACAAATTGTCATATTTTTCTCCCACAATGCAGCATTTTCTCCTAGAATTCTAGCGTAAAAAGCAGACGAATTAGCTTCCGTTTTTATAAATCACGTGCAACTTGCATCTACCATTTTCAGAGGGAGGATTAAGTTTCATCTAGGGCACCAAAATGTACAGGGTTAATAATTAATGATGGGCGCGTAAATTCGGCAGACACCAATATGTCTAGAATTATCATGTTTCGGCACAAGTGAATTCATTTGTGAAACTGCGAAAGTCAAAATTATTCAGAACGCCCATTGAATTTAATGCAATTGGACCAAATAATTTTGTTGTGTCAAAGTTGTCGCTCGCGTCAAAAGTATTTTGATGCCCATTGACTTCAATGCATTTTCATTAATTTCTAATATTCGAATTTCGCACAGATTCGCAAGCGAATTCATTTGCGAAACTGCGGTGACAATTAGACGGCGAGAAATCCGCTGCATAAAAAAAAATTGCATAAAAATTGACACAAGTCAAAATTATTCAGAACGCCCATTGAATTTAATGCAATTGGAAGAAATAATTGCAGGTATAAAAATTGTTGCGTCAAAGTTGTCGCTCATGTCAAAAGTATTTTGATACCCATTGACTTCAATGCATTTCGTTCATTTTTCATTGTTTGCGAATTTCGCACAGATTCGCCCATCACTATTAATAATGGCATTATCAGGCAAAAGCCAAAAATCAGTAGCCGATATTCACAAGTGCAAAGGGCAAACAGAATTACTATTATGACTGTCATCAGCGCAGGCTAAATTTTGCATCCATATTAGTGCATCGCATAAAATTCAACCGTTTCTACCGGATTTTTTTTTGCAGTTAAAGTTTATGATTTTTGACAATAACGGCTTTTACAATAGCCTGATAATAGGAGTATAAATGAAACGTTCTTTTGGTTACCTACTCCCCGGCAAAGGGCAAATAAAATAAAGAAACCTATTATCTCCATATATTTGTGAATGTAAGTATATTATCAGAGATACGACAGGTGGCTTGTCTTTTATATTTTTTCTTTTATAGTTCCCCTTTAAATGATTTCCTAAAGAGAACATAAAAAAACCAGGGGTAAAAAAGAACCTGTCAGTTAAAAGCTATGGCTTTGTTATATGAACGTGTCGTTCTCCACGAATAAATGACTGTATTCAAGTTTTAATGTTTCTCCCTGTCTCCGCTGTCAGCATCAAGTAGAAAGTTTTCTTCTGAACTCCAGCTAAAAGTACCATCATCAGGAGTCGGCATTCTAACGACTCAGTTCCTTTCCCCCAACCTCTTGCTTTATTTTATCACGTTTGTCATTTTCCCGTAGTGGGTGCATTAATAATATATTTCATGCTTCACAGACCACCTACACAGAACTCTTTTGCAAACTACATTAACGCAGACGGTTGGAACTTATTGTACTTTAAGATAGAATGATATCACTAGGTATTGTATCATTAAAATGTGACAGGCTGTTATCACATTTGGTGGCTGAACAGATGGTCGTGTCAGATTTGAACATTTCAAAGCAATATGCTTTATTTAAGTGAAATTTTCTGTTGTAGATCATATGATTTATTTGGAAGAATGTAACAGAGTACAATTAGGAAAGTACTGACAATCCTGGAAAAATCTATCCATAGTCTTTGGCCAAATGATGTCTATCCATCAGCTGTTTAGCTATTAATGAAATAATATTTCCATAGAAACTTTAAGTTCTCTGGCCATGTGATGGACAAGAAGACCTACCAAACCAAGAAGGTCTTGGTTTCAATCAGCGTTCAGATAATTCATCATATTAGAAATTAGGGATGCACCGAATCCACTTTTTTGGATTCGGCCGAACCCCCGAATCCTTCACAAAAGATTCAGCCGAATACCGAACCGAATCCGAACCCTAATTTGCATATGCAAATTAGGGCTGGAAAGGGGAAAAGATTTTTTACTTCCTTGTTTTCTGACAAAAAGTCACGCAATTTCCCTCCCACCCCTAATTTGCATATGCAAATTAGGATTTGGATTCGGTTCGGCCAGGCAGAAGGATTCGGCCGAATCCGAATCCTGCTGAAAAAGGCCGAATCCTGGCCGAATCCCGAACCGAATCCTGGATTCGGTGCATCCCTATTAGAAATTTCATGTCCTCAAGTTGACTTGGATTCGATCCTGGAATAGAATCTTGTGCAGGTTCCGATTGGAAGCAATGAGAAGTCACAGGCCTGCAGAGTCTCTGGAGGACCAAGGCCACACCCCAAGACCTCCATCATGCTTAAGAGAGAGACATGGAGCAGAATCCTGTGCAGGTTTCCATTGGAAGCAATGGGAAGTCACAGGCATTCAGAAGTTTGTGGATGACCAAGGCCCCACCCCAAGACCTCATAATGGTTAAGAGAGCTTTGAAGGAGAATCCTGTGTAGGTTTCCATTGGAAGCAATATAAAGTCACAGGCCTGCAGAGGTCTCTGGATGACCAAGGCCCCACCCCAAGACCTTCATCATGGTTAAGTGAGCCTTAGTCATTCTCCAAGCCATTGAACGTACCAGTGTGCATTTATAATTTATATCGTTTCTGATTCTTTCTACCGATAAAGAGGTTCCAGAAAGATATAGGGAAATATCATGCAACTTTGCCACTCATTCCGGAGCAAAGAATAATTCTGCTAAAGTACAGAAATACTCAAAAAGTTGGATTATGTGCCACAGTCACAATCAAGCCTGTGATTGAGACCCAAGACAAGAGACACTTTTTCCAGTCATTATATGGTTGGGAGTTCATCCAGCTGCTTACCATGTATCTTCTAACACAGCCAAAGGGACATGCCCCAGTTCAGAAGGCAATCAGTACAAAATATTTATATCGAAAGATATATGTCCCAAGGCTTAAATCCAGTAAAAACAATTTGTTTATTAGTGCTCACATGTTAAAAGATAGATACATACTGACCCCACATGGTTCACCTTACGCGTTTCGTACCTTCCGGCACTTCCGTCATAGGAGACACTTGTTCCAGTGCTTATGGCCATGCAGGGAGGTGTCAGCCTTTCAAAGATTTGAATGGAGTTAGGCAGTTGGGATCACCATTTGACATTGTACTTGTATATCTTAATTAGCCTTGGCATTTTCTTAACCCTGCCCCTTGTTGTGTATTTATATACTGCATTAAATTATGATATACATAGTTACACCAACATATGGAACGCACAACCATAAGTCCGTTTTGAAACCTGGGTGCCAATCTAAAATATAAGAGATACTTGTTCGAATGATGGCACTCAAAGGAATTTTACAACCAGTCAAAAAGTTTATTAAATCCTACGTTTTGGTTCCAAACCGGAACCTGCGTCAGGGAGAACAAAGCAGTTCTGAATAAACACACACTTAAATACACATATTGGCGCCAAAACCATTACTAGGGGACTGGGCTGCTGGCTGAGCATAGCAACAATCAATACGGTAAATCAGGAACATCAAACAGAAATGGAGAGCACAATACCGTCCCAGCTTACAAATTCTAATCAAGTCACATCATTCTCAGCGAGACGCGATTCACCAGTAAGACCTATTAGGAGGTGCTTGTGTCCCCTGACATGATAAGAATTTGTACGCCAGGATGGTAGTGTGCTCTCCATTTCTGTTTGATGTTCTAGATTTACCACATTGCTTGTTGCTATGGCCAGCCAGCAGCCCAGTCCCCTAGTAATGGTTTTGGTGCCAATATGTGTATTTAAGTGTGTGTTTGTTCAGCACTGCTTTGTTCTCAATGATGAAAGTTCTGGATTGGAACTGATATGTAGGATTTAATAAACCTTCACTTAACTTTTTGACTTTCTCAGTTTCGAAGTCTTTTTTTCCATTTTGTGATTGGGCAAATAGAGATGGCTTAAATAGGCTGTTCAGGGCCTCTGCACTTGCCGAGGCCCTGCTGTTTAACAGTTGTATCAAAGTAGTGTGTGGAACAGATTAACAAAAATAAAGAACTTACACTCGCACACCCTGGCCGTCCAGAAAAACACGAATACCAGGTGCTCGATGATAGAGGAATTTGGCAACCTCAGAAATAACGTAGAAACCCATGTATCTTGCGTATCTTGACAGCGCTATATAAATAAATGATGATAAATGATGATGATGTACCCATGTTGTGCCGGTGTGTTCTGTTTCTACAGATTAACAAAAGACATTAAACTAGGAAGATTATTTGAAGGGTTCATTTTGTGACCCTAGGGCTCATTTATGGGCAAATGTGCTAAATAGCTCAAGGGTACTCATGCAGTAGCCTACATAAACCAACCAGTAGTTAGCAAGGATCAGTCTACTAGCATTTAGAACATGAAAGCAAAAAACTGACTTTGCTCCCCTGTCGCCTATAGGAACATCATATCATCTGGCACCATCTCTTGTTTTGTTTAAAGCAAACCAGTAAAGAAGCCGTTTTTGTTTTGTTTTTTGGAATGTTGCTCCAAGATTTTACCTGTTTATGTATGCAGTGCTGGCCAGGGCTGGACTTACATAGCAGGCGCCCTTGGGCCCACTGCCGTTTGGCGCCCCTGTCCCCTCCCCTTTATTCCTGCAAATTTTTATCATCAGGACCGGAGCAATGTGGATTGTTGCACAGGAAATTTAAAAAATTATTGTATCTCCTGTGTATTCCCAGTGTTTTTGAACCAATGTGGGTGTGGTTGGGCAACATGCTGCTCCCTAAAATCCTCCCACCCTAGGCCCGGGCCTTGGTGGCCTTTCCACATATCCGGGCCTAATAAAACTGCATATTACAGGGGGAGGAAAGGCTCCTTTTTACCAGTCTGAGCTGTGGTTGGTGGCAAAGTAGAAGTGCAAAATGTGATGCATTGTCCACAATTGCCCATTGCACTGTGGATAAAAAAATTTGCACTTTCCACTCTATACGTCATAGATGACCCCTTATGTCATACTTTACATACTACTGTGCCTTTAAATCCCCCTATGCAGTGGCGTAACTATAGAGGAAGCAGACCCATTGTCCCTGCTGTCCAGCCCCCCCCCCCCACTTCCTCTATTAAATAAGGGCAAAATAAGCAATATGTGCTGTCTCATAATGAAAATTTTGTTTTTACTAAAAAGATATTAAAAAGTCACAAACCACAACGAAGCACCCAAATGTTTTCATTTAAGCGTTTTCTTTTGTACTGGAAACTCATCCCCTGCTGTTGGTGTCTGTGGGATATAGGACTGAAAGCATTATTTGGCTTTATTTGAGAATACCATGTCGATCCAGGATATATATATCTAGGGGAAATTGCTATGCAGTCCTTTTATTGCCTGTGCAGAAGAAATTAGACTATTGTTACCATAGAGTAAGCATTAAGCAGTTGGTGGTTCCAGTACAGCGTGTCCAGATTAATAGCATTCTAGATGCGTCAGGGCACTTCAATAGAGTGAGTGTGACCATCTCTCCAAGGGAACACTGGCTGCTTTTCTCATCTGAGAAACAGGGAAAATTAACTCAAATAACCTAGATGGCTGGAAGCTATGGGAGTTATTGCTTTTATAAAAAGCAATAATAAACTGTACATTTGGTTACTCTCCCAGGCGGTACTTTGTGCTTACAATCTCGTTTGGTTTCAGTGATGATTTGATTGAAGGGGAAACGACCCATGGAAAAAGAACAATGGTTTATCCCTTTAACATTCATGGTTTCAAACAATCAGCGTTCATCAGTTTCATCATATTAGAAATTTCAAACGCAACAATCATTGGATACTTCCTCATATTGACTTGGATTAAATCCTGGAGTAGAATCTTGTGCAGGTGTCCATTGGAAGCAATGGGAAGTCCCAGCCTTGCCAAGGTCTCTGGATGACCAAGGCCCCACCCAAGACCATCATCATGATTAAGAGAGCTTTGGAGAAGAATCCTGTGCAGGTTTCCATTGGAAGCAACTGGAAGTCACACGTTTCTGGATGACAAAGTCTCCAACCATGTCCCCCACCCCAAGACCTTCATTAAGAGAGCATTGGAGCAGAATCAAGTGCAGGTTTCCATTGGAAGCAATGGGAAGTCACAGAACTGCAGAGGTCTCTGGATAACCAAGGCCCCATCCCAAGACTGTCATCACGGTTAAGTGAGCCTTAGTCATTCACCAAGCTATTGTATGTGCCAGTGTGCATTTATAATTTATAAAGTCTCTGATTCGATCTGCCGATAGAGAGGTTCCAGAAATATATGAGGAGATTGTTGAAATGCAAGGAGCTTCAACTGAGAGCAGAGCTTGCAGAGATAACAGAAAGAGCTCAGTAAATTATGCATTACTTGTTTGGAAGCCATGAAAATGTTCTTGTAAGATCAGGTTCAGTTTTTGAAGAGAGGTAAATGATTCTGGCATTGGAATGCAGAATAGATTAGAAAGAGAAAACTGAGAAGCCAAAGGGTAGATTGTTGGTAGTTACAGTAGTCCATGCAGAATAGGATAAGGGCAGGCAAGTTTATGCTTAAGGAGTTCACTGAAAATTAAAAAGAAGTATTTTGGCAAACAATGTGGAGAAAATTGAAGAACATATTTTTCTGCAACACTGTGCAGAGCTTCCTTAATACTTAGAACGTCTGATTATCCAGGTGGACCATGGACCTTTCAGTGAAAGATAGTTGAAAGTGTACTGGATATACTGAAAAAGGGATATAGCTTATCTATAGATTTTTATTTTTAAATATATACCTTAAGCTGGTGTCAGCCAGGCAACTTTCTTGAGCTATGTAAAGATTGCAAGAAAGTCATTGGAATTTCTTGGCTGTAGCTACACAAGTGAGTCATTTGAAACTTCTTCGATGCTGCTGCTAGTACTTCCTTGGTGGTATTTGTTTCGGAGGTATCAGGTATTCGGTGCTGGTCATAGAGCAGTGCTGTGGAGTGGATAAACATAGCTAGAGGGTACAAACCAATATTCAATTTGTTACAAATTGTTAGGAGCCATGGCCATGAAATTAGTAGTGAAGTCCTGGAAGCCCTGTCTGTCCCCAACTGGAATGTTGCATTGGCTCTGTTCTGTGTAGCTCAGTCCTCTCTGGACCAAGCAACATGTGATAAGGGTCAAGCTGGTCCCTTGTTGTTCAGGAATAATAACTCACAATATCCCATGATGCATTAATTATTATAACAGACTAGTATGTAGTCAATATATGTGGCTTGACTGTATAACCAATTGCAAATTTATCTCATATAAGGTTTCCCTTTTTGGTGCTTTTCTTGAAACTTATAATATGGCTGCATCCAAGTACTTGTCTATTAAATGTGGTGAGTTCTCTCAGATATACCGTACTTGATAATGCTTGGTTAAACTGATTAGTTTTAGTTGACACAAAAAATTATATTGTACTAAGGATAAAACTGTAAATTGTCCATAATAAGCACCTCATATATAATCTATGAGAATGCTCACAGCACAGTGCTTTGAACAAGACTGGCTGTTAGGGCTTAACCTCGACAGATAATCACATAATCTGATCCTCAAAGCTTCTGGTCACTCTGGAAAATCCACCCAAAGCTTAAAATCCATGCAGTAAAGAAAATGCAAGAAAATTGACCCAATGAGCTTACAGTCTGAGGAAACGGCAATTCATGTGCGATAAACACGATCAACAAGGAACTGGCATTGAACTGTATAAAACTGAGCTGAGTTTTTGGTTACAAAAATGTGGAGCATAGAACTGCTTTTACTCACTAGCCTTGACTGCCTTACATCGCTGGGATGGCTAGGCTATCACTAATTGGTCCTCATTCTTCCCTGCAGTCCCTGCAGCCTTAAGGGTTTGGTTACCTTATGGATTACTCTTCTTCAACCCTGAGGCCTTTCTCCAACATAGGCCCCTTACTGAGGCCTGCTGCCTCGGGCTCTTTAGCAGCACCAACTCCCTGAAGTGGAAGTCCAAAAAGACACAGAGCATTTGGTGCCTCCCCTTTATAAAGACTTGAGAAACCTGACACCCTTGGTCAGCTCCAGAGCTACTAGGGAAACATTTTAACATGGAAAACAAACAGCTCCGCTCCCAACAAGAGCTCTGTGTAAAGGAGACCGGTACTGTAACTATAATCAAATTTTACAGTAAGTGGCAGCAATTCACAGTTCACAGGCTTTTCCAAACATTATATCTTTCAAGCACCTAAATAGACGAGTGGAATAACAGAAGAATGGTGCCATCTTGCTGGGCTGTCTTGTAACTGATGCCAAACTCATTCACCCCCATAATCAGAACTGTATGGCAGAATAACCATATAGGAGATTATACATTCTCACAAGGTTTTAATAAAGCATTTGGCACATATTGTTGTTTTGCAGTACCATGTATATCAATAATGAGTGATGTGAGCCAGATATATCATTATTGGACAATCCATGCTGCAGGCAGGGGGCTAAGTTACATTGGTACCTGTGTACCTGCCTACATGTATCTTTGTAAGACTCTTACTATACAGTGAGAAAATATAATTATGAAGACGTCAGTGGACTGAAGTTGGTGTTTATTCTACAAAGATCCCACATAGATCTAATGTGCCAATATACTGTAATTCCTTCCCATTATTTTGACTCTGGTGTAAATAACGTTAACTTTTGCAGACACCTGTTATATGAACTGCAAATTTAATGCTGATGTTTCACAGGGGAGATGCTTTTGAGGACTGCTGTCTACATACTCATAATCCACTATGGAATTACTGAGCCTTTATAACCATGAATGATCCCTCTAATTTATACAAAGCAGTTGCACACTTCCAACCTTCATTCCTCGGGTGGGCTCTTCAGTTGATGATTTTGGCAGAATGAAATCACACCGCAGATAAATTATCTGGGCAGAACATTCTTTGTGATGTCTTCCCATCACTTTATGGTCTTGTTGTTTGGCCTGCTGCTTAAAAAAGCGGGTCGCTGGTATCTGGTTTCCAACTCAAAACAATGGGAGGCAGCAGGGTTCTGCAAGGTCCTGAAAAGAACTCCTGCCCGGTGTTTTAAAAATTATGATGAAAAAATGTTATATAATACATTCAATAATATATTTTTTTTTTCACAAATGTTTTTATTTGTTTTTCAATAAGCATATAAGAAAAAAAGGAACAGAAAGGAAGATAAAATAAGGTAAACAGTCAAGTACAGAGTCGAATGTAATAAAGCAAAATAGACAATAATAATCCAAAATCTAGTCAAGTGATCAGGAAAGGGGGAAAAGGATAGGTATACCCCTAATTGTAGATATTGAAAGTTACTCACAGTGTTATTACCTGTAGTCGATAAGACAGAGCATTAAGGTTTATGATCAAGATAGGGCGGTAGTAAATAGTTGGTTAAGATGATGACTCCTGGGGGGTCCCATAACAGCTGATTGTTGCGCGTTTCCCACGGATCTTAGCAGTTGGTTCGTCTCACAGACAAGATGGGTCCCCAGCAGCAGCTCCCGTTCATACCGTGTGGTAGTTTGAAAAGTTTGGATAGTGAGTAGTTTTGTAGGTGGAGTGAGGTTGTAAATGTAAGTCAACCAAATGTCAAAAAAAACGTTCTGTGTTTTTCTCCTTATTCGTTAGGGTTTCAATCCAGTCTAAATGGAATATATGATGCAGTTTCAGGCGCACCAAAGATAGAGGCGGGGGAAGTCGGGATAGCCAGGTATGTAAGATGGCCTTCCTGGCTGCCGCCGCCAGCCTCTCCGCTAAGGCTTTCTCCGGCTTGGAGATGTGTGGGGTGGATTGCAATTTGCTAAATATAACCCATGTGGCGTTAACGGTAATCGATTTCCCTGACAGGTTTTCCCAATAACTGGCGATTTCCTTCCAGAACTGTTGTATAAGAGGGCATGACCATAGACAATGTATCATATCGGCTCTGGGCACTTCACACTTCGGGCAGCTATCTGAGTGTGTTGTGCCTATATGAAATCTTTTTAGAGGTGTGAGGTAAGCATGGTGTAGCAATTGCAGGGACATTTCCTGGTATGTACTAGCAGGCAAAATTTTCATCATTCGCGTGTGATGCCGAAGAATATCCACGTTTTCAGCCTGTGGGATGATAAGTTTCCATTTCGTAAAGGCCATAGTGGTATTATCCGGATCAACAGTCGTTCTAATTTGTTTGTTTGTAAATATGTGCGGTGGATCTGATAGTATCATGTTTTGGCCATAATGAGTTAAGTGGGTTGTTCTTATCTTTGTCCATTAGTTCGGCCCATCGTCGTGTGACGAAACGTAAGAGCTGGAGCAATGAGAATTGGTGCATCTGCAGGAAAGGGTACTTTTGAAGCTGGGCCGAAATGGGTAGGACTGTGTTGGTAGGGGTAATCATGTCTTTAATATTCTGTAAGCCTTCCGTTTGCCAAGCTTTTATCGAGTTAAAAGGAGATAAGTTTGCTTTTTTCCGAATGAAGTGCTACCCACGATGACGTCAGCGCGCCGACGTCGGCGCAAGGACGCCAATGATGTCACTATGGCGCCAAAGTCAAAATAAATACACCATCTAGACGCCAGAATGGCGCCCAAGTATAGGAAAACATTTCCTAAGCGTTTCCTGGGTTTCTTGTGAGCTGTTATTGCTAATCCTGTTCCTGATTTCTTATCTTGGCCCCTGCCTGGACTTTGGACTTTGCTGTTATCTGCCTGCCCCCGAACTCTTGCCTGGATTCTGACTACTCTTTGGATTAACCCTTTGGACACTGCAACCTTGCTCCCTCAAGAGGGCTTCCTCCTCGATCCTGACTACCTCCCTACCGGTATCTCTCTCAACTATTTTCAACAATAAGGAGAATTTGTATCCTGAGTCGTAGAGCTTTTTACAAACAGGTGCAAACGCTCTGCGTTTAGCCGTTACAGAAGCAGAATAATCCTGGAAGAGTAAGATAGTATGTCCGTCATAGTTGAGATTGCGTTTTGTTCTATAGGCTTCCAATAATCTGGTTTTATCCGTGAAATTCAAAAGTTTGAAAATGACTTGTCGTGGATGTTGTGCGTCCTTAGCAAGCGGCGGGCCAATTCTGTGGAATCGTTCCACTAAGTAGGGAAGATGTTGATCTTCAATGCCAAGAGCGGTAGGAAGCCATTCATGTATGAGCTTCTCCAGGTCTTTGGTCTTGACTGATTCGGGGATCCCCACTAGCCTCAAATTATTTCTTCTACTAAGATTTTCCAAGTCTTCGACTTTGTCCGATAGAATAGAGATTTCCTTTTGTTGTAGATCAATAGAAGATTGTGCCGTAGATAAATTGTCTTCCAGAGTTGATATTCTGTCTTCCGCCTAGGTCAATCTTTGGGATTGATTGGTCATTTGTTGTAAAATTTCGGAGACAGATTCCCTGATGCCGGCCAGTTTCTGGTCCAGCAGAGAGCCGAGGACGTGGACCATGTCATCAATTTGAGAGGTGGGAGGATCATTTTGAATCCCAGTTTCCGTGTCACTTTTGGTCTGAGCGACTTCCTGAGGTTGTTTTTTATCTTTAGGTTTGGTAATTGTCCTGCGTGAAGTCATGGTAGGTTGTCCAAGGTATTTGTCCATCACGTGATGGGGATCCCAGAATATTGTAGCGGAGAGCCTATTCGAGGGAAATGGTGATCAATTGAACATGGTTCCAGTGGTTGTATTTCTCAGTGTTGTTTCATCATAGGAAAAGTAAGGTACCGTAGCAATAAATCGTACCCCATCCCTGTAAGTATCTGGACTATAGGGAGGAAGTTGAAGGGTGTGCAAGTAGAGAAAAATTGATGTCCATCAATTGTCACAGCACAGTAAAGAGAAAGTCAAGTATGTGGGAGTACACCCTGTCAAACAGCACAAAGAAGCGTTGTTAAAGCCCACATAGGAGAGAAGTGTATGACCACGTAGTTCCTATAGGGCAAAATGAGTGGTGAAGCAGCTAGATTGGCTGTATTACAAGAAATGTCCTTTTAGCGCCCTCTTGTGGTTATGGTGAAAGTCCCTGTTGCCACTAGTGCGCAGTGAAAATAAATTTGTAGCTGCGTCACTGTTCAGTTGCGTAATGAATGGTGGTCGTGACAGAAAAGAGTCCAGTATAGGGCTTAAGAGTGGTGGTGGTAATAGCCAGCAAGACCGTTTCCAACACTTCTGGGTGGATCAAATAAACAGAGGCCACAATAATCAGTACCCGTGATAGACTGCTTCAGAACGAAGTAAAGTGATTGCAACTGATTTGCAGCAGAGCATGAAAATTATGAGCAGGTGTTTGCAGATGTAGGCTATAAAGAGGCACTGTGCGCAGTAGTTATTGCCAGCCAGAGGCCTCGTGACAAATTGGGCCTAGTAACTGAGTCCCGCCGCCACACAGATGTCAGCAGATATAATCTGTGTCTGGTGTCTGGATGAGGCCCCCCCAGGAGCGGTATACTCAGCTGTAGGTAAGGTGTACTTCTCTGGGGTCGGGTTTCTGTCCGTACTGTAGAGAAGCGTGAGCGGTAGGGAGCTGGAGTTATGCAATCCGCGCCCAGCAACTGTGTGTGCAATGCGCTGGCTTCCGGGGCCGCAAAAGAGGGGAGAGTCGGGAAATCACAGGTCCCAGTTTGCCCCCAGGTATTCCGCTGCAATGTCACCACCTTCGCCTGTTGTTTTGGTGAATGCTGGATCGCTATAAACGTGAATACAGGCGGGTTATGGCGGAGCACTGCTAAGATGCGGCCATTAGCTGTGGCACGCCCCCTGGAAGTCCATTCAATAATATTTGCAGGGTTTGCACCTTAGTAATGTCTTCCATTGGTTTCCCATACCTCCATATTACCCAGTACATCATGGTTGTGTCTTGCTCATAGTGCACTTGAATAAATAAAATACTTTTTAATTTAAAAGTCTGCCTGGAAGATTGGTCCTTGGAAGCGCCTGCTCAATTTCTCTATACGGTGATCTGCTCTCTCAGCTGAAGGTTCAGGGCGGTGCACATGGACCCCTTCTCTAAACTGGTGAGTTCTTCACTTTGAGACCTGAAAGATTTACTGCATTTACCTACTAGTATTCATGATCTTAATTTGTGTCTTGCTCATATCCTATGTAGGATCCATCTTAAAAGCAATACACTTTTTGGGGCATGTTTTACCAAATGCATGAGCCTCCTTTTTCCATTCCAAATTGGCACCTATATATATTTAGGGATTGGTGCCACTCATTATTATTAGATATAGTGTGAGGAACAGCTCATGAAATTCTTCAACTTTAAGTAGTGAAAAAAAAAAAATTCCCATAATGTGCATGGTCTTCAAGTGCCCAGAAAGATCCAAATTACGGAATTGCCTTCTCCCATAGAATCCATTTATAAAAAATGATCTCCTTCTTCTTTGTAATAATAAAAAAGTACCTTATACTTGATCCAAACTAAGATATAATTAATCCTTATTGGAAGCAAAATCAGCCTATTGGGTTTATTTAATGTTTACTTGATTACTTTATACCTTGACTTAAGGTATAAAGATCCAAATTATGGAAAGATCTGTTATACAGAACACTCCAGATCCCAAACATTCTGGATAACAGGTCCCACACCCGTACTTAATCCAAACGAAAATGTAATTAATCCTTATTGGAAGCAAAACCAGCCTATTGGGTTATTTAATGTTTACATGATTTTCTAGTAGATTTAAGGTATGACAATCCAAATTACTGAAAAACCCCATGTCCCAAGAATTTTGGATAACAGGTCTCAAAACATCAGGTTTAGGGTTAGATAACAAACCTGAATGTGATAATATAAACTGGATATCATGATGAATTCAAGCCTATCTTGTTCAATGTAAATGAGTGTACCTTAACCTTAGCTATCTGATATTGTTGCTACCATTTCAGTGATCTTCTGGTTTAATTACAAATGACTTCGATACTTGATATTTTTTCTGTTCCTAAATTACGAAGGTTGGCGTGTTTAACATCCTGTAGCAGAATGCCGGGTATGCGTCCGAGGCTGATTCCTAAACAACTAGAATTGCATTTCCAAGCGCCATGGAAAATTAGCCAGATCAAGTGAATAGACGTGTGTTACATTAGACCTTACAATAAAACTCAGATTAGATTCTACCTACTATCTATAACATGTAGTTGTACAAGACAGTGGGATGGGTCAAGAAATGAAGAGACTTCAAACTAAAAGTATATCTAATTCTAGCTAAATTTAAAAAAAAAAATGATGTGCAGATATCTAGGGGTTGTTACACAGCTAGTATACTGTACGTCTCAACTGTAAATAATTGATAAGAATTAGTGATGTGCGAATTTGTCACATTTCACTTTGCGAAACGACGAAAAATGAGTGAAACCCAAATTTTGATGCCCGTATCAATTCCCGCTTCACTTTTGACGCCAGCATTAAAGTCAATGGGCGTTTAGGCGTGACGGTTTCGAAAAAATTTTGACGCCAGCAAATTTTCGCGCCAGTTTCAGGAATTCACCGCAAATTCAGGCCTGTCGAATTTATTCGCCCCCTAAACTAATAAAAATAGTAAAAGAGATGTATGACAAAAGAGGAGCTTTGAGGCAAATGCTGTGTAATTTTCATATACCTCAGAACAAATAAATGTATAATAACCCCGAAGACATAGCAGGATAAATGTAGTGTCACTTCCATGTATAATACCCCAGAACACAGTGTAGGTCACATGTAGTATAATTTCCACGTATAAGAACTAAGAACATACAGCAGGATAAATGTAGGGGCCAATTCACTAAATTCGAGTGAAGGGTTCAAATTAAAAAAACTTTGAATTTCGAAGTTTTTTTGGGCTACTTCGACCATCGAATGGGCTACTTCGACCTTCGACTACGAAAATCGAACGATTCGAACTAAAAATCGTTCGACTATTCGACCATTCGATAGTCGAAGTACTGTCTCTTTAAGAAAAACTTCGACCCCCTACTTCGGCAGCTAAAAGCTACCGAAGTCAATGTTAGCCTATGGGGAAGGTCCCCATAGGCTTGCCTGGGATTTTTTGATCGAAGGATTTTCCTTCGATCGTTGGATTAAAATCCTTCGAATCGTTCGATTCGAAGTATTTAATCGTTCGATCGAATGCAAAATCCTTCGCTCTATCGATCGCAGGATTTGCACAAAATCGTTCGACTTCGATATTCGAAGTCGAACGATTTTAGTTCCTAGTCGAATATCGAGGGTTAATTAACCCTCGATATTCGACCCATAGTGAATCGGCCCCGTAGTGTCTTTTTAACACCCCAGAACACATTGCAGATTAAATTTAGCATAATTTTCATGTATGTAAAATATCTCCAAATTTATTTCCATGTACAGTATATAATAACCCAGAACACATAGCAGGATAAATGCAGTGTACTTTTCATATATAATAAAGGCATGGGACCTGTTATCCAGAATGCTGGAGACCTGGGGTTTTCCGGATAACTGATCTTCCGTAATTTGGATCTTCATACCGTGGGGCAAATTCACTAAAGTCCGAAAATTCGCCACATCGCAACACGTCACCAGGCATAGATCCGCCAGGACAACGCTAATTCATTAAAATCCAAAGTTGCGTCCAGGGCGCCTTACACTGGTGGAGTTGCGATATCGTTACTGTGCCAAGCGTAGCGAAGTTGCGCAAGTGTTGGCTTATTTGAATACGGTGGGAAGTTAAAGTTGAATGGACGTATATGTTGCAGCAAATACATTACACTACACAAGCCCAGGGAAGCTTAATAGAATAAAATAAAGTTGTTATATTGCCCTACACATGAGCCCAGTGTATAGTTTATGTGCCATATGTTAGGAAATGTAGGGGGGAAGCCGAGTACCCCCCAAAAAATTATGCTATTTTTTAGCCTATCACCCTGAAAAAGGAAAAGACTCTAGCGTTTTTTGGGACTTTGAAAAACAATTTTTTGAGGAAGTCCTATCTACTCTATTGCACTTCGCCTGGTCTGAGGTGGCGAAGGCAAGTCTGGCGCAAGAGGTAACGTTCATTAAAATCCGCAGTGAATTTGCGTAGTTACCTCCATTCGCCAGAGCGAAAATTCGCCAGAGTCTATCTCCTTCGCTAGTGAAGTTACGCCCGCGTTAGTCACTTTGCCCCCTTAAGTCTACTAGAAAATCATGTAAACATTAAATAAACCCAATAGTCTGGTTTTGCTTCCAATAAGGATTCATTATATCTTAGTTGGGATCAGATACAAGCTACTGTTTTATTATTACAGAGAAACATTCGGATTATTTGATTATAATGGAGTCTATAGGAGATGTTCATTCCGTAATTCGGAACTTTCTGGATAATGAGTTTCCAGTAGTGATGGGCAAATCTGTCCCGAAAAATTCGAGAAACGCCAGACAAATTTACAAAACGTATTGAAGTTAATGGGTGTCAAAATTATTTTGATGCACAACAATTTTTGCACAAGCGATAATTTTTATACTCGGTACTATTTTGTCCAAATGCATTGAAGTCAATGGGCATCCAAATAATTTTAACATGCGTAAATTTTTATGCGAAAATTCGCTGTAAATCCATGCCTGCCGAATAAATTTGCCCATCACTAGTTTCCGGATAAAGAAATCCTATGCACATTGCAGGATACATGTAGGGGCACATTTACTTAGCTCGAGTGAAGGAATAGAATAAAAAGTACTTCGAATTTCGAAGTATTTTATTGGCTACTTCGACCTACGACTACGACTTCTAATCAAACGATTCAAACTAAAAATCGTTTGACTATTCGACCATTCGACCATTCGATAGTCGAAGTACTGTCTCTTTAAAACCACCACCTACTTCGCCACCTAAAACCTACCGAGCATCAATATTAGCCTATAGGGAAGTTCCCCATTGGCTTTCTTACCAATTTCTGATAGAAGCAGGGTCAGACGGGGGGCCCTGGGCCCATCGGGACCACTGTCCAGGGCCCCCTCTGGCCCCCCTACTGTGAGGCGCAGATCGGACCACAAGCATGAATGCTCACACAGCGCGCATGCGTGAACAGAGGGCGCATGCGTGAACAGAGGGCGCATGCGTGAACAGAGGGCGCATGCATGAATAGAGGGCGCATGCACAGACGGCGCTGCGCGGCGCCGAAAGAAACCTTTTTTTTTTAGCATTCCTATATCAGAAGAGTGGTGGGCGGGGGCCCATGAGGGTCGGGGCCCACTGGGTTTTTTCCTGGTTTCCCGCCGGGCCAGTCCGACACTGGATCGAAGGAAAATCGTTCGATCGATGGATTAAAATCCTTCAACTCGTTCGATTCGAAGGATTTAATTGTTCGATGGAACAATTATTCCTTCGATCATTCGATGGAACGAATAGCGCTAAATCCTTCGACTTCGTTATTCGAAGTCGAAGGATTTAACTTCAAAGGTCGAATAACCCTCGATATTCGACCCTAAGTAAATGTGCTCCGTAGTGTAATTACCATGTATGATAACCCACAACATATGACAGGATAAATGTAGCGTCATTTCTACTGTATGTATAATAGCCCAGGACATATTGCAGGATACATATAGGGGTTTATTACTAAAGTCAAATTTTTCTGAATGAGCTTTTTTTGGCAATAACTAAAATTTTTCATGAAAAAAAAAATCAAACTTTTCGAGATTTGTTATACCACGATGCTGCAAAAAGTCAAAATCTGAAAATACGCCATCTCAGACCCCCAAGGTCCTGTATAAGTCAATGGGAGAGGCACCTATCCCAATTTGAAGTTATCGTTGTCTGCGCTGGGTTTAGCCCAAAAATCCTCTCTAAACTCTAAAATTCTAAATTCGGATTATAGTAAATAACCCCCATTGTGTCATTTTCATGTATAGTAACCCATAACACACTGCAGGATAAATGTAATGTAATTTCCATTTATAATAAATAATACAGAACACGTAGCAGGATAGACGTAGCTTCAGTTCCATGTTTATTATACCAGAAAACATTGCAGGATAAATGCAGTGTGAATTCCATAGATAATACCCCATAACATATGGCAGGATAAATAGGTAATAGTTTTTGTTAAAACTTCTAAAGATGAAGCTTTGAGCAGTACATGACCTGACTTAATGCACAATAACAAGCTAGGTAAGCTCATTAAATATAAAACATTAGAGCACATTCAACAAGCACTAGTTTATGCATTGATAATCACCTAGAGTCAATTTGTTATCCCTTTGTTGTCTCCTACCTGTCCTTCAGCTTGACAGTTCCTTTTAGGCACATCCTGCAGCTCATTTACTAATTGCTCTTGGTTAGTGATCATGGTTTGAGTCTGAAACAGACTGCTCATTCTTCTGCTCGGCAACTATGCTCGTTAGCAAAGATGAACTGTCACTGGCTGCTTCTTTTTTTCCACAAGAAACTACATCATGACCCCCATATACTGCTCCTCTTGGCCTAGCAGATACATTCAGCAGAAAATTAAGTTAGAGGGAAGCGGAAATCCTTGTGATATCGCTCTGCCTAGAACTGACCAGAGAAACGTCTGATGATGTTTCTCTGCTCACTAACTTCCTTTTCCAACAGAGCAACGTCACAAGAGTTTTCTCTTCTCTCTCTAGCTTAATTTTCTGCTGACTGGGTCCAAAATAGACAGGAGGTAGCAGTGGTGTTTTTTTGTTTTTTTTTTGGAATAATGTAAATGTAAATCTTTAATTAGAATAATATAAATTGCTTAAGTCTTTGGAAGAGCTCTTTACATTTACATTTGTTTGGAGTATTTCCATTTCTATTGATGGGCTAATGTCTCCTATTTTGATTTGCCGAACAATTTTGCGGAATTTTGATGCCAATGTCAATTTTGACGCTGGCGTTAAAGTCAATGGGCGTCCGAATAGTGTTAACACGTGACAGTTTTGATGCAAGCTACTTGCGCCTCCAAAATTTTTTTGTGAATTTTCAAGTGGCACTGGCATCAAGTACTGTGAGTATTGAGATTTAATAGAACCTTTGTGTTACAGTGAGAACAGTCAGGGTACAAGTGAAACTGACAGTAAAGTATAAATAGGAATCGTTGCCATATGATTCTTTAAAAGGAAATACTCTGGTGCCATCTGCTGCTCCTGTACTGCAAATACTGGGTTAACATTTAAACTCTGCAGTTAATAGATACATTACAGATGCAAAAATAGGCCTGCAGGATATTTGTAATATTTTTCAACCATTTCACTGAAGGACATATAAACAAATCTATATTACAATCTATTGTAAAACATATACACACACACAGACACACACACACACACTTTATAAAATGTATAATGAAGCAATAGAATTCTTAATGAATCAGATGAAAATTGAGCATAGGACTGGCCAGATATGGGATGACTTTGACGTAATTGGCCAGATTAAATATATTGCAATATATGGACAAACAATCCCTGTTTAAAGGGTTTCTGCACAAATAATAAATGCAAGGGTTTCTCAGGGGGCCTAGCGGCTCCCAAAGGGAGTAGTCCGGACCAAGGAGGAAGCCCAGGGGCAGAAGTCCAAGTCGTGCTAGCCAAATGGTTAATCAGGAGAGAATTTTCCACCACCGGGAGAAGACGCGCCGATGAGCACTGGTTTCACCAGAGAGACATGAAACACATTGGGAATTCCCATCTCAGGGGGAAGATGAAGTCTAACGGCCACGGTTTTAATAATCACCACAATGGAGAATGGAACAACAAATTATGGGCCCAATTTGGGAGAAGGCACTTTCAAACGAATGTTTCTAGTGGATAACCACACCTTGTCATCAACTTTTCATGGAGGAGAGGGCCTGTGTCTCTGATCTGCAGAAGTCTTGTGCACGAGAGCACTCTTTTCCAAATTCAATTTGGTTGCAGCCCTAAAAGCAGACATATGGGCTGCATGATCGTCTGCAGCAGGGACGTCAGACAAAGCAAAGTCTTGTGGAAAGGCTTGAGGATGGTGTCCATACACAGTCATAAATGGAGACCTTCCAGTGGAAGAGTGGCAAGCATTATTGTGAGCGAATTCCACCCACGGGAGGAGATCAGACCAGTCATCCTGACAAAGAGAGACATGATTCCTCAAGAATTGCTCCAAAGCTTGATTTACACGCTCCGCTGTCCCATTGGTTTGGGGATGGTAGGCAGAGGAGAACTGAAGAGTGATACCCAAGTCCTTACATAAGGAGCGCCAGAATTTATCTGTAAATTGAGAACCCCTGTCAGAGACTATCTCCGCCGAGAAGCCTTGCAAACAGAAAATGAATTGAATGAAAAGCTGGGATAATTCCCCCGCTGAGGGAAGTTTTCGCAAAGGAATAAAATGTGCCATCTTGCAGAAGCGGTCAATAACCACCCAGATCACAGTGTTACCTCTTGAGGGAGGAAGCTCAACAATGAAGTCCATTGCTAAGTGAGTCCATAGATGAGAGGCGATGGGTATTGGTTGTCATAACCCACTAGTGTGAGTATGGCTAGCCTTGGAAGTGGCACAAATGGTACAGGCAGCAACAAAGTCTTTGACGTCTTTATGGATAGTCGGCCATCAGACTAGACGTCGTAACAGCTCAAGAGTCTTTTCAGGACCAGGATGTCCAGCTTGCTTGGAGCAATGAGTCTGTTGTAAGATGGGCAGACGAAGCTCAGAAGGTACAAACGCCATTCCAATGGGGTTATCACTAGGAGCAGAAGACTGGCCAGCCAAGATTTGTTCAGCAAATTGAGGGAACAGAGATGCAGTTAATTTTGGCAGGAGGAATAATTGGTTCTTGCCTTTCAGGAAGACGATCCACCGGGGTGAAACTTCGGGATAGAGCATCAGCTTTCCGATTCTTGGAGCCAGGACAAGAGTGAAACGAGAAAAGAAAAGAGTCCATATTGCCTGTCTGGGATTTAACCTTTTGAGAGACTGTATGAAGTTTTTATGGTCAGTATACAGAATATAGTGACTGGGATCGAAGATCCTTCAAGGAGGTGACGCCACTCCTTGAGAGCAAGCTTTACTGCCAAGAGTTCATGATTCCCAACGTCGTAATTCTGCTCTGCTGGAAAGAACTTCTTGGAGAAATAAGCACAAGGGTGTAATTTCCCATCAGCGAGATGTCTTTGAGACAGGATAGCGCCAGCTCCAACTTCAGAAGCATCCACCTCAATGAAAAAGGGTAACACCGGATCTGGATGTCGAAGGACAGAGGCGAAAGCATCCTTTAGGGACTGGAATGCTTCTATAGCTGAAGGGGGCCATAAGTTGGGCTTACCCCCCTTTTGGATGAGAGCAAGGATAGGCGCAATACGAGAAGAGAACCCCTTGATTAACTGTAATTTGCAAATCTGATGAATCTTTGTATCGCCTTGGTACTCAATGGAAGAGGCCACTCCTGAATTGCGGACACTTTGGCCGGATCCATCTCGAAACCCTCTGGGGAGATGATGTAGCCTAGAAAAGGGATCTTGGACACTTTGAAGACATATTTCACCTTTCTGCTCCAATACTGGTATACAATATGTATATATCTGAAAATGATGGCTAAAGGATCTACGGGGGAATGTAATTAAAGTAGCAAAAACAAAAACAATTCGCACCAATAAGAATAAAAATCCACATCTCGCAATGTAATATTGTTCCTTAAACTGTTATTGCATTGCGAATTTTAATTGCGCCCTCTTAAGAAGTGCTTGAAGGTGTCATAATCTTTAGGAACAAACATAACGACTTTTTCAGTAAGAAGTTTTATTACATTTACTGCGCATTGGTGCAAACTATAAAATTCGCAAACGGTCTTCCACTGTCGGAAGTGGTCACTAAACAGTTTCCGGGTTCGCAAAAGCTAAATTAAATTCAGCAAAATTTGTTTGCGCAAAGGCATAATTTATAATCTTCACATTGAGAATAGTTTTTCCGTTACCAATTTTTATTACATTCCCCCGCTAGTCTCTTATAGCTGCATAAGGGAATATACTCAATGTGCCTTATTCCAATCATGGAATTATATATGTCTGCATAGAATGAAATGGGCAAGAGAAGTGATCCTTATCTAAATCACCAGGAGCTCTGTGCCAGTTCAGGTTGCTGCACCCCACAAATTACCAGGGGTGGCAAAAATCTGTTCCTGGCAACTTTAAGAGCAGTATTTCTAGTTATCAAACCTGAAATCTGGCTCTTCTAGAGCAGAGAGCTCAACTGTATCCCCTGAAAGGTGAGCATGGGGGGGGGGGAGACATGGGGAGGCAGCACAAAAACTGTCTTAGAGCAGCAGTTGGTGAGAATTACCCCTGTAAATCACTAGTTTTTGTTTTATAACCTTACAGTGATGGAAGAGAACAAGAGGTAAACCATTAAGTCTATGTCATGACAACACTACACTAGGGGAGAAAATGGGGATCTGCTCTTTTCCGCCCCGACATCAGACAAAGCCCAGGGTGTGAGTGCACCATCAAATAGGCCAAAATTAGATTCGGATTGAAAAAACTTCACAAATTCGACCATTCGAAAATCGAAGTACTGTCTCTTTAAAAAACTTCGACATCGACACTTCGCCACCTTAAACCTGCCGAACCTGCTGTTTAGCCTATGGGGGACATCCTAGAACCTCTTTAAGTCTTCGACTAAGTTTTTAGAAGTCTAAGGTTTTTTTTGTATGATTAAATTGTTTAAATAGGATTAAATCGTTTTTACTTCACTCAAAAACTTCACTTCAAAATGGCCATTTTCGATCGAAAAAATACTTCGACTATCGAAGTATCAAATTTGATGGTCAAATTTCGAAGTTTTTTAACTCCGAAATTCGACCCTTAGTAAATGTGCCCCATGGTGTGGGAGAATGAGAGGAAAGTCATTTTTATTCATTGTTGCCTTTTCTCCTTTTAATTTTCTTATCTCTGTTACTTTCCATGAGTAAATGAATCATGTGGCATCTGTTTGCAGTATAACGCAACATGGATATTTTATACCGCTGACTCTTTTACAGGTGAGACGGAGACAGTATCACATGACTGGAAGAAAGCAGATAGGCCCATGTGCATTAGGATATATAGTCTGACAGCTGAAAATAAAAGAAATCTAATTTTTCCAGCACATTTACAATACAGGTATGGGATCCATTATCTGGAAGCCCCTTATCCAGAAAGTTCTGAATTACGGAAAAGACTCCATTATAATCAAATAATCCAAATTTTTAAAAATGATTTCCCTTTTCTCTGTAATAATAAAACAGTAACTTGTACTTGAGCCAAACTATTATATAATTAATCCTTATTGAAAGCAAAACCAGCCTATTGGGTTTATTTAATGTGATTTTCTAGTAGCCTTAAGATGTGAAAATCCAAATTATGGAAAGACTCGTTATTTGGAAAGCCCCAGGTCCCAAACATTCTAGATAATAGGTCCCATAAATTATTTTCTGGCAAAAACACAATGTATGCCCATTAATGTAGCAAGACTGCCAAAACTTGGCATTGTTCTTTGCTGATCTGGGGTACAAAATTATCACTGGTAAATCTCATCTGGTCATTGTTCTTCAAGAAAGGACTTTGAAATATGCTTAAATGTTTTGCATAAAGACCCCAGCAACGAAACTTTCTAGGCTAAAAAGTTAGTACAGGTATGGGACCTGTTATCCAGAGTGCTTGAATGTTTTCCGGATAATGGATCTTCATACCTTGTGTACTAGAAAATCATGTAAACATTAAATAAACCCAATAGGCTGGTTTTGCTTCCAATAAGGATTAATTATATCTTTGTTGGGATTGAAACAAGGAACAAATAAAATGGCATCCAGGGTCAGACTGGCACATTAAGGGCCCGCCGGGACTGCAATGGAAGGGCCCTTCTGGCAGTCACTGGGGACCCCCTCCCGACCTCCAATCTCCCTGCCCCAAAAGACTCTCTGCGCCAGCACAAACGAGGTGTGGCACACATGCATGAACACACTGAAGACGCACCGCGAGGATGCGCTGAAGCCAATGGGCCAGCTTATTAGAGAGCAAGTCTGGGTTAGCAGGGGCCCATGAGGGACCAGTTTTCTCCCGGTATCCCGCTGGCCCAGTCCGACCCTGATGGCATCATACCATGAGGCAGGTGTAATTCTATGTAATCATGTGGTGGTGAACAAGTTGCCTTTCCATACCAGACTTAAAGTCATTGTTTCCCTACCCAAACCCAAACTGGCCCACCCTGTTCCATGATATATGAATCCACTTCACATCCTGCTATTTCTGTCATTACTAGAGCAGGTGGAGCATGCCTTTATAAATCAGAGTGCTGATGGGGAATCGCCAGTTGAGGTTGGATCCGTTTGAGAGCCATGCCCACCACCTACTCATGACCGAAGGAAGGCAAAATTTGTTGGCCTGAAGCCATCTGACCTGTATGAAAACCTATGGGTCCCACAGGTTTTGTGCCAGCCAAGAGAGCCAAAGTCAAAGCCATATAAGGATTGTTAGCCCATCTCTAAAGGCCAATGGTGCAAGAAATTAGAAAACCACAAGTTTTTATGCTTTGTGATTGGTGGACATTTTCACAGTTTTTCTAAAAATAATAATAGTTGATTGGCTACTTCTGCTTTTCTGTATAATGGTAAAATAGGTCATACAGTATGTTTGTAAGAAGGTAAAAAAGGTACTGAGTTACCCTCCCTCTTTGCAGAGAACTATTTCAGTGTTTTGCCCAATGAATAAACTTTGAGATAGAGTTACAGCTGCCTGGTTATTGAGCTCTGAGGAAGTGCCGAATAGTAATGGCATGAAAAGCATAAGCATAAGCTATGTGTACCAAAATAAATTCATGGTTGAAGGTGGAAGATAGTCTCCGTGTATTTTCTCCGGTGAGCGCAATGTCGAAGAGTTTTATGTGTATGTGGTTATTGTCTACTAGGGATAGCAGCCCCATCAATACATTCATTTCATTTCTAAGTTCTCAGTTCTTAGTGAAGATTGTGTTCTCATCAATAATCAAAAAATTAAGGTTTTATGTATTAAGCTACCAAATATGCGCTCCCCTTTCAACAAAACAGGAATTGTTTGTCCACATATATTCAAGCTGGCCACCTATACCAAAGTCATCCTTGGTCATTAGCACTTTTAAATTTAGGCCCCTGCACCCTGGACATTCCAATATGACCTTCTCATAGACAGACTTGGGTATCTGGGCCCACTGGGGCTGCCACATCAGCACCCCCCCCCCACGGTTCCTCACTCTGTGCCCCTCGCCAATGCGCATAATTTCTTCACGCGATTGGGCAAGGGAGTCGTCAGGAAGGAGCATGGGAAAGAAGCCAACTGCCAGCTGTGGGGAGCAGGTCTGGCCAGCAGGGCCCACCAGGTTTTTTCCCAATCCAAACCTGCTCATGTTAAATAGCTGTCTGCATCTTCTGGAGGCCTAAGGCACACACATACGAGTAGGAAAGGAGAATCACAAGCAATAAATGCATTTATGAAATGTTTTGGGCACATGAACAACATTTCATGCCTTTATGAGATCTTTATTAAGACATACTCAAGTAGAATTACAAGGGATGTCTCCTGCAAAACAAATTCTAATGTGCCTTAGGCAGAGTCCTTCCTATAGACTATAATATGAAGCCATTGTGGAGCATTTTGCTTTTTTTAACTTATTCTTCCCAAGAAGCTGCCGAAGGAGCCTCATAGTACTAACTTTAAGAAGTCTAAGTGATGTTTCAAATCAGGTCTCCTAGTTGCAATACCTTATACCAGTGATCCCCAACCAGTAGCTCATGAGCAACATGATGCCAACCTCTTGGATGTTGCTCTCAGTGTCCTCAAACCAGGTGCTTATTTTTGAATTCCAGGCTTGGAAGCAAGGTTTTTGCATAAAAACCAAGTATAGTGCCAAGTAGAGCCTCCTGTAGGCTGCCAGTCCACATAGGGGCTACCAAATAGCCAATCACAGCCCTTATTTGGCACCCCAAGCGACGTTTTCATGCTTGTGTTGCTCCCCCACTGTTTTTACATCAGAATGTGGCTCACGGGTAAAAAAACGTTGGGAAACCCTGCCTTACACTGTACAACAGGGAGATGGGAAAAAAACATGGAAGTTTTCCCCCCTACATTTCCTAACATATGGCACCTAAACTATACAGTGGGCACATGTATAGGGCAAAATAACAACTCTATTTTATTTTGTGAAGGTTTCCCAGGCTTGTGTAGTGTAATGTACAGTATTTGCTGCTACACATACGTCCATTGTACTTTGACTTGGCACCGTATGGAAATTAGGCATCGATAGCGCAACTTCACTTTGCTTGACGAATTAACGCTAGCGCAACTTCGCTTCTGTTCGCCACCCTGAACGCCACTTCGAATTTTTGTGAATTTGCGTAGCGCTGGCGAAGTGCGGCGGAGTGTGGCAAAGCTATCGCCGGCGCAACTTTGGATCTTAGTGAATTTGCCCCTTCGTCTGGTCTGAGGTGGCGAAGTCAAGTCTGTTGATAGAGGTAATGTTCAGTAAAATCAAAAACTTTGTGAATTTGCGTAGTAACGCTCTTTCGCCAGACCCAAATTCGCCTGGTGCAAGAGAGTGAAGTTGCGCCAGAGTCTATCTCCTTGGCGAAATTACGCCAGCGAAATTATCAGTAAATCGGCGAAGTGCCAAAATGACATCACGCTGGCGAATTTTTTGCCAGTGTTAGCCACTTCTCTCTTTAGTAAATTTCCCCCCTAGTGTTCTGCAGAACTGAATTGGAATGCTAAAATCCATGTCATTTAAAAGCTGAGGAATTACAGTTGATGCAATTGTTTTTATTTTTCTTGCATTTAAATTTGCAAAGGGTTCCGATTCAGTTCAGGATTCAGGTGTACCTCCAAATCTATGATGGATTTGGTGCATCCTTACTAAAAATATTTACACAATATAAAATCGTTTTGAATATGACAGCAGAACCCTGCGTTGGCTCATTTTAGGTTGGTCTGGATCAGCTCTATAATAAAATATATAGTATTAATATATATGGGAAACAGACACAGACAAAGGGGTGGTTCACCTTTACCTTTTTAGTAGCTTTAGTATGTTATAGAATGGTTAATTCTAAGCAACTTTACAACTGATCTTCATTGTTTATTTTTTATAGTTTTTTTAAAATTAGTCTTCTGACTCTTTCCAGCTTTCAAACTGTGCCACTGACCCCATCTAAAAAACAAAAGCTCTGTAAGGCTACACGTTTATTGTTATTGCTACTTTTTATTACTCATCTTTCTATTCAAGCCCTCTCCTATTCATATTCCAGTCTCTTCTTCAAATTAATGCATGGTTGCTAGGGTAATTCAAATCCTAGCAACCAGATTGCTGAAACTGCAAAGTGGAGAGCTGCTGAATAAAAAGCTAAATAACCACAAAAAACACAAAAAATAAAAAATGAAAACCAACTGCAAATTGTCTCAGAATCACTCTCTATGTCATACCAAAAGTAAACTCAAAGGTGAAAAACCCTTTAAGGTTAAAAACAGCCAGAGATTCTGAAGGCAACAGGACAATGGTACACTGAGCTCTACGTTACAGAGTCTTCTATGGCCTAAATGTATGAAAAAGCCCAAAAGAGTGAAAAACAATATTTATTTCACTTGTATTTTGAGCATCATTTCATTTAATCCCACATTTGTTCCATGTTATCTGTATTGATGTTCCCAATGGGATTGTTATCTGCAAAGGAACAGGCCTGGGCTCAAGCTACACTTTTATATAGAGGAATGTCAGATTCATCCTACACTTGCTATGGCTCACACATCTCATAATCCTTAATAGCCCAAGGGATTTATATTGTAGCATTTGTATTAATAATCAAGCTGCTCTGTGAGTAATAGAACATGTTTACACAGTGGATTATGTTGTGCCTCCTACAGGACATAAGTAAATATAAGTGAGTAAACACTGGGAGGCTATGATATCAATTTCTCTGGCTGTCAGTCATAGTAGTGGCATTCACTCATTCCCTCTTTAATAAATATAGTATAATATATAAGTATAGAATGCACATGCAACATCTAACTTTAAGGTGAAAGGTATAGTTAAAACAGGGATGCACCAGATCCAGGGCTGAGTTCATGGTTCAACCAAATATTTAAAGAAAATATTACCCATTTTAAGCAATAATTCTGTGTACATTAATTTTTTAAAGATATCAGACGTTTTAAATGAATACAATTCATTTGAAACATCAGCACCAGCTGTTGGTGGTTTTGTCCAACTAGCTACAATCAGCTGAAAACTGATTACTTGAGAAAAGAAAAGGTCTTGTGATGTGAACCTGCTTACAACAGGCAAGAAATTAATGTTAGCAGTGCAACATCACATGATATTTCTTTAATAAAATTAATTCGGCTGACTGTAGCCTGTTGGCTGTAATAAAGCGCACATGGGGCTGCAGTGTTTACTTTTCCTTTACAAAAAAAATCATGGGTGAAACTTCAAAATATCCATGAATCATTGTGACTTGCATTATGGAAAATGTTTCCTGATATGTCTGTAGGGACCTATAGGATCTGCTATTCCTTCAGTGGCGTAACTAGATATTACTGGGCCCCACAGCAAATTATTTTTCAGGCCCCCAAAAATTTTAGCAGTTTTACCAATATTTATTGAAACTGTATATGAATTAGGGCCTTGTGGGGCTCCTATACCTCCTGGGCCTCCCTGCAGGCGCAGGGTCTGCTTCCTCTATAGTTACGCCCCTGTATTCCTTATAGAGTTGATTCCCTACCCTTCTTTGTAGTTCCTTATAGCTTTTGTTATTGGGCACAAGCCCTTATGACATTTAAGTGTAACAACTACATCTATTGGTCAAAGAGTGTAATGACAAGTTCCTGCCACACTGCTATTATAGTGTTGTGTAGGGAGTGGCCTCTTCCTCTTTGGCTCCTGTGTCTTCAAGGCTAGGTGTTTCACATTGAGCCTGGGATCACCAAGGCCCCAGTAAAGCCATCTACCCCAAAGGGACCTGTAATAGGCTCTCTAGGAGAGAGAGATAGTCAGCTTTATGTAGCATGAGCAGCTGTGTGCTCCATCAAGGATAATAGCAGGGAGTAGCTTCCCAAAGGCTTCTATTTTGCCTTTAGAGCAGGGAACTCAGTGATAGGGAATCTAGGTTAGCAGTGGACTGCCTGTACCCTTCCTGATTGATCTGACACTGGTATATCAGTCTTTGGGACAGAGGTATTCTCCTTGACTATTTGACTGTGGGAGTGACAGTCTCTATCATGCTGCATCATCATCCTGCTATCCTTCCTGCTCTGTGATATGCTATATCTGCACCAACTCCTATGTGAGTAAACCTGTGGTCACCTTTATTGTGCCTCCTGCCGTCCATTCTATCCATTTATGCACTTAAACTGCCTGTGTTATATAGTTTCTACTACTTCTTAAAGGGGAAGCTTCCACTTGGCGAAGGCCCTAGCCCTGTTGTGTAAGTCGCAGTGTAACCCATGCTCATACACTAGCAGGACACTTAACTATCTGTGTGCTGAATAGCCCAAGAAAGTGTTACATGTCCATTTGTCAGCATTATGAATCAGACTGTTAGTTCCTCTTTGATGTAGACACAAATACTTATCATTGATAGTTCCTTAGTCAGCATTGCCTACGGGTTTTACATAAATAATAATTTCACTGATTTAATTTGCATGCTTTAAAGCTGATTTGCCAAATGGAAAGCACTTTTGAGAAACTCTCTAACTACCACTACTGGAAGAAAAGAATACAAAGAATGCAAATCTTTAGTTATGGAATCATTTCAATGCCAGCCACTAGGTGGCGACATGTTGCTAAATTTAAAGACAGAAAATAGACAACATGGACATCTTTGCCTCGATAGAGGTGAACACATTTGATCAGCCCATGAGATACAGGGATATATCCCCAGTGGTTGATTAGGGCCACCAGAATTTTTGTTTTTTAAAATGCAGCCATAACAACTAACTATTAAAAAGAGATACAATTACAGGTTTGTGACCTGTTATCCAGAATACTCGAGACCTGGGGTTTTGTGGATAATGGATGATTCTGTAATTTGGGTCTTCATACCTTAAGGGTGTTATTTACTAAATTCCGAATGCAAAAATCACCAAAAATTCGTGATTTTTCTTTTATATAAAAACTGACTTATCTTAAACAATCATGACTTTTCGGAATTTATTAAACCCTGAGGATGGAAAAGTCTGAATCAAATAATCCGGCATCTCAGACCTGTCGAGGTTGCATATAAGTCAGTGGGAGAAGTCCCAATGATTTTTTGATGTGCGCTGGGTTTCGTGCAATACCCCAAAGTTTTTCACGCAAAAATCTGGCTTTTAGGGTGAAAAATCTGAAAAAAATTTGAAAATCTGATTTTTCCCCACAAAGCAATGTAATAAATAAGCACAAAAAACCCGAGTGGATTTGATCGGAGTTTGTAGCAGAAAATATTGCAATAAATTCAGACTTTGATAAATAACCCCTTAAGTGTACTAGAAAATCATGTAAACATTAAATAAACCCAATAGGCTGGTTTTGCTTCCAATAAGGATTAATTATATCTTAGTTTGGATCAAGTACAAGCTACTGTTTTATTATTACAGAGAAAAAGGAAATCATTTTTAAAAATTAGGATTATTTGGATAACATGGAGTCTATGGGAGATGGCCATTCCGTAATTCCGGGCTTTCTGGATAACGGGTTTCCGGATAATGGATCCTATACCTGTATATACATTAAGGGGCAAATTTACCTAGGGTCGAATATCGAGGGTTAATTAACCTTCGATATTCGACTGCCAAATTGAAATCCTTCGACTTCGAATATCGAAGTCGAAGGATTTAGCGCAATTTGTTCGATCGAACAATCGAACGATTCGAAGGATTTTAATCCATCTATCGAAGGATTATCCTTCGATCAGAAAATTGTTAGGAAGCCTATGGGGACCTTCCCCATAGGCTAAAATTGGCCTCGGTAGGTTTTAGGTGGCGAACTAGGGGGTCGAAGTATTTTTTAAAGAGACAGTACTTCGACTATCGAATGGTCGAATAGTCGAATGATTTTTAGTTCGAATCAAAGGTCGAAGTAGCCCATTCGATGGTCGAAGAAGCCAAAAAAAACATTCTAAATTCAAACTATTTTTCCTCTATTCCTTCACTCGATCTAAATAAATGGGCCCCTATCTGTATACAAGACTATTGAGGATGAGCAAAAATCCTTGATTTTGGAGAGTCCAACAGATCTTATTCCTGTAATCTGCCTTGTAATATTGTCTACCACTAATAAAGGACAACCAAGTGCAACCAAGTGGGGGACTTCTGCTACTGTTACATTCTCGGTCAGGTAGACATGTCAAATAGGTATTAAGGAGTAACTATTTCCTTGTAACATATTTCCCCATCTCCCTATTCACTGCAATACCTTATAGTGTGTCCACAAATTAAAAATAAAGAAAACGATCGATTATTCCTTTGAGAAGTCAATTTCCACTTCTGCTTCGTCTTAATGTATTGAAAGAGCAGCTCAATACAGAAATGAATGTATCCTTGGCCTGCAGCTGATTATATTGCTAAATTGATTCTTTATCTTTTACTGGTATAGCCTTGTGTCATTGACACAGAGGGGCCATTTTACTCCAATCCTGATTTCTATTGTTTTCACAAATCTTATTTTTTATCTACAAATTTGTTTTTAAAGATTTGAGATTTAGCAAAACCCACGAAAAACTCTAATACAAAACTTCAGCAAGTAAAAGCATTCGAGGTCCTATAGAAGTCAATGGGAGCTGCACTGATCCCATTGGACCTTTTTTAGCCAGACTTTTAGAGGTTTTCAATTTTTTTTCACTAGTAATTGTCCAATTGACGTGTTTTTAGCTCAGTGTTTTTTTTTTCCATTCGTACTTTTTATATTCGGATGTTTTAATAACTTTCATGAGCTTCGTGGTTTTAGAGAAAAGGAGTATACAGTGTGTATACATTTTTGTTCATGTAAATATCTATAGAAATTAGTTAAATCAACGTTATGCTGATAGACAGAGTTGCTGAGCAGCTGTTTTTCCTGCTATCAGTCTGGGACACAGAGCACTGAGTGTGCTGTTTGCCAAAGGGAAAAAGAAAGGTTTGGTTGAGAGATCACATTAAAAATGGCTCTGCTGTTACTGGACGGGGTACAAATTTTCTGACTTATATTTAGGACTGCCACCTGGACAGCCCAGTTTTCGGAAAGGCTGCTTTGCCTGCCCGGATTCTCCTAGATTAACAAGTAATCGACATGTCATAGTCTTGCCCCATGCCTGCAAACCAGTCTGCCCTGTGATGTCGCCGGCCTGCCCTATGAAGTCACAGACCCGCCCTATGACATCACAGTCTCTCCCCCTTCCCAGACTGTGAGGCCTCCAAAGGTGGCAACCCTTCTTATATTATTACCCCAAGTGATGCCAAATACTTTTTTTCAACTCAGGATTTATACCGTTATTTAAGATTTGCTTTATAATTCTCCAGAATTTATAAAAGCATAGAATATATATATTTTTATATTTTTAACTCCATTTGGTGGCCAGAAATCTGGGATTTTTATGTTGTGTAGAAAAATGCAGATAGGACATGTGCATCTGAACCTAACAGAATGCGATAAGGGAGCCAAGTGAAAAACCTTGATTTACATGCATCAAAAATGTATTAGCCGGTGACTTATAATGGAGCTCAGGCTGCCCAATGAAAAGCTCACAAAGCCTTCAGGAATAGTCAGTGGCAAAATGAACCATAATGGATGCACCTGGATAAATAAACCAGTTATTAATGAAAAGAAAACACATATTTGGTCACATATCTCTAGAGACTGTGGCAGAAGCAATATGGAAAGCCAACAGAAGTGTCTTATTATATTAATCTCAACAACTATGTAAATGACAGTATACCTGGTTTCCTAGAAATATAAATATTTTAATAACGTCTCAATAATTAAATATACTTTTCTTTATTGTTGTTATTATTGGATTTTAGGAAGAATTAACAACACACAATCTTTTTGGTAACAAGGCGAGGTTTGCGTTTATTACGTTTCACAAAAATTAAATCTTCCATCTTAAATAAATGAAAACAAAAGTCAGTTATTGCTATTTTCCAATGATGCATTTTTAATCCTATCTCCAGAGACAGCAGCTTTAATAAAGCCCAAACTGTGAGAAATATAAGAACAATTTCATTTATCTGCCACTGTTGCATCAATAATGTGTTTCGGCAGCTCCATCTGAATGGATCTAGTGTTAAAGCCCCATTCCCAAATAAATTACTCATAATCTGAAGTGGGGGTATTTAATAAATGTCATCATTGGAAAAAAAGATTTACAATGCAATACAATATATGTTCGTTTTTTTTAACAAAAAGTATTTGACAATTTAAATGCTGCTTGTTGTTTTTGGATTGCCAGGCAGTGCCATAATTTCAAAATTAAAAAAAATTAAAAAAAAAAAATCACAAATTCTTTGTGTATTTAAAACCTATGATCTATGAACAATCGTCTAACATTATTTTATGAAAAACTTTTATTACATTTCCCAATTGTTTTTTGGGCCTAGATTTTGCTTTAATAATAATAAGTCGTTTTAACCATTATTTTTTTTTTTTTGAGTGAATTGTCACTAAAAAGATAATAAAAACAAAAATAATCATGATTATTATTTGTTTTTTCTCAATCAATTAATACTACATTTCCAATTACTTTTGTAAGAAAGTCTTCTTTTTCGTTTTCTTAGAATGAATTTTGGCTAAAAAAAAAAAAAATAATCTTTTCAACCAAAATTTGTCACTAAAAAGATAATAAAAACAAAAATAATCATGATTATTATTTGTTTTTTCTCAATCAATAATTAATACTACATTTCCAATTACTTTTGTAAGAAAGTCTTCTTTTTCATTTTCTAAGAATGAACTTTGGCTAAAAAAAAAAAAATAATCTTTTCAACCAAAATTTACTCAAAAAAAATGTTCTGAATAATGAATTGGGAAATGTAATTAACAGTACTTGTTCATTATTTGTATATAATATAAACCTAGCTAACTGAAAAAAGCCCTCTCGTCATTTGAAGAAAGAAAGAAAGAAAGAAAGAAAGAAAGAAAGAAAGAAAGAAAGAAAGAAAGAAAGAAAGAAAGAAAGAAAGAAAGAAAGAAAGAAAGAGGAAGGAACATAAGAAGGAAGGAAGAAAGAGGAAGGAACATAAGAAGGAAGGAAGATAGGAAGGAAGGGAGAGTGGGAGGGATGAAGGGAGAGAGGGAGGGGGAGGGAGGGGGAGGGAGGAGGAAGGAAGTTGCATTTTTAAAAGTTGCAAGTTCATGAGATAGTAGCCTCACTACAAAACCACAGTATACAGAGCTGTTTGATGTGTATTCAATAATAAGATAACATAAATGAACTCACACACAATTTAAGCTGTGTCAATGCTGACTTTGTTCCTGAGCAATTTACCTATAAAGCAGTTATTTCCAAACTATCTTGAAACCTCATACCTTGGGAGGTTCGGAAATGATCCATTTACTAATGCACCTTGCTATAGTTACACTATCAAGAAAGCATCCCTTGGTGAGGCCAGGGTGTAAGCATCAAAGCTATAGGTAGACCAGTCTTAAATGAAGATCTGGTACACAGAGCTATACTGAAATGAATGGTGCACCACATTCAATCATTGAAGTTTGTTCCATCTGTACTTCAATAATTAATTTATGTAAGTAACTAGTATAATTGCTACTATATACAAGAAGAATGCATAAAAGAGCTCTAACCCTGAAGTCATATACATGGATAAAGCCAAGGAGAAAGAATATGCATAATAAGGCTAGTTGGAAGAGGTAATGCATCTGGTAACCTCATCATCCAGGATTTCTTTACAATACATGGAATTACTTGAGTTATGAAAGTAGAGGGTCGTTTGTATTTGACAGTATTGCCATCTGACTGAAGGCTCCTTATCAAGATGACTCTATGGAGACAAGAAGGAAAACAAAGCTGCTATTAAATGAGGTTTCAGAGGCATCAGACAGTTGCTGAGACCAACAATTTCCAAAACGATGTATATTCTGAGACGAGAATTTCAGAATGTTCTGTCCAGCAGATAATTTCAGAATGTTCTGTTTAATTAAATTAACAGCAGCAGATGACATGCTGTTAGCTATGGCCATTTCCTCTAAAATCAATATCAGTTTACTCCTCTGGGAAAATAAAGGATATTTATGTTATCTTTAAGTTGTCCTTAAAGGATATTATATAAGATGAATATTATAGCATGACACTCCAGTAGCCTCCTTTTTATTTTGTTTTGTATCTACATTTAAGTTTGATGGATCATGGCACTTAAAATGGGCAAAGTTAATGTACTAAGACAAGCCGATGGAGTTCAAAGGCCAGACAAGCCATATACATGCCATAGAAATGTATGCCACTGGCTGTAATTCATCAGAGCAGACTGTCTGCATTACTGGGGATTAGTGATGTGCAGGCTGGCCCGATAACTGCGTGTGGCGGGCAGGTCGCTCTACTCTTCGCGGATGGCGGGAAGGTGCAGGTTGGGCTCTTCTCCTGCTCTCCCCGCCCACCACGTTGCAGTGTCGGCTTCCGACTTCCGGATTCTTCTTTTATAGATGCTGCACCTGCTCGCCCCACCGCTTTTGTGAAATAATCGTGGAGCAGCGCGAGTCTATAAAAGGAACCTGGAAGTCAGGTTCGGGTGGGGGAAATCCTGATCCACACATCACTACTGGTGATCCCCACAAAAAGCAAATGAGCATGTATGGGAGTCAGTGTGTGCTCAGTTTGGCATGCAAACTAGCTCTTTACTCTTGTGTTCATAAATGAGCCCTTGTATGTTTTTGGGGTGTTGAAGGAAACCCATTAAACAAGATGAGAATGTACAAACTGTTCACTAAATCAGACACAAGAACTCAGGAATGTGAGGCCACACTTCTTGTATCACCATGTTCCTTAAAGGAATAGTATTATGGGAAAAGATGTGTTTTTTTTTTTTCCAAAATGCATCAGTTAATAGCGCTGCTCCAGCAGAATCCTGCACTGAAACCCATTTTCAAAAGAGCAAACAGATTTTTTAATATTTAATTTTAAAATCTGCCATGGGCTAGAAATGTTGTTAGCTTCCCAGGTGCCCTTAGTGGGTGACTTGTGTTCTGATAAACTTCAGTCACTCTTTACTGCTGCACTGCAAGTTCGAGTGGTAAAATAAATGATGATGATATCACCCTGCTCCATTTCCCCTCCAGCAGCCTAAAAACAGAACAATGGGAAGGTAACCAGATAACAGCTCCCTGATTCCTACACTGCTAAAATGTACCCCACCTAGTGGTACTATGAGAATAGTACTTAATAGTAAAAAACCCATGCCGTGACTCCTCCGGTTACACTGAGTAGGAGAAACAATAACTTATCTGAAATCAGCTCCATTGTGAAGTGCTGCCTCTTTTTGAGAGTTCAGGATCAGGCATTATGACCTGAGATTGCTGCCTACACACCAATATTACAACTAAAAAAATAATCAGTTTTATATGGTAGACAGGATAATTTGTAATGTAAACAGTGTAATTTAGAAATAAAAAGTGCACCATAAAAATCATGACAGAATCCTATTGAAACTGGTTTATCAGAAATGATAATGTGTCTCCTAAGATGGATTCTGCACCTCAAAGATGCTGCAATGTAGCCCTGTACTTAGCCACTCACATAGGACAGACCGTAAGTCAGGGCACCGTAGTACAATGTAAATGAAGTGCTTTATTCATGAGGCAGAGCCAAGTCTCTGTGCTCCATTAAGCACCCTGAAGGGCAGGGTAGGGTGCAAGCGTGGAAAAAACATGGGAATTTGCACATGGCAAATGAGTCCTCTGCTCCACACAATCCTTATGGCTGTCTTTGCATTCTATCACTGATTCAGAATGGCTTTTCACAAGGAACAATTAATTTACCTTTATATTTTATGCAGCAGATTAAACTTTGCGTTGTCTCGCAGTGCTGGTTTCAGCACTATCGCTTTCCTCTGATTTTCTGAAATGGAAATATAAATATTAAATAAAGAGTCTATAGTACATAGTATGTATCATCTGAAGAAGATCACTCACAGGTTCTCCGCTTGCTCCGTGTCATTCTGATCTTCTGTAAAAGAAACAAATCGTGACATTACTAGACGTGAACTATTAAAGGTGTCTATGAAAATGATATCACAGCACATATTTCTCAATTTGAAATAAATGCTTTTCCAATCTAATTTGAATAATCCCATAACGCTGCTAAGTATAAATCCCTCCATCTGGCTCGTATGAGGCACTGTGCTCACAGACAAACCTAGAGCACACATACATGCTAGCTTACATCAGCCAATGAGTAGACAGAGCCCTGCCAGGTGATTAGTGAGTTAAGGTGGCCATACACGGGCCGATAAAAGCTGCCGACAGACCATGTCGGCAGCTTATTGGCCCGTGTATGGGGCCCCCGACGGGCTTCACCGATCGAGATCTGGCTGAAAGTCGGCCAGATCTCGATCGGATGGGATAGAAAATCCCGTCGGATCGCGGCCGCATCTATTCGTTGATGCGGTCCCGCGATCCGACCGCCCGTTAAGGCCTCGTTAGGATCAGATCGTTGGGCCCTAGGGCCCAAGATCGGATCGGCCCGATATTGCCCACCTCAAGGTGGGCATATCGGAGGGAGATCCGCTCGTTTGGCGACATTGCCAAACGAGCGGATCTCTCAGTGTATGGCCACCTTTACACACAGACATGACAAAATGGCAGCTCACAGTAAAAGATGTAAATGGTCAATATTTACTAATGTGTACATGCAATTTTTTTTTTTTAAAAGGTGCATTTTTATTAGTTTTAATAAACAAAACAAAACAAAAGAAAAACACAGCATTATGCCAAGCCATGGGTACATCTCAAAGATAGAGACATTAGTAAAATAAGGTATACAGAATTGGAGAAATACAAGGAGTCCTCTGCACTCAACCCATTATCCCATTGAGTGCAGAGGACTCTTGTATTTGTCTATATGAATTTTCTGGTCACAGCCTCATCGCACCCCGCCTAATAGTTTTAAAAATTAGTGGTGAGCACAACTTTTCCTTGTTTGATACAGAATTGGAGCCGATAGCAGTATAAGCATGTGGTCTGTTCTAGGGAATACAACGAATGAAGACCATCAGAGAGACAGCATTAGAGGTCTCAAAGATGGACAACCATCTTATGGCTTTATCATCAAAACTCTTGATTATTGGGATGAGGATAGACAACGATAAACTGGTAGCTATTTTGCTGGAAATTATTTCCTTTGACATATTTGCTCATGCACTGGCATCACTACACAATGAAGAGGCTTGCAGGATATTTTAGACTTGTTTGATCTTGAGAAACTATTGTTTGATAACGTTCCACCTGAAATATCTAAACGTAGAATAAATGTAGGATTTCTCACCTGGCTGAGATTGTTTCTTTTTTGTTTGCATCTCATAGATCAATATAACAGTGACCAGGATGGCCACTTCAGCTGCTATTATAAAAAAGACCTTGAGAGGAACCATGTAGCTGAGAACACTAAGCTTGACGTGGCCTTCACTTTCTCCCACTTTAAAAACAGCCTTGCAAATGTAGGTCCCATCGTCTTCCTCAGATAGGTCTGAAACGTGCAGCTTTGTTTCATTGGCTCGTTTGTGTTCAAGAACATACTTGGTTGAGCCTTGAGACATATTTAATTGAACCTAGGATAAAAGACAGGGATATAAATGTACTACAGTTTGTCAAGATAGGGTAAATGTTATGTACAGTATGTAGATAGATTCTACAGTGCTGCAAATTAATCCACACTTCATCTGAGAGTCCACAGCATGATTTATTGCATGCAAGATGTTGCTACACTGTGTAGTTATGAAAAGCAATGCAGAGAGCAAGTGACTTCTGCACCTGGACATCTTACTGGAGACTCTGCCTGTTGGGGTTATAAGATGAGCGGCATTTCTTCATACACTAAAGAGCACCTCCAGTCCACTGAACAATATTTCTTAAAGGGATACTGTCATGGGAAAAAATTTTTTTTTAAAAATGAATCAGTTAATAGTGCTGCACCAGCAGAATTCTGCACTGAAATCCATTTCTCAAAAGAGCAAACACATTTTGTTATATTCAATTTTGAAATCTGACAAGGGGCTAGACATATTGTCAATTTCCCAGCTGCCCCAAGTCATGTGACTTGTGCTCTGATAAACTTCAATCACTCTTTACTGCTGTACTGCAAGTTGGAGTGATATCACCAGCCTCCCTCCCCCCCCCAGCAGCCAAACAAAAGAACAATGGGAAGGTAACCAGATAGCAGCTCCCTAACACAAGATAACAGCTGCCTGGTAGATCTAAGAACAACACTCAGTAGTAAAAACCCATGTCCCACTGAGAGACATTCAGTTACGTTGAGAAGGAGACGGGTTTTTACTATTGAGTGTTGTTCTTAGATCTGCCAGGCAGCTGTTATCTTGTGTTAGGGAGCTGTTATCTGGTTACCTTCCCATTGTTCTTTTGTTTGGCTGCTGGGGGGGAAGGGGTACTTGCAGTACAGCAGTAAAGAGTGATTGAAGTTTATCAGAGCACAAGTCACATGACTTGGGCTGGGAAATTGACAATATGTCTAGCCCCATGTCAGATTTCAAAATTGAATATAAAAAAATCTGTTTGCTCTTTTGAGAAATGGATTTCAGTGCAGAATTCTGCTGGATCAGCACTATTAACTGATTCATTTTGAAAAAATGTTTTTTTCCCATGACAGTATCCCTTTAATAAGAGAGCTTTTTTCACAAGTCTGGTGTTGGGACATCTCATCATTATTCTTCCTTTAGTGTAAGTTCTCATGATGTTTTTGGTCTTAGACTAAGAATATTGAATAATGCCTTATTGGTGTACCGCATAATGTTTAGGAGTTGCCCTGGCTAGCACAGTTAAGCAACATTTCTAAAACTGAAGCTGGGCATTATTGGGTAGGTCCTGATAAACTCACCAGATGAGAAGATATTTGCCCAATCTAGCCAAGATATGCCCAAACTGTGGTTCAAGGGTAATCTAGTTGCTTGAAGATAACAATCAAATCACATGGAGGCTTGAGGAGACCCATCACAGGCCTATAGCCTGCTGAGTTAATATTGGCCAGTGTATGGCCAATTTCATACACAGCCAACATTGTTTTCAGCATATTCCACTTAGGAACTTACATTAATAAAAAAAGAATTGGTCTGACAGGTCTATCAGAGTCTTGGACTGTTCAATTTCTGCTCCTTTGAGGATGTTCTGGGCAAAAATAACTCATTGGATTGAGGTGAGGACTAACGACCTGGAATTAAAAGTACTTTCTGGAACACCGGACAGGTGTATGCTGTACAACGTATGACATGATCCATTCCAAACATGAAAACAATATGTGAATAATGAAAGACCCCCTCACAGGGCTGAAATTTTAAATAAATTAGTAATAAATGTCTAAAACCTTGATTGTGTGTAACATAAAGCCACTGATTCCCCATCTTACCTTTTCACTTTCGTTAACTTTGTACCAGATCCATTCTATTGGGTTGTACTTGGAACTATCACATTTCATGACAATGGAATCTCCGTTATAAGTAACGAAGGGTTTGTCTGCACCCTTTACTGGAGGTACTAAAATATAGTGGAAATGGATTAGTAAGGTGATTGCTCATAAAATGCCATAGCATCTTGTGTGTCCAACTTAATGCATCCAAGACCAAACTACTCACATTCCCAACCAACCTGGCCCCCTCCTTTCATTTAACATCGTCACCCTACATCCAGTTTCCCAAGGAGGTTGTATAGATGTCACTTTCTCAGTCCATACTGGATCTATGACCAGGACATGCCTTTTTGGACTTTGCCAATATACGTCCCTTCTTTATGTCTTTCTTCCAGGACATTGGTCTTTCGTCTCCAGGATAGATTATTGGAATATATCACTTATATATACTCACCTGAAACCCCGGGCCGGTGCTCCTATCAGCAGAAAACTGCACCGGCCCGGGGTACTTCCAGCAAAGCGGTCATCTTCGTCTTCTTCTTTATTCTCGCAATGCGCATGAGCAGTAGAGCTAAAAGCCGAACTTTAAAAAGTCAGCTATTTCATTGTACTGCACATGCGTCTGCCCTGGGAAATTTGAAGAAAGAAGAAGCGGGAAGAGGGTCGATCCGTGGTGCTCGCTGGAAGAACCCTGGGCTGGTGCAGTTTTCTGCTGATAGGAGCCCGGGGTTTCAGGTAAGTATATAAATCACTTGGGGGTGCCTAACATTTGGCACCCCCAAGTGGAAGTAGACTTTCCTTCTCCTTTAATGCTTCTGTCAGTATCATCTCACCTGCGTCTACATCACTCTTCACCATCTCACTATTAAAGTCTCTCTCCTGGGACCCATTCAAGTGGTGCATTAGGTATTAAATTCTTCTCCTGTCCTACAGCGCTCTGCATTCATCTGCTCCTCTCTAGATATCTGCACGTATATTCCCGTATACTCTCTCCAGGGCTCTGCACTCAGGTCAGTACAACGTGTTGATCTTACAGTTAATTTTAAGACCTGAGTCATGCATTAAACATTTCTCCCTGATTGCCCCATACCTCTAGAAATCTTTACTATCTTATATCAGGGAAGCTTCCACACTAACTCTGTTCTCAAAGCTCCTCAAAAATAACTTTCTAGACAAAGGACATAGCTAATATTGCTCTTCAGCAACAAAGCCTTAACCTATGCACTTGTTTCCCTAACCATTTTGTTTTTTCTGTCTTCTTGTAAGATATGACGTGTAACCCATTCCAATTGTGCATTGCAACACCTAGCCCTTAAATATGTATTCTCGCTGTCTAATTTATAATAACTATACCCCGTTTGTGATTATGCTCTGTTAAATACGCTGTATATTTGTGGTTCTATATAAATAAATACATTACAACACAAATTTGACTGCTCTGATGTTGCCATAGAATTTTTCATTTTATAAATAGGCTTATTTTGTTTTTAAAGGTGCCTTAAATTTATCTCATCCTGAGTATTGCCCTATATTCCAAAGCATTTTTGAAACCTACAATAGTCCAGCTATAACAGAGTGACATGTGTTCACTAGTCCTAGCTCCCAGTAAGGAAATCACAATTTCCCATCAGAACCACAGTTCATAAAATATGATGTTGCTTCTTACCTGTTATATGAAACTCAGCTCTAACTTCTGAACTTCTGTTAAAAATACAGCTATAGGTTCCAATCTTTGTAGGGTCTGATAATTGGAATCTAAACAAAGTAAAAATGTTTTGTAAAATAAGTGTGCAGTATAGTTTGTAGGTAACCAAACATTTATACGTTGGGGGTTAAATTGCTTTACTTAAAATAGATGGAAAGTTACAATCAATGTCCCCTGGTGATTCTAGTCAATTTTCTGCTACCCCAGCCTGACACTACTTTCCTTCAAAAAAACATACCAGTCAAAGTCCTGCTTGCAGAGTCTTAAAACAGCCCCGATGCCATCTTAGTCTAATGTCCCAGGTGTTCATATGCCACACTCCATAATTTAATGTACTTTTTTGACCATTTTTGGACCACACATGTACCCAGCTTCTATAGGACTATGGGATGCAATGCACACAGGACAATGTGGTGGTGCAGTGCCCCAGGCTGGTACTTTATTTGAAGAAGTTGAGCACCAGTCTGAAATGTTCTACCTTCTTAATGCCAATAAAACCTAAATCATGGTGCTGAAACTGGGTTTAACCAGGTGTTTGGTGAGTCAGGTTGACATGACTTGGTAGGGCCCACTGTGTAGTAACAGACAATGCAGAAGTCAAAGCTAGCAGTACTTGCATTCGGCTGATCAAAGCTAAATGATGATTGGATGCTTTGGGTTAGTGAAGTGGGCCTGACTTCTAACTGCACATTTTCTGCATCTAGGATCACTTGCGAGAGAAGATTGAGCTGTCCTCAACCCTCCCGAGCTACTATAGTTTTTCTACACAGATAACGAAAATGGGACAGTTTTGAAGGGGTTGCAGTTGTACCATTCAGGATTGGGGACGGAGGCTTCTCCATGGCTTCTGAATTTTATTTATGCCTTTCGTTCTCCTTTAAGGAGGCCTCACTCCTTAGACACAGGAATTTAGGACATGCCTATTACTTAAAGGGATAATCTCCAGAACAAAGGCTGACACTGTATTTTATAACATATAATATGAACAGATGAGGTGAGTTACAGCAACAGCAAAATCATTGACCGTAATCTAAAAGTTCAGCAGTGCAAGCACAAATTGAGCAAGAACAGCATCTTCTTATAATGTCAATAACAGCACATTATTTTCCCAAAAGATGGGAGATGGGTGGGCATGCTTTCCTAAGATAATACAAAAGGCAGTAGAAGCAATTTGAACAATAGCTGGGGAACCTAATAGCAGATGTTAGGGTGCACCAAGAGAATGGGGGGGGGGGGAGAGAAAAAAATCAAGAAAACATAAAAATTGCTGACATATAATTCCAGGACCTGTTATTTAAACACAAAAGCACACTGTACTCACTCATAGACTGTGTGGCATTTATTTTCTGATGTATTAGTCGCATTAAGCAACTTTTCACTTCCATGTTGCCAGGCGACGTCACAATCACCAGAATCACTGGAGAGTTTGCACTCTAGTCTCACGCTTGTAGCGTTGCTGATCAATATTTTCGCCTTCTTTGTTTCTGATGACCAGCCTACATAGGGGGAACAACATACACTAAATACCTGCCTATCCCCTGCTTCTAAAATACCACCAAGGCTGCAGTCATAAGGTTGCTCATGAGTCGGAACTGTCACATATAAATCACATAGACTCTGGAGTAGTGATGGGCCTAAGATTTTAAATTAAAATAAAGTCCCCTACCCGCATAACAAAATAGAGACAATCATATGTTAAAGAACCCCGGTACCTGGTATTTCAATAGTCTCCTTAGTGACTGTGTTGCTATGTATGCTTCTGTCATTTTCTTCAGGATCACTGGGAGTTATGCTCTGAGCTACAAGAGAAAGATTAAAAAAAAACAAACAATAATTTTTAATATAATCAGTCTCAGCTGACATACAGAAAGAACAGATCCCCATCTCCCTAAGATGAATGTGCCCAATAAATTAATTCTATGAAAGGAAAACAATTAAAACAGCCTTGGGCAATGCCAGTGTTTCAATTTGCCATCGTATTTCTCATGACTATTAAACATTGGACATGCAGGAACCAATAGTGATGGTGGCACCTTGATAAAGACCATAATTCCGATAACTGACAATATACAGGATCATAGCTTTTTTTTGCTGTGTGGCTGAGTTTCCTCAGAGACCTTTCTGCATGTCTATGTATCCATGTCCATGCAGTACATCTCTCCCCACCATAATTCAGATAAAGCTCAAGTCCAGCGTATCCTTTAGGGGAGCATGGAAACCCAATAAAGATCTAAAGAAACCAGCTTTAGTTAAATTTGTTTGGAGATAATAGATAGGCATCTATGTGTAATAATTCCATCTCTGTAAAAATCCCTAAACTGTGGCGGGATTGGGCTAGGATTTGGTCTTTTTCAGCAGGATTCGGATTCGGACGAATCCTTCTCCCCGGCCGAACCGAAATCGAATCCTAATTCGCATATGCAAATTAGGGGTGGGGAGGTAAATTGCGTGACTTTTTGTCACTAAACAAGGAAGTAAAAAAATGTTTTCCCTTTCTCACCCCTAATTTACATATGCAAATTAGGATTCAGATTCGGTTCGGCTATCCAAAATAGTGGATTTGGTGCATCTCTACTAAATAACACAAAAAACACAAATAATAAAAAAGGAAAACCAATTGCAAATTGTCTCAGACTATCCCTCTCTATACTAAAAGTGAATTTAAAGGTAAACAACCCCTTTAACTACCAAGAACAAGAAACCAATAGGGGGCAAAAGACTCATTTGAGAAGAAAGAACATATATGTGTATATACAGATTTATCTATAACATCTCTAATCCACTTGCATTCCATAATGAATACACGTATCAGCTCTTAATCAGAAAGATCCTAAAATAGCCAATAATAATTTTACATTGCAGTTTATAGACGCACACAGCAGTTTATTTTTCTGAACATCTTTCATGATGGCAACTGCATGTATTGGAGTGTCAATGTGAGTGACTATCGTTTAATAATAAATAAGGGAATTCAATTAAGTTGCAACAGCTGTTCGTGCTTCAAGGACACTTTTTGCTATTTAATTAAGGAAACATTATTTTACAGGGAAGAGAGCCTAATGTTATTTTGTGAAATAAGCACACGCTATTTCCAACTCTAGTAAATTCTAACAGCTTATTGGTTGCTATGGGTATCTTTGTCTGGTGCAGATTTTTTACCTCTTGTTATAGTATTCCCCCCCAAAAATGTTTGGGGTTTTAAACTGCAGGGGGGTAATGCACAAAATGTTTTAAAGGATAAGTAAACCTATTTATTTTTAATTTATTTTAATTCCGAGGTATTAAAGGATACGTGTACTGTTAACATGAATGAATTTTGTTACAACAGCGCCACCTGCTGGTCATTTTCCCACCAGTCTGATCACCAAGTAGTCAAGGAAGTTGTCAAGAGAAAAGAAAGAGGCTGCTCTGATGTTCTTCTGCTTAGGAAAGATTTGAGAAAGGTTTCTAATTTTTTTCCTAAGCAGAAGAACATCAGAGTTGCCGCTTTCTTTCTCCTGACAATTTCCTTGACTACTTGGTGTTCAGACTAGTGGGAAAATGACCATCAGGTGGCACTGTTGTAACAAAATTCATTTGTGTTAACAGTTCTTGTATCCTTTAATATCTTGGAATTAATAAATATAAATAATGAATGTACATTGCAAAAGTGCACAGAATAGCACCCTCATTCATTTTACATTCACTTATTTTTAAGGTTTACTTACCCTTTAACAGACTAGAACTATGACAAATCCTGGCCAGTTACTGAACTTTAATATCCTTAGCATGTTGATTATGGGTAATGGTTTAAAATTTAGTGGAAAGCAAAACTTCCATTGCTACGGATTACAGCATTTGTATATTTATATACAAAAGGAGCACTGGATAAAGAGAAAGGAGGAATGTTCCTGCGCATACAGCGTTTGTTGCTCTGCAAAGGAAAATCCCTAGTAATTACAGATCTCCCTTTGGACTAGAAGGGCATCCAGAGTTTTATAAAAACCTACCACTATATCACTCACTGCCACCATTTTCAGCAGGAAAATCCGGCACTTGAATATCTTTCAAATAAGAACAGTGAGATCTACTTCCTACCAATATTGGGGTATTTACTATTGACCATGGAAGGAAAGTCAGGCAAAGTTTTATACTGACTTAGTATATGTATCTGTACATGAAGAGAAAGGCTTGTCACTCATCATTCTGAACTTCTGTTGGTTGAGTCCTGAGGTCCATAACTAGGGCAACCATTTGAATGTTATGGTATAATACAAGACCAGAACTATAGGTAGGAAGGTGCCTTGGGTAAAACTGAGGGGGAGAAAACTGAGTCCTTTGCACAACCTAATGCAAAATATTTGCAAGGCTAGAGGAGTCTGTTTGCCAGTCTAATCAGCAATAAAGTCCCTGGATCTTGCCCCAATCCCCAAAGCACAATAGACTAATTATTAACAAAAATATGCTGTATCTCAAAGTCCATAAAAGTAAAAATGTATTAGATTCTCATATTTACATACCGACCCCCTGAAAACCCACCTTACATATTTCGTACCCTCTGCAATGCTGAATTTAGTCTGCGGTGCCCCGAGGATGCGCGGTCCTAGCGCCCACCCACATACCCCCCTCCATTGCAAGCTGGGCTCTAGGCCTGAGCCTAGGGTGGCAGAATATTAGGGGTGGTGCTTTATCATGTCACAGGGGCAGAGAATGGGCAAGTCAGTAATGTCAGGGGCAGGTAATCGGCTGGTCGATCACATCAGGGGTGGTGAAATGCGCAGATTGAGGAAATGTAAGTCATCTGAGAGGGGAGGGTGTAGCAGTGAAATGCTTTAGAGCAGGGGTCCCCAACCGTCGCTCCGTGGCCCAATATAGTCTTGAACTGGGACACCGAGCCTAGGGGACAATTAACGTGGCGCACAAATTGGACGCCGGCCCCTCCCGACCCCCTCCCCCGGTCCTTGAAAAAAAAATATGGCTCTAAACCGGTCCCCAGGCCAAAAAAGGTTTGGGACCGCTGCTTTAAGAAGGGAGGAGACTATGGGTAATTACAAACTTACCAGCAATGACATTGCACATAAATTTGTGCCTGTCAAATATTCAGATATCAGCTGGACGGCAATCTGCATACAGTGCTGAGTTTGTGTGGGCTAGTGGCATTGAACAAAGGGGGTGGCAGTGAGCAGGAAGGGTCGTATGCTGAGAGGTTGGCACCTAGAGGTCACTCTATCTATTAGCCAGGCTAACATGGTTTAACATAACAAAAGTCACAATGTTTGTAACAGGTCTAGTAACCCCTAGCGACCTGTAACATCTATTATCTGACAGCAAACATCTAATCAGTTTCACTGGGTTACATGACTTTTAGTTTTTAGGGTCAGGGCACATGCTCAAATTCTGGGAGATTAGTCACCCGGCGACAAATCTCCTCTTCTTCAAGGCGACTAATCTCCCCAAACTGCCTCCTGCCGGCTAGAATTTAAATCGCCGGCAGGATGACACTCGGTGTGATTCGTTTTCTGAAGTCGTCCGAAGTTTCCTCATGAGGCAACTTCGGAAAACGAAGCACTCTGAGCGCCATCCTGCCATCGACTTACATTCTAGCCGGCGGGAGGCAGTTTGGGGAGATTAGTTGCCCCGAAGAAGAGGAGATTTGTCGCCAGGCGACTAATCTCCCCAAATCTGAGCGTTTGCCCTGACCATTAGGGTAGGGATGCACTGAATCCACTATTTTGGGATTCGGTCATCAAATAAATCTGCATAAACAGTGGTGTAAAAAAAGCAAAAATGCTCAAATCAGCTTTACTTAAACCATCACTTCTTTTTTTTCTTTTTTTTTTTTTTTTAAAACCTCCCTTCATCCCCCATTGGGGCAGATAATATAAAAGCACAAAGAAGATATTATATAAGTTTAACAGCTGTCCCACCTGTGGCCTTGACGACGTTGCCGGAAGGTCACAGGACATCCCAGAATAATATATTATTGAGGTCAATAAATCAATCGGAGGGTTTAGATTTACACGGTTTAAAACATAAGAGAAAAAAAACAAAATAAAAACAAGGAAAGACTTAAAGGGATACTGTCATGGGAAAATTTTTTTTTTTCGAAATGAATCAGTTATTAGTGCTACTCCAGCAGAATTCTGCACTGAAATCCATTTCTCAAAAGAGCAAACAGATTTTTTTATATTTAATTTTGAAATCTGACATGGAGCTAGACATTTTGTCCCAGCTGCCCCAGCTGCCCCAAGTCATGTGATAAACTTCAGTCACTCTTTACTGCTGTACTGCAAGTTGGAGTGATATCACCCCCTCCCTTCCCCCCCCCCCCAGCAGCCAAACAATAGAACAATGGGAAGGTAACCAGATAACAGCTCCCTAACACAAGATAACAGCTGCCTGGTAGATCTAAGAAAAACACTCAATAGTAAAAACCCATGTCCCACTGAGACACATTCAGTTACATTGAGAAGGAAAAACAGCAGCCTGCCAGAAAGCATTTCTCTCCTTAAGTGCAGGCACAAGTCACATGACCAGGGGCAGCTGGGAAATTGACAATATGTCTAGCCCCATGTCAGATTTCAAAATTGAATATAAAAAAATATGTTTGCTCTTTTGAGAAAAGGATTTTAGTGCAGAATTCTGCTGGAGTAGCACTATTAACTGATGTGTTTTGAAAAAAAAAAAATTTCTCCCATGACAGTATCCCTTTAAGTAGTACATGGTTAGAATGAAATAGGAGTCATACAGATGGCATCAAATATTTACCATTTAGTCCAGAGGTATCAATTCTATTTTGTCTCTCATGTACAGCCATTATTCCTAGTCTTGGGGGGTCATGATTACAGACTGGGTCCCCACATGCTGTTTTAGGGTGTCCCTATAATTCATCAAATACATTTAATATAAACCAGTAACTAAAGAGAGTTGTAGGGTTATTGTATTATATGATTATATATGAGGCTTCCCTGGAAGGTCACTCAGGGCGCAATTTCTCATTCATTTACATACAGCGGCTGAATACACGACTTGCACTGTCATCCCATAATAAATACGGTCACCATGACGCTGAACTGCAACACGGTGCGGATTCTAAACTAAAGGTTCCCTTTAAATCCAAGGCGCGACCCCCTCCAGCAGCGACCCTTGGAAACTTTGCGCACTGCGCTCAGCGGCTGCTCCTCCTTTTACCTTTCAGCCGATGAAGGTCAGCGGGGAAGTGCGGGGAGAGACGGAGGGAAGATAAAGGCACTTACCGGGCCATTTCTCCGCGTTCCCCGGGGAAGCCAGAGGCAGCAGGCCGCACAGTAGCGCAATTATTACAGGGGAGATGCAGGAGAGGCGCATAGTACGGCCGGGTGCGGATAAAGATGTGTCAGTGGGACGGGGTCGCGCTGCTGAGCTGCAATGAGTGCGCGCTCCTCTGGGCTCCGGGATGTGACTGACAAACACCTACAGTATCTGTGGCCCCGGCTTCCCTCCTGCACCACCAGGGCAAACTGACTCCTCTCACTCTCTCTGTCCCTTCGTCTTTCAACCCCCCCCCCAGACTCTATTTCTCTTTTTCTACCCATTTGCCCCATCCTTGCGCCTATGACTTTATCTGCGCCTTTTGTATAAGAGAAGATATTCCTTTAATCACATCCCTGATGTTATAATATTATAATATAATTATACAGGGGGACATGACACCCCTAACAGGGGCTTAGAATAGTCCTGGGTGGCTTCTCACTATATCCTTAACATTATTATAGTATATTATATATTGATATTATATTGTTATTTGCCACAGCAGATGGATTCTGGGAGTTGTAGTTCAGTGACAGCTGCAGGATGTCTGATTTGACAGGCAGCAAGTGCTCATGGTGCTGGACCTTGCAATTTGGGTTGCCACTGGCCGGTATTTTACTGGCCTGGCTGGTAAAAATGATGGTTGATCCAAATGTTATTAATAGGGAAAAAAGATAAATAAATAGGAAGGCTGGTATTTTTTTTCAAGAAAAGGCGGCACCGGCTGGTATTTAAAACACCTGCCAATGCCAGGGCCGGTGGTAAATTTGTAATACCCTTAACAAAATCCCTTAGCCCACTCCAAACGTAGCTTTGCTCCGCCTTATGTCCATCACGTTCCATGGCTCCACCTCTTTTTACATCATGGCCCGCCCTTTTACATCACGTCTGCTCTTTTCGTTCCCACCCCCACCACCGGCCTGTAAAAAATTTATGAAAAGGTGGCAACTAGTGACGGGCGAATAAATTCGCCTGGGACGAATTTGTGACGAATTTCCACGTTTTGCCGCCTGCGAATAAATTTGCTTTTCAGAAAAGTTGCTCGCGTCGACACTATTCGGACGCCCATTGACTTTAATGCCTGGACACAGGCGTAAATTTCAGATTTTTTTCGTGAAAAATGTCAGAATTTCAAGTTTTTTTTGTGAAACTTTCCGATTTCACTGTTTTGCGAATTTTTCAGCAAAGCGAAACGGGAGAAATGTGCCCATCACTAGTGGCAACCTTACTTGCCCCTTCAGCACAAGAAGTAAAGGACCCCATGCACAGACAGATATAAACTGCCAACAGATTTAGTCGGCATCTTATTGGGCAGTATATGGGGGCCCTCAGATGGGCTTCCAAGAATGATATCTGGATGAAAGTGGGGCAGATGTTGATTGGGCAGTTTTAGAAAATCCTGTCGCATCGAGGAAAGCCTGTATAATGTATTCTTCTCGTTGTGATCCGATTGTTGGGCCCTATGGCCCATGATCAGATCAGCCTGATATCGACACCCACCTCAAAGTCACCAAACGAGCAGATATCCCGATGTGTAGGAAGCTTAAAGCGCAGGCTGCACTATGATCCCCTGTAACTGATAACTTAGGAGAAAGATTTTGCACCCCTTAGTACTCTAGGAACTAAACAGCAACATTCGGATGTCTTTATTATTATATAATTTATTTTTTATTCGACTAAGACTGAGATGGGTGAGGGGAATGCTAATGGGCTATAGATTGTATCTTAGCACAATGCTAATGAATGGGTGATTTATCACTCTCTGCTGCTGGATTTGCATCTGCTTTATCTTTTATTGGATTCTGGTACTTGCTGCAAAGCAGGTGGGGAGGAGCACGTGGGCAAGTGAAGGCAAGATGAAGGCATAGACACGTAAATATTTATATTAAATGCGGCTGGCATCAGAGCTCTCCCAGCTTGTGTGTCCTCTCATCTAGACGCTGCTCTCGCGAGATGACGGCCACTCTACACCGATACTGGTACATTCAGCAAGACACCGGCGCTGTCCAGGACCTCCATGGAGAACCAATTTCATTTCATAAATGCAGCTTTATTAAGACACACGCACAGTGAGTGCGCTGGACTTACGCATTTCTTGTCTAAAAACTCGGCACTTCCTCAGAGTCATTTTCTTGCTGAATATAGACTCAAGAGATATTTGCCTTGGGCTACTGTACCCCTTGGTCCACCTTAGCATGAAACTGACAGTATTTGTACTACCAGATAGTGATGGGTGAATTTTTTCACCAGGCGGGCCAATTTGCGGCGAATTTCCACATTTTGCCGCCAGCGAATAGATTCACGAAATTGCTGTGAAAATTCGTCAAAAGTTTTCGACACCGGCGACAATTAGTTAAAAAATTAGCCAGCTTTAATTTTGCGGGATTTAATTTTGACACCCGCAAATTTAAAATTTGCATATCGTGGACTTCTCGCCCGTTTCACGAATATTGGGACAATTTCGCCCATCACTACTACCAGACCCTGGTCAAATAAGCATTAAAAGTGAAAGTAAAGATACAGTCCCTTCTGAAAAGTAATACTTTGCCATTTTTCAATTTCCGCCATTGCTACACAGCAGCTTGTTTATATGAACTATAGTAGTGTTTCTGAAGCAAACCAGTGCAGGGCAACACTACATGATATTTTCATTACTTTAAAACACTTAAATTTGTTGGTGTTACTTTTCTTTTAAACCTGCCAAATTGCTGTTTAAGTCAATGGGGCAAATTCACTAAGCACCGAAGCGCCGAACGCTAGCGTCAATTCGCTAGCGTCTGGCATTTTCGTTACTTTGCAAATTCACTAACGGACGCTGGCGTAATTTCGCTAGTGTAACTTCGCACCCTTACGCCTGGCGAATTTGCGCAACGAACGAAACTACGCAAATTCACTAACGCATGCATTGTTCTGAACAATTTTTTCTAAGTCCCAAAAAACGCTGGCGTGTTTTCTATATTATGGGTGATAGGCTGAAAAAGATTGAAAGATTGAAAATTTTTTCTCCCCTCCTTCCCCCCTACATTTCCTAACTTATGGCAACTTAACTATACAGTGGGCACATGTGTAGGGCAAAATAAAAATTGTATTTGATGTTTTGAAGGTTTTCTAGGCATTTGTAATTGAAATTTGAATTTGGCGCCGTATGCAAATTAACCATCGCTAACGAAACTTCGCTTCACAAATTAACGCTAGCGCAACTTCGCAAACTTACGCTACCCCTGTGCGCAACTTTGGATTTTAGTGAATTTGTGGAGCACTGGCGAAACTACGCCTGGCGAAGTGTGGCGAAGTGCGGCGAATTTGCGCCTGGCGCAACTACGATTCTTAGTGAATTTGCCCCAATGGGAGAGGTCCAGGGATGTTTGCAGCCTTCCAGACATTCAAGTTTTTTTTAATTCGAGTCAAGTTTTTCTAATTCGAATCGAATTCAATTAGAGTTTTCGGGTCAATTCAATTCGTCCGAGTATAAAAAATTTGATTTTAATAATACATTTCGATTTATGGTGAAATTTCTAATTTATGGGAGTTTTTAAAAACTCCCATAAATGCAAAATTTGACCCTTGATAAATGTGCCTCCCCGTGTAGAGGCCCTGTTTACATTCCCATTCATTTCTGCCACCAGGGTCAAATCTAGGGGTAGGCAGAGGAGGTATGTGAATTGCTCCCATCACAATGTGGCACTAGGACCCTTGGTACAAGTGGTGAATTCATAAATTGGGAGGGTTGGTGGCTTGAGTTGCAGAGCAGGGGTGGATGACAAGATGATGGTGGAGTAGGAGCTTGCCATGGACTCCTTTAACATTTGGCCTGGCTCTGTCTGTTACCACCAGTGAGCTCTGCAGTCTAGCGCACAAGTCTATCAGATAGAGGATATGTTACTTTTGTGACTTCAGCCTTTGTTCTAGAATCTCAATTTGAGAAATAACCATACCAGTGTGGCTAGTTCAAGCATAAACCATTATCGATATGTAAATATACCTTCTGGAAATCCCTTTGAATGATTAGGCATAACCAGGTTGTCTCAAAAGGCTCTGAATGCCTCTGATATGAAATATTCACTCCCTCCCCAACACCATAGGAGGAGACCCATTCCATAAGCAGAACTATATGATAAAATGGGAAGGAGAGGATACATTTTCTATACATGAATGGGAGGGAATCTGGCAAAATGGCAGAACCTGTGTGAGACAGGAAGAACATGGACAAGTGTTTTCCTGCTACATTGCAGCCCAGAAACCAGCACATTTAGCATCAGAGTTTAATAAACATCCCTGATTTTAATAATCATCCTGTGACAAATTTAAAGGGATGGACCATTATTACTATAGAGCAGTGGTCCCCAACCAGTAGCTCATGAGCAACATGTTGCTCTCCAACCCCTTGGATGTTGCTCCCAGTGCCCTTAAAGCAGCTGCTTATTTTTTTAATTCCTGGCTTGAAGGCAAGTTTAAATTGCATAAGAACCAGGTGTACTGCCAAACAGAGCCTCAATGTAGGTTGACAATCCACATAGGGGTTACCAAATGGCCAATCACAGCCCTTATTTGGCACCCCAAGAACATTTTTCATGCTAGTGCTGCTCCCCAACTCCTTTTACTTCTGAATGTTGCTCACTGGTTGGAAAGGTTGGGGATCCCTGCTATAGAGAGCTGAACCCCTGATAGAAGGCCAATACTAGGCACTAGCCTAGCTGGATCAATAACTTCAACATATAAAATATGACATTTCTAGCCGTATTTATTTTGTAGTGTTTAGTTCTCCTTTCAAGAGCTGATTGCAAACAGTTTGTTTGTAGAGCTTTACATTGATGTTATCAACGCTAACTTAGGTAAACCCCACACCGATATTCCACTGCAAGAGCAAAAGCTGCTAAACTTTATTTACACCACTGCTAGACTATCACTTCCAAATTAAAGACAATAATCCCCCAACCATAGGTGAGGTCATCAATTGCGTACGAGAGATAAAACAGATGGAGGAGAGGACCTCATGGTGCTATACCTCATAAAAAAGTTTGGTTGAACTGAGAATATTATCATGAACCACTCCATAGGCTCACCATATGAAAATAGAATTTATCAGAATAAATTACTTAATGTTATGCAACAACCATAAGCCAATTTACTGTCCACTGTTAGCGAGAGATGCTGTAGGGTAATGTACGTATTGCTGTACTGGAGTAATAATAATCTGTATATCACCCTGAATCCTATGTTCTGGTTACCTTTTATTTCTTTTCCTTCATTCTCTATTTGGATGTTGTTCCCAGTGACCTAAGAGCAGGTGCTTATTTTTGAATTCCAGGATTGGTGGCAAGTTTTGGTTGTATAAAAACCAGGTGCACTGCCAATCAGAGTCTCCTGTAGTCTGCCAGTCCATATAGGGGTTACCAAATAGCCAATCACAGCCCATATTTGGTATTCCCAGGAACTATTTCTTGTTTGTGTTGCTACCCAACTCTTTTTACATTTGAATGTGGCTCACGGGTAAAAAAAAAAAAGTGGGGGACCCCTGCATTAGAACACCCCAAGAAAAAAAATACTTATTTTAACTACATATGTTATTTTTGCCCAGTTGGTATAAGCAGACTTCCTGTTCTTTTATTGCAACGAGTTTCCTTTCTACTTCAATAATGTTATCTTGTTGCATAAACACATAATAAATATTCATGGCTTGGGTCACAATGCTCCACAAAGTGAGAACAAAATAACTTTTTAATATAATGGGAATATCCTGAACTTATAAAAATAAGACAAAAAGGACTCCAAGGTCCTTTTCCATAATGGCTTTGCCTAGTGTAGTCCCATTAAGGGTATAAGTGGATATTTTTACATCCCAGGTGCATGACTTTACATTTATCAACATTGAATCTCATTTGCCACTTAGCTGCCCAGATTGCCAGTTGCAGATTGTGTTGCAAGGATGCCACATCCTGGATGGAATTAATTGGGCTGGATAGTTTTGTGTCATCTGCAAACATTGATACATTACTTACAATACTCTCCCCTAAGCCATTAATAAACAAGTTAAATAAAAGTTTGTTATGTTTTGGTAGCCAAAGATGAGTAGAGTAACAGTGCTTTATTAGCAGGCTCATGCAGCCATTACCCAGCAGTAAGCAACTTTAACACCACAAGCTGTATAGAAAGTATGCACAGTATAAATCTTGAGCACAGTGACATCTACAGGCCATTTGTATAAACACCACATATTCCCCCTATAGTAGGAAAGCATTTGGGCAAATGTAATAAACAACAACAATGCATCTTAAAGCAATATTATGCATTATTCACATCACATAGTCCTGGGTCCATGCAGGTAGTTTTCTGATTCTCTCAGTACACCTTATAGGTTCACTTTATTCAGGCCTATTGCAGTTGGCATCAGGAGTAGGAAAATGTCCTTTATCAAATGGAGCTTCTCCAAAGTCATATCTAACAGGAGCAAGATGACTTGCATTCCATATGCGTCCATCAGACAGTTCATATGTGTATGGTCCTCACTGGCGTCTCACTTCAAGTGGTGTAGTAAATTTAGATTGTCCTTGTTTCAGTATTCCTGGTTTCTTAATTCTGACTAAAGATCCAGGCTGAAAGTGTACTTCTCTGGCACTACGTTTTCTGTCCGTATAAGCCTTGCATTTGGCTTGTTGACGATTCACAATGTCAGCAGTTGATGATTTTGTAGGCACAGTATTTTGTGGAAGTTTGATGTCTGCGACATGGAACTTAGTGTGCATCTGTCTGCCATGTAATAATTCAGCAGGAGATGGTTGGGTTGTTGCATAACACGTCCCAGTAAGATATGCTTTCTGTATTGCTTCTTTCAGACTTCTGTTGAATCACTTGATTTCTTCATTTGCTTGTGGGTAATACACTGAAGATTTCCTATGCACAATATTCCTCTCTCTCAGAAAGGATTCAAACTCAGATGAGACAAACGGTGGTCCGTTGTCTGTAATTAACTCCTTTGGATTACCTTCTCTGTTGAAGACTGTAGACAGAAATGTGTATAAACACCACAAAGTGGACCCAATACAGAGCCCTGAGGGAATGTTCACTGCAAATTTGTGAATTTATTCGCCAGCACCGAAACACACAAATTCACCATGAATTCACGCCTGGCAAATAAATTCGCCCAACACTAATGAAATGGTATTTTTCCTCCAGCACCTCCAGTTTTCCTGTTTTACCAGTGAGACTTCTCTCACTTATAAACATATATTTAATACTAGTACCAACCAAAGTGTAAATACAACTCATGGTCCTCCCTGCCATTGTTTATTCCCAAAGCACACAGACGATCCTCTGCACAGTCAAATGGATCACCCTGTTCAAAGGTTAAAATTCCAAAGCTTTATTCAAAATATGTAAAAATCACACAAACAGGATAAGGTCAGGGAGAGAGCACTACTTGGAGCACTGCTTTTCGCATTTCGTGACTAATGTGAGTCACTTCCTCAGAAGCTTGAACGCCCCCTATTGGCTCCCCTTATTTATAATGATAAAATCAATGAAGTGCACAGTTACATATAATTAAAAAGTCACGTAACCAATCAATAATTCATGAATCAAGGATATATGATATCATTCATACAGTGAAGACAATATATGTCCCAATATTTCATGAAAAGGACAGAGGCAGCAAATTTCATAAATAAATAAATACATAAATAAATAAATAAATAAATAAATAAATAAATAAATAAATATGCAAAAACATACCACATGCAGTATATTAAGAATAAATAAATAAATAAATAAAACCTTGGAGGCTAGAATGAAATACTTCATTCTACAAAACAATTTAATTTCCGTTCTCTATTAAAGCCCTTTGGGTGAAATAGTACCCAAGGTAAATATCCAAAAGGCCTCCTTTTCCAAAAGGGTAGATTCCAAATTTCCTTTTCTAATGCGAGGCATGGCTCTATCTATGATTTGGAAAACAACACATGTCCTAGGCATTATGTTGCTCCATAAGATGCTTCGCTATACCTGAACTAGCATCTTTGCTGGAGACGTTTAAATGCTCAGAAATGCGTTTCCTAATAGGTCGGCTCGTCTTCCCTTCATATTGTAGGCCACGTTCACAATTTGCTAAATTAACAACCGCACTGGTACTGCAATTGGCATAAAACAGTATTGCATCACTTTTGTTACCATTTCTGTCTACAAAATAAGCCACACTGATGAGGATGGAGGGCAGAGGATGGAGACTGTTTGTAATACAGCCTGCGGAGGGAGGGCTGATGGCTGATACCTGAGGAGGGAGGGCTGAGGAAGAAGAGCTGACAGCTGAAGGCTGAGTAGGGAGGACCGAGGACCCAGGATGGAGGGGTGACTGCTGCCTTTCAGGGTGGGTGAGAGAAATAGCAGGCAATGCTTCATTTATCTACCTTAGGAGATTGCATGCAGGAGAACGATTGCCCCTGAGAATGTCCTAAAATGCTTTCCATAAATATTCCCACAGATACTGCTGAGAAATGTATCAACTAATGGAGCAAATTGTAACAGAATCTGCATCTGGATCACTGAGCTGCCAGGCTCAAACACCAGAGACACGAACATTAGATTTTAAGCTTATATTTTGGAAAAACAGTCAAAATACAATATGGAAAGTCATTGAAAAAAGTATTTATACCTGGTGAACAATCTGAAAACAACTGAACTGAAAAGAGTGTATGGAAGTTGAACAACCCCGTGCCTCCCATGAGCTGTTTATTTACAGGCAACATACAACTTGGCAAAGCCAAAGAGCCTTGAAAGGCAAAGGAATAAATCAGGGATCCAGTTATATTTGCAATTCAAACGTTTTTTCTGTTGTAGCATGTAGATTGCAGCTGCCTTGTACCTGGTTTTCTATTGTATATGCTGGAGATGCAGACTCCATACTGTAAGTGAATTAAACTGTAATCTATACGGGGCAGGGACCTCATTTCTACTGTGTTTCATACCACATATCACTTAAGCTCAATGTCCTTATATGAGCTCTGTGTACTGCATATATTTATTGTATTTATTGTCTGACTTTTCCTCCCTGTGTGTACTTTGATCCCCTGCTGTATGCTGCCAATCAGAATTTACACCCTTGCCTGTATATGTTTTGCAGGATCAGCTCAAACAAGTTGATAGAGAAGAAGAGGATAGAGGACAACCAGGTTTTGCCATCCAAGTCTGAAGGTCAAATATCCTGCTGTTGAAACCTGAGACAGTCCGTTTCTACATTACAAATGTTCTACAGGGTTGATTTCCAGATCCAAAAGGATAAAACTGGTGGAGATTGTAATGTGCTGATACCATATTGAATATTCCCAGTATAGTTCCAGGTAAATTCATAGTAAAGTCATCACTGTGGAGAATGAGAGTCACTTTTAAAAAGCTAAAATGTAGATAGACTATGGTAGTGGTTTAAATAGCAGAGACAGAACCCCACATAGATTTATAAAAGGCAGTAGTTTATCCCCATATTGGAAAGGAATGCTAAGCTGGTGTAGCTCTGCAATTATGGTATGAACAATGGTAATCGTTAAATTGTTGGGCTGACCATTGATATTCTTGCAGTAACAATTTCTTGGGGGGGGGTATTTGAAAGCAAACACAACCAGGTAGGTTTGTTTGGCATCATAAATACAATTATCCAGTGTGCAATAAGCCAGTTTCAGAAAATGGATCAGTTATGGAAACCTTAACTGATATCACAAAACAGGGCAATCCAATTGTAAATACTATTGAGTTTCATAAATTGACCCCAAGGGCACTTCTTTTTCTGCCTGGGCTAGGTGGTAGTAATTACACCTTGCTTCCCTTGAAAGGATAAGCACTGTAAATTGTGAAACTTGAAGTAAACTTGAGAATGTAAGTCTTGATCATCACAACCGTTTCCTCACAGGTCAGCCGCCATTTGGACCAGTGCTGTGATTTTGCATATCTGGCAACCAATCATCTCGCCCAATTAGCTGTTGCATCCCCTGAATATATTACCAGAGTCCTTAATTTTATTTGTTGACACTGGTGGCTGACCTAGAAGCCTTAGAATAAGCCACCCTGCCAGGACACCCACCACAGAAGAGCTGAAAAGCCAAACTAAAACATTGTTTGCTAAATTGGTCATATACAGACCCCCTCAGATCAGTTTATCCTTCTCAAAAATGGGTCAAAAGCAAAAACATAGAGGAGCAAATTGAGCAGGAAATGCTGCCTAATCCTGGCCTCCAATGAGGATCTGGCACCACACCAACCATTCATCAAAGAAAAGCACTCCTTCCCAGTAGCCATTTAATAAATTGACTTGGGATACCCTACGCCAACAAAACAACCCACAGGTATGGGTGATCCACCAGGTCAAAGGTTTGACTGAACAAATACTTCTTGCAGTTGGTCATTTTACAAATAATATGGTCTGCCGCTTGGAGAACTGGGTTCAATATGCGTCCATCAGACAAAGCTTTTGGTTAAGGAAACTGGTGTGGGTGGGAAAGAGAGATGAACAGAAAGGAACAACCGAGGAGAGAAAGACACAGGAGGAAAAATTGTGGCCATGTGATATACACTTCTATACAAATGAATGTCATCCACTCAGCTTTTTTCTTCTTTTACCATGAGCTTGTTCCTACTATGCTCGGTAATCACCAGTATATGTAAATATCCCTCTTTTTTAATTATTTTTGAATGAAGTGCAATATGTGCAGTTTTACATGCTATTTCAGCTACAGCACCCAAAGGTCAGCCATAAATAGCTGGAAAGATAAAAGGTGTGTTGTATTATTTATGATATTATTAACAGCACCCAAAGGTCAGCCATAGATGTACAGGAATATAAAATGTACATTGTGTTGAATATGTATAACAATGATTATATGCTTTGTTTGAAGCATCTTTGTGCCGTTAAAGTCAAACTAACACGTACATAGATTTCTGTGTCTGTCTTTAACCTACTTATGCAGTTTTATTTAGAGAAAGCTGACCTGGCACTTGGGAAAGTGACGGCACATTGCGGTTGCTTGTGTATTGGAAAGGTTTTTCTCACCTTGTTAAACTTAAGTGAGCCTCATATATCCTCTGTGTCTCAGCCCATTGGATTTTCAATGACTAGAATTTAATGATATAATAACATATTGAGTTTAAACAGGATCCTCTCCATTATTTGCTATTGGTTGGGTGTGGCAGTAGTTCAGATAATCAGTTTAATGGCACATGCTTAGTCTTCTGGTATTGATTGCACCAAGAATATTTTTATAAAAAAAACCACTTGCCCAGTTAGGTCAGGCACTGAGTGATTTAGATCTTAATGGCTAACCGCTGGTTCAACCGTGCTGGTGGCAAATCTTACCATGTGCCATTGCCTTTATTGTACATTTTTGTGATTTCTTGACATAAACAGGAAGATTGAAGCTGCTCCATGTTTGGTTCTTGAAAAGAAGAAAATTCGATTCCCAGCTGTAAGCCAAAACAGTCACAACAAAGATGTGGAGGGAGGGGCTGTATGCTGCTATCCAAAGATCTACCTCTCAAACATGGAGTAGTGTTAGTGACCCTGTTTGGCCTATTTAGCTTAAGGAAGAACATGCCCTATTAATTGAACTCCTGTTGAGCAGGGGTATACTACCCCTTAAAATTTCTACGATCTACGATCATGACAGTATAATCTACTCACCCCTATTACTAGTCTTCCACACTCTAATTTCCATTGACCCTCTTTCAGTATTTCTGGCACTGCTTAGGATCTCCAATTTTGAGCAACGGAGTCTCGTGTTTACTGACCAGTGCTCCTCCTGGTTGAACCTCAGGAGTTTGTATTCTCAGCCCAGGATCAAACTGGGCTGGCGGGACAAAAACCCAGTGGGCCCAAGGTCCTTGTGGGCCAGCCAACCCAGATTGCCCATGGTGGGCTGGTTCATCAAGGGTTTATTGATAAAAAAAATCCAGTTTTCTTACTCCCTTTCATCTCAATTCTATCAAACATCTAAAACAATTGTTCTGAAAGTCTAACGCCTTCCTACACTAAACACTTTAGAAACTGAGCACAAAATGCTATTATCTGTCCCTTCCACTGAATTGCATGCACCTTCCTTACTTTCAAAAATAGAAGCATGCACTAAACATTTACTGTAATTAGGTTAAAATAGGTTTTAAGTTCTTCAGGGAAGCTTTGTAGCAATTTCTGCTGACCAGCCAGGATTCCATAGGTTATCTGCTTATAATGATAAGGTAAGATATCATACACGTGGGTATTCTATTACTATCGCTGTGATACCATATGTGATGTAGCAGCACTTTTTAGTCTAAGTAGAACAGCAAGAGCAAAGGAGGACCATAAAGCAAAACACGTGAATACAATTCTGCAAAATGTTTCAGAAATAGCATTTCACAATTTAAGAATAATTGATAGTCCCCACCACCGGGACACCACCTACTAATAGATTTGGCTAGGGAATTTGAGGGACAACCTGTAGCCAATATAGGCAAATTTAATCAAAATAAATGCTTTATTCCCAAAGTTCAGACTTTGAATCTTAGGGTTGGTCTTATCAATGGTGGGACATGATTTGGACCATTTAGGTTGCTCTTCATCAGTGCTTAGCTCCACTGCAAAAAAAAATTTAGATAGGTCCAGATTGCAAAAAATCTTCTCGGCCCTTCTGTCCCATGAACCCCCAACTGCAGGGTCCTCTTCCTTTATAGGTACCCCACTGCTCCCTATAGATGTGGGGGGGGCAAGGGGACTCTGAGACAGGATGGACAGAAGGTGCTGGCCTCTCCCTCTCTCCTGCTGATCTACTCTAGTTTTTGCTACACCACTGTCTGTTCATTTCTCTCCCTTGATCCATTTGCCCCCATCATTTCATGGCAAATTTTTCCCTAAGCAATTTATGTCACACTGTAACCTCCAATCATTTCCCCAAACATTTCATAATGGAGGTACAGCCCCCCAAGCTTTGCACAGACTTCAACATGGGTGATTTCCAGGGGGCTGTGACTGTGATTCATATAATGTTTAGTGATGGGTGAGTCTGACCCGTTTCCGTTTCAAAAATGCGCCAAAATGCATTGAAGTCTATGGACGTCAAATTCTTTTTGTCTTGCAGTAATTTTTTTCACCCACTTGAAACTAATATTGAGTGATATCACATCTCTTCCTGCAAGACTATGACAAGCACTCAAGAGAGGGCAGACAACTAACAGATTCAATCAGCCTGAGGCCAGCTCTGTTGAACCCCCCGCCACCACATTAGCAATAACTTTTTGGCATAAAAGAGTGCTATCCTGATGAATATTTTAATTAAAGCTAGGCACCACCAAGTGATCACATTTACTTACCTGAAACCCCAGGCCGGTGCTCCTATCAGAAGAAAACTGCATTGGCCCGGGATTCTTCCAGTGAGCACCACAGAGCAATCCTCTTCTGGTTTCTTCTTTTGTCTTGCGGCTGCACATGTGCAGTAGAAAATGCGCTAAAAGCCGAACTTTAACAAAGAAGTCATCTATTTCATTCTACTGCTCATGCGCCTGTACCGGGAAATTTATAGATAGAAGAAGTAGGAAGAGGATCGCTCCATGGTGCTTGTTGGAAAAATCCTGGGCCGGTGCAGGTTTCTCCTAATATGTGCACCGGCCCGGGGTTTCAGGTTGGTAAGTACATGCGATCACTTGGAGGTGCCTAACCTTTGGCATCCCCAAGTAAAAAGAGCTTTCGTTCTCCTTTAACACTTTTTGATGATGGTATCTATGCATATTAATGAATGTCAGTCATTTCTCTTTAGCACCAGGTAACACCGTGACCACTTTGACGTTTCCAGATATTCCAGAACACTTGAGGCAGTACGTTGTGCATTCAATCACCTTGCCAACCTTGTCATAGAATTATTTATAGCAAGCCATAAATAATTCACTTGCCATCCTTGCAGCGACAATAGAGGGTAAGAGAGAAAGCACATTGTGGGTTTAGGAACTTATTAAAACAACTTACCAGTAAGACAAACAACTTGTATTGTAGCTGAATAGTATTACTTTATGTCCTAAAAATGTTACATTGTGTAAACAACTGACTGCAATGAAGAGAGTACAAAATACTTTGCTTCCCTGAGAGGAATGTGCCACTTGTTTCAGTTAGGTGCAAGGTGCAGCACCCTGAAACACATGTTATGGGGTCTAACAGTATACACCCATGGCCCATACTTGTGATGTCCATTTTATGAAATAGTGCAGTACTTTCTAATTAGTTCCAATTTGTTTTAGGGGAACAGGTTGTATTGGGGGAAAAAGTGTGAACTGCACCTAGTTTTTGCACTTTGCACTTACAGTATACTATGTGAGGCCTCTTCGTTTCACTGTCATATAGATAGCGGAGGGGTGGGACAGAAAAGCAGAGAGCAGTGAATTAAATGGTTGGATAGGGATCTCAACCAGATCATGGTATATCTATAGCAGTGATCCCCAACCAGTAGCTTGTGGGCAACATGTTGCTCTCCAACCCCTTGGATGTTGCTCCCAGTGGCCTCAAAGCAGGAGCTTATTTTTGAATTCCAGACTTGGAGGCAAGTTTTGGTTGTATAAAAACCAGGTGCACTGCTAAACAGAGCCTCAATGTAGGTTGACAATCCACATAGGGTCTACCCAATGGGCAATCACATCCCTTATTTGGCACCCCAGGAACATTTTTCATGCAAGTGTTGCTCCCCAACTCCTTTTACTTCTGAATGTTGCTCACAGGTTCAAAAGGTTGGGGATCCCTGATAGTAATAGGTCAAATCGACTTGCCATATTTTTTCTCTTGAAGACATTTCACTAATCATCTGACTGGCTTTCTCAGTTCAGAATAGGGGTGATTGTGCAGAAATTTGTTGAGTAGGGCAGGGAGAAGAGGCCAAGCTTTTAGTGGGATTGGAGGGGAGGCCAGAGGTGGAACAAGAGTTATTAGAAATTTACTGGCAAATAGCAACCCTATCTGAGTCGTCCCCATTAGTGATATTTTTTTATGAGATGAACACCACCATGTATAAAAGGAAGGAGTAAGTCATATGCATTGTACCTACTAAAGAAAGGACCTTTAAATCTCCTTTCTAAAACCTTGTTGCAACTTGGGGTCCAAAATTCTGAGGCCCCAAAGCTCCCTTAATTGTACTTCTGTGTTTCTGGAACCAGTCTCTAAAAGGTCCAACAGTCACTCCAATATTTGGCTTTGTAGAAGGGCAACTAAGGATATAAACACAGACATCATTATGAATACATCAGACATCAGGATGGTCAACTTACAAAAACAAGAACAATAATAGAAATAACATATGTTTAGTATGACGAAGGCAAGGGTATTCTTGGACAATCTTCAATTATTCTTAATTTTTAAAATTATTTATATTCTTTTGTGCAGCTGTCAGGCTTGGGTAAATTTCTCTGGTTGCTAGGGCTTAATTACCATAGCAACAGGGCAGCAGATTGGAAGCCAGAATTTATGATGACTGTTAAGACTGAAACAAAATATAAGAAATACATTTTTTTTACCAGATTATATTGTCAGTTACAGGCTGGAGGGGCCAAAGAGCAAAATTGTGAGGATGATTATTTAACAACAAGATCCAAAATAATTTTTGCTATGCACCAAAAATATGTAAATCTCCCAAACAAAGAAAAAGGGGCACAATATGCAAACTGCTGCTTTCTAATTATAGCCGACACCAGTACTAACACTGTGCCCCAAGGGAATATAAGCAATGCCATCTGTCGTCTCTTCTTGACAAGAATGCAAGAGAATCTGTGTAACCTGGGATATAATACTTTCTATGATGATTAATATATTTATATTTATTTATAATATGCTCTTGTGTATTAATAAAAATTCAATATAATTATTAGATACAGCCGGTGGCAGCAACATTTAAAGGAAAACTATACCCCTCAACAATGTAGGTCTCTATAAAAAGATATTGCATAAAACAGCTCATGTGTAAAACCCTGCGTCATATAAATAAACCATTTTCATAATAATATACTTATTTTAGTAGTATGTGCCATTGAGTAATCATAAATAGAAAATTGCCATTTTAAACAGTAAGGGCCGCTCCCTGGGATCGTAGGATTCACGGTGCACACAAACAACCAAACAAATCATACATGTTAGGTCAATATTTACTTAAATATATAGTCCAGTTTGGTTTTAATACGGCACTTAATATGATATATTGCTTAAATATTCATTTGGGGGTCAAGTTTTCTTTTTATAAGCGATATATGTTATTTACAAAGTGCAGGGCAGGGGGCAAGTACCAAAAAAACAAGTGTAACCCCTTCATGTTTCTCACACTTTACACCTTTCTCTTCACCTCTGCAAATTGCTTCAAAAATAGAGCACAGACCCCTGTGTGTACCCCAGCATTAAAGCAGTGCATGTGTTTGGCCTACTTTAAACTTTGTACTTACTTGTACTTGTAGCTGCCTTGGACCCACTGGAGCTGTGTTCTGCACCTACAGTACTAGCAGATTTCTAATCCGGCGCTAGGTACACAGTGTAGAGTGTAGCCAGTCCCCTGTCAGCCTTTGCTTTAAAGAACTAAACCCTAAAAATTAATACGGCTATAAATGCCATATTTTATATATTGAGCTTAGTAATGATTCAGGGCTTCAAAGTTGTCACAGGAGTTTCCCATCTTATATTTTGTTAGGAGTGTCTGTGACAATGCACATGCTCAGTGTGCTCTGAGCAGCTGTTGGGCAGCTTAACTTAGGTGTCACGGTAAATCATTAAATTAGTTTTCCATTTCATATAAATTGATGCTACAGGGTTGATTATGAATTTTCGAATGTAATTTTGAGCTGCCTTGCACCAATAATTATTTACTTTTCAGCCTCAGCCTTATATTCTGACATTTATATTACAGTATCTAAATTCAGTATAGTGTGCGTCGTTATCTAAGCTTAGTAACTGACAGCAGCACAGAGCATGTTGCCTTGGGCTGATAAAAATCCCAAAACATTATGTACAACATTTCTGCGCTGCTTCTTTAGTTAAAATATGGTATTGTTTGCCTTTAGAAATATACATTTACTTTACATTTACTGACAATATGCAGACACTGTTACCTTATAATTCAATAAGGTTATTAACCGCTGTTAACTTTTAATATGCTTATAAACGGTGCTTAGTGATGTCATCAGTTATTATTAGTGCTCGGTGATGTCATTTCTGTCTCATGACTCACTGAAACTTGTTTTATAAGAGATAATGCAACCCCTGTTGTCAAATATGAGAACATCAGAAAACAAGTTGGCGTATGACTTTTGCATTTTATTTAATGTTACAATAGGGGTAATTAATGCAACAAGATCACAAAATAGGCAGCTTTTAAAAAGGACTAGCTTTGAAAATAGTAATTTCAAATAAGGGTGACTGGCCCCTCATAGTTGGGGCCTACTGGTAACTAGGAAGAGTTAAAACAATCCTTCAAGTAAAACAATCCTGAAACCTTTAAAAGGCCAACACACCCAACTACCGGCGTCTATGCTTCTCAAATTATCGGAAAAGGGCGGGCCATATTGACATGGAGCTCGTCTAGGAAAGGAAGTATGTAAGAATGGCACTATCTTCCACTTTCCCTTGTCAAACTCCATGTCAGTACTCATCGGGATGTAGCAAGTTACGATTTTCCAAATGGGAGTGAATAGGCGTTGAAGGGCATGTAAAGTCAAAAAAACTAAATCCCATTTTTAGTTTCTTTAATGAAAAAGAAACCTATCTCCACTATACTTTAAATAAATAATGTGTACCATTTTTATAAGAAACCTGACTGTATGCAGTGAAATTCTCCCTTCATTTACTGCTGTGGATAGGAATTGTCAGACGGTCCCTAACTGCTGAGCAGGGGGAGCCCCCGCCTTACTTCCCAGCCATGCAGAACTCAAGCAGCTTTGTTTGTTTCCCTGTAGAGCAGTCGGCGACTGTGTAGAGATTTGTATTGGATTTTATTTTTGCCTTTACATCTCCTTAACTGTTTCCAGCTCCAGCTGCAGGGATAAAGATCATGGAGCCAGATGTAAACAGATAAACTGGGATTCTATTTGCAGGATTATTTTGCTACAGCCACTGGTTCTGCAGAGTTGGAGAAAGTTTGTATTGAACAATACAAAAACTCTAAAATCCACATAAGATTACATGACAACACAGGACCCAGTGCAGTCTGTATATTCTGATTATTAATCAGTCTTGCTGTATCGACTTCTGGCAGATATTATTTGACTTGTGCTGTTTTGATAATTAATGACGATCCCTAAGCAGCCCAGGCCACACTGAGCATGTGCAAAGATTGCAAAGATGTTTACATACCTCCAAACTGTCCCTTTTGCGGAGGGACAGTCCCTCTTTTGACAGCTCAACCCGCAGTCCCTCATTTGTACTGGAAAGTCCCTCTTTTCTCTGCACTGAACAGCCAGAAAAAGAAACAAAGTTTCTCACTTATTGGCTTTTAGCAGAGAGCCCAGAACAGCTGCAAATAAGATACTTTGTAACAATTTTGAGACACATAAACACAGTTTAGCTAAGGAGAAATATTTTCAAACTTTCATAACCTGCCAAATTTTGTAAAACAAACATGGTAATTAGGGAGTGTGGCCACAGAAAGTGGTGTGGTCAAAAAAATTGCTGCGCTACGTGCGGAAAATTTTTTTTTGTCCCTCTTTTTACTTCCAAAATGTTGGGAGGTATGTGTTTAACAAAGTTACAAGATGGTGACCCCCTGTGTCCAACTTTAAAGCATAAATATTTGTTTGATTAGGCTTGTGGTGCAGTAAGTTTATGTTTGTGTTTAGTATACAAAATACAGCATTTCTAGCCTTATTCTATTTTAAACTTTACTTCCCCTTTAACAAGAATCTGTAATCAGCAGCAAATTGCTTGTCCCTCCATTCACGCTAGGGATGCACCGAATCCGCTATTTTGGATTCGGCCGAACCCCCGAATCCTTCGTGAAAGATTCGGCTGAATACCGAACCGAATCCGAATCCTAATTTGCATATGCAAATTAGGGGTGGGAAGGGGAAACAATTTTTACTTCCTTGTTTTGTGACAAAAAGTCACGCAATTTCCCTTCCGCCCCTAATTTGCATATGCAAATTAGGGTTTGGATTCAGTTAGGCTGAACAGAAGGATTCGGCCGAATCCGAATCCTGCTGAAAAAGGCCAAATCCTGGCCGAATCCCGAACCGAATCCTGGATTCGGTGCATCCCTAATTCACGCAGACAGTGATTTGCAATACAAGGCTGCTGAATCTGGGAAATCTTACATCCAATGGCCCCAAACACTTTGTTATGTAATACATACCTGCTGTTTATTGCTAACCAAGCAATCCTTCTGACAGATGGGCCTCAGAAACCCCTGCTGTGTATATCAAGACAATATGTAATTTTACCAGGGAGAAGATAATTAGTGTCAGTTCCACCTGCAAGGGCCCAAGACTGCCGCCATTTTTTTTTTTTTAAAACTACCTCCACCTTAGGAAAGACTGTTGTGGGAGACAGCTGGCCATAACAACACAAAGAAAACTAAAAGTAGGTAATAAGGCTCAGGGCCTAACTAATTATGCCAAATTACTGACTGACCCTGAGATAACTGCCACCTCCCTCGTCCACCCATAAAAATAAAATGGGGTGCAGGGGCCACATACATCACTGCCACCGGATGCCTTTTGGGCAGGCCGAGAGGCCACACGGATGGGGGGGGACAAGCACTTGCCACCAAATGCTCTGACAGCAGATAAGGAAGGCAAAAACAAGGAAAGGATTGCACACTCCATTTACAAAATTCATAAAAAAAAGTTTATTAATCAAAAAAAGGGGGGTTACGTAAATTACAAAAATAAATGCTGAGCCCAACGCGTTTCGACCATAGTGGTCTTCCTCAGGGGCACAGATAATAAATAATGAAGAAAGGAAAGGCTCCTGGATATGGTCAATTATGTAATTTATGTAACCCCCCTTTTTTTAATTAATGAACTTTTCTTGACTCTATTGATTTTTGTAAATCGAGTGTGCAATCCGTTCCTTGTTTTTGCTATATTTGTTTTGGAGACCCTCATGGGGTCTTTGATTCTTTCAGATTTTTTGGCATCAAAAAGCCCGACCTGAAAAAGACACGGTTTAATAAATTGGTCCCTTAGTGACGCCGTCTAAACCCTTTGGGAATCTTATCTGTATTTCAGCCACTTCTTTTGTGTGTGCAAATGTATGATGGGAATAACTAACAAAATAACATTTCATGGAGTATTATATGGGCTGCTGAATATTTTTTATTTTACTCTTGCTTTCCAATAGTTCTCAGCTGCTGCCACCCAGTGTCGTAACGGCTTATTGCACAAGTATTTATAATGTCAATAATAATAAGCTAAATAAGCTGCTGCCAAACAAAGCCTGGACAAATGCAAATAACGTAGCATAAAACGGGCATGAAATATCCGCTGAAATTTAACATTAAAAGCGAATATCCATCTAAACTGCTTTTTTTCCCTTATGAAATAAAAGTAATTTCCCCATATACTCTACGGTCATTACAGAAGTCTTTTCTTTTAAATGTATATAGAACTGAAAGCAGTATTTGCTAGTGATGGCGAATTTATTCGGCAGGCGCAAATTCGCGGCGAATTTGCGCGATTCACTGGCAGCAAATAAATGTTCAAAACGCCCGCGAAAATTCACGGGGAAAAATTCGCCGGTGTCAAAAACGGGCGCCGGCGTCTAAAAAAACGGGCGCTGGCGTCAAAAATGGGCGCCGGCGTCAAAAACGAGACGCCGGCGCCGTTCAGCGAATTTCACACTAAATTCACAAATTTTTCAGCTAAGCGAAACGGCGCAAATTCGCCCATCACTAGTATTTGCTTATGCCTTTTGGTTTCAGTCAAAAATTATGCATTAAAAAAGTTTTCTTAACAAAAGTATTACATCTTATTGTGTTGCAAAAAAAAGCCTGACGTGTTTCGTGCCCCTTCTGGGCACTTAATCATAAGCTAATGAGACAGTCCATAAAGCACACTATTTAAAGTAAACTATGCCCCCCAAACCATGTAGGTCTCTATATACAGTAAATATATTGTATAAAACAGCTCATATGTAAAACTCTGCTTCATGTAAATAAACCATTTTCATAATAATATACTTGTTTAGTAGTATGTGCCATTGGGTAATCATAAATAGATAATTGCCATTTTAAAAAATAAGGACCGTCTCCTGGGATTCTACGATTCACGGTGCACACAAACAAACCATACATATTGGGTCACATGAGCCAATTAACAGACAGAGTTGTGTCTTTTGCTTCCACACTTCTTCCTGTTACAGTTAGAGCTGCAGTATTTCTGATCAGGTGATCTCTGAGACAGCACACAGACCATCACAGAATAGTGGCTCAAGGCAAGAGATGTAAAAGGACAATATTTACTTAAAAATATATTCCAGTTTGGTAAGATTCTTTAATATGCCACTTCATTTGATATAAACTATATGTTGCTTGAATATTAATTTGGGGTTATTGACAAAAGGCCAATCAGAAGGAGTTTAGCATCAGCCAATAATATTACACCAAATCAGTTTTACTGATCCCAAGCCCCAGAGGGGGCAATATGGTGGCCCTATTATTATGAAAAGAAACAATGTGGATCTTCTATCTCAATACTAGACAGCCAAATGGAATCAATTTGGAATTTGATGTCTCTTGTTATACCTGAATGTTAGCATTAGTTTGTAAAGCTCTGCTCATAACTTTTTATAAAATTTATACTTGCTCACAACTTTATTCTGTTTATCGAATCTACATCTTTTGTGTGTATATGACAAAAATTTGTATATAAAAATGTTTTTCATTTTGTCTTTGTGATCGGCCTTTTGTCTCTTAAATAGAGTGCTTTATGAACTATCTCCTTAGCCTATGATTAAGTGCCCAGAAGGAGCACGAAAAGTGTCCGGCTTTTTTACAATAATAAATCATTTTTAAGCAGTATTTTTGAATGATTTAAAGATTTTGACTGTCCCGTTTATGCCAGCTTTTTTTCTACATGGTCGCATGATTGTAATAACTCACCCCGGGGGTCTAGCGGGCCTGTGGGTATGCTTCCTCCTCCTAGGGCGCGCAGTTCTGGGTTTTACACGCTGTACACGTGACATCATCCCGTTTGTGGTGCAAAATTCAAACTATTTAAAGGGGCTTTAGGCTTGTGATCGTTGCCTGTTGTTAGGTCTAACTTGTTTAGTATCTGGGTGCGATTCCTGTCTGTTCCTGCCTGACTATTCTGAAATCTACCGGTATTGTCCCTTGCCTGCCTGACTATTCCTTGAACGCTGCCTGTACCAACCCTGGCCTGATTGACCTTGCTTGAACTCTGCCTGTACCGACCCCGGCCTGCCTGACTACGCTTTTCATCTATTCCATGAACTGTTACCTTCTATCCAAATCCTTGGAAACGCATGTGCCCCTTTGCTCGTTCAGAAGACTTGCTTTCTCTCCTCTCAAGTTAAGACCTGGCGGCATCTTAGTAGCCAAAGGCGGCTGCTACAGGTGGAAGATTGAGCCGAGACTAGGGAGCTTAGCACTTGTTCTGAATTTAGGGATCCGTACATGTCAGTGATTACTCCCCTTAGCTGAAGTTTGGGGGAATGTGTAACTGGACCGACCATTACCCATGGTGAGTGAAATTTTACAGATGGGGACCTCTTGTCTTTCATGGTTCTGACTCTTGAAGCTCAGAAAAAGTTTTAGAAGTAATTGCACTTACAACTAACTTTAAAAATACTGAAACATTTTTTTATGAAGGTATATTGGAAAAACTGCTTAGGATTATTTTATTTGGCAAAAAAAATCTGTTTTGGGGGAGAGGTCTCCTTTAAATTGGATTGTGTTTATTATTATAAATATTGATCAGTATGGTTCCTTTGTATTTAATGATAGCATTCTTTTGCCAAGGTTGATTTGTTGCTGTAGAGTGTAGTCATAAAAAATGAGCATAATAAAGAATCCACGGGATGTCTAGTAAACATGGGTAGCAGTCAATTATTAAAGACAAAGCTCACTTTAAAATGATATTTTAATTTTTCAATGTGTTTGTGAAGACTGTAATGATAAGATAAGCGGTACTCTTGCAATCACATAACAGTATAAATCCAAAGTGTAAGGCTGCAGACTGGAAGTCTGTTAACCATATAAAATACCCCTGGCTATGAAACAAGCCCTGTTCTGGCCAAATCGTCGATGCCTACCAAAGTGTAAGGGGGGGGGGATAAATTCTTAAAGAAACAGTTCAGAGTAAAAAGAAAAACTGCGTAAATAGTCCCTTGACCATGCTCCTAGTTCTCCATCCTTCCTGTATACGTTCAGTTCCCTAGCCTGCCCAGAGCTTCCACCTTGGTCTTCTCACCTTAAAGGAGAAGGAAAGCTCCAAGACAGTTTATTGCCAATAGATTAGCCACAATAGTGCAAGCTAGAACGCTTTATTTATTCTACAGAATGCTTTACCATACCTGAGTAAACAGCGCTAGACACCGTCTCTGTTTGTTTAGGATAGAAGCTGCCATATAAGATTGGTGTGACATCACTTCCTGCCTGAGTCTCTCTCTGCTCATTCATAGCCCTGGGCTCAGATTACAGCAGGGATGGGAGGAGGGAGGGGGATAGGAGCAAACTGAGCATGCTCAAGCCCTGCCCTGGAGGTTTAAGCTGAAAACAGGAAGTCTGATACAGAAGCCCATGTGTACACAATAGAAGGAAAGAAATGCTGTGTTTCTTTTGAAAGAGGACTCGGAGCAGCATTACTTTGAGGGGTTACTGGTGTATTTATATAGACCTTTCTGATAAAGCTTACTTACTTTTAGCCTTTCCTTCTCCTTTAAGTCCTGACAGCATCTAAGTAGCAGAGGGCTCCTCCCGAAGCCAAAGGATTTTGCTATTGGCAGAAGAGTGAGCCAAGATCGGGACCTTGGGGTTTGCTCTGGGTTTTGGGATACCAGACATGACACTCAGATTCAAAAGCAAACAGTGATGACCCATGTGGCCCCCTCTCAAGTCACTGATTGGTAACTGCCTGGTAACCAATTAATGGAAACCAAGAGAAGGAAGTAGTGTTCTGGCCAGGGTTGCCAGGCTGGTGGGTTTATAACGAAATTGGGCTACTTTTAAAACAAAGTGGCGGGTTATAAAAGTCCAAACCTGTCAACGTATGGATTTGAGCGAGTTTTGGAAAGTGCTGCGTGTTTTGACTTTCAAAACCTGCCCAATTTTTTTGAATGCAACTTGAAGTGATGCTGGACTGGCCCACCCCTGCAGCCCCTCGTGCCCTCCCCTGCAGTGTGGTGGAAGTCATAGGACCAACAGGACGATATATGGCACTTCTCTGGCACCTGCCGGTTAGTAACCAGATCCCATCATGCTTGTGTTGTACTTCATTGGATTGGGTTACAGATTGCAGTGATACTGCCATTTACTGGCTGTCAGCTGCAGTGTTAATGTCACACATTAGTTAGTGAGCTGCTATTGTGTGTTAACTTGGAATGAGCGTTCCCATATAGAGGCGCAATATTCAGTAACATACTGCGCACATGGCACCGATCATTAGGATCCAGTTGGACGCTGTTGTTACCAGTTTTTCAGATGGTTTCCACATTAAAACTATGTTACACGTGCTTGTGTGTAATCCCACATTATGTCTGTTACCTAGCTGTGCAGTGCTTATTAAATGGGTAGTTCACTTTTAAGTTAACTTTTAGTATGTTATAGAATGGCAACGTTTCAATTGGTCTTCTTTATTTATTGTTCTTATAGTTTTGCCTTCTTCTTCTGACTCTTTCCAGCTTTCAAATAGGGGTCACTGACCCCATCTAAAAAACAAATGCTCTTTAAGGCTACAAATGTATTGTAATTGCTACTGTTTATTCCTCATCTTTCTATTCAGGCCTCTCCTATACATATTCCGGTCACTTATTCAAATCAGTGCATGGTTGCTAGGGTAATTTGGACCCTAGCAACCAGTCTGTTGAAACTGCAAACTGGAGAACTTCTGAATAAAAAGCTCGTCTTTTATACTTTCTCCATTCCTGCTTCTGACTCCTGAAGCAAAGTAGAAGTCAGCTCCAGAATACACCTGGAGCACCGACCTCTGCAAGATTGTTCTGGGAGTCAGAACCAGAGGACAGAAAGGGATAAACGAATTCATCTTTCATCTGCAAATACAATTAATTTTATGATTTAAAATATATTTTCTGGTTAGACATGCCTTTGAGGAAGGACAGGATGGACCACTTTAAGTTGGTAACCCAGAGGATTGTAGAGTTTTTGGAAACGTTACAGATTTCCTCCTCGTGTGCTCTTGTTCTACAAGAATGTGACACAATTAATCTTAATTCCATTCATTAATATAATAACTGAGTGATTCAGTCGTACTCAGAATCTCCTTGCAAAGCTCTTATAAGATTTAATTATGATTAATCTTTTATTTAGGGATGATGAAGTCATTGTTAGTTTGAAGTCATTATTCAAATTCATGTATTTTATGCCATTGCCATTAGTCCTATTAAGCCATGAAGGGTTTATTCCATGAGATAATAAAAGAGTCATTGTATTTATTGAAATCATGAGTCATGTGACCAAGCCTAAAGGCCCCCATAAATGGGCCGATAAAAGCTGCCGACAGACCGAGTGTGTGGGGCCATCCGATCATCATCTGGCCGAAAGTCGGACAGATCTCAATCGTGCAGGTCAAAACATCCCGTCAGATCGCGGCTGCATCTGTGCGTTTATGCGGTCCCACAATCTGACCGCCCGTTTCAGATACATTATGATCAGATCGTTGGGCCCTAGGGTGCACGAATGGATCAGCCCGATATCTCGCACTTCAATGTGGGCATAACAGGGAGAGATCCGCTCATTTGTTGACATCGCCAAAGAGCGGATCTCAATGTTTATGGCCACCTTAACATTCTGACCACTCTAATTTGTACTCAGTGCCCTTTTGCATAACATTTCACAAAAATGTTATATCGCCTTTTGGGCATTTGTGAGAGGTGAGTTTGGGTGACTGATGGTGCAGCTCAAAGTATGTTTGAACTAGTGATGGGCAAATTTGGGGTGTCTTGCTTCGCTGAAAAATTCACGAATTTCCCATGAAATTCGCGGAATGGTGAAAAATTTGATAAACGGCTCTCAGTTTTTTTTGGACCCCAGCGCACAAATTGTTTGCTGCGGTTTCGTGAATTTAATCGTGGGAATTCACAGCAAATTCGTGCCTGGCGAATAAATTTGCCCATCACTATTTTGAACGTAATAACTAGATATAATTTTAAATATCCATGAACCCACTGATAAAGTTAAAAGTTGAATATAACCAAGCCACATTTTTTCATGCTGAGGCTTAGAAGAGTTAACTCAGGTTTTAATACCTCCGAAGAATAGATTTCTCCAAGGGAGTAACAGCTGATGGATTTACTTCTGATTGGACCGGCTTTGATCTTTCCATTCCCTTCTTCTTGTGGACAGTAACGGAACTAGGTGGGGGCGGGCCCTAGTCAAATTTGATTCGAGTTTTCGGTCGGTAATATTCGTTCAAGTTTTAGTTCGATTTAAAAAAAATTCACATGAATTTGAATTTCGACCTTTGATAAATGGGCCACTCAGTGGTGCTATTTGAAATTACAGTTACTGATTAAAAGTTTGATTACAGCCTGGGCACTATCTGGAAGGCAAAGTTTATATGTCCTTCTTGTGCGTGTGCAGGTTTTCTCCAGGTACTCAGGTTTCATCCTACACTCCCAAAACACTCATACAGTTCTAACATTCTACTTACCTTTAATCAACCATAGTCAGCTACTACATACAGCCTCCCTTTACTCACTCACAGACCCGCAGCCCATATATCTGCCATTAAAGGAGAAGGAAAGCCACAGAGGCATTTTATTGCCAATAGATTAGCCACAATAGTGCAAGCTAAAACACTATATTTATTCTGTAGAATGCTTTACCATACCTGAGTAAAAAGCTCTAGAAGCTCTCTGTTTGTTTGTGATCCTCTTTATGGGTAAAAAGGTCCCCTGCTATTTGTCTATAATGTCCTCTAATGTACTTGTAAAGTCTAATCATGTCCCCTCGCAAGCGCCTTTTTTCCAGAGAAAACAACCCCAACCTTGACAGTCTCCCCTCATATTTTAAGTCTTCCGTCCCTCTAACCAGTTTAGTTGAACTTAGTCTCTGCACTCTCTCCAGCTCATTTATATCCCTCTTAAGGACTGGAGTCCAAAACTGCACTGCATACTCCAGATGAGGCCTCACCAGGGACCTATAAAGAGACATAATTATGTTTTCATCCCTTGAGTTAATGCCCTTTTTTATGCAAGACAGAACTTTATTTGCTTTAGTAGCCACAGAATGACACTGCCCAGAATTAGACAACTTGTTATCTACAAAGACCCCTAGATCCTTCTCATTTAAGGGAACTCCCAACACACTGCCATTTAGTGTATAACTTGCATTTATATTATTTTTGGCAAAATATATAAACTTACATTTATCAACATTGAACCTCATTTCCCAGTTTTCTGCCCAGTTTCCCAACTGTCTATCCTTTGCTTTTGCCGACAATGCTACATTTCGCATTACTTTGAATTCTTGTAGCTTAGTGGTAACCTCATTAAAAACAATGTTAAGAAAGACCAGATTTATTTCTAAACGAACCACGTTTGGTCTTGTACTTACCCTGGACTTGAAATAGAGATAAAATATCTCTGACCTGACCTGATAGTGACTCTATTGCAACTTCCCCCAGTGACTCATGAAAGTGTGCCTCCAGAAGTAGTGTTTTCAAGGCTGAAGACCAGTTTTAGATAGGTGAATTGAGGTGCTAAATAACATAGACATAAAGGACTAAGCCAAGCTTGATAGCTGAGGTAAGAGTCGTCCTAGAGAGGGAGGTAGCTATTGCCTCTATCTTACTCTACTGTCACGACCGGCACCCAATACCAGAACAAGTGCCAAGTACCCTGGTCTCAGCTTGGCTTCACCAGTAGTGTGACCACCGTTGGGCTTTGGGAGGAGCCCTCAGCTTACATGGGTGTCACCTGGACTTAACGAGGGGTACAAGGCGAGATGTTCTGGCTGGCAAATGGGCACGGCTGGTAGCAGAGTCTTTTGGGTCACGGTGGAGCAGGCAAGAGAATCGTCAGACAGGCTGGGTCGAGGCAGGCAGATATCAAGAATCATCAGGCAGACAAGGGTCAAAACCGGGTAATCAAACAGATGGGATCAGCCAGAAAGAATAGTCGAGATGCAGGCAAAGGTCAGAGTTCGGACATCAGAATAGTCAGGAACAGGCAGGGATCAAAACCGGAAATCACAGATAAAGTTTACAGGAACAGACAGCACAAGGCTTCAGGAACCACTAGAATCAAGATTCTATCATGGGCAAGGTGCTGTGGACAGAATGGGCAATTTATACTGTGCAGGATTTGCGCCATTGCGCGCTGCCGTCATTACGCCTGCGCCTTTAAATTCCACAGAGGCGCGCGGCACGTGCCTTAGAGATTCGGCGCCTGCGGCCTAATGCACGCCCACGAGATCCGGCGCTTGCGGCCTAGCAGAAACCGCAGGACGCAACGGGCGTCCCCATCGAGGGGGCGGCAGGAGTCCCTGCCGTCCCCCCACTAGACCACCAGGTATGTTTCTTACATCTACTAAATTTACTATGCTCCGATCTCCCTTCCTACATCTGTGGCATAATTTCCATCTGGTGCAGGACTCTGGGCTTTTGCAGCAATACAGATTCCAATAAGACAGCTGTTAGGTATTCTTTATCTCTACCAAAAAAATCAAAAAATTCACGAATTTCCCTCAAAATGGCGAAAAAATTAATGAAGCATGAATTTTGATGCCGGCGTCAATTCGTGGGCAGGAAAATTGACGCCAGCGACAATTTTCACGCCTGCGACAATTTGACATGCGCCTATTTTGTCCAATTGCATTACAGTCAATGGGCATGGGTTAAATTGTCGCCTGCATCAAAATTGTCACCGGAGTCCACATTTTTTGGACATGGCCAATTTTCGCTAATTTATTCACTGGCGGCGAAACGTGGAAATTCGTTACGAATTCATGCCTGGTGAATACATTCGCTCATCGCTATCTAAAACTTAAGGGACTGCCTGAATAAAGGGTAACTAAACCTTCAGTTCCCTACACTTTCAAAACATCCAAATTTATTTTACATGTCTTTGGAAACTCTTGTGGAGAATTGTCTCTTCTTACCTTGATTTCTCTGCTGTGTCATCCTTAATACCATTGATTTTCTTGATATCCAACCTGCCATTGTCCAGCATTGCTCTAGAAGAGTGCACATGTGCCTCTAATTTCTTGAATGCTCGATGTGTAAAACACCTACCTTAAAAATCCATTATAATGAGAGATTTACAGAACTGTCACAGTCATTTTACACGACAATTTCTATGTAGAAATATAATACAGCTTGTGATCCTACCCGGGTGATTTATGAAACCGTATGTCGCCTCCAGGACAACAAAGGTAAAGAACTAGGAAGAAGATAATGAAATGCAAACAGATCTTGATAAGAAGTTATTTTTATTTTGCAGGAAGCAACCACTTCCTGTTACAGCGTCTGGTAGAAATCTAAGTTTTAGGTTTCATGTGAAAAATGTGAAAATCTTTCCGGAATTTGGATCTTCATACTTTGTCTACTAAAAAATCAAATAAACAAATTAAACAATTGTAATTAAAATGAAATAAACCCTAACCTTTAAAAAAAAAAAAAATGAAATAAACCCAATAGGCTGGTTTTGCTTCCAACAAGGATTAATTGTATCTTATTTGGTATCAAGTACAAGTTACTGTTTTATTATTACACAGAAAAAGGATATTTAAAAAAAAAAAAAATTGTGTCGATGGGAAATGGTCTTTCCATAATGCAGAGCTTTCTGGATAATGGGTATCTGGATAGAAGTGTAATGTTTACAATAGTCCTTGGAGATCTTTTGCTGCTTTTTACCAGACAACTTTTCACTCAGGCGAACGATCGCAAATCCCCTAATTTATCAAAGAGAGAAAATTTAAATTTGTTACTTTTTCACCAAAATCTATTTTGCCAGGTTCTGACTGGCGAATTAATACAATAAAGCTACATCCTCAACGTTATTATGTCTGAGACATCATATCCTATATTGCAAAAAGTACGAAACGCTGGCATTTTATTTTTATTTAAAGTGGGAGTATGTTTACAAGTTGTAACCGTTAAAAATATCTTATTTAAGCTTGTATTTAACATTTGAAGCTCATGCCACATTTGTTTAAGGGTGGGCTCATGTCTAGGATAATAGAGGATCTCTATCTTCATTTTGTTTCCTTGGACATTTTTAATAAAAAGTGGCCAATTTCAGCAACATCACCAATAAATGCCTACATTGGTAGGGATGGGCAAATTTGACTCGTTTAGTTTAACCAAAAATATGCCAGTGTAATGTCGCCGACGCTCATTAAAGTCTATGCGCGTCAAAAATCTTTTGACGGTCGTCTTTTTTTTTTTTTTTGATGCACGACGCCATACAAGTCTATGGGCGTCATTTCCGCGCGAAACAAGGCGATAAATTTCGTCCATCCCTATACATAGGATAGCCATTGAAATTAAATTTACGTAAGCGTAAATAAGTTAATGACATTTCACTAGGAAGAAAGTAACACCAGAGAAAATTTGTTATAAAATCATCGCTGACAAAAGTACCCCAGCGTTCTTTCGCTGATATTTGCCACTAAATAAGTCTGACATTGCTCAAATTCAGGCAGAGACGATGCAAAAATTCGCACATAAGCAAATGTACCCCTATGTACAAATCAGATGTCTTGTTTTATAAGAACTGTGGGCAGATTTATGAACCATGCTAACAATGGCATTTTTTACCTATAGGTTAAGATTAGGGATGGGCGAATTTTTTCGCCTTGTTTCGCTGAAAAAATGACGCTCATAGACTTGTATGGCATTGTGCGTCAAAATAAAAAGACGCGCGTCAAAAAAAATTTAGCCGCGCAACAAAATTTTTTGGACGCCCATAGACTTTAATGGGCATCGGCGTCATTTCGCCGGCGTGAATTTTTGGCAAAACGAAATGGGTCAAATTCGCCCATCCCTAGTTAAGATTTAGCTATCTCCTTTTTGTCCTGGAATGAATCATTTCAAAAAAGGGTCAGTGCAAACAAATCATGCAGAACTACATATAACAGCAGATACCTTATTTACAATGCATTTATCCTACTATATGTTTATTATATATTTTAACTAGGCAAGTGGTGTCTGCAAGGCCCAGCACTAAATTTCCATTTGACTAATTGTACCCAAGAGCTGTTTAGCAGCTGTGTAAGGCTATGGTAAAATGGAAATAGCTTACTAAATATTTCCCCAGATGAAACTCTTGGTTCCCAGACGTGATCCCTCGCAAGTAGAGGCAGGGTGTTGTGAAACTACAATTTCAGGAAATGGGTGCCAGTGTTTTTTGTAACTTAACAAGAACTCGTTTATAACAATACACAAAGGAGATCACATAGGTTGTAAATATTGGACCGTCTGTTTATACTCACAAACATTCACTTCCATGGAACACTTTTAGGGAGGGATCAACCAATTCACTAAGGGGCATATTTATCAAAGGTCGAAGTTAAAAAAACTTCAAACTTCGAATTCAAAAAGACCAAATGGATGTCGAAGTTTTTTTGGGGTTGAAGTGGGCCGAATTCAGCCTACTTCGAATCGTACGATCATACTTTGATTGTACTTCGATTCGAAGTTTTTTAACCTCGACCTTCGATCTCTCAAACTCCCCCAATTGCTTCCATACAGGTTGTAGGAAGTCCCCCAGAGGCACTTCGGCAGCTTTTAGGTGGCGAATGGTCAAAGTCGAAGTTTTAAAGTCAGGGCCGCCATCAGGGGGGGACTAGGGGGAGAGTTGTGCCAGGCCCGGTGATTTTTTTGGTTTTAGGGGGGCCCAGCCACTGTACTCACTGTGTAGCCGGGCCCCCACTGCTTTCAGGAAGCTGTAGAATCAGGTTGGGAGGGCAGAGTTTCTGCTACATGTCTTTCCCCTCCCCAGTTTCTAAACTATTGGTAGTTTCCCATAGAGCCGCACGGTGATTGAATAAACCTATCCAATCCTGTCTAGATCTGCCGGAATTTATAGAAGCTCCGCCCACCCTACCCGATTCTGCAGCTCACTGAGAATGGAAAACAAACAGAAAAAAATGGGAAACAGGAAACCAAAGAGGCTGAAGAAGAAAAGAAGAAGTGGCCCTGACCACTAATGATTTTTTTTAACTTATAGAGGGGGGCACTGACCACTAATGATTTTTTTAATGGCCCTGCTGCCAATGGGTTTTTTTCATGTATAGGAGAGGGCTGGCCACTAATGATTTTTTTTTTTATCTTGGGGGGAACCCTGACCACAAATGTTTTTTGGGGGATGGGGCTTGGGGGCAGAATCTGGGGTGGGCGGGTACCAGGGGGGCCCAGAAAATTTTGCCATACGGGGCCCTGTGATTTCTGATGGCGGCCCTCGTCGAAGTACACAAAAAAAAAAGGCTTGAAATTCAAAGGTAGCCCAGGTAGCCCCTGGCCACAGTTGTAAAGATTCTTAAAATATCTTTTAACCGTTAGACCAAGCTTATCTTGAAACGATCTTTTAAATATATGAATTGTCCATCAAGTAAAAAGACCATTTCAAGCGATGTTGTCTAGTTGAAGCCAGGAAAACTGAGGGGAGCTGCCTGCTTGGCCCTGCAAACATAGATAGATTTCACAGTATGTGACCAATGAAGATTTTCTAACCTGGCCGATCAATTTTCTGACCGATGTTGGATGACAAACCGTTAGATGCACGATCGTTCGATACGCACTAACCTCATGATAATTTGACGGATTGGTTGGATTGCACTAGAATCGGTCGTTCATCAAAGAAAAATCTCTGCGTCTATGGGGGCCTTTAGGCTTACCACTGGTTCCCCCTTTGGGTAACAATGCCACCAGGAAGAACCTAGTCCCTCTATCATTCCTTAGTGGAACCTGAAATCACTTAACTAAATATTCCTGAGCTAAGCTAAAGACCTATAACAGGAGATGGCTCACCACTCACTCAATCCAGCAAATCTTGAGTTCCACTCGTGACTCCCTTCTCTTATCAGTGAGTCCCTGGCAAATAGCCCTGAACCCTTGTGGTCTCCACCATATATATATATATCCAGCCACTTTGTGGCTAAACTAGGGAACTCTTAAGGTCATGAGTTGACCCAGGAAATGGAGATTATCTCCGCTATCAACTATGGGGTCCCTTAGCGGCCAATCTTTAGGGGACTGCACAATAAAAAAGGGGAAACTATTTACCAGTCCTATACAAGTTCATATAATTGTCATACAATTGTTTTACTTGTTCTGTCTGCTAGCATTAAGCTATTAGACATTGGATTTATTCTCGGCTGAAAATCAACATTATATGTGACTGCACCTGGAGCCACTGTTGATTTTTCTGAGCATTTATTGGCAGACTGAAAAACTGGGGCATTATCCTTATATCGTTGTACAGAATGACATTGTTCTCTCCTATCCCTCCATGCAAAGATAAAAACAACAAACAAAAGAGGAGACTCAGATCACCATGTATTCATTATTATTATATAGATGTGTCTCAGTTTTGTTTTTGTCAGTAACAAAGGGACATTCACTGAGCAAAAGATTAAGAAAGTTTCACAATCAGCAGAACATTTGACTGGAAGGCAGTCAAGTTAATGTTAATGCTATAAATATGCTTGTGACTCAGTGGTTAGCTCTGCTGTCTTGAAGCGCTGATATCCTAGGTTTGATTCCAACCACGGTTTCCTCAAGGTACTCCAGATTCCATGTGATAGAGAGTTAGACTGTAAGCTCCTCCGAGGCAGGGATGATGTATATGATGTATAAAGAGCTCAAGAATATATTATTTATGTGAAAGTAAGGAGGGGTGTGTGTATGGATGCTGGGTTTTCATTTGGAGGGGTTGAACTTGATGGTCTTTTTTCAACCCAATTTAACTATGTAACTATGTAACTATGTAGGTGCTATAAAAATAATGGATAATAATGTCCAATATTGTTTGAATTCACAACCCGGGGCAGATTAATGCACAGACTTCTCTTGGCTATAGCCTAGAGGCCCATCTAGCTTTTTTTTTTTTCAATTATTATTTTTATTTTCTTATCTATTTTGTTCTCTAATATTTATTTTTATGTGCCGGGTCCGGTAGGAGATTAGGCAGGCAAAGTGTAGAGAGCTTGGGTGAACGTGTGCCTATATCTGAATGCAGCCTCACCCAGCAGTAGCCTAGAAGGAGGTCCTGTGTCTAGATTTAGCCTAATGCCCCCACATCTCTTTAATCAGTCACTGCTCACAATCCTCCTTTTTCTGGTCTTTCATTTTCACTTGTGTATCACATGGATTGTGTCCTTTATTTTTCTGTGCTTCTTGTCACTCATTTACCTCTTATTGTGCACTTTGCATATCACATTCTGCTCTTCTTGCATACCTCCCAACTGTCCTGTTTTTTTTTTGGTGGGACAGTCCAGATATTGACGGCTTAACCCGCACTCCCGGATTGTTACTGACATGTCCTGACTTTCTCTTTGATCTTCTGCACTGATGCCAGAAAAAGATACAAAGTTTCTAAACTTAATTGGCTTTTTTTGGCAGAGAGCCCAAAATACATGGCAGGTGCATTTAGATACATTTGTTTCAATTTTAGATAAGCCAAGAAACAATTCAGCTTCATTAGCAAAACTATAATAATACATAAAACCTGACCCTAAGAAATGTGTTCAAACGTTCCATAACCTGCCACATTTTGTAAAATGAACATGGTAATTAGGAGGTGTGGCCACAAAAATGGGTGTGGTTCCATTTTTTAAATGTTAGTAGGTATGCGCAGGTCTCTGCTGTTTGCCCCATGAATACAGTGCTGTATTGGTGCCGGGCAGGAGGAGGGGCACAAGTACACTCATACAAGGATCTGTTTCATCTTCCATTATGTTTCAGAGTGGATCAGCATCATATACATACGTTGTATTTTTCTGTCCCCAACAGCTTGCTCTTCAAAATGTTGTTTTTTTTTTTGTGTCTATTTTTATTCTCTAAAAGGAAACAACAAAAGAGGGCTTTGTGATAATTTACCTGTCAATGTCTCAGCAGTACCAGAAATATTTTGAGCAAGTGGGTTTGAAAGCTTAGCATATACAGCGAGATATTACAACAATAAGCAGAACTTGCTCTTGGTAGCAGAGTAATCACCGGCCTGGTGTCTGACCTACTTCAGTTTTATATTTTAGCAGCCGGTGGAGCAACTTTGCCTTGTGACACACTGGGGGTCATTTAAAAAGTTAGCGCAGCGCATATTTTTCGCAAATGGTTGTATTGCGCATGTTTTTTGCTGAGCGCTAATATATTGCACTGCTCTGCCCGTCTTTCCGTTTTTTGCCAATTCGCAGTGTCAATAAATTTTCGCAAATGGCGCGCAAATGAGACAGGAGTTTGCGCGAGCGCACCCAATGTGCGAGGTTGTTGTGCGCGAAAATAGCGTTAAATTTGCAGTTTGCAAAACTGTTTTGCGAATATTTTATCCGCCACCAAAGTTGTGGCGTAATTGAGTCGCAGAGTGTGCGCATAAAGATTCTCAATTTGCGAATTGTGACATATTTATAAAGCCCCTTTAGACATTCGCATTGTGAATAAAAAATTCGCAATTCTGTATGCACCCTCTTATTCAGCTTTATAAATATAACCATGCGCAGGGCAAATATATTCACTTTCAGAACCAATCTGCCCTGCGCAAACTTTATAAATGACCCCCACTGGGGGTCAATTATAAAGTTCGCACAGTGCTTATTTTTCGCAAATGGTTGTATTGCGCATGTTTTTTCTGGAGCGCAAATATATTGCACTGCTCTGCCCGTCTTTACGTTTTTTGCGAATTCGCATTGTGAATAAATTTTTGCAAATGGTGCACAAATAAGACGAGAGTTTGCACGAAAATAGCGTTGACAGCAACTTAAATTCACAGTTTGCGAAACTGTTTTGCGAAAGTTGTGGCGTAATTGAGTCGCAGAGTGTGCACATAAATATTCGCAATTTGCGAATTGTGACATTTAAAAAGCTCCTATAGATATTTGCATTGTGAAAAAAAAATGTGCAATTCTGTTTGCACCCTCTTATTCAGCTTTATAAATATAACCATGCGCAGGGCAAATATATTCACTTTCTGAACCAATCTGCCCTGCGCTTACTTTATAAATGACCCCCAATGAGTCGTTGGTCTGTTTCCAAGTATTTATTTATGCAAACTTGATTGTATACTGTTGAGTTTAGAACCCCAGTTCGCTTGTTTATGCCTTTTCCAAAGGGATGTCTGTGTTACTCCATCACTTAAATTTCACAGATGTGCCGTGTGTGTGCACTCAGAGAAAGAACACTGCTACAGTAATCGGCAAGCCCGAGACCTTTGGCTAGAAGATATTAAAGGGGTTATTCAAATTAACTTTTAGTATGATATCAAGTATGATATAAAGTGATATTCTGAGATAATTTGCAATTGCTTTTCATTCTTTATTATTTGTGGTTTCGGAGTTATTTAGCTTTTTATTCAGCAGCTCTGCAATTTCAGCAATCTGGTTGCTAGAGTTCAAATTACCCTAGCAACCATGCACTAATTTGAATGGGACTGGAACATAAATAAGATCAATCAATAACAATACATGTGTAGCCTTACAGAGAATTTGTTTTTTAAATGAGGTCAGTGACCCCCGTTTGAAAGCTGGAAAGAGTCCGAAGAACAAGGTAATGATAAAAAAGAAAAAATGAAGTCAATTGAAAAATTTTTTAGGATTAGCCATTCTATAACATAATAAACTTAACTTAAAGGTGAACCAACCCTTTAATAATCTTTTTCGGTTTTGGTAATTTTAAATCTGTGAATAATTTATGAGTACACAATGATGCTTTTTTTTTTTATATTGCTACTGTTATTATCAGTGATGGGCAAATTTCTCCCGTTTCGCCTTGCAAAAAATTTGCAAAAAATCATGATAATCGAAAATTGATGCTCGCGTGCAATTTTGGACATGCGTCCGAAAAGTCGCTTGCGTCAGAATGGTCGCGCATCGGATGCCTGTTGACTATAATGCCAGCGTCAGTATTGACGCAAATGTCTTTTCGGACGCACGTCCAAAATTGGAAGCAGAGTTCGATGAATGCGCACGCACAGTCACGCGAGGAGGGGGAAAGATGTGCACTGATAGCAGGCGCTAGGATCCCGAGGCCTCAAGGCACCCAGGAAAGAAATCCGGCGCTGGTAACCATCAAATACAAGGTACTGTTTTATTACAACAGAAAAAAATGGAAATCGTTTTTAAAAATTAGAATACGGGATCCCATGCCTGTGTAATATACAGTAATTGGTAAGGTTTCACCCTGCTAAGGGGTTACAGAAATTACAGGCATTACAATGGAATTAGTAATGAGTAAAACCAATGCCAACCGATTCCATAGTGGAAGTTACTTTCCACTATGCTACAACTGTTTTTCATGGGAAAAAAAAGGTTCCCATATTTTTATAAACAAGGCACTTGGGCAGGGGGAAGACTGAGCCACTGGGAAGGACTACGATCCCAATAGTTGATGTGGAAGGCTACTTTTTAGATGGAATCAATACTCTCTAGTCTATTGTCTGACCCCACTCTACTACTCTCTATGTCTGTGATTACCCTTATGGTGATTACTTGCATGAATCTCAATCCATAGCACTTTTGAGCTACAACAGAATCTATTTCAACGTTAGCTACTCTTGCTGAGGCCTACCTCCACCTTAGGCTCTTCAGCATTATCCACCCCCTGCTCAAGTGGTGTCCAAAAAGACCTAATCACAAAATGACTCCCCTAGGCTAGGAACACCTACACACCCCTAGTCAATAAAAAACAGCCAGGGAAACTTACTTACCATTCCCAACTCTGAACAGGCCCAACCCAATGCTGGATTAACTCTTTAGTTGACTTTCTAAAGTAACATTGGCCAAAACCTTTATGTACAGCCTGGGAGTGTGCATCGTTGACTGGTGTCTCCCCTTGCTGGGGGTTTGGGGAGCTGCACCCGGATCACCGCGTTGGAGTGGTGAGTGGCCTGTATTTCCAAGATATATTTATCAATTGTCTCAAGCGAAAGGTTTGGGGCACCTGAAACTGCCTATTAATTGGGTGAGTGCTTCAAAGTAATGAAGGCACTGAAATTTAGACCTATGGTAAATATTTGCTTGAATGTGAATGCATTTTTTAGTAACCAGCATTTGGGCTTTAGCACATCCATTTTTTTCTGTATTTTTGATTTTAAGATGAGCAGGGACCTTATTATAGGACCTTAATAAGGTTATTCAGGATTGGACTAGGCTGGTGGGATGCTGGAAAATATCTGGTGGGCCCTGACTCAGACCCAATCCCTGGCAGGAACTTTGTGTGCTCCAGCCCCACCCACTATTGTGACACCAAAGATGAAGTTGAAGGTATGCAGTGTGTGTGGAAGTTGGGGTGTTGCTTTCATGATAGGGAGCCCCTGAAGTGGCATTCCCAGTGGGCCCTGGACACCCTGGTTCAACACTGAGGATATTTGCCATAAGAAATTGGCTGGCCATCTTGCAGAGTGAATTAAGTCATGCCCCACTATACCCCACTGGTCTGTAAACATTACAGAGCTTCTACTTTTTCTGACATAAGGTCATTTTAGAGAATCCCTATTGAATAGACACAGTTCCTGAAAGTCCCTCGTCGAATGTATTTGTTCAGTGTGCAGAAAGGGACACACACATACTGTGGAAAATTCCTATGCAGCTCTGCATAAACACCATCTCCTTTCATAGCCATGAACACAGCATTTTCTCTCCTGTGCAAATGCTAACCAGTTATTATACCGATAGTCCATCCAGGTTCAATGCTTTTGATGACAGGATAAACAAGAGAATGATGGATGAAGATGGAAACAATGATAAACGAATATGTCCCTACTAATGGGATTCTCCCATAGCTTCTCATGGGTTAGGTTTTGTGGCAATTAAAAAATCTAGCAAGTTCATGAATCAAGTGTGAGATAAAGAGAAGACAAAAACAAGCAAGAACACAGTTATCGAACTTGTTTTTTCAGAGAATTCTGTTATTTATATACAAGAGGATGCCAATTCATACAAAGTCATCGTATCAGAAGATATAAACTGCAGGTATTTACCATTTTTCTGTGAGCTCCTGTATGGATGTTCAACCGTTTACAAATTAAAAAGGGAAATTGCTGCTACCATATATAATATAGGAATGATGGCAGTGTGGTTTAAAACTGAGCCATTCCTTTCTTACCAGCCCATTGCAATCTTGAGGTCTGTACTGTGGCCATTCTGCCATCCTAGGCTGCACATTTAGCCTTTAAATGGGCAGCGGGGACTTGGTACAAGTCTCCAATAGACTGGAGGCCAATTTAAAGAGTTTTTACACAAAATAAAGGTGTCACTCAAACCACATGTCCAAACGGAAGGCTGAGTTGGACTGAGGTACCAGAGGTCCATCAGAAAACATTTAACCAGCGTTGGTCTAGTGCAAATTATCATAAGCCATTGTGAAGTGATGGATTCTTGGACTTGAAGTCTCTCTGCTTTCCATAGTGGGTTGTGCAAAGCACAGGGACTTCAAGTCCCAGAATCCATCACTTCACAATGGAATGAAGTTGATGAAGAGGTTACATAAGGGAGGTGAGGAACTGGTTCCAGTGGAATAGACTGACTGTCATGGTTTCTCTTTAATCGGTGAAACGTGTAGGGTTGCCACCTTTCCTCTTGACTAACTTTGGACGGGGCAGGTGGGGCCATGACATAGCGGGGGCAGAATGTGACATTAGGACGGGCTATGACCGATCGTCGATGATCGTTGCGTCAATCTCAGAGAATCCTGCCCGGATTTCCTAATTTGGAAAACCGGGCCGGCAGTTTTGACCAGGACAGCCCTTCAGAAAAACAGGCTGTACCGGGCAAAACAGGACAGTTGGCAACCCTAAGCATGTATGTAAAAATAAAAAAATAGTTCCTGTTTATGGATCTTTTATACAACCCCAACTGAATGAACTCATGTCAAAAAAAAAGGGGGGGGGGTAAATTCCTTTAAATAAATACACATTATACATGTTATAGTAGAGCAAATTAGAGAAAATTGTATTGATTGGCTGTTTCTCTTGCACCTTTATAAATACAACCTGTTGGTAGTTAAGGAGCGAATTTCTCCCGCAAATTTCCAGTGAAATTTAAAAACAGTGAAAAAAATTGCATAGCTCGAATTTTGATGCACGCGTCAATTTTGACGCCAGTGTTAAAATCAATGGGCATCTGAATAGTGTTGACGCAATTGACTTTTTCGACGCAGGTCCAGATTTTTTTGACGCTGGTGGTGAAAATTCGCCACAAATTTGCCACAAATATTTATAGAATGCCCCAGTCGCAAATTGTAGTTCTTCCCACTTCCTTGTGGCATGAAATTCAAATCCCAGTTACCTGCAGCACCTCTGTGTTACAGCAGGACTAACTACATATTTAGCATCTGTTAATACACTTCTTTCTTACCTGTTCTTTATGTATCTGTGGCCCTCAGCAAAATATTTTAGGACCATCTTCTTCTGCTTATACTTTGATAGGTTGGTAGGTACTTTGATTGTACCTTTTATTGGCTGTATATTAGGGACGCTCCAGCATTAGCGCATTAATCAAAGAAGTGCTGCAGTATACGGACATCCCACAGACTGTTGTTTTACCCCCAGTCACTGGAGGGCGACAATTCATATTAAATGTCTCTGCTGTTTTACATACTTCCTGTACTGTATAGGATAAAAGCAGCCATAGAGCATTCTGTATTCCCTGCACCCAATCAAAAAAGTGCTTTATATTCCCATCACTTAAAATTCTAGATTAAACAGACTGGATGTGTTTTGCCTGTGGATAATGTGGTCATCGAGCTGATGGCTGTAGTTAATGACACATTCATTCTAGAACAGGCATGGAGCGGTTTGTAGAAATGGTGACAACCCAAGGTCTAACCATTAAGGTTTCCACCTGGTCTGTATTTCACCGACCTGGCTGGTAAAAATGATGGTTGATCCCAATGTTATAAAAAAAAATGTAAATACTGTATATAGGAAGGCTGGTATTTTTTTCCAGAAAAGGTAAAGATAAGGGAAGCAAACCAAGCAGTATTCTCATTAATGAGCAAATTCAATATATAAAATAGGTCAATTTCCAGTGTTTTAAGCCATTATTTAAGGCTGGAATGATATTCCTTGGAAATGTGGCACTTCTCACCGTTTTACATACACTTGGCTATGCCCTCAATTCAGTGATCACTGCCAGTTTGCCCCAAACCCCCATGTCACACTTCCAATCCAGCTTGCCCTTCCACCTACTTGGTAACTTGCTCCCCCCAATTAAATTTTCTATAAAAATGTGGCAGTGAATTCTATGCCAGTAGGGGCACAACACAGTATAATTAGGGTACAAATTCATCTCTTTCCATTCTGGGTTATTAAATATCCTATGATTAGCTCCTAGAATTACATGACATGGCACCAAACACATGCCCTACTGAGTGAATTGTGTACCAGGGACAAAGTGACAGTTACCAGGATGGGTGCAAAGTAGGGGAGATACAATATTTTGCTGGGCACCCAGTAGGGGGGGAAATGTAAAGACAAATGAAATACAAAGAACAAAATATACTGTGTAAGAGTTATAGGAAATTATACTACAGTATATAGTCCTGATTTAGGGAGGATGGTGCTGAATTATATACGCCAAAAAAGGATTCTGTGAGTTGTAGTTCAACAACTGTAAATTTCCCTTCCAAGATTACAACCCATTTTAAATAAGGGTGCATTATTTCTAATAAATGCATATTTTTCAGTTTGTAAGGGTATTTTTAATAAATGCTCAAGTTTCAGTTGATAGAAGGGACCTCATAGTTTAAAACAGAACACCACTAAACAACATGTATATAGTGAATAATATATCCCCTATGGTAAAATATTATTATACGGGTATGTGATCCGTTATCCAGAAAGCTCTGAATTATGGGAAGGCCATCTTCCAAAGACTCCATTTTATCCAAAATTGTTTAAAAATTGTTTCCTTTTTCTTTGTAATAATAATAAAACAGTACCATGTACTTGATGCAAACTAAGATTTAATTAATCCTTTTTTTGGGGAGGGGGAAAATAATTCTATTAGGGTTAATTAATATTTAAATGTTTTTTTTAGTAGTCTTAAGGTATGAAGAAAAAAATTACGGAAATACCCATTATTTGGAAAACCCTAGGTCTCGAGCATTCTGGATAACAGGTCCCATATTTGAAGTCACAGAGGAGTTCCATGACCACATAAAGGCCAAAGGTCGAGTGTATTATTACAGGTCCTGGAATGCCTCGTGACTTTTCATATCCAAATACTTTACTATAGGGAGTACATTATTTATCATAATACACAGAAATCACCGATTATAACTGATGACATCACCAAGCACTATATATATATATATATATATATATATATATATATATATATATATATATATATATATACTGTATATATATATATTGTATTGTAAAATAATATAATATATAATATATTGTAAAATATAGGGCTGCTAAAAGTCACCAAGAAGTTTCCCTGACCATATAAGGGTACAAGGGTGAAGGCCGAGTGCTTTTATACAGGTCATGGAACACCTAGGTGACTTCTAATACCCTCACAGTTTACAGCAGGGGGCATATTATTTATGGTAATACACAAGTTTCAGTGACAGAAATGACATCACTTAGCACTGATTATAACCGATGACATCACTAAGCACCGTTTATAAGGATATCATTTACAGGACAGTCATGGCTCTTGTGTATTATACGATCGTCAGGTTATCATTTTGTTGTGTTTATTAAATAGCTTGGCCAGTTAGTCTGTCTAATATGCTCTCGGCTGTGTGTGAGTCAGAGTGTAGAGTGTGTTCCCACACATATCATGCTCAGTGCCTGTCCCACATTGTGGGTGTGTTTACAGACAGCCTGTGTGCTCAGAACTATTCTGCTTGTGCATATATATATATATATATATATATATATATATATATGTGTGTGTGAATTGAGGGGATCTCCAGAGTGATTTTGCGGCTGTACATCCACAAGCTGCAGCCTCCTAGTCAGATCGCAGCTCTCCCTCCCTCTCTTTGGCTGCTGCTGCCTGCACTCTACCTCTCGCCCTGTCTCTCTTCCGCTCTCTCTCTCTCGCCCTCTTACTGTGAGCTGCTGATTATTGTTATTATTCACTCTCGCTCTCTCTCTCTCTATTGCATTGCTACTGACAAGCATTTGCCTGCGGGGGTGGTTTTCATCAACTCTAGTCTATTGTCAGCAAAGGAAATTGCAAGAGAACGGCAGCAGCAGTGGCAGCAACAGCAGCAGCAGCAGAAACCCTTCTCTTCTTCATCAGCAACAGCAGTAGCAGCAACATCTTGGAATTGCCTTGCCTGGAAACAGAGACATCTATCTGGCTCTATTTTTATCTTATTTTTTTAAATATTTCATTAAATATTGAACTGGGGGGTAAAAAGGGCTGCTTTCCCAGGGATTTATTTCATGGGGATGTGTTCAAGGCAAGAGAGGATTCAGAAAGATATTGACATTGTAATCCAAAAGTGCAAGGCGGAAAAGGACTGCCTGTTTTCAGGTGAGTTACCCCAGCTTTTTATTTGGGGTTGGGGGGGAATGGGAAATGGGGACAGATAGGTGGGCCGAGGCTTGCTGAGAAACTTAAGCTGTCCCTCTTAATATTCAAGTATTGTTCTTATGTACAACAGTAAAGCACATTGGACACCAAATATTGTTTATTAAGAGAGCATTTTGATAGGGGTAGATGAACAGGTGGAAGGCACCAAATGCCGTCCCATAGTAAAACCAGGTAGGGGTATTGTAGCATGGGGAATATGCACTGAAATGACAATATGTCAATATGGGAAGCATTGGAATATATATTTGTCCCTGCTGAGATCGGATAAATAGATATATAAGCCTGAGATGTCTAATTGCTGCTGTTGAACTACAGCTCCCAGCATCCATGGACAGCCAAAGGTTATTAATGGATGCTGGGATCAGTAGTTCAACCGGGGTCATGGGTTGGAAACCCTCTAGGGTGCTGAGGGCTTAGGAAATGTTTAACTGGCCTCATACGATCCCCCTTCCTCCATCATGCTTGCCTTTGCGTAGTGGTTGCAGTAGATGGGAAGGGGGAAGCTATGCCGGTGGATTCTCCCTTTTGTACATTGGGTTCTTCAGTGAGACTACTGGTCAGCTGTGCCGCTGCATCCACTGGCAAATGAAATCCCTCCGGTTGCCATGGCATCCTTGCACTTGTTGAAACGGGGGTTTTCCTGCAGCTTCAATGTCCAGAACCTGCTGACATCATCACTAGGGAAACGGGGAGGGTGGGTGTAAGACTGGGGAGAGGCCACACAATACCCTGTCATCTAATAATTTATTTTATTTCCCTAGATTTCAGATACTCGGACTCCACATTCACCTTTACTTTCCTAGGCGGCTCCAAAAGGTATTTTCCCTTTAAACGAGTTCCTCCATGTTATGCATTTGGTTGTGTTGCCATGGTGCTAGTTCTTCTCAGGTTGCTGCGTGAAAGCAAAACAAGGGATATGTTAAGCTAATTGTATTAACCACTCAAGCTGTCCAAGGTAATGTCAAGGATAGGAATACTGCTCAGTCCACATCATATTTTGCCTAAGGAACTTCTTAATAATTATCTTTATTTAACACTTGTTTTTTAGCTTGTGTGGTAGGCCAAAACTATTTTCAAAGCAAGATTTTGAAATACAGTAGCATCAAGGGAGTGTGGCTGTGGGATAGCAGGTATAGTACGAAGAGATGGTGCCTATAGTAACAGTGGATAATAGTCTCTGGGAAGGGAGTGTGACTGTGGGATAGCAGGTATAGTAGGGAGAGATGGTGCCTATAGTAACAGTGGGATAATAGTCTCTGGGAAGGGAGTGTGACTGTGGGATAGCAGGTATAGTACGAAGAGATGGTACCTATAGTAACAGTGGATAATAGTCTCTGGGAAGGGAGTGTGACTGTGGGATAACAGGTATAGTAGGGAGAGATGGTGCCTATAGTAACAGTGGGATAATAGTCTCTGGGAAGGGAGTGTGACTGTGGGATAGCAGGTATAGTAGGGAGAGATGGTGCCTATAGTAACAGTGGATAATAGTCTCTGGGAAGGGACTGTGACTGTGGGATAGCAGGTATAGTAGGAAGAGATGGTGTCTATAGTAACAGTGGATAATAGTCTCTGGGAAGGGAGTGTGACTGTGGGATAGCAGGTATAGTAGGGAGAGATGGTACCTATAGTAACAGTGGGATAATAGTCTCTGGGAAGGGAGTGTGACTGTGGGATAGCAGGTATAGTAGGGAGAGATGGTGCCTATAGTAACAGTGGGATAATAGTCTCTGGGAAGGGAGTGTGGCTGTGGGATAGCAGGTATAGTAGGGAGAGATGGTGCCTATAGTAACAGTGGGATAATAGTCTCTGGAAAGGGAGTGTGACTGTGGGATAGCAGGTATAATAGGAAGAGATGGTGTCTATAGTAACAGTGGATAATAGTCTCTGGGAAGGGAGTGTGACTGTGGGATAGCAGGTATAGTAGGGAGAGATGGTGTCTATAGTAACAGTGGATAATAGTCTCTGGGAAGGGAGTGTGACTGTGGGATAGCAGGTATAGTAGGGAGAGATGGTGTCTATAGTAACAGTGGATAATAGTCTCTGGGAAGGGAGTGTGACTGTGGGATAGCAGGTATAGTAGGGAGAGATGGTGCCTATAGTAACAGTGGGATAATAGTCTCTGGGAAGGGAGTGTGACTGTGGGATAGCAGGTATAGTAGGGAGAGATGGTGTCTATAGTAACAGTGGATAATAGTCTCTGGGAAGGGAGTGTGACTGTGGGATAGCAGGTATAGTAGGGAGAGATGGTGTCTATAGTAACAGTGGATAATAGTCTCTGGGAAGGGAGTGTGACTGTGGGATAGCAGGTATAGTAGGGAGAGATGGTGCCTATAGTAACAGTGGGATAATAGTCTCTGGGAAGGGAGTGTGACTGTGGGATAGCAGGTATAGTAGGGAGAGATGCTGTCTATAGTAACAGTGGATAATAGTCTCTGGGAAGGGACTGTGACTGTGGGATAGCAGGTATAGTAGGAAGAGATGGTGTCTATAGTAACAGTGGATAATAGTCTCTGGGAAGGGAGTGTGACTGTGGGATAGCAGGTATAGTAGGGAGAGATGGTACCTATAGTAACAGTGGGATAATAGTCTCTGGGAAGGGAGTGTGACTGTGGGATAGCAGGTATAGTAGGGAGAGATGGTGCCTATAGTAACAGTGGGATAATAGTCTCTGGGAAGGGAGTGTGGCTGTGGGATAGCAGGTATAGTAGGGAGAGATGGTGCCTATAGTAACAGTGGGATAATAGTCTCTGGGAAGGGAGTGTAGCTGTGGGATAGCAGGTATAGTAGGGAGAGATGGTGCCTATAGTAACAGTGGGATAATAGTCTCTGGAAAGGGACTGTGACTGTGGGATAGCAGGTATAGTAGGGAGAGATGGTGCCTATAGTAACAGTGGGATAATAGTCTCTGGGAAGGGAGTGTGACTGTGGGATAGCAGGTATAGTAGGGAGAGATGGTGCCTATAGTAACAGTGGATAATAGTCTCTGGGAAGGGAGTGTGACTGTGGGATAGCAGGTATAGTAGGGAGAGATGGTGTCTATAGTAACAGTGGATAATAGTCTCTGGGAAGGGAGTGTGACTGTGGGATAGCAAGTATAGTAGGAAGCAGGTCCGGACTGAGAATTAAAATAGGCCCTGGTATTTCAGGTACACAGATGCCCAATCAGCCCACATAGAGGCCCAAACAGCCCCCACCAGCCCACTAAATACTGACTTTCTATGGGACCTTATACAGCCCCTCTGGCATTTGCCAGAACCCACAGATTGCCAGTCCGGGCCTGGTAGGAAGAGATGGTGTCTATAGTAACAGTGGATAATCGTCTCTGGGAAGGGAGTGTGGCTGTGGGATAGCAGGTATAGTAGGAAGAGATGGTGTCTATAGTAACAGTGGATAATAGTCTCTGGGAAGGGACTGTGGGATAGCAGGTATAGTAGGAAGAGATGGTGTCTATAGTAACAGTGGGATAATAGTCTCTGGGAAGGGAGTGTGACTGTGGGATAGCAGGTATAGTAGGAAGAGATGGTGTCTATAGTAACAGTGGATAATAGTCTCTGGGAAGGGAGTGTGACTGTGGGATAGCAGGTATAGTAGGAAGAGATGGTGTCTATAGTAACAGTGGATAATAGTCTCTCTGGGAAGGGAGTGTGGCTGTGGGATAGCAGGTATAGTACGAAGAGATGGTGCCTATAGTAACAGTGGGATAATAGTCTCTGGGAAGGGACTGTGACTGTGGGATAGCAGGTATAGTAGGGAGAGATGGTGCCTGTAGTAACATTGGGATAATAGTCTCTGGGAAGGGAGTGTGGCTGTAGGATAGCAGGTATAGTAGGGAGAGATGGTGCCTATAGTAACAGTGGGATAATAGTCTCTGGGAAGGGAGTGTGACTGTGGGATAGCAGGTATAGTAGGGAGAGATGGTGCCTATAGTAACAGTGGATAATAGTCTCTGGGAAGGGAGTGTGACTGTGGGATAGCAGGTATAGTAGGGAGAGATGGTGCCTGTAGTAGCAGTGGAAATACTGTAGAAGCCTCTTATAAATGAATATGAATATTAGATATACTAGCAACTGAAAGACTATAGTTTGGATCGTTTCCATAAATAACAGGATCCTGCAGTGTATGCTTTGTCTTTCTGTAGGCCCCACACCAACAAATAAAACCTTGCCTAGCAACCAGATTATATATGAGCACAGACTGACAGGTGTCATATTTACAGTGGGGTGTATTTTTGCACCACGCTGGTCTCAGGCACAAATCATTGCAGTTACACAATGGATTGTGCCCTTTTATGTGTGCAATGTAGTTCATAGCCAGTACATGGGCATCCACTGGCACGGCCCTACTTATCTTGTTACTGACAAAGCACAAGGCAGGAATACAAAAGGAGGAAAAGGGATCCCTGTACTTACCTTACTTGCTAGCATAGGGTGGCACAAGGCACATAGTGCAGCTGACTTTATCCATGGGTGCAGGCAAGTCTGAGAACTGGGGGGTGAGGGTCACCTGCTTTAGGCACAAGGCCCATATGCACCCCTGAGATCAACTGCAACATTGCTTAGATTATGTCACTCTAGAACATGCTACAATTGTATTTAAGATATAAAATCTAATAAATCCAAATCGGTTTGGAAGGGTTAACAACTGTGTTTGTAAAGAGGTTCGAGGCATCTGAGGCTGCACAATCGATAGAGAATCATTTAGACCTCTGCCATTATGACGCACTTGAGTCACAGGCTTGAATGCACCTATATGCATGAGCTAATTGATTCCACTCTATTCTGCACCAACAAGTATTCAGAGCTGGGTTTTAAAGCCTAGATGTTCCATATTTATGTGTTTAGCTCAAATTCAAAATGAAATGCACAAAAATGCATGCCATAAAATTTGAATATGGATGCAAAATATCGTTTTGATGGATTCAGATTGCATTTCAATTTATATACATTCGAATTTACTGTATAAGAACCCTTAGGGTCCCATGATTTGGTAAAATCCAGTTACCTAATGATGCTGTATTGTATCACAATATTATTTTTTACCTGTATTATGTACAGAACTCTGGAAAAAAGCAAAATGCTTTTGAATTGTACAAAGTGATGCCTCTTAATTTCAGAGAGCAGGCGCCCAATTAGTACTGACCTTTCCTTGTTTTTGCTGGGAACCCCACGGGAGAGTGGAGCATTTATGTTTCTTATTGTGGGAATACAAGGGGCAAGACAAAGTGGGATAAATGAAATAGAGTCATGACAAGGCCTAACAGGAAGCATGTACTTTGCACTTTTGACAGTCAGGATTAAATACTTGCACTAAACAAGAAGGAATCCAATAGGCTGGTTCTGTTTCCGATAAGGATTAATTAAATCTTAGTTGGGATCAAGTACAAGGTACTGTTTTATTATTACAGAGAAATAGGAAATAATTAAAAAAAATTAGATTGTTTGGATAAAATTAAGTCTATGGGAGACATCCCATAATTCAAACCTTTCTGGATAACGGGTTTCCAGATAACAGATCCAATACCTGTAATAGGAAGGAATTCTCCAAAGAATCCAACATTTAAGGTTAATGCAAATGAGCAATTCAGCATCTCTAGCATCATAATAAATGTTTTCTATTTCAATAATGAAGCCAAGGTTTTATGCTGTGATTTTAATCCATCGATCGAACGATTTTTCTTCGACCCAAAAAAGCTACCAAAGGCTATGAACTTCCCCATAGGCTAACGCTGACTTCGGTAGCTTTTAGGTGGCAAACTAGGGGGTCGAAGTTTTTTCTTAAAGAGACAGTACTTCGACTATCGAATGGTCAAATAGTCTAACAATTTTTAGTTCGAAACGTTCGAATTGAAGTCGAAGTAGCCCATTCGATGGTCGAAGTAGCCAAATAAACCATTCGAAATTCGAAGTTTTTTTCCTCTATTCCTTCTCTCGAGCTAAGTAAATGGGCCCCTTAGAGTTGTCACCTTTTTCTGGAAATAAAATACTGGCCTATATTTATAATAAAGACTTAAAGGGATAATGTCATGGGAAAACATGTTTTTTTCAAAATGCATCAGTTACTAGAGCTGCTCCAGCAGAATTCTGCACTGAAATCCATTTTTCAAAAGAACAAACTGATTTTTTTTTATATTTTATTTTGAAATCTGACATGGGTTTAGACATCTTGTCAGTTTCCCAGGTGCCCTCTAGTTATGTGACTTGTGCTCTGATAAACTTCAGTCACTCTTTACTGCTGTACTGCAAGTTGGAGCGGAAAAAAACCCACCAAGACAAATTAAACTTTAAAATTGTAAAGCCTTTATTAAGAAATAACTTACCAAAACTCTGCTTCTGCTCCTCTTTAGAAAAGGCGTCATAGTAATTGATTCCGCTTGATTTCTCCTCCCTGGCTATCTCCTATAAGGAAGCAAGGGAGGAGAAATCGAGCGCCGCACAATGGATCACCCGGTCACTTTCTGAGATTTTAAAGTTTAGGCAACAAATTTAGCAAGGTTCCAGTATTGGCCTGTTGGTCATTCTGGGGTAGAATAGGGAGAACATTTTCCATTAGGCCCAAGCAAAAGAAGTGAAACGTATGTCTTTGTTTAAATTGTGGCCAGAAGCAGCACAGAGGGGCTTTACGTGCTAGTATAGTTATATTTTGTGTGTGGCATCTCATCGATGGAACTATTTTCCAGCAAGAACAGGTTTGACTTTGCACAGGCACCTGGTTAGCCAGAATTTATATGAACTTGCAGAAGATTATAGAATGTACGGATGTGCTGGTTTTCTTGTAAGGTTTTCAATAATAAAACATAAAAACCCTTCGATGCATTTGTAATTTAATAAACAATGTTTCTTTCAGAATCAGACTTTATGGTATTGACTTGGAGTTATAGAGAGCAGGTGTTTCCAAAAAAGCAGCAGAACAAACATAAAATGATTTTCTGAAGCACAGTAGGATAATAACCACGCTCTAACTTCACTCCGGATATCAATAAGGTCATAACTAGAGCACAGCTGCTATGCTTAAAGCACTCTTAGATTGTTTATAATAAACAACAAACTGTATAACATACTTGCAAATACTTGTATGAGTAAACCCTACAGAGCAGGAATACATGGGCTGTCTTATGCGCTACTTACTGATGGGCTCACACGCTGCATGGTTAAGTACTAAGTCATTTTTCATTTGACATGGACAAAGCCCAGACTACTTTCTTTTATTATCAAAATGATAGAAAAAGGTCAGTGCATCCACATTACTGGAAATCAGGACTAATGATTGGGTTGTTTATCATCAAACCATGTTCATTTGTCTACTTTCACACACAACACAAGGGATGTGTTAATTGTCATTTATGGGAGATCTTAAACATAGAAAGTATAATGCAGATATATTTTGGTCCCCTTGCAAAGAACAGTGGCTGCTTTTTTTTTACTGCAGTTTCAATGTAACACAATATAACAATAGATGAGGTTGAGAAAAAACTTGCATTCAACACCAACACAAGATTTTTGTGTAGGCGAAAGTAGCCAAATGGATCTGTTAACTGATCCAGAGGAAGGTGAATTGAATTGATACAATAGTTGCTAATAGAAATATTTAAACCAAATTTAGCAAATTGTAACCGTTCAGAATTTGCTCCTGGATCACTGAGCAGCCACAATGAAACCCCCTGTAACAATCTTACCTGGTGGCCTAGTGGGTGGACGACAGGGACGCCTGCTGTCCCCTCGGCGGGGAAGCCCGTTGCGTCGCTATGTAAGACCGCGCCATCCTGCTACTTCAGCGCCGGTTCCTTAGGGCGCGTGCAGTGCGCCTCTTCGAAAGGTGCAGAAATTTGCCACGAAATTTGAACACTATTTAGGGCTCATTAGGGCTGTGGGACCTTGCCCATTACTGGTTTATCCTGTGGTGCTTTGAGCTTCTGATCCTGATTCCTTGTTGTGACCCTGCTTGGCTATTGGCAATTCTGAACTCTTGTATCCTGACCCTTGCCTGAAATCCGACTACCTCTTCTGCTTAATCCCTCTGATTGATCTCCTGGTTTTGACCCTTGCCTGCCTGACTTTGTTTGTTCTTTGCCTGCCCCGACCCGGCCTGATTTGACTACGATTCTGTCTATGCCTTGTACCACAACCTTCTGCCCAAAGACTTTGCATTCAGTTGTGCCCTTTGCCTGTCCAGAACTCCTCACCTTGCACCTCTCGTTATAAGACCTGTCGGCATCTGAGTAGCTAAGGGCTCTTCCCGAGGCCTAAGGCGGCTGCTACAGGCAGAAGCATGAGACGAGACCAGGGTGCTTGGCATCTGTTCTGTATTTAGGGTGCCAAATTTGACACCCCCAGAGACACGAAACTTCAATTTTAGGAAAACAGCAAAAAGTAAAAGATGGAAAGCAATTGAAAAAAAGATTTTGGTTTTGGTGAACAATCTGAAAATAACTCAACTGAAAAAAGTGTTTGGAAGGTGAACAACCCCTTTAAGGAAACGGTCACCAATATCCAATCACAATAGTTCCATTGAGCTATTCATGTAGGTGTTGGCTGAAAGTGAGATCTGGTCACAATGGTTCCATAACAGCAGCATGATGCATCACACCTTCAGCTAATACCTACCTGTATAGATCAGTGGAACTACCATTGGCCATTGATGGTATTTATTTTTTGTGCAATGTAAAAATTAAATTATCCCACATACCAGACAAGCAGTGGAGGATTAGCAGCTGCTTTGTCTCTTGGCCCTGATCCCAAGCAGCACCCCTTGCCCCTCCCCCAGACATGCTCAAATAGACACATTGGTCAGTCAGAGGATTTTAATTTTTTTATTCTTAAAATTTTAAATTTTTTAGGCAAACAGGTTTGGGGAGGCTTAGCCTCCCTTAGCCTTAATGAAAATCCGCCTATGTTTGAATCCCCTCCAGTGGAAACCTCTCAGGGAAGAAAATAGCCCGAGTCTCTTTCTAGTCATCTTCAGTGTTCTAACTTCCCATTACTTCTCCTCGGTGGAGCAGAAGATCCTCTTCCTAAACTGGCCTGTGTATCTCACAATCTCCTTGGATTGTGCTATGATAAGACTGAATATAGAAATGGAGAGGGGTTGCACACTCAATGAGACTTAGTAGACAAAGGTGGTATTAAAAAAAAAAATGTATTTTATAGTAAATGGCAAAAACATTTTTTTTTTACATCAGACAGGCTGGTATATCAAATACAACAGTATTAGCAGAAATATATAAATACCACCAAGTAACAAGATCAAGGCAAAAAGAGACAAACCACAGGGAAATAAAATGAGAACACCCCAATGTTTCAGCACTAAAGCCTTTGTCAAGGGGAATTCTATGATAAAACTGACTTCCACTACCTCATTATCTCATTCACTGGGTTCCTGGCACTTTCCTTATGCAGAGCATTAATGTTGGTGCCGGGCCAGGTATTTACAAATATACAACAGTATTTAAAGGCTGGGCAACCAATCAACAAGCCTTTAAATACTGTTGTATGTTGTAAATACTCAAGCTTATGATTTACGGGCCGATTCACTAACATCGAGGGAAGGATTCAAAGTATAAAAACTTAGACTTTCGAGTAGTTTTTTGTGCTCCTCGACTATCGAATTGGCGTAAATTCGCCTGAGTAGAATGATTCGAATAGATCGAGCGCAAAAACGCTGCGACTATTCGCCCATTCGATAGTCGAAGTACTGTCTCTTTTAAAAATATTTTGACTGCCTACTTCGCCACCTAAAACCTACCGAATTGCTTTAAAAGCCTATGGGAAAGTCCCATAGGCTTGTTTTCTAAGTTTTTGATTGAATAAAAAGGCATTCGATCGAATGAAAATCCTTTGATCGAATGAAAATCCTTCGAGCGAATATTCAATCAAGCGCCTATTCGCCTGTCGAATATTCACCAATTTGACTATTCGCCAGCGCGGAAATTCACCCGAATTGCCTATTCGATTTTATTTGATTCTATTCCCCAGTCGAATTTCGAGGGTTTTAACCCCTCGATATTCGACCCTTGATGAATTTGCCCCTAAGTGTCAGACCAACAAAACGTTGGTCTGATCTATCCGTGAGTTACCAGTGTGCCCAGCACCAACATTTATTCTCTGCATACGGATTGTCTGCTCCTTTGAGCTGAGGGCCTGGGGCTGGAGCACCTGGGCCATGTTTCTACTTTGGTGAGTTATTCTACGGCATCGGATTTGATTTATTCTTAAAAATGCTTTTGGTTCAGACTATTGTCTTTCCTGGCACTTTCCTAACATGTTTGGTCACCTTAGGGCTTAAAATTTCATACTAGAGCCTTATTCTCCAGGCTCCCAGCACATCCACCCCTTGTACTTGGCAGAAACCAAACATAGTGAGCCGCGTACTCCTCCCCACTTATAAAAAGTTGCAGAACTTCCTGCAAAACATTTAGGCCAATGGTAAGCCTCCCTCCCATAGAGCATAGACACAAGACTTCCCGGGGAGGATTGATCCTTTGGGTCCCCTACATTAGTGTTTTTTTTAGATGTCCACCTTCCTGTTAAACTTGCTGCACTCTTAACAGTATTGGATGATTTAACACCTCTGAATAATAAAAACACTACATGCCATACATAACAATGGCCTGGGATTGTGTGGTTCCAATTTGCTTAAAAAAAAGTTAAAATACCCCAAAACCTGACACTTTGCCCCCAAGGCTCCCTCTTCATTCTAAGGTAGAGTCTAATTCTCTGCACTCAACTGTCTGTCACAACTACAGTATTCATCTATTTACTGTAGCTTTGAAAGTCAGCCCAACCCAATGGCAGTGCACAGGAGATACAAACTGACAAACAAACTGACTATAAACTGACTATAAAGGTAGGACCAAGGCAAACAAATAACATAATGTATTTACAAAAAGGCTCAATTTCAGTTTTTTTAGACCCTCTCCTATTCATCTATCAAGCTGACTTTTAACCTACTTCCTGCTTGCTAGTTAAATTAAACCAGACAGCATTTAAAATTATAGTGGACCTGTCACCCAGACACAAAAAGCTATGTTAAAGTATGATAAAAGTCCTTTTCAAATTAAACATGAAATCCAATTTCTAGTTTTTATTAAAGCATTCATAGGTGTTGTAAGCTCATTTAAATATCTCAGCTGTCAATCAAATATTGTCTACCCCTCCTCTATGCCCTGGGCATAGAGGCGGGGCAGACAATTACTTTCACTTTCCATTCAGCACTTCCTACATGTCACTGCTCTCCCACATTCCCTCATTCTCTTCACCATTTAATTGTGTAGCCAGGGCACGGGGATGGACATCAGCTCCCCCATTCTGGAGCACAAACAAGATTCTGAGATGATACAAGGCTTGTCTTAATAACAGTGTCCACTAAATGCCTCCTGCCTGCTTGTTATAATTATGAATTCCCAGACTGAAGGAAACAAGATTCAAATCATTTATATTGTGTAATTAAAGTTCATTTTGCTTGATTGATGTGATAAAATAGGATTATAAATATTTTTTTTTTGGGTGACGAGTCCCCTTTAAGAATTTTGGAGATATAGAACAAAAATTTAATTATTTGAACCAGAAAGACTGATTGCAGAATGCCTTTGAATATTCAAAGCTAATCTTAACGTGAATTAGGCTTTTTGCAAGAAAAAATAACTAATTTCCCTTAGGGCCTGTAAACGCTATATTGAAATATTAAGACTCAAGGAAAAATAATCTGTGATAGTATATTTTTAATGTATGTGTAACTATTTATATAGTGCTACCAGGATATGTATTACAGCTACCCAAAACCGCAATCTACTGGTGATTTAAGATTTCGTTTTACAGTAGGGTTTTAATGTAAAAGAAAGTGCCCAGGTCTAGTAACCCATGGCAACTAATCAAATGTTTGTTTTCAAGCACCTGAATAGTGTAACTAGGGCTTACTAGAAATGTAGCACACATTTTACCTTTTTTTGTTACATTACTCTCACAGTGTTTATTAATAAATGTTCATTTTTGCCTCAGTCAAAACAATATTGTTGGGATTTATAGTCTTTTGTTGAGATCTTTATGTGTTTTGTCTCATGTCTTTTTATACCTCCATACCTAATGGGTGGCTGGCTTTAGGGTTATGTACTACATTAAGGGGCCCATTTATTAAACCTCAGTTTTTTCTGGTTGAGGTTTTTAGGGGGGGAAAAAAAACTAAAGTTTTTAGAGATTTATTATATCCCAAAGCTGCTAAAAATCTGAATCCAAAAATACTCCCTCTCAAACCTTTTGAGGTCATGTAAACGTCAATGGAAGATGTCCCTGAAGTTGTTTTCTGACATCATGATCTGCGCTGGATAATCCGAAAAATTCTGGGTTTTCGTCCGATAACCTGAAAAAGTCAAGTTTTCACAGTGGCAACTCGATAAGTTTTCAGAGCATCGGTCATGTGATTCGAATTGACGATTTTTGTCGTATTGTTTTGTCGCTAGAAGGGAGTTTGGATGGATTTTTTTTCATAAAAAAATTATATTAATTTAAGTTTTAGTAAAAGTGCCCTAGGAGTAAATGCTTGGCCAACTCCTGACACAGCTGATTGCTGCACCTACACCAAGGGGGTTATTTACTAAACTCGGAATGCAAAAATCATGAAAAATTTGAATTTTTCAGAATTTATTAAACTCAGAGGATGGAAAATTCTGAATCTGAAAATCCGGCATCTCAGGCCTGTTGAGGTTGCATATAGAGAATAGGAGAAAGAAAAGTCCCGATGATTTTTTGATATGCGCTGGGTTTTCTGCAATACCCCAAAGTTTTCAGCAAAAAGCATAAGAAATCTGAGTTTTCGGGCGGAAAAAAAAACGTGAAAACGGATGAAAAATCTGAAAAAATTTGGAAAACCTGATTTTTTTCCCACAAAGCTAATTTTCAAGAAAATGTAATAATCAATAGGTATAAAAAACCCGAGCGGATTTGATCAGAATTTGTAGCAGAAGATATTGAGGTAAATGCGGACTTTGATAAATAACCCCCCAAGTGGATCAAAGCCATTTAAGAACAACTTTGGCTGTGCCAGGAGATTGTCAAGGACATGATTCTAACGACCATGTTCCTAATGTAAAACAAATACCCCCCTGCTGCCAGCCACTTGCATCCACTAGGAATTAAAAGAGGGGCACAGGCCTTTACTTGACATCTGCTTTGACATTCTAAAATTATGTTTGTGCTACATATGCTACAGTATAAGGCTGCTAAATGCAAAATAAATAAAAGGAGTAAAGTTTGCTCAGAACCCTGCAAACATTTGATCAGTAAATGCTACCAGCTGATCAGTTTCTGTTGGCGACTCTATCTATTGTAAACTTTATGATATCAACGCTTGGGCTTCATTTACAAAGTATGAGGCAGGGTGAAAGTGCAAAAAATATATACAAAGCTGTGTCTTTTGCTCTTTGCATCCTACACTTAAGTTTGTACCATAAGGAGCAGGTCTTTGCAGTCAAGGTTGAAACACAAATACCTGCACCTTTCCCATGGATACAAGTCTATATTCATGAGGGGTAGGCTGGGGTGGAACATCCCTTGTATGCACCCTAACCTGCAAGCTATTCAGACATGCCACAAAGGGAGCACCTCTATTAAAGCAACATTTAGGGAGTTGTTTATCCAACTTTTTCTGATTATTTAATTAAAAAAAGTCTCACCAAACTAACCAAAGCTGGATTTAATCAGATTGAGGATAAACTTGATAAAATCAAGCAAAAACCCAAATTGTGCATTTTTTTTTTTCAATTTTTTTGCCTAAATTGCTTTATTTTGTTTAGGCTTTTTTCCCCGAAAAGCCTGAATTTTTCAGATTTTTTTCCCGAAATAGTCCGATTTCTGGGCACATTCCAGAGCAGACCACAGAAACTTCCAAATAGGATAGGGACATCTTGCATTGACTTATATAAAACTTCGGCAGGTCTGAGATGGCGGATTTTCAGATTCAGACTTTTTGCAGCCTCAGGTATAGTAAATCTCGAAAAAAAAAATGTCACTAGAAATACGGATTTTATAGTAAAAAAACTCAATTTTTTCTAGTTTTTAACATTTGGACTTTAATAAATAACCTCCTTAGAATAAAAAAGACATACTGTATCTAGGTAAAAATATTTAGCATCAGGGCACCTTGCACCATCAGAGATAGCGATTAGGAGGGAGTGCCTGCGATACCACCGTACACATTCACACAGTATATATAGTATTTTTAAAGCTTATTTTCATTTATTTCCAATGATACCCCCCAATAATAATGTATAGTGATGGGCGAAACTCCCGCGAAAATTAGACGACATCATAATATTTTGGACACGTGTCCGAAAAGTCGCTCGCATCAAAATCACAGAGCGTCAACAATATTCGGTCTACCATTGATTTTAACGCAGGCGACTTTTCGGAGACGCACTCAAAATTGACAATTTTCAAGCTTCACTAATTTTTCGCACATTTTTCGCCTTCTTGTGAATTCCGCAGGAAAATCGCAAATATTTTGGCGAAGCGCAATTGGAGAAATTTGCCCATCACTAATAATGTACTGAAGTTTTTATTTTATTTTGATTCATGAAGCTGATTCACCAGTGTAGTAGTAGAGCCCTCTTAATGACTGCACAGACATATATTATTTACAGGCAGATTCCAGTTCTATTTAGGAACTACATTTATAGATTTTCTCTTCCCACCTTTCTTTGCTGTGCTATTCTTGCAGTTAGTAATACTGCTTTAAAAGGTCAAGAAAATGTGTCACTGCAAAGCATTTCTACATTATCTACATCATTCACGCTTGCTGAGACAGACCGAGGTATCCGAGCACAGCCTGACCCCCCTCTCAAATATAATTAGTTCAAATGAGACTCTCCATAAACCTTCCAGAGTAAAAAATGTATCCCCTAGCCAGTCATTACTAATTCCATTGGGAGGGTGGGTTGGATTGCAGGTGGCCTAACAATTTCTGTATAAAGTTCAATGGAAATCATTGCATTTTGGTGTTACTTGCTTTATTAAAGGTAAACTAATGCTAAAGTAGGGGTAAGTTGGAAATGCTACATTTATGCTATTGGCTTCAAAACCCTTTAGCAAAGAAGCTCAATAATTCTAAAGATGCCCCAGTAGATTTCCATCTTCTTCTACAGTATATAAATAACTATATAAGTTGTATATGCCGATATATATATATATGTAATATAAGTCAGATACAAGCCTGATTAATTCAAATTGACATTACATGGCAGCTCAGAAATCAGTGCATTCTGCATCAGAATGTATTAATCAACCCTGTTAGCTTCTATGGCAGAAATATCTGATTTTCTGCTTGATGATTTCTGAAGATCCCCAACACCAAGGGGCCGATTCACAAAGGGTCGAATATCGAGGGTTAATTAACCCTCGATATTCGACTGGGAATTTAAATCCTTCGAATTCGAATATCGAATTCGAAGGATTTAGCGCTAAAAATTCGATCGATCGATCGAAGGATTTTTCATTCGATCGAACGATTAAATCCCTCGAATCGAACGATTCGAAGGATTTTAATTCAACGATCGAAGGAAAATCCTTCGATCAAAAAATCCCAGGCAAGCCTATGGGGACCTTCCCCATAGACTAACATTGACTTCGGTAGCTTTTAGCTGCCGAAGTAGGGGGTCGAAGTTTTTCTTAAAGGGACAGTACTTCGACTATCGAATGGTCGAATAGTCGAACGATTTTTACTTCTAATCGTTCGAATCGTTCGAATTCGATCGAATTTAACCAATTCGATGGTCGAAGTACCCAAAAAATACTTCGAAATTCGATTTTTTTTTATTCGAACCCTTCACCCGAATTTCGTGAATCGGCCCCTTAGGTTCTTAACAGAAGCCTAGAGCACACTGAGCATGTGCAGCGTCAATGACACTCTACCGATGTCCTAACTTGATCCAAGATGGCGAGCTCCTATGGCCAGATCTATATTGTTATAGGATAGCTAAACCTCTCTGCTGGTACAGTAAGTAGCATTTGTAGTCATTTTTAGGCTTTAGTTATTATTATATTAGACCCCCTTTACATCCCCGAATAGATGCTATTTTGTCCTGGTCCCAGTCAGGCACCCAGTTTTCCTGGAATTAACATTGTTTTGGCTCAGTCCCATGAGAAATGTCAAATTTAAGTTCAACTGTATTCATATTACATATATATAAAGATCCAACATATTCAGCAGTGCTGTCATAAATAAAACAACCAATAACTGTGATGGGCGAATAAATTCGCCTGTCACGAATTTGGGCCGAATTTTTGAAAATTCGCTGGCGAAAGTTTGCCTGTGTCATAAAATTTTTGCAACACACTCACGTTAAAATCGCAGTGCGTCAACACTATTCCTGGCGCGAACTGTGGAAATTCACAGCGAATTCGTGACAGGTGAATTTATTCGCCCATCACTAATCACTAAGCATAACATATGACATCACTAAGTGGCATTTAAGGATATGGGGAGGGTTATTTACTAAAATCAGAATTTATCTCATCATTTTAATAAAGAAACCAGGGCCAAACTCTAATACCCGATGTTACCTTATTTATTATTAAGAAAGCTTGATTTAATCGGTTTGGGAAAAACTAGAAAAAATCTATTGAAAACCCAATTTTTTCAGGATTTTTTTCCCGAATTGCTTGGTTTTTGATTGTTGCCCGAAAAGCCAGAAATGTTTTTTTCGGGCTAATTCTGGCAGAGACCCCAGAAATTTCCAAATAGGATAGGGACCTCTGCCATTGACTTATACACAGCCTCGGCAGGTCTGAGGTGGTGGAATTTCGTATTCAGGCCTATTGCAACATCAGGCTTTAATAAATCTCAAAAAAAAAACCCGAAAAATTTCAGTTTTGCCCCAAAAAGCCCGACCACATTAATTCTGAGTTTAGTAAATAACCCCCCTTAACTGTATGTTTTCGTAAATGATCAAGGATATTATTATTATTATTTAAGGATACTTATATCTTGTACACTACACAGAACACTGTGATAATAATTCATGTGCTCTCCTACTGTGATTCTTGTGAGTTTGTTCAGTTGTACAAACAAGCCCGTGAGTCATTCATTTTCAGGACGATTATTGCCAGTAGAAGGCTCAGCTCAAAAGAAATACATTTCCTGCAAAGCGAAAGTAAAAATAAATCTTTCCTTCTGAAGCTGAAAGGAGACTTTGTGGAATGCAGCGTCTCCTTTTTGTATTTTATGAAAGTGGTAAAGAAGGGCTAAGAGATTAAAGTGACCATTGGATATAACAGTTCAGGTCACTTTTGTCAAAAAAAAATATTTTTTGCTGCAATCTAAAACATTGCATCTTCTTAGGGTTAGTTGACACGAGGAGATTCGGGGAGATTTTGTCGCCTGGCGACTAATCGCCTCGTTTTCTGAGCGACAATCTCCCCGAATTGCGTCAGCGTTTTCCCCATAGGCTATAATGAAAAGTCGCTTGCGCTAATGCACACGTCATAGTCGCCCGAAGTTGCCTCGTGTAAACTATCCCTAAAAGGGGTTGTTCACCTTCCAACACTTTTTTTTAATTCAGTTGTTTTCATATTGTTCATCAGAAATAAAGACTTTTTCAAATTGCTTTCTGTTTTCTATTTGCGACTGTTTTTCTAATGTTAAAGGGGTAACTCACCTTTGAGTTCACTTTAACTATTCTAAACTACGTTTCAATAGGTCTTCATTATTTATTTTTTATAGTTTTTGAATTATTTGCCTTCTTCTATTAAATATTTCCTGCTTTCTAATGGGGGTCATTGACCCCAACACATGCTCTCTAAGACTACAAATGCATTGTTAATGCTACTTTTTATTACCCATTTTTGTCTCAGTCTCTCTCATATTCATATTTCAGTTACTTATTCAAATCAATGCATGGTTGCTAGAGTAATTTGGACCCTAGCAACCAGACTGATGACATTGCAAACTGGAGAGCTGCTGAATAAAAAGGGAAATATTTCAAAAATCGCAAAAACTAAAAAAAAAATGAAATCCGATTGAAAATTGTCTCAGAATATCACTCTATACATCACACTAAGGGGCCGATTCACGAAGGGTCGAATATCGAGGGTTAATTAACCCTCGATATTCGACTGGGAATTTAAATCCTTCGAATTCGAATATCGAATTCGAAGGATTTAGCGCTAAAAATTCGATCGATCGATCGAAGGATTTTTCATTCGATCGAACGATTAAATCCTTCGAATCGAACGATTCGAAGGATTTTAATAAAACGATCGAATGAATATACTTCGATGAAAAAAACTTTAGCAAGCCTATGGGGACCTTCCCCATAGGCTACCATTGAGTTCGGTAGCTTTTAGCTGCCGAACTAGGGGGTCGAATTTTTTTTTAAAGAGACAGTACTTCGACTATCGAATGGTCGAATAGTCGAACGATTTTTAATTCTAATCGTTCGAATCGTTCGAATTCGATCGAATTCGATCGAATTTAACCAATTCGATGGTCGAAGTACCCAAAAAATACTTCGAAATTAGAATTTTTTTTTATTCGAACCCTTCACTCGTGAATCGGCCCCTAAAAGTTAATTTAAAGGTGAACAACCCCTTTAATTTTTCACCTTCTTACTTCTTTCTAAAGCAGCCCTGGGAGGGGGGGTCACCGACCCTGTAAACTGTTTTAAATTGATACATTTAGTTGATACATTTCTTATCATTGTTCCTGCTGAGCAGAATCCCTGAGTTTCATTACAGGCAGTTGTTAGAATTGATACAATAGTTGCTAATATTTCACAGATGCTGCTGAGAAATGGATCAACTAATGGAGCAAAATTGTAACAGTTCAGAATCTGCGCCTGAATTACTGAGCTGCCAGACTGAAACACCAGAGACAGGGACATTCGACTTTAAATTTAGGGGGTTATGTATCCAAGTCCGAATTTATCTCAATATTTTCTGAAAAAAACTCCGTCCAAATCTGCACAGGTTTTTTGGGCTTAATTATTAATACACTTTCCCGGAATTTTGTTTGCGGGAAAAAATCCAAAAAAATTGTGAAAAATCTAATTTTCAGGATTTTTTCTGATTTTTCACCCAGAAACTGAAAATGTTGAAAAAAAAAAAACTAAGAAAACTTCGGGGTATTGCCAAAAACCCTGCGCACATCAAAAAATCCTTGGGACTTCTCCCATTGACTTATATGCAACCTTGACAGGTCTAAGATGCTGGATTTTCCGATTCGGACTTTTCCATTCCCAGGGTTTAATAAATTCCAAAAAAATTGTGATTTTTAAAAGTCTTATTTTATAAAACAAAACGACTTTTTCATGACTTTTGCATTCGGAGTTTAGTAAATAACCCCCTTAGATTTTGGAAAAAATAAAATATGGAAAACAATTGAAAAAAAAAGTCTTTATTAATGTTGAACAATCTGAAAACAACTGAACTGAAAAAGTGATTGGAAGTTGAACAACCCCTTTAACATTTCTACTAAGCCTTATTGAAATGCTGGAGTTTTCAGATACCTTAAATGGGTTGTTCATCTTTAAATGAATTTTTAGTATGATGAAGAAAATGATATTCTGAGACATTTTGCAATTAGTTTTCATTTTTTATAATTTGTGGCTTTTGCGTTTTTTATGTTTTTTTTTCTCCAGTTTGCAATTTCAGCAATTTGGTTGCTAGGATCCAAAATATCCTAGCAACCATGCACTGCTTTAAATGAGAGACTGGAAAGGGAATAGGAGAGGCCTGAATTGAAAGATGAGTAATAAAAAGTAGCAATAACAATCTATTGGTAACCTTTTTGTCGTTTAAGGGGCAGATTTATCAAGGGTCGAATTTCGAAGTAAAAAATACTTTGAATATCGAATTCGAACTTTTTTCATCGAATTTGGGTATTCTGCGGTCGAAGTAAAATCGTTCGATCAAACGATTTTACTTCGACTTCAAAAAACTTAGAAAAATGCTGTAGAAGGTCCCCATAGCATTTCGGCAGGTTTAATTTGGCGAAGTATTGAAGTCGAAGTTTTCTTTAAAGAGACAGTACTTTGATTATCGAATATTCGAATATTCAAACTATTTTACTTCGATCAAATTCGAAGTAAATTCGAAGTAGTAATTACCTGGAATTTCGAATTTTTTTTACTTCGAAAATTCCCTCGAATTCACTTCAACCCTTGATAAATCTGCCCCTAAATGTCAGCGGTCCCCATTTGAAAGCTGGAGAGAATCAGAAGAAGAAGGCAATTCATTCAAAAACAATAAAAAAATAAATAATGAAGGCCAATTGAAAAATTGCTTAGAATTAGAGAGAGTACATTTAAAGTACATTTTTGGGAGTGGATATTAGGCAATATTAAGGAGCAGATGAAAAGAGAAGATGCCTTTCTATACAGATCAATGTTTCTTAAAGGGAAATGAACATTTAAAATAAGCCTCACCACACTGAAATACATTTTCTTAATAAAATCTATTAAAAATTCTGACCCTTTTCTGAAATAATAAAGTTACTCTTCACTCTCCCACTCTCAGCTTCTGTCTCTCTTCATTCTCTCTTCATGAAGGAGTTGGATGTCTGATTTTGAATGACAATTAGATCTAAAATAAATTTTAGGGGGGGGGGGCTGCTTTTGTCTAGAAGATGTAGAAGAAATCCTGCCTCTCTACATGCAGAATTTGAGTTAGAGTTATTTAGTTAAAATCTGACACCCAACTGCTGCATGAAGACAGAATGAAGAGAAACAGATGCTGAGAGAGGAATAGTGAAGAGGAACTTGATTATTTCAGAAACTTTACATCATTTTTAATTGATTATGTTTAAAAAAAACTATTATTTCAGAATGATAAAGCTTATATTACATTTTAAACCTGATGCAAAAGTTCCCCTTTAAAGTGGTTGTACACCTTTAGGTAGCAAAAGAACAGTAGCAATAGAAGAAGAAAAAGGCATCATTGTGCATTCCTAAATTATTTACAGATTTAAAATAAACAAAACAGAAAAAGAATACTAAAGGGGTGGTTCACCTTTAAGTTAACTTTTAGTATGTTATAGAATGGCCAATTCTAAACAACTTTTCAGTTGGTCTTCATTTTTTATAGTTGCCTTCTTCTTCTGACTATTTCCGGCTTTCAAATCGATGTCACTGACCCCATCTAAGAAACAAATGCTCTGTGAGGCTACACATTTATTGTCATTACTACTTATTATTACTCGTCTTTATATTCAGACCCTCTCCTATTCTTATTCCAGTGTCTTATTTAAATCAATGCATCGTTGCTAGGGTAATTTGGGCCCTAGCAACCAGATTGCTGAAATTGCAAACTGGAGAACCGCTGAATAAAAAGCTAAATAACTCAAATACTACAAATAATAAAAAATAAAAAACAATTGCAAATTTTCTCCGAATATCACTCTCTACATCATACTAGGGGGCCGATTCACGAAGGGTCGAATATCGAGGGTTAATTAACCCTCGATATTCGACTGGGAACTAAAATCGTTCGACTTCGAATATCGAAGTCGAACGATTTTGTGCAAATCCTGCGATCGAACGAAAATCCTTCGATCAAAAAATCCCAGGCATGCCTATGGGGACCTTCCCCATAGGCTAACATTGACTTCGGTAGCTTTTAGCTGCTGAAGTAGGGGGTCGAAGTTTTTCTTAAAGGGACAGTACTTCGACTATCGAATGGTCGAATAGTCGAACGATTTTTAATTCTAATCGTTTGAATCGTTCGAATTCGATCGAATTCGATCGAATTTAACCAATTCGATGGTCGAAGTACCCAAAAAATACTTCGAAATTCGAATTTTTTTTTTATTCTAACCCTTCACCCGAATTTCGTGAATCGGCCCCTAAAAGTTCATCAAAAGGTGAACAACCCCTTTAATAACTATGTGACTAGTTCTGGAAATTGTGTATAGGGAAGTCTTTATAATACACAAAAGCCATGAATATGTGGTCATTTATATCCTTATAACAGTGACAAGTGATGTCATCAGTTATAAATGGTGAGTAGTGATGTCATTTCTGTCACATGACTCACTAAAACTTGTGTATTATAATAAATAAAGTTGTTGGAAAATATGAGGATATTAGAAGTAACCTCGGAGTTCCATGACCTCCATAGAACTCCTCGTGACTCATAATATCCTTATATTTTACAATAGGGGGTACTTTATTCATTATATATTGTATATTTATATATGTGTATTTCAGTGCATGGGACATACTGTATACTTGATTTTGGATTTTGACAGAGGCTTTGGCCCCTGTGGATAACTCATATGCATTATCTCACTGCCCTTTACTCAAGGATTGTGGTTTTACATCTACATTGTATGTGGATATGAGACTGTTTCAATGTGGAATTAAGTCGTAAATATGTTAAATCACTGTTTATATACCACTTCCAAAAAACATTCAGCGGTGGGATTAGCAAATAGATTCTTGATGATGTATTTACAGTCTGTTTGGGATTTAAAGCCTGCTGCCGGGTCGCAGAACGGAATAGCTGCTAGTGAAATATTTATCAGGCGAGACCAAGTGGTTAATTCCAATTGTGCAGGCTCAAGGAGTGGTTGAGATGTAATGCCACTGATTTTCAAGTGATTGATCTGCATTCCAGACTCACTGACACTTTAACATTTGTGAAGCCAGCCAACTGCATTCGTCGGCTAATGTAGGAGATTTTTTTTTCTTTTTTAGCTGAGAAAGTCTTTAAAACTAGGGGTTGGGAAAAGCAAAGGGAAATGTTTTACATTGTAAAACTGTAAACTATATATTGAATATATTCACAGTCTGAGAATACTAATTTTATTAAATGTATGGAATATGCTACAGGTAAGGGACCTGTTATTCAGAATGCTTGAGACCTGGGGGCACATTTACCTAGGGTCAAATATCGAGGGTTAATTAACCCTCCATATTCGACCGTCGAAGTAAAATCCTTCGACTTTTAATATCGAAGTCGAAAGATTTACCACTATTCCTACGATCAAAGGAATAATCGCTTGATCGAACGATTAAATCCTTTGAATAAAACGATTCCTTCGATCAGAAAATTGTTAGGAAGCCTATGGGGACCTTCCCCATAGGCTAACATTGGCCTCGGTAGGTTTTAGGTGGCGAACTAGGGGATCGAAGAATTTTGTAAAGAGACAGTACTTCGACTATCGAATGGTCGAACTATTTTTAGTTCGAATCCTTCGATTCGAAGTCGAAGGTCGTAGTCGAAGGTCGAAGTAGCCCATTCGATGGTCGAAGTAGCCAAAAAAACATTTGAAATTCGAACTATTTTTCCTCTATTCCTTCACTCGAGCTACATTAAGTAAATGGGCCCCCTGGAGTTTTTCTGATAACTAATTTGGATCTTCAAACCTTAAAGGAGAACTAAACCCCCAAACTAATAAAAACCCATATCTCCTACCCTCCATAGTCCCCCCTCTCTGCCCCCCCCCGCCCCCCCACAAGTGTTAATACCTTTGGAGGCAAGTTTTGGAGGCATAAAGAACATGTGCACTGCCAAATAGACCCACCTATAGTCTGCAGTCCACATAGGGGCTAGAAAATAGCCAATTGCAGCCCTTATTGGACACTCTGTAGGACCTTTTTTTCATGCTTATTTTGCTCCCAAACTTTTTTATATTTAAAAGTTGCTCATAGGTAAAATAGGTTGGGGATCCCTGTTATAAGGAATTTTAGATATTGATGGCACCAAAGCTATTATTAGTAGATGATAAAGGGTCATAGAGATTTGAAACACTGCATCACAAAGATGTGAGGGTTTCCAAAAGTAAAGAGTAAAGACTCTTTACTTTTGGAAACCCTCACATCTTTGTGATGCAGTGTTTTTGGTTCCTTGCACCTTGGGACTGAGGTGAACTGTGAGTGTTTTCATACTTATTATTTTTCATTATAATTTTTGAATTCGACATTCATTGTTGTGAGGTGGTATTATAGACTTTTTTTATTGTGGCAGTCGCACAAACTAAAGTATTCATAGAGATTTGAACCAAGACATTTGCTTAAACTTCATGAAAACCCAGTGGGTCTCATACCTGATCCTAGCTTGGTACATTAATAGAAGAGTGATGATAATCATATAGATCAGTGATGTTTAGCCTATAGGTTAGGATTCAAAATTTGGCTCTCATGCTGCTTTTGGTTCACAATGACCCCGTTTTGTAAAGTGAAACCTTTCCATGGGTCTTCTTTGAAAAAGGGGGGTCCGTGATACACCTGTAGATCATGGAAATTGCACCAGAACTTCAACACCATCAAAATATGTAAAAGCGAGTTTGTAAATTGGCTATGCGCATAGTTGGTCTTTAGTGATGGGCTAATTTGCGGCGTTTCGCTTTGCTGAAAAATTTGTGAATTTCCGGCAAAATTTGCCAAACGCAAAAAAATTGCGAAACTGCGCCGGCATCTCGTTTTTGACACCGGCGTCCATTTTTTCAAAGCGAATTCGCCCATCACTATTGATCTTGCCATAATCCACAAAATAAGTTATGGGGATTTACATTGAAAGGATGGAGATGGACTTACAGTTATTTAACAGTGTTAATGAAAGTTCGGAATAACGTTTAACAGTCTTACACTCATTTTCCACTTGAAAATTTAATTACAGACATTGCTATAAGTGCTTTACACGGTGCATTTACGTTCCCTTTCATTCTCTAGAACCCATTAATATATCTCTAGTGTTTCTGTTCAGCCATAATGTTTATTAAACTAATACAGAAATATTCCATATAGAAGCTCATAATATTGGCAAATATGCACAAAGACAGGAGACCTTAACATTGGAAACCTAATGACTTAGCTAATGAGAATCTATTTTAAAGATTCATCTCCTATCCAAGTAAGTATTAAAAGAATACTTGGGTTGCTCTTGAGATTAGGAGTACCTGAGGGCGTCTGCAGAAGTTTTCAAAATCGAAATATTATAAATGCTTCATCCTTTCTAACCTTAATTTTCACTCTACCTGTGGTTCTATGCTTCCTTACCATTAGTAAAGGGATTCTTTCCTTGATCCCATGCTATTTCTTCATTTGACACATGCAGGGAAATGACAATCTATTGTGTTTCGAGAATGAACTATAGATGGGACTGACATGATTGCAGCCATTCCATTAACTAGCAGCATCCCTCCCATTGCCCTTTGAGTTCTTTGAGGTTAAAAATAATTTTGGTTGGTGGGAAGGTAATTGATTGGTAATTGATTCGAATTTCGAGGGGTTGAATTCCTCGAAATTCGACTGGGGAATAGAATCGAATAGGGAATTCGGGCAAATTTACACGCTGGCGAATAGTCGAATGGGCGAATATTCAGGATTTTCATTCGATGGAAAGATCGATCGAATGCCTTTTTATTCGATCAAAAACGAAGAAAACAAGCCTATGGGACTTTCCCATAGGCTTTTAAAGCAATTCGGTAGGTTTAATCTGGCGAAGTAGGCAGTCAAATGATTTTTAAAAGAGACAGTACTTCGACTATCGAATGGGCGAATATTCGCAGCGTTTTTTGCGCTCAATCTATTCGAATCATTCTACTCAGGCGAATTTATGCCAATTCGATAGTCGAGGAGCACAAAAAACTACTCAAAATTCAAGCTTTTTTCCCTCTATTCATTCACCTGAGCTTGGTGAATGTGCCCCTATGTGATTGACTGAGTTTTGAGACTGGTTTATTGTGGGCATGAGACTTCACCCCTCTTCCTCCCCATTTGACTTTACTTCATACCACCTAACCCCCAAATTAAAAACTCCCAGACACCTTGGTTGGAAAGAGAAGGCTGTAATTGTTTATTTCTAAACCAAAACACTAACATAAATTAACATGGGAAACTGTAACAAAACCATTTATATTATACAAATTTCCTTAAAGGAGAAGGAAACAAAAAAAAACAATATGTTTTCCATCAGGCCCCCTCCTGAAACGATGCAATAAGAACTCAGAGATTGCTGTTGCTTCTGTGCATCAGCGTTCGGAAATTTCACCCCTTTTCACAGTTTAGTGCCGCCATTTTCAAGTTGGCACATCACTTCTGCCCTGCGCTTCCTCTTTACTGCGCATGCGTCTCCGTGACCCTCGCGATGGAAAAAAGAGGACGAAGTATATATTAAAAATAAACAGGGAAGCAGGAGCGTGATTGGTGTCTGAATAAAAGAGGCGGAGAAGTCATCGATGATGAATGGAGGTATCACGTGACCTCAACATCATCGCTTCGCAGGGAACACACAGGCGCCGAGTGCGCATGCGCAGGTCACGGCAGAGAAGTACTGTGCATGCCTGTGCCTTATTGAGCAAGGTTTCTTGACTGCAGCATAGGTATGCCTTTATATACATGTTTAAACTTTTGTAAAAAACAATTGCAGCACAAAGATTGATGTAAAAAATAATGTGGGAATGCTTGGTGGTAAAAGTATTTGTTTTTCATGGTCAACAGATTAACTTTATTTTAGCCTTTCCTTCTCCTTTAAACCACAATCTTGACTTACTCACACCAAGAGGAGTGCCACTGCCAAATTCAAAGCCTGGTTTCTGCTTCCTTTCTCCCCAGCCCTAAAGCAAGACCTGCCTATCTTCCCATCAAGACCCCAGGCCTGCCAAGCGTCTTACATTCCTTGTGAAATACCCTATTTAAATTCCCCTGGGGCTCCAGGTAAAGATACCCTCCTCCAACTGCAACACAAACCACACCCCACTTCATAGAAAGGGAGCTGCTGTTCCTCCCACTGTCTGGCATCAGCTGAAGAGGTTAGGCCTACATCACCTTGCACAACCATTCCCCCCACACTATGCTGGCTAATTCAAACTGACTGATCCACACCCCCCATGGATAATATAGGGGTGCCCTCCCAGCCCTGCCACACCCTACTTCCTACACTCTGCAATGGATCATTGGGCTCCCTAAAAAGTGGTGGCACTTGGTGGCTGGCATGTCAGTTAGCTCTGGAAGGTGCATGCTTAGGTAAGCATTCTTTAAGGGGGTACGTTTGGGTACACAGTGGCTCAATGTAAGGAAAACCATTGATTTAGAAATTGGTATGTATTTGTATCAGTTAATTAAAAGCTCTGGCCTTCTTCAGTTTTAAAGTTTTATCCTGGATCCAAAGGTGGAGGGACCAATATATGCCAAAAGTATTTCAGTAGTCCAGAAAAAAACAATTGCGGCCACTTCAAACTGACCCATAGGAATTCCTCATTGTCACTTTAGTCTCTACCCCCCTCTGTTTTCTGCATGAAATGCGTCAGGTTAATGACTTCCTGTAGCAAGCTTTGCTAACTACAATAAATCAATGTGTCCTAGAGTGCCAATCTTCTTTGTTTTTGTTTGAAAAAATATTTCAATAGTCCCCTTGCCATCTTGATTCTGTCCATGTCATAAGTTATATATACTGTGCCCAACTACCTTCTGAACCTGTAGGAAGGAAGCCCCTTCTATGTCCATGGGACCTACTGGCAGGGTTATCATAGAGATTGACATACCAAAATGAACTGAATACTTGCATCATGTGAAATATCACTCAGATAAGGGACTGCAATTAAATTCTTTAACAGAAGAAATATATGCAATACATACAGCATTTCCTTTTCAGCATCTCCAAAAATATTAAGTGCAAAAGTATTGCATATGTATAGTTTGCCCCAAGGTGCAGTGTACAATATGTAATAAAACTTCACAATGGAAAGTGATTCTTTGTGCCCAAAATACATCATATGCTGTAAAGGCAGTCATTTTGAAGGGGTGCCAAGTTCCCTCTGTAGGGCATAGAAGGGCATTCCGGGCATTTGGGATGAAATCTTGCAGAATAAAGCCATTACACCATGCATTGTATTTTAGTCAAGGAAAAGGACATTCATATTTCATAGCAAACAACGTTTAGCTTTTATGATTTTTTTTTCTAGAAATGTGTTTAGTTCTGCCATAAATTCATGCAGCCTCGTGACAGTGATAAAAAGACATAATAAAGGTGGAGTACGAAAGAGCTCTATGATGTGTGAGGTGCAGCGAAGCTAAGTTTCAGTGTTCCTTTCCTTGGATGGATTAGCCATGCATCGTGTAGCTGTGGTCTCAGGAGACCCATTCAGTATCAGTAGTTATCCCCAGAGGTTGGACGTGTATTTCTATTGCCTCCCTGGGGGCATTCTCTCTGCTAAATTGTCAGCTCTTTTGAAAATGACACTGACATGTGCAAATCAATATGCTGATTTTACAAGGGATTGCGTGTCATGGATAATAGAAACATATTTTAGAGGTCTTAATCCACTAAACAAACAATAACCGTTTCTTCTGGGAGCCGATATTGCTTTATTTACTATTCAATTTTTTGCCCAAGAAATGTTGGGAATTTAAGAGGCAGATGCGGAAAAGCTACAGTCACTTATGGCAATCAAACTGCAATCAAACTACCCCATTCAGACCAGCAGCTAATGTGCCTGTGTTTCAGCGCACCCCAAATTCCTTCTCGACAGATATCTGGCTGAAAATTTCATATAAAATTCTGTTGGGGGTAAGCACTTCATCATCTTGTCATTGGCCTCCATTACTTTCTAATTGTTGGCCTGAGCAGCAAACAGCCAATCAGTAGGTAGCATTTACCTGTTATGTACTCTGATAGCAAACATCTGATTGGTTGCTATGAGTCCAATAGAAAAATTTCATCAACTTTTGGCGCAAAAATTACACCCATTGACTCTAATGGGTGAAAATAATTGTCGCACATCAAAAATTTGTCTTCAAAGCGTTTTATAGAATTTTTAGCCCATTTTGCGAATTTTTGGTGAATGGGTCAGATTCGCTCATGCAGCAAGAAAAGAAGGAGGGTGTAGGACACACTGGTGGCCAAACCAAGTCAGACCAAAGAATTAAAAAGGAGAATACTTTATTGAACAATCATCCCAAACCTTACGCGTTTCATGTCTAGGTGACACTTAATCACATGGAGCCTATGATTAAGTGTCACCTAAAAATGAAATGCATAAGGCTTGAGATGATTGTTAAATAAAGTATTCTCCTTTTTAATACTTTGGAAGGACTTGTTTGGCCTCCAGTGTGCCCTACACCCTCATTCTTTTGTTTCTACGTGGTGTGTGTCTGTTCCTTTGAGCTGAGAGCCTGAGGCTAGAGCACCTGAGCCATCCCTCTACTTGGTGAGTCCTTAACAATTGGGGTATTTATGGTTACCATTACTCTTTCAGATTCGCTCATCACTAGTTACTAGACAGGTCCAAACTTTGCAACGTTTATGACATTACTCCTATGTGTCTCATGTGCCCTAGAGCTACTAACAATGACGTATTTCAACATTTGCAAGACTTTGCTGCATTTTCAGACAATAGCAACGTTTCTGTAACAACCCAAATTTATCTGCTGATCTGGCTCTAATCACACCCCAAAATATAAACGAATAAAATAAAAGACACATATGCTCTTGTCACAATGTTTCTTTCAACAGGGAAAGGTGTGACATGGTGACTTTAGAATAACATGGTGACAACATGGAGAGAAGCCTGAGCCAAATGTCGGCTCCATCTGTGAATACTAAAAAAGATCTAGGCCAGTGTTTTTTTTCCCTCTGACACCCACTCCTTTACTTATACTGCTGCCTAAAAAAATCTGCAGTAGAAAATGAGTCTAAAGAAAATACACATGAACACCAACCCTTCAATATACAGGTAAATCCTAATTATTTATTTAGCTCTAGTATCTCTTAGAGTGTACTTTAATGCAAACCGATTGTAGTCAATTATATCCAGTAACTTGGCCCAAAGCTATACATTCCTCAGCACCTGTACCTTTTCTTCATGTCAATTTTTGTCTCCAATTTCTCTTTTACGCACTGAATTCTTCTGCACTGATATTCAAAGCCTCATCCCACCAGCTGGCAGGCAATGGGATCCCTATTAAACCCAAGCAGCTTATTATCTTTCGGCAGTGATATTTGATAGATACTAGCATGTTTTTGTTTTTTTTTTAGAACCACGGTGTTCAAAATGCAGCTTTATAGTTGTAAATAACTTGTTTTTAATGTTTTTCTATATAGAACTGCTAGTTTAAGCCCCTTGAAGAAGTCTTGTAGAAGTTTTAATTGCTTTTAAGTGCTAATCCTGAATATAGTTGTATGTTGAGAAAATACCAATTATGATACAGGAACAGTGAAAATGCAGGAGTGAAATCTATTCTTATACAGGTATGGAATCTTTTTATTTGCAGAATTTTTGGGACTTGGGATTTGCAGGATAAGGTATTGATCATCCTTAAAACCCCAGTAGCATTTTTTTTAAATTCAGAGCCTTCTGGACATTGTGTTTCTAGATAAAAGATCCCATACCTGTTGCAATAAGAGCGACAGATATAATGATGTTTCTGCAGATACTTATCTCCTGCTTTGCACAGACATCCCTCTGAACTGAACTAATCTCAGTGTCACATAAAGACAAGTCAATATATTTATTGGTATATGCAATTTAGTTGAAATGTATATGACAATTTCATAGTGGAAAGCAGGTGCACCGCCACTGAATAGCTTAGGGATGGACCCAGTACTCTGGTTTCTATTTACATCACCAACTACTTTAGAGCTGGCCATGTTTTTTTGTATGAAGGGGAGCTTAGGTATATGTCCCACAAAAATAAATAGGGGATCCCTCAGCTCTTCTTTGCTCCACATCTAGTGATAAGGCGGCATCTGCTCCTAAGATATTAGACCTTCTCAGAGAAGTCCAAAATCTATGTAAGGAAACTTAACACATGGCCTTATCTTTATAATTAGCATAAAGGGGCTCAATAACATTTGTATGCATTTAAGTTAAGTAGTTTTAGTATGTTATAGAATGGCCATGTAATGTTCAGTATCCCACAACCCAGAGTAAACCCCAATGTCCCGGGCTCGGCTCACGCTTCGGCCTATAACCGCCGCCTTTCACGTCGGGTGGGGCCCTCCGCTACTCGGATGCCGCCAGGACTTAATAGTGAGGAGACTGAGGGAAGAACTGTGGGCGAGCAAGGGAACTTAACGTAAAGGTTATCAAAGTCCAGGAACGGGCCGAGTCGAAACCAATCGAGAATGTGGTACAAAATCTGTAGCAAAAGAGTAATTGAGGTCACAGGCCAGGTCAGCAACTAACAGGGTCGAAGTACAGAACGAAATCCAAAGAGTAGTCAGGAACAAGCCAAAGGGTCAGGGCAGGCAGAAGTCAAACAGGAATCAGGAATAGCCAAAGGTCACAACAAGAATCACAGAATAATCGCACCCAGGAACAGTATACAGAACTTACGTTGGGCAAGGCACAAAAGGACTGCTGTCTATTTAAAGATTTGAATTTGGCGCCATTGGACGCTGGCGAATCAGCGCCAGCATCTGCGCAATCGCGCCAGCGTGACTGCCCCTTTAATTCAGGCGCATGCGCGCTCCATAGGAGCCGGCGCCTGAGGCCTAGCCGCATCGGCGGCGGGGAAGTGAGACGGGCGTCCCCGTCGAGGGGGCGGCAGGCGTCCCTACCATCCCCTGGGTAAGTATCTTACAGGCCAATGCTAAGCAACTTTTCAATTGGTCTAAATGTTTCCTTTTGTTTTAATAGTTTTTAAATTATTTGCGGCCTTCTTCTGGGGCTCCTCTTTGTAAGGCTACAATTGTATTGTTATTGCTACATTTTATTACTCCTCCACCATTCCACCGCCTCTCCTATTCATATTCCATACTCCCTGGAACCACAGACCACAAACAATCAAAAATGAAAGCCAATTGCAAATTGTCTCTGAATACCAGTCTCTATTGCATACTAAAAATGTATTTCAAGGTGAACAACTCCTTTAAGTACCCTCAATTTAGCTGCGGTAGTGTCTTTATAAATCCATAAAGGGATTTTAGTCTTGGATCTCCATTTTTGATTTAAACTCTTGGGTGGTCAGTCTAAAAATATATCCTAGCATATTGTATAGCCCACGATGGACTGCAGCACTGGTGTACAACTGCTTCTACTGATGCTGGGGAACGCTGGAGCTATTAACACCCTGAATGTGATGGTAATTCCAGTGTTCCCACAAAGGATTGGGTCAATAAACGCAGCAGAATTGCACCAAAACAATCACATGGTAATGCTATGTTACGACCATACGCCAGACGTGATCCAATCCTACACACATGCTCAGTTGCATTTGTTCTGACAAATCAGGTGCAATTGTATCAGATGAAACTCCATTCTCAGCCATTTTTGGGTAGAAACCACAGCACTTTGCGCAGTGCATTCATTCATAAGTGACCCTTTACATCTGCCAAGTATTATACCTACCCCACTAACTATTTATGCCTGGGTTATAGGTACTGAATCAAGGGCAGTCCTGTAAACCATAGTGTCTAAGCTGCTGGTATTTTCAGTTGGCCTGGTTCAGACATGAAAATATGCCTTTGTCTGGATTACTGGACATATAAGTCATATATATATATATCACACGCTGCTTATCTTTGGTTAGGTTTATTATTTTTTCAAAGATATAAACTCCAATGTATACAGTATTATCCAAAATCCATACTCTGCTGGTGCTGAGATCTTCATTATATCAATAAAAAACCATGACCTAATTCCCATCCCCTATTTGACCATATTTATTAATTAAAAAAAAAATCAGATCGGGAATAAACCCAATAAAATCAAGCTAAAAACCTGAATCGTCCGATGTTTACGGACTTTTTTCCAGAATTGCTTGATTTCTATGCTATTTGAGTGTTTGAGAAAAGGTGACTACTCAGCCTGCCTGTGCTATGCTGATTTAGCTAAGGTTTCCTGACCCCAGATACATACAATGGTACATAGCTGCTGACTAGTTCCTGCAGGAAGCCCCTTGGGTGGATTTGCAAGAGGAAATCACCGCAAGTTTAGTTTACACGCATCTTAGGTAAAAGTAAATTCAAGCAAGAGAGAACACCTCTCCTGAACATGGGTTTATATTATCCTTCACAATACACATGACTCAGAAGAATAATGGCCTCTGGGTAAACTACATCCAGGAGCTGGGACACTAAAGAAATAAAATACTGCCTTATGTAAAATTCTTCCAGAGGAGAATAAACGATGACAGAGTCTATTCAGGCATACGAATAGATCAATTGGAAGGTGACATTTAGTCTGGACACCCTAGAGAAATAATCAACTTCTTAATCCAAGAAAAAGTCAAGAATATATAATTCCGAAAGACCATAATACTACTGGGTCCAAAAAAAAACAAACTATTGACTTTGTTCGCGTGGTCCTGCTCCTTCTCCTAAGTCTACCAACACCTTCATTACTATTTTATTTTGTGCATTTTTATAACTTGAAATTATGTTTTTAAAATTGTTAACTCACAAAATGCTTAATTCTAGTTTTAAGAGTACAAAATTGCATTGCATCTATCCCATACCATACATATAAATCATTCACAATCGTCCCCCACCCAATGACGTTTACAATCTAAGATCACACAAACTACATTATTATCAAAAGCCAATTAATCTTTCTGTATATTTTTGGAATGCAGAAGGCAACTGGAGTACCCGGAGCAAACAATGCAGACACATTCCAACTTTTTTGTTTTTTACCGGTGCCCTGGTTGGTGCTGACCATTGAACCACTGTGCTGCCTACAGTTATAAATCACTCTTTCTGTAAAATAATCTTTTATGCTTCTATAGGGCAGTGATCCCCAACCAGTTTCTCAGTGTCTCGCTGAACCATTTGATGTTGCTTAGAGGAACCTCAAAGTAGTTGCTTGTTTTTGAATATCTGGCTTTAAAGGAGAACTAATGCCTAACTAAAGAAGTAGGATAGAAATGTTGTACATTATGTTTTGTGCTTCTGTAATAGCCCAAGGCAACCACAGCAGCAACCTTTAGCAGTAAAGATCTGTGTCTCCAAAGATGCCCCAGTAGCTCCTCATCTTCTTTTTTTGCTGACTCACTGCACATGCTCTTTGCTGCTGTCACTTACTGAGTTTAGGGGTCGATGAACAAGATATTGAATATATATAATATAAATGTCACAATGTAAGGCTAAGGCTGATGATTTGTGATGACCCGTAAGCTTAGCTTCTCAACAGCTTCTCAAAGCACTCTGAGCATGTGCACTCCTAACAAAATCCAAGATGGGAAACTCCCTGTGACAACTTTGAAGGCCTGTAGACATCTTGCTACTATAGAGATGCTAAACCTTTAGGTTGGTTCAATAACTTCAATATATAAAAATTTCTACAACATTCACTACCAAACAGACCCTCCTGCAGGCTGCCAGTCCACATGCTGCTACCAAATAGCCAATCACATCCCTTATATTGCACTCTTTTTTTATTTGAATGTGGTTCACAAGTAAAAAAAAAAGTTGGGGGCCCCTGTTGTAGGGGATGTAAAGCTTTAACCTTCCCTGAAGTTGAACCTCTGTCCTGTGGGAAGGCTGTATTCCTATTGGCTGGGGCATATTATGGGTATTCTTTACTCTATAAAAGGTAAGGGATCCCATTGTCCTTTGTACTCTACTCACATGAAGGGGCATATGTGCTGGAGGGCAAGAGGCAGGAGGTATCAGAGAGGTGAAGCCTGAACCCTAAGGGCTCTTACTGACGAGCGTTTTTACCTGTGCTCCCCTGCGTTCCGTTTTTCTGCGTTCAGCCGCAGGGGAGCGCAGGAATAGACGCATTACATTTTTTCCAATGGGGCTGTACTCACACAGGTTCGTGTAGGCGCCGAACGCAGGAAAAATGCAGCATGTTGCGTCTCAACCTGCGTTCGGCGCCTACACGTGCCTGTGTGAGTACAGCCCCACTGGAAAAAATGTAATGCGTCTATTCGCAGAAAAACGGAACGCAGAGGAGCGCAGGTAAAAACGCTCGTCAGTAAGAGCCCTAAAGCAGGCTGAAAGGGTGCCCATGAATGAACAATTCTGTGCTCCAACAAGGAAGACGATGTGGGGTTAATAATCCCAGTATTATTGCACAACATCTGGCCGACCACAGATTATTATTCATTAAGTTTACCGAAACTAAAAAAAAATCATTAACTGAGAGGGAACAGAAATATACAGGCCAGTGGCAAAACAACCTTTTTATAAGCACTAAATACACCTGTGGGAGACAATTAAGAAAGGCAACTTTTTCCGGCACATACAGCCTCTATCTTGTATTGGTTTTAATGGGCTATTCTCTAATTCCCATCGGTAAAACGGATTCTATAGAACCGCTCCTTGTCCAAATATGTTTCTAATTAGTTCTACTCAAATGGAAACATTAAGAAATCATAAATATTTGTTTCTGCTATTATGCACACTGACACTAAAGCACAGTTACAAAGTACATTTTTTAATTAGCTTGCCTGCATAATGAAGATAGTCGATGGCTAATGAAGGATATTTATTTTGTTTTACTAAATTACTGAACGTCCCTTGAGGGGTAGAAACTCATATTTGAAGGAAACTTATCACTGTATTTATCCAGCATTATTTCCAGCAGTATTTATTTATTTATTTATTTTCAACACTGGTCTGTGGGTTGTTTGAAAAGGTTTCTGAAAGTAAAGTATAAGAAGGAAATACATAATTTCAGACATAAAAGAGGAAGGAGCTTCTGGAGTTTACCAATGCGATACAGAGTGCAATATATAATTCTGGTTGAAAATCACCTTGTTTTTTACCCATAATGCAGCTTCTCCCCCCCCCCTAATTTTAAGCTGATTTTCTAAATTTATTTGGCTGAAGTCAGAATATGTTTTAGCGTTCAAGGTTCAGGGATAAATGTATTCAAAGGTAAATAATTATAGAATATTATATGCTTTTTTACCTTAGGCTTGCCACTTTTAAGCGGGAGCGGTTCTGGGTAACACTGCCTTTTAATTCATTCAAAGCAATTTGCTGAGCTTGAAGGCAGCTTCTCAGAAAGATCCCTATGAGAGCTAAGTTTAATAAGAAGAAACTACAGATGTCTGGTTTGAAGAGAGTGGTTTGATTACTTCTCAAGCAAGGCCTGTAGGGGCTGTAGATAAAATGAAGTCACTGCTGAAGAGGAATCACATCATGTCCACATTGCAGAGAAACACCAACAAATATGTGGTCTTGGTTTTTCAGGAGAACTAAAACTCAACAGACTGGAACTTAGTTACATAGTTAAGTTGGGCTGAAAAAAGATCAAAGTCCATCAAGTTCAACCCCTCCAAATGAAACCCTGTGCCCACACACACTCACACTGACCCCAACATACATTTTAAATTAAATATACTAAGATCTATACCATTTGTAGATTTTATGATATTATATTTGTCCAAGAAATCATCCAAGCCACAGTAACAGGGTCAGACTGGGCCGGCAGGACACCTCACCCTCAGATCTCGCCCCTTCTCTGGACCCGATCAACAGGTACACAAGGTTGAAGAGAGGGGCTTGGAGGGGGGGTTGCGGCTGGGGCAAGGGGGCCCATAGCGGGGGTGGGGGGCCTCAGATGCAGAGCCGGGCTACGGCGGACGGGCGCCCTAAGCAACCTGGCTGGTCGAGACGCTGGACAGTCACGGCACGCATGTGCAAAATCCCGGCCGCGACACGTGTGCGCGGAAGTGCTAATGGACGCACAATTACACAAGACAGTTGGAGAGAGGGGACCAGACATGGCGTAGGCGACAGAGGAGGTACATGCCTGGTGCCCCCCAGCTTTTGCGCCCTAGGCACGTGCCTACTCTGCTTACCCCTAGTTCTGGCCCCTGCTTGGACCCTTCAGTCTAAAGCTAGACAATAACACACTTAGCCATCACAGCATCATCCGGCAGGGTATTTCACAACCTCACTGTGAAGAACCACCTATGCTACTTCACATGAAAGTTCTTTTTCTCTAGTCTAAAAGAGTGGCCTTTGGTGCGGTGATCCATTTTATAGGATAACAGGCTATAATTCCCTCTAATGTAAGTTGTTAGGAATAATCATGTCCCCTCTCAAGCATTTTTTTTCCAGAGAGAACAACCTTGACAGTCTACCCTCATAATTCAAATCTTCCTTCCCTTTAACCAGTTTAGTTGCACTTAGTCTCTACACTCTCTCCAGCTTATTTATATCCCTCTTAAGGACTGGAGCCCAAAACTGCACTGCATACTCCAGGTAAGACCTTACCAGGGAGCTATAAAGGGGCAAAATATGTTTTTCTCCCTTGAGTTAATGCCATTTATTGTATAACTTACATTTATACTATTTTTGGCAAAGTACACAACCTTGCATTTATCAACATTGAACCTCATTTTCCAGTTTGCTGCCCAGTTTTCCAGTTTAGACAAATCACTCTGCAAAGTGGCAGCATCCTGCATGGAACCTATAGTTCTGCACAATTTAGTATCATCTGCAAAAATAGAAACAGTACTTTCAATGCCCACCTCCAGTCATTAATAAACAAGTTGAAAAGCAAGGGACCTAGTACAGAGCCCTGCGGTACTCCACTAACAACACTGGTCCAATTAGAAAATGTTCCATTTACCAGCACTTATAATATCCAGTTCTCTATCCAGGTACAAATACTGTGTTCCAGGCCAATATTCCTTAATTTAACCAGTAACCTTCTGTGTGGCACTGTATGTGGAACTGCTGTACTTTATGTTTCTGGCTTTTGTAACCATGCAAGGCCACTGTAGGTCTTTATCCGTTAAGAATTGTGTCTCTCATGAAGTCCCCAGTAGAAAAGAAGCCCATCTTCATTTGTGCAGCCTCCCTCAAACACTCCAGAGCGGCACAAATGGCTTTGGGAACTGGAGCACCAGAAAAGGGAGAGGGGGAACGAGGCATGTGAGGCTGGAAAATAATCATTATTGGTTGGGAAGTGTAAAAACCATATATTATGCATTTTGTGTGATGCCCCCACTTTTGTTGAACCTCTTTTAATACCTGCTCTGTACTGCAATAACATGATGTTGGTACCTGGATCACTTTCTTGTTTGAGGCTGAAAATAAAAATAAAATACACGTCTCTTGCGCTCTGTAACATATCAGGTCCTGTTAATGTAGCACATTTATCCTCATCGTATAGAAACTCTCATTTGAGTTATTGCTCCTTGTCCTGATGTTCCTATAACTGGCGATCTTGAGGTTTTCTCCAGCTATATTCGCTCCGTTGTTTTCCTTTGACCCACATACGGCTAGTATAGATGCATTCTAAATTTGCAAACAGCACACAGAAAGTTATGGGGATGTCAGGCCAATACCCCACGGAGGAAGATGAGTTCTAAATCAAAACCTGTGTTTGCTTTTAAAGAGACAATTGTTCAGCAAATTTAAATTCACACTGTATTGCATAAGGTTCTCATATTTAATCCTACCAGTTATTTAAAGGAGCAGACATTTGCATACTTATGCGGTTATGTAATATAAGCCACTAAGTTTGTCCAGGAGCAGTAACCCATAGCAACCTTTTATTACATATAGGGAAAGATTTTTATATAATGAATAAAGTACCCCTATTGTAAAATATAAGCAGTGTCGGACTGGCCCACCGGGATACCAGGAAAACTCCCGGTGGGCCCAGGTGTCAGGGGGCCCTTGTGCTGCTAAATATTTGGCCTATTTCATCGCCATTTCCTATTTCTTTGAGAACAAAGAGGCTAAATCGATGGAATAATAGATTATAGTATGTCAAGAATAGAGACTAGGAGAATAGAGGTTGAGTGAGGAGAGAAATAATAATAGTACTGAGAGTGGGCCCCTGGTCTAAGGTTTTTGGATGGGCCCCTGGGGTCCCAGTCCAACACTGAATATAAGGATATTATAAGTCACTGTGGAATTCCATGACCATATTAATCATGAGGCCGAAGGAACTCCGAGGTTACTTCTAATATCCTCATATTTTCCAACAAGGGGTACTTTTTTTTTATTACAATACACGAGTTTTAGTGAGTCATGTGACAGAAATGACATCACAACTCACCGTTTATAACTGATGACATCACTAGTCAGCGTTTATAAGGATATCATTTACAAGATATTTATGGCTTTGTATATTATATGCATACAGTATACACCAAAGCACCAGTTGTGTCTATTAATATGGAGCAATTGGGTTCACAGCAGTGGGGTTACTAGGAATATATGCAGGACTCCCATTGAGCATTGTTCCTGCGCATAGTATTTAATTCTCCATGTGCCCATGGACCCCCTTAATAACAGATAGTGTTCCCTTATACATATTATACTAATTATTAATGGATCCAAGGTTGAATTATTGCATTGTTTGTATGTTTAACAGTGCAATAATTACACCGTACCAATATATAACTGACACTTTGCTCACATTAATAAATAAGGCCCAATGTGGACAGAGTACTCACAGGACAAGTCTACTCAACGCACACTTCCACTTATATAACCCACTTAAGATAAACTATTCTTAATGGAGATGTTCACCTTTAAATTAACTTTGATATTGTGAGGCAATTTGCAATTGGTCTTCGTTTTTTATTATTTGTGATTTTTGAGTTATTTAGATTTTTATTCAGCAGCTTTCACTTTGCAAGTTCAGCAATGTGGTTGCTAGAGCCTAGCAACCATGCACTGATTTGAATAAGAGACTTGAATATGAATAGCAGAGGGGCTGAATAGAAAGAGGAGTGATAAAAAGTACAGGTATGGAACCTGTTATCCAGAATGCTTGGGACCTGGGACTTTCCGGATAAATGATCTTCATACCTTAAGTCTACTGGAAAATCATGTAAATATTAAATAAACCCAACAGGCTAGTTTTGCTTCCAATAAGGGTTAATTATACCTTTATTTGGATCAAATACAATCTACTGTTTTATTATTACAGAGAAAAAGGAAATACTTTTTAAAAATTTGGATTATTTGGATCAAATGGAGTCTATGGGAGACAGCTTTCTGGATAACAGGTTTCCGGATAACGGATCCTATACCTGTAGCAATAACTTTAAATTTGTAGCCTTACTGGGCATTTGTTTTTTGGTGGGGTCACTGACCCCCATTTTAAAGCTGAAGTCAGAAAAAGAGAGCAAGTAATTCAAAAACTATAAGAAATTAAGACCAATAGAAAAGTTGCTTAGAATTAGCCATTCTATAACATACTAAAAATCAACTTAACGTTGAACCATACCTTTAATAATATCTTAAAGTAGACAGAAACCTATGTACAGTGGGGGGCACATTTACTTAGCTCGAGTGAAGGAATAGAATAAAAAAAACTTCGAACTTCTAATGATTTTTTTGGCTACTTCGGCCATCGAATTGGCTACTTCGACCTTTGACTACGACTTGGAATCGAATGATTCGAACTAAAAATCATTCGACTATTCGACCATTCGATAGTCGAAGTACTGTCTCTTTAAAAAAATCTTCGACACCCCAGTTTGCCACCTAAAACCTACCGAGGTGCAATGTTAGCCTATGGGGAAGGTCCTAACAATTTTCTGAAGGAAAATCATTTGATCGATGGATTAAAATCCTTCGAATCGTTGGATTCTAAGGATTTAATCGTTCGATAGAACGATTTTTCCTTCGATCGTAGGAAATGTAGTAAATCCTTCGACTTCGATATTAGTTAATTAACCCTCGATATTTGACCCTAAGTAAATGTGCCCCTTATGTGTATGTAATTGTTTTGTTAAATATGAACCCTCTTGGCCCTCTTGTAGTCATGTAGTAGACCTCCCTTTAGCTGAAAATAGATTAGATTAGAGTTTTGGAAAATTACTGGCAGGAAAAACTTACTTGCTTAACCTTAATTAAATAGAATTATAGGAAAGAACTCCTCACCCTTTGTAGACACAGTCATGAATTCATTCAAGCAAAAAGCCTTTGCCTTCAATAGGCCTGTGTTCTGCATTTAGCTGGCAGCTTGCTCACTTCTTGTACTGTATAATCTCTCTGAGAAACGGCATGATTGGGCGTCTAAGAGACCATTGCTCGGTGCTGAGTTTCTGCAATGTGCTTAGTGCTTTATTATGCACTTGGATCATTAATCATCAGCTGACAGGACTGAATTTAGGACGGAAGGCAAACCCTTGGTTATTTCTGTACACGTAACAAACACATTTAACTTGCTCATGCAGATCAGTGTTGTTCTAAAAGGAGAAGTGTTGATTAGATATTTAAATATTCCTCTGCAGTTGTATTGGTCCACTGTGTAGTCAGCTCAGCGCTTGGGTAAATAGAAACAGGCAAGTTGGAGTGGAGCATTGCACTCGTGAAAGTAGGCAGGAGAACAGGGGCTAGGCTTAGGGAACTGTCAGAAACCATTAGAAATCATGAAAAGACTGCATATTTTTTAATTGATGTATATTGTAATATATTGCATGTTTGTGTGGAGTTCCCCTCTAACCTTTAGTATGTTATAGAATGGCCAGTTCTGAACAACTTTTCAATAGGCCTTCATTATTTATTTATTTTTTTTTTTTATAATTTTGCAATCCTTCACTCGACCTTAGTAAATGTGCCCAGTAGTCTTTTTGGACTTTTTTTTTTTGTGGTCCGTCAAATGAGTCTTTTGCCCCCTCTTTGTTTTTGTTGTTCTTGCTAGATAAAGGGGTTGTTCACCTTCAAATTAACTTTTGGTGTGATGTAGAGAGTGATATTCTGACTGGGGCAGTTGGATGGTAATTGACAGCAGGCGAGTAGTGTGGCAGTGGTGGGGAAGCAAGCTATGTGCTGGTGATGTTGTGTGTGTTGGGGCCCTTTACTCAGGTCTCCTGGTCTCCTGGTATGCCAGTCCAACATTGATGTTATTAAAAGGGCTGTTTTCATTCAGCAGCACTCCCGTTTGCAATATCAGTAATCTGGTTGCTAAGATCCAAATTATCCTAGCAACCATGCACTGATTAGAATTTTAGCATTATATAAAGAACCGCACCCTAGGGTAAAAGTAAATGGCTCCTTATCAGCTCCTGTGAATATACTCAATGGAACAAGGCAGAGATGTCCCCTATCACCACTGCTTTTTGTTTTAGTAATGGAGACTTTACTCTCTTATATTAGAGCAAATCCAGAAATTACAGGGAAAAATGGAAGAGATGACACGTACTACATAATACAAGCAAAAGATACTGGAAAAATTGGGAACCGTGGCTGTCCATTCTCAAAAAATAAAAAACAAACAAAATAAATAATTTCATTTTAGTGAATAGGAATAATAGGATAAAAAAAGTAAATTAGAAGAAGCAAGAAAGGAACACTTGAAGGGAGAGAGATAGAGCGATAAAGACAATCGTCTATCTATAAATGATGATGTTACAATCTTCCTTATGTACAGTAATGAATGTATCTTGAAGTAGTATTTTTTTTTCTTTCTTCTCTTAATCCCTTTTCTTTTGTTTAATCCTCCTTGCAATCTGAACCCTTTTTCTTAAAATATACTGAAAAATAAAAAATTACAAAAAAACAAAACCATGCACTGACTAGAATAAGAGACTGGAATATGAAAAGGAGAGGCCTGAACAGAAAGACGAGTAATAAGAAGTAGCAATAACAATAAATGTGTAGCATCACAGAGGATTTGTTTGTTAGACGGATTCAGAAGAAGGCAAATAAGGTGAACTGAAAAAGTGCGTAGAATTAGTAGTTCTATAACATAATAATTGTTAACTCAAAGGGGAACCACCCCTTTAAATAAATTGAGTGCACAGGGAATTTGTTCTCATGATTTCTAGTGATTTTGGCACCCGGTCTGAAAAACATGGAGATACAATATGCTCAAATGGCGGCACAGTTGGACCTTCGGTGCGAGAAGCAGTATTTATGGCAGTCATAGGCCTAGTGAAAACTTGTGATGCTGCATACAGTATATATGGGGAAGTATAATTGAAAGGCAAGTGATTTATGTGCTGACCAAGACATCGGTTCTTGACGTCAGGCTTCCAAATGTGAGCGGAGAAACATAATACTAAAAGAGAGCATGTATGCATCACTGATCTCAGCAAAGAGCTTTCTGTAGCATACCATAGTGCCACCTCAGTTTTGCTATTAATAAACATGTCTGAGATATACTTTCATACAATTAAACTCGGTCAATAAGAGTTTAAGTACATTTTTATATGGTCAAATGCCTTCTTCTACGTAAGCGGTGCTAAATACAATTAACATATCCATGCTCATTAGGTTAGTAAAGAAATACTTGCACAACTTTCCTTTAATGACGTAGATGTTAATTTATTCCAGGGATCTCAAAGTCATGGGAAAACATGTTTTTGTCAGAATGTATCAGTTAATAATGCTGCTCCAGCAGACCTCTACACTGAAATCTGTTTTTCCAAAGAGCAAATAGATTGTTTTATATTAATTTTTGAAATCTGACATGGGGCCAGGCCCGGATATGTGGCAAGGCCACATAGGCCCGGGTCCAGGGGCGGCTCAGCCACATCAGTAACTAGCACTGGAGACTCATGTCAGTCTCCAGTGCTGTTCCCAAGTGTTAAGATGTGCGCATGTGCGCGCACACACTGAGAGGGAAGAGGAGGGCACCTGGAAGAGGAGGGACATCGCTGGACAGGGGGAAGCGGAAGTGGAGGCGACAGTGCTGGACAGGGGGAAGCGAAGGGGGCGGCACAGTGCTGTTCCCGAGTGTTAAGCTATGCGCATGCACACGCACAGAAAGCAGAAGGCCCTGGAAGGCAAGGGGACATCGCTGGACAGGGGGAAACCGGAAGTGGAGGTTACAGTGCTGGACAGGGGAAGCGAAGGGGACGGCACCGGCAGGGGAGCGGGGGCGATGAGTAGAGCCGGCCTAGGGGCGGAAACTTTGTAAAATCCAGGCCTGCATGGGGCTAAACATTTTTTTTCAGTTTCCCAGGTGCCCCCAGTCACTTGACTTGTGAGCTGATACATGTCAGTCACTCTTTACTGCAGCACTGCAAATTGGGGCGATGTTACCCTCCTCCCTTCCCACCCTCAAGCAGCCCATCAGCAGAACAATGGGAAGGTAATCAGACAACAGCTGCCTGACAGAAGATAACAGCAACTTTAAATATGAGAACAGCCGTGAAAAGTAAAAATCCAAGTCCCACTGCGACTCCTTTCAATTACATTGAGTAGGATAAATAATAGTTATCTGAAAGCAGTTCCCTCATGAAGTGCTGGCTCCAATATTACCAATATCACAGCTATGAATTACAGGACCTCCTTCCACTAGGATCTCCATTTATTCACAGTACCATGTTTCTATTACAGTTAAATTATTTTCATAAATATTGTGTTGTTATAATGTAATAGTTGTGATTATTCATCTATAGGATTTTTAAACCATGACTGTTGAGTCATCCCACCATTTATCTAAAATGCATGTGTATGGAAGTCACAAGCTCCACTCCCAACATTAACTAGTAGCTAAAGACAATTGGAAATGCTAGAAAACAAATCATTGCTTTCTAATCATTCCGGTGCAAACATTCACCTCTAGTTATATGCAAAAAACATTTGCCATGTACATATTTGCCCCGAACTTCAGTATTCCACCGATGGCAAACATTTTTAAAAACTCACCACTATAGATACTTTTTGCTTCAACAACTACATAGTTACTTAGGGGCAAATGTATCAAGGGTCGAATTTTGAAGTGGAAAATACTTTGAAATTCGACCATCGAATAGAATCCTCCGACATTCGAATTCGAAGTCAGAGGATTTTATTCATCGTATAATCGTATCCCGATCATAGTACGATCGTACGATCGTACTCCGATCGTGCTTCCAATGTACGATTCGAACATTTTATCGTATGATCGTACGATTTCCTTCGAAACCCAAAAACTTAGAAATATGCTCTGGCAGGTCCCCATAGGCGTAGTTGGTGAAGTATTGAAGTCTAAGTTTTTTTAAAGAGACAGTACTTCGATTATCGAATGGTCGAATAGTCAAACGATTTTTACTTCGAATCGAAGTTGAAGTAAATTTGAAGTCTTAGTATATTATTTGATGGTTGAAGTATCCAAAAAATTACTTTGAATTTCGAATTTTTTTACTTCGAAAATTCCCTCGAATCCACCCCTAAGTGTAGTAGTAGATACCATTACCAGTTGAAACAACAACAACGAACTATAAGTGCAGTGTGGGCACCAAAATTCAATAATGTTAGTATGTGTGGGGGCAAATGGGCTGGGGTGTCCTCCAACAATTTGACATATATACACAACAACACTTGTTGTGTATATATACCATTACCAGTTGACCAGAGGTAATGTCAAAAATCACAAGTTTTTAAGTTTTTCCATTGAAAAAGAAGTTGTAGCCTAGTTTATCTATCAATGTAGGGTATGTGTGTATAAGTGAAAAATGCATGTGATTTTGCTCCAAAGCAGAAACAAGCAGAAACAAGGTGTCACAAAAAGAAATGCCCATAGACAAGTTTGGGGCAAAAATGATGCGCAACAAAAAAAAAAATGGTCTCATATCGAATGCTGGCAAGTGCAGTACATGTATGTGATCCATTATCCATAAACCTGTTATCCAAAAAGATCCGACTACATTTTAATCAATTTAAAAATGATTTTATTTTTCTCTGTAATAATAAAACAGTACCTTGTACTTGATCCCAACTAATATATAATGTATCCTTATCGCCTGCTAAACAATCCTATTAGATTTATTTAAGGTTTCTAGTAGACTTAAATTACGGAAATAAACCATTATATGGAAAACCCTGAGTATCCTGGATAACAAATCCCATACTTGTACTGCATACTGAGAGATTTGCATCTCAGGGTGCAAGGTGCAACTTTGGAGCAACAATGGGGATTGTAAGCAAAGACATTTGGGTGCAATCACATACCTAGACGCAGTTAGCAAAGTGCAATTTCCAACGATGCAGCACTTTTCCCCGTATTTCCTGTGTCATTGCAGACGTTGCAAGACAGCAATTCTCTCTACACAATTGCAATGCGCCTACTGCAGTTGTGTAAAATTTGCCCAAATGACTAAACTACCCATGCTCTTCTTGAAAAATCAGGTGGTATTTTGCTGACTATTTGCAAAGTCATTTCCAGTGTTTGCTGTGTGAGTGACGTCTGCAGCCAATACATAAGGTGCAAGTGTGCGGCACATATTGTCAGGAGATGACGGTAGCTCCGGGGTGACCCTGTGTAAATAAAAACAGCAGAGCCCAATGTGAAATGGAAGGACTGACCGCAACAATATGAAAGTTCATGGGGCACATTTTAATGCAAATACCTTTAATGAAAGTGGTTTTAGACTCAACCCACTGTGCTTGTAAATCACATCACTTCGCCAGGTGCAAATTCACTACCACTTCGCTAATTCACTAATATGCAAAGTTGCTGGGTGCCAAATGCAGGCGACTTTTCGCTAGCGTTACTTCAGTAGTGCGAGGATTTCTTAGTGAAGATGCGCTAGCATTCGTTTGTGCCTAGCAAAAATTCGCTCGTGATCTTGCACTTAGGTCAACTTGCATATAGCGGGTAATTTAAAGTTGTATGAAGGTCTTTATTATAAATGTTGGTGCAAATGGTTCAAGTTACCACTTTTTATTACAAATGTCCAGGGAACCGTAATAAATAGTGATGGCGAATTTGGTGCGTTTCGCCGGAAAATTTGCAAATTTCCTGTGAAATTCGCCCATCACTATTAATAAAGACAAGAGAGTTAATATAATGCCCCTACACACAAGCCCACTGTAAAATGAATGTTCCATATGTTAGGAAAACCGGTTACCCAACAAAAAGTTTGCAGCCAATCCCGCTTAAAAAAAGGAAAGGTCGCCAGCGGTTTTTTTTTTTGGAACTTTAATGCATTTTCGGCACACAGGATATGATGTAAGTGACAGAAGATTGAGGAAATTCTACCTACTTTTAAGCCTGGTTGAGGTGGCAAAGTCAACTCTGGTGAAAGAGATAACGTTCAGTAAAATCCGCACTTTACTAAATTTGAGGAGCAACGCCTGTTAGTGAATTGGCTATTTCCCTGCGGATGTGATCTCTGGTGAAAAGTCGCTAGCGTTAAGCTCCCCATAGACGCGACGATTCCTCTTGCCGAACTTATCGTGTGGTTAGTGGGATTCGAACGATCGTACATCTTACGATTTTTCGGCCGACATCTGTCAGGAAATTGATCGGCCAGGCAAAAAAATCTTTGTCGGTCCCAGTGCAATCTATCTATGTTTGCAGGGCCAATCAGGCAGCTCCCCTTTGTTTTCCTGGCAAATTGGTCTTTTTAGTTGATGGTAAATTCATGCACAGGCAAAATAAGCATCACAATCCCTCACTGAAATACTGTATGTATATTTAATATGCTAAAAACACCAGATAAACTAATTTCTGGCCTGGGGGCCATGCAGAAGGCAATTTTGGACCCTGCAGAGTTTCTTTATAAAATGAGCCCTATAATGTTTCTTCAGCAATATCTTTTTTTTTTATCTGTTTAGCATTTTTAAGGCTCTGTGTATGCCTGTGAACATCCCATTGTAAGCATGTTTTATAGCAGCAACTTGTATCTTATTCAGAGTTCTTTCACTGGTGTCTCTATGCTTAGTAGAATGATCTGTGGGTTCTTGTGCAGTTACTGCATATTCACAGCAAAGAAAGAAGAGACCGAACGCTCAGCAAGCAAAGCCACTTTCCATTTGCTCTACAGGATGCATTTTATTTCATCATTTATTTAAAATCTTATTTTAATAACAGTTTCTGATCTGTTGTTTTTGCAATCTCAGCAGACCGTGCACCTGATGCGGTGCCTCATTACTTGGATGCCGAGAGCTGCACAGTCATTCTTGGACCTATAATAGTTTATATTCTCTAAGTGCTGGTCTGCTTGTAACTAATCTCTGCGGCCACGTCTCATTTCAATTACTTTTAATTACAGTTAAATTCTTCAGTGTGTGACATTTTGACATAGGAGTTTACAAGCTCAGAATTTAAAATAATGGAGAGCTTGGGAAGGGAGTGTGACTGTAGGATAGCAGGTATAGTAGGGAGAGATGGTGCCTATAGTAACAGTGGATAATAGTCTCTGGGAAGGGAGTGTGACTGTGGGATAGCAGGTATAGTAGGGAGAGATGGTGCCTATAGTAACAGTGGATAATAGTCTCTGGGAAGGGAGTGTGACTGTGGGATAGCAGGTATAGTAGGGAGAGATGATGTCTATAGTAACAGTGGATAATAGTCTCTGGGAAGGGAGTGTGACTGTGGGATAGCAGGTATAGTAGGGAGAGATGATGCCTATAGTAACAGTGGATAATAGTCTCTGGGAAGGGAGTGTGACTGTGGGATAGCAGGTATAGTAGGGAGAGATGATGCCTATAGTAACAGTGGATAATAGTCTCTGGGAAGGGAGTGTGACTGTGGGATAGCAGGTATAGTAGGGAGAGATGGTGTCTATAGTAACAGTGGGATAATAGTCTCTGGGAAGGGAGTGTGACTGTGGGATAGCAGGTATAGTAGGGAGAGATGATGCCTATAGTAACAGTGGATAATAGTCTCTGGGAAGGGAGTGTGACTGTGGGATAGCAGGTATAGTAGGGAGAGATGGTGCTTATAGTAACAGTGGGATAATAGTCTCTGGGAAGGGACTGTGACATAGCAGGTATAGTAGGGAGAGATGGTGTCTATAGTAACAGTGGGATAATAGTCTCTGGGAAGGGACTGTGACATAGCAGGTATAGTAGGGAGAGATGGTGCCTGTAGTAACAGTGGATAATAGTCTCTGGGAAGGGACTGTGACATAGCAGGTATAGTAGGGAGAGATGGTGCCTGTAGTAACAGTGGATAATAGTCTCTGGGAAGGGAGTGTGACATTGGGATAGCAGGTGTAATAAGGAGAGATGGTGCCTATAGTAACAGTGGGATAATAGTCTCTGGGAAGGGAGTGTGACTGTGGGATAGCAGGTATAGTAGGGAGAGATGGTGCCTATAGTAGCAGTAGTTTTTGTGATTTCAGAATCATTAAAAGAGAATATCATCATGGCAGGCCCGGACTGTGGGTTCTGGCAAATGCCAGAGGGGCTGCTGTAAGATGCCATAAAAAGTGACTATTAAGTGCGCTGGTGGGGGCTGTTTGGGCCTCTGTGTACTAGGAATGCCAGGACCTATTTTGAATCCCAGTCCAGCCCTGTATCATGGGAATAAATTTTTTACACAGTACAGCCTCTTCCCTGGTTCCAATATTCACAGATCATGATCTTGTTTGCGGACCCTCCGAGGCTAGATGCAGTCTCTCAATGGATCTTTATGAGCCCTATCCTGATGTATTATTATTATTCAGCCAACACAATACACTGAAAAAGTTATTAACCATCAAAACTTAAGATATTAACATTAAAAATGTTTTAATTACTTGCCGAATACAGGATGAACAAGGAAGTCATTTTCAAAAACAATATATGCCCACTGTGAAAACAGCCTTATGACTGGTACAATTAAACTTTCTATGCTGGACCACAAGCTGTGATGTAATACAATGTCTCCTTTCAGGATAGCATTGTGTTCTCATAGAGTGCCGAAGTCTTCAGTCCTTTAACTCTAAATCTTGTTTTCGTCTTCATCATTCTTTGGAAATGGTTGTGTGCCTTCAGAACGCACTGGGATGTCTTCTGTCACACGTTCTATTCTCTCATGTACTTTATACATATTAAAGACTTTTACTCATTGCTGATATGATTTATTACACAACCCTTTTTTCATTTAAGTAGTTCTCAGAATTTGGTCTAAATTATTGATGTCCTTCTAGAGATGTGGCTTTCAAAACTGCAGCGAGCAGCAGAATAGGGTGTCAGGCTTCCTAAACAAAAGAATAAATATATGTTATCCAGGGTGTCCGAATCAGATGACCAAGCCTCCTGGTTATTTTACTTATGATTTATGTATTACTTAAGCTAGATGAGTGAGAATTGTAGTTTAACTGGCAGAAAGTCGAATGGATTGTGGAACATTGGTGCAGCGTGAGATGGTTCCTTTGATTGATACCTTTCAAGCCCCTTTTTACTGGTTACAAACATAAACCTAAATCTGTATTACTCATCCTGATAAGTTTCCAAGAATATTGAGGTCATCTAAAAAGCCTTGCCCTACCTTGCCATCAGGTGAGATCCAATAAGTCATCAACCCATATTTTATCCTAAATTGTTGTCAGGTTGGGGTTCATATTAAGAACTTTTGTTCAGTTCACTTGGATTGTCCCCTAGTACAGAAGATCATAAAGCAAACCAAACATCCAATAGTTTTAAGATTTATTCTGAACCAATGGTTTTTGCACTGTTTTACGTTCCAGGATCTTTGCATTAAATGGCAATTGTGTTACAAGGGATTATCTAGGGAAAGTACACTGTGGGGGTTATGTGCTATGAGGACCTTGGGTGATGGTATGTATCTACAGAATCATGTGTTTCATTGTTTTGAAAACAAAAATCATACATTAAGGGGCAGATTTATCAAAGGTTCAAAGTTAGAGGTTTTTTTTTTTTTCAATTCAAACGAACTCAAATGACCTTGAATGACCTCAAAATTTGAATAGTATCTTATTTAAGAAAAAACTGGAATATCTAAAACTTGAACGAATATTACCGACCCAAAAACTCGAATTGAAACTAATTTGACTAAACTCGAATCAAGTTTTTTTTCCCGAGAAATCTTCAAATGGGTCACTGGTTCTCCACCATTGACTTCTACATGAACTCAGCAGGTTTTAGGTGGCGAATAGTCGAATTTGAATTGTTCCCAGTGTCCAGGTATGATAAATTCGAGTTTGGATTATTCCCAACTCAAATTTGTGAGTTTTGACCAAAAATCCAACTCGAACATTCAAATTTACCATTCGAACCTTATAAATCTGCCCCTAAGAGTAAGAAGCATTGAGTGCAGGGCTTTCTTGATTCCCATTTCACTGTACTTTAATGTGGGGCACTGAGGGGCGGGATTCATAACATACAATTGTTAGGGTAGCAGTTGGATGGAGACTGGAAACAATGTTTAGTGACAACAAAATGATTTAAGGACAGTAGATATACAGTACTAGTTATAATGAGGAAGGCAAGTCTGTGTAACAGGCAAATAGTCAATGCATAAAAAATACATAAAGCTGACAAAAGGTCTTGCAGGTGGCAGGCAAAACAAGTCAGTGTAACCAAACCAGGAGATCATTATATATTATCAGGACAGAAAGGTACAAGTGCTAAATCACCAAAGAAAGGTAATGATCCAAAACGAGGGGGAAGAAAGTGGCAGGCTTAAATAGCAATGTAATTGCCAGAAGACCTGGTTCATTAGTGATGGAAGTGCACGCCCATATAATTTTGACATGATATACTGTCCTTGATCCTTAACCTAAATTTGATCACACGTCAGACTTTAGATAAAGACATACTTTCCCTCTTTTAAAGAAAAAGTTCATTCAGCGCTCATAAGGGGGGGAATGTAATATGCTTTGTTATCAAGTAAGTTAGGTTGAAAAAAGACACATGTCCATCAAGTTCAATCTTTTAACTCTATTTTAACCTGCCTAACTGCCAGTTGATCCAGAGGAAGACACAAAAACCAATTTGAAGCCTCTCCAATTTGCCTCAGAGGGGAAAAAAAATCCTTCCTGACTCCAAGATGCAATGGGACCAGTCCCTGGATCAACTTGTACTATGAGCTATCTTCCATAACCCTGTATTCCCTCACTTGCTAAACACCATCCAACCCCTTCTTAAAGCTATCTAATGTATCAGCCTGTACCACTGATTCAGGGAGACAATTCCACATCTTCACAGCTCTCACTGTAACAAACCCCTTCCGAATATTTAGGCGGAACCTCCTTTCTTCTTATCGGAATGGGTGACCTTGTGTCAGCTGGAAAGAGCTACTGGTAAATAAAGCATTAGAGAGATTATTATATGATCCCCTTATTTATTTATAAATAGTTATCATATCACCCCTTAAGCACCTCTTCTTCAGTAGTGTATGTAATAAAATTTTGCAATCACAAACTGTTTTTTGCTACAAAATAGTTAACGAAACTCCAGAGCAGGTCTTAAAGGTTCTCAATAAGCAATTAAGGTTCGCAATGCAATAAAAGCCTAACGAAGAATATTACATTGCGATAGGCAACTTTTTATAGATCCGCCAGGACAATGCTAATTTTTTTTTTTCAAATCTTATTTTTTTTTGATTTTGAAAGAAAGGGGGAGGGGTACAGAATGGAAAAAAAGGGGGGGAGGGGTACCAGGTTTAATACAAAACAGATACATGTTTAAATTTACAAATGAAAACAATGAGTCATTTCTACATAACCTGTGAAACACAATTTGCTTTTCCAAAACTATTATAGGTAGAATGGTAGAACATCCAAGAGAATAGTCAGGAATCATAGAGATAACTAGTAGGGACTAGGGATGTAGCGAACGTCGGAAAAAATGTTCGCGAACATATTCGCGAACTTGCGTCCAAAAATGCGAACGGTTCGCGAACGTCGCAAACCCCATAGACTTCAATGGGAAGGCGAATTTTAAAAGCTAGAAAAGACATTTCTGGCCAGAAAAATGATTTTAAAGTTGTTTAAAGGGTGCAACGACCTGGACAGTGGCATGCCAGAGGGGGATCAAGGGCAAAAATGTATCTGAAAAATACATTGTTGACATAGCGCTGCGTTTTGTGCTGTAAAGGGCAGAAATCACACTACGTCACAGTCAGGTGATGTTTCTGGACACGGAATGTGAAAAAGCTCACACAGCTAGGTGGCACTTGGTTAAAGACTGGGCAAACAATGCCTGCAAGGGCAACGTATACAGTAGTGGATACGGAATATATTATTGCTGCTGTAAAAACATCACTCAGGTGATGTTTACGGACACGGAATTATTATTGTTATTTAGACAGAATGTGAAAAAGCTCACACAGCTAGGTGGCACTTGCATACCTCCCAACTGTCCCTCTTTTGACCACTCAACCCCCTGTCCCTCTTTTGTACTGGAAAGTCCCTCTTTTCTCTGCACTGAACAGCCAGAAAAAAAACAGTTTCTAACTTAATTAGCTTTTGGCAGAGAGCTCAGAACAGCTAACAGGTGCAAATAAGATACTTTGTAACAATTTTGACTCTGGTTGGTGCTGGTAGTGGTGAACTACTAGGAGGAGCAGCACACCAGTCCCACTCCCCAACACAGCTAGACTAATAGCACTGGGCTCTTACAGTAGCAAAGTAAAAAAACAAAAAAGAAAATAAAAGCAGTCCTTACAAGGACTATTGGGTTACAGGCAGCAGTCAGCAGATGAGATCAGAAGCAGTGCCCACAGCAGCTACATACAGAGCACTGCAGTAGAAGGTAGATTACTAGTCAGCAAAGCTAACTAACCTAAACTCACTGTCCCTCAAATCCCTGCAGAGTTCTGTCCCTACAATACAGAGCAGTATCAAGTAGATTACTAGCCAGCAAAGTTACTATCAACTGTCCCTCAAATCACTAAACAGCTCTCTCCCTACACTATCTCTTCCAAGCACACACAGGCAGAATGAAAAAACGCTGCAGGGCTTCAGTTTATATATGGAAGGGGAGTGGTCCAGGGGGTGTGGGGGTGGTCCAGGAGGGAAAGCTTCCTGATTGGCTGCCATGTATCTGCTGGTCTGGGGGAGAAATGGCAAAAAAAAGCGCCAGCTTAGGCGAACCCAAATTGGCGAACGTCACGCGACGTTCGCGAACATTCGGCGAACGCGAACAGTCGATGTTCGCGCAAACTAGTTCGCAGGCGAACAGTCCGCGACATCCCTAGTAGGGACATTGCACTCAATTTATTAATTTCCAAGAGTCAATCCAAGGTTTCCATACCAAATTGTACTGAGGTATGGAATTATGAAGGATACTCGTGATTTCTTCTAATTTCCTAGTATCTTCAACAAGATTACACCATTCAATTTATAGTGGGGTAGTCGTCAGTTTCCATTTTTTGGGAATCATAGCAATAGCTGTGTGTAATAGGTGGAGGGTAAGCCTATCTGTTATCATGGAATTTAGTTTAGTATCGTACTAAAATAGTAACATATTAATATCAGAGTAATTCAACTTAGTGCCTGTTAATTTAGTAATCCGATTGCAAACTTTTCTCCAGTAGGGAATTATAACTGGGCATGTAAATCATATGTGCTTGTAAGATCCCACCTCCTGATTTGCATCTCCAGTAATGTTCAGATGTTGTTGGGAAAATTTTGTGTAGCCTTTCAGGTGTATAATACCATCTAGTCGTAATTTTATAAAGCATTTCCCTTACTCGTGAGGCTCTAGGAGTTTTATGCACATTGGTCATTATTCTCCTTCTAATCCCAGTGGGGAAAGTTGTTCCAAGTTCTCTTTCCCAAGCTTCAAAATAATTTGGGTGAGATAAGGTTTTGTTTGATAGTAACATTTTATAAGTTGAAGAGATAGGTCTATCCGGTGGTTTATTAAGATCTAATATGGTTTCCCATACGGGCGGTTGGGGTTCTGCTTGGTTGAGACTTAATGAATTAAAAAAGTTATGGAGTTGATAGTAACACCAAGGGTCTCAAGATGTGGGCCCCAAATTTTCTGAATAGCAGCTAGCTGGATCATTTTCCCCTTATTAAGAAAGTCGATTTGTCTAGTATTCCTGCCTCTAACTCATCCCCATCTTGCAAAAGCTTTGGGGTCTAGACTTGGGGGGAAATTTGGGTTTTGTACCAAAGGTTTGATAGCTGGGAATTCTGGCATCAAATTGTGCTTAGTTCTATGTTTGTACCAGAAAGCCAGCATGGCGGAGATTGCAGGATGGGATGAGATTTCTTTGGGTATGAGAGTACCCAAAGAGACCATAGCAAGTTGGCATTGCTTGTTCAATTTCTAACCACTGTTTTCCTTCACTGTAGGACAATGCTAATTCACTAAAATCCGAAGTTGCGTCCAGGGTGCCGAACGCTGGCGAAGTGGGCTAGCGTTACTGTGCCAATCGAAGTTATGCTAGCGTTACCTAATTTGCATACGGCGGGAAGTTAAAGTTGAATGGACGTATATGTTGCAGCAAATACATTACACTACACAAGCCTGGGAAACCTTAATAAAATAAAAAAAAGTTGTTATATTGCCCTACACATGAGCCCAGTGCATAGTTTATAGTGCCATATGTTAGGAAATGTAGGAGGGAAGCCGGTTACCCCCCCAAAAAAATTACGCTTTTTTCAGCCTATCCCACTGAAAAAAGGAGAAGACGCTAGTGTTTTTTTGGGACTTAAAAAAAGTTTCAACTATTTTTTTAGGAACTCCTACAGTATATCTATAAATAGGGATGTAGCGAACCGCCGCCGATGTGTTCGCGAACGCCGTTCGCGAACACCGGCAAAATTTGCGAACATCCCTTAAGGCTTAGGAAAAAGTTAAAACTTGTGCAGAAAAAAAAAGAATGGGAAAGATCTGCTGCTATATAAAATGAAGATTGTATCAGACAACAAATGCTGGAAATGGAAGATTTAAAATGTTTGTATCGGGATTAACGTACATGCTAGCTGTCACACTTTGCACAGCATCTCCAGTCAAAATTCAGATCAGCCTGATCTGGCCCATCAAGTAGTTGGCGAAGTTAGGCAGAGATTCACTTTTTTGACTTTTTTCTAATTGTTTGTGATTGTTTCCCAGACCAGTAGTAAATTTTGGATTCTTTTGGGGTTGAAAAGAATCTTGGTGGTGATGTAATAAAATAAAGTGCTCTAACACTTCCCTTGACAACACAAAGGCAACTATACTTTGGCCAAACAATACAGAGATACGATCTGTAGTTTCTATAATTATAAATCTTGAAGAAACATGGCATACCCATTAGAAATTCTGCAACTTTACTAATGAATTTGGTTGCTGAGATCATTTTACATGTGTTCACTTCTACTATTTGTCAAGTATAGACCAAGACATGTAAGTGGGTGTACAAAGGATACCATAGGATGCCAAACCTAAAGGAATATACAGTACAGTGCAGCTGAACGTTGTGCTTTCTCTTGTTTTGGAGGTACGTTTTGCATAGCAGTACAGGTATGGGATCTGTTCATTTGGAAAGCTCCAAATGGAAGGCCATCTTCCAATAGAATCAATTTTAATAAAATAGTTCTAATTTTTTTAAATTTCCTTTTTCCTCTGTGATAGTACATCCTTATTGAAGGCAGAACAATTCTATTAGGTTTACTTCATTTTAAAATAATCTTTTAGTGAATGTAAGGTATGGAGACCCAAATTATGGAAACATTCCTTATCTGGAAAACCCCAGGTCCTGAGCATTCTGGATAACAGATCCCATACCTGTACTATGATATTTCCTATGACCTTTCAGTAATATGTCTCTTACAGTACACAGTGAGCTCCAGTTGGGTTGACCATAGAGCTGCAGCGCTTAAATGTGGATTGTGTTTACTTGACTGCTCCCAAACTGTACATTCCATCCCCATACTCCTGACACCATGAGCATGTCTCAACTGGGTGGAGCTTCATCAAATCTTTGACTTTATAGGAATAAACAGTCATTTCCAGATACAGAGGCGCTTAAGGGGTGATATGATAACTATTGTGGCAAGCTGCCGGCTTGAACACGTAACTTTTGGGGGAGAGGATTAGTCAATGGTGGGCAGGCAGCTTAGGACAAAGGAGCAGAAAGTCAGGGACACACAGGCTTCTTCAAGGAAAACACAGGTTTATTTTCCCACTTTTAAACAAACAGTCAATTATGCACAGGGTTGATCATTGTGGCAAACAAACATAAATCATAAAATAAAAACCTTGCCCACTGGGCACTGACTTCACACTTTGAAGCAGTCCCTGACTAGACTGGGCTCCTTGTGGACAACCAGCACAACAAACAAATAGTTTAGCTCACCCCTGTACTCACAGGACTCTTTCCTGTAAGATTTCAGCTTTCTGGCTTCCTTCACTTCACGTTGCCTCAAGCTTGACCAACTCACGGTCCCGGTCATTTTCTGTTTCAGGCAGACACAGACAGCACTCCCAGCTCCTCTGGGAGTTCTTCACACAGCCAGGTCTCTACCTGCTGTGTCCTGCTAATTAACTGTAAATAGCCTTTCCATGGGACAGCTTTCCTGTGGAAGGTGAACTCCAATCTCTGGACTGGATCTGCGGAATGGAGTCCTTGGCTACTAAAGTCTTTAAACAGATGGCTGATTCTCTGTTTACTAAACCCCTTCCTGGAGCCTATCCAGGCCCGGATTTGTGGCGAGGCGAGGCCTGTGCTCCCCAGTGCTCCCCAGTGCTCCGGCGCTCGTACGCTGGCGCTTTTGTGCCAGCGTGTGGTAGTGCGGTAGGGCGCTAGGACCGCCCGGAGCGCACGGCCTAGGGGCGCCCGCCCAGCGAATCCGGCGCTGAGCCTATCTCAGTACCTGGGGAGAAATTAAAGGCTAGAGTGACCTTTTTCCACCTTTTCCTAATCACTCTACCACACTATTTATAAATATTTAAGGGTTATATTATACAGGTATGGGACCTGTTATCCAGAATGCTCGGGACCTGGGGTTTTCCGGATAAGGGATCTTTCCGTAATTTGGGTCTACATGCATTAAGTCTACTAGAAATTTATTTAAACATTAAATGAAATCAAGTACAAGCTACTGTTTTATTATTACAGAGAAAAAGGAAATACTTTTTAAAAATTTGGACAGGAAAGGAGCCCCATTTTGATTGTACAGTAAGGAAGGCACTGAGGGCAGCCATACTGTTCATGTAATGTGCATGTAAGAGTGATGGCAACCTCTTTGTTTATTAAATTTACACTAGGTTGGCTCTATGTACATTACTTTTAAAACCTTCTGCCTGTTTTTGGCTTTCTCTGCTTCTACTGTTTTTTTACACTTTCCATTTTTGCTTGCTAATTCCCCTTCTTTAGCAACAAAAGTTGCAAAAAATGTCAACTTTTGAAGGTTCTGTTACTTTCTTTAAAGAAGTTGATCAATGAAATCATTTTAAGTTTTCTGTTATTTGTAATGATTTTAATGAGGAAGGAATTGGTCAATCTGGATTTTCTTGTGCTTCACATATGGGAATCCTGGTATTACCATCATGTCCAGGGTGGTGGTAGCTGAATGGTTAGTTTACTGTTACCAGCTTGCAAGCCCGGTGCCTGTTGAAGAAGGCTTCCGTATCCTCCAACAACAGTATGTATAATAAATTCAACCGTCATTCAGGTCAAAAATCAAGCAGGGACAAACCCTCGCTGAGTTTATTTGTAAGGTGCAACGTTTCTGAGTAAACCCCTTTGTCAAGCTTGACCCCGAAACGTTGCACCTGGCAAATAAATTCAGCAAGGGTTTGTCCCTGCCGGTAGCTCCAGGGTTCCCAGTATCATCAGAAATCTTTTCATACAGTTCAGTAGAAGGGGCTGGACAGACACAATGGTGTTAAGTGCATCTATATGGAAGTGCAAGTAGCGTGTTTGGATGTCCTTATAATCAGTGGCATCAATATGTGCAACTTTATGTGCATTTTAGCACTGTAATAAGTGAGGAACAAAGAGGAACACATGAGCCAAATATGTAGTTGTGGTTTACTCCATCTCAGCCCCCAAAACTGTGCTTAAAATGTAAAGTTCTCCCAAAAACTTACATCCACACTACAATTGTAATGACCCAGGCGTACATGCACAAATCCTTTTCAAGTGACTTCTAAAATCCAAATGTTGATTCCATTACAGAAATGAATGGACAGTGATATTCCACAGGGACTGGGATGCCTACAGGAAATACTTATAGTCTTAAGAGTATGGAAAATATTGAATTGGTAACTTACCATATTGTGGTCCAGGTGCTAGAGCCCCAAGCCCTTAGCCAGCACATTTGCAAAAAGCTTGCATACTGGACCAACATCAAAGCAGAAATAAAATATCAGACATTAAAAATGCCTGACTCGTTTCATACCAATGTACTTATTTATAGGGAAGAAACCCATTCACAAATAAATGTCTTATTTAAGTGACTGAAGCCACCTTTTTTAGACATTTAAATAATCAAAAATGAAAATACAGTCCATTTCCTTGTTCATTGTTCCCAGAATGATGCTGATCAGTAATATACTCTAAAATTTGAATCCTTATTTTATTAATGGGGAACTGGGTTCATTTTGTACATCAGTCTTATTTACTTCCTCTCCATTCAATGAAATGGTTTGAATGATCATTGAGGAAGTGCAGTATTTACTGATATGCGATGGTCGTTATCTGCATTGCTATTATATCCAGGACATTTTCTTAACAAGTGGCAGAACCCAGAGCCTGATAAATCCATTCCATAAAAGGAAAACATTAAGCGAAACATTTTTAAAACACTGTAATGTGACGGTTCCCTTCTGCGCAAGACAATTCTCATGCTTGACAGTGCAGGTATCATTATTATTGAGCTCAGAGATTTTTTTTCTTCTGTCCCGGAGAAGAAGCTTTATATCTTTTTGAATAAATTGGTTCCTGAGCATTCAGGCACTGCCTAAGCTGGGCAATATATTATATTCCAGATGGGTAAAATAAGAATGACAATCTTTAGTTCAGACTGACAAAAAAAAAAAAAGGAGCTTATTGGATCTGAGGAGGATAAAGAGGAATGCATACAGATTGATAATAAAACATAAGTAGATATCACACCTGTATTTGGATTGCGGATAATAGCACAGATGGGGTTTTCAGAGGTAATAGACTTTCATGTATTGTAATAAAGGAATGGAAACCTGTTTCTCATTTCTTTAACATGGAAATGCTCTAGAATGAATTTGCAAGGTTAATTGAGGAACTGCAATTGGTTGGAATGGATTTAGCAAATGTGCTACATATATAATAGAATCAAGTCAAAACACTGAAGACAAATCAAACTTTAGGCAAAACTCACGTATTTTAAACAATGATGGTATAGGGCAGCGATCTCCAACCAGTGGCTCATGAGCAACATGTTGTTCACCAACTCCTTGGATGTGGCTCCCAGTGGCCTCAAAGCAGGTGCTTATTTTTTATTATATTACATAAATGCAGGGGCTGCATAACAAGGGATCCAAATGACCAGTAGCCAGATTATACTGGTTTATGTTTAAAGACTGGCAGAATCAGATGCATTCCTGTAAAAAAAAACAGCCTCATGTCCTCCAATTAGTATTTTAGAAGTAAATATTATGCTTATTTATATTCCTTTAGTATATGCATACCCCCCCCCCACACACACACATTAACACACTTAACATTTTGGCACCCCCACTGATTTTACCTATAGTTCTCTATGCAATACCAACCACAGAAAGCAAGGGGACTTCAAGTTTCAAAAACCAACATTTTACAATAGATCGAGGTGAGGGAGGGCTTATAAGAGCCTAAAGCTGACCAAAGACGCAAAGATAAAGTCATACGGTTTGATATGATTTTTGAACCATGTGTGGATCATTCCGACACTATTCGTGCCATGTCGATCAGCTGTTTAGTTGATGTTACAGGTTAGAAGATTCTACTGATAATATCTCTGCATGTATTGCCTATTTGACAATATCAATCGATGACTGTCATTACGATTTGTCAGACATAACTTTTGTACGATTACTGTCTTTGAATAATGGCCAGAACATTATCTGATTTGTTCTTTATACTTTATTTAATCTGAATGATTAGTAGTAGATCAGGATATTGCAATGAACGAACGTTCGTCAGACATAAGGGTATCCGCATGGGTAAGGGTTGGGAAATGGTTCATAAGTGTCAGAGAGAGACTATCGTGGCTCCTTTCATTCAGATAGTATTTAGCCATTTGCCATTTTCTGAAGCTGTTTGGCTAAACGCAACCTTTAGCTATCGTACTGGAATTAGAAAACCTATAAGTCATCTTAGTAATAAAATGTTACCGGCATACAATACAAGTAATACAGGTACGGGGTCTGTTATCCTGAGACCTGTTATCCAGAAAGCTTAGAATTATGAGATGGCTTCTCCCATAGGGCAAATTTGCAAAAGGGTGAAAAGGCAAACGCTGGCGACAATTCGCCAGTGTTACCACCTGCAGAGACATTGGCGATTTACTAACGGGCGCAGACGCTGAAAGAGATAGACGCTATCGTTCATCTGCACTCTATCGCCAGGCGACAATTCGCTCTGTTACTCCGCAAATTCAATGAAATGCGGATTTTACTGAGTTACCTCTTTCGCCAGACTTACCTTCGCCAGCTCAGACCAGGCAAAGTGCACTGGAGTGCAAAGATCTTCCTCAATCTTCTGTTACTTACATCATATTCTTTAGTGGAAAAAGCATCAAAGTTTAACAAACGCTGACGTCTTTTCCTTTTTTCAGAGTGATAGCCTGCAAAAGTCCTTCAAATTTTTTGTTGGGTAACCGGGTTCCCCCAAACATATGGAACATTAACTATACAGTGGGCTCATGTTTAGGACATTATAACAACTCTAATGTCTTTATTAAGATTCCCTGGACATGGGTAATTAACAGTGGAAATGTAATGTATTTGCTGCAACATATAATATAAAGATGTCCATTTAAATTTCCCACCGTACGCAAATTAACCTGAGCGCAAGACCTCTAGCAAATATACGGTAGGCAGAAATGAATGCTAGCACATCTTCGATTTGAATTGCTAGCAAAAAGTCACCAGTGTTCGTCACCCACGACAAAACTCCGCATTTTAGTAAACTAGCATTGTCTGAGCGAATTTTCGCCTGCTGAAGTGTGGTCGATGGGTCCATTTTTAAAAATGATGTCCTTTTTCCCTTTAATAATAAAACAGTACCTTGCATTTGATCCCAACTGAGATATAACAAATCCTTATTGGAAGCAAAACCAACCTATTGGGTTTATTTAATGTTTACATGATTTTCTAGTAAACACCAGGCCAGGGTATTCTGTATAACAGATCCCATACATGTAATAAAATATGTGTGAAATGAACCTCTGCATGAAACAAGGTCCCCACGTTACTATGATCCCAGCTGCCCTCCACTCTTGGTTTAGAACCAACAATGACTTGTCATCTACTGGTGCCTAAGCCACACAATTGCCATTACAATTCAATATATACATCAGTGTAGTAGACCACACAACACAGGCATTTTTAAAGTGAGAAATATTGATGCCCACAACATGCCATCAATGAAAATATTTGCAGTATAACACTGTCTGTGTTGTGTTCTCCTCTAGATAAATGTCACATTCAACTTCAGTACATTGCTCATGATGAACATATCTGCTTGTGCCAGATCTTCCTGTTCGTGTAGTTGCGATGACAACTGCAGGCTGGTTGTGGTTTATGTGGTTCTGATTTAGTCACTTTTGTAAGAAGAGACTGTTGAGAATACAGCAAGCTTACTCGAGGTCATTTATTTCGTTATGCTGAGGTTATTTAATACAATGTTGCTTTGTGGGTAAAAAAAAAACATTGAGCCAAGTTTTGAATTGTGCCCTTGTTTAGTAAGTATTTTCTTGGATGCAAGTGCCTATAATGAAAGCTGTCAATTCAACTGCTTTTAGCTCATCCACAACTGTGGTTGCAGTCATAAATGAGCACTCTAAATATATATGAATTAATTGAATATTTAGAAAAAAATAAAATATTCCAATCCTACAAATTTACAACAAGTAGATGTGTCCAGTTTGTCTCCTGAATCCTGTTTGTGGTCCTTCAGAGCATGTGAAGCTACGGGGCACCTGAATCCACGTTTGATGCAGAAACAATACCATTTTTTCTTAATGTAGTCTGGTTTTTCTCATAAACCATCGCAAAGACATGTTTCTGCTAAACCACAAAGTGTTGCATTTGGAGGAAGTCCAGCCAACCGCATAGAATGTAGGTTGTGTCTCATTTCTCTTCACTGTTCTGAATATCAGCTCTTCTTTGCCCCAACAAATGCCCGTAGAGATATGGAGCATTTAATGGATTTGAGCCGGTCATGATCCAGTCCTGATTTTTCATATCAAAGCGTTCAACCCAGCAGCAGACATCTCATATCTAAATTTATGGAGAAAGACCAAAAGGGGTGCTTGAAAACATATATTCAGCATGTCAATGATGCAATAGAGTTCCTCAGATATGGAATGAATAATGTTAAGGTATCCATTTTACAGATGTAGCGACACACCCTGCACTCTCCTGCTCTGCCTTTCTTAGCTCGTTTTCTGACTGCAAATTAATGCAAACAGGTCCCCATGCTTTATTGTGTGTCTAACTAAGTTATGGAGAATAAGACTTGCTACATCTGTCTGCTGAATAATTAATAGGCACTGCTTCTTGTTGGGAACACTGAATAGATACAAAACAGCTGCTTCTGCCTCTGTAGCAGGGTCATTTATGGACATCTCCCAGTACGACTTTATTTGCCCAGACCAAATCACTCATGCCTTAGGGCTCTTACACACGACCGTTCCGACCTGCGCTCCCCTGCGTTCCGTTTTTTGGCGTTCAGCCGCAGGGGAGCACAGGAATAGACGCAAGTAATTATTTGAAATGGGGCTGTACTCACTCAGGCGCGTGTAGGCGCCGAACGCAGGTTCAGACGCAACATGCTGCATTTCTCCTGCGTTCGGCGCCTACACGTGCCTGAGTGAGTATAGCCCCATTTCAAATAATTACTTGCTTCTATTCCTGCGCTCCCCTGTGGCTGAACGCCAAAAAACGGAACGCAGGGGAGCGCAGGTCAGAACGGTCGTGTGTAAGAGCACTTAGAGCTTTGTAGATGAGATTGCCTTTGCTTTTCAGCCTTTCGATTCCAAAAGTATATAAAGGTAAACAAAAAAAAACAAGGAGAAGAAGGGGTACATTACACTGTGAGCCTAAGGGGGGAATGGGAACTGGACCATCAAAAGAAATGCAACAAAATCCAGCACTCATTTCCTAATTCAGGGAAGGACTGGCCCAGTGGGAGACTGATAGGAAACCTGGTGGGTCCAATCAATCAAGAGCAATCGTTACGGATCCACACACACACAAGATTATGTAGTCGGGGGGTTGACCCCTTTTATTATGCTACCAGAAGTATCTAAATATCTGGTAGTTCAGGTATGGGACCTGTTATGTGACCTGGGGTTTTCCGGATAATGGATCTCTCCGTAATTTGGGTCTTCATGCCGTAAGTCTACTAGAAATTAATTTAAACATTAAATAAACCCAATAGGCTGGTTTTGCTTCCAATAAGGATTAATTATATCTTAGTTGGGATCAAGTACAAGCTACTGTTTTATTATTATAGAGAAAAAGGAAATCATTTTTAAAAATGTGTATTATTTGGATAAAATGGAGTCTATGGGAGACATCCATTCCGGAATTTGGAGCTTTATGGATATCAGGTTTTCGGATAAGGGATCCTATACCTGTACTATAAAAAGGGTCACTCCTTGACTGCATAATCTTGTGTGTGTGAATCCGTTTCCAAGTGGTCAGCACCATTGCAGTGAAAGTGACTTGCAGGTGTGTGATGGTATAATTACATTTTATCCAAACAATCAAGGCCTGCTCTGAAGTTTGGGCACCCCACCTCTACTCTAGTTGACATATGTATAAGGTATTCAAGGAGTAAGGGGGGGTATTAGAGACTGTTAACAGATTTTTGTCAGTCTCAGTGCAGCCTGGGCACCCCTGTCCGACACTGTCCTAAATATCCCATGATGCATTGCTTCCCTAGAATTGGCATCAAAATTGCTACAAGCACCGCTTACATGAAAAAAGTGTGCAGTGGTGATTAACCCACCTATACCAGTCACAAACCCTTAATAGTACCCCTTAAACCACTCATAGTGATCATTAATTCACCAGAAATTAGGCAATTTGTGCACACTTAATGCCAATGCAATTTGCACGGGGAAAAAAATGTTCATTGTGGTTAAAGAGGTGGCTTACCTTTAAGGTAACTTTTAGTATTTTATAGAATAAAACTTTTCAATTGGTCTTAATTTTTTCTCTTCTGACTCTTTCCAGCTTTCAAATGGGGGGGGGGGGGTCACTGACCCCATCCAAAAAAACAAATGCTCTGTAAGACTACAAGTGTATTGTTATTGCTATTTTTTATTACTCATCTTTCTATTCAGGCCCTGTCCTATTCACATTCCAGTTTCTTATTGAAATCAATGCATAGTTGCTAGGGTAATTTGGACCCTAACAACCAGATTGCTAAAAATTGCAAACTAATGCACAAATTCAAAATACTAGGGATGCACCAAATCCAGCATTCGGTTTGGGATTCGGCGTTTTTCAGCAGGATTCGGCCGAATCCTTGTTCCTACCTGAACCCAATCCGAATCCTAATTTGCATATGTTAATTAGGGGCATGTAGGGAAATAACGTGACTTTTCGTTACAAAAGAAGATTTTTTTCCAATTTTTCCTTTCCTGTCCCTAATTTGTATATGCAAATTAGGATTCGGATTCGGTTCGGTATCTTTCACCAAGGATTCGGGGATTCAGCCGAATCCCAAATAGTGGATTCAATGCATCCCTACATATACAATACAAAAGGAAAACCAACTGCAAATTGTCTCATAATATCGCACTCGGCGTCATACTAAAAGTTAATTAAAAACATGGTAATTTGCATTGATTGTTGAACTATGCACTTGAATTAGTCAATGAACCCTTAGGAATAGTAATGATGGCCAATGGGATTATTGAATGATCATTTTTCCATGTTGTGTATATAAAGTACATTCTGTATTGTTCCCAATATTATTTCTATTTCTATTTAACGTCATTAGCCATGAAGTAGTGGGTCTTACACAAACTATTTTTGACAGGCAATCATTATACATGTATAAATGATTATTTACATTTGTCTGCATCTATGAGCAGAAACAGGCCAGCGATCTGACAGGTCATTGAGATGAACTGAGCAGTCTGGGAGCGGCGTTCATTCAGTTTAACTTATGAATAATTTCAGAGCAACCGCTGCAGACTGGTATATCCACCTGGAATGTCTCAAATCGCTTATAAAAAATAAAATAGTGCTTCTCCTCCCAGGAGCTTTATTTAAAATGTACACCATTGCATTCATTAGTGCTATATCTACATAAACAGCAAAAGAACAGCACCAACATCTTCACCAGCTTTGCTGCCTATGACATTAGGTCAAGCCTGGTGCTGCAGTGAAACATATCAAAAATATTCTTCAAATCCCAGAAGTCCTCTGCATTACCCACACTAAAATAAGCAAACATGCTATTTATGGCTTGTGATGTAATACTATTTGTTATTACAGTATTTATGGTTTTGGCTAAGATTAAGTGCAGTACCTGTTCTTGTCAGTGTGAGTTCTACCACCGCCCAAAAGAAAGGCCCGAGCTCACTTGATCCTCCGGCTTTAGGGCAACTATAGAGCCCAAGCTTTTTGTGCCTTAAGGTGGCCATATGCAGAGAGATCCATTTATTTGTTGCCAAACGAGCGGATCTCTCCCATATATGCCCACTTGAGATATCGGACTGATACGATCGTTGGACTCTAAGGATAATAATGCAGCAGTACGGGTGGTCGGATCGGAGGACCGCATCAACGAACAGATGCAGTCCACAATCTCACGGGATTTTTAGCCCTGCCCGATCGACATCAGGCCGATCGATCTGTCGGCAGCTTTTATCGGCCCGTTTATGGCCGTCTTTAGGCCTTGCTCACCTGGGGTGCCTTAAAATCACAGAGGGTTATGACACTGCTGATTTAGGACAGTGGAATGTAATAAAAGTCGCTAACGAAAAACTATTCACAATTTTTAATTTGCGCAAATTTAAAAAGCCTGGGAACTGTTTAGCCACCACTTACTACAGTGGAAGACCGTTTTTATAGTTTGCACTTCAGCACTGCATTAGAGTGCGCAATTAAAAGGATGTGGATTTTTAGTCTTATTGGTGCGAATTGTTTTGCTTTTTACGACTTTAATTACATTCCCCTGTTAGTACTTTACTTTTGCACCTTATATTGCACGCTGTTCTTATACCCTGGCCTTCTGGCTGGTATATAAATTTTTTAAATATTTCTTTATTTATTTTTTAGTCCACGTCAGTCACAGGCACTTTGTTTTTATGTCTTTTTTCAGTTTATATTGGTGCAATATGACTTACGTCTACGCATTGATCTAGAAGGTAGATGTGTGGACATTAGGCTCGTTCTCCCAGTGAAAACCTTGCCCTGTCAAGGGTGCATGCGTTGTTGGGACATCTTCAGAGGTCCCTTTGCTTTTCTATCCTTCTTGTAAACCTGGCTGGAGAGAGAGGCAGATAAAGGAGGGTGGTGGGTTAAGGGACTCCTCTAGACTTGCGGCAAACTGATTCTCGGGATAAACGGAACCCTAGTCCTTGGATGAAGGTGGAACTCGAAGGCCTTTTAGGCCAGGTCACCTAGAGTTGTACTTAGTCTTTGTCATTGCTTGGGCTTAAAAAATATATAAAATATGGTGGTTGAAGCCCCTGCTAGGTCCAGGGTGGAAATAGCTTGAGGGTGCAGGCAGGATGGTGGAATTGGCAACCATGGGGAAGTTCAGTACTTTAACCAACTCAATATGAACCTTGTATTGAACCCATACTTTATGGCAGCATTTGTAAAAGTTTCTATTCTAGTTTGATAGATTGTGATATTGCCATTTTCCCTACCCAGAATATCTACCACAATATTTAAGGAACTATATGCAATCATTGGATTCCAGTAACTCGGAGGTGCTGGTTTTCATCCATATTGGATTCGTCTCTAATAAGCCAAAGAGCAGTCTAGTCACCTCTAGTACTAGCCTATGGTTTGTAGATTTGTGGTTAGATATTTTTATATTGTTTATGTATCTTGCAAAAAAACATTAAATTTATATATGCTAGTACACTCTGTGCTTTAAACAATATTGTGTAAAAATAGAAAAGTACAATTCTAATTGGAACATTCTGCCTTGACCTGAAAATGAGGATAAAAGATTTAAGTCCAAACCAAAAACCTAACGTCTGTACATTTATAGCTTGGGGGCTATCTATTCTTGTTTGGACACTTCTTAGTAACAAAAGTCATATACAGGTATTGGAGCTGTAATGCATAATGCTCGGGGCCTGGGGTTTTCCCAGATAACAGATTTTTCTATACTTTGAATCTTTATATCTTAAGTCTAATAGATAATCATGTAAACATTAAATAAACCCAAATAGACTGGTTTTGCTTCCAATAAGGAGTAATTATATCTTAGTTTGGATCAAGTACAGCTATTGTACCTGTTATCCAGAATGCTCGGGAAATGGGGTTTTCTAGAGAACGGATCTTTCCATGATTTGGATCTTCATACCTTAAGTCCAATAGATAATCATGTAAACATGAAATAAACCCAATAGGCTGGCATTGTTTCCAATAAGGATTAATTATATCTCAGTTTGGATCAAGTACAAGCTACTGTTTTATTATCACAGAGAAAACAGAAATCATTTTTTAATAATTTGGATTATTTGAATAAAATGTAGTCTATGGGAGACAGCCTTTCTGTAATTTGGAGCCTTTGGAACTCTAGACGGGTTTCTAGATTACAGATCCCATACCTGTGTGAAGATTCAAATTATGGAAAGATCCATTCTGGATAACAGGTCTATTGTCTATGGGTTTATTTAATGTCATTTAATGTTTTCATTAAATAACAAGAGAACTCTGGATAATAGTTCCCTTAAATAGGTTCCTTAAATGGGACCTGTTATCCAGAATTCTCGGGACCTGGGGCTTTCCAGATAACGGATCTTTCTGTAATTTGTAACTTCATACCTAAAATCTAATAGAAGAACATGTAAACATTAAATAAACCCAATGGGCTGATTCTGCTTCCAATAAGGATTAATTATATCTTAGTTGGGATCAAGTACAAGCTGCTGTTTTATTATTACAAAAAAATTTGGGCGCGCGTCAAATAGACTTTAACGCATTTGGACAAAATAGACACGCGTATAAAAATTGTCGAGGGCGTCAAAATTGACGTGCATCAAAATTACTTTGATGCGCATTGACTTCAATGTGTTTCACGATTTTTTTGCTGTTTCGTGAATGTAAAGCTGTAAATTCTCAATTTTTTTCAGCAAATTCACCCATCACTATTTACATGTATCAAGATCCAAATTACTGAAAGATCTGTTATCTGGAAAACCACAGGTCCCGAGCATTTTGGATAACAGATCCCATACTTGGTATAAGGGTTAGTTCACTTGAGGAGATTCGGGGAGATTTTGTTGCCTGGCGACTAATCGCCTCGTCTTCTGAGCGACAAACTCCCCGAAGTGCCTCAGCATTTTTCCCCATAGGCTATAATGAAAAGTCGCCTGCGTAAATGGACACGCGGCAATGCGTTTTCCATAGTCGCCCGAAGTTGCCTGTGTGAGCGTTTTAGTTCCTTTTATAAGCTGAACATCATTACTAAAACGCTCTGAAAGCTTGCCATGGTTATCGTAGTTAGCCAATAAAGGTATCACCCTTATACTATCTTCTTGTTATTGTTTTGTCGAGAATATAGGAAAGCGAGACTTTTATACGAATAACAAACAAGTAGCTACATACATATATATATATATATATATATATATATATATATATATTAATAAATGAGTTTATGATTTATGTATATGTATGTATGTATTTTTGTACTAATTAGTATTACAGTGAGACCTTAGCTCATATATTGTAAAAAAACAAATAAACAGAACATTCCCCATCCGTTGATCTACTGAGGCTTTGCTTGTAGAGACCCAGCCAACACAGCTAAAATAAAGCTAATCTTTTTTTGCTAATCTTTTTAAAACTCTGCGGCTGAAACGACGTAACTTTTTTTTTTTTTGCCTAAACAATAAAAAGATCAAGCGCTAATGTTTCATTCCAGCTTTATGAAGTCAGTAATTGGAAGCTGTTTTCATGACTGGGTGACATTATATTGTGATAACGTGCCAGTGTAAGTTAATGACGGAGAATAAGTTATTGTCTACGCGCAGTTGCTACGCTGGAATGCTTTCAATCTTTTCGAGAGAAAATGAATCCTTCAGTTAAATTCACACGCTGTACGTGTCTAGCAATTTACACAGCACAACAGAATTCAGGGATAAAAGCAGACGCCAGAAAGACTCAAAGGGGAAGCAGACTCTTCCTATGGGCTCATGCCATCTGTTTATTAGAATAACAAGCCCTACACAAAAAAGAGGGTTTTTTAGAATGGACTGATTCAAGTCCATTCATTAATAGGAAAAATACCTTAAAGGAAAACTATACCCCCCAGACAATGCAGGTCTCTATAAAAAGATATTGCATAAAACAGCTCATGTGTAAAACCCTGCTCCATGTATATAAACCATTTTCATAATAATATACTTTTCTAGTAGTATGTGCCATTGGGTAATCCTAAATAGAAAATTGCCATTTTAAATTCATGGTGCACACAAACAAACCATACATATTTAGGTCACATGAGCCAATTAACAGACAGAGTTCTGCCTTTTGCTTTCACACTTCTTCCTGTTACAATTAGAGCTGCAGTATTTCTGGTCAGGTGATCTCTGACACAGCACACAGACCATCACAAAATGGTGGCTCAAAGCAAGAGATGTAAAAGGGAAAGATTTACTTAAATATATATACCAGTTTTGTAAGATTCTTTAATATGCCACTTAAAATGATATAAACTATCTGTTGCTCAGGTGTTCATTTTGGGGGTATAGTTTTCCTTTAATGTAGGGGGAGTCTAGTTTGCCAGTCCACACTGAGCAATAGAAGTTCCAGGATTTTCCCCCCGTTCCCAAAGCACTCTCAAATAATTACTTGAAAAAAGTAAACTACTAATTATAAAAAAATCTAACATTTTTATTAAATAGGCATAACAAAAAAATTGTACATACTGACCCTCAAATAGTCCACTTTACGCGTATTTGAGGCTCAGTATGTACCATTTTTTTTTATTATGCTATTTTATGCTATTTAATAAAATGTTTTTTTTTTTTTATAATTAGTAACAATCCTTTTTTCGAGTAATAATTTCAAAGCTTGATGAGGCCATCATTAGCCTAGGTTCAAGATATATACAACATGCGGCCTTTGCAATTATTTGTTTCACTTATATCCATGACAGAATCATACGTCCCAACATTTTGGAAATAAAAAGAGGGACAAAAAAAATTGTGTGTAAATTTAGTATGGAGGCGAATAGGATATTATTTGGTTCACTGACTTTTAGTATGTTACAGAAAGTCCAATTCTAAGCTACTTTTAAATTGGTCTTCATTATTATTTTTTTTTAATTATTTGCCTTCTTCTTCTGACCCTTTTCAGCTTTCAAATGGAGGTCACTGGCCCCATCTAAAAAACAAATGCTCTGTAAGGCTACAAATATATTGTTACTGTTACTTTTTATTACTCATCTTTCTATTCAGGCCTCTCCTGTTTATATTCCATATAAAAAAACAATTGCAAAATTTCAGAATATAGCTCTCTATTTCATGCTACAAATTACCTCAAAGGTGAACAACTCCTAAATCTGAGCTACCGCTGTAGACAAATCTCCCTAAAATGACCTGCCGTAGCATAACACTATGATTGTTACAAGCAATAGCTTTTGTTATTTAGGCCTCTCCTATTCATATTCCAGTCTCACCCGAAAACTCTGAATTTTGCCTGAAAACTTTGGGGTATTGCCAAAAACCCAGCACGCATCAAAAAATCATTGGGACTTCACCCATTGACTTAAATGCAACCTCGACAGGTCTGAGATGCCGGATTTTCAGATAAGGACTTTTCCATCCTCGGGGTTTAATAAATTCTGAAAAATTCATGATTTTTTTAAAAGTCCGATTTTATTTAAAAAAACAAAACAAATTTTCGTGATTTTTGCATTCCGGAGTTTAGAAAATAACCCCCTAAAAGTTAATTCAAAGGTGAACAACCCCTTTAAGTAGCAAGGTTCCTTGACATCTTTCCTTGGAGGGAGACTCAAGAGATGGAAAATTTGTAGTAGGGATGCACCGAATCCAGGATTCGGTTCGGGATTCGGCCAGGATTCGGCCTTTTTCAGCAGGATTCGGATTCGGCCGAATCCTTCTGCCTGGCTGAACCGAATCCGAATCCTAATTTGCATATGCAAATTAGGGGCGGGAGGGAAATTGCGTGACTTTTTGTCAGAAAACAAGGAAGTAAAAAATGTTTTCCCCTTCCCACCCCTAATTTGCATATGCAAATTAGGGTTCGGATTCGGTTCGGTATTCGGCCAAATCATTCGTGAAGGATTCGGGGGTTCGGCCGAATCCAAAAAAGTGGATTCGGTGCATCCCTAATTTGTAGGATTCGGAGCAGTATACACCAACATTCGCATGGACAGTTTTGACTAGTAAGACCAACCGAAATAGAGATCGAAGTTTTTTTTCGGATGAATAGACTGAATTAGAATCGAACGAATCCGGACAACCCCAGGTACCATGCATTCTGGATAACAGGTCCCATACCTGTAATTAATCCATATGGGAAGCAAAACCAGCCTATTGGGTTTATTTAATGTTTATATGATTTTCTAGTAGACTTAAGATATGACGATCCAATTTACAGAAAGATCCCTTATCTGGAAAACTCCAGGTTTAAAGTATTCTGGATAACAGGTCCCATACCTGTACCACATGATGTAACGCCTGCTTATATTTATCAATAAATAACTTTTGAATGTAAAATGCAAAATCCAAAATGTATTACTGTATTGAATAATAAAACATATCTTATTTCAGCATGGGGACTGTTGGGGTTTTCCCATGACGGTGTCACTTGAGTAGTTTTTCCTTTTGAATCTCTCATTATGTTTGAGGATCTCTCTCTTTAAAAAAATACCTGTTATGAAGCTAAGGAATTGTCACGCTCCCAAACCACAGGGCACTTTGTCATGCTACCAAGGCCATCACCGTTGAATAATTTGAGATCTGCTAGGAAAAGTAAGTGACTCACATAAAAGTTGAACACAGAAAGATTCATCCCTTAAAATAAGCATTAGGAAGTCCCTGATGACAAGTAAAGTATATTTACGGGAGTAGGCAAGTCTTATTTTATTCCGCAGATTCACCCCGATTATTGCCATTTAAATTGCTATCGGCGTAGGCATTGCTGAGTATCATTATTCAAACGTAAATATCCATCTCTGCCTGTGCTCAGCAATAAAGGTTTATACTGTATGTAATAGATGGCTGTGTATCTGATGGGCAGTATTTAAAGGCATAGAGATAACAGAATTAACAAAAATCCGTTTCGCAAATAGTTTTTATTGTTGTCAGCTGCAATAAGAAACATTATATTCTGTATGCATTTTTCTCTGCTAGCATTGGTTAGGTAAAGCTCAAAATAAAGTATATAAGTTAGGGATGCACTGAATCCACTATTTTGGATTTGGCCGAACCCCTGAATCCTTCGTAAAAGATTTGGGCGAATACCGAACTGAATCCTAATTTGCATATTAAAATTAGGGGTGGGAAGGGGAAAACATTTTTTGCTTCTGTGTTATGTGAAAAAAAGTCACGTGGTTTCCCTTCCTGCCCCTAATTTGCATATGCAAATTAAGGGTTGGATTTGGTTCGGCTGGGCAGAAGCATTCGCCTGAATCCTGCTGAAAAAGGTCAAATACTGTCCGAATTCCGAACCGAATCCTGGATTCGGTGCATCCCTAATATAAATGCAATCAAAATATAATATGTAAATACAGACACCAGCACATTTTTTGGCATTTGGGTGACATTACCCATTGCTTGACAAACTAGCTATGGGTATCACCATGTTTAAGGCATGACACACTTATTATATAGGGTCTAATAATTTCACTATATGTTCAATGGAAGCATTAGTTAATCATGTGAGCTATCTTAGGTTACCATATCATGATTCTTAATCACATAGAGCATTATCAGTTAGCACAGCTATGGGGCCTGTTATCCAGAATGCTTTGGACCTGGGGCTTTCCAAATAACGTATCTTTCCAAAATGTGGATCTTCAAACCATAAGTCGACTATAAAATCATGTAGACATTAAATAAGGCCAATGTGCTTGGGATCAAGCACAGTTATTATCCAGAATGCTCAGGACATGGGATTTTCTGGATAAGGGATGTTTCTGTAATTTGGATCTTCATACTAAGTCTACTAGAAAATCATGTAAACATTAAATAAACCCAATAGGCTGTTTTTGCTTCCAATAAGGATTAATTATATCTTAGTTTGGATCAGGTACAAGCTACTGTTTTATTACTACAGAGAAAAAGGAAATCATTTTTAAAAATTTGTATTGTTTTGATAAAATGGAGCCCATGGGAGATGGCCTTTCCGTAATTTGGAGTATTCTGGATAATGGGTTTCTAGATAATGAATCCCATACCTTTCTAACATTTAACTATGGTTCTAAATCCTTTGGCTGTTCTGGGCCACACCATGACACAAAGTGGTTCTATAAAAGATTAGACTTGCTGGTTCAACCAGAATCTGTGGTCTGGGGCCCGGTGGAACAGGGGAGCCTGGACTACGGGGTCTGCTTTGTCTAAAGTTACATGGAAGTTCCCCCTCCCCAACCGCTCTCCTTATTGAGAACTGGTGGGGAGAGAAGAAAACTGGAGGGCAAGTAGTGGGCGGCAGGTGGGCAGGTATGGGGAGGCAGGTTGGGGGTTGCTGTGCATGTTGGGCCCCTCATAAGGTTTTTTTTTTTTTGCTTGGGGGCCTAGCGGTATGTGGTTACACCTCTGTTTCCAAAATTGCTTAGCCTTGCTTAACTTATATTGCATTAAAAGTATAGGTATGAGATTCATTATCTTAAAACCCCTTATCCAGAAGTTCATATTCCATAGACTCCATTTTATTAAATAATTACATTTTAACAAAATCCTTATTTAGTGTAAAAAAAAAAAACTGGGTAAATAGATATGCTTTGCAAAATAAAAAATGTATCTAATATATTTAGTTGGCCAAAAATGTAATGTATAAAGGCTGGAGTGACTGGATGTCTAACATAATAGCCAGAACACTACTTCCTGCTTTTCAGCTCTCTAACTCTGATTTAGTCAGTGACTTAAAGGGGGGCCACATGGGACATAACTGTTCAGTGAGTTTGCAATTGATCCTCAGCATTCAGCTCAGATTCAAAAGCAACAGATATGACCAATGTGGCCCCTCTGATTGGTTACTGCCTGGTAACCAATCAGTGGAGAGCTGAAAAGCAGGAAGTAGTGTTCTGGCTATTATGTTAAACATCCAGTCACTCCAGCCTTTATACATTACATTTTAGGCTAACTAACTATATTAGAAGCATTTCTTATTTTACACAGCCTATCTATTTACCCAGTTTTTATTTTTACACTGAACAATTCCTTTAACATGGCTTCCTGGACTATGCAGAAGAACAGATGTGTACCTACATAGAAAGCAGACCCTGCAGTTGCAGGGGGCCCAGGAGTGTAGAGGGCCCAGTAAAGCCCTAACAAATGAGCAGTTTCCATAAATATTGGTAGAATAGGTCAAACCTACCAATACTTTAGGACTCTAAATTGAATTTGCTGTGGGCTCCAGTAACATCCTCTGTGATTCTGAAGACACGAATGCATACAAAATCCTTAAGCAGACATTATAGCTGGATTGATTCTATAAAGATAATCAAATAACAGTGATTCTAAGTAATAAATGACTATACGCCTTCTCTGCATAATATGCTAGATTAAAAACGGACACTTCCAACAGCCTTGTCAATCACTAATCAGAACACACCGTAGCATTTTTTACTAGGCTGAGCGTAAACTGCATTTTTCCAAAGGTGTCTAATATGGAACTGTGCTAATAATTATCATTTGCCTGTTGCAGTCTATAAAATGCATTTTGTACTGATTAATCTTCTTTCTGTTTTACAGTGTTGCGTATTCAGTTCACGTCTCTGAGGACTATCCAGGTACAGCAACCTTTTCTATTCTACTTTAAAATGAAAACGTAATCTGATTTGATAACTCAAGCCTTTCACAAAAATTCATTTTGGCTTTCAGGGCACACCATGCTGCTGGCTTACTTGAAGTGAGAGATTTTAGCAGCCCCCGCCCTGCTCTGCAGTCTTTTAGGGATAATGGAAACAATTTATAATTTGGGGTATATGCTATCTTATAGTGAGAGCTATGCACAAGTCCACTACCATGTGTTACATATAAATTTAATACATGAACAGTATCTCCCTTAAAACATTTTATCACATAAATCAAAAAACTTTTGAGAATATCACACCACAAGGCAGTGTCTCACCCAGTCTGCCTACCTCATGTCAGCCACTCCCTCCTGACGCGTTTCACACTATTGGGTGCTTCATCAGAAGAGGTATCATCCTCTGATAACACACCCAATAGCACGTCAGGAGGGAGTAGCAGACATGAGGTAGGCAGACCGGGGGGACACTGCCTTGTGGTGTGATATTCTCAAAAGTTTTTTGATGAATTAATATGTTAGGGATAATGGCCAGTATGTTGACGCTCATTAAAAACATACTTTCTCACAATAATTTAAATAAGATAAAATACATTATTAAAAGAGAGTGATAACACTTAGGTGGTTATTTACTAAACTCCAAATGAAAAAAATCACAAAAGAATCGTGATTTTTTTTAAAAATAAAATTGGACTTTTAAAAAAAATTACAAATTTTTCCAAATTGATTAAACTCCGAGGATGGAAAAGTCCGAAGCAGAAAATCTGGCATCTCAGACCTGTCGAGGTTGCATATAAGTCAACGGGAGAAATCCCAATGATGTGCGATGGGTTTTGTGCAATACCACAAAGTTTTCAGAGCTTCCAGGCAAAAATCTGACTTTTCGGTTGTAAAATCTGAAAAAACCATGAAAACCGGTGAAAAATCCGAAAAATCAGATACAAAATCCCAAAGATTTGTGTAAAAAACCCGAGCGGATTTGATTGGAGTTTGTAGCAGAGAATATTGACATAAATTCGGACTTTGATAAATAACCCCCTTATTTTACCATTGGTTGTGCTCTGAAACATGATGCAATGTAAGAGATTAGTTGTTGATATTCACCTTGAACAGCAGGAACATAGATAATGAGGTCAATCAGGTCTAAAGACTGTATGGACTAAAAAAAAAAGATTTCTCTAAATCTTTTACTAACTAATAGTTCCAGAGTACGAGGTCAAGAGCCCACCAGAACTCTTAAAATCACTTGAGTTATGAGTTTCTGGTTTCTTCTCTTACTCCCTACTTTGGTTCCAAGTTTATTCTCTCCCTATGGTGTCTTCTTCTCTTATGTTTTGACATTTTCCTTCTTTCTTAGTTTTCTTTGTTTCATATTCTTTATCTTCTTTACCATTTTGCCAAAGATACACAATGGGTGCCGCTCTGTTACAGAACACAACAGATACAGGATTAGTGGGATTTGTACATGTAGAACAGACAGTGCCAAACAGTGGGATGCACAATATGTAAGCCTTTTCATGTGGATGGGACCATGCCTGTATCCTGAGATGCTGTAACAGTTAAACAATTAATAAAATTGGGCACCAGTTGTGAACCATGAACTGAAGGTCTTGTGAACCAAAGGGACCTGGTACACTTAATAACCAACATGATGGACACCACAGTGAAAGGATGAAGAATTCCCTCCAGCAGAGATCTCTTAGCTATACCATCGGTTTCTTTCTAACTGCCTTAATTAAGGGCATCAGAGGGCTGGAGCTTAAATTATTTTAAATTAGATTAGATTCAACTTTATTGTCATTACACATGTATAAATACAGAGTAACGAAATGTTGTTTAGCATCCAATCAGTAGTGCTAGAAGCAGCAAATGCAATATATATAAATATATATTTCATCTGCTGTTCTAACCACCTGGAAAGTGTAGCATCGGTAAGCTCGATAGTATCATCGGGCACTCCACTGTGTAGCCATGTTTCTGTGAATACCATGACAATTCAGTCTGTAAGTGATCCGAAGTCGCAACTCGTCCATTTTATTCGCCAGTGACCGCACATTAGCGATAAAAATGCTGGGTAGAGAAAGCCGGTGTGGTTTTAGCTTAGCTCTTAGCCCTCCTCGTACCCCTCGCTTCTGTTTGCGGTCTCTACGCCGCCTGCGGGGAAAACTTCCAGCCGGCCAAATCAACCGAGTAGCATCGGGTGTTCTACTAAGCTCAGGGATGAATCGGAGGTCGCTGATTACGCTGATTGGTCGCACATTATGTAATTGAGTTCAACAGTTCTTTCCTACAAAGCTTTTTTATACAAAACTAGGATCAAGAGTTCCTTTCTACAAGGCTGTTTTGTACAAAATTTTTATTGAAGTATTACTACGAGCCACCATTGTATAAAAATCTCACAAAAAACATCTCTTATTACAGGAAGGAATGAACAGTCTAGGCCGAATACACAAGTGATCACTTTACAGGCAAGGGTTTGTCCGGGCAGAGTCCAAGCAAAGTCAGACAGGCAGGGGTCGGTCCGGGTAGAGTTCAAACAAAGTCAGACAGGCAGGGGTCGGTTTGGGCAGAGTCCAAGCAAAGTCAGACAGGCAGGGGTCGGTCTGGGTAGAGTTCAAACAAAGTCAGACAGGCAGGCGTCGGTCCTGGTATAGTTCATGCAAAGTCAGGCACGGGTTGGTTTGGGCAGAGTCCAAGCAAAGTCAGACAGGTAGGCAGGTGTCGGTTTGGGCAAAGTTTAAGCAAAGTCAGGCAGACAAGGGTCAATCCAGGCAGAGCAGGCAAGGGTCAATCCAGGCAGAAACGCAATAGAAAGTACACCCAGGAACTATGAAACATAGACCAAGATGCCAAGATGATGTTATCACGTTGTATCTTTGCATTGTTGCGATGCAACACGTAGAAGAGACAAAAGTTTGCACATCCTTGAAATGCGTTAGGAGGCTGTGGGCAACCCCGCAATGGCAGGTGTCCCTGCCCCCCCCCTAGTCTGCCGGGTAATCTTACACTGACAGCTCACAGTGATAGACTGCATACCGACAAAGGGCACCAAGGTCCTTGAGGAGTCAGTCAGGTGAAACAACTGGAAATATCATTTAACGTTAACATTAACTTAAAACTGTTTTAACATCATCGCTATGATACTCAGCAACTCTATGATCATCATTAACTCTATGATCATCATTAACTCTATGATAATCATTAACTCTATGATTATCAGTAACTCTATGATCATCAGTAACTCTATGATCATCGGTAACTCTATAATCGGGGCACTTATTAATGTAGAAATATATTTCTTCATAGCCCCCTTTAACAAATCTGATTACTTATTCAGTGTCAGCTGCAGTTAAATGTTTCCGTCCTGCTATAGTGTATTATCTGCTAAACTATCTGCTATATCATCTGGAACAGAGACATTATTGTTCAGAAGAAAAGTTTTCTGTAATTTGCCATGTCATTTGTGTTTGGTGCTCATTGCAAGCAAATTAAAATACTGTGTTGTGTATACCCTGTATTTCCAAGTTTAATTAATTATTAATTATGATCCAACGATCGAAGAAATATCCTCCGATCAAAAAAAGTTAGCCAAGCCTATGGGGACCTTCCCTATAGGCTAACATTGACTTTGGTAGCTTTTAGATGGCGAACTAGGGGGTCGAAGTTTTTTTTAAAGAGACAGTACTTCGACTATCGAATGGTCGAATAGTCGAACGATTTTTACTTTGAATCCTTCGATAGTCGTAGTTGAAGGTCGAAGTAGCCCATTCGATGGTCGAAGTAGCCCAAAAAAAAACTTCGAAATTCGAAGTTTTTTAACTTCGAACCCTTCACTCGAAGTTAGTGAATCGGCCCCTCAATGTCATATTAGTACAGTGGAAAATGCATTAGTCCACATGTTATATTATTTGCTGTACATAATCAGGACAATTATAATTGGGAGAGCGCTAGACTTTCTGAACGTGCTTCAATAATTCATGTAATTCATGGGCAACACAAATGATGTTGACATAGCCAGTGATTCCACTAGGGAGGGACTATGTGGATATAGGTATGGGACCTGTTATCCAGAACGCTTGGCACCTGGTGTTTTCCAGATAAGGGATCTTTCTGTAATCTGGATCTGCATTCTTTAAGTCTACTAAAAATAATTTCAGAATTACTTAAACCCAATAGGAATGTTTGCCTGGAATAAGAATTAATTATTTTAAGTACAAGGCGTCATTTTATTAATTTGTAAAATGGCGAAAATTTGCATAAATTTTGCTACATGCATTAAAATCAATGTGTGTTTTTTCTTTGCACCAAATGGATTGGAGTCAATAGGCTTTTTCACAAATTGGGGTATGCTACTGAAGTGCGAGCTGCTTTAATAGCTTCTTGTTTGCATTCCTGAGTGGCAGCAACAAAAGGAATTTAATTAAATTATGTAAATGAATGTAATGAATGGGAATTATTTACTCAAGTAGACAATATGAGTTATAAGAGGCACTTCTCTAGGTAAATTCTTTGGTATCAGGAACAGTGCCTCTTTTAATGAATTGGCACAGGGGGCGTTTTCCCATGGTCCCCCATTAGCTCTTTTATCCACTATGTCATCTGAATATAGCATGCCTCAGAAATTGCTGAGCCATTATAGTAATCCGCTGCAATGGTTTTTCACTACTTCCATTTCAGGATCTACTGTGTCCTTTTTATGCTTTAAAGGGTAACTAAAGCCTAATTAAAGAAGTAGGCTAGAAATGCACATTATGTTTGTGCTTCTGTACCAGCCCAAGGCAACCACAGCCCTTTAGCAGTAAAGATCTGTGTCTCCAAAGATGCCCCAGTAGCTCCCCATCTTCTGTTCTGCTGATTCACTGCACATGCTCTGTGCTGCTGTCACTTATTGAGCTTAGGGACCCACTCACAATATACAGTACATATACTGTAGAATACAAATGTCACAATATAAGGCTGATTAGTAATTGCTGCTTTTGAGATTCTGACATTGTAGGCTGGTATACTAAGTTCAGTATGTAAAATATGACATTTTTAACCATATTCATTTTTAGGGGTTAGTTCTCCTTTAAGGTGCTTGTGGAAAACATAAGAGTTTTTCCCCCTGTTGTGACTAGTCCATGCCCAGTTATGCCAATATATTTAAATAGTGTGACAAATCCCCTCCCACTTTCTGGAGGTATGCTAAACAGGTGCATTATATACATCTTATTCCATTAATTATGGTACAATGTATAACACTAAACATCAATACAACTCCAGCAGTGTAATCACCTGGACCTCTGTGCATATGGAAATCATTTTAGGACATCCTGCTGCGAAATACATGCAATGTCCTATATCTTTGGAATGGCGCATCGGTTGCTTTTACCGTCACTCGTCGTCCAAATCTGCAATCACACCACCGTTCTCTACCCTCCCTTCTCAGCCGTCAGTCATACGAACTCCGACCTCAGCCTTCTGCCCTCAGCCTTCCATCCTCCGCCCTCAGTCCTCTGCCTTTCGCCCTCAGTCCTCTTCCTTTTATCCCTCTTCCTTCCTTCCGCCCTCTGCCCTCGCTGCTCAGCACTCCCCCCTCAGATCTCTCTTTTCAGCCGACAGTCTTATCCATAAGTTTCTAAAGTGGTGAGCGAGGGCGGAAGGAAGAGGACGGAAGGCAGAGGAATGATGGCGGAAGGCAGAAGAATGAGGGTGGAAGGCAGTGGAATGAGGGCGGAAGGCAGATGACTGAGGGAGGAGGATGGAGGGCTGAGGGCTGAGGGCAGAAGGCTGAGGGTGGAGTTCGTATGACTGACGGCTGAGAAGGGAGGGTAGATGACGGAGGTGTGATTGCGGATTTGGATGATAAGTGACGGTAAAAGCAACCGATGCGCCATTCTGAAGGTATAGGACATTGAAGTAAGGCGATGTATTTCGCTGCAGGATGTCCTAAAATGCATTCCATATGTGCAGCTTTCCAGCCTGGCACTTTCTCAGCAAACAGTCAGACAGCTTCCCTGGGTTCAGAATTTCTGCAGGTGGCTTTTTCTCTTACTGGCAGACAGTGTCGGACTAGGATGCCGGGGCCCACCAGAAAACCTTAGGCCGAGGGCCCATATTCTAAACTATTGGAACCTCAATCAACCTCTTTATTCTCCTAGTCTCTTTTCTCTACATACTATACTCTATTCTTCCATGATTAAACCTCTCTGTTCCCATGAAGAAATGAAGGAATGACCATGAAATAGGCCAAATGGTTAGAAGCAAGAGGCCCACTGACACCTGAGCCCACCGGGAGTTTTCCTGGTATCCCGGTGGGCCAGTCCGACACTGCTGGCAGATCTCTCTCTCCAAAACAGGAGACACACAGCAGTCTGATGTTCCCTGCTGTCCCACAGCTCTCTCCTTTACCCCAAAGTCAGAGGGCAGTCCCTCCTCCAAAGCATTTTGCGCCCTTTCTCATAATTGGTAGTCCCAAGGCCCATGCTGTCCTTGAGCTCTGCTGCATGCTGGGAAATGTAGTTCTGTTACTGTCTCTGCAACTCTATAGAAATCCAGGCTCTTTGTTGTGGTGAGTGGCTGATTATATTTATTGCATACTTAGGGGTGTTACAGATATATTAATTACATAGCCAGTAGCAACCAATTAGATATTCACATTTCAATTTGTAACTTGTAGTTGACTGTGTAGGGATGTGAAAATCTTAGACACCCTTACACTTTTACAGACAGGCACATCCCTAGTAATATGGACACCTCAGTGGGTCCTTATGGGGACCTTGTGCTTATGTAACCCCTGCAGTTCACACAGTGTACACCAGATGGCACTGTGCCAGAGTATAAAAGGTTTAGGAGCCATGAGGTCTGGGTCCATTGCTTTAGCCCAACCAAGCAGGCTGGAAGGGAATGGGTAGTGTCGACCCTAGGCACCTTGGCCCTAGTAATTAGACAGCTATACTCAATTATAGATCACTCTAGGAGTGATAGAGAGGTTATTTAGTTGAGCAGCTCAAGGCTCCGCCGAGGAGATTAGAGGGATTAAGATCCCAGGGTATTACTGACCCGGAGTAAGGAACCAAGTGTTGAGATAGCGATGTCAGGAGTTCCCCTAGTCTGCCACTGGAAGATATCCTGAAAACTGGGCAATACCCATCACATGCTGTCAACTTACTCTCTGCTGTATATTCCCTAGCCTGTGGGGATTCAGCCTATACGTGCTGTGAGTATATGCTTCCTTTATGCTGCTGTGTATGTTCTATGCTCCATTGTGGATCAATGTGCTGAATGATCTATGTGCTATTGTTCAATAAATACAGTTCTATGTTCAACCGTTAAAGAACTACTGGCGCCCATCATTGTGCTATCGCACCCAGTTACAGTTACACTACACTCTGCCTCCACTGCGTTGCGAGGGCTTACCCCTGAGAAAGAGAGCTCATCTGTGGTCTCAGCCCACAAAGGAAAGTAGCTAAAACTGCCCTAGCACAAGTCAGTTTACTATAGCGCTACAACTGCTTAAAGGGGACCTGTTGCCCAGACATAAAAAGCTGTATAATAAAAGTCTTTTTCAAATTAAATATGAAACTCAAATTCTTTTTTTTTTATGAAGACACCCATAACTGTAACATAATTCTCAGCTGTCAATCACATATTGCTTGCCCCTCCTCTATGCCTCAGGCACAGATACAAAGCAGGCACTTGCTTTCACTTTTCATTCTACACTGGCTTCATGTTACTGCCCTTCCCACATCCCCCCTCGCTCCTCACTGTCTAATTGTGTAGTCAGGGCATTGGCAGGGGCATCAGGTCCCCCCTTGTGGCCCAAGATTTTGGCATGATGTAAAGCTTGCCTTAATAACACTGTCCACAAAAGGGCACCTGCCTACTCAATTTGATTGTGAAGTGCAAGTGAAGTTTACTTCGCTTGACTGAGGTAATAATATAGGATTTGGAATTATTTCTCGGGGGGGGGGGAAGGTCTACTTTAAATTGGTTGCTATTGGCAACTGCACTGTTATTAGCCGCCCGTCGCTCTAACTAATACGCCCTGCTCCTGTACTGGTTGTACTATTAAGCTACTCTTGGTATATCGCTTATCTTTGCAGTAGAAATGTCAGAACCAGTTACTATGGAAATGCAAATCAGATTATTTAGTTCCGAGATCGCAATGAATCATTTTTTTTTTTTTTTTGCATTAAAATGTTATTTGGCTTATAAGACAAGAAATGAGACTGAAGCACATATTTAACACTATCAGGGAATGTACTTTTTAGATTCAGCAGAGACCCCAGTTCTGTATTTGCTGGCAGGGTTGGACGCTGGCATTGAGAAAATTAATTTAATGAATTCATGTAAATGAATGTAATAACTGGGAGTTATTTACAATATGAGTTATAAGAGGCTTTTTACTAGGCACATATCCCAGGAACTGGGCTGCTTTATTAAAAGGGAAAAGGAGGCATTTTCTATCTACATAATCTTCTGAATGAAGCATCCCTTAGACATTGCAGAGCCATCATTGTAAACATGTCCAGTTATCCACACACACTGTAGCAGACAGCACCAACAGGAATATCTGTTTAAAAAGCCTTTATTTTGCTTTTCTTAGGCTTAATGATCAGGACAGTTACATTGTTTCTAGCCAAACAATGGCCCAGTTATGCCCATATACCCTCTCCCAACTTTTGGAGGTTTCTCCTTGTAGCACCTTAAGGCTGAATAAAACAGTACCTTGTATTTGATCCCAACTAAGATATAATTAATCATTATTGGAAGCAGCCTATCGAGTTTATTTAATGTTTACATGATTTTCCAGTAGACTTAAGGCATGAAGATTCAAATTACAGAAAGATCCGTTATCCGGAAAACCCCAGGACCCGAGCATTCTGGATAACAGATCCCATACATGAACCTGTGGCGCTGGCTAGATACGAGTTAAACTCTGCATCAGAACATTTGATTATTATTATTTCAGTGGTGTCTCTTTCCTGTAGAGCAATAAAACTGATACATGTTCGTGTCTTTGATTTTCGTCTCTTCTTCTCTACAGATAACACTTACGTATCAAGCTCGGAAAATGATGAAGATGTGTTAGTTACAACAGAACCTATTCCAGTCATTTTTCACAGAATTACAGGTAACATAAAAAGCAAGCGAGAGAGAGAGAGAGAGCAAATATAAGTATTTAAGGATGGGCATGTGAAATTGAATTAATGGAAGATATGATGAAAGGAGATGTACCAATTAAAAGGACAAGTGAGGGCTTATATATATATATATATATGTGTATAGATATATATATACATATATACAGTATATATAATATATATATGTGTGTGTGTGTGTATAGATATATATATATATACACATATATATATATATATATACATATATATATATATATATATATATATATATATATATATATATATATATATGTATATATATATCTATACACACACATATATAGAGAGAGAGAGAGAGAGAGAGAGAGAGAGAGAGAGAGAGAGAGAGAGAGAGAGAGAGAGAGATAATACACAAAAGCCATGAATATCTTGTAAATTATATCCTTATAAACAGTGAGTTCTGATGTCATCAGTTATAAACGTTGAGTTCTGACTGATGTTATTTCTGTCACATGACTCGCTAAAACTTGTGTATTATAAATAAAGTACCCCCAGTTGCAAAACATGAGGTTTCTTCTTGGGCCATACAGGGTTAATTTACCAGCAACTGCACTAGAGCATGGGTTACACGTGACTCTAACACTTCAGGCTAGAGCCTTCGCTACATGGAAGATTAAAGGTGTGGTGTAGTGTAACTACAACTCCCACAGGTTACTGTGCAATAAAACAGGAAAAAAAATGGGCGCCAGGAGGTTCTTGCAGTAAAACAGAACAAAAAGATTTATTTAACATCCTCAGGGCTTACTCACATCACAAGTGGTTAGAGGATAAAGGCACAGGCACATCACATGCAGCTTTACACATGCTGACACTCCCTTAGGACAGACTTGGCAGGCATCCCACTTCACCTCTGCCACATCTCTGGATGAACCTCAGGGCAATCATCTCTCTATATATATAGTCCTCAAGAAGGAGCACTCACAGGTCTTATAACTAGAAACAATCTATTTAATGTGGGCACAAAACTAACGTTTAGTCCTTTAAATGCGTAAGGATGATCGTTTATAGTTCGGTAATATAGCTCACTTACGCATTTAAAGGACTTTAACAGCGCTCTGGCACTGTGGAAGTAAAGAACACATAGGTTCACTTTCGGCTATGTTTGTTTACTTATACACTATGTCCGTTGTGATTCCACTTCTGTATGTGTGGACACTGTCTAATTACTTTTAGTGGCACTTTTTGGTTGCTCTCTTTATCACACTATGCCTACATTGTTGCGAGTAATGATTGTAGTATTTATGATTTAAATCAAGGAATATTCTGTTTTATGTAAACTAGGGATGCACCAAATACACTATTTTGGATTCGGTGAACCCCTGAATCCTTCGCAAAAGATTCGAACAAATACCGAACCGAATACGAATCCTAATTTGCATATGCAAATTAGGGGTCGGAAGGGGAAAACATTTTTACTTCCTTGTTTTGTGACAAAAAGTCACACAATTTCCCTCCCCGCCCCTAATTTGCATATGCAAATTAGGATTCGGTTCGGCCGGGCAGAAGGATTCAGCCAAATCCTGCTGAAAAAGGCTGAATCCTGGATTCGGTGCATCCCTGATGTAAACACCTAATTGGAAGATTGGTTCATTTGAATGGTGTATAGATTTTCACTAGCCAATGAATTGGCTCCATGTCACATGGCCCTTGCCTGACACACCCCCACTTGTCATTTCCTGTATATCAAACGTCAGCTCTAGGTTCCTGAATTCAATTATAATTTGTGTCCTGCATAGGACCCCATGAATATGTTTGGTAACTTAGATTGTAAATTCCACTGGGGCAGGGAATGATGTATAATCTGCATCTGCATAACAGGTATAGGGCCTGGGGTCCTCCGGATAAGGGATCTTTCTGAAATTAGGATCTCCAAACCCCAAGTCTACTAAAATATCATTTAAACATTAAATTGACCCAATAAAATAGTTTTGCCTCCAATAAGGATTAATTATATCTTAGTTCGAATCAGATACAAGGTACTTTGTTATTATTACAGAGAGAAAGGAAATCATTTCTAAAAAAATTCATTGATTTGGTTAAAATGGAGTCTATGGGAGATGGCTTACCAGTAATTATTTTTGGATAATGAGTTTCCGGATAATGGGTACTATACCTGTATATAAATAAAGGCAGATAACTGTCCATGTTGATGGCAAAAGAGTCTGATTTTTAGCAGCCCTAAGGTTTTATGCCCCAAATTACAGAAACACCCCTTTATCTGGGAAACCATGGGTCCCAAGAAATGCAGGTAATGAATCTCATGCTTTATAGAAGTGATATTTCCTTTTTCAGGTTTTATTTGTTTAAAATGTTTGGGGTTATTTACCAGGTTGCTAAGTATAGCTACATAGCAGGAACATTAGATTGTTATGGAAACTGCCTTCAGAAAGGAATTGCATGAAGCTTGTAAATGCTGCATTCGATTGGGAATAGCACTGACGTCTCTCACTGTCTGCTGCTCTATCTAATTGCATTATGTTGCTGTGCCCTTTATTCAATGTAAGTCATGTGATTATAAGCACAAGCTTCCCAGTTTATAACACTGTTTCTCAGACGGAGGCATTGTGTTCCTATGCAATAGTCTGGAAACAAGCGTTTCAGAACTTTGATACACTATTGTATGGGGGACATGTGGATTAATAGGACTGTTGTTTGGGGGTATTAACAGGCATTAATGTTTGTGGGATCCCTTTTGGATCGTAAGCTCTTTTGCACAGGGCCATCCTTGCCTTTTGTACTGGTACTGGTAGTTATGTATGTAACTCTATGTTCTACGTGATTTTTTGTATAAACACATTTATTCTACAACACTGTGCAATATGTTGGCGCTCTATAAATACATGTTATTAATAATAATAAATAAAGTTGCATGCAATGGGAGAGTAAAGGTCCCCATAGACACAAAGATTTTTCTTTGGTGAACGACTGATTTTAGCGACATCCAAACAATCCGTCAAATTATCGTGAAGTTAGTGGGAATCGAACGATCACATAGAACATAGAGTGACATACATAACGAAAAGATGTTTCCAAGAAAGATTGTACATTTTAATACACACGTGTCGAGCTGAATCATCAGTTATACAGAAAGAAACAATAGAATTCTACCTGTGTCTGAAAATTCAGCACTAACAATGGGCGGTGTTTGGGTGCCTTCAAAGGTGCCCGATCAAAATTTTCCGACCAGCTAGACCGACGAGCCGACTGATATCCAAGTCTTCTGCCCATTCGGTCAGCTCTTTTCCCACCATACACACACCGAATATTGTACGAATTTGTACGTTATTATCTGTGCATCTATGGCCACCTAAAAGCCATTGTATTGAACTCCTGTGAGACGGGATATGGCAAGGGAAAAAGCTGTAACAGTGGGGCGGTGTGTATAGTAAAGCTTCATGGTCTCAAGGGTAAGGGCTGCAGCCAGTGGCATAACTAGATATTACTGGGCCCCACAGCAAATTAATTTTTGGGTGCCAAACATATCCAGAGGTTGTCCTGTGTTACTAATATATGTTGAAATTTGGGCCTCATGGGGCCCCATACCTCCTGGGTCCCCCTGCAGCTGCAGGGTCTGCTTCCTCTGTAGTTACGCCCATGGCTGCAGCTGTGGGATTCTGGGAAAGGGAGAACATTAAAGCAAGACAAGGTCAGAAGAAAGTATGTTTATTAGGTCAAATTGACTGTCAGAGGTGGGGGCTGCAACTATGGGAAAGTGTGTATAGTAGGATGAGATGGTGCCCAGGGAAGGTGACTTTAACTGTGCTCTAATGTATAGGTCACATATTTATCTGTTAAAAATAATCACACGGAAAAGGTGGAAAATCCCTTAGAACATTCTATCCAGGTTAGTGTTTTCTTGGGATATAATAGAGAGGCTGCTAGGAGACCTTAGGTGTCAGGTGAGAACCTAAGGTTGAAAGGTAGGAGATGAGCCACCACCATTGTCTTGGAAACGTTCAATGATGGAGGGAAGATGTAGTCCATAGACTGAGATAGGAAGTTCCACTACAGGGTGAGACAGGAGGCCTTAGGGAAAATAATTGATAAAGGCCACTCGGGTACAAGTGGGTTTCAGTGGAAGACTGCTGAGGTGTCTTTGTAACTGTTGCCCAAGTGTGAGAACCCCGTTCTTGTTGCTACTCTCCATCCTGAATATATTGTTCTGTTGTGGAATTTCATTAGCCTATTCCTTTATAAAGGGGTGATTCACGTTTAAGTTAACTTTTAGGGGGTTATTTATCAAAGTCTGAATTTATCTTAATATTTTCTGCTACAAACTCGATCAAATCCGCTCAAGTTTTTTACGCTTATTTATTATTACATTTTCCCGAAAATTTGATTTGCGGCAAAAAACCCCAATTTTTTTCAGAATATTCACCCGAAAACTCCGAAAACTTTGGGGTATTGCACGAAACCCTGCACACATCAAAAAATCATTGGGACTTCTCCCATTGACATATACGCAACCTCAACAGTTCTGAGATGCTGGATTTTCAGATTCTGACTTTTCCATCCTCAGGGTTTAATAAATTCCGAAAAATTCATGATTTTTTAAAATTCCAATTCTATATATAAAAGAAAATCACACAAATAACCCCCTTAGTGTGTTATAGAATGGCCAATTCTAAGCAACTTCTCAGTTGGTCTTTATTTTTATTTTTTTTTATAGTTTTATAATTATTTGCCTTTTTCTTCTGACTTTTTCCAGCTTTCAAATAGGGTTCACTGACCCCATTTAAAAAAAGCAAATGCTCTGTAAGGCAACAAATGTATTGCTATTGCTGCTTTTTATCACTCATCTTTCTATTCCTCCTATTCATATTCCAGTCTCTTATTGGAAAATAATGCATGGTTGCTAGGGTAATTTGGTGTTCTGCCTGGAGTGAGCCAATGAGGGCCTGAAGGGCTTCTGCTTTTCTCTGGAACTCTCTGCCTTGAGCTGTCAGACTTTCTCCTTCTTTCGAAACTTTCAGACCCACCTGTTTAAAGCTTATTCACTGTACCTTAATGAATCAATCATAAATCACAAAATTGTTTCTAAAATTCTAATGTCTCAATTGTAGCCTAACCTTTAGTTTGTAAACTCTAATTTCTAGGGCCCTGTAATCTGTAAACCCTTGTTTGTTATCCACCATTTATTCCCTCTTTGTTATAACCAAGGTAAAGCACTGTGTATGTTGTCGGCGCTATATAAATAAATGATGATGATGTTAGTAAATCATGGCCAGATTGCCAATTTTTTTTTTAATAAAACCAAAAACGTTGGCAGTTCCTTCTAAGCGACATAACTTTGATACACTGGACTAGTTGTGTGTGTCCTTCAGCAGTCTGTCCCAGCGGACCATGTTTTCATTTTTACAGAGAATCTGGTCGGAGCCTGCAATCCTATGCAGCTCTGGATATTGCTCATGTAATCAGTAGGTTATTGCCGCCGCTATCTCCATAACTATTATTTATTGATAGCAATAAACGTCAAGTTGCAAATTACTTTTTTTGTAAATGATTCCATATAATGCCAAATAAGGCAGCTGCCCATTTAGATTAAAATGAGAATTTTCTGGCTCCGTCTAAATAGTGACTGCCATCGCTCCTGACTATTTTAGCAGAGGGATGGAGATTCTTACAGACGTATTTCCTTTCTATTTGTTTTCCGCGTGGGGAGTTATTGGATTTACAGCCCGGTGTTCTCTTTGTGGCTTCCAGAAGAGGAGCAAAGGAAGTTCTTAACTTGAGCCTAAAAATAGCATCTGGACTGAGCACCTGGGCTGCAAGCAGTCTGTCTCAGACTTGTTCTCATGATCACCCACAAGTGTTCATCATCTTCATTCTCATTACAATCAGCTTCACTGTCATCTGGTGCCCTGCTTCAACTGGCTCTTAATTATACATATCTATGAATGCTTCTCTTGAGAACAACGCATATTCATTTTATAAAGTAAAACTATTGGGCACATGCATATTTCACAATGGTAAGGCTATAAGAAACTGGATATTTGGATATTTCCCTTAATATAACTTAAAGATGTGACTTTTAATATTATGCAGATAATAGGGGTGAATAACTTTGACCCCAGGGGTGCACCAGAACTTCTCAATTTTAAAACTACTTGCACTTGGAAAACCGGTTGCACTGAATGGTGGGATGCAGGATGTGGGGACATCTCCTTGCCACCCCCTGCCAATCCCTCATGAATACAGAGCTGCCAAATGCAGGTAGCACTATATTCAGGTTTTGGAGCAAAGGGGCTATTTTTCAGCAAGGCAGAAACATGGTGGATTGCACCAACAAAAAAATGACAATATTGGGGTCATGTGAATAAGTAAATGACCCCAATATTATAATTTTTTGTGGGTTTGTTGTTAGGCAGCTCATCAATATGAGGGTTGAAATAGCTCTGTTTTTCCTGGGGTTACTGTCCCTAGCAGCCAAACACTGGACTGGATAATAAATATCATAGGGCTTTAAAGGGGCACTAAAGTCTAAAATAGAATAATGCTAGAAATGCTGTATTTTGTATACTAAATATAAACATGAACTTACTGCACCAGAAGCCTAATAAAACAAATAATCAATGCTTTCACAGCTGGCCACAGGGGGCTGTCATCTTGTAACTTTGTTTAACATCTTTGCAAGACCAAGACTACACACATGCTCAGTTGGGAGGCTAAGCTTAGGGATCGTCATAAATTATCAAAACAGCACAAGTCAAATAATTTCTGCCATAGAAGCCGATACACAGAATAAACAGAATATGCAGACTGCACTAGTTCTGTGGATATAAAGCTCTACACAGTCACCGGCTGCTTTATATGGAAAGAAACAACGTTGCTCGAGGTCAGGGAAGCAAGGTTAGAGGGGCTCCTCCCTGCTGTTTGAAAGTATGATCATTTTCCTGCAGAGCAGTTAGGGACCGTCTGAAGTTTCCTATCTGCAGCAGTCAGAGCAAGTAAAATGAAGTAGGAATTTCACTGGATACAGTCAGGGTTATTATAAAAATTGTACAAATTTTTTAATTGAAGTATATTGTAGATATGTAGTATAGGTCAATCTAAAAACAACTGGACTTGCTGAGTAATCAATGAAGACGTTCAGCAAGTCCAGTTGTTTTTAGATTGACCTATACTAGATATACTATGACCTGGATGAATGAAATTCTTCATAGTTATATTGTAGATAGATTTCTTTTTCATTAAAGAAAGTAAAGATTGGATATTATTTTTTTGCCTTTACATCCCCTTTAAGGGAAATCTAAACCAGCCAGACATCTTCCTTAACACTCACCTATTTTGTGTAGGTGACCATTGCCCAGAACAATGTGCATATACAGCAGCAATGACTCTTCTTCACTGTGTTGTGCAATGGCACTGCCTGCCTCCTCTCAAACACACATTTACTGATTGGCAACCAGCTCTTGGAGAAGGGTGGGGGTGCAGATGTCACCCAGCTCAAGGAAGGATGAGACACCGCTGAAGCGAGTGCAAGCTGCTGGGAGGCAAGCTAACAGCAGATAACCTGCAATATGACTTATAGTCTGGTGCCCTTATTTCAGTTATTCACGGAGACTTTTTCATGGAGACTTTAATCTCCTACCCTTCTCCCTATATCATGCTGAGTGAGGTAGGGCAGAATGAATGAGCGGGGTCACCTGTAATCCCTTGGGTTAAAGCACTCAGTCTCGCATATGAAATGTAACATCCCATTACATTTAAACTGTATATTAATATTTGCTGTGGGGAAAGAGTTGGGTTCCCCATGTTCCCTCTAAGTTTTGAGATCAGGGTGTCCTGAATCTATAAATTGAAGCTTTGGTTTATCATGTTGGACTCCTCCAATTAAGCCCTTAAAACACTATAAATACCAAAAAACAGAATAAAAAAAGCTTAAATCTGTTGTGAGAGCAGAAATCATCGTGCCCTAGACTAGAGAAGTCTCCAGATGCCATAGCAAGAGAAGCCACATTACTTCTGTGATCCTAGTGTTTAATGTCAAGGACATAAAACCTCAAGTATTTTATATCATAGGAAGTTTATGATTATGATTGCCCAGGCTTTTTCTTGTATCATCTATGAACCATCCATTTTAGCTTCAGTGTCACCGCCTGATCCCCAAACGGTTAATAGTAATTTTTAAAGCTGCTTTGTTACCCTTTGCTTAAGTAGAGCAGACATAAGTTTACTATTCAGCAGACACTGATGTGTGGGTGTAGATTAAAGCAAAGCCCCTGACAGCAAATGCGTGTGCTTTTAGTAATGACCTAAATGAAGTTTCTTGCTGTTTTATGAGAAGTGATCGAAGATAAACTCTTCAATTTAGACATGGTACATTCTCACGGAAACTGTGTAAAAGTAGCATAAATCTGTGTGCAATCTTTTGCACAATATAAACATCTTGTTTGACTCATGGATAGGGTATAATCCAGTGGTTATCCGCCATAAAGATTTGGTTCACAAAAAAAGAGGCAAAGGACTTTACATAAGCCATTGGTCTTCATAAACTATACACTCTTTTATGGTGGCAAAGAACCATTTCCACAAAAATTGGAGTTTTTGAGTTGATTTTTTTTGGTCAAAATTCACATTTTCAGGTTAAAAAAACTAAATTTTTTCAAAAAAAACTAGAATCTTTCAAGATTTATTATACCCCGACCCTGAAAATAGCTCAAATCTGAAAATACACCATCTAAAACCTGTCGAGGTCATGTAGGAGTTAATGGCAGAGGTCCCTTGAACCATTTGAAGATTAGCCTTCATGATATTCAGAGTTTTTTTCAGAGGGTTTTGCCCGAAAACTTGATCAATTCGAGTTTTCGGGTAGCAAACTCGCTGATTCGATTTCTTTCCATTTTTTTTTTTAAATTATAAACTGGAGTTGTGAGTTCATTTGAGTTCATTCGAGGTGTATAAAACTCTAAAATTCAACCTTTGATAAATAAACCACGAAAAACTCGAATACAAAACGTTGGCAAGTAAAAGCAGTCGGAGTCCTATAGAAGTCACTGGGAACTGCGCTGATCCTATCAGAACTTTTTTTTTACCATTCAGACTTTTAGAGGTTTTCTGATTTTTTTTTGCTTTTAATCGCCCAAAATTATAAACATTTTTAGAGATTCCCAGATCATTCAGCATTTTTTTTTCCAGCTACTTCACTCTTTATATATGCTATGGCTATTCATCTTCCAGACAAAGTTAAAGCAACAGCTTAAAGTAATGAACGTGTCATGTAGTGTTGCCCTGCACTGGTAAAACGGGTGTGTTTTATTTAGAAACACTACTATAGTTCATATAAACAAGCTGCTGTGTAGCAATGGCGGAAATTGAAAAAAGTCTATATGGCACAGGTTAAATAGTGGATAACAGATAACACCATTATGTTCTACAGAGCTTATCTGCTGTGTAACCTGAGCCTTTTCTCATTTTAATGGCTGCCCCCATTGCTACACAGCAGCTTATTTATATAAACTATAGTAGTGTTTCTGAAGCAAACACACCAGTTTTACCAGTGCAGGGCAACACTGCATTATATTTTTATTTCTTGAAAACACTTGTATTTTGATATTACTGTTCTTTTAAAGACCTTTAGAACATCACAGTGGGTTCATTTGAAATGTAAAGGCTGCATTAGTACAACTTTCTTCTGTGCAGAGTTTTACACATGTAGCAACTAAAGGGGAAAGAGGGTTAGAGAAAGTTTTATTATTTGAGGATTGAGCTCCCGGGCGATTGACCTAAAACATTATTACAGGCTTGTATCTGAAATGGAACACTTGAATGGTATTGCCTGGGAAAGGCCAGCAGTTTATTTACAAGAAGAGCAGTTAGCATTCGCCCTCTTGCACTTTCTCTGCCAGCCTCCATTATAGTAATCCCATCTGTATTCCTTATGGTCTTGGCTTTTTGCCTTTAAACTGGCATCGGCACAAACGCAGAGGTGAGTGATTTCTCTAATAGCCCTGCTTATGTTTTAATCAGATTTCGATATTTAAGCCATGCATAGGAAAATTGTGAGTTAAACTGACAATTACCAAAACTAATAAAAAATGTTTAAGGACAATAACACTGCTGTTTGCTTGCTAATGAAAAGAATAGGAAGTACAATGGGTCATCTTGCTGTTGCCCAAAAACATGCCCTGTGAGTAGCGCAGGCCTATTGCCTAACCCTAAACTCCATTGGGGCAAATTCACTAAGATGCGAAGTTGCGCCAGGCGCAACTTCGCCGCACTTCACAACACTTCGCCACACTTCGCCAGGCGTATTTTCGCCAGCGCTCTGCAAATTCACTAAAATCCGAAGTTGCGCACAGGGGTAGCGTAAGTTTTCGAAGTTGCGCTAGCGTTAATTCGCCAAGCGAAGCGAAGTTTCGCTAGCGATGGTTCCTTTGCATACGGCGCGAAATTCAAATTTCAATGGAGGAACACGTATTAGCACTACAAATGCCTAGAAAACCTTCAAAACATCAAATAAAAATTTTATTTTGCCCTACACATGTGCCCACTGTCTAGGTAAGTTGCCATGAGTCAGGAAATGTAGGGGGGAAGGAGGGGAGCCCCAAAAATATTTTCGATCTTTTTCAGCCGATCACCCATCATGTAGAAAACATTTGAAACAATCCCTATCTACTCTATTGCGCTTCGCCAGGTCTGAGGTGGCGAAGGAAGTCTAGCGTAAAAGGTAGCGTTCAGTACACTGCGCAAGTTAGTGAATTTGCATTGTTACGTCGCTAGCGAAAATTCGCCTGGCGTAAGGGTGCGAAGTAACACTAGCGAAACTACACCAGCGTTCGTTAGTGAATTTGCGCAGTAATGAAAAATGCTAAAAGCTAGCGAATTAACGCTAGCGTTCGGCGCTTCGGCGCTTCGGCGCTTCGGCGCTTAGTGAATTTGCGCCATTGTTTTTCTCAACATGATTGTGTTTTGTATTTTTCCAGTTTTCTTCAACGATTATCCTATGTGTTTATCTTGATCTGGCATGAATTCGGAAGAGCTTTTTATTTAGAACAATCTTGGTTTTCTCTTAAAAGAGAAAGAGAATGAAATGGCATTTTTATTTTATCAAAGGAGAAATGATCATTAAAGGCGTCGCTCACCTTGAAATGTACTTTTAGCACGATGTAAACAATGTTATTCAAAGACATTTTACGTAGCTTCATTCTGAGTAAGACTTCCCCTTTAGGGCAGAGACACACGTGGAGATTTAGTCGCCCGGCTCGTGAGGCAACTTCTGGCAACATTGGAAAATGAAGAACTCCGAGTTCCATCTCGCCGGTGATTTAGATTCTAGCCAGTGGGAAGGCAGTTCGGGAACATAAGTCGCACGAAGAAGAGGCAATTTATCAATGGGCGACTAATCTCCCAGAATCTCCACGTGTGTCTCTGCCCTTAAAGTCGTTTGAGAATGCATTGGCTGTTGGTAAATCGTTTTGCTTTCATTTTACTAGGGGTTTGGTTATTTAGAAGCCGTTCACAGATACAATTATCTGGCTTCATTCTTGTCCAACTTTAGGGGGCAGATTTATCAAGGGTCGAAGTGAATTCAAGGGAATTTTCGAAGTAAAAAAATTTGAAATTCGAAGTAATTTTTTGGATAGTTTGACCATCGAATAGGATACTACGACTTCGAATTTACTTCGGCTTCCATTTGAAAAAAAAAGTCGAAGTACTGTCTCTTTAAAAAAACTTCAAATTCAAAACTTCGCCAAATTAAACCTGCCGAAGTGCTATGTTAGCCTATGGGGACCTTCTATAACCATTTTCTAAGTCTTCACACATCAAAATAAAATTGTTCGATCGTACGCTAAAATCCTTCGAAGCGGTCGTTTTGAACGATTTAATCGTTCGATCGAACGATTTTAAATTATAAATCTGCCCCTAGGTGCGGCGTAACCAGATAAGGGGGAAAAATTTTTTGGTCTGTAAATGTAAAGCAAATGTAGGCGGTAGAAACAGCTTAGTTGGTAGTTGTAAGACTTAAAGGGGTTGTTCATCTTTGAGTTAACTTTTAATATAACGTAGAGAGTGATATTCTGAGACAATTTGTAATTGGTTTTCATTTTTTATTATTTGTGGCTTTTCGAGTTAGTTATTAAAGGGATACTGTCATGGTAAAACATGTTTTTTTCAAAACGCATCAGTTAATAGTGCTACTCCAGCAAAATTCTGCACTGAAATCCATTTCCCAAAACAGCAAATAGATTTTTTTATATTCGATTTTGAAATCTGACATGGGGCTAGACATTTTGTCAATTTCCCAGCCGCCCCTGGTCATGTGACTTGTGCCTGCACTTTAGGAGAGAAATGCTTTCTGGCAGGCTGCTGTTTTTCCTTCTCAATGTAACTGAATGTGTCTCAGTGAGACATGGGTTTTTACTATTGAGTGTTGTTCTTAGATCTACCAGGCAGCTGTTATCTTGTGTTAGGGAGCTGTTATCTGGTTACCTTCCCATTGTTCTTTTGTTTGGCTGCTGGGGGGGAAGAGGGAGGGGGTGATAGCACTCCAACTTGCAGTAAAGAGTGATTGAAGTTTATCAGAGCACAAGTCACATGACTTGGGGCAGCTGGGAAATTGACAATATGTCTAGCCCCATGTCAGATTTCAAAATCGAATATAAAAAAATCTGTTTGCTCTTTTGAGAAATGGATTTCAGTGCAGAATTCTGCTGGAGCAACACTATTAACTGATTCATTTTGAAAAAAACTTTTTTCCCATGACAGTATCCCTTTAAGCTTTTTTAATTCAGCAGCTCTCCATTTTGCAATTTCAGCAATCTGATTGCTAGGGTCATACCTTAGCAACCATGTATTGATTTGAATAAGAGACTGGAATATGAATAGGAGAGGACCTGAACAGAAAGATGAGTAATAAAAGTAGCAATAACAATGCAAAGCATTTGTTTTTAGAGGGGGTCAGTGGCCCCCATTTGAAAGCTTGAAAGGCAAATAATTAAAATCTATAAAAAATAAATACTGAAGACCAATTGAAAATTTGCTTATAACCGACCATTTTATAACATACTAAAAGTTAGGTTAAAGATGAATCACCCATTTAAGTCTCTGTTACCCTGCCAGTTAATGCCCTCATAACGTTTATAGGAGCCTGGTGCCCTTCAGCCTGCAATTATCTGTTCCAAAATGTCATCTCCCAGGACCCTACTGACAAAAGCTTCAGGTTGGTGGCTCACCTTTAAGTTAACTTTTAGTATGTTATATAATGGATAATTTTAAGCAATTTGTCTTCATCATTTATTTGTTTTTTTAATAATTTACTTTCTTCTTCAATTTTCAAAGGGAGGTCACTGAGGCCATCTGAAAAACAAATGCTTTGTAAGGCTACAAATGTATTGTTATTGCTACTTTTTTTTTTTTTACTCATCTTTCTATTCAGTCCCTCTCCTATTCATATTCCAGTCTCTTATTCAAATCAATGCAAGGTTGCTAGGGTATTCCATACTAATCATTCTAGATCTCTCTGCAGCCTTTGACACAGTTGAACACACACTCTCCCTAGACATTCTACACTCATCTGGCATTTGTGACACTGCTCTTTCATGGTTTACATCTTATCTGTCTGACCGTTCCTTTAAAGTTGCTAACTCTACTTTTACTATGTTCCCTCTCTCTGTCACAGTTCCTCAAGGCTCTGTTCTAGGCCTTCTGCTGTTCTCGCTCTATACAACTTCGCTAGGAAAACTCATCTAGTTGTTTGGACTTTAGTATCACCTTTATGCTGATGACACCCAACTCTTCATGTCTACTCCCGATCTTTCTAATTCTGTCCTGTCCCAAGTTACAGACTGTCTCTCTGCTGTCTCCTCCTGGATGTCACAGTGCCATCTGAAACTGAACCTTTCTAAAACAGAACTTATTATATTTCCTCCAAGATCTTCCCCTGTCCCTCAGATATCACTCACCGTAAACAACACCACCTTTCATTCCACCACACAAGCACACTGCCTAGGAGTCATCTTAGACTCGCATCTGTCTTTTTCACCACACATTCAACCACTTGCAAAATCTTGTCGTATTCAACTGCGCAACATTGCCTGAATCCCGCCTTGATTACTGCAACTTACTCCTCACAGGTATTCCAACAAGTCACCTTTCACAACTCCAATCTGTTCTAAATGCGGCTGCTAGACTCTTTCATCTATCTCACTGCCCAACATCAGCTGCTCCCATATACATGTCCCTTCACTGGCTCCCAATTTCCTCTAGAATCAAATTCAAATTACTAACACTCGCTTTCAAGGCCCTTAATAATGAAGCACCTCCCTATATTTCATCTTTGATCTCCAAATACTTTCCTTCACGCAACCTTCTCTCTTATCTTCGCCTCACTTCTCCTCTCATCACTTCTGCCCATTCTCGTCTACAAGACTTCTCTCGGGCTTTTCCTTTATCTGGAACTCTCTGCCTCAAGCTGTCAGACTTTCTCCTTCTTTCCAAACTTTCAAGCGCTCCTTAAAGACCCACCTGTTTAAAGAAGCTTATTCAATGTACCTTATTTAATCAATCATTGCTGTATCATAAATCACAAAATTGTTTCTCAAATCCTAATGTCTCAATTGTACCCTAACCTTTACTTTGTAAACTCTAATTTGTAGGGCCCTCTAATCCTATTGTACTCTGTGACCTTTGTTTGTTATGCACCATTTATTCCCTGTTGTTATAACTAAGGTAAAGCACTGCGTATCTTGTCGGCACTATATAAATATCTGATGATGATGATCTACAACTATCTGTGTGCCAAGCATTGCTTCCTCAAATTTCTTTTAGCATATAGGAGCATTAAACACTGTAAAGGGGTGCCTATACCCCTATAGTAAAATGTGTCTTCACATTACATTGATATAATGGTCATATTTAGTGATGGGTGAATAAATTCGCCGGCGCGAAAATTCAAAAAATTTTGGACGAGCGTTGGAAAAGTCGCTCACGTCAAAACCGTTGCGTGTCAACACCCATTGACTTTAACACTGGTGTCAAAATTGACGTGGGCGTCAAAATTAATGTTTCGCATTTCTGGACAAATTCACTAGTCATAGTTTCTTAAAGGGGTTGTACACACTTAAATTATCTTTTAGTATGATGTAGAGAGTGTAACATAGTATGTTAGGTTGAAAAAAAATCCACACTTCCATCAAGTTCAACCTTTCAACTCTATTTTAACCTGCCTAACTGCCAGTTGATCCAGAGGAAGGCAAAAAACCCATCTGAAGCCTCTCCAATTTGCCTCGGGGGGGGGGGGGATTCCTTCCTGACTCCAAAATAGCAACTTGTATTATATCCATAATCCTGTATTCCTTACTCGCTAAAAAGCCATCCAACCCCTTCTTAAAGCTATCTAATGTATCAACCTGTACAACTGATTCAGGGAGAGATCACAGCTCTCACTTTAAAAAACCCTTCCAAATATTTAGGTGGAACTTCTTTTCTTCTAATTGGAATCGATGACTTCACGTCAGCTGGAAAGATCTACTGGTACTGGTTTTTTTTTTACACCAACTGTGTTAATCACCAGCTAGTATACTGAAGCATGGGTCACACTGGACTCCATCACTTAAGGCAGGGCCTTCCCAAAGTGGAAGAAATGAAGGTGCGGTGTAGTGAAATTAACACTCCCACAGGCTACTGTGCTTTAACCAATAAAGAAATGGGCACCAGGAGGTTCTTGCAGTCAAACAGAACAAATAACCAGGGATGGGCGAATTTGACCCGTTTCATTTCGCCAAAAATTCGCCGCCGGCGAAATGTCGCAGACGCCCATTAAAGTCTATGGGCGTCAAAAAAAATGTTGCGCGGCGAAATTATTTTGTCGCGCGTCTTTTTTTTTGACGCACGTCTCCATACAAGTCTATGGGCGTCATTTTTTCAGCGAAACGAGGTGAAAAAATTCGCCCATCCCTAAAAATAACTTTATTTGTCAAAGACAAATGATCTACAGGTTACTTACTGTACACCAGTACAGAGGCATTTGCAGAATATATAGACACACAGCTCAGACAGTATATCAGAGGCAGATGCAGGTGCATTCCCTGAGGATGTAGTCAAGGCAGTACAACTTCCCTCTAGGCAGAAATTCCTCACACATGGTCTGGATCTCACCCTGTGGAGGGTTCAGGGAGCAGAACCTAAAGTCTGACACCCTATCCACTGTGTCCCTTCACTGTAGGCAAATCTTACAGCCTGGGAAGCTACTCCCTGCTACACCTCCTTGATGGAGCACAAAGCTGCTCTCTCTTCCCTCACTGTCTTACTCTCCTAGAGAGTCTATAACATTATATTCCATTTCCTGCCACTCACTATTCTCAGTCAAGGGGTCCCTGCTAACCAACTTCCACACTAGAGGTGCAGGTCCCTCTAGAGCACGTGACTTGACTTGGCCTTGTTGTACCCAGGCTCCCTGGAAACACCCAGCTGGGTCAGACACCAGAAGCCAAAGAGGAAGATACACCCCTTCTCACTCACTATACCAAAGTGTGACAGAAAGTGGTCCCAACACCTCTTGGCCAAAAACTGCGATATGTAAATTACAACTAGCTACATGGGCATCTGTCCAGCAACTAGGGAGATCAGGAAGTGTAGAGATTTAAAGCCATAGGGGGCACATTAACCTTATGGGTCCCTAAATAAATAAAGCATTAGAAAGATTGTTATATGAACCACTTATATATTTATACAATTATTATATCACCCCTTAAGCGCCTCTTCTCCAGTGTGAACTACCCTGACTTGGCCAGTCTTTCCTCATAGCTAAGATTTTCCATACCTTTTACCAGTTTAGTTGCCCTTCTCTGCACCCTCTCTAATACAATAATGTCCTGTTTGAGTGATGGAGACCAAAACTGTACGGCATATTCTAGATGGGGCCTTACAAGTGCTCTATAAAGTGGAAGAATGACCCCTTCCTGCAGTGAATCAATGCCCCTTTTAATACAACACAAGACCTTATTTGCCCCATTTGTTCTTTCTTTTTTATTAGGTATGTTTTTTTAAATTATTTAGCTTCTTGTTCAGCAAATCTCCAGATTTGAATTTCAGCAGCTACCTGGTTGCTATGGACCAACTTACACTAGCAACCAAGCAGTGGTGTGTGTGAGACATTGGAATAATAATAGGAGAGGCCTGAATAGAGAGATGAGTAATCCAATATAAATGTAGTCTCACAGAGCAATAGTTTTTTTTTGGCTTCTGGGGTTTGTGATCCGCCATTGAAAGCTTGAAGAGTCCGAAGAAGAAGGCACAACATTTAAAAACTATAAAAAATAAAAAATGAAGACCAATTGTTAGTTACTAAGAGTTGTTCATTCTATAACAGATTAAAAGTATCTCAGTCTGACACAAAATTCTCACATATCTAAGGCGCAAGGGCAACTAAGGTGGATGCAAAATTATGGGGGAAAAACTCCATTGTGGAGTTTTTTACTTTGCTCATAGCATTTATGTTGGTAAATGGATATTTATAGAATATAAGGAATCGTGGCCAGTGACAAGTTCGCAGTTGAGTTGATGAAAGACATCCGCTAAATCTGCCTGGATAATATATTTGCCTTTAGCACATTTGATATTATGGGTAGAAGCTGGAAAGTGTCATTCTGTTGGAAAACAAAGTGAAAAACATTGACAAGATGCCTGATACTTTAGTGGTTTTGGCAGGAGGGAGATAAAATTAATGTACGGGCACTGAAAAGGCTTCAGTCTTAAAAGCAAGTGGCGGCGTGTGAGCGGGACTCTGGCTTGGTTCCACTCTCTCCCTCCAGCCCCTATCAATTATATCTTGATGTGAGCAGCTTATTCCAATTGAAAGTCTCACTATCAGTTTGTCCTCAGAGCAACTTTCGCTCAGCATTTGTTTTTATTATCAGTCACATTTTAACTTCCTTCTTTTTTCTGCAACTTACTTCATGGATTAAAGAGACCCTTGTGAATTCTTGTGAGTGTGTTTTTGTTGGTTAAGTCAGTATATTTGTTGTTAATGTGGCCAGAGGTGTATTTATATATCGGCACCGAGTGCCTATGTCTAGTGCCTGTGCCGAGGGCGGCAAGTTTAGGGGGACGGCCCTTGGGTATCTATATGACAAAATACATTTTAAAAACATTAAACATTTTTAGGGCGGCACCGGATGGAAATACAGCCCTGAAATTGACCCAGTGCCACATGACTGGAACCGAGGCAAAAATTAGCCTATATGAGGTGCCATATCCTCCTATTTAGGTATTTGTATTATTATGAAGAAGAATGGATTCATGTGTAATCTAATGAGCATTGATAGAAAAGTTGAAAAAGCTTTGTTGGACTAGGGACAGTCTCCCTAACCAAAATTGATCTCATAAAATAGCTACTGAAGGCTGCTTTTGTGGAGATCACCTGTTCCCCACCATAATCCGAAATTCTGAGGCTAGCCCCGCATTGTGCTTAACCCCTCCCCTGTAGCCAGGGGCGTAACTACAGAGGAAGCAGACCCTGCAGCTGCAGGGGGGCCCAGGAGGTACAGGGGGCCCCATGAGGCTCTCATTGATGAGCAATTTGAACATATATTGGTAAAACAGGACAAACACTGGATATGTTGGGGGCCCTAAAATTAATTTGCTGTGGGGCCCAGCAACATCTAGTTACGCCACTGCCTGTAGCCACACACAGGGAGATCCACTCGTTTGGCCAAAACAGGCATATCTCTCTCCGATATGCCCACATTGAGGTGGGCTATATCGGGCTGATCCAATCATGGGCCCTAGGGGGCCTGCCCCACACATGGACCAATAAGCTGGCGATTTGGTCGTCTTGTATGGGGCCTTTAGAGCATTCTCACTTTGGTTGTATCTACTGAAGTACAGCAAAATACAATTCAGCCAGCACTCACCAGGAACTCAAATCTCCCATTTAGTAGTTAGGCGCATGTCATTCGGTGTCCACTCCAACCGACTCTGAATATCCACACACACTGTACCTGACAGTACCAACAGGAATATCTGTTTAAAAAGCCTTTATTTTGCTTTTCTTAGGCTTAATGATCAGGACAGTTACAACATTTCAACATTTCAAGCCAAACAATGGCCCTTTATCAAACTGATAAAGGGCCATTGTTTGGCTTGTATCTACTGAAGTACTCCCACCACCCAAATCATCTCCATTATTACCCAAAGTAAGGGTTTTTCTGTTTTTTATTGAAACCTTTACAACAGAAAATTAAATTAAATAACAACAACTAACATGTCAACCAAAAACATTACACTTAAAGGAGAACTAAACCCTAAAAATGAATATGGCCAAAAATGCCATAGTTTATATACTGAATTTATTTCACCAGTCAAGTTTCAGCTTGTCAATAGCAGCAATGATCCAGGACTTCAAACTTGTCACAGGGGGTCACCATCTTGGAAAGTGTCTGTGACTCGCACATGCTCAGTGGGCTCTGAGCAGCTGTTGAGAAGCTAAGCTTAGGGCTCGTCACTAATTATCCAGCAGAAAATGAGGTTGGTCTGTAATATAAGCTGATGCTACAGGGCTGATTATTAAATTCTGATGCTAATGGTAACTGGTTTCTGTGCTGCCATGTAGTAATTATCTGTATTAATTACTAATCAGCCTTATATTGTGACATTTCTATTCTATGTGTACTGTATATTGTGAGTGGGTCCCTAAGCTCAGTAAGTGACAGCAGCACAGAGCATGTGCAGTGAATCAGCAGAAAAAAAGATGGGGAGCTACTGGGGCATCTTTGGAGACACAAATCTTTACTGCAAAAGGGCTGTGGTTGCCTTGGGCTGGTACAGATGCTCAAAACATAATGAACAACATTTCTAGCTACATCTTTAGTTAGGCTTTAGTTCTTATCCTTGCCATGGCCCTGGTGCTCCACGTTCCTTTTTGACCCCAGGGGCTGCCGGATATACAACCATGCAGGGAGGTGGCAGCTTTTGACAAATATAACCATTTGGGATTTACCTAGATAAAGTATGGTGGCACGTACATTTTATAATCATAAACTTGTAACTCAAAATCCCTGTTCCTGAAATGTAAATAAATGCACACAATGAATTTCTGATAAAACATGCAGCCAGCGAATGTGCATTGATCAGTGTTGTATGTTTGTAGGGAATTTGATCTGTTGCACATCCATAATGACTTTACTCCCACAATGATTAAAATAGCACCTATTGTGCAGCAGGCAGTGTTTATTGAAATTCATATGGCTACAAAACTTGTGAAATGTTGTAAAAAGGCTCAAAAACCAGATAAGCAATTATGCGCAATACATTTAGCATAACATTAAGATTCAGTCGTATTGTGCAGCACAATAATATTGGTTAGAGGCGCAAATGAATTCACATTCTAAACGTGATCTGAACTTTTCTTCCAGAGTTAAGGAAGTCCAATGACATTACCAACAGCTTATCAATAAAATCGAGGCTACAGAAAGAGAATGGAGAGGTAATGTACTGCTTTTTTTACATGTTCTATTACAAAGTGAAGAATAAAAGGGAAAACTTGGAAACAAATTGTGCCCTGGAAAAATCCTTTCTATACAGGGCTGGGGAGCTATGAAACAGCATTGTTCATATAAACTAGTGCTCTGTTGTTCATGTATGGTTCCCAGCACCCTCCGACATGCAAGTGCAACTGAAGAGTTTTAGGTTGAAACATAAAGATATGGGGCAAATTTACTAAAGGGAGAAATGGCCATTGATAGCAAAAATTCACCAGAAATACCATCTGCAGGACCTTACCTCTCGACGTCTTCTCCAGCGGTGCGTCTCCTCCAGTGGGGCATCCAAGATGGCGGCGCCCATGGCCGATTAAATACTTTGCCTGAACTGACTAACTTCCTCCTTGGTCCTTACTACTCCCTGGCGGGAGCCAATTAGCCCCTGACAGTTACCTCTTTCGCCAGAGATTCCTTTGCCAACTTAGACCTGGAGTCCTGAAAAGATGAAGCTACATCCTCCTCAATCCTATGTCAGTGACATCATATCCGGCATACCGAAATCTTATAAAAATAATAAAAAAAACTAGATTTTTCATCTTTTAAAGTGGGATTGTGTTTAAAAGTTGTAACTGTAAACAGGGGTGATCCTGCCCCCTCCGCCGCCTGAGGCAGCAGCTGTTGCTGCTGCCCCCCTCTCCCGGAAATTCACTCTTAAAGTACCAGGAGCAGCATTTTTGCTGCCCCTGGTACCTAGTGGGGCGCTGCCCCCTGAGGCGACAGCCTCAACTCGCCTCATTGGGGAAGCACCCCTGACTGTAAAAAAAATGTTGTTTTAACTTTTTTTTTGTCCATTTGAGGGGCATGCCACATTTGTTTTAGGGTGGGCTCATGTCTAGGGCATTAGAAAATCTCTTTTGTCTTTATTTTGCTTCCTTGGATATTTTTGGTGGCCACTTCAAGCATTTGCACCAACATCACTAATAAAGACATATATATGACCTATATGTACCCGCCCTATTAAAATTGATCTATGTGTAAGAGTCACTAGGCATAAATGAACATTAGCGAAAATTCATTATGAAATGCTCGCGCTGAAGAATTAACGCTAGCGAAACTTTGCCAGCATTCGGCTGCCAAGATGCAACATTTTAGTGAATAAGCACAGTGGTAGTGAATAAGTCAGGCAAAGTGTGGCAAAGCCTTCCAAGGTGAAAAGTCACCCTTTAGTAAATTTGCCCCAGTAATTTGCCAAAATGTTTGGGGCCCTGGGCATTCATCCTTATAAAAAGGTTTGCTTCTCTAGAAAGTATATACAAAGGAAATATGGTGGGCAAAACCGTCTTTCATAACCCACAATTCCAAATGTAGCATTGTTATTAGCCTCCAGGCAGCAACTGGGCAGCTATAACCCAGAGATTTAATAGAGTCATAAACCTATATTAGGCAGTTTCTGCTTCCTCTCTGGATAACAGCAGTCCTTTATTGACACATGCTTTAATGGCAATGACAATTTGTTTTTTAGCATTAACAAGCAGGGAGAAATAATGTCTATATTAGCTTTAAGGCTCAATTCACGTAATTCAAAAATGATGCAAATGGGAAAAAATGGGAGATTCAAGGTGCGTGGTAAAGGGGGTAAAGGGGTGGTTCACCTTTAATTCAACTTTTAGTCTGTTATAGAAAGGCTAATTCCAAGCATTTTTTCCATTTGCCTTCATTTATTATTTTTTTTTTATAGTTTATGAATAATTTGCCTCCTTCTTTCAACTCTTTTCAGCTTTCATATAGGGGTCACTGGCCCCATTTAAAAAACAAATCCTCTGTAAGGCTACAAATGTATTGCTAGTGCTACTTTTTTATTAATTATCTTTCTATGCAGGCCTCTCCTGTTCATATTCCAGTCGCTTATTCAAATTAATACATGGTTACTAGGGTAATTTGGACCTTAGCAACCAAATTGCTGAAATTGCAAACTGGAGAGCTGCTGAATAAAAAGCTAAGCAACTCAGAAATTACAAGTAATAAAAAAAGTAAAACCAGTTGCAAATTGTCATACTACATCATACTAAAAGTTTAATTAAAGGAGAAAGAAAGGTTAAAACTAATTAAGATTTATCACAAATGTCTATATAATACACCAGTAAACCCTCAAAGTAATTCTGCTCTGAGTCCTCTGTCAAAAGAAACATAAGATCTTTCCTTTTATTGTGTACTCATGGGCTTCTGTATCAGACTTCCTGTGTTTCAGCTTAAACCTGCAGGGCTAAGACTTGAGCATGCTCAGTTTGCTCCTTTCCCCCTTCCCTCCCTGCTGTAATCTGAGCTCAGAACTATGACTGAGCAGGCAGAGACTCAGACAGGAAGAGATGTGACAGCAAGCCAATATGGCAGCTGCTATCCTAAGCAAACAGAGACAGTGTCTAGAGCTGTTTACTCAGGTTTGGTAAAGTATTCTAAAGAATAAAAATGACATTCTAGCTTGCACTGTTGAGGCTAATCCATTGGCAATATACTGCCTTGGTAGCTTTCCTTCGCCTTTAAAGGTGAAAAACCTTTTTAACACAGGAACCTTATTGCAGTTAAAAGGGGAGGTGTATACAATAATTTACCATTTTGGAAATATGTGCCCTCATAAGCAATATTTATAGTGATCAAGGTGTCCCTCTGCCCCAAAATCTTGTACTTATATGGTTACGAGTAGCCTATTGGTGGTGGCCTAAATGAAGTAACCCATAGCAACCAATTAGCAATTAGCTTGAGTTGGTCTAACAAAGCAATAAAAGCAAATGTATGGCTGGAACCTCCATGAGGAAATTAGAGGAAATTCAAAAGATCTTGCATCGCTTTATACAATACTATATTTTATACTACACTTTGTATAAAGTGCTGTCAGAACTGTCAAAGCGGGATCCAGTAAGAGTATGATTTCCTTAGCCCTTAAAGGGTTGCCTGAGGGTAATATTAACTTAACATTGAATTTGCAATTAGTCATTTATTTTTGTGATTTGGGGATTTTTTAAATTATTTAACTTTTTTTGCAGTAGCTTTCCTTAAATTTAAGACTTGGGCCTGTGGAATAGCAGGTATAAGCCGCGCCAATAGTAGTATAGTACTATAGTGGGATAGCAGGTATAGTAAGGAGAGATGATGCCTATAGTAACAGTGGGATAATAGTCTCTGGGAAGGGAGTGTGACTGTGGGATAGTAGGTATAGTAGGGGAGATGGTATCAATAGTAACAGTGGATAATAGTCTCTGGGAAGGGAGTGTGACTGTGGGATAGCAGGTATAGTAGGGAGAGATGGTGTCTATAGTAACAGTGGATAATAGTCTCTGGGAAGGGAGTGTGACTGTGGGATAGCAGGTATAGTAGGGAGAGATGGTGCCTATAGTAACAGTGGGATAATAGTCTCTGGGAAGGGAGTGTGACTGTGGGATAGCAGGTATAGTAGGGAGAGATGATGCCTATAGTAACAGTGGGATAATAATCTCTGGGAAGGGAGTGTGACTGTGGGATAGCAGGTATAGTAGGGAGAGATGGTGTCTATAGTAACAGTGGATAATAGTCTCTGGGAAGGGAGTGTGACTGTGGGATAGCAGGTATAGTAGGGAGAGATGATGCCTATAGTAACAGTGGGATAATAATCTCTGGGAAGGGAGTGTGACTGTGGGATAGCAGGTATAGTAGGAAGAAATGTTGACTATAGTAACAGTGGAAATAATAGTCTCTGGGAAGTGAGTGTGACTGTGGGATAGTGTCTCGGTCAGCACCCTAAATCCAGAACCAATGCTAAGCACCCTGTTCTCGGCTCTTGCTTCTGCCTTTAACAGCCTGTTTCCTGAGACGATCAGCCCTTACATCACAAACAGGAACCCAAGAATTCTCCTCAGGGCCGTAACCCTTCCATTGTACAAGATATTGCAACGTTCCCCGTACAAGGCGAGAGTCAAGGAGTTCTTGGACTATGAATTCAGGCTGACCTTCTACCAACACTGGGGGAGGAAAAGACTGTTGACACACCTGTGTGGCTGGTTTTAACAGAGAGACATGAAAAGAATTAGAGATCTTAAAATTATTAGGAAGTTTGAGACGAACAGAAGAAGGATTAATTATTTCAGTAATGGGATAAGGACCAATAAACCTGGGCCCCAACTTGAGTGAGGGAACCTTAAGTTTGATGTTTTTTGTGTTTCTTGTGGATAACCATACTGAATCTCCTACCTGATATTTGGGTGCCTCTCTATGAGACCTATCAGCTGCCTTCTTTTGAGTGGCCGTCGCTGCAGAAAGAGAGTCGTGAACCCCAGACCAGATCTTGGCAAATTGTTTAACAGAAGAATTGACAGGGGGTACGGAGGATAATGAACCAGAAAAAGAAAATGCTTTGGGAAGTAAACCATAAACAATAAAAAACGGAGATTAACCAGTAGAAGCATGAGCAGCATTATTGTAAGCAAATTCTGCTCAGGGTAATAATTCAGCCCATGAGGATTGGTTGTTAGGCACAAAACACCTTAAAGTGATACTAACACTAAAAAATTAATTTTAGCATATGAATGTACATTAAATGTTACCTATAGGTCATGTTGATCATTTTTTGCTGAGAGGTTTGTTTTTGTATATAATTGTTAATTAAAGTTCCTATGCCTGACTCTCTGACACGCTGACTTTGCCAACCTGACTGTCCCATCTCAGCCTGTTAGTTACAGTTTCTAATGCTAACGGACTCCTGCTGCACAAACATGGCAGCCCCCTCATACAGGAACATGGGTCCCTCTGTTACAAGGAAAACAGAATAATACTAACTTAACGTATAATTCTTTACCAAGTAATGCACATTTCAAAAGTAAAAGTAATAACCTCCGCTGTATGCTGGCAAATGCACGGAGTTTGTCAGGTAAAATGGGAGACCTAGAATTAATTGCATGCTCTAAAAATTATGATATAATTGGTATCACTGAGACCTGGTGGGATGAAACATGTGACTGGATTGTGAATTTAAATGGTTACACCCTTTTTAGGAGGGATAGAGGGATTAAAAAGGGTGGAGGAGTGTGTTTGTATGTAAAGCCTGAATTAAAGCCATGCGCTAAAGAAATAAAAATAGCTGGCACTGGTGAGGGTGTAGAATCACTCTGGGTAGAGATTTCGACTGGGCAAAAGGTATCAAAAAGAATTATCATTGGTGTATGCTATAAACCACCTCGTATAAGTGTCGAGTATGAAGCCGAGCTACTCTTGCAGATACAAGCGGCTTCACAGCTGGGTCAAGTTGTTGCTATGGGTGACTTCAATTATCCAGACATTGACTGGGGTAATGGGGTTGCTAAGACAGAAAAAGCTAGTAGGTTTGTAAATATGCTGAATGACAACTTTTTATTCCAGCTCGTTCAAGAACCTACTAGGAATAACTCTCTTTTGGACCTTGTAATAACTAACAATACTGAACTCATCTCTAACATTTGTGTGGGTGAGCATTTAGGGAATAGTGATCATAACATGGTCTCCTTTGAGATTCTGTTGCAGAAGCAATTCTATAAGGGAGTAACTAAAACACTAAATTTCAGACGTGCAAACTTTGACAGTATAAGGGCATCTCTGCAACATATTAAGTGGGAAATGCTTTTCACAGGGTTAAACACAGAACAAAAATGGGTAGTCTTTAAAATGCTGCTTAATAAATATACTTGTCAGTATATTCCACTTGTAAGCAAGGAACGTCGTTGCAAAGCAAAACCTTTTTGGTTCAATAGAAGCGTTGGTGTTGAGGTGGGTAAGAAAAGACGTGCTTTTAAGGCTTTCAAGTTAGCTGGTACAGCCGAAACATTTATAAGGTACAAGGAGGCCAATAAATCATGCAAAGAAGCTATAAGGCAAGCTAAAATTGCTATAGAAAAGGATATTGCAGCAAGCAGTAAAAAAAATCCAAAATTATTTTTTAAATATGTCAATAGTAAAAAAATGAAGCAGGAAGGGGTGGGACCCTTACTATCAGAGGGGGGTCAGCTGGTTGATGAAAACAAAATAAAAGCGCAGATTCTGAACTCGTATTTTTCATCTGTGTACACAAATGAAGAACCAGTAAGTGAAGGTTTCCTTCTTAACACTCCCAATTCTAGTAATACAACTAATGATGCATGGTTCACACATGAAGAAATTCAAAAGAGACTTGAACATGTTAAGATTAACAGAGGTCCAGGGCCAGATGGTATTCATCCCAGGGTAATTAGCGAGCTTAGCTCTGTGATTGCCAAACCTCTTTACTTAATTTTTCAGGATTCATTGAGATCTGGCATTGTGCCGAGAGACTGGCGAATTGCTAATTTGGTGCCTCTATTCAAAAAAGGATCCCGTTCTCAGCCTCAAAACTATAGGCCAGTTAGTCTGACGTCAGTATTAGGAAAGCTTTTCGAAGGGTTAATAAAGGATAAGATACTGGACTTCATAGCAAATCATAATACTATGAGTTTGTGCCAGCATGGTTTTATGCGTAATAGATCTTGCCAGACTAACTTAATTTCTTTTTACGAGAATGTAAGTAGAGACCTCGATTCTGGGATGGCAGTGGATGTGATTTACTTAGACTTTGCTAAAGCATTTGATACAGTGCCACACAAAAGGTTACTGATTAAATTAAGGAATGTTGGCCTGGAACATAGTATTTGTACCTGGATAGAGAACTGGCTAAAAGATAGACTACAAAGAGTGGTGGTAAATGGAACATTTTCTAATTGGACCAGTGTTGTTAGTGGAGTACCGCAGGGCTCTGTACTAGGTCCCTTGCTTTTCAACTTGTTTATTAATGAAAGTACTGTTTCTATTTTTGCAGATGATACTAAATTGTGCAGAACTATAGGTTCCATGCAGGATGCTGCCACTTTGCAAAGTGATCTGTCTAAACTGGAAAACTGGGCAGCAAACTGGAAAATGAGGTTCAACGTTGATAAATGCAAGGTTATGCACTTTGGCAAAAATAATATAAATGCAAGTTATACACTAAATGGCAGTGTGTTGGGAGTTTCCTTAAATGAAAAGGATCTAGGGGTCTTTGTAGATAACACGTTGTCTAATTCTGGGCAGTGTCATTCTGTGGCTACTAAAGCAAATAAAGTTCTGTCTTGCATAAAAAAGGGCATTAACTCAAGGGATGAAAACATAATTATGCCTCTTTATAGGTCCTTGGTGAGGCCTCATCTGGAGTATGCAGTTCAGTTTTGGACTCCAGTCCTTAAGAGGGATATAAATGAGCTGGAGAGAGTGCAGAGACGTGCAACTAAATTGGTTAGAGGGACGGAAGACTTAAATTATGAGGGTAGACTGTCAAGGTTGGGGTTGTTTTCTCTGGAAAAAAGGCGCTTGCGAGGGGACATGATTACACTTTACAAGTACATTAGAGGACATTATAGACAAATGGCAGGGGACCTTTTAACCCATAAAGTGGATCACCGTACCAGAGGCCACCCCTTTAGACTAGAAGAAAAGAACTTTCATTTGAAGCAACGTAGAGGGTTCTTCACAGTCAGGACAGTGAGGTTGTGGAATGCACTGCCGGGTGATGTTGTGATGGCTGATTCAGTTAATGCCTTTAAGAATGGCTTGGATGATTTTTTGGACAGACATAATATCCAAGGCTATTGTGATACTAAACTCTATAGTTAGTATAGGTATGGGTATAAAGAATTTTAATTAAAAGTAGGGAGGGGTGTGTGTATGGATGATGGGTTTTCATTTGGAGGGGTTGAACTTGATGGACTTTGTCTTTTTTCAACCCAATTTAACTATGTAACTATGTAACTATCAGACAGGTAATGTAAAAGCATCATGCAAATACTTTATGGCAAAGTTAGAAGTAGCTTGCAAAGCCAATATTTATAATAGTATAAACGTTTAATTTCAGGTGTCAGTATCTCTTTAAAAATTTGTCAAGGGACTGATTAACCCTTTAAGTTTATCCATTGGTTTGAGGGTGGTATGCAGTAGAGAAAGACAAATCAATCCCAACTAGAGAGCAGAATGCTCGCCAAAATTTAGAAACAATATTGACCGGAAAACCATGTAATTTGAAAATATTAGAAATAAATAACTCAGCCAAAGTCTTAGCAGATGGGAGGTGTGGGAGGGAAATGAAATGACTCATTTTGCTGAACCTATTCACTACCACCCAAATCACAGTTTTCCCTTGAGATGAAGGGAGGTCAACAATAAAATCCATAGACAGATGGGCCAGACATAGGTAATGGCCTTAGCAACCCCTGTGACAGGTTCCTAGAAGACTTTGACCTCTGACAGACATGGCAAGAATTAACAAAATTTTTGACATCTTGTTTAAATGAATGCCACCACACATTGCAAGACAATAAAGACACAGTCTTAGAAATACCAGGATGTCCTGCTATTTTTAATTATGAGCCTCACCCAGAACCTGTTCCCTTAAATCCTCAGGAACCAATTATCTCCCAGAGGAAGTATCTACAGGGGCAGAAGATTGAACTGAAGACAACGGTGTGGCAAGGTCTGATTCCAGAGCTGTCACAATCAGCTCAACTGGAATGATGGGAACACACTCACTAGGTTCAGACAGATTAGACTCAAAACTCCTAGAGAGTGCATCTGTCTTAGTGTTTTTGGAACCAGGCCTGTATGTGAGGGAGAAATTAAACCGGATAAAAAATAAAGCCCAGGTTGCATGCCTAGGATTCAACCGTTTAGCAGACTCGATGTACAACAGATTTTTGTTATAGTATGTTTAGACCCTTCCAACAAGTGTCGCCATTCCTCAAAGGCCCATTTGATAGCCAACAATTCTCTATTCCCAGTGTCATAATTGGCCTCGGCAGGTGAAAATTTCCTAGAGAAGAATGCACAAGGATGCACCTTGATTGGTTATCAGATGTCTTTGAGAAAGGACCGCTCCTGCCCTAACATCTGACGCATCAACCTCTACAATAAAAGGAAGAGTGGTATCAGGGTGACGGAGAATGGGAGTAGACACAAATTTTTTTTTGAGAAATTCAGAAGCTTGAATAGCCTCGGGAGACCACATACTTGGATCTGCACCCTTTTTGGTTAGATCCATGACAGGAGACACCACCAAAGAAAAGTTTTTGATGAATTGACGATAATAATTAGCAAAACCTAAGAATCTTTGGGTTGCACGTAAATAAAGAGGCTGTGCCCAGTCCAGTACGGCCTTAACCTTCCTAGGATCCATTTCTAGACACTTACAGGAGATATTGAACCCCAAAAATTGGACAGAAGAAACCTCAAAGGTGCATTTCTCAAGTTTTGCAAATACATTATTCTTCCTTAACCTAAACAACACCTCCCAGACATGTTTTTGACGGTCACACAAGTTAGAGGAAAAAATTAGAATATCGTCAAGATATACCACTACGAATAACCCCAGCAGGTCCCGGAAGATGTTCCTGGAACACTGCGGGGGCGTTGCAAAGACCGAATGGCATAACTAAATATTCGTAGTGGCCATCCCTGGTGTTAAAGGCCGTTTTCCACTCATCCCCTTTCCCGATACAAATGAGGTCATATGCACCTCTAAGATCAAGTTTGAAATATATAGTAGCATTCTTGACCTGATCAAATAGTTCTGAAATCAGCAGAAGAGGATTGCGATTTTTGATGGTAATTTTATTAAGGCCCCTATAATCGATACATGGGCGAAGACCTCCATCCTTCTTGCCCACGAAAAAGAACCCAGCACCAGCAGGAGAACTAGAGGGTCTAATGAAACCTCTTTTGAGGTTTTCTTTGTACTCTTTCATTGCTTGGGCTTTGGGCAAAGAAAGAGGATAAGTTCTCCCTCTAGGGGTAGTAGACCCAGGAATGAGGTCAATTGGGCAGTCAAAACGCCTATGTGGGGATAAAGTTTCTGCGGATTTTTTAGAAAACACATCAGAGAAATCATCATAAGCCGCGGGTAAACCCCTTCTAGGGATGCGACTGCCACCAATTGAGGAACACTAGTACAAGAGCCCTTACATTTTTGATCGCATTGAAGAATCTCCCCAGTTACCAAATCAATATGTGGGATATGTACCCATAACCAAGGTAAACCTAAAATTAGAGGAGAAGAAGAAGAACCCTCAATGACATAGAAAGATAACTCCTCAGAGTACAAGTTGTTAGTGCACAAAGACAAGACCGCAGTATTTTTGGTTACAAACCTGACCCCAAAGGCTTTTTTCAACAGCTAAGATTCTCATGGGAGGACATAAAGGAGTTAAAAGAATATTAAACCTTACTGCGAAGGCAGCATCCAAAAAATTCCCCTCCGCCCCAGAATCTACAAAAGTAGAAACTTTAACAGAGCCCATAGGCCAGGTTAAATTAACAGGCACCATGATCCTAGAGGAAAATTGGGGAGAGGAAACTTCTCAACCCAAATGGAGCTCCCCTTCTCCATTTAGGCTTTGAAGTTTTCCCGGCCTCTTAGGACATAGGTTAAGAAAATGATCCTTTCCCCACAGTAAAGACACAGACCCTGAGACCGCCTGCGGGCCTTTTCCTCAGGAGTTAAATGAGTGATGCCCAATTGCATGGGTTCCTCCTGAGGTAGAGGCACTGAGGGGTTAGATAGCTTAACCTTAGTAAACCCAGTAGGAACGGAAGTACCCTTCTCACCCCTTCTCTCCCTCTGTCTCCTATCTACTTGGATGGCAAGAGACATTAGATCATTCAAATAAGTAGATAGAGGGTAGTTTACTAGGCTGTCTTTGAGTCAGAGAGCCCTAACCTGGATTGGCCACAAAGAGCCATGTTGTTCTAAAAAAGTTTCTACAGCCCACCGGCGGAATACACCTCTGCATCCCGTTTTCCCTGGCGTAATTTACAGATCGCGGGTAGCAACATTTATTTGTTCTGTGTCTCAGTATCACTAAAGAGAGCCCTGTGTGTTGTTAAAATGTCATTCAGTTTTAATGGAAATGCATTAAACTGAACTGCACACACCAGCTGTATACAGTATGGGGCACATTTACTTAGTTCGAGTGAAGGAATAGAATAAAAAAAAGTTCGAATTTCAAATGATTTTTTTGGCTACTTCAACCATCGAATTGGCTACTTCGACCTTCGACTACGACTTTGAATCGAACGATTCGAAGTAAAAATCTTTTGACTATTCGACCATTCGATAATCAAAGTACTGTCTCTTTAAAAAAAACTTCGACTCCCTATGTCCCATCTAAAACCTACTGAACCTCAATATTAGCCTAAAGGGAAGGTCCCCATAGACTTTGTAATTTTTTTTTTTGGTCGAAGAAAAATCGTTCGATCGATGGATTAAAATCCACGAAATCGAATGAATTGCGGTAAATCCTTCGACTTCGATATTCAAAGTCGAAGGGTTTAAATTCGGCAGTCGAATATCGAGGGTTAATTAACCCTCGATATTCAACCCTATGTTTGTGCGTGGGCTTGTTTCAGGTCTCATGAACCTGAAAGTATTTGGAAATATGGCTGAAATGTAACATAGAATTGAATATGATGTTCTGCAGTTTGGTCTGTGCTTGGGGAGAACTCAGCTCCATTGTTATTAATATTTAATTTGATTGAAATTGTAATCTTTTGGCGCAAGGTGAAGGCTGCATTTTAAATGAGATTGCGTGAGTGAATACTTTAATAACTGAGCCTGGGTCTCTTCATCACTGGTTAAGAACCCCATTAAGTCTCTGCTTGAGGACAACACAGCGAGAAGGAGAACCAGGTTTTTAGCTGACTTAGTTAAACAGACCTTTGTGTGTTTAAACTCCGAGTTTGCCTTTTACTCTGTAATTCAGTAAAAGATTATATATCTTCTTGACGTTCCTATAAAGGTATTGATTTAAAGCATGGTAATGTGTTTATCTTATTTTTATGGCAGAGGTAGTTCGGTTAAACCTAGCACATTATTAAGCAAAAGATATTGGTGCAAATGTTACTATCAGGAGTAAATCTTTATCATATGGGGAGCAAAGTGTTGCACCTGATTCTACTGTATGACATTGATACAGTTATGACTGCTGAAAGGAATGGATAGCACACCCAATTTGAAAAAAACAAAATTAATTTATTATACAAAAGAAAAAAGAAAAAAATCTAACAAAAAATAATTTACAAAACAAAAACATAATGAGCCCAATGCGTTTCGACCTTAAGGGTCTTCATCAGGGGCACAAAAAATTAACAAAAATCAAAAAGGCAGGCCTTTCCTGATTTTTGTTAATTTTTTGTGCCCCTGATGAAGACCCTTAAGGTCGAAACGCGTTGGGCGCATTATGTTTTTGTTTTGTAAATTATTTTTTGTTAGATTTTTTTCTGTTTTCTTTTGTATAAGAAATTAATTTGGGTTTTTTCAAATTGGGTGTGCTATCCATTCCTTTCAGCAGTTATATATTACATGGAGACCCTTATGGGGAGTCACCTATGGATTAGCACCCTGTAATTTACTTTAAAAGGGTGTGCGCCTTCTCTTTTTATTTTTGATTGATACAGTTATGAACCTGATTATCATTGTATCTTGTTTCAGATATGCAAACAAGGACACTTTGAGCTTAGATCGGAGACAGTTCTATGTGGGGAAAAATTGTGAACTCCTTAGCACACCAGCCTATCCAGTCATAAATAAATTCCATAAATGCAAGGTTACTGTCATAGCAGTGATTGGAATCCAAGGTAGACAACCAGCAGTAGTTATTTACTTTCCCAAGCAAGAAAACCCCTGTTAGTACAGGTGTGGGATCATTTACTGTATCTGGAAACCTGTTATCCAGAAAGCTCTGAATTACCAAAAGACCATCTCCCATTGACTCCAATTTATCCAAATAATCCAAATTTTTAAAAATGACTTTTTTCCCTCTTTAATAATAAAGCAGTAGCTTGTACTTGATCCAAACTAAGATATAATTAATCCTTATTGGAGGCAAAACCAGCCTATTTAGTTTATCTAATGTTTACCTGATTTTCTAGTAGACTTAAGGTCTTAAATTAGGTCTTAAATTACATAACTATCTGTTATATGGAAAAACCCACATCGCAAGCATTCTGCATTACAGGTCCTATACCTGTGCCCATCTCCCAGTTTTAAAACCCTGCCAAAATGCCTGATCAATCCCCAGATTGTTCTCCAGAAATAAAGACCTTTTTTAATGACTTTCCGTTTTTAATTTTTTACGTTTTTCCAAAATCTAAGTTTAATGTTGAATGTCCCTGTCTCTGGTGTTTCAGTCTGACAGCTCAGTAATTAAGGTGCAGATTCTGATTTCTGAACTGTAAGGGAAGAGACACATGCTCAGATTTGGGGAGATTAGTCGCAAATCTCCTCTTCTATAGGGCGACTAATCTCCCCGAACTGCCTCCCGCCAGCTAGAATGTAAATTGCCGGCGGGATGGCAATCGGTGCGTTTTGTTTTCCGTAGTCGCTCAAAGTTGCCTCATGGGGTAGTTTTAGCCAGCAGGAGGCATATATATATATATATATATATATATATATATATATATATATATATATATATATATATATATATATATTCTTTATATTATTCAACAAAGGGATCAGGTGGATAGTCTTTAGGCGAAGGTTCAGCTAAGAGTCTCCTTGTCATGGCATTGTAGCAGAAACAAAAGAGTATGCCATTAAATTAGGCTTTTCAAAGCCCTTGAATGAAATACGTCATAGAGTAAAAAAGTCATTTTATTTTGTTATAATACACAAGATCCATGAATATCCTGTAAATTATATTGGTGCTTAATTATGTCATCTGTTATAATCGGAGCTTAGTGGTGTCATTTCTGTCACATGACTCACTGAAACGTATGTATTATAATAATTAAAGTACCCCCTTGTTGCAAGATATAAGGATTTTAGAATTCACCATGACCAGTATAAAACACTCAACCTTTCTCCCCGTGTTTTTATATGGTCATGGGACTCCTCTGTAACTTATAATATCCTTATATTTTACAATAGGGGTAGTTTATTCACTATATAACAATGCAACATAAATAAATAAGTCAACATACTGCACATTACTAACCAGCACTGGGACATGCTTTTGAAATGACCATGTAAAGGTTATAAAAATGATCTGTCATTCAAGATACTAAGTGAGTTGTGTTCCATCCCCAGGAATCCAGGCACAGCAGTGCAGTGGAAGAAGATTCAGAGGGAGACAATGATTCCGAGGAGTTTTATTACGGAGGGCAGGTGAGCTGAAACTATAAACATGAGGCAATAGATGCAAATAATTAAAAAATGCACACAACATGGAAGAATAGAGACCCATGCCTCTAACTTAGCACAAAAGTAAATCACTGCAGGGTCACAGATATGTAGAGAAGAGGTAAAATTACACCACTGAGAAAAATGTCCTTCTTGTGTTGCAACAGGTTTGGGACCTATTATCCAGAATGAGAAAGAGCCCACAGCTCGAAACATGTTGTATTAAATAAATAATGTAGCAGCATAGTTCCTGCATTGGTGTATCTGTTCCCTAATATATTATTAGTATTGTAACTTCACTTTATCGGAGGACATAACGTTTGGGAACCGGATTTCGGAATAATCAAGAAAACCACAACCTGGTCCAGCAATTCCTGTATTATGTTATCCAGAATGCTTGGGACTTGGGGTCTTCCCAGATGGATCATTCCATAATTTGGATCATTATACCTTAAGTCTACTAGAAAATCATATAAACATTAAATAAACCCAATAGGATTGTTTTGCTTCCAATAAGGTGTCACTTACTGAGCTTAGAGACCCACTCACAATATATAGTACACATAGAATAGAAATGTCACAATATAAGGCTGATTAGTAATTAATACAGATAATTACTAAGTGGCTGCACAGAAACCAGCGCATCAGAATTAATTATCAGCCCTTAAGCAGCATCTTATATTAAAGACCAACCTCAATTTCAGCTGGATAATTTGTGACGACTCCCTAAGTTTAGCTTCTCAACAGCTGAGCATGTGAGTGTCACCTTTAACCATAATGCCACACAAGGACATTTTTGGTATTTCTACTGGTTGCTATTTAATCCCAAGAGGTATTGTACATTCCATGTCCCTTTCTGCAGAGACACACATGGAGATTCGGGAAGATTAGTCGCCCGGCAACAAAATTGTCTCTTCTTCAGGTGACTAATCTCTCCGAACTGCCTTCCCGCCAGTTAGAATGTAAATCACCGGCGGGATGGCACTCGGAGCACTTTGTTTTCCGAAGTCGCCCGAAGTTGCCTCACGAGGAAACTTGTCGCCCGAAGAACAGGTGATTTGTCGCCGGGTCCCCGAATCTCCACGTGTGTCTCTGCCCTTACAGATGTCAGTATTAGTGGTCTGACTGTAGCTTCATTCCCTGCTATTAGGAAGGAAGTGCTGAGTGGACATACTGTATTTCATTGCAGGTTCCTGACCTCGCACAGTATTTCCAAAGCAATTAACTGATGCCGAATTACTGGAGCTCCATTCAGGATCTCTGATGTGATTGCCCTGGTCAGCTTTCTATTCAATTTCTATATCTCTGGGTGTCAAGCATTATTTATCTTTTATGGCGCTTACAGGAGCAGGGCCCTTATAATTAGCTCATACTTGCTTACTTGCACAATACTAGATACTGTGCCTAACATTTGGCACCCCCAAATGCAAAAACACTTTCCTTCTCCTTTAACACTCCTGGGGGTCGATTTATGAAAGTTTTTAGAACGTTTGTTTCTCCAAATTGCACTTTTTAGCTCAAACTAACACAATTTTTTATAGTTACTTAATCAACTATTTTTTTCGTAATTTATCAAGTGTAAAAACTACAAAATCTACGCATACAAAAGTACCAGTGTCGCACTGGGACACCAGCAGCCAACCGAAAAACCTTAGACCAGGGGCCCACTCTCAGTACTAATATTCTTTATCTCCTCAATCAACCTCTATTCTTCTACTTTGTTTTCTTTACATACTATAATCTATTATTACATCTATTTAGCCTCTTTGTTCTCATAGAAATAGAGAAAGGCCATGAAATAGGCCAAAAGTTTAGCAGCATGAGGGCCACTGATACCTGGCCCACCGGAAGTTTTCCTGGTATCCCGGCGGGCCAGTCCGCCAGTCTTTTCTTGCAAAGATCAGCCTTTTGTTCTTGGTTATAGAGGTTTTTGGAGACCAAAAAGAATTTTCATTCTTTCACGAAAAACTTGTTTTTTTTTTACTTTTTTGAAAGCAATTTTCATTTGTACTTTTTTTATTCGAATATTTAATAACTTTTATGGCATTTTATGGCATCAAAAACGAGGTCCAAATTCGCCCATCACTAGCTCTGACCCAGCCAAGGCTAATTCCAGAGGTCCTTGCATATTACAGCTTGTTACTGTACACAATCCAATGCCATTACATTTTCCTTCTCGCTTAAAAGTAAGATACACATTACTGCAAATGTTAAAGCACTTATAAAGCCATTTTCAAAGCACATGTATTTTTAATTATTATTTTGTTAAAATTATGATATAAGCCTTCAGGGTTTATCACGGGAGTTATGTTTGAACCTAGCCTTAATGCATTTCTAATGAAATCTTCTGCATAGAGACTTGAAAGTTATAAATTATCGATTAAGGTACATAAATGTGCAAGGATTATGCAGCTGAGCTCCAGCTCTAAATAACTCAGGTGGGAATTTGACTCTAAGAGCAACTTGCTATCTGTGTCACAGTCATTGTAATTTGTCTAAAATTTCTACTTAAATGGAGAACTATGTACTACAGCTAGAAATACTATACTATATATACTGAACTTCAGGTCAGTATCAGCTCAGGGACGCCTCTTCTCAGTGTCAGTGGCACTGCACATGCTCAGTGTGTTCTGAGCTGCTGTTGAGAAGCTAAGCATAAGGGAAGCTGTCATCCCATTAGCAGAAAGTGAAGTTACATTAGCTTTTAGTATGGTCAATTCTAAGCACCTCTTCAATTGGTCTTCATTATTTATTTTCTATAGTTTTTTAATTATTTGCCTTTTTCTGGCTTTTTTCCAACTTTCATATGGGGGTCACTGACCTCATCTCTAAGAATGATCTTTTTTTGTTTATTTTATTGTGATTGCTACAATTTTAATACTCATCTTTCTATTCAGGTCTCTCCTATTGATATTCCTGTCTCTTATTCATATGAATGCTTAGTTGCTAGGGCAATTTGGTAAATTGCAAACTGGAGAGCTGCTGAATAAAAAAAAAACAAAATAAGTCCAAAACCACAAATACTAAAAAATGAGAACCATTGTAAATTGTTTCAGACTATCACTCCCTACATCATTCTAACAGTTAACTCAACCCCTTTACACAATTGGGATGTCGCTGGTGCTGCCATGTAATGTGAATCTGAATTAATTGTTGATTCATTAAATTACATACCAAATACATTTTGGCAACCCACCCTTATTTCACCTATCAAAGGAGAGTTTCCCCAAGCTTGTGCAGATCATCTTTTCTAAGAGAAAATACTGTGGGACTTATTTCTCTTTTTTATTTGACTATAAATACTGTGAATTTATTTCCTCAAGCACAAGTTCACTCAGGGCAGGCCCGGATTAGGGTGGCAGGATTTTAGGGGTGCGGCATGCTGTCCAACCCACCCACATTGGTTAAAAAACACTGTGGATGCGCTGGAGATACAGTCATTTTTTAAGTTTCCTGTGCGCCAATCCCCATTGCTCCAGTCCAGATGATGAAAATTTGCACAAATAAAGGGGAGGGGACAGGGGCGACAAATGGCAGTGGGCCTAGGGGAGCCCACTATGTAAATCCGGCCCTGACTATCCAAACCGAACCAAACTATCTGTTGCATATATTTTTCTATATGATCTGCATGAATTCTGCAAATTTAATTTCGTCTGTGATATACACGTTTCCACTAATTATAAATCGATTCCTCATGTGAGACATATATTCAGCCCAAGGAACGGAAGTGACTAATGTGCATTCCAAGCAACTTGAATATGCAAATGTAAATTCCATAAATTTTAAATTTACATTTCTTAAACAGCCCCCTTCATTTATGAGTCACTTGCAGAGTAGAACAGATCTCCAACCACTTTATAAGATCTTTACACTCTTGTAAAGATGAATCAAGTGTTTTTATTTGTAACACAGCATTATGTCCAACGTTTCGGGCCCACCTGGGGACCTTTATCAAGGATTCATCTTTACAAGACTGTGCTGATCCCTTCATCATTTATTTTACTCAAATTGATCGTGAGTTTTGGTTAAACAAATCAAACGTCTATATTTTTAAAGTGCATATACAGCCTATATATATATATATATACACACAGTATATATATTTGTGCATGTGTATTTTATTTTTCTTTCTAAATTCTACAAAATACTCTTGTATAAAGGAAAGCTTTTTTTAGCTACTGTCTTTCTTGAAGATTTAGTTATTATAGAATCCTGTGAATTCAGCTGGTATTTATCTCCCAACCTGCTGTGCTATCAGGCTGTTCCATCTCTTCCTGCAGGTCAGCTATGATGGAGAACTGCACAAGCACCCCCAGTTGGAAGCTGACCTGGCAGCGGTGAGAGAGATCTATGGGCTCAATGCTGTTTCTCTCAGGTAATTCTCTACGCTATAAACAGGGTTATTTAAACTGCTGAATTTATTTCTTAGGCATTATTTTGTTTATGTGATCATGAATAACTGTGCATGAGCAATACTAGCTTTTATATTACTTGAGTTTGATAAACTTTCCCAAATGGCCACAAAAACATTGACAATATGTAAATGCAAGTTCAAAGCACAACATAGTAATATAGAAAATAAGGTTGATAACACATTCCACAAAGGTTTAAAGAGTACCACATACACGTAGTTCCAGCCATAGAGGAGATTACAACCTACAAGTCACAGAAGGGTCATGGGAAAGTTAATCTTCCAAACATGGAAGAACATACAATACAGGTATGGGACCTGTTATCCAGAATACTCAGGGCCTGGGGTTTTCCTGATATTCCATTTTTGGAAAATCATATCCATAATTTGGATCGTCATACCTTAACACTACTAGAAAATCATTTAACCATGAAATAAGTCCAATAGCCTGGTTTTGCTTCCAATAAGGTTTAATTACAGTATATCTTAGTTGGGATCAAGTACAAGGTACGGTTTAATTATTACAGAGAAAAAGGAAATCATTTTTAAAAATGTGGATTATTTGGATAAAATGGAGTCTATAGTAGAAGGCCTTTCTGTTATTCAGAACTTTCTGGATAATGGGTTTCCGGATAATGGATCCCATACCTGTACAAATAAATTTGAAGATGGTGCCTTGGTTGGAATTAAAGCAGAAACCATAGCCCTGCAGCTTTGCTTTGCCAGCAAGTACGACCCCATAAGTTCATTCTAAGAAGTGCCAACCCATCCAAAGTTCAGCTTCAAATTGGCCTTTGTAACTGTGTCATAGCCCATAATACAGTATGTTTACCAGGGAAGACAAAACAGACCTCAGAAATATGCTTTTTTAATAATTTGATTCAGAATTTAACACAATATAATGGTTATTTCCACCAATTGGCAGGCTTTACCTAAAGTGACAGATAGTCCATGTGTAGACAAGCCACCGATGTTCTACTGCAAGCCTTGATCTTTTTGTTCCTTCACATTACAACACTACAGTGAGGCTGATAGATCCATAAAAGTCCAAAGGGCATTAATGGGAGATATTCTGGTCCCTTTAGTGGTGAAAGATGATTCATTTACCTTAGAGGGGTTTCAAATTGTCATGATGACGTTCAGGACTAATTCACCCAGCTGCTTCCCAGTCTTCTTGTTGCCCACGCTCCTCTCTTAGAACATAATCTATAACTCATCCATACATTCAAGAAATTTATTTTAAGCATTGGACAGTCACTGTTCTCCCCTTAAATGCTGCCGGTCCATAGGCATAAATGTTTTAAGTCAACAGAGGCACCAAAACATATTTTAAACTCAACCAGTGATCCACTCATCTTTGTGCTACTTTGTTCTTGTAACTAGTGGTGGGCGAATTTGTCCCATTTTTGCTTCACCAAAAAATGTGTGAATTTCCAGAGAAATTCGCGAACAGGCGACAATTCCGACACCAGCGACAATTTGACGCGCATTAAAGTCAATGGATGTCCCTTTAATCGTGTGCCGGTGTTGGAATTGTCTCCGGCGGAAAAAAAAAACTTTGACGCCGGCAAATTTATTCACCGGCGGTGAAATGTGGAAATTCTCTGTGAATTCGAGCCTGCCGAATAAATTAGCCCATCACACCATGTGAAGATAAAGAATTGCTTTTCCCTCTTAAATTACCACTATTTCTTTATCTAAAGGTCTCCATACACGGGTCGATAAAAGAGAAAGTCCGCAGCTTATTTGCCTGCGTGGAGCCCTCCGACGGGCTTCCCCCGATCGATATCTGGCCGAAAGTCGGCCAGATCTTGATTGGGCAGGTTAAAAAATCCCATTGGATTCCGGCTGCATCTGTCAGCTGATGTGGTCCTGCGATCCGACCACCTGTATGGACTGCATTGTGATCCGATTGTTAGGCCCTAGGGCCCACGATCGGATCGCCCACCTCAATGTGGCAACATCACAGATCTCCCTGTTTCTGGCCAGCTTTAGAACCATGTAGCTTGTTTGTATTAGACATATGTAAAGTGCATAGCATGCCTATGCCATTGCGTATATAAGCAGCAAATATAAATATATGTAACTACTAAAGCTAACGGAAAATATCAACATGCTTTGCATTTAGATGTCAAAACAGTTGATCCTTCAGAAAAAAAAGATACCAGTATAGATTGACTCACAAGCCCTTTCATGTATTTCCATGGAGCTTTGGCATGAAAGGAAAAAAATGAAAGTGACACAGAACACGTTACATTTTCACTGACTTGGTATCTGTAAATCATAAGATCAGCATTTTCCGACTGTGCTCCATTGGTTAAATGAATACATGTATTCTTTATTGTGCTTCAATATTAACAATAACAAATGGCATTAGTACGAATCGCATAAAATGAAAATGTAATATAAGCTCCATCATACTAAAATAAGAAATTTTCTAAATATAATTAATTATATAATTAATAACTGAATATAAAAAATTTGGTACCGTTTCTGACATTTTGAAGTTTATCTTCACTCATCCAATCCAATATAGCTTATATATATGCCTTTCCTAGCAGATGTATTAGAGCTTACTCGAATAACTGACTCCAGCACAAACAAAATCTGACTGGCACAAATCTTGCATGTAGAGAGACAAGATTTCTAGTGAGTTTTGCTATATCTTCTAGTCAAAAGGAGCTCCCCCCCCCAAAGATATGTTGCATTTAACAATAAAAATCAGACTCCCAACTCCTTAATGAAGAGAGAATGAAGAGAAGCAGATGCTGAGAGGGGGGAGGGGGATAGTGAAGATAATCTTGTTTATTTCAGAAATGGGTTAGAATTTTGAATTGATTATATTTAGAAAATGTCTTACTTCGGTATGATGAAGCTTATAGTAAAATAGTATTTCAATTATAGTTCCCCTTTAAATATGGCGACTAATATTAATACTTTGTGTTGTTCTGCCTTACAGGGAATATGGAGCAATCGATGATGTAGATATTGATCTACATATTGATGTCAGCTTCCTTGATGTAAGTTATAAAATGTTTGGGGTATTTTGTTTTTTACATATCACGGGGTGTTATCTGTATATGTCTTGCACTGGAACCTCTTGCTTTCCATGAATGGTATAGTCTCTACTGCACATTGTACTTACAGCATTCCCCAAATGATATCAGTCTGAGCTATTAAATGCAATGAGAAAATCCCATCTGGCCCCAACCCTAATAGTTTGTTAGATTAATCGCCTTTGTGTTATTTTCTTTAATATTGTAGAGAGTGCTATCCTCTAGCTGTTGTTTGCTTCAGTGTATAGTTAGGAGAGTGTTTCTGTGTGTAAAGAAAGGGAATATGGGGTACAAGGTAGCAACTATAAAACAGAAGAAAAACTCCAGAAGTAAATAGGAGCTCTGTAATGATGGGCGAACTCCTGCTTCAACAAAAAATTCCCGAAAAATTTGTAAAACTCAAATAGTCACTTGCATCAATTTTGAAGCAGGTGTTAAAGTTAATGGGCGTCTAAGGGGCGCACATCCAAAATATTTTGACGCTGGCAAATTTTCGCTGGAGTTTCGTGAATTTATTCACCGGTGGCAAAACACCGTAATCGCCGCAAATTCGTGCCAGACGAATTTATTCGCCCATCACTAGATGTATTTTAGATTTGGCAGACAATGAGTTGGCGGAAGCTCTAGAAGCCCCCTGTGTAGTATCCATCAATGTTAAGAGTTGGTCTTCTGAAATGCTTATGTTGCATCAAGGTTACATCACCTCTACTATAATGTATACAGCCAAAATACCAGTGTGGGACCTGTTATCCGTAATTTAGATTTCCATACGAAAAGTCTACTAAAAAAAATATTTAAATATTAATTAAACCAAATAGGATTGTTTTGCCTCCAATAATGATTAAGGATTAAGTAGGAGGTACAAGGTCCTGTTTTATTATGATGGAAAAAAAAGATACAATTAAAAAAAAAACTGAATTATTTGATTAAAATGGAGATGGTGGGAGATGGGCTTCCCGTAATTTCGAGCTTTCTAGATAACAGGTCCTGGTTTATTGCTTTCAAATGTATTGCCTTCAAATGCTCTCAACAGGCCCTCTTCTGAATATAGAAGACTTTTCTAACAGACCACTGAACGCTAGCCTGCTTGGTTTAAAAACAAGGGGGTATTCCAGTTAAATCTGATTGTATTCAGCAATTTTGGTCACACATCTTGAGGGAAACAGTTGAAATAAATGTCTAAGATTATTGTTATCAATATTTTGGGGTACCAAAAGGGAAAAATGCCCCTTACTGTTTATTTAACCCTCCATGCACATTCTGTCCAGCAGAGTTCACGGCAGCCATCTTCTTCTCTTCGGTAATTATGCCGGCATATTGGGGCATGCACAGTTGGAACAATTTTCGCTGTCGCCGAATGCGCCGAAACTCACGAAAATTGCCAAAGTGTTGGTCTCATTCCGAAGATTACTGAAGCGGCTGAAGATGGCGTCCGTGAACTCCGCTGGACAGAATTAAGTAAAGATTAAGGGGCATTTGCCCGGGGTAGCAGCTAGGCTGGGGGGGGAGGAGGGAGGGCGTCTGTGTAGGGTAGGGGGGTATGGTTTTCTTAACTTTACGGTTTAGTTCTCCTTTAAGTCTACTAGAAAATCATGTAAACATGAAATAAACCCAATAGGCTGGTTTTGCTTCCAATAAGGATTAATTATATCTTAGTTGGGATCAAGTACAAGCTACTGTTTTATTATTACAGAGAAAAAGGAAATCAGTTTTAAAAAAAATTGGATTATTTGGATAAAATGGAGCCCGTAATTCGGAGCTTTCTGAATAACGGGTTTCCTGATAATCGATCTCATACTTTGTATGACATGGCACTTTGTTCTGTTTTCCAACTATATGAAATAGAACAGTGTGCAGAACTTCCTTTTCCTTCTGTATACACTAGAACTAATTTATAAACACTGGGCAGATTTGCACCAGGGCAGTAGCCCATAGCAACCAATCAGTGATTAGCTTTTAGCAGCCAGCTGCAGGTTGAGCAGTGAAAGCAGACATCGGATTGGTTGCTGCCCAGGTGCAAATTTGCCCAGTGTTTATAAATGAGCCCTAGTGTGACGGTTCTTTAATGTGTACAGAACAGTTCCCTGCCAGGTCATAGCTGACTAAGGAAAAGCAGTATTATATTCATTTCAATGGCCACGGTGGTTGCTTCTAGATTTGACCACATTACTTCTTTACGCAGGAGATTATTTAAGGCAAACCACATTCAACTCATCTTATGTCCTAGTTTCCCCTTTACGTTTGAAATAAAACTAGTGTTAACATCTCATAATGGTAACACTAAAAGCCCTGAACCAGCTCGGAAGAAAAAAACGACTGCATCAGACATGTAGCAATTATTGTAATGACAATAATTAGCATTGATTTTCTGAGTGTCATTGAATTTGCTGTTTGATCAGCAGGAACCGGAGGCTTTTCAGATTTGTACTGAAGCCTCGGGGCATTGGATTATTACAGTTAATGTGCGTTTTACACTTAGCTGATAATGTTTCTGTTCGCACTTAATGTGGGCATATATCATTTTTATTCATCTCCCATGTTTATATTGTTATTGTCTTCTACACAATAGCATGGGATGCTTTGTTTGCTATTTGGGTAAAGCGATTCTTTGGTATTACCAACACCCCCCTCGAGATTTCATTGCTAAGATGCTGATTCAATTGAAGCTTGTGTTGTTCTCCTAACATGGCACAGAAACATTAACTTGGCCACTTGGCTCAATTTCTAACTTGAAAAACCATAATATGTTTAGTTCCCAGCCTGCACAAGGACTATAGGTGAACATTTGGGGGCAGATTTAAGGATCGAAGTAAAAATTATAATTTCGAGTTCAAATTTCAAATTTGAAAATTCGAATTTGAAAATTTATTTTAGGGGCAGATTAAATCAAAGGTCGAGGTGAATTTTCAAATGCAAAAAAAATGCAAAAAATTGTACTGTCTCTTAAAATATTCGACTTCGACCATTCACCATCTAAAACCTGCCAAATTGCTGTTTTAGCCTATGGGGTACCTCCTAGAACCAACTTGGAGTCAATTAGTGGACTTTGAAAAATCAAAGTATGTTTTTGTGGAAAACTTCGATTCGAATTCAATCAAATGCGATATTACTTCAATTCGTATCAAAAACTGACCTATTTGGCAAGAAAAAGGTTCGACTTAATTTCAGTTGGTCTTTTTTGAATAAGAATTTCAAAAGTTTTTCAAATTCGAAATTCAACCCTTGTTAAATATGGCCCTTAAAGGGATACTATCATGGGGAAATTTTTTTTTTCAAAAAGAATCAGTTAATAGTCCTGCTCCAGCAGAATTCTGCACTGAAATCCTGCTGAATTGTTGTTTTAGCCTATGGGGGACCTCCTAGAACCTACTTGGAGTCAATTGGTGGACTTTTTTTGGGGGAAAACTTTGAATCGAACTAGATTGAATGCACTATTCCTTTCGAATTCGACTGAATACGGACCTATTCGATCAAAAACGGACCTATTCAACCCCAAAAAAAAAACTTTGACTTAATTTCGGTTGGTCTTTTTGAATTCGAATTTTGACGTTTTTTTTATTCGAAATACGACCCTTGATAAATCTGCCCCCCAGTGTAATTCCACGAGGGAACAGTTAAAATTTGATTTTTTAAAAAAAGTTTAATTTGAATTTCAAAACTTAATAGGTACCGGCTATTTAAGAATTCAAAGTCGACTATTAGCCCCCTTAAACCCAGGGCTGGATTTACATAGTGGGCGCCCCTAGGCCCACTGCCTTTTGTCACCCCATCCCCTCCCCTTTATTTGCACAAATTTTCATCATCTGGACTGGAGCAATGGGCATTGGCGCACAGGAAATTTAAAAAATTATTGTAGCTCCACCACATCCCCAATGTTTTTGAACCAATGTGGGTGTGGTTGGGCAGCATGCCACCCCCTAAAATTTTGCTGCCCTAGGCCCGGGCCTAAGTGACCTTTCCACAAATCCGGGCCTGCTTAAACCTGCTGAATTGCTATTTTAGCCTATGGTGGACGTCCTGGAATCAAGTTGGAATTGTTTGGAGACATCCTGAATAGTGATGGGCGAATCTGTCGCGTTTCGCTTCGCCGAATAATTCGCGAATTTCCAGCGAAATTCGCGAAACGGCGAAAAATTCGCGAAACGAGTCGCGCGGCCCGATTTTGTCGCGCGTCAAAATATTTTGTCGCGGACGCGAGTATGTGTTTTAACGCGCGACGTTATTTTTGACGCGCAGTGCAATTTGATGAAGCCCATCTTCTATGGGTGTTTTGTTTGTATAACCTTTTTTCATCTTTGGGCCTACAAATAAAAATTTTCCCCTTAGTTTCAAGCTTTGTAGTCTGTGATGATAAATGAACATGGTATCTTTTGCTTTGTGTCTGAATGTGCTGAATTGGATTGGACTCCATGGGAAGACCAATACACATGCGTGTTTCACTTAGTATACTGCTACACACATGCCCTGCATTGTTAGAGGACTCCTATCTTGAAAAAATGGCTCCCATTTTGCAAGTTTCTTAAACTTTTAACGTTTGTGGATTTTTTCACATTACCTCTGGTCAACTGGTAATGGTATCTACTACTACTCTATATCTCTGTTTAACCAAAAAGTATCATCTGTACTTCAAATATCTAATAGTAGATTACTAACACAAGTACAACTAATAAATCTGAACAGATAGTATCTGGATGCTTTGTATCTCAGATAAAAATGAATAAACCATATGTTTATGTGAATGAACCTTATATTTACATCATGTAATTGTAATGATTCTGAAATACTATGTAATGTAATTTTAATGACTCCGATTAAGAATAGTCATCGTTGTGTTATTAGAATCCAAACAATTCCAAGTACCATGTGAGTATTAGTTTAGTCAAATGAAAAATGAACTCAAAATATAGAGATATAAAAAATTTTTTTAATTCACAACATATAGCACAACTGGTGCTGTAACAAATAATAAATAAATTAAAGTGGAGGAGGAGGAGGAGGAGCAACAACCCTCTGGAGGTTGTCAACAATGTCCCTAACCTCACCCAGCTCCTGCCGCATGGCATTTACTTGATGAACTAGGGTGACCAGGAGCTCAGTCTGGTCGTAGTAGGCATGCTCTGTCTGAGTGCCTACACTGAGCCCCTGGTCGTCCACTGGTGGTGCCGCCTGGTGAGGTGGTGGTGCCGCCTGGTGAGGTGGTGGTGCCGCCTGGTGAGGTGGTGGTGCCGCCTGGTGAGGTGGTGCCACCTGGTGAGGTGGTGGTGCCGCCTGCTGAGGTGGTGGAGGCGGTGCTGCCTCATCAGGTACAGGCGGTGCTGCCTGGTCAGGTGGTGGTGGTGCTGGTACTTCCCCATCATCATCATCATCAGGATCATCTTGGATCCACTCAGCTGGCAATGAATAAATTTCAGTTTGAGTAACACACCAATTGCATTTGTACAGTATACATTATACAGGATAAGGTGTCATGTTGTAACTACAGGAAAATTAACTTTATTGTAGTTAAGAAGGGAAACCTATTTATTACGTTTAAATAAATCTACCTTTATGTGAAGTAAAATTCTTATTAGCCTTGTCACAGGCCTAAACAAATACACATTTGCTCCAAAATACCAAAATAAATAGGAATCAAGTGCAGGGCAAGATTTACATAGTAGGCATCCCTAGGCCCACTGCCATTCGTCGCCCCTGTCCCCTCCTTTATTCGGGAAAATTTTTATCATCTGGACAGGAGCAATGGGGATTGCTGCGTGGGAAACTATTGTATCTCCTGTGCATCCCCAGTGTTTCTGAACCAATATGGGTGTGGTTGGACAGCATGCCGCCACCCTAAAATCTTCCAGCCCTAGGCCCGGGCCTTGGTGGCCTTTTTCACAGATCCGAGCCTGATCAAGTGGCTTTATTGTAGTTAAGAAGGGAAACCTATTTATTACGTTTAAATAAATCTACCTTTAAGTGAAGTAAAATTCTTATTAGCCTTGTCACAGGCCTAAACAATTACACATTTGCTCCAAAATACCAAAATAAATGGGAATCAAGTGGCTTTATTGTAGTTAAGAAGGGAAACTCATGTATTGCATTTAAATAAATCTATTATAATCTGTTTAAATAATCTCCATTTGACAGCTCATTTACTTGTTATTTAACTTGTCTGCAATTATGTCAGTCAGTCAAAGTCAACTGTTCCAATCCTAATTACAGTATTCACTTAAATACATTTTTGCTGTAAAATAGCAAATCATTTTAAGATGTTTTCTTTTTAAATAACTCTACCTTCCACTTCCACGCGCAGCTCATCAACAAATGCGCTGTGGCGTCTTTTGAGATCGCTCCAGATCCTCTGGAGCTCCCTCAGACTTAAGCGCAGGCGGTACTCCCTCCGCAGCCTGCGCCTCAGCCGTTCCATTATGCTCCTCCGGAGCGCCTGGATTCCTCTCACTCCAGGAGGGATATTGTCGTATCCCTCCTGGTGCAGGTACCTGACGAAGTACCGCAGCTGGTCTCGGTTCATCATGCCAGGTCCTGCCATTTTCAAACTGCACTCCTAAAAATGTAAGCACGGGCGGGGCTATTTATAGTGGCGACGCCCATTTTTGACGCGCGCATGACGCGCGTCACATGACGCGTGCGCGCACACGACGCGCGTCACATGACGTACGCGCGCGCATGCGCAAACACAGTTTTGATATGGCGCGCGACGAACCTCGTCGCGCGGCGACGAACCTCGTCGCCCGGCGACGAACCTCGTCGCCCGGCGACGAACCTCGTCGCGACGGCGACGAACCTCGTCGCGACGGCGACGAAATTGATAAATTGACTACTATAACACTCAAATACATTGATTTTTTAAAATAAATTATGATATTAAGTCACACTATATTTTGCAATTAGGCACTATTAGAAGTAACATTATTCCCCTAGCAATCATACATTGATTTAAATAAGAGACTGGAATATGAATAGGAGAGGCCTAAATGTAAAAAAGTAGCAATGACTAACAATACATTTGTAGCCTGACATAGTATTTGCTTTTTAGTTGGGGTAAACTCATTGACCCACATTTAAAAGCTGCAAAGAGTCTGAACTTAGAAGAAAAAGGCAAATAAGTAAAACCAAATTAAAAGTTGCTTAGAATTTGCCATACTATTGCATACTAAAAGTTACCTTAAAGGTGAACCACCCCTTTAAGGGCTTTGCACTGGATCTATGAATACGTTGTGTAAAGTGTTTGGAAACAAAGGATGGCGTGTGTTCTCTTTGAAGGTTATGGACAGCAAACTGGGACAAGACTGCTTGTGAAGTTGAAAGTTGCAAAATAGCAGATGCAGCTGAAAGTGGGATGTAAGATGGACATCATCTAGGAATGAAATTCCTTTTTCCATTAAGCAAACTGTGTTGTCTCGTTTATTTAACTCAAGGACAAAAGCATTCATAGAGGACAAATTCAATCTAAATTATTACTTACAGCATGAATTTAAGTAGAGTTTATGGCTATGTTTGTGTCACCCAGGGTTGCCAGGTTGGTTGGTTTCCAGTCAAATTTACTGGGCTGATGTTTGGGGCCTGTTTGGGCCTCTGTGTAATTTGAATGCAAGGGCCTATTTTGACTCCCAGACCAGACATGGCTTTGGGACTACCATTAAAACATTTCCCTTACTTTTGTACACAGTGATGAATGTATATATGTCATGTTTTGCTTTGGAATCAATGGGAAGAGCAATTCACACCTATGTTCCACTCAGTTACTGCTACACACACATGCCCTCCCTGTATACATTTTTTAGAGCACTATCATTTCAAAAGAAAGAATAATGACTGAGGCAAAGGACTTTTGGCCGCAGTCGTTTCAGGGGTAATAATAGTGTGAATACATTTGACAACCAAGCAGCAAGCATTGTTGTAATCAATTGTATTAGAGCCAGAAGAATTAAATGAGGCAGGCCTCAACCCCCAGAAGAAATTAGCCAAACAATGGGGCTGTATTCGAAGAAACATTTTTATAAGCCATGATAGGCCTCAACCACCAGAAGAAAGTAGCCAACTTAGCGGCAAAATTACAAGCAACCTATTTAGAAGCCATGATAGGCCTCAACCCCCAGAAAAAATTAGCCAACAATATGGCAGTATTCGAAAAAACATTTTTAGAAGCCATGTTAGGCCTCAACCACCAGAAGAAATTAGCCAACAATGTGGCAGTATTCGAAGAAACATTTTTAGAAGCCATGATAGGCCTCAACCCCCAGAAGAAATTAGCCAACAATATGGCAGTATTCGAAGAAACATTTTTAGAAGCCATGATAGGCCTCAACCCCCAGAAGACAGTAGCCAACTTAGCGGCAAAATTACAAGCAACCTATTTAGAAACCATTTTAGGCCTCAACCCCCAGAAGAAATTAGCCAAACAATGTGGCAGTATTCGAAGAAACATTTTTAGAAGCCATGATAGGCCTCAACCCCCAGAAGAAATTAGCCAACAATATGGCAGTATTCGAAGAAACATTTTTAGAAGCCATGATAGGCCTCAACCACCAGAAGACATTAGCCAACTTAGCGGCAAAATTACAAGCAACCTATTTAGAAACCATGTTAGGCCTCAACCCCCAGAAGAAATTAGCCAAACAATGTGGCAGTATTCGAAGAAACATTTTTAGAAGCCATGATAGGCCTCAACCCCCAGAAAAAATTTAGCCAACAATATGGCAGTATTCGAAGAAACATTTTTAGAAGTCATGATAGGCCTCAACCCCCAGAAGAAATTAGCCAAACAATGTGGCAGCATTCGAAGAAACATTTTTAGAAGCCATGATAGGCCTCAACCACCAGAAGACATTAGCCAACTTAGCGGCAAAATTACAAGCAACCTATTTAGAAACCATGTTAGGCCTCAACCCCCAGAAGAAATTAGCCAAACAATGTGGCAGTATTCGAAGAAACATTTTTAGAAGCCATGATAGGCCTCAACCACCAGAAAAAATTTAGCCAACAATATGGCAGTATTCGAAGAAACATTTTTAGAAGCCATGATAGGCCTCAACCCCCAGAAGAAATTAGCCAACTTAGCGGCAAAATTACAAGCAACCTATTTAGAAACCATGTTAGGCCTCAACCCCCAGAAGAAATTAGCCAAACAATGTGGCAGTATTCGAAGAAACATTTTTAGAAGCCATGATAGGCCTCAACCCCCAGAAGAAATTAGCCAAACAATGTGGCAGTATTCGAAGAAACATTTTTAGAAGCCATGATAGGCCTCAACCCCCAGAAGAAATTAGCCAAACAATGTGGCAGTATTCGAAGAAACATTTTTAGAAGCCATGATAGGCCTCAACCCCCAGAAAAAATTAGCCAACAATATGGCAGTATTCGAAGAAACATTTTTAGAAGCCATGATAGGCCTCAACCACCAGAAGACATTAGCCAACTTAGCGGCAAAATTACAAGCAACCTATTTAGAAACCATGTTAGGCCTCAACCCCCAGAAGAAATTAGCCAAACAATGTGGCAGTATTCGAAGAAACATTTTTAGAAGCCATGATAGGCCTCAACCCCCAGAAAAAATTTAGCCAACAATATGGCAGTATTCGAAGAAACATTTTTAGAAGCCATGATAGGCCTCAACCCCCAGAAGAAATTAGCCAAACAATGTGGCAGCATTCGAAGAAACATTTTTAGAAGCCATGATAGGCCTCAACCCCCAGAAAAAATTAGCCAACAATGTGGCAGTATTCGAAGAAACATTTTTAGAGGCCATGATAGGCCTCAACTACAAAAAAAATTGCCGACAATGCAGCAGTAGTGTCAGCCACAGCAGTAGGAGCCTTGATAGACACCCACCAGAGTTTTGCCAAATAATGAGGCATTAGTAGCATCAGCAGCGGCAGTCATGTTGTAACTTTCAATCAACTCTATATTAGAGCCAGAAGAATTAAATGAGGCAGGCCCCAAACAGAAGACGTTTGCCAAATAATGAGGCATTAGTAGCAACAGCAGCGGCAGTCATGTTGTAACTTTTAATCAACTCTATATTAGAGCCAGAAGAATTAAATGATGCAGGCCCCAAACAGAAGACGTTTGCCAAATAATGAGGCATTAGTAGCAACAGCAGCAGCAACAACAGTCATGTTGTAACTTTCAATCAACTCTATATTAGAGCCAGAAGAATTAAATGAGGCAGGCCCCAAACAGAAGACGTTTGCCAAATAATGAGGCAGTAGTAGCAACAGCAGCGGCAACAGCAGTCATGTTGTAACTTTCAATCAACGCTATATTAGAGCCAGAAGAATTAAATGAGGCAGGCCCCAAACAGAAGACGTTTGCCAAATAATGAGGCATTAGTAGCAACAGCAGCAGCAACAACAGTCATGCTGTAACTTTTAATAAACTCTATATTAGAGCCAGAAGAATTAAATGAGGCAGGCCCCAAACAGAAGACGTTTGCCAAATAATGAGGCATTAGTAGCAACAGCAGCGGCAGTCATGTTGTAACTTTTAATCAACTCTATATTAGAGCCAGAAGAATTAAATGATGCAGGCCCCAAACAGAAGACGTTTGCCAAATAATGAGGCATTAGTAGCAACAGCAGCAGCAACAACAGTCATGTTGTAACTTTCAATCAACTCTATATTAGAGCCAGAAGAATTAAATGAGGCAGGCCCCAAACAGAAGACGTTTGCCAAATAATGAGGCAGTAGTAGCAACAGCAGCGGCAACAGCAGTCATGTTGTAACTTTCAATCAACGCTATATTAGAGCCAGAAGAATTAAATGAGGCAGGCCCCAAACAGAAGACGTTTGCCAAATAATGAGGCATTAGTAGCAACAGCAGCGGCAACAACAGTCATGCTGTAACTTTTAATAAACTCTATATTAGAGCCAGAAGAATTAAATGAGGCAGGCCCCAAACAGAAGACGTTTGCCAAATAATGAGGCAGTAGTAGCAACAGCAGCGGCAACAACAGTCATGTTGTAACTTTTAATCAACTCTATATTAGAGCCAGAAGAATTAAATGAGGCAGGCCTCAAACAGAGAAGACTTTTGCCAAATAACGAGGCATTAGCAGCAACAGCAGAGTCAGCAACAGTCATGTTGCGACTTTTAATCAACTCTATATTAGAGCCAAAAGAATTAAATGAGGCAGGCCCCAAACAGAGAAGACTTTTGCCAAATAACGAGGCATTAATAGCAACAGCAGTGGCAGCAACAGTCATTTTGTAACTTGTAACTTTCAATCAACGCTATATTAGAGCCAGAAGAATTAAATGAGGCAGGCCCCAAACAGAAGACGTTTGCCAAATAATGAGGCATTAGTAGCAACAGCAGCAGCAACAACAGTCATGCTGTAACTTTTAATAAACTCTATATTAGAGCCAGAAGAATTAAATGAGGCAGGCCCCAAACAGAAGACGTTTGCCAAATAATGAGGCAGTAGTAGCAACAGCAGCGGCAACAACAGTCATGTTGTAACTTTTAATCAACTCTATATTAGAGCCAGAAGAATTAAATGAGGCAGGCCTCAAACAGAGAAGACTTTTGCCAAATAACGAGGCATTAGCAGCAACAGCAGAGTCAGCAACAGTCATGTTGCGACTTTTAATCAACTCTATATTAGAGCCAGAAGAATTAAATGAGGCAGGCCCCAAACAGAGAAGACTTTTGCCAAATAACGAGGCATTAATAGCAACAGCAGTGGCAGCAACAGTCATTTTGTAACTTGTAACTTTTAATCAACTCAATATTAGAGCCAGAAGAATTAAATGAGGCAGGCCCCAAACAGAAGACATTAGCCGCAAAATTGTAAGAAAAATATTTAGAAGCCATGTTAGGCCTCAACCCCCAGAAGAAATTAGCCAACTTAGCGGCAAAATTATAAGCAACATATTTAGAAGCCATGTTAGGCCTCAACCAGAAGAAATTAGCCAACAATGTGGCAGTATTCGAAGAAACATTTTTAGAAGCCATGTTAGGCCTCAACCAGAAGAAATTAGCCAACTTAGTGGCAAAATTATAAGCAACATATTTAGAAGCCATGTTAGGCCTCAACCAGAAGAAATTAGCCAACATTGTGGCAGTATTTGAGAAAACATTTTTAGAAGCCATGTTAGGCCTCAACCAGAAGAAATTAGCCAACAATGTGGCAGTATTCGAAGAAACATTTTTAGAAGCCATGTTAGGCCTCAACCAGAAGAAATTAGCCAACTTAGCGGCAAAATTATAAGCAACATATTTAGAAGCCATGTTAGGCCTCAACCAGAAGAAATTAGCCAACATTGTGGCAGTATTTGAGAAAACATTTTTAGAAGCCATGTTAGGCCTCAACCAGAAGAAATTAGCCAACTTAGCGGCAAAATTATAAGCAACATATTTAGAAGCCATGTTAGGCCTCAACGAGAAGAAATTAGCCAACATTGTGGCAGTATTTGAGAAAACATTTTTAGAAGCCATGTTAGGCCTCAACCAGAAGAAATTAGCCAACTTAGCGGCAAAATTATAAGCAACATATTTAGAAGCCATGTTAGGCCTCAACCAGAAGAAATTAGCCAACAATGTGGCAGTATTCGAAGAAACATATTTAGAGGCCATGTTAGGCCTCAACTACTAAAAAAATTTGCCGACAATGCAGCAGTAGTATCTACGATAGCAGTAGGAGCTTTGATAGGCCCCCACCATAAAAAAATTGCCGACAATGCAGCACAGCAGCAGTACTACTAGGGCTAGTAGCAGGCTACAACAGCAGCAGCAGCAGCAGCAGCAAGGGCAGCAGGTGCAGACAGATGGGGAATGGGCAATACTACTGAGGAGGAGAGTATGGGCAGCAATGGAGAGAGGAGGATAAATCTGTGGAGGAGAAGGAGGAGAGGAGGCTAGTCTCTGCTGTCTGCAATGGGCACTTGGATATCCCCGCTTATCCATGCCTCATTCATTTTAATGAATGTCAGCTTATCCACGCTGCCAGTGGATAGCCGTGTCCGCTTCTCAGTGACCACCCCACCTGCGGCACTGAAGACACGCTCTGACAGGACACTGGCAGGGGGGCAAGCCAGCACCTCCAGAGCGTACTGTGCCAGTTCTGGCCACTGGTCGAGCCTCGAGACCCAATAATGCATGGGGTCATCGTCAGGGCGAATGGCATCCTGCACGCTGACTGACCCCATGTAGTCAGCCACCATATGCTCCACCCGCTGCTGGTGGTGGCTTTGGGTGCTGACTGGGCCTGCTGCTGGCCGTTGAGGCTCGAAAAAGCTCTTCCACACACCCATGAGATCTCCGCCCTTGCTGCTGCTGCTGCTGCTGCTAGGCCCCTGTCTCTGCTGGGTGTGTGGAGTAGTGGAGGCCTGAGAAGTGTCAGACTGGGGGAAGGCCTCCACTAATTTTGAGCACAGAGCCTTCCTCAATTGACCCATCCTCCTCTCTCTCTGGCTGGGTACAAGGAACTCCCCCACCTTTCCCTTGTACCGTGGGTCAAGCAAAGTAGCCACCCAATAATCCTCCCGGTCTTTGATAGAACAGACCCGGGGATCGCTTCGGAGGCAAGTCTGCATATGGGCAGCCATGTAAAAGAGGTGCCCCCGACCAACCTCTTCTTGACTGCCCTCCAGATGCAGCAGGTCATCTGGCTCGACCTGCCCCTGCTCTGTACCCTCCCAGCCGCGGACAATAGCTGGGGTGGTTGGGTGGCATGTGCCCTGCTCCCCATGCTGCACAGGCACCCAGTCCTCCTCTCCCTCATCCTCCTCATCAGGCACCATCTCCTCCTCAGCCCCCTCTGCCTGCCTACGGGGCCTACTCTCCTCCTCCTCCTCCTCAGGCACGTCACCCTCCTCTAGCAGCCCATCCAACGTGCGCTTGAGGAGGAACACCAGGGGTATGACATCGCTAAGACACGCATTGTCCCTGCTAACAAAGCGTGTCGCCTGCTCAAAGGGGGCAAGTACTTGGCAGAGCTGCCTCATTTGCTGCCACTGCTCTGCACTAAAGTACCCCAAATCCGCCCCCTGAGTACCCCTGGCACTGTGCTCCAGCAGGTAATTGCTGACCGCCCAGCGCTGCTCTACGAGGCGCTCCACCATGTGCAGGGTGGAATTCCAGCGCGTCGGCAGGTCACAGATGAGCCGGTGGGGTGGCAGACTATGCTGCCGCTGCATCCGTGCCAAAGACGCGCTGGCGGTGGGGGACCTGCGAAAATGGGCACATACCCTACGTACCTTCTCCAGCATGTCACCCAACCCTTGGTAGCTCTTGAGGAAGCGCTGCACCACAAGGTTGAGGACATGTGCAAAGCAAGGCATGTGGGTCAGGTGCCCTAGGCGGATGGCGGCCAGCAGGTTGCGACCGTTGTCGCAAACAATATTACCTGCTTGGAGCTGGCGGGGAGTGAACCACCGCTGCACCTGAGTCTGGAAGGCAGCCATGAGCTCAGGTGCAGTATGACTCCTCTCGCCCAGGGAGAGGAGTTGCAGCACAGCCTGACATCGCCTGTGCTGCACTGAAGCGTAGCTGCGGGGACGCTTCAGGGGTGGCTCATCCATAGTGGAGGAGGAGGAGGAAGTGGACATGTGGGGTTTGCCCTGTACCCCACGGGGAGGCACCTGTAGCCTGAGGGGAGCGCCCCGGCTTGCACCCTCCCCAGCACTCATGAGGGTGACCCAGTGCGCAGTGTAGGTTATGTACCTCCCCTGCCCATGCCTGCTGGTCCACGTGTCAGTGGTGCAGTGCACCCTGCCGCCAACAGCATGATCCAGCGACAGGGACACATTCTCAACCACATGCTGGTGGATGGCAGGGACAGCCTTCCTGGCAAAATAATGGCGGCTGGGGATCCGCCAGTTAGGGGCAGCGCAAGCCATCAGCTGTCGGAAGGGGGCTGCTTCGACTAGCTGATAGGGCAGCAGCTGCACTGCCAGAAGCTTTGCCAGGCAGCCATTAAGCCTCTGCACTTGGGGGTGGCTGGGGGAGAGAGGCGTCTTGCGGCTGAGGAACTGGGGGAGGGAAACCTGGCGGGACAGGGGCCGCATTGAGGAGGAGGAGGCTGCAGAAGAGGCTGAGCTACACAGTGGCTGCCTCCGACTGTGAGCCCCAGAATCCTCTTCACCTGCTGCAGGGTCTGGGGAGCTAGCACCTCTTCCCTGAGGAATGGGAGGAGGTGGACAGGAAGCACCACTGCCACCCGGTGCCCTGCCACTTTGGTGCTGCTCCCACGTCATCCTGTGATGACGTTTCATATGGGAACTTAAAGCTGATGTTCCCATATGTGACCCTGCCTGCCCCCTTCGAACCTTCTGCCGGCAGAGCTGGCACACTGCTATTGCCTGGTCCTCTGCCTGGCACGTGAAAAAAGCCCACACTGCTGAAGTGCGGGCCACTGCCTTGCCTGCTGTGGAGGGTTGAGGATGGTCCCCACCCGTACGCACATAGGCTTTGGACCTAGGCGCAGTGCTGCCCTGTTGCCTGCCCCCCCTAGCAGTGGTCGGTGGAGCCGGCTCTTCATCCTCATCAACAACAAACAGTTCCCCCCCTGAACTGCTGCTGTTATCCTCTGGAGCCGGCTCCCAGGGTCTGTCCCTGTCATCGTCCTCCCCCAGACCAGACCCTGCCTCATACATGGCATCAATACCCACATCCAGCATGCTGGTGTCTGACCCCACACCAGCAACTTGCTGCCCTGCCATAAGGGGACCCTGCCCAATATCCCCTATTGATGTGGGCTGTGATATGACCACCTCCTCCTCTTCATCAGACATGAATGCCCCCCCCATTCCTGCCTGATCATCAAAAAGATCCTGGGTGTCTGGGCCCAAGTCCACCTCAGGATCAAATAAGAGGGATGGGGTGTCATCCCACACTGAGCTAGCAGGTGATGCCACCTCCTGCCGCTCACTGGTGCCTGCTGCAGATGAGGTAGCCTGGGTCAGCCAGTCTACCACTGCCTCTGCCTGCTGCGACCGTATGGGTCGCGAAGCAGTGGCAAAAAAATCGGGCACAGTCCTACGTGGACCAGTTGCCCCGCTGCTGCGACCCACAGCCACCTGCTGCTGTGGCATTTGCTGCTGCTGTTGTTGCGGCTGCTGCTGCTGTTGTTGCAGCTGCTGCTGCTGTTGTTGTTGCAGCTGCTGCTGTTGTTGTTGCAGCTGCTGCTGTTGTTGTTGCAGCTGCTGCTGTGATGGCAGCTGCTTTGATGGCAGCTTGTGCTGCGACTGATTTACAGTGCCCAGACTGGGCATGGCACATGGCTGTTGTGGGGTTGGATGCCCACGGCCAGCACCACGGCCTCTTCCTCGGCCACCCCTCCCTATCCCACCCTTCTTCCCACCACCACCACCACCCATCCCTAACCCACCCTTCTTCCCACCACCACCACCCATCCCCCCTCTCCCACGGCCCGTCATATTGGGCAACTAAACTTAAAAAAAAAAAAATATATATAAGGGGGGGTTTGGATATTTCGGGGAAGGAAAGGAGAAAAAAATAAAACCCTCAACTAAATCCCCTCAGCAGAAGTGTGCACCCACAAGGAGTACACACACCAGCACAGACAAAGACAAAGACAGTTAGCCCTAAAAAGGGCTATTGGGTGGTGAGCAGGCAAGCAGAAGAGGGAAAACAGTAAACTGAAATCCACAACCTCCACTTGCACTGACTCAGAAAAAAAAAAAGCTCTCTACACAAACTCCACTAGCTAAATCACACACAAATCTCTCACTATCCTGCTCTCTCTACCTCTACCAGAAACGCCACGAGTAATGGCCGCCTCTGCAGCTCCTTATATAGCCAGTGGGTTGGCTCAGGGATGGCTCACATCTTATTGGCTGCTGTGGGTGATGTTTAGTTTGTCGCGCGTCTTTTTGTTTTGACGCGCATTAGCGGCGTCGCGGCTCGTCGCGCGACGAAAATTTCGACGCGCGGCGAAACGAGTCGCGAGGCGAATTTTTGCCGCAATTTCGCGAAAAATTCGCCCGCGGCGAAACGCAGAAATTCGCCGCGAATTTAACCATGGCGAATTTATTCGCCCATCCCTAATCCTGAAGATCCAGTTTTTTGGGTGAAAACACTCAAATCAAATTCAATTTGAATTCAATTCGAATTTCATTCAAGTTTGTGGGCCAATCCCATACATCCTAATTTGAAAAATTCGATTTTGTTTTTTTAAAATTTCCATTGGCCATTTTTTTTTTTAATTTTGAGTTCATGGGAGTTCCTAGGAGTTTATGAACTCGAAATTCAACCCTTACTAATTCTGCCTCCTTGGTATTGGCATATTTAAGGGCCATAGTTAACAAGGGTTGAATTTCGAATTTGAAAAACTTTCGAAATTCTAATTCAAAAAGACCAACTGAAATTAAGTCAAAGCTTTTTTTGGCCGAATAGGTCCGTTTTTTGATACGAATTGAAGTAATAGCGCAGTTGATTGAATTCGAATCGAAGTTTTCCACAAAAAAATACTTTGATTTTTCAAAGTCAACCAATTGAGTCCAAGTAGGTTCTAGGAGGTCCCCCATAGGCTAAAACAGCAATTTGACAGGTTTTAGATGGCAAATGGTCGAAGTCAAATTTTTAAAGAGAGAGTACATGATAAATTTAGATATTTGAATTTTCTAATTTTTTTCAAATTCGAATCGAACTTGGGCTATTCCCTATTCAAATTACACAAAATAATGTTAGATATATGTTTTTAATGTTCAAAAAATAACTATATTTAGATATATGTATTTGCATAGCTACTAAACTGATCCTATGCATACAAAATATTTGTTAACAAACGTCCCTTTAAAGGAGAGTTCACCTTCAAGTTACATTTTTGTATGTTATAGAATGGCTAATTTTAAGCAACTTTTTAATCGAAAATCATTTTTTCTTTTTTTTCTTTTTTTTATAATTTTTCAATTATTTGCCTTCTTATTTTGACTCTTTCCTGCTTTTAAATGGGGGTCACTGACCCTTCCTAAAAACCAATGCTCTTTAAGTCTACACATTTATTGATAATGTTACTTTTTATTACTCATCTTTCTTTTCAGGCCTCTCCTATTCATATTCCAGTCTCTTATTTAAATCACTGCATGGTTGCTTGGGTAATTTGGACCCTAGCAACCAGACCGCTGAAATTGCAAACTAGAGCTGCTGAATAAAAAGCTAAATAACTCAAAAACCACAAATAATAAAAAATGAAAATTAGTTGCAAATTGTCTCAAAATATCACTCGCTACATCATACTAAACGTTAATTTAAAGGTGAACAACCCCTTGTGGAAATAACACCTGCTATTGCAATAATGGGAGAGCAAGTGTTGAATAACTAAATTTACAGGCAAGTCTTAAAAGCAAGGGACCTTATTATACAAGTGTAGGGTAAAGGTATCTGTTTATTTTTATTCTTTTGAAAATTCAAGGATTGACTACAAATAATAATCACCATATTTTTTCATTCTTCACCAGGAAGAAATTGCTGTTGCTTGGGATGTCATCCGTACAGAGCCTATAGTTGTGCGTCTGCATTGTTCCCTGACTCAGTATTTAAATGGCCCAGGTAAGCACCAGCGCTTCTCATGCTTATTTTGAACAGAAATAATTAACAAGTGATTTCTGCCGTAATGCTAAGCTTAAGACATAGGACTGCATTGGAAAATATTCAATACTTTTATTACTGCCACCTGTTTTCCATGTAGGACCTAAAGCAGACCATGGAGAAAATTTAGGGATTTTTGGTTCATGGTTCAAGGTTACAGTTTCTCTGAATTTAACTGGATGATGTATTATATATAGATGAACGCTCTTATATAGCTATTGCTTTGAGATTTAGGGGCATATTTATCAAGGGCCGAATTTCGAACTGAAAAAAACTTCGAAATACGAATTCAAAAAGATCAACCGAAATTAAGTCTAAGTTTTTTTGGGTCAAATAGGTCGGTTTTCGATCTGATATCGAATAGTTCGATATTGAATTGCTCTAAATGAAGGAATAGCGCATTCGATCAAATTCAATTCAAAGTTTCCCCCCAAAAAAACTTTTCAAATTCCACCAATTGACCCAAATAGGTTCTAGAAGGTCCCCCATAGGCTAAAATTTGGCAGGTTTTAGATGGCGAATGGTCGAAGTCGAATTTTTAAAGAGACAGTACATGATAAATTTCGATATTCAAATTTTTTAATCTTTTTCAAATTTCAATGGAATTTTAATCAAATTTTCCACGTTTTTTTAAAAATTCGAATCGAATTTGGACTATTCCCTAGTCAAAGTACACGAAAAATAGCTTGAAATTCAAACTTTTTTCATTTGAAAATTCACCTCGACCTTTGATAAATCTGCCACATAGTGGGTATGGGGCAGACTTGCAGACAGTCTTACTGTAATATATGATGAATGATATTTTATTATGTTTGATGGAGCATTTTTTCCCTTCCCCCTTCTCAGAAAAACAAAACAATGCGATAATTTGATCCTGTTAAACAAAGTGCAAATGAAGGGTTCAGTGGCGGAACTACCGGGGGAGCTGGGGGTGCGAGCGGACCAGGGCCCGCACCTCCTCAGGCCCCCCCGGCAGCCCACTCGCCAGTGAAATCCATCGTGTACAGAGGGGGGGCGGGCGGGTCTCGGCTGCGCGTCACGCACCAGGGCCCTCCCCCCTCTAGTTACGGCACTGGGAGGGATCACTTAACACCAATACTGGAATGGCCACAAGATTTTACTTTTAACACAACTCCTATGAGAATAGTGCAATAAGCTAAAACTTCCTCAGTGATGAGATAACCCTTACACTGCCAGCCCTCCCATTTTTGAGGTAGCTTAATATGTAGCTGCAAAGTTTTCAGCCAATCCTTTAGTCACATCCATCATACTGCCCCCCTGTACCAGTGCCTGCCACTAGCCATCCCTACTGCCCCCCTGTACCTGTGCCAGTAGCCAACCATCATATTGCCCCCCGTACCAGCAGCCATCATACTGCCTCCCCCCCCCCCCGGTCCAGCAGCCATCATACTGCCCCTGGCACTAATCTTTACCTTTGCCAGCAACAGCCAAAAATAAATTAGATCATGTGGCCCCCCCACCCGCCAGCCCAGCAGCAACATTAAAAAAATGGCCCCAAATCTGTACCTGGCTGTGCCAGCAGCAGGAACCTTCACAGAACAGAATCCAATCTTCAGTGCCTGCAAACAGTGAGCAAGGCTGCGAGCACTGAGCCACACCAACGCGCCTGTCCACCAACTCTCTGCCGCGTCGATGTCAATGACGTGCGTACGTGTGTGACGCAAGACACAATGCGCCACCAGGCAGCTCTTAAGCTGCAGTACTAAGTTGCCGACAAGAGGGAGAGGGTGGGCGGAAGCGCCGGAAGGAGGCAGGAGGTTTCACCCCAGGCCAGAGTGCCATGAAAATGATAAAAAAAATAATTAAATAATCGCTTAAAAAAAATGTAAAAAAAAAAAACCCAAACAAAAACATAAATGCTTTTTAAAGTGCGCCCTCACGGATGGTGCCCTAGGCAGCCGCCTACTCTGCCTACCCCTAGTTCCAGCCACAATGACAACATTATGGGTGGATTTCTATAATGGGAAATAGCTGTGGTGTCTCCAGTTAACTTTGTGCACCAATTTTAGTTCTGACCTTCAGATGACCTTTAAAGGATAAGTAAACCTTAAAAACAAGTGAATGTAAAATTAGCGAGGGTGCTATACTAGGAACTTTTGCAATATACTTTCATTATTTATTTATTTTTAATTCCAATATATTAAACAAGGATACATGTACTGTAAACATGAATGAGTTTTGTTACAACAGTGCCACCTGCTGGTCATTTCCCACCAGTCTGACCACCAGGTAGTCAAGGAAGTTGTCAGGATAAAGAAAGAGGCTGCTCTGATGTTCTTCTACTTAGGAAAAAAATTAGAAACCTTTCTCAAATTTTTCCTAAGCAGAAGAACATCAGAGCAGCCTCTTTCTTTCTCCTGACAACTTCCTTGACTACTTGGTGGTCAGACTGGTCATTCAAGTCAATGGCAGGCAGCATGACTGGGGAATGGGGATAACTGTTTCTTGAAAACACTACGGGGCATATTTATCAAGGGTTGAATTTCGAATTGAAAAAACCTCAAAATTCGAATTCAAAAAGACCAGCCGAAATTAAGTCAGAGTTTTTTTGGTCAAATAGGTCTGTTTTCGATCGAATATGTCCGTATTCAACCAAATTCGAATTGTACGAATCAAAGGAAAAGCGCAATTGATCGAATTCGATTCAAAGTTTTTCCCAAAAAAAACTTTGATTTTTCAAAGTCCACCAATTGACTCCAAATAGGTTCTAGGAGGTCCCCCATAGGCTAAAACAGTAATTTGTCAGGTTTTAGATGGCAAATGGTTGAATTTTTAAAGAGACAATACATCATAAATTTCGATATTCACATTTTTTAATCTTTTTCAAATTTCAATCGAATTTTAACTATTCCCTAGTCGAAGTACACAAACAATAGCTCGAATTTTTTTTCTAATTGAAAACTCACTTCGACCTTTGATAAATCTGCCCCTACAAGTGCCATATGCCTTATTGCTTGTAATTATTATTTGTTTGCATTTGGATGGGTAAAAATAGCTAATATTTTTTTTGGGGACATTTTGTAGCCAGAATATATTAGCAGAAGATTTGGTGCTTAAGCTCCATTGTCATCTCTTCATTTCCTTAAAAATGGATATCAAGCAGGGTCCAAAATTTGATTGTAGCATTTTAATAAAAGCATAAAATATGTATCCAGTCTACTAATGCTCTTAGTTGTTTCATGCAATGTTCTGTTGTTTTTCCAGTTCCTACAGTGGATGTGTTTCAAATTTCCACAAAGGAAAAATTTGGCTTGGGGCATCAGCTGAAAAAGTAAGACTTTTTTCTAACAATTATGTGTCCTTTTTTCATTAGCTATTTGTGAAATCATAACTGGAACCTCATTCTTACCTTGTGGTCATCCTACATGCTTTGGTTGATCCAGCTTTAGCCCTTTTTGGCATTAAAGGAACAGTAACACCAAAAAATGAAAGTTGTTCTGCACTGATATAGCTGGTGTGTTTGCTTTAAAAACACAACTATAATTTATATAGTTATAACAAGCTGCTGTGTTGCCACGGGGGCAGCCATTTAAAGCTGAAAAAGGATACACAGCAAATAACAGATAAGCTCTGTAGTATACAATGGGATTCTTCAGAACGTATCTGCTATCTACTGTGTCTCCTGTGCTTGAATGGCTGCCCCCATGGCTACACAGCAGCTTGTTTATATAAACTATAGTTGTGTTTCTGAAGCAAACACACCAGTTTAACAGTGCAGGGCCACAGTATATTATATTTTCATTACTTTGTGATGTTGTGATGGCTGATTCAGTTAATGCCTTTAAGAATGGCTTGGATGATTTTTTGGACAGACATAATATCAAAGGCTATTGTGATACTAAGGTCTATAGTTAGTATGGGTATATAGAACTTAATTAAAAGTAGAGAGGGGTGTATGTATGGATGCTGGGTTTTCATTTGGAGGGGTTGAACTTGATGGACTTTGTCTTTTTTCAACCCAATTTAACTATGTAACTATGTAACTTTTTTTGGTGTTATTGTTCCTTTAAGTAATCATATAATCTACTGGAAAAGTCCATGCCTCATTATCAGAAGACGTTAACCCTTGCAATCAGTACACGTTTACCCTTCATGTAGTTGATCCTTTTATTAAACTAGGTTCCACTGTGGAGACTTCCTGTTACCTATAGAAACACTTCACATGTAACACCTGAGTAAGATGGTTTCAAGTTATTTGGTTTGCCACCCTCATAATCTCTCAAATAAATGTTTATCAGGAAAGAATGAGAACCTCTGGAAATAAAGGCAGCCATACTTTGGTCTTCTCCCAATCAGTGCAAGGGGCAAACAGATGGAAAATGTATGATGGGCCACACATGGAGTGGCCACCTTGAACAGCAAGAAGGGAAGAGGCATTGTGGCTCCTCTTTACTTCTTCATCTTCTTCACAATGTAGTGGTCATCATGGTGCATCGGCAGATGACATTTTCAATCCTGTCCGATTCCTGAACAGACTGATATCCATAGTACATTGATATAGTTTGAGATTGGCAGGTTTCCATACATATACAGACATAATGCACTATTTTCAAAAGTATGAATACATTTCCTCTTCCTCCAGTATGTACTGAGCTCCCATTATTGCTAGTCATCTGTTTGTCAGCTCAGAGTTATGCATCTTATAGCTGATTGGGCTTCTTTGAGTAAAGGACAGTCAATGGAAATATGACCGCTCAAGACTCACCCCACCACGTCACGTCCCTTTCATCTGCTCCGTAAGCTCTGTGTGCTCAGCCACCAGAGTTCTGGCTGTAATAAGCAAAAAAGGCAGCACTCAGGATGAATATGTGGAGGTTTATTGTAGCATATCAAGGTAACAACATCTCCTTAGGCGTTTCGGGAAAACATTCATTAAGGGAATGTTTTCCCGAAACGCGTAAGACGATGTTGTTACCTTGATATTCTACAATAAACCTCCTCATATTCATCCGGAGTGCCGCATTCTTTGAGCAACGGCCACGTTCCCGTTGTAGAAATGTTTTCCTAATAACTAAATATGACCTTTGCTTTTGGTGCTTATGCAGAATCATGCAGACATTTGTAACTCAGCAGTGGAAACAGAGTAAAGAAAAATCCAACTGTTCGCACAAGAAAGTGTCTGATAAGAAGGTGAAGTCCCCTCTGCACATTTTTTCTACATTGCGCAGGTAATGTATCCTCTATGCTCTTTCTTTATGCACTCTTAGGGGGTTAATTACTAAACTCCGAATTTATCCAATTATTTTATTGGAAAAAAAGATGACCAAACTCCCATGCCCGATTTGACCTTACTTATTAATTAAAAAACTTCAGAGTAAATTCAAATTTTTCGGATTTTCTGGCTAAACCCTGCACAAACCACGATAACTTCAAATTGAGATTAGTGTCTCTCCCATTGCCTTATACAGGACCTCGACAGGTCTGGGATGGAAGATTTTCGGATTCTGGCTTTTTGCAGTATCAGGGTATAATAAATCTTTTTTTTTTTCCACAAAAAAATTAGATTTTTTGCCCCAAAAAGGGCCAACCAGAGAAATTCAAGTTTTAGTAAATAACCCCCTTAATATATCCACCAAAAAGAAATCTAGTAAGCATAGCGTTAATCTTACAGGAAAGACAGTTGTCCCATTTAGCTGTTTTGTGGCATAAGAAAGTCCCAGAAAGTAGTACTAATTTAATGGGGCTTTCCTAATAGGGTTAGTGTGAGAAATCCCCTTGTATTATTGTGCTCATAAGCTATTAGTAGAACAATAATGTTAAAATACAAATAGAGACTGTAGGGGCTCACTTACTGCTGCAGGAAGAATTACTTAATTTCTAACTATCTTTTGGCTATGAGTTTCTGGTCTAATGCAATTTTGCCAAACGAAATGCCGATGCACACCTGGTCCCTCTTTCAACGATCACGGTGCCTGACGAAGGGGTACGCCCCCGAAACGTTGTAACCTGTTTGGCTTGGCATTAAACACGGGTAATAACCCTTGAGCAGGATTAATTCATTTACGTACTAATGCAATTTTGCCCACTGTTAGTAAATGGTCCCCTATGTTTTTCCTTTAAATAATGTTGGTGCAAAACTGGGCACAATTGCTCTTGCATTACAACATCTTAAGCAAAGGGTTGCACCCAAATTGACATGCAGCCAGCACCATTTGCACTTTTTAATGGAAATACTGTAAGTTGCCAGGCTGGGTGAGTGCAGGGAACAAGGAAATCCTGTACTTTATACATGTCATTGATCAACAGACATTAAATACAATGGTACTCATTGCACTCTTGAGCATTCAAATCTAATTCAAACTCAAATTCTTAAGCATTCAAATGGTTATTTTGTAGCAGGTGCCATTTTAGCCTTTTTTCCACTTTACCCAAACTGATCAATGAGTTCCTGTGTGTTTTTGGAGTTATTGCACCTGTTAGCTCTTTTCTGTTGCTGTCTTCTTTATTTTCCTTCCAAAAATAAACTATATTTTGTCAATTGCTGCTATGTGCCACAATGATTGCAGATTTGGCTGCTTGAGTTTCAAGCAATGTTCCCTCTAAATAATATGCTTGTGTGTGCCCACTCAAATGGTGAAATCAGTGCACGAAAAATCATGGAGCGCATAGTACATTTTACATGAGTCAATCATAATGCAGAGGAGGATTCTTCAACCCCAGCTATAGATATACAGTAAACATTATCTACACGTTGGAGCCAACAGCATTAGAATATGGGGGACAGTGTGGGATAACCCACCAGCACTGAATCAGTTGTGGGGGAATGTATGTGGCTAATGTTTCAGTCTCTTTTAAAGAAGAAAATAATTTGACTTATATGCAGATATAGAATAGAAGTTTTTTTCCCAACGTGCTTAAAGGGGTTGTTCATTAACTTTTAGTATGATGTAGAGACTGATATTCTGAGCCAATTTGCAATTGGTTTTCATTTTTTATTATTTGTGGTTTCTGAGTTATTTGGCATTTTATTCAGCAGCTCTCCTGTTTGCAAGTTTAGCAATCCGGTGACTAGGGTCCAAATTACCCTAGCAACCATACATTGATCTGAATAAGAGACTGGAATATGAATAGGAGAGGCCTGAATAGAAAGATGAGTAATAACAAGTAGCAGTAACAATATGGGGTCAGTGACCCCCATTTGAAAGCTGGCAAGAGTTAGAAGAACAAGGCAAATAAATAAAAACACTCTAAACAAATAAATAATGAACAAACATTGAAAAGTTGCTTAGAATCGTCCCTTCAGGGCAGAGACACACGCTCAAATTTGGGGAGATTAGTCGCCCATCAACAAATCTACTCTTTTTTCGGGGCAACTAATCTCCCGGAACTACCTCCCACTGGCTAGAATGTAAATCGCCGGCAGGATGGCAATAGGAAACTTTGGGCAACTTTGGAAAACAAAGTGATCCGAGTGCCATCCCACTGGTGATTTACATTCTAGTCGGAGGGAGGCAGTTCAGGGAGATTAGTCACCTCGAAGAAGAGGCGATTTATCGGCAGGCGACTAAACACCTCTGAATCTGAGTGTGTGTCTCTCCCCTTAATAGCTGTGTTGATTTTGATCTATTAGCTACTTCCTGTTGAGATGTTATCAGATTGTTCTAGGACAACATGATCTCCACTTCTTTAGAAATTGGAATGGGGCTGTCTGAGAGCTTTAAGGCAATGTGGAAAGGTCAACAATTGAAATGCTCTGTGCATATATGGTCTTGTTTGATGGCAAATGTAGTAACCCTGGTTGAGCCCACCACTTGGGCAGGAAGGATCAAGAAAGATTAGATTATTCAGAGACCAAGCCAAGATCTGCTTGTATGACCATGTTGCTTTCAATCTGTTTGAGTTTTTGTCTTGATCCAGATCAAATCCAATGATACAAACCAATAGCTTGTCCATACACTCTGTTGTTGGGTTACGCTAATGTTCCATTCATAATTATGTATAAAAATGATTTCTTTCAAATGTAATTATTCCAGTACATTTACTAATTGCTTCTTTGCAGGTCGCCTAGTTATCCTCCTCCTGGGTGTGGGAAAAGTAAAGTAAAACTAAAGTCTGAACACGATGGGATCTCAAAGACTCACAAGCTTCTGAGAAGGACTTGTTCTAGCACAGTGAAACCCGACGACGTGTGTAACACAAAATCCCACCGAAACTTTGGCCGCTCTTTGTCAAGTGATCCTAGAGCTGAACAGACAATTAGTGTAAAATCACACAAACTTTTGAACCGCCCCTGTTCGACAGCCATTAAGCAAGAGGAATGCATCTCAGTAAAGCAACATAAACTGCTAAGTCGTTCTTGTTCTGGAGATCCCAGATGTGAGCACAACAGCACCTTGAAGCCCCATAAACTGTTAAGCAGGTCTTACTCTAGTAATCTTCGCATGGAAGAATTAGATGGACTTAAGAACCACAAATTACTCAGCAAATCATATTCCAATGCCCCTAAATCATCCAAAATGGACCTCTTGAAAGAACCTATAGCAGAGGGCAGGAGGCTCTCTCTTACCTCAGGGCTGATTGGTATCTTAACGCCAGCTTCGTCGTCACAAGCTGCTGTGCGTATATTGGTATTGGATTTCTTTGTTTAATTTCTGCTGCTAGAATTTATTGCCAATAGATTAGCCACAACAGTGCAAGCTAGAAAACCATTTTTATTCTTTAGAATGCTTTTCCATACCTGAATAAACAGCACTAGACACTGGGGCGAATTCACTAAGCGCCGAAGCGACGAACGCTAGCGTCAATTCGCTAGCGTTTGGCATTTTCGGTACTTCGCAAATTCACTAACGAACGCTGGCGTTACTTCGCACCCTTACGTCAGGCGAATTTTCGCTACGGACGTAACTACGCAAATTCACTAACATGCGCATTGTTCTGAACGCTACCTTTTACACTAGACTTCCTTCGCCACCTCAGACCAGGCGAAGCGCAATAGAGTAGATAGGGATTGCTTCAAAAAAAGTTCAAATTTTTTCTAAGTCCCAAAAAACGCTGGCGTGTTTTCTATATTATGGGTGATAGGCTGAAAAAGATCGAAAATTTTTTTTGGGCTTCCCTCCTTCCCCCCTACATTTCCTGACTCATGGCAACTTAACTATACAGTGGGCACATGTGTAGGGCAAAATAAATTTTTTATTTGATGTTTTGAAGGTTTTCTAGGCATTTATGTGCTGATCCGTATTCCTACATTGAAATTTGAATTTGGCGCCGTATGCAAATGAACCATCGCTAGCGAAACTTCGCTTCGCTTGGTGAATCTTCGGATTTCAGTGAATTTGCGGAGCGCTGGCGAAACTACTCCTGGCAAAGTGCGGTGAAGCGCGGCGTAGTTGCGCCTGGCACGACTTCGAATCTTAGTGAATTTGCCCCACTGTCTCTATTTAAGATAGCAGCTGCCATATTAGCTTTCTGTGACATCACTTCCTGTTTGAGTCTCTCCCTGCTCTCTCATAGCTCTTTGCTCAGATTACAGCAGAGAGGGGATGGGGAGAGGAGCAAACTGAGCATGCTCAAGCCCTAGCCCTGGAGGTTTAATCTGAAAAACAGGAAGTCTGATACAGAAGCCCATGAGTACACAATAGAAGGAAATAAATGTGGTATTTCTGTTGACAGAGGACTCAGAGCAGCATTAGAGGGTTTACTAGTGTAATTATATAGACCTTTCTGATGAAACTTACTTAGGTTAACCTTTCCTTCTCCTTTAATCGGTTTTATTTAGAATTAAATATTTTAACAGACAGGGGTTTGAATGCTATAAATCAGCATGAGATTTTGGCAAAGTGTGAGTGTTTTAGTCCGTTTTATATATATCGATGCATTCATTTTATCAGCTATTGTATAATTTATATATTGAGTGCAACAGGGAAATGAATAACTAAGTACTTAGTACAGACATAAGCTTATATAATGCAATGTTTGTACAGAGTACATGCAGCACTATGAGATGGTAAATAAACACAGTTAATTAAGCTGTTCAGGTACTCTTATATAGTGATGGCCGAATTCGAGAATTCACGAAATTCACGAAACGGCGCCAGCGTCTCGTTTTTGACGCCGGTGTCCGTTTTTTGATGCTGGCATCCGTTTTTTTGGCAGCCATTTTTTTTTGACGCTGGCAAATTTTCGACAGCAAATTTTCCCACCCGTTTCGCGGATTTATTCGCTGTGAAATTTGCCCCGAATTCGCGCCTGACGAAAAAATTCACCCATCACTACTCCTATACTCTTCCTTAGAGAGTGGCCCACAGCCAGGAGAAATATGTCTCAGAATACTTACAGATTCACAAAGTAGTCTGATTTCAGAACAACTTTTTCATAAATTTCTGCCCCCAGAAATACGAGTATCCTAACTTATCTCCATTAGCATAGAAGGAAAAACAGTATGATCAGTTTAAGGGTCTGGCTTGCACTGATTTATACCTAGTTCACCCTGTCCTCTGCCTGGCATGTTCTTCCATTCTTTAGCTAAGATTGATGGTGACAATGAGATGAGATTATAGTGCAGTAGAATTGTGTATTGTGGGCCTCAGCAGCTACAAGGATAAGGGAAAAGTAATGCAAAGAAATTGCCCCCCAAGCATTTCCCTTTTTAATTACCTTCTTTGAATTACCTTTTTGTAGGTGACCAAATAACTAGCATGATTCCCATAGCATTTTGTGCCACCTTTCTCATCCTTCATTTTTCCGACGCCGGCGTCCATTTTTTTGACACTTCCACAAATTCACTGGTGAAAACGCGGCAGCGTCCAAGAAAAAAACAGATGCCGGTGTCCATTTTTTTTTGATGCCTGCAAATTTTCGCTGGCGAATTATCGCTGCAGTTTCACAAATTTATTCGCCGGCGGCGAATCACGGGAATTTCACCACTAATTCGCGCCTGGCGAATAAATTCGCCCATCACTATTTACCATGAAAATTTGAGTTTTCAAGGTTATTTATTTGGTCAAAAATCAATTTTTCAGATTAAAAAAATTTAATTCTCGCTTTTTGTTTTTTAAAAAAAACCTCATATTTTTCTAGATTTATTATACCCCGCCCCTGAAAATAGCTTGAATCTGAAAATACATCATTCAATACAGGATTCAATGGCAGAGGTCCTTTGGACAATTTGAATATGTTAATAGCCTTCTAGTGTTCGAGGTTTTTTTGGAGGGTTTTTTTAGGGGGAATTTCATGACATTCATTGTTTTAGAGAAAGTGAGTTTAGTTGTGGTTTCAAAAACCTCTAATATCACTAAAATTTGACCTTCAATAAATAGGCCTTGACATATGAGACTGAGATTTTGAAGCAACAAATTTTATCATGAAACATTGAGGTTAATATTATTTTTCTTAGAAGTCCATAGTTTTACGTGTTGGACATGTACCTAGTACTGTACTAACTTTTATCTCACTGATCCCAGCTAATTCCTTTATATAATAAACTTCTCATTCAAATGCCTGGAGTCCAGGTAGTCAATAATTGAACCTTGCTGGACTTGTACAATTTAGTTGTAATATATTAAAAAATCATTTAATTAAAAGCATATTCACAATTTTAAACCAACTATCATTCAAGAGGTTCATGGTGGACACAGGTGTATTTGCCCATTTAAAGATGTTCAGAACTCAAACATTTCCTTACTTATTTGTACTTGCCAAATCTTTTTTTTTTAGTTGGTTCCTCAAACAAAAATCGAGGCAAAAAAAAAACAGCATCACACATTTTGGGGGAAATTGAGTTTTCTGAACTTTTTTGAATTTTCAAATGAAAAGAAAAAAAAAAAAAAAAATTGCCAACTAAAGCCTGCCAAGCTTCTGTAGATGTCAGTGGAAAGTATAGTTTTAACAATCAATATTTTACAATTTGAGATTTTTTTTAACAAAAAAGTCTACTTTTTTAATGAATGCAACAATGTAATTTTGTTGTGATTGGATTCTCCCCTACATCTTGAACATGATCAAGTTTTCCTATATATAATGTTTTCCCTGATGACATTTAAAAAGAAAAAATTTAACTAGAAATTGAATCATATAGTTTTCTATTATGGCTTTTTTTATAAACCCAGGACATTTTTCTTGTTCCATCTTTGCCTGTTCTAGATCATGTTTACCTGTACTATTCAGTTTACAATACATCATACTGTTCACATCATCATATTTTCTGGTACACTATTATAATTATTAAGTGGATAGTATTTAGCACTGCCTTACAAGTTGACAGATCATAGACAAGAATGGAATTCAGTTTCTTTGGCAAAGCATTTGTTAAAAATGAAGTTGGGCATGTATGATAAATAGATCAATTCCTTGATAGTCAGAAAAGTGTTTAGAACTGTGATACAATTCAGATATGAAAATGTCAGGAATCCCTAATCTGACCTTTAATAAATCTTCCCTTGTCTCCTAGCCAGGAAAAAGTATGTGCAGCCAAAATTATTGTAATTTCTACAAGAAATATGCTTTGTAAGCAAAGCTACTAGGTTTTATTTCTATATTTTTCCTGCCAAGTACTTTTGTTGGTTTCTTGCCTGATTTATGGGCTTTTATCATTTATTTACCTGCTTTTCAGTTTTGTTCCATTTGTCTCTTCTGTAACATCGTCTATTGAACAAAAGATCAATGAGATGATATTGTACATAGGCACCCAATGGTTTCCCAGTTACTTTCTTCATACCATCAAGAAAATCAATGTCTAGATTTATCGAGAGGAATTACGTTTGCAAGAGAAGATAAATAAATGTGTTGATTTTTTAGATCTAATTTGCAAAAATGATTCTCTGTCAGAAGCAAAATATTAAAACTGTGATATGTGTATTGATTTTTTTTTTTTAGCCAAACAATGGTGCAAAAAATGCTCCGGTGCGAGGTCACGGCTTTCTAGTTCAGGTAGGTTATTAGTGATGATTTGAATAAATACAACAAGCCTCTATTTTTTAGTTTTGACTTTTGAGTCAGGTTTTAGTATTTTCAGTTTAATCAATGTTTTCTTTATTTCTCCAGACAATAGAATTTGCAGAACAGAGAATACCTGTCTTAAATGAATATTGTGTGGTTTGTGATGAACCTCATGTCTTTCAAAATGGACCAATGCTGAGGGTGAGTGATTCTTACCATCTCATAAATGTTTCCTTATTGTTTTCGTGCAATTGTTTGCTTTTTTTTAAATGTGTCTAGGTCTTCTTACTAGTAACTGTACTTTGTTGTCAGCGAACCTTTTAATTCTGTGCCCCAGAGCCTCCCTGCTGTGTTCTTAATAGACTACCAGATAGGAAGCCTGAAGAGTAGTGTACAGGAAATAAATGCTTCCCCTTTAGCAGCAACTATATTTCCAATGTCTTTAAACACCCCCTGGTGTTATTTATCTCAGGTTTCTTTATTTCTAAAATATTCCCTAGCCCTTTCCATGACAGTGCTCTTTTATTGTGCTGGAGAACTCCAAAATGTAAAATCTGTAGCACTGGTAGTAAGCACTCCATACTGGGAGGCCTATTTTTCAAAGGTGGAATTTCAAATTCAAGTGAAGTTTATTTTACTCTAATAAATTTGAATATACTTGAAATTCGAATGGGAGGTTATTTAAGAAAAAATTTGAACGTCTAAAACTCGAATGAATATTACTGACTCGAAAACTCGAATCAAATTCAATTCAAATTTGACTAAACTCGAATTGTGTTTTTTCTCTGAAAAAAACTTGATGTAAGGAAGGCTATTAACATCTTCAAATGGGTCACTGGACCTCTGTCATTGACTTCTACATGACTCAAATTGTTCCCAGGGTCAAGGTTTGATAAATCTTGAATTTCGAATTTGAATCAAGTTTGAATTATTCCCAATACGAATTAGAGTGTTTTGACCAAAAATACAAATCGAAATACTATTTGATCCTTAATAAATCTGCCCCCTAGTGCCATATTGTATGATCTATGGCAGATGAATAAGGATAAGCATTTTTTTGGCCTAACACTGCGCTACAATTTTGTCATGCATTTTACTATAAAAAAATAGTTTTTTTGTGGGAAAAACTAATGGAAAATCACCGACTGACTCCAGCATATTTGGTTTGAAAAGAAAATACCCAATGACTTCAATAAATTTGTAGTAAGAAAATATGCATAGAAGAAAAACTCACTAAAGCATTGACCATGAGAAAAAATGGTCATTGGCTCCAATACATTTAGCAATATTTCACCATTTCACTCATATTTCCACACACAAATTTTTTAGCAAAGCTAATTGAGGCTGTTTTGCTCATCACTATGGGTAATTTGCGTTGAGCTCATTTTGCAGAAGAATTAGCAAAAACTTAAAACAATTTGATGCCGAGACATTGCCATTTTCATAGGAGTCATTTTTTTTCTAGAAAAACAAAATACATGGGAAAATTCTTATAATAGTAGGAAGAGATTAGCACACGAGGGCAAGTGTAGTGGGGTGAACCCCTATATGTTTATTCACGTCAGTGAACGTTTCGGGGGTGGACCCCTTTGTCAGACATACAGGGCCCGATTCACCAAGGGTCGAATATCGAGGGTTGATTAACCCTTGATATTCGACTGGGAATTAAAATCCTTCGACTTTGAATATCGAAATCGAAGGATTTTAGCGCAAATAGTTTGATCGAACGATCGAAGGAATAATCCTTCGATCAAACAATTCGAAGGATTTTAATCCAACGATCGAAGGCTTATCCTTCGACCAAAAAAACTTTGCCAAGCCTATGGGGACCTTCCCCATAGGCTAACATTGAGTTCGGTAGGTTTTAGATGGCGTATTAGGGGGTCAAAGTTTTTTCTTAAAGAGACAGTACTTCGACGATCGAATGGTCGAATAGTCGAATGATTTTTAGTTCGAATCCTTTGATTCGAAGTCGTAGTCAAAGTTGAAGGTCGAAGTAGCCCATTCGATGGCCGAAGTAGCCCAAAAACACTTTTAATTCAAAGTTGTTGTACTTCGAATCCTTCACTCGAAGTTAGTGAATCGGCCCCACAGATTAGAGTGTACCAACATATCGTTATAATCCAAACTATTAAACATTAAGTGCCAATCAGTGTGAGTCCATAATAAAACTTTATATCATACTTTGTTGTCTTTTTCTTATTTTCTTCTTTTTCATTTATAGTCCTTATGTGAAAAAAACGTCCAAACAAACCAAAGCTCCGTGTAATGGCCAATGTAAAAATATCCAATTCCTTGTGAAATCCAGTTGTTTAATACTCATAAAACAGTCAAATTCTAAAACCAGTGAATACGTTAGTTAAATTATAAACATATTAAAATAAATACAAATGACCATTACCGAATAATTTATCACAGTTAAAGTCGACAATGTACGCAAGCTAAGAAGGAAGGAGGAAAAACTACCTTACCCTGGTTTAAAGCGAGCCCGTTACACTTGCCCTCATGTGTTTGGTAATTTCTTCCTATGGAAAACACCGGGCAGAAATTTTGGAGAGACTGGGGAAAATAGGTATTGTATTTGCATAAAATTCTTATAATGACATTTTTTTCAGCATTTTTTCAGACGCAATGTAATTTTTCAGGGTGAAAAAAAGATTTGTGAAAGCAAATTTGCAAAAAAATTAAATCAGGACATTTGCTTAAAAAATGTACCAAGTATATTAGCTACTAGGATACTAGCATCCGTTGCTGCTGTAGTCATGTCTTGAATTCTTTAAGTAACAGGGTATATGGGTAGGCTGATCAGTCCAAAGGATGTCTCCTGTACTCCCTTCTGAAGAAGCTGATGGCAAGCTTAGTTTTTTCTGAAGAGCTTAAGGGGCTTTAGGAGCTGAAAACCCCAGCAGAATACTGGTTTCAAAAACAACACCCACATCTTTACAGCCACTTGATAAATGAACGAGGGTTGATTTATAAAGAACCACACCATGAAAGAATCAGTCATAAGGTTATGAAGTAGAAAAAGAGATCAAGCTCTGAAGTTAGAAAGTGGAACAAGTGAAACACCAGAACATTCATCTTTTCAGAACAGGTGGCACATGCCAGGAATCTGTCTGGCAGAATGAAGAGGAGCAAAGAAGGTACAGATATTCAGGAGAGACTGCTATACACATTTTCCTGAGTGTGAAGCAAGGTCAAGAATTAATAGTAGCACTGAATCTTTTAATCCATTAGAGCTTAAAAGGTAATAGGAGACATTGCCTTCTCTTTCGGGTTTTATAAAAATATATCAGTGGCGGTGCTTTAATGAATGTGCAAAATGGGCCAATTGTCCAAGGCCGGTATGGACAAGGGGGCCATCATCAGTCATTACAGTAACATCTCCTAGTAATAGAACTGTAATCAGCTGAAATAGTTCTTTTTATGTACACTACTAGGGATGGCGCGAACTGTTCGCCGGCGAACTTGTTCGCGCGAACATCGGGTGTTCGCGCTCGCTGGAAGTTCGCGAACGTCGCGCGACGTTCGCCATTTTGGGTTCGCCATTGTTGGCGCTTTTTTTTGCCCTCTCACCCCAGACCAGCAGGTACATGGCAGCCAATCAGGAAGCTCTCCCCTGGACCACTCCCCTTCCCTATAAAAACCGAAGCCCTGCAGCGGTTTTTCACTCTGCCTGTGTGTGCTGAAGAGATAGTGTAGGGAGAGAGCTGCTGCCTGTTAGTGATTTCAGGGACAGTTGAAAGTTTGCTGGCTAGTAATCGTTTTGATACTGCTCTGTTATTGGAGGGACAGAAGTCTGCAGGGGTTTGAGGGACATTTAAGCTTAGGTAGCTTTGCTGGCTAGTAATCTACCTTCTACTGCAGTGCTCTGTATGTAGCTGCAGTGGGCAGCTGTCCTGCTTCTGATCTCATCTGCTGACTGCTGCAATAACAGTAGTCCTTGTAAGGACTGCTTTTATTTATTTTTTTGTTGTTTTACTACTACTACTACTACTACTACTATAAGAGCCCAGTGCTATTAGTCTAGCAGTGTTGGGGAGTGGGACTGGTGTGCTAATCTGCTGCTCCTAGTAGTTCAGCAGCACCAACTTTAATTTTTTTTTTTTTAATATTCATTTTTTTTTTATTTTACTTTTTTTTATTTTACTACCGCTGTAGTAGTGTATAAGTTGACCTTTTAGGCATTATTTGCCCTGTAGGCATTTTTTGCCCAGTGTGTTATTCAACCAACTGCCATCTAGCTGTGTGACCTTGTTCACATTCTGTCTAAATATCCATAATATTACCGTCTCCAGAAAAAACACCGGAGTGACTTTTTTCAAGCAGCCATAATATATTTTACGTAATCCGTATCCATCGCTGTATTAGTGTATAAGTTGACCTTTTAGGCATTTTTTGCCCTGTAGGCATTTTTTGCCCAGTGTGTTATTCAACCAACTGCCATCTAGCTGTGTGACCTTGTTCACATTCTGTCTAAATATCCATAATATTACCGTCTCCAGAAAAAACACCGGAGTGACTTTTTTCAAGCAGCCATAACATATTTTACGTAATCTGTATCCATCGCTGTAGTAGTGTATAAGTTGACCTTTTAGGCATTATTTGCCCTGTAGGCATTTTTTGCCCAGTGTGTTATTCAACCAACTGCCATCTAGCTGTGTGACCTTGTTCACATTCTGTCTAAATATCCATAATATTACCGTCTCCAGAAAAAACACCGGAGTGACTTTTTTCAAGCAGCCATAACATATTTTACGTAATCTGTATCCATCGCTGTAGTAGTGTATAAGTTGACCTTTTAGGCATTATTTGCCCTGTAGGCATTTTTTGCCCAGTGTGTTATTCAACCAACTGCCATCTAGCTGTGTGACCTTGTTCACATTCTGTCTAAATATCCATAATATTACCGTCTCCAGAAAAAACACCGGAGTGACTTTTTTCAAGCAGCCATAATATATTTTACGTAATCCGTATCCATCGCTGTAGTAGTGTATAAGTTGACCTTTTAGGCATTATTTGCCCTGTAGGCATTTTTTGCCCAGTGTGTTATTCAACCAACTGCCATCTAGCTGTGTGACCTTGTTCACATTCTGTCTAAATATCCATAATATTACCGTCTCCAGAAAAAACACCGGAGTGACTTTTTTCAAGCAGCCATAACATATTTTACGTAATCTGTATCCATCGCTGTAGTAGTGTATAAGTTGACCTTTTAGGCATTATTTGCCCTGTAGGCATTTTTTGCCCAGTGTGTTATTCAACCAACTGCCATCTAGCTGTGTGACCTTGTTCACATTCTGTCTAAATATCCATAATATTACCGTCTCCAGAAAAAACACCGGAGTGACTTTTTTCAAGCAGCCATAACATATTTTACGTAATCTGTATCCATCGCTGTAGTAGTCTATAAGTTGACCTTTTAGGCATTATTTGCCCTGTAGGCATTTTTTGCCCAGTGTGTTATTCAACCAACTGCCATCTAGCTGTGTGACCTTGTTCACATTCTGTCTAAATATCCATAATATTACCGTCTCCAGAAAAAACACCGGAGTGACTTTTTTCAAGCAGCCATAATAAATTTTACGAGATCCGTATCCACCGCTGTAGTAGTGTATACGTTGATCTTGTGGGCAGTATTTGCACAGTGTTTTCTTCAAACCGCCATCTAGCTGTGTGAGCTTGTTCACATTTTGTCTAAATATTGATAATATTATCGTCTCTAGAAAAACCACTTGAGTTACTTTTTTTCAAGCAGCATTCATATATTTTACGTAATCCGTATCCACCGCTGTGTATACGTTGACCTTGTAGGCATTATTTGCACAGTGTTTTCTTCAAACCGCCATCTAGCTGTGTGAGCTTGTTCACATTTTGTCTAAATATTGATAATATTATCGTCTCTAGAAAAACCACTTGAGTTACTTTTTTTCAAGCAGCATTCATATATTTTACGTAATCCGTATCCACCGCTGTGTATACGTTGACCTTGTAGGCATTATTTGCACAGTGTTTTCTTCAAACCGCCATCTAGCTGTGTGAGCTTGTTCACATTTTGTCTAAATATTGATAATATTATCGTCTCTAGAAAAACCACTTGAGTTAATTTTTTTCAAGCAGCATTCATATATTTTACGTAATCCGTATCCACCGCTGTGTATACGTTGACCTTGTAGGCATTATTTGCACACGGTTTTCTTCAAACTGCCATCTAGCTGTGTGTATTATCGTTTCCAGAAAAACAAACTGAGTTTTTGTTGTTGTTGTTTTTTTAAAAATAATGCCAGGCAAAGGCAGGCCGCCACGCAGAGGCCGTGCTAGGGGCCGTGCTGCTATGCAATCCTGTGGCCCTAGCAAATTGCCCAGTTTTAAAAAGCCAATGACCCTGAACTCCCAAAATGCTGAAGAGGTAGTTGACTGGCTTACACAGCACACCCCATCCTCTACCGTTTCTAACTTTACCACAACATCCTCCTCATCCTCCACTGCTATGGCCACCCCACGTAACACTTCCTCCACCACCGGTGCCCCTTCTTCACTGGAGTCAGAGGAGTTATTTTCCCATGAGTTTCTTGAACTGAGTAATGCGCAACCATTATTGCCAGAAGAAGATGAAGGAGATGAGGACGTTACACCAGATTTAATTCTGGCAGAGAACACGACAGAGATGGACATAATGATGAGTGATGAGGAGGAGGTCCCCGCTGCTGCTTCCTTCTGTGATGTGTCAGAAGAAATTGATGCATCTGAGGAGAATGATGATGAGGAGATTGATGTTTTGTGGGTGCCTAGTAGAATAGAGCAAGAGGAGGGTAGTTCAGATGGAGAGACGGAGAGTCAGAGAGGCAGTAGGAGAATAAGACTTAGAAGAAGCAGGGAGGACAGCCCGCAGGGATCAGTAGGGCAACAACATGTATCGGCACCTGTGTTCAGCCGGCCAACGCACCCGCCATTGCCGCCAATGCCGCCAACTTCTACTGTTACCGCCAGATCGCACACTTCCAAAAAGTCAGCAGTGTGGGATTATTTTAATGTGTGTGCCTCTGACAAAAGCATTGTAATTTGCAATGAGTGCAGTCAGAAACTGAGCCTTGGTAAGCCCAACAGCCACATAGGTACAACTTCTATGCGAAGGCACATGAGCGGCAAGCACAAAGCACTTTGGGAGCAACACCTCAAAGGCAACAGGCAAACTAAAAGCCACACTCCTTCTGGTCCAGCATCTTACTGCTCTACCTCTGCTCTCCTTGACCCGTCTGAACCACCCTCCACTCCGCCTTCCACCTTGACCACCTGTTCCCATTCCCAGTCATCTGCCACCAGCCAAGTTTCTGTGAAGGCCATGTTTGAGCGTAAGAAGCCAATGTCTGACTGTCACCCCCTTGCCCGGCGTCTGACAGCTGGCTTGTCTGCACTCTTAGCCTGCCAGCTTTTACCATACCAGCTGGTGGACTCTGAGGCCTTCCGCAAATTTGTAGCAATTGGGACACCGCAGTGGAAGGTACCCAGCCGCAATTTTTTTTCTAAAAAGGGAATACCACACCTGTACCAACATGTGCAGAGCCAAGTTACCGCATCTCTGTCACTTAGTGTTGGGCCAAAGGTCCATATGACTACTGACGCATGGTCCTCCAAGCATGGTCAGGGCAGGTATGTCACCTACACTGCCCACTGGGTGAACTTGGTAATGGCTGGGAAGCAGGGAATGGGTAGCTCAACAACAACAACAAGTGGAGTTGGTGTCACCGCCACGGATTGCACGCGGTTCTGCCACCACCTCTACTCCTCCATCGCTCTCTACCTCGTCTTCTTCCTCTTCTTCTTCTTACTCTGCTGCTGGGTCCTCCTTCTCCTCCTCCACACCTGTGCACCCCCAGCTCCCCCTAGGCTATTCGACGTGCCAGGTACGCCGTTGTCACGCTGTCTTGGGGATGACGTGCCTGGAAAGCAAAAACCATACCGGATCTGTACTCCTGTCATCTCTGCAGTCACAGGCCGATCGGTGGCTGACCCCACACCAACTGCAGATCGGAAAAGTGGTGTGTGACAATGGAAGCAATCTGTTGGCAGCGTTGAGACTGGGCAATTTAACACATGTGCCCTGCATGGCACATGTGTTAAATTTAATAGTCCAACGTTTTGTCTCCAAGTACCCAGGATTCCAGGACGTTCTCACCCAGTCCAGAAAGGTGTCGGCCCATTTCAGACGTTCCTACACAGCCATGGCACGCCTTGCTGACATTCAGCAGCGCTACAACATGCCAGTCAGGCGTTTGATTTCTGACAGCCAGACTCGCTGGAATTCAACGCTCCTTATGTTGGAACGTCTGCTGCAACAACAAAGGGCCGTCAACGAGTACCTTTTTGAACTGGGTGGTAGGACTGGATCTGCAGAGCTGGGGATTTTTTTCCCCCGTTACTGGGTGCTTATGCGCGATGCCTGCAGGCTCATGCGACCTTTTGAAGAGGTGACAAATATGGTCAGTCGCACCGAAGGCACCATCAGCGACCTAATACCCTTCCTGGAGCGTGCCGTGCGACGAGTGACAGATGAGGCTGTAGACCAGTGTGACGAGGAGCTGGAAGCGCACGATTTCTGGTCGGAATCACCAGAACGAACCCAGGCACCTGCTGCAACGCAGGGAGAGGTGCCAGAAGTGGAGTCAGAGGAGGAAGGTGGCTTTGTGGAGGAGGAGGAGGAGGACCAACAGGAGCAGGCTTCCCAGGGGGCTAGTGGTGACCTTTTGGGGACCCCTGGTCTTGTACGTGGCTGGGGGGAGGAGACCGTGGATGATGCAGTCCTTGATAATGAGGAAGCGGAGATGGATAGCTCTGCATCCAACCTTGTGAGAATGGGGTCTTTCATGCTGTCATGCCTGTTGAAGGACCCCCGTATCAAGAGGCTTAAGGAGAAGGACCTGTACTGGGTCGCAACGCTACTAGACCCTCGGTACAAGCATAAAGTGTCAGAAATGTTACCAACATACCACAAGTCCGAAAAGATGCGGCATTTACAAACCAGCCTGCAAAACATGTTGTACAATGCTTTTAAGGGTGATGTCACTTCAGGAACTCATCAACATTCCAGGGGCAGAGGTGCCAGTAATCCTGCCACGAGCACACCTGCAAGGACAAAGCCCTTTGGCCGGTCTGTAACGTCAGACATGCAAATGTTTTTCTGTCCAAGGCAGCGCCACAACCCTTCTGGATCCACCCTCAAAGAACGCCTCGACCGGCAGGTAGCGGACTACCTGGCATTAACTGCAGATATCGACACTCTGAGGAGCGATGAACCCCTGGACTACTGGGTGCGCAGGCTTGATCTGTGGCCAGAGCTGTCACAATTTGCCATGAACCTCTTGTCTTGCCCAGCCTCAAGTGTGCTCTCAGAAAGGACCTTCAGTGCAGCAGGAGGGACTGTAACTGAGAAGAGAACTCGCCTAGGTCACAAAAGTGTCGATTACCTGACCTTTATTAAAATGAATGAGGGGTGGATCTCGGAGGGTTACTGCACGCCGGAAGACTTGTTCTGACTTCTATGCAGCTGTCCTTCTCTTCAAGCCTCATGACTCCACACACAGCTGTCCTTTAGCGTCCTCCTCCCTCCGCCACCGTTACAAACTAGGGTGCAAACCCTACTGGTTTAATTTTTTCTGGCCTCTGTGCTTCAGTGGCTGCAACCAAAAAAACTGGGCAAACAATGTCTACAAGGTCAACGTATGGCGAAAAATGACTATTTTCAGCATTTATATGGCATATTTTTTCTGGCAACTGTGCTTCAGTGGCTGCGTCCAAAAAAATGCATATTTTCTGCATTTATATGGCATAATTTTTCTGGCCTCTGTGCTTCAGTGGCTGCAACCAAAAAAATGCATATTTTCTGCATTTATATGGCATAATTTTTCTGGCCTCTGTGCTTCAGTGGCTGCAACCAAAAAAATTTATATTTTCAGCATTTATATGGCATAATTTTTCTGTCAACTGTGCTTCAGTGGCTGCGACCAAAAAAATGCATATTTTCTGCATTTATATGGCATAATTTTTCTGGCCTCTGTGCTTCAGTGGCTGCAACCAAAAAAATTTATATTTTCAGCATTTATATGGCATAATTTTTCTGTCAACTGTGCTTCAGTGGCTGCGACCAAAAAAATGCATATTTTCTGCATTTATATGGCATAATTTTTCTGGCCTCTGTGCTTCAGTGGCTGCAACCAAAAAAAATTTATATTTTCAGCATTTATATGGCATAATTTTTCTGGCAACTGTGCTTCAGTGGCTGCGACCAAAAAAATGACTATTTTCAGCATTTATATGGCATATTTTTTCTGGCCTCTGTGCTTCAGTGGCTGCGGCCAAAAAAACTGGGCAAACAATGCCTACAAGGTCAACGACGTTGACCTTGTAGGCATTGTTTGCCCAGTTTTTTTGGCCGCAGCCACTGAAGCACAGAGGCCAGAAAAAATATGCCATATAAATGCTGAAAATAGTCATTTTTTGCCATACGTTGACTCAACGTATATGGCAAAAAATGACTATTTTCAGCATTTATATGGCATATTTTTTCTGGCAACTGTGCTTCAGTGGCTGCGACCAAAAAAACTGGGCAAACAATGCCTACAAGGTCAACGTATGGCAAAAAATGACTATTTTCAGCATTTATATGGCATATTTTTTCTGGCAACTGTGCTTCAGTGGCTGCGTCCAAAAAAACTGGGCAAACAATGTCTACAAGGTCAACGTATGGCGAAAAATTACTATTTTCAGCATTTATATGGCATATTTTTTCTGGCAACTGTGCTTCAGTGGCTGCGTCCAAAAAAACTGGGCAAACAATGTCTACAAGGTCAACGTATGGCGAAAAATTACTATTTTCAGCATTTATATGGCATATTTTTTCTGGCAACTGTGCTTCAGTGGCTGCGTCCAAAAAAACTGGGCAAACAATGCCTACAAGGTCAACGTATGGCAGTTGTTTAAAGAGAACAGTAGATTACTAGCCAGCAAAGCTACCTAAGCTAAAATGTCCCTCAAATCCCTGCAGACTTCTGTCCCTCCAATACAGAGCAGTATCAAGCAGATTACTAGCCAGCAAACTTACTATCATCTGTCCCTGAAATCACTAACAGCTCTCCCCCTACACTATCTCTTCCAAGCACACACAGGCAGATTTTTCAGATACATTTTTGCCCTTGATCCCCCTCTGGCATGCCACTGTCCAGGTCGTTGCACCCTTTAAACAACTTTAAAATCATTTTTCTGGCCAGAAATGTCTTTTTTAGATGTTAAAGTTCGCCTTCCCATTGAAGTCTATGGGGTTCGCGAACCGTTCGCGAACCGCTCGCATTTTTGCGCAAGTTCGCGAATATGTTCGCGAACTTTTTTTCCGACGTTCGCTACATCCCTATACACTACGAGGGATGGGTAAGCGGTGTGGGAGTAGGGTAGACATCTGTCCAGTTTTGACCCGAATAATGCTGTTTTTGGAAGGTCGGCCTGGGTCAAAACTGCCTACCAGGTTTTCTAGATTAGGAAAACTGGGCAGGATTTTTCTAGATTGGCACAGAAATTGGGCATCTAATAGAAAACACACTTGCACACCCTTTGTGCAGATACTAAAGATAAGCTCGGTACCCAGTGTTTAGAGGATACGGCAAACTCCAAGTACTAGTAATAAAGAAACACACTGGCACACGAGACATGTAATTGCAGGGCAAGCCCTTGTAAAAGTTTTTACTGCGGAAGTGCAACGTTTCGGGCTCTGCCCCTTTGTCAAGCATAGTGGATCAAGGTGGATCAAGGGAAACCAATTAGTGTAATAGAATTCAATTACAAAACCAGTGCATGTGAATTAATACAATCAAAATAGTAACACTATGAATTCAAAATTCATGGTTCATATCGTGAAAAAATATTACAAAGATTCCTGGACGTTTTTTTCACATAAGGTCTAAAATTCATTTCGGTAATCCATTCGCAAAATGTTAAAAGTTAGAGTCCATATTAGGGGAATGAAATCAACTCAAAAATTGAAACACTGTCAAAGTTCAAGTGATGAAGAACGAAATTGATATATTTGGGGGCAGATTTATCAAGGGTCAAAGTGAATTCGAGGGAATTTTTCGAAGTAAAAAAAAATTGAAATTCGAAGTAAGTTTTTGGATACTTCGACCATCGAATAGGATACTACGACTTCAAATTCGATTCAAAGTAAAAATAGTTTGAATATTCGACCATTTGATAATCAAAGTACTGTCTCTTTAAAAAAAACTTCGCAAAATTAAACCTGCCGAAGTTAGCCTATGGGGACCTTCTACAACATCTACACATCGAAGTAAAATCTTTCAATCATACGCTAAAATCGTTTGAATCGTTCGATCGCAGGATGTCTAAATTAGGTGAAAAATACTTCGATTTCTATATTCGAAGTCAAAGTATTTCAATTCGATGGTCGAATTTCGAAGTATTTTACACTTCAAAATTCGACCCTTGATAAATCGGCCCCTTGACGTAGTTTACCTAAAGGACAGTGCTCCCCATAGAGTGGCTGGGAGCGGCATGTCGCAACTAATAATTTTCCGCCCTAGGCCTGGGCCCTTGTTGCCTCGCCACAAATCCGGGCCTGCAACAATGTTTGTTAAACCACCATATGGAAGGTTGTCTTTGTTTTACCTGTAACTGAGGTGCAGCATATTAAAGGAATAGTAACACAAAAAAAATTAAAGTGTTTTAAAAAAAAAAAAAAAAAGTGTTTTATAAAAATACAATAAAGTGTTGCTCTGCACTGGTAAAATGGTGTGTTTGCTTCAGAAATACAACTATAGTGTATATAAACAGGCTAATGTGCAGCAATGGGGGCAGCAATTCAAGAATAATATACTCAGTAGATAACAGATAACTTCTGAAGAATCCCATTGTACACTACAGAGCTTATCTGTTATCTGCTGTGTATCCTGTGCCTTTTCTCCATTTTCAGCTTTGAATTTCTGCCCCCATGGCTACACAGCAGCTTGTTTATATAAACTATAGTAGTGTTTCTGAAGCAAACACATAACTCAGGGCAACAGTACATTGTGAAATCTTAGGTCACCCTCTTTTGTTTTTGCACATGGGGAGGGGGCAAACGCCACTACCTGCCATCTTAGTAAACGAGGGCCACTGTTTTTATATGAGTAGTGGTTCGTCTTCTTAGTCTGCATAATATTTGCTGTCATATTGATTTCTATTGTTTAATGTGAAAATCAAATAAAATATTTTAAATAAAAGAATATATGAGTAGTGGTAGTGCTAATGCAGTAGTTATGTATTGGTACCCACTAACGCCATATTTTATTTTATCCTGAACCTACTGAACCGGCCTAAAAGTTAATTTTCTCTATAACAGGCATGAGCCAGGACTCTAAAATATTCACAGGAGGTCCCCCATCTTGGATCTTGTTAGGAGTATCTGTCCTAATCTGTCTTTTTAAATCATCAGGCAGAAAATTAAGTTTGTCTGTCACATAAACTGATGCTACAGAGCTGATTACTAGTATAATCTCATCATAATTGCACTGCCATGTACTGTAAATCCTTCAACAAATATAAGTGCCTGTTCTGTTCTCATACAGAATTCAATGTAGCATATACTGTGTCTCACCAGCTTACCAGACCTCAGATTATAAAACAATTGCTGAACAACTGCAAAAGTATTTTATGAATTGGACCAGAAAAAAAAGACTGCAGAGAAGCAGTCCTACTCCTATAATATGAGCAATCGGCCTTCTTTATTGGTTTGTTGTAACAGTGCCATCATGTGGGTACAAATTGTACAGACACATTGCCTGCAAAAGATTTTTGGTACTTCCATTTGTATGTATTTAAGGTACATTCCTATTAAAAGCTTTAATGGAAATCAGTAGCAGTCACTAGTGATGGCTGAATTTGTCCCGTTTCGATTTGCCCAAAAAATTTGTAAATTTCCCGCAATATTCACGAAACAGGGAAAAAATCACGAAACACATTGAAGTCAAAATTATTTTGACGCGCGTCAATTTTGACGCCCGCAACAATTTTTATACGCACGCCTATTTTGTCCAAATGCATTACAGTCAATGGACCGAATAATTTTGACGCGCAACAATTTTTATGCCTGCGACTATTCGACACGTGCCCAAATTTTTTTGACTTGGCGAATTGCTGTGAGAATTTTCACAGCAGTTTTGCAAATTTATTTGCAGCGAATTCACGCATGGCGAATTTATTTTATTCTTTATATAATATTCTTTTATTTAATTTATTCTCATCACTAGCAGTCACATTATTATTATTACAATATTATTATTACATTCACTGAAGGTGCCAATTTATTAGACACTCCCTGATGCCCTAGTGAATCAGTATGTTTTACCTTAGTTGGGGTTCCTTTAGTAAATAAAAATGCATTGGCCAGGGAAAAAATTGGTGCCATGTGTTTTTATAATTTTTTTTAAATTCCCCTTTGGTTACCATTTTCTGCATCTCGACAAATTTCAAATGGCAAAACTTATGTTTCATTTTTTCTATGATTTTTTTTTTTTTTTAAAAAAAAAAGCTTAATCAACAAAAAACATGCAAAGCTGAACGAAAAATGTAATTCTCAGCCAAAAAAACCCACAATCTTGAATTGTTACATTTTACTCGAAACATGCAATATGAAAAAAATATTTTGAAAACTTTTCAAGACGTTTCTCTAAAATATTAAAAAAATACAGTCTGGCTCATTTATCATTTCTTCCTTTAGGTATTTTGCAGCTTATCCCATTATTTGTCTGCTCAGTCAACCAAGCTGGATATAAGTGCTCTTAATTATTTATCATGTCTATTCACAAATGGAAACACACATGAACACCTTTTTGGGAAATGGTACATCTCTAATAGATTTTGTGATAAAGCAATTGAATGACTATTAAGGCAAAGTCATCAAATATTGGGGTGTCCTTTGGTTGGAAAGGGTCTCAGCAGATTCAAGTTCACAAATCATTTTGAGTGGGAAAGTTTTCTTTTTTTAATTAAACAAAAAGAAAAATGTTCATCTTGAATGGTGATAAATCAACCTTTAAGAGAATACAGATAAATTACAATGCTACAGTAAAAAGTGATACAGGATGTTATTGCAGCCTAATACTTCTGGGTAGAAATATTCAGTCTCTGCACAAATATCATAATAAATGGACGCTGTGAAATAATAGAAACTATACAGATGGTTTTCTATTTCCTTTAAATCAAAAGATCGATTGGACCCAATGTTTTATTTTATTCTGTTCTATATTGCCTAATCTCTACTCTTTTTGTCGGTACCTAAAACTGGAGCATTGTACCTCTGTTTTATAAGTAGGCAAGTTTATAATGTTCTTTTCTTTTTTTTATTTTCCTACGAATCTTATTTTTTCATTTTACTTCTTATCTTCACAGTTTTGGTAATCTACTGGTATTTAGTAGCTAAAACTACATGCCTTGGGGGCAAATTCATCAAGGGTCGAATATCGAGGGTTAATTAACCCTCGATATTCGACTGGGGAATGAAAATCCTTCGATTTCGAATATCGAAGCCGAAGGATTTTGCGCAAATACTTCGACCAAAAATAGTTAGCCAAGCCTATGGGGACCTTCCCTATAGGCTAACATTGAGTTCAGTAGCTTTTAGGTGGCGAACTAGGGGGTCGAAGTTTTTTCTTAAAGAGACAGTACTTCGACTATCGAATGGTCGAATAGTCGAACGATTTTTAGTTTGAATCGTTCGATTCGAAGTCGAAGGTAGAAGTAGCCCATTCGATGGTCGAAGTAGCCAAAAAAACACTTCGAAATTCAAAGCATTTTTTCCTCTATTCCTTAACTCGAATTTAATGAATGGGCCCCTTAGTGTATTATATCTAACCTATTATACCGCTTTGAAAACAAAATGTACAATGTTAGCCATGATATACCACAGCAATAAGGGGCAGATTTATCAAGGGTCAAAGTGAAAATTAGAATTAAAAAATTAGAATTTCAAGCTATTTTTATGTACTTCTACTATCGAATAGGCCACAGTTCGATTCTAAAAAAAATGGGACTATTCGAATATTGAAATTTATCATGCACTGTCTCTTTAAAACTTCGACTTTGACCAATAGCCATCTAAAACCTGCGCATTGCTGTTTTAGTCTTCCTTGAACCTATTTGGAGTCATTTGGTGGACTTTGAAAAAGTAAGTAAGTTTTTCTAATTCTAATTCGATCAAATGCACTAAAACTGTGATTCGAACTATTCAAATACAGCCTCTTCACCCGAAGTTAAAAACTTAGATTTTTAATACGTTTCGATTGGTCTTTTATTATTGGAATTTCGCAGTTATGGGAGTTCAAAAAAACTTCCATTACTTTGAGATTCGACCCTTGATAAATCTGCCCCTATATGTACAACGTCTTTATTATGTTGGATTTTTCCTTCTGTAACTGATACCCTAAGTCAATAAATAAATAAAAAATAAATCTAAGTAAAAATAAAATACTTCTGGTTATCACTCTATTATATCTTCTAGAAATACAGTCAACTGAATCTTTAAAAATTGTTATCTACAAGACAAATGAAAATGTCTCTAATTTTATATAAATGGTGCAGATATTTTGTTGACATAATGTGGCTCAAATGGAATACCATGACATGACATAATACAGCAAACTTTTAAATGAAGAAGGTTTGAAATTAGTGACCAATTGAAATGGAGGGACATGGGGAGCTATCTGAAGCACATGTGTCAATGAAGTTTTCCCCATCTGTAGTCAGACCTTCTGAGGGAAAAAAAGGTCAGAATGTTCAATATGTTTTTCATAGAATGTTTTGTCAAAAGTTGACTCATTTGAATTTTTTTTTATTTTTGGCAGCCCACGGTGTGTGAAAGAGAACTGTGCGTATTCGCTTTCCAGACATTAGGAGTAATGAATGAAGCTGCAGATGAAATTGCAACTGGCGCTCAGGTATTTTAGACAATCTTTAATATGTATAAATAATACTCATTATCGGAACAAATACTTTAGGTATGCAATATATCATAGGAATACGTATTGAGATATCCAATATGTTTTTATATTATAGTTTGGATTCCAAGAATATCTAGAGAACATTATAACAAATCCTTAGCCACCAATTTTTGAAAAATAGTGAAGTCCTACTTCTCCAAATAAAAGATAATTCGAGTTAGGTGACTATTCTTGGTAAATTACATGGGCTTCTTTGTGTGTCAAAACCTTATATATAGCAGTAGAAATGAACATACAAATTTGGAATTCTCTAGAATTCTTCCAAATTGTTTCATAAATGGCAAGAAAAATTTTGTTTTGACTCTCGATTTGGAACAGGAGGTAGAAAGAAACTCAACTATAAGAGACATTGTATTAACTCCATGTGATGTAAGCTGCATAGGAATAAAACTCTAGGTTTGTGAACCCAGGACATTTTGGGGCATATTTATGAAAGGTCGAATTTCGAATTGAAAAAACTTCAAATTCGAATTCAAAAAAAACAACCAAAATTGAGTCAAATTTTTTTTTTGGTCGAATAGGTCCGTTTTCAATCGAATAGGTTCGTATTTGGCCGAATTCCAATCATACAAATTGAAGGAATATCGCATCCGATCGAATTCGATTTGAAGTTTTTCAAAGTCCACCAATTGACTGCATAGGCTAAAACAGCAATGCAGCAGGTTTTAGATGGGGAATGGTCGAAGTAAAATTTTTAAAGAGATAGTACCTGATAAATTTTTAGATTCTAATTTTCACATTTTTTTTTAAATTCAAATCAAATTTGGACTATTCCCTAGTCGAAGTACACAAAAATAGCTTGAAATTTAGATTTTTTTCATTCGAAAATTCCCCTTGACCTTTGATAAATATGCCCCTTTCTGTTGCCAAATCAGATGTATTAGACTTGAGCCAGAAAGAATGTTTTTCTGCTTGTTATTACAGGTGGTAGACCTTTTAGTATCTATGTGTCGATCTGCTTTGGAATCTCCAAGGAAAGTCGTCATTTTTGAGCCATATCCTTCGGTAGTAGATCCTAATGACCCTCAGGCACTGGCCTTTAATCCAAGAGTATGTATATTATTATCATTATTACATGTCCTAATCTTCTCAGATAAGGCCGATGTAGCTCAAGCATATTGTCCAGCTGCTCTACATCTCTATATCTCTTCCACCACCATGCATACTACATTTATGTAGCCAGAACAACAGTATTTCATTATTGACGGTGGGAGAGAACACAATGTATTTTAGGCAGTTTTCTTCCTCTGCCTTGTTTTTATTTATCTCTACCATTTGCATTTGTTGTTTAACAGAAGAAAAATTATGACAGAGTTATGAAAGCACTGGACAGCATCGCTTCAATCAGAGAAATGACTCAAGTAAGTAAATGTCTTTTATACTTCACATACTTAATATTAGATATTTTGTGAAATGTGTATATATATATAGGGGTCTAATACGAATAATATTTTGCTCTAAACAATTGTGTTTATTTTTATTTCTCTAAAACTCTAAAAATTCTAAATTTCTTAACTGAAAAAACCATGAAAACCTCTAATGCAAAAGTAAAAAAAAAGTGAAAGCAGTCGAGGTCCCTTGGAAGTCAATGGGATCTTATTGGACCTTTTTTTAACCTCTCAGATTTTTGTTCACGTGTAATTGTCCAAAAGAGAATATCATTTTTAGAGGTTATAAAGACATTTGCTGTTTTTTTAGATTGTTCAGTGTTTTTTTCCATTTATACAAATTTTTTTTTCTTTTTAATAACTGTCATGGCACTTAGAGGCAGCAGGAATTGACTAGTATTCTCATCATAGGCCACAGACAACTGCAAAAGCCATAGAGACATGATTTTAAATTTAAGAGAATGCCAATAAAATTGCAGGTGTCTAGAGAGCACTTATAGGCAACAAGATTTTACTAGTATTACTACTAGGCATGTGACAACAAAAGCTTTGAAAAATGTTAGCATTTCTTTAGGAGACTGTCATTTGTATGAATACAGGTTTCTCTACGTTTTCTACAAACTGGAGTAGAGAGTAGGACCCAACTTAACTGACATCTAGGCCCCACCAAGATGAAAATTGCATATTACAGACAGCAAATGGCAGACAGAATTGACAGATCCCCACCAGAAAAATTTGCCAACAATGCGGCAGTAGTAGCAGCAGCAGCAACACAAGTGGGACCCTTGACAGACCCCCACCACTAAATAATTGCTGACAATCCAGCAGTTGTAGCATCTACAGTAGTGGGACCCCTGAGAGATCCCCACAAGGAAAAAAATTTCTGACAATTCAATATTAGTAGCAACAGCAGCAACACTAGTGGGACCCTAGACAGACCTCCACCAACCTCTTCTTTATTTCATGTCATCTCCCTCCTCCTGCTCTGTCCCCTCTCAGCCACAGACAATAGCTGGGGTGGTTGGATGGTGTGGCACACTGCTACTGCCTGGTCCTCAGTCTGGAATGTGAAAAATGCCCATACTGGGCCACCACATTACCCATACTTCCCAACTGTCCCGTTTTTAGAGTCCCTCTTTTGACAGCTCAACCCACAGTCTCTCGTTTGTACTGGAAAGGCCCTATTTTTTTCTGCACTGAACAGGCAGAAAAAGAAACAATGTTTCTGAGTTAATTGGCTTTTGGCAGAGAGCCCAGAACAGCCACAGCTGCAGATAAGATACTTTTGTAACAATTTCGAGATAAGCAAATGAGTAAATTGTAACAATATAAGATAACAGGTCCCTTGGGAAAAGTTAGACTCACAGCTTAAAGGGCAATTCACCATCATTAGCAAAACTGTTATAACTGGAGAAAAAAACACAGAAATATGTTCAAACTTTCATAACCTGACAAATTTTGTAAAATGAACATGGTAATTAGGGGGTGTGGCCACAAAATGGGCATGGTCAAAAAAATTGCCGCGCTTTGCACAGCAACTTTTTGTCCCTCTTTTTATATCCAAAATGTTGGGAGGTATGAAATTACCTGCTGTGGAGGGCTGGGGATGCAAAGACTGTTGGTCCCCACCCATACCCCCAGAGCATTTGGACCCTGATGCAGTGCTGCCCCATTGCCTGTCTCTCCTAGCAGTGGTTGGTGGGGTCTTCTGCCTCTGTGGGGCCAGCTTTTTAACATCAAAAACACATAGTCCCCCTTGAACTGCTGCTGTCATCCTCCTTAGCCTTCACCCAGGGTCTCACAGCCTCTCCCACTCTCACCCCCATCCCATCCTTCCTCTACCATGGCCCTTCATACTGGACCGCACCTAAAATAGAAAAGAAAAAAATAAGGGGAGGGGTTTGGGGAAAGAAAGTATAAATAAAAAATAAAACACTAAACTAAATTGAAAAAAAAATCCCTTAGCAGTAGTGGGATAAACACAAAGACAAACAAACAAACGTAGCTCTAACAAGAACTCTTGGGTCTCACAAGTGAGCAGGGAATAAGCTAAATAAGACAAAAAAACGCTCTTAACTCCTACTCTGTTTACAACCAACAACACACTGTGTAATGTCCACCTCTGAACCTGCTTATACAGACAGTGAGAGGGCTCAGATCCAAGTGGCTGATGTGGAAGGAAAGGGAAGTAAAAAATTACATTTACTTTTGTTGCTCGTCTTTTTTTTTGTCATGTGTGACAATTTTATTTTGTTGTGTTAGGCTAAAGGAGCCATGGGGCCAATTTTATTACAACAAAATTTCAAGAAAAAAATTGCCATCTGCAAAAATAAAACGTTTTTTCGCCCATCACTTTGGCATATAGTCCACATAGGACACCAAGGCACACATTTATTTCCCATCATTTGAGGAAATCACGGCCAAAAAATGTCATCTGAAATTTTTGTCCACTTTAAGTTTTACAAATTGGGAAAGAAAAATCAGGTGGCTCTGTTTTTATTGCAATCGCATGTGTCCATTTAAAAAATATGTGCATTTAAAAAATTAATAAATGTGCCACCCAGGTTAATTCATATATAAATAAGTAAGAACATTATTATGCTTTACCAGTTCAATGGGCCTTATTACAATAATGAGCAATATTTGTGTTCCGTATAATGCAAAGGAAAGTATCTTGAGTTCCATGCTGTCCTTGGCCCTTCTTTCTATTATCCTCACCCAGTGGGTGACCCAACTTCCCTCTCTTGGCCGACCCTCATCTGTAATCCCAATTAGGAAATGATGGCATGTCTCATAATCATAATAACGGCAAACACAGCTCTGCTGAACAAATGTTGTCGTTCCACATGATTAAGCGCAAAATGAATAGGATTAGTCAATATTCTTTCAGCTGGGAAATTACTGTTAAATATTCATGGCTGTTTGTGTTGTACGAAGAGCTTGCTAATAAGGATCAAACAGTACATTATGTGCTTTATATTGTCTGTATGTTTTTCTCTGCGTCTATTCACGTAATATGTTTGGAATATTTCCTAGGCACCTTATTTGGAAATTAAGAAGCAGATGGACAAGCAAGACCCTTTAGCCCATCCATTGCTGCAATGGTTTGTTTTCCTTTTTATAAACTGCACAACACAAAAGCTTCACATGAAAAACTAAAATCTGCATAACAAATATCACATTTTCTTCTTTATTGTTCTTCAGTTAGGGGCAGATCAGGGGTCTTCCTGCTCTGATCTTTCAGCTCTTACTGGTTTACAGCTCCCAGCATTCCCATGAATCCACTGGGTGATTAATGCAATGATCTTAGTGTTAAGATCTTTGATTTTTAAGTCTTTACTGGTAGATTATATTAATGAGAGGAACTACAATCATTGTATGGGTCTTCCAGCTGAACACAATCGAAGACATTCCATGTATAAAAGATTCCTCAGTCAAAGAATCATTATATAAGAATTGTATTGATTTTTTAATTTAGGCAATGGATTGGCTGTATCACTTTCTATTTCTTTATCAGATAAATATACTCCCTGTCCTTCCTTAAAAATGAACTGTACCTGTCCCACAGCTTCATTATTCAAACAGTACCCTTTCCACATCTGCATTTTAACCATAGGATACCTTAGTGGGTTTCTTTATAGCTTTTTAAATGGACCCCTTATATATACTGAACATATTTGCTCAGTAATGGCCTCTTCTCCATTGTAAACTTGTGCAGCTCTTTCTTCTTTTACAGTGGCATGCTCTATTCTGTTTATTATAGTAAGCTACTTTCTGGCCCAGTTTGTCACTATATCTCTTAATGTATTTTTAATGAACAGTATTTGAGCCTTGAAAGCCAACAGCAGCTGACGTCACAGTGTATTTTATGATAGCCTACATTCCCATTCACGTAAAGGGGAATATGCAACTTTGTAGAGGAACAGTCTATAAATAGTATTTATGATCAAATTTGCTCAGTGTAGCATTTTAACTAGAATTTTTTAACAGTTGTTTGGCTGTCAATTTCCATGGAGAATTGTCCTTCCCATGGACTGTGCAGTCTTAGGGTAAGAAGTGAAAAATAAAGTTTTTATCTATAATGGGGCTAGTAATCAAGCATTGTAATGCTGAAAGTCTGATTTGCCCTTTTTTATCAACATATTTAAGAGCTTGGTTGATTCATTTGCTTGGTCCATCTGCTGACCAGTTGAGCTATGCACATGTGTTTGACTAAATATAATCCAATCCAGTATGTTTTTGACAAACTGGCAGTCTGGGTGGCTAAGTGGCAGATGAGATTCAGTGTTGGTAAATGTAAGGTCATGCACATGGGAAATACAAATATGCAGCCACCTATACACTTAATGGGTATTAAGGGTACTGGTAAGGCCCCATCCAGAATATACCATACAGATCTCCAGTGCTCAAACAAGTCATTATTGAATTAGAGAGAGAAGGAGAAGTTATCAAGAATAGTGATGGGCGAATCTGGCGCATTTCGCTTAGCCGAAAAATTTGCGAATTTCCCGTGAAATTCGCAAAATTGTATTGGCGTCTTGTTTTTGACGCCGGCGTCTGTTTTTTTGATGCGCTGGCATCTTAAAAAATGGACGAAGGTTAATTTACGCGGCAGTTTCACAAATTTATTCGCCGGCGGCGAATCGCGGGAGTTCACCGCAAATTCGCGCCTGCCGAATAAATTCGCCCATCACTAATCAAGAAAGACTGCCCAAATTGGGGTTGTTTATGCTGGTTAAGAGGAGCTTAAGGGGTTATATTATACAACTATTATAATAACTATGTATATTTAAGGGGATCATATACTACTCCCTCTATGCTTTATTTACCAGTAGGTCTTTCCAGCTGACACGAGGTCACCCATTCCGATTAGAAGAAAGGAGGTTCCGCCTAAATATTCGGAAGGGGTTTTTTTTTACAGTGAGAGCTGTGAAGATGTGGAATTGTCTCCCTGAATCAGTTGTACAGGCTGATACATTAGATAGCTTTAAGAAGAGGTTGGATGGTGTTTAGCAAGTGAGGGAATACAGGGTTATGGGAAATAGCTCATAGTACAACTTGATCCAGGGACTGGTCCGATTGGCATCTTTTAGTTAGGAAGGAATTTTTCCCCTTCTGCAATATTAGGATTTCAACCGAAGTGCTAATTATTTCTCACAGTTCTTCCTGCATGATAACATCCTTAGAATTATAGCAACACCACCGACGATGAGAAAACCTAGTGGGCAACGCTTTAAAACAAATACATTCTGCAGACTATTTACTTGCACACGCAAAACTTAAAATATAGTCACTAATAAAAAAAAATGAAAGTGCTCATTGTGTATTTCTTGTCTGATACTTAGGGTTATTTCCAGTAACAGATCGCATATAGTGAAACTGCCAGTTAACAGGGTAAGTAGACAATAAACTAGTGAAACATTATCCACCCTATAAATTGATTAAATAATAAATATGTATATTTTCTCTTTTGACCTTGATTTTTTCTTTTGCTATTAAATAGGCAAATTTCATTTTAGAGCAATAGCAAAAATAAATTGTTGCGGTGGGCATTTTTAGTGACAGCCCAGAAAGCTACAGCTTAGACAGGTTTGCGGACGCTTGGAGAATGATTGCTTATTTGTTGGCATGCATTTGCCGAAGCTCCCGGCCACTTGCGTTTATCACATTCCACCATCTGTAGTTTATATTGTAAAATCAATAGTAGATAGATTGAGTATTTTTATGTTGTTTTGAAACCCGTTTCTGCCCATGGTGACCTTGTATGCCATTTTTCCATGTATAACTTTGAAGCAGTGAGTAAAATGATTCAAGCATTTAAATATTAAATCTGTTTATATTTCCGATCCCACAAATCTTAAGGAGATGGTGGTCTGTTAAACATTAAAATGGAACTTATTATAGTTATGGGATAGCAGGGCTGCCAAGGAGGGGAAATAATGTAAGGTGCCCAGTCCAAGTGGTGATCTGGACAGATCCAACAATGCAGATTCATGAGCCTCAGAATAGGAGGATTTTATGATTCGGTCAAGCATTTTTGGCCATTCTACTAAATGGGCAGGGTTCTACCTCCAGGAGATTCCAAGGCGGGCAGACTTATAACTTGGGTCAATTAGAGGGAGGACCCTGGCACCTAAGTAGTATGGCATCCCTTACTGACAGACAAATGTGGGTTGTTATATTTACAACTGGAAGTTTGACATGATTACAGGACAAATCCTGCATTTTCCAAACAGAGCTCAACCCCAGAGATCCAAGGAAGGCAGTGGACCAATAACCCATGCCCCCTAGAAGTAGAGTCTTGCCAACTAATTAGAATGGGACCCCATGATTTCTGATGGCAGTCCTGCTTACAGACAATTTCAGGTTCTTCTATCAGTAACTGAAAAGTTGATATAATAATTATAAGACAAATGCTACAGTTTCAGCAGTTCCATCTTCTGCTTAGTGGACAGGGCTTAATCTCCAGGAAGTCCAAGTCAGTAGGTCAATAACCTGGGCCATGAAGAGATACAGTAAGGTCCTTACAACAATGTACATAGTATGGGGCCTAATGGAAATATTAGAGGAGTTCTGGGAAAGTATTAGAAAGGATTGGATGAGCAAATAGTTTTTTCATGCATGAGATATGTTTCCAGTGTTAACTAAAAAAAGCAGTGAGTATATTGAACCATGAAGATCTGTACTAGATAAGGTTCGAACTATAAACGGAATCATTGAATCTACTAAAAAAAAGTATAATGATGGTTGCACTTTGCTTCAATTCAGTTTAGTTCACGGATACCAAAATGTTTTTGGTATGAAATAAATATTCTGTTACAGAAGGAAGACTCAACAAAAAATCTGTTAAAATTTGATGAAATTTAAAGATCCAGGCAAAAACAATGCTGTAATCAGATTTTCTGTTCCAATAAGCTAGAATACAGAGAAGGATATTTAAAGATGGAAGAGTTAGCAGGAGAACTGCAGTTTCTCAAACATATCTTCTATATTCACAAGTGTATATGAGCATATCATTCATAATTTTGTCAACAAATGTTGCTTGAATTTTTTCATTATACACAAAATATTCAAATTCACTTAGAAAGTACACAAAAGAGGGTCCCAAATTTTAGGCCTGTCCATTAGGGATCCCAAAGCAATAAATGCGAGACTCAGACCTAAGGCACTTTTCCCAGACTCCTCTGCAGGATTCAGAAGGGATGTGTTTGTGCCGCCTACAAACTTATGGTGGAGAACACTCCCAATGAGTTTTAAGGCTAATTTCAATTTAAGTAAATTTTTCCTCTGAATGTCTGAGGAAACAAAAAAAAAAGACTAAAACAAAGAATTTGAACCTAAAAGTATTCACATATGGAAAATTCACACTACTTTGTAATTGTAATGCTTATTTGCTGCCTAGAGTCTGGGAAACATATGTGTTGCCTTGAATATTGCTTGTTAATGTTCCATTGAAGAGCCTGGCTATATATATATATATATATATATATATATATATATATATATATGGATATATATATGGATATATATATGGATATATATAGATATATATAGATTTATATATATAGATATATATAGATATATATATATATATATATATATATATACTGTAGGTATATAAACTTCTTGCAATAAAATGTTGATTTTGCTTTCTGAGAAATGTTTCTTTTATGTTTCACAGCAACTTAAATTTATGCACACCCCTCACCAGTTCCTCCTTCTTAGCAGTCCACCAGCCAAAGAATCAAATTTTAGAACTGCTAAAAAACTCTTCGGGAGCACATTTGCATTTCAGTAAGTAGCAAATATGTCAATTTTGTTTTCAGCTTGCTTAATCGAGTCTGTTTTATTTAAAAAAAAAAACAACTCGGAATTGAATGACACTAATTAATAACTAAGGGGCAGAAGTAAAAATTCGAAGTAAAAAAATTTGAATTTCGAGCTATTTTTGTGTACTTTGACTACCGAATAGGCCAACATTCGATTTGAATTTGAAAAAAATGGGCCTATTCGAATATCAAAATTGACTGTCTCTTTAAAACTTTTACTTTGACCATTCGCGATCTAAAACCTGCCGAATTACTGTTTAAGCCTATGGGGGACCTCCTAGAACCTATTTGGAGTCATTTGGTGGACTCTGAAAAAATGTTTTTCGGGGCAAATAATTTTTTTTTGAATTCGATCAAATGCGCTAAAACTTCGAATACAGACTATTCACCCGAAGTTGAAAACTTAGATTTTTTTTAATACATTTTGATCTTTTTTTCAAATCTCCCAAAAAAACTCCCATTACTTCGAAATTCGACCCTTGATAAATCTGCCCCTTGGGGGCCCATTTACTTAGCTTGAGTGAAGGAATAGAGGGAAAAAAACTTCCATCGAATTGGCTACTTCGACCTTCGACTACGACTTCGACTTCGAATCGAATGATTCGAACTAAAAATCGTTCGAATATTCGACCATTCGATAGTCGAAGTACTGTCTCTTTAAAAAAAACTTCGACCCCCTAGTTCGCCACCTAAAACCTACCGAAGTCAATGTTAGCCTATGGGGAAGGTCCCCATAGGCTTTGCAATCTTTTTTTGGTTGAAGAAAAATCGTTCAATCAATGGATTAAAATCCTTCGAATTGAACGATGTTGTTAAAGGGCAAGAAATGGTTCCCATAAAGTGTAATTAATATGCAGAAAGTGCTCCCCTGTCATTGCAACTGCAAGCAGTGGACAGTGGCCAACATTGATTGTAAATATAATATACAGACTTTTGATACTATTTTTTCATGATTAAAGTCAAGTCTGTAGACAATGCATATTGAAATGAGTTCTTAACACAACTTGATTTCATTGTGATGCATTATGCTTTATCATTTTTGAAAAATGTATCCAAAATGTCAAAAGAAGTTGAACTATATCATCACCATTATTCCCCTTCCCTCCTTTTTTTCCCTTCTTTATTTCCCCTTTGGGGTAGGAGGATTAATTTTTCTACACGGTATTTATTTTATTACAGCAGGGATAGTATTTGAGCCAGTAGCATTAATCGGTTTATTGGTTCTTTGCACAGGTGGATAAATACGTTAGTTTAACAGTTATGTTTTTCCTAAGCTCTGTGAGGTTTGCATGTCAGCTACAACTCTGCCGACAATTTAAACCTTTCTGTTTTCTATCCTAGCGGCTCGCACATTGAAAACTGGCACTCGATATTGAGGAATGGTTTAGTTGTTGCTTCCAATACAAGACTGCAGGTAAGAATATGGAATAAGAAAATGTGTTTCCCTAGTTTGCAGCCATCTGCTTCCAATACAGCTGCAATGGCTTTAATGTTCTGAATATTCCAAAAAGAATATCAAACTTGAGCTTGGCTCAGAGCGGAAGGCGTTTACTTTTTTAGATTTAGCCATAGTGGTACATGTTTGCAGTTACCTATTTTGTTGAAATCAATATTTCTTTCTGTATTTAAGTTATTGATTCACTCTGCTCTGTAGATTGGGAAATAGTCAAACTGCCAAAAATAAAAATAAAAAGAACTTGGAAATCACGGTGGTCTTTATTAGTTTAGGAAGGTAGCCAGCTAGTTATGGGTGCCAAGACAGCTTGCAGTTGAAGGTTTTTCAATATTCTTTCTTTCACACTTTCTTTGCATTATATTTGTTATTCCTTATTTTTATACTATTCTCCTTTGAACTCATTCACTGCCAGATGGTTTTCCAGTTGCCAAGTGTTTTCTGCTCATTCACTACAAGGGAATTGCTGATTACATTTAGTTTACCAAGGGGAAAAATATCCATATTAAATTAGATTTTTAGGACAACCTAAACGTTCTAAATCACCCAGAATTTTTGTGAACAACTTCTGTAAGAGCTATAAAATAAGTACAAAAAGATGACCCCTAGTAACTCATATATATATTCCATGCTTCTGCTGTTTCCCTTCAGTCCCCCTTTGGCTGCCCCCTTGTCTTTAATTATACTCTGTGACTAGTTGATTGTGGGGTCATTTACCAAAATTCAAATTTGAGTTTTTACCGTGATTAAAGCATTTTTGCACCATAAAAAAGTCAATTCAAATTTCAACAGCAGAAGCATGGTTGTTGCATGATACAGAACTCTACATTTGGGGGATTATTTATCAAAGTCAGAATTTATCTCAATTCTTTCTGAAAAAAACTCAGACCAAATCTGGGTTTTTTGGGCTTATTTATTAATACACTTTCCCGTAAATGTTGTTTGCGGGAAAAAAATGTGAAAAATTGTGAAAAATCACATTTTCAACATTTTTTCAAATTTTTCATCCGATTCTCTCTGATTTTTCATCCGATTTTCACGGTTTTTTTTTTTTTCGTTGTTTTCACCCGAAAATTCAGAAAACGTCAAAATATCATTGGGACTTCTCCCATTGACTTGTATGCAACCTCAACAGCTCCGAAATGCTGGATTTTCTGATTCAGACTTTTCCATCCTCTGGGTTTAATTACAAATTTTTCACTATTTTTGAATTTGGAGTTTAGTAAATAACCCCCTTAATGTCTAGAAGGTTGTGGACTTTTAAAATCCACTGCACTATAAAATGACCCTTACCCACATGTGTGCCATGGCCTGCCTTGAACAAATGAAGCCTAGAAGCAATGACTTGCTCTCAATGCACATCACAGAACATAACATTTCTTATCTGGCAAAAAATACTCTTCCCAGTGGGGTAAACTATAGTACCAACTACATATTTTGTATTAGCAGGGCAAAGAAACCTATGAGTAGATTGTTAGCACCCATTATTTCAACTACACAATCATTGCTCATTATTCTCCAAAGTCAAGAAGGAAAATTCAAACACCTGTTCCTTTTAAGTGTAATATCATATAACAGTCTGTGATTCTGTTGATAATACCAGTCGATCTGCATTAGGGAACACATTCATCAAAAAGTGAGTTTACTTCAGATGTTTTAACAGTGACCGCAGAGGACGGTAGAGACTGTTATTATTTCAAAGCCGAGGAGTAGCTGAAATGCAAAGCTAAGAGATATGACAAGTAGGCAAGTCAGCTACATCAAAATCTGAAAGAGTAAAGATGTAAAGGTGACCAAGCATGGACTTAGTTTTGAGTTATACAAATAAATATGAAAATTATATGAACAAAACTGTTGATATCTACTTATCTATTATTAGCTAGTTTTAAGAAATCTCTTTGTTCAAACCCCAGGTTTACCAACCAGCAACATAATGGAAATACTATTAGGATGTTTTTTCCATTGGGTTGCTCTCCTAAGCCTCAACAGTAACGTTCCACAATGTTTTTCTAAAAAGATCCAAAAAACATCAAAACAGGCTTTTAGGTTTATAAAGGAGTAAATTGCATGTTTGCACTCATAATTCCTTAAATGAGGATGATGCCAATGAGTTGAGATGCACTGAGGCACATTTTGTAATTTATCGCAGAGTATCTATCTCCAGTGTTTCTCAGTATTTCTCAATGGATCTCCCTATTCCTTTCCATCTCTGCGCTCAGTGTTTATGCACCATAATGCCACTCCCTCTGTTCCCAAAGGACTCCAGGGGGATTATTTATCAAATCCAAAAAATTTCTGATAATTTCCTGTTACATACTCTGACCAAATCCACACAGACTTATTTATCAATATATTTTTCCACAAAAATTCCCATGTGGGAAAAGAACTCTATAAAATCATGAAAAAAATCTGAATCGTAAGAATTTTTCGGGTTCGATGCCGGAAAACTGCACGAAACCCCCAAAATCTTTGGTTTATTGCATGAAACCCGGAGCAGATCAGGATATTTTCTGGACACCTCCCATTTTTCTTTACTGTCTATTCATTTTTTGCAAGGGCATTTTGTAACACCTAGGAACATAGGAGTGGCTTTAAAAGAACTGTAAACTAGGCAAGAGGGGGGTGGGTGAGATAAGAAATTATGGGGAAGCTAGGGAAGACGGGGCAGTGGGGTTAGTAAGGGGTCATGGGGGAGGAGTGAGGGGGGCATACATTTTACCAGCTAAGGAGGTCCCTCTGTTACAAGGAAAACAGAATAATACTAACTTAACATATGATTCTTCAGTAAGTAATGCAAATTTCAAAAGTAAAAGTAGTAACCTCCGCTGTATGCTGGCAAATGCACGGAGTTTGTCAGGTAAAATGGGAGACCTGGAATTAATTGCATGCTCTAAAAATTATGATATAATTGGTATCACTGAGACCTGGTGGGATGAAACCTGTGACTGGATTGTGAATTTAAATGGTTACACCCTTTTTAGGAGGGACAGAGGGATTAAAAAGGGTAGAGGAGTGTGTTTGTATGTAAAGCCTGAATTAAAGCCATGCGCTAAAGAAATAACAATAGCTGGCACTGGTGAGGGTGTAGAATCACTCTGGGTAGAGATTTCGACTGGGCAAAAGGTATCAAAAAGAATTATCATTGGTGTATGCTATAAACCACCTCGTATAAGTGTCGAGTATGAAGCCGAGCTACTCTTGCAGATACAAGCGGCTTCACAGCTGGGTCAAGTTGTTGTTATGGGTGACTTCAATTATCCAGACATTGACTGGGGTAATGGGGTTGCTAAGACAGAAAAAGCTAGTAGGTTTGTAAATATGCTGAATGACAACTTTTTATTTCAGCTCGTTCAAGAACCTACTAGGAATAACTCTCTTTTGGACCTTGTAATAACTAACAATACTGAACTCATCTCTAACATTTGTGTGGGTGAGCATTTAGGGAATAGTGATCATAACATGGTCTCCTTTGAGATTCTGTTGCAGAAGCAATTCTATAAGGGAGTAACTAAAACACTAAATTTCAGACGTGCAAACTTTGACAGTATAAGGGCATCTCTGCAACATATTAAGTGGGAAATGCTTTTCTCAGGGTTAAACACAGAACAAAAATGGGAAGCCTTTAAAATGCTGCTTAATAAATATACTTGTCAGTATATTCCACTTGTAAGCAAGGAACGTCGTTGCAAAGCAAAACCTTTTTGGTTCAATAGAAGCGTTGGTGTTGAGGTGGGCAAGAAAAGACGTGCTTTTAAAACTTTCAAGTTAGCTGGTACAGCCGAATCATTTATAAGGTACAAGGAGGCCAATAAATCATGCAAAGAAGCTATAAGGCAAGCTAAAATTGCTATAGAAAAGGATATTGCAGCAAGCAGTAAAAAAAATCCAAAATTATTTTTTAAATATGTTAATAGTAAAAAAATGAAGCAGGAAGGGGTGGGTCCCTTACTATCAGAGGGGGGTCAGCTGGTTGATGAAAACAAATTAAAAGCGCAGATTCTGAATTCATATTTTTCATCTGTCTACACAAATGAGGAATCAGTAAGTGAAGGTTTCCTTCTTAACAGTGCCAATTCTAGTAATACAACTAATGATGCATGGTTCACATATGATGAAATTCAAAAGAGACTAGAACATGTTAAGATTAACAAAGGTCCAGGGCCAGATGGTATTCATCCCAGGGTAATTAGCGAACTTAGCTCTGTGATTGCCAAACCTCTTTACTTAATTTTTCAGGATTCATTGAGATCTGGCATTGTGCCGAGAGACTGGCGAATTGCTAATGTGGTGCCGCTATTCAAAAAAGGATCCCGTTCTCAGCCTCAAAACTATAGGCCAGTTAGTCTGACGTCAGTGGTAGGAAAGCTTTTCGAAGGGTTAATAAAGGATAAGATACTGGACTTCATAGCAAATCATAATACTATGAGTTTGTGCCAGCATGGTTTTATGCGTAATAGATCTTGCCAGACTAACTTAATTTCTTTTTATGAGAATGCAAGTAGACACCTCGATTCTGGGATGGCAGTGGATGTGATTTACTTAGATTTTGCTAAAGCATTTGATACAGTGCCACACAAAAGGTTACTGGTTAAATTAAGGAATGTTGGCCTGGAACATAGTATTTGTACCTGAATAGAGAACTGGCTAAAAGATAGACTACAAAGAGTGGTGGTAAATGGAACATTTTCTAATTGGACCAGTGTTGTTAGTGGAGTACCGCAGGGCTCTGTACTAGGTCCCTTGCTTTTCAACTTGTTTATTAATGACCTGGAGGTGGGCATTGAAAGTACTGTTTCTATTTTTGCAGATGATACTAAATTGTGCAGAACTATAGGTTCCATGCAGGATGCTGCCACTTTGCAGAGTGATTTGTCTAAACTGGAAAACTGGGCAGAAAACTGGAAAATGAGGTTCAATGTTGATAAATGCAAGGTTATGCACTTTGGCAAAAATAATATAAATGCAAGTTATACACTAAATGGCAGTGTGTTGGATGTTTCCTTAAATGAGAAGGATCTAGGGGTCTTTGTAGATAACACGTTGTCTAATTCTGGGCAGTGTCATTCTGTGGCTACTAAAGCAAATAAAGTTCTGTCTTGCATAAAAAAAAGGGCATTAACTCAAGGGATGAAAACATAATTATGCCTCTTTATAGGTCCCTGGTAAGGCCTCATCTGGAGTATGCAGTGCAGTTTTGGACTCCAGTCCTTAAGAGGGATATAAATGAGCTGGAGAGAGTGCAGAGACTAAGTGCAACTAAACTGGTTAGAGGGATGGAAGACTTAAATTATGAGGGGAGACTGTCAAGGTTGGGGTTGTTTTCTCTGGAAAAAAGGCGCTTGCGAGGGGACATGATTACACTTTACAAGTACATTAGAGGACATTATAGACAAATGGCAGGGGACCTTTTTACCCATAAAGTGGATCACCGTACCAGAGGCCACCCCTTAAGACTAGAAGAAAAGAACTTTCATTTGAAGAACGTAGGGGGTTCTTCACAGTCAGGACAGTGAGGTTGTGGAATGCACTGCCGGGTGATGTTGTGATGCTGATTCAGTTAATGACTATAAAAGGGACTTGGATGATTTTTTGGACAGACATAATATCAAAGGCTATTGTGATACTAAGCTCTATAGTTAGTATGGGTATATAGAATTTAATTAAAAGTAGAGAGGAGTGTATGTATGGATGCTGGGTTTTCATTTGGAGGGGTTGAACTTGATGGACTTTGTCTTTTTTCAATCCAATTTAACTATGTAACTATGTAACTATAACAGAGTACTCATATTTTTATCTTTTTAACTGGAGGTTTATCCAAAGAGGAAAAATCAACACACAAGTGGCTACATTTTTTTTTTATATATCTATCATAACATTTTCTTTGAATGCTATTTATAATTTTGTCATAAAAGTAGCAGGAGTCCGTTAGCATTAGAATCTCTAACTGACAGATTGAGAAGGGACAGTCAGGTTGGCAAAACAGTCAGGTTTAGGAACTTTTTTTTTTTAGGAACTTTTAGGGGCACATTTACTAAGGGTCGAATTTTGAGGGTTAAAAATTCGACCCTCAAAGTAAAATCCTTTGAATTCGAATATCGAATTCGAAGGATTTTAGCGCAAAAGGTTTGAATAAAAATCGTTCGATTTTAAGCGATCGATCGAAGGATTTCTATTAGATCGAAAAAACTTAGAAAAGTGCTGTGGAATTTGGCGAAGTATGAAGTCGAAGTTTTTTTTAAAGAGACAGTACTTTGATTATCGAATGGTCGAAATGGTCGAACGATTTTTACTTCAAATCGTTTGAATAATTCGATTCGACCGAATTTGACCAATTCAATGGTCGTAGTACCCAAAAAATTACTTCGAAATTCGAATATTTTTGTATTCGAACTATTCACTCGAGCTTAGTAAATCTGCCCCTAAGTAATAATTACTTACAAAAGCAGAACTATCAGCAAAAAACGATCAATGTGACCTCTATGTAACTTTTAGGGGGTTATTTATCAAAGTCCGAATCTCAATATTTTCTGCTACAAACTCCAATCAAATCCGCTCGGTTTTTTACGCTTATTTATTACATTTTCCCAAAAAATTTTTTGCGGTAAAAAACCTGATTTTATATCCGATTTTCACAACTTTTTTCGATTTTTCACCCGAAAACTCAGAAACTTCTATTGCACAAAACCCAGCGTACATTGGGACTTCTCCCATTGACTTAGATGCAACCTCTATGCAAAAATACGAGGTAATGGGGAAAGGTATTGGTACTGGCCTCCTCCATCACCAGTTATAAGTATAGCAAAAAAATGAAAAGCCAATACCTTGATCAAATGTGGGGTGTTCCCAAATTTATTGCAGTGCTCCAGACACGTGAGTCATGTTCATGAACATGACTCACGTGTCTGGAGCACTACAATAAATTTGGGAACACCCCACATTTGATCAAGGTATTGGTTTTTCATTTCATTCATTTTGTTGCTATTAGATGCAACCTCGACAGGTCTGAGATGCCGGATTTTCTGATTCAGACTTTTCCATCCATCCTTTTCCATGGTTTAATAAATTCCCAAAAAATTTGTGATTTTTAAAAGTCCGATTTTATTTTAAAGAAATCATTTGTGATGTTTGCATTCAGAGTTTAATAAACAACCCCTTTAAAGTAGATTAATATTTTGGAAAGGAGATTTTTAAGGGGCAGATTTATCAAGGGTTGAAACTTTGAAATTCGACCATTGAATTGCATTACTTTGATATTCGATATTCGAAGTCTAAGGGTTTTTTATTGAATTTGGCCATATTCTGTCAAAGGAAAATCGTTTGATTGTACGATGAAATCCTTCTAAACTAACGATTCGAACAATTTAATCGATCGATCAAATGATTTTACCTCGACTTCTAAAAACTAGGTTCTAGGAGGTCCCCATAGGCTGACATAGCAATTTGTCAGGTTTAAGGTGGTGAAGTGTCGAAGTCAAACTTTTTAAAGACACAGTACTTCAATTTTCGAAGTCCAACTTTTTTACATTGAATTGAAGTCGAATTTAGGCCTATTCGATGGTCAAAGTACCTAAGAATTAGTTCGAAATTCAAAATTTTTAAATTCAAACTTCAACACTTAGTAAATGTGACTCTTAGTGTCAGTATCACTTTAAGTAAAGACCTTTTTTTAAAAAGAATTATGCAGAATGGGAAATAATGTCAAGTTGATGCTCAAATATAGAAGCATTATATATGTATTTTGCAAATAACATAGAAGAATTGCTCATGACTGCATCATCAAAACCCCAGCCAAACAAGAAGAATTTCAACAGATTAACATGATTGCTGTCAGGGATTTTAATAGTTATAGATATATTTTGACAGATATCATCATCCTCAAAAGCTCTCATCAGAATTCCCGAAGAGTCATTTTCCGAGTGTAATTGATATTGATGTGCAAAAGCAAATGCACATAATATGACAAGCGCTGGAGCATAGTGTTTCATCCTATCCGGCAAAATACCTTAATTGAAAAACATTTATAACAAATCATTAATATAAAGATATTTCTAATATTTCTAATGATGTTCTTTAATATATTTAAGTTTAGCTAGAATTTTTTCCCTAAAACTGCAGCAAGAGTGAGATAATTTTGATTGTAATATGTTTTTTTTCCTTAAAACTTTTTGTTCTGCTTTTTTTGTTTTAGCTACATGGTGCCATGTATGGAAATGGAATATATCTTAGTCCTTTATCAAGCATATCATTTGGCTACTCAGGTAAAGTAAGACTGAATGCCCTTTTATGTCATATCATTGCAAGACCAGAGTTATAATGGTATCTGGTTGGTATGAAAATATCAGTCATTTAAAGGAGTGTTTCACCTTTAAATTATCTTTTTTAGTATGATGTAGAGAGTGACATTCTGAGACAATTTGCAATTGGTTTTCATTTTTTGGTTACTATAATATAATAATATAATCTGAAGCTCTGTCCTTAAATATCCTGCCAGCTAGTCTGGAATACCTGAAGGCAGATTTTAATTATAACTGGAAGACCTCATCCATAACGTATCTGGAGACACAGATAAATCCCAGTTGTACAGACCTATACAAATATAACTACATCTCACTGTTTCAGAAGGTGAATAAATTATTGACAAAGTGGGCTGGACACTCTCTATCCTGGTTTGGCAAAATTACTTCCATGAAAATGAGTATCTCACCCAAATTTTTGTATCTATTTCAGACCCTACCAGTGGCAGCCCCTTTAGAACACTTAAGGAAATACAGACCATGAGCCACCAATACATTTGGAACAATCTTAGGCATAGGATATCTAGATCAATAATGACTTCCCGGACTGACAAAGGGGGCCTGGGGGTCCCATATTTTGCTAAATATTACGAGGCATCCCAATTGAGACAAATACTAGCATGGTTGCACTGGGAACCCTGTACTACATGGGGACAAAGTGAAAATTCTTGGTACGGAAAGGGACACTTAAACTCACTCATATGAAATCCGGCAAGAACCACCTTACCTGTAAAGGACTTATTTTCCTCTACTAAGTTAACTTTACAAGTATGGGAAAGACTCAAATGGAAGTTGAAACTCTTATCCGATAACGATATATCTCAATAATGTATTTTTCCCATCCAGTCAATTGCTTGACTTTTGCTCCAGATGGTCTGAAACTAAATTACATACCAATAATGATCTATTAGACCCAAATACTCGAAGGATTTTGCCCTTTGCAGATATTGCTAGGAGTGCTCCTCAAATACGCTTACATTTATTTTAATATCTCCAGATTACACATTTTGTCGCCCCATACAGCACTAATGCACTTTTTCGAATTCCGACGGAATTTGAAAAAGTTGCTAGGGATGGCTTGCCACAAAAAAGCCTGATATCCAGGATTTACAAAATACTACAGGAGACCCCAACACAACACTCCTACATTCTGAAGTGGAATAATATATTGCCACAACCATTAACAGAGGCTGAATGGTGTGCTATATGGCAGATTGCTAAAAGTATGGTGACGTGTTAAACAGAAGGGGAACATATACAAGATACTGATGTTCTGGTATCATACTCCTCAACAACTGAACACATTTTTCCCGGATCATCCAGATACTTGTTTGAGAGGGTGTGGGGAAATAGGCTCACTTCTCCACATTTTCTGGACATGCCCCGTAATACAATCATTTTGGGAGGAGTTGACGAAGCTCCTTGGCGCAATATTAGGCCAACCTGTAACAAAAGACATACCAACTTTTATACTGGGCAAGCCCTTTCCCAAGACGAAGAGGAAAGTACAAAAATTTAAACCACATCCTGACTGCGGCTCGACAGGCAATTGCAGCGAAGTGGAAAATGTTACACCCGCCAACCTCAGCAGAGGTCCTTAATAGAATTTAATCCAATAAGAATTTAGAGTCTAGAATAGCCTATATTCAAAACACTACGGCACAATTCCTGGAAATATGGACTCCATGGGAACTGCGAAATGTATCTTAGATAGGCGATAAATTGATGTTAGGAGTCAAGTTCAATCTTGCTTCTGAAGGGTCAACTTACCTAACGCTGTTAACTTACTTACTTGTATGTTGATATATTTTCAATGTATATGTAGACTTTGTTGACAAAAACCTCTAATAAAAAAGAAAGTAGCAATAATAATAAATGCGTAGCCTTACAGAGCATATTTTTTTAAATGGGGTTTTTTTAGATGGGGCCATTTGAAAGCTGGAAAGAGAAGAAGAAGAAGTCAAATAATTCAAAAACTATAAAAAAAAAATAAAAAATAGAAGACCAATGGAAAGTTGCTTAGACCTGGTGATTCTATAACATACTAACTTGAAGGCGAACCACTCTTTTGAGATTTAACAGTTTCTCTTCTGCAGTGAAACAATTGTCTGAATCATTTCTCTCCATGTGTGATTTGCATTGAAGTATGGATTCAGACAGGTGCTTACTACGACTGCTATGCAATACTGGGCACTACCATCTCATTGAACAGAATTGTGTTTGACATATCAAAGTAATCAAACATATTCTGATGAATTGACTCAGGTATCTTCTTTGACTTTCCTCACCGGCAGGAAAGTTTTGATAAATATGGAAAATATCAAACTGTTGGGCAGGGGTCCCCAACCTTTTCTACCCATGAGCCACATTTAAATGTAAAATAAGTTAGAGAGCAACATCATCATGCAAGAAATTCCAAGGGGTGCGAAATATGGAATGTTATTGGCAATTGTTTGGCAGTACACATGGTTTTTGTACAACAAAAACTTGCCTTCAAGCCAGGAATTCAAAAATAAGCACCAGTTTTGAGGCCACTGGGAGCAACAACCAAGGGGTCGAAGAGCAACATATTGCGCATGAGCCGCTGGTTGGGGATCACTGCTGTTGGGAATCCTCCAATCCTTTCCTAGTTGGATACTTGATAGAGCTATCTGTTAATATAAATGTCTCTTCATTTATAACAATGGTGTCTAATTAAATAAAAAGTTTATTTCAGGTGAGGATGTGCTACTTATAGAATGTCTTCATATTTACATACAAATTAAAATTTTGTGAACAGCACCGAAACAAGACTGTGCTGCCCCCCACCAAGAAAAAAAACAATGGAGGAGCATATTATCTCTCCTGTTCTGCTGGTCATGCCCCTCCCCCACAGTATCCTCACGAGGGTGCAAGAGTATGTCAATTTAAAGGAGAAGAGCAGTGGGGATCGGGGATTTTAATACTATAGAGCAGGGGTCCCCAACCTTTTTCACCCGTGAGTAACATTCAGATGTAAAAAGTGTTGAGGAGCAAGACAAGCATGAAAAATGTTCCTGGGTGTTGCCAAATAAGGGATGTGATTTGCTATTGGTAACCCCTATGTGAACTGGCAGTACATCTGGTTTTTATGCAACCAATCTTGCCTCCAAGCCAGGAATTGAAAAATAAGCACCTGCTTTGAGGCCACTGGGAGCAACATCCAAGAAGTTGAGGAGCAACATGCCTATAGTTACGCCACTGTCTGTAAATGTAAAACTATTATCATTGCCAGTGATGGGCGAATTACTCCAGTTTTGATACGCCGAAAAAATCACGAATTTCACACAAAATGGTGAAAAATTTGTGAAATTGCGACAATTCTGACACCCATAAAGCCTATAGGCGCCTCTAATTGTCGCTCGCATCAGAATTGTCGCCAGTGGCAGAATTGTTGCCTGCGTCAGAATATTTTTGCAGCAATATCACAAATTTATTCGCCGGCGGCGAAACACATAGATTCACTGCAAATTCATGCCTGGTGAATAAATTCGCCCATCACTAATCATTGCCCTTGTCTGATCGCTTGCAATCTGACTAAATGTATCCGACTAATTGTGCTTTTTTGAACAGGGATGAATAAGAAGCAACAGAAAGTGTCAGCTAAGGATGATCCCCCATCCAGCAGCAAAAGCAGTAGTACAGTACAGGTAGTTTTAATATGACTTTGATTTTAACATTCTTCATATCAGACTTCATGTTTATCTATATTATGGTAAAAGTCAGATTTGGCAGTTCCATAACTTTATTATTCTGCTTTGTTGCATCCTAATACAATGTATGACGTTTGACCTATTTCAAATGGATTCTGCCATAACATTGAAACATTTTTTTTGTCCAAGTTAAATAATGCTGTCTGTCACTTTGAAGTACAGTTTTTAAGAATCTATCTGATAAAGGGGGAATTTAAATGGGAAATGTGACTCATGTTCTCATGAATATTGTCACCTTATACTAATACAGGAATAAAACACTGAGTTCATCCACTATTTTAGGGCTTGTTCATGCCACACTCACTGATCCCACTGAGATGCAGCATTAAAATTGTGTTTCAGTAACAAGGTATGCAGTTTTTAAAAGTATAATATCTTAAGGGTATTCCGTATGTCAAAAATGGCAAACATGGTTGTATGTAATATTTCACATACTATTAAAAAAAATAATTCATGTTACTTTGCCGAAAGACTTAGGGGCAGATTTATCAAGGGTCAAATTTTGAGGTGATAGGAGTTTTTTTAAACATCATCAACTTCAACTTGAAATTCGTATAAAAAAAGACCAACTGAAATTTATTAAAAAGATTGAATTTTTAACTTCGAGTGAATAGGCTGTATTCGAATCGCATATGGATCGTATTAGATCGAATTCAATTTGAATTATTTTTAAAAAAAACTTTGATTTTTCAAAGTCCACCAGGACTCCAAATAGGTTCTATGAGGTCCCACATAGGCTTAAACAGCAATTCATCGGGATTTAGATGTCAAATAGTCAAAGTCAAATTTTTAAAGAAAATTTCGATATTCGAATTTTCAATCTCTTTTTCAAATTTGAATCAAATTTAGACTTTTCCCTAGTCGAAGTACAATTAGAGGGTTATTTACTAAACTCCAAATGCAAAAATCATGAAAAATTTGTGAATTTTTTTGTTATAAAATCAGACTTTTAAAAAATCACGAATTTTTCAGAATTCATTAAACCCTGAGGATGGAAAAGTCTGAATTTGAAAATCCGGTATCTCAGACCTGTCGGCACTGGGAGATTTTTTTTGATGTGTGATGGGTATCGTGCAATACCCAGAATTTTTCAGAATTTCCAGGTCAAAATTCCGAAAAAATTTTGAAAATCGGATTTTTACCCACAAGGCAAATTTTCGGGAAAATGTAATAATAAATAAGCGTAAAAAACCTGAGCGGATTTGATCGCAGTTTGTAGCAGAAAATATTGAGGTAAATTCCGACTTTGATAAATAACCCTCAAAATTAGCTTGAAATTCAAATTTAAACATCCGATTTTTCAATTTGACCCTTGATAAATCTACCCCTTAGAGAAATGAGGAAATTAAAGGCGCATTTATTACATTTTAAAAGGATTTCCACTTTCCTAGCAGTGGCATTCATAAAAGTTTTTCATCAGTATAAAAGCTGTATCAGTTGGTTTTAACATGGAAATTCTTGTCCTAACAGTCAAATTTAATTATTTTTTTTAATTGTTTTCTATTACTTATAACTGGACCTTTTCAATAAAATTGTACTTTGTCTCTTTTATGATTTAGTCACAGAAAAAAGGACAACAATCTCAATTTTTACAAAGCCGTAACTTGAAATGTATAGCCTTATGTGAAGGTAAGATATTCTATTTATAGCAGTTGCATAATTCCAACTGATTTTAATAAAATGTATATACAAAATATTTATGTACATTTTGAAAGTTGATTTTTTGATATTACAAAGAAATATATTCTCTCTCTATAAAACATCAATAAAACCTATGGTTCTTGTTTACAGTAACTGGCAGAAAGTTAACAGACTAGGGTGTGTGCATGTATTACCTTTTATGAATATGTTAGGTGTTCCAGCCTGATTTTTATGGGTTTCTTTAAAAGTGTTTTTCAGAATTCTAGCACATATTCCCAAAACTTTTTGCTAGCACCAAAATCATGAATTCCACCTCAAATGTGTAAAAAATTGCTCATCCCTACTTGCATAGTAATACAGTTCACTACAGCAGTAGCCATAATTGTATTAAATAGTGACTTTCACTTCCTTAAAGATTAATCAAGACAATTTTGTGCATCTTTCCAAGACAATGTTTTCAGACCACTGAAATGTAATACTGACCACTCCATTATACAATTTTTCTTGAACATTTCCCACCTGTAAATTTTACAAAACCTTAGAAATTTCTACAAAACAGTATGTTTACCAGACCCCAAAAACATAGCTGATCATTTTGAAGCATATTATACCTCTTTATATAATCTCTCAGCAACTCATTAATTTTCACAGAAATGAATCCATCAAGAGAACATATAGAGAAATACCTCAACTCCTGTAATTTACCACACCCCACACCAGAACAGATTGATGCCCTTAATGCTCCAATCACCTCCGCGAAAATATTCCAAGCCTTCAAGACCTTAAAACCAGGGAAAGCCCCGGGCCCAGATGGCTTCACAAATATCTATTACAAGACATATGCACATGTACTTACCCCACATCTCCTAAAACTTTTTCATAACATAATAGATACAGGACATATAAACCCAGAATTTTTGCAAGCGGATATCTCTACGATTCCTAAACCTGGTAAACCATCAGATGTTTGTCAAAACTATAGACCAATATCTTTGCTCAACTCTGACCTGAAATTGTATTCTAAAATTTTAGCTTTAAGATTAAATAGAATCTTGCCCTCCCTTATAAATGCAGATCAAGTGGGTTTTGTTTTGGGACGACAGGCATCAGACAATACCAGGAAACTTCATAACCTTTTATATTTAGTGAAACAACATAAATACCCGGCAGTATTCTTATCCCTAGACGCGGAGAAGGCATTTGACAGGATCCACTGGGGTTATATGGAACAAAAACTTCAGAAATATGACCTAGGCCCTACGTTTCTGAAAGCATTTTCTGTTTTATATTCAGCTCTCACGGCAAAAGTTAATGCGTCGGGGATCCTGTTGGACGCCTTCTCCATTAGTAATGGTACCAGACAAGGGTGCCCGATATCTCCACTGATTTTTGCTCTCATAGTAGAACCCCTAGCCTGTAAAATCTAACAAAATCAAGATATCACAGGTATCCCTTCCAAGGGAGGACCCCAGGTGATGGCCCTATTTGCTGATGATATAATCATGTCCTTGCTTAACCTGCATATAACTATCCCTAATTTATGTAGAGAATTGGCTGAATTCTATCAGGTGTCTTGGTATAAAATTAATTTGAATAAGATGCAGGCAATGGCGGTTAATGTCCCATGTCCCATTTCAGATACTTACACTCCTAAAGAGTAACTTCCCATTTGATTGGAGACTCACCTCCCTCACTTATTGGGGATCAAACTATCTAGAGATCCTGACCAATTCTTTAAACTGAACTATCTACCTCTACAAAAAACATTGTTAGCAGATTACCAGAAGTGGAAAACATTATACACATCATGGTTGGGTATTATAATAACTGCTAAGATGAACGTCCTACCAAGAATATTATTTTACTACAGAACAATACAAATACAACTCCCAATGCAATTTCTCATATCATTACAAGTCCAGTTGAATACTTTTATTTGGGGAGGCAAGAAGCCACGAATTGCAAGTAAGGTACTACAGCAACCCCCAGTTAATGGGGGACTTGGGGTACCCAATCTCATTCTCTACTACAGAGCATCCCTGCTAGAAACTGGTGTAAGAATGTACAGCCCCCCAGACCAAAGGAAGTGGTTAGATATTTAAAATAATCTGTTGCCAAACATGATGTTACCTCAATTGCTGTGGTTACCCCCAAAAATAGACCAAAAAACCTACACATATTGCCCACTACTAAGCTTATCATCTCTGTGGGACACGCTGAATAAAGAAGGGGAAATAGGTTGATTCCCATCGCCCATTATGCCATAAGTAAATGTGAAATACCTGCTGCCAGATGTTGATTTACAGGAATGGTCACAAAACAGTATTAGTATATTGTCAGACTTATACCTAATAAATATATTCCGTACTTTCGAAGAACTGACAGAGAAATATCACATAGATAGAAAAGAACGGAACACTATTCTTACCTCAGATTAACACATTTCCTTAATAAAACTGTACCAACATACAAAACCCTGTGACATAAGTCAAAAATTGAGTATTTACGTAAAGCCGAAGGACAAACAAAAGGAGTACTGTCAGATTATTACAGATTTTTATTAACCTTGCCATCGGACTATAAGCATTCATATATGGTCAAATGGGAACAAGACCTAAATATCAATCTGACCCCTGAGCAATGGCAAGATATAACACTGGTGGCTGCAACCAGATACACTAACCACATTGAAGCATATAAAAAGCTTCTCCACAGATGGCATCTTATGGCCAATAAAGCTTGATAAAATGTCAGCAACATATTCCCCTCTATGCTGTTGAGGATGTGGACAGCAAGGAACATTACTACATCTATGGTGGGCCTGCCCTATGGTCACAGAGTTATGGAAGGGGATCTTCACTCTCGTTAATCGAGACTTACAATTTAATGTTCTCAATACCCCTGAATCTGCTTTACTACTCCACCTGCCAGACTCTGTACAAAATCTAGAAGGAAACTTTTGTTCCACATTTTTAACGCCACAACATCGCTGATGGAAAAAAATTGGAAAACGAACAGACCGTTGGATCTACAAGAAGTAGTAAGCTCTATTGATATTAGAGCAAATATGGAGCTAATGGCAGCAAGAAATGAGTGCAGGCTACCTAAGTTTTATAAAATTTGGACTGATTGGAAGGTATTCCGTGACCCAGCCCCAGGGGCTACCGCTTAATGTTAGAAGGTATAAGCAAGTGATAAGACATTTGTGTACAAGAATATTCAAAAAGAGACAAATTTAGTTATTACACAAGACCCAGATGACCATAGAGACCATATTGACCAAGTAGACCGTGCCTACGTTATATAATGTAACATAGTAACATAGTAAGTAAGGTTGAAAAAAAAACATGTCCATCGAGTTCAACCTTTTTTTTTTTTTTTTTTATTAACTACCTATCTGCCAGTTGATCCAGAGGAAGGCAAAAAAACCCATCTGAAGCCTCTCCAATTTGCCTTAGAGGGGGAAAAATTCCTTCCTGACTCCAAAATGGCAATCTGACTAGTCCGTGGATCAACTTGTACTATGAGCTATTTCCCATAACCCTGTATTCCCTCACTTGCTAAAAAGCTATCCAACCCCTTCTTAAAGCTATCTAATGTATCAGCCTGTACCACTGATTCAGGGAGAGAATTCCACATCTTCACAGCTCTCACTGTAAAAAACCCCTTCCGAATATTTAGGCAGAACCTCTTTTCTTCTAATCGGAATGGGTGACCTTGTGTCAGCTGGAAAGACCTACTGGTAAATAAAGCATTAGAGAGATTATTATATGATCCCCTTATATATTTATACATAGTCATCATATCACCCCTTAAGCGCCTCTTCTCCAGCGTGAACATCCCCAATTTGGCCAGTCTTTCCTCATAGCTAAGATTTTCAATACCTTTTACCAGCTTAGTTGCCCTTCTCTGTACCCTCTCTAATACAATAGTGTCCTGTTTGAGTGATGGAGACCAAAACTGTATGGCATATTCTAGATGGGGCCTTACAAGTGGTCTATACAGTGGAAGAATGACCCCCTCCTCCCTTGACTCTATGCCCCTTTTAATACAGCTCAAGACCTTATTTGCTCTTGATGCTGCCGACTGGCATTGCTTGCTACAGCCAAGTTTATCATCTACAAGGACTCCAAGGTCCTTTTCCATAATGGATTTGCCTAGTGCAGTCCTATTAAGGGTATAAGTGGCTTGGATATTTTTACATCCCAGGTGCATGACTTTACATTTATCAACATTGAATCTCATTTGCCACTTAGCTGCCCAGATTGCCAGTTTGTCAAGATCCTGCTGCAAGGATGCCACATCCTGGATGGAATTAATTGGGCTGGATAATTTTGTGTCATCTGCAAACACTGATACATTACTTACAACACCCTCCCCTAAATGATTAATGAACAAGTTAAATAAAAGTGGACCCAATACTGAGCCCTGGGGGACCCCACTAAGAACCTTACTCCAAGTAGAGAATGTACCATTAACAACCACCCTCTGTACCCGATCCTGTAGCCAGTTTCGTATCCACGCACAAACGCCTTCATTAAGCCCAACAGACCTTAGTTTAGAAAGCATTTGTTTGTGGGGCACAGTATCAAACACTTTGGCAAAATCCAAATAGATCACATCTACTGCCCCCCCCCCCACTGTCCAGAATCTTACTTACGACATCATAAAATGCAATCAAATTCGTCTGACATGACCTATCCTTCATAAAGCCATACTGATTGTTGCTCATAATGCCATTCATTAGGACAACATTTTGAATGTGATCCCTTAACAAGCCTTCAAATAATTTGCCTACCACAGATGTCAAGCTTACTGGCCTATAATTGCCAGGCTGAGATCGTAATCCCTTTTTAAATATTGGAATAACATCAGCTTTTCTCCAATCCATAGGCACCATACCAGATGACAGTGAATCTGAGAAAATCATAAATAAGGGCTGGTCTAAAACTGAACTAAGCTCTCTTAGAACCCGGGGTTGTATGCCATCAGGCCCTGGAGCCTTGTTTACATTAATTTGTATTGAAGCTTTTTGAATCATATCCTGAGTCAGCCACTGACTAGATTGAGCTGAACCATTCGTGCAGTTATTAAGTGAGCCTGTGAACCCAGACTCTTCTATTGTATACACTGAAGAAAAGAACTGATTTAACACATTTGCCTTATCTGTATCTGTTACAACCATACTGGTACCATTATTTAATGGAGCAACACTCTCAACCTGCATCTTTTTACTATTAATATATTTAAAAAACTTTTTAGGGTTAGTTTTCACCTCCACCACAATTAACTCTTCATTTCTTTTCTTAGCCTTCCGGATTGCTGATTTACAACATTTATTACAGTGTTTATATTCATTAAATGCAGCTTCTGTCCCTACAGATTTGTAGTTTTTAAATGCCTTTCTCTTCTTTCCCATTAGCTTCTTTACTTCTGTATTAAGCCACACAGGATGATTCTTAGAGCTTCTACGTTTAGTCCTTAAGGGAATAAATTGAGAACAGTAATGATTTAATATCATTTTAAAGGACAACCATTTATGTTCTGTGTTTTTAGCTGAAAACCTAATGCCCCAATCAATGCTCTGTAGGGCAGCCCTCAAGGCACTAAAATTAGCTTTTCCAAAATTCATGGTTTTTGTTGCCCCAGTATATTTTTGTTTTTTGCACCAGACATTAAAAGATATAACATTATGGTCACTATTACCCAGGGGTTCAATGACTTGCACATTTGCTATAAGTTCTGGGTCATTTGAGATCACTAAATGAAGAATAGCATTTTTTCTGGTAGGCTCCTCAACAACCTGTGCTAAAAAATTGTCGTGCAATAAGTTTATAAACTTTTTCCCATTAACTGATCTAGCAGTACCGTTGCTCCAGTCAATATCTGGGTAATTAAAATCCCCCATTATCATTACTTTACCTAAACTAGCAGCCTTTTCTATTTGCATTAGGAGCTTTGTCTCTTCCTCGTCACTTACATTAGGGGGTCTATAGCATACTCCTTCGATTAATTTGCTGGATTCTTTACAATTGGTGAAGAACGCCACCCATACGACTGCCCCCTCATTTTCTAACATAACCTCCTCCTTTATATGAGCTTTTAAATCCTGCCTAACATACAGAAATACCCATCCTCCTTTTCTATTGCCTCTATCCCTCCGAAACAAAGTATAGCCACTGATATTTACTGCCCAGTCATGCGACTCATTCAGCCATGTTTCGGCCACACCAATCACATCATATTTTCCTTCCAACACCAGCAGCTCCAGCTCTCCCATTTTACCAGTCAGACTTCTTGCATTTGTAAACATACATTTAATACTGGCACCATATTGAACATATGACATGTGGTCCTCCCTATCCTTAACAGTATCCCCAGCCAAATCTCCTCCCCCATTTTCCCTTTCTTTGCCCACTATCTCATCTAACCTGTCTTCCACTGAATCTTTTACTGAACCCGCCCCCCCCCACACCTAGTTTAAAATCTCCTCCAACCCTCTAGCCATCTTCTCTCCCAAAACAGCTGCCCCATCATCATTGAGGTGCACCCCATCCCTAGCAAAGAGCCTGTAGCCGACTGAAAAATCAGCCCAGTTCTCCAAAAACCCAAAAGCCTCCTCCCTACACCAATCTTTCAGCCACGCATTAATCTCCCGCTGTCTCCTTAGCGTTGCTCGTGGCTCAGGTAATATCTCTGAGAAAATTACCTTGGAAGTCCTCGCCCTCAGCTTTGCACCTAGTTTTTTAAAATCATTTTTGAGGACTTCACCACCTCCTCTAACTTTGTCATTGGTACCTATGTGAACCAAGACCACTGGGTCTTCCCCAGCCCCTCCCAATAATCTGTCCACTCGTTCCACCACATGCCGAACCCTAGCACCAGGCAAGCAGCAGACTGTTCGGCATGTAGGGGCCTTGTGACAGATTACCCTATCCACCTTTCTAATAATTGAATCCCCTTTAACTAGAACCTGCCTTTCCTTCCTTGCACTCCCCCCACCACCCGTATTAGAGTCACTGCCTCCAGGGGTGCTCCAAGAATCAGCCTGCTCCATACACGCCAGTTCGGAGTTTTCCTCCCCAGCATCTTCAGCCAAAACGGCGAATTTGCTGTTTTGGACAAACTGTGGACCAGCCCCCCATCTCTTCTGTCCCCTACTTCCCCTCTTGACTGTCACAAACCTTCCTCCCTCATTAGCCTCCACTGCCCCTTCTCCTCCCCCCACTCCACTAGCCCCTGTCAGTGGTTGCTCTGCGAGCCTCCTGTCATTCCCCTCGTTTGCCGCTGCTCTCAGTGCTGCAAGTTCACCCCTTAGAGTCTGCAGCTCAGATTCCAAGATGAAAACCCACCGACATCTCTCACATGTAAATACTGCATGGAACTGCTGCTCCAACACCACATACATGTGACAAGACACACACTGAGTAATACCAGCAAACCCACTCATATTTACACTGGGTACTTACAGTCCCCAAATGTAATTCCTCACCAACACCTTTTTGGTTTTAAACGCCTTAAGGTTTTTAACGCTGCTTAACACTTAATTTACATGCAACACTCACTAAGCAGCTCCCACACTCGCTTTGCCTTCACAAGTGTAAAGTTTCAACCAGAGCACACAAAGCCTGTTCAGAATTTACCCGATTAACCCCTCCCCCTTAATTAGAAGAAAGAGGGAAAGAGGCAAATGCTATTTGCTACCAGCAGTAAAACAACCCCTTATTAACTTTTTTTTATAAAAAAAAATGTTCCCCTTACACCTTTAAAGCTAAAACACAAAAAGAAAATAAATGCTCTTAATGTATCAACTAGTTTACCCCAAAGAGAGAAAAGAAAAAGCTGTTTGTCTCAGTCAGATAACTCACAGAACACACAGCAGTCAGTTATTTGCACTTACTCCCTCCTTGCACCCAGCACTCCCAGCATGCACAGCAAACACCAACGCCTTAAGGTTTTTAATGCTGATTAACACTTAATTCACATGCAACACTTCGATCACATGCAACACTCGCTAAGCAGCTCCCACATTCGCTTTGCCTTCACAAGTTTAAGGTTTCAACCAGAGCACACAAAGCCTGTGTTCTTTGTTTAGCATTATATGATGATTATGATACATGTAAGAAAGAAAAAGATGAGTTTAATGATAAAGATGTGAATAACATTTCATAATTATTTTGAAATATGCAAAATTGTTGTTTACAATAAAAAGAAGTAAAAATGTACAAATCTCTACAAATTTTGATATATAATCTGTAGTGGAGGGTCATACCTATAAAAGGCCAAAATATATGGGGTAGATTTATCAACATATAGGGGGTTTTTTTTTTATTAAAGTTTGAATGGTAAAATCTTGAAAAATTAAATTTTTTTTCACTAGACAACTAAAATATTTAGAGGAAAAAAACTAAACTTTCGAGATTTATTATACCACAATGCTGCAAAAAGCCGGAATCCAAAAATCCGCCATCTCAGACCTGTCGAGGTCCTGTATACCTGTAAGTCAATAGGAAATGCAAGTATCCCAAATTGAAGTAATCGGGTCTTTGGTGGTTTTAGCCCAAAAATCTGACTTTTTAATAGCCCTAAAATTTTTAAAGTGTATTGATAAATTAGGGAAAAAAAACGGTAGGGATTTGTTTGGAGTTGTTTTCTGAAAATATTGAGAAAAAATTGGACTTTGATAAATGGATATCCCAGTATATAAAGCCCTAAATGTTTGGTCGAGTTTTAGTAAATAACCCCCTAAATTTTTATTTTGCATGTTGAATAGTTCTTATGTTGATGACTCCTTATCGTCTCAACTGTGCTGGTTTGCAATATATAAATAAGGTAGAATATTAATGACCAGTTATGGTAAACTAACAAACGCTACTATATTGTTTTTGTTTGATTTGCAGTCATCACTTCACCAGAACTGCACAAACATGGTGAAATCTGGGTTGTACCCAGCACCGATCATGTCTGTACAAGATTCTTTTTTGTGTGAGTATTTCGTACTGCATACTCCTTATGAATGTTTTATTTTGTCCCATTATTTAACTGCTTCCAATTTCTCATGGTTGCCATAGGTATGAGGATGGACAAGTTGGGGATACAAGTATTAACACACAAGAACCAAGCAGTCACAAAGAAATCCTTCGAGTTATTGGCAACCAAACTGCTACTGGCTAAAGGAAGCGGTGGCAGAATTTGCAGTCTCAAAGCTGGACTTTGTGCTGGGGAAAAAAAAATGAAATATATTTATTATCAAAGGTCTGAAAACACAAACACACTTATTTAAGCTCATGTTTTAATAAAGGACCATAAAAATAACAAACTTTGTTGCAACACAATTGTTGTGTATACAACCAAGGCAACCGTGCTTAAAGAGAATAAAAGCAACATGACAGTTGTTAAATCAATCCATATGTGCAACGTTGATCTTACGTATGGATTTTTTTTGTTGTTTTGACTCAATTTGCTACAAAAGGGATGTTTAAGAAAGAAATATCAGTATTGGCATGGCCCGAAGCTTCATGTACAGGATATAATGAAGTCCACCCAGGGGTCTGATGTCACATCTGGATTTCTGGATTTTTTTTGTCTTCTGTTGTACTTTTTTTTAATCTCATCTGCTGCAGTATCAGAGATCTGTTGCAATTTAACACAGTATCGATTCCCCGCTTTATTCACTATAGAAGGGGGATTTTTCCCAATTCTTTTTTCCTTGCTATAGTTTGTGAACAGCAATTTCCTTAACAATGCTATGGTTTTTATACAATTTTTTGCTTAATGCCAATTTGTTTGCAAAGTCACACACTGTACATTACACATTGTTTTATATCACAGTTTCTCTTTACTACTGAAATTAGCTTAATTAAAAAAAATAAATAAATAATGGGGCCAATAAGCTGCTTTTACAGTAGGTCTTATATGTATTTTTTTCAAACTTGTATGTAATGAAGAGATATTCCTACTTGTTGCTAAAATATTATTGAATAGGAAGACATTTACCAGTACCAGTACCAACGCAAAACCAGCTTAAAAAAAGTTCTGCTATATACTGGCCAATAAAACAAATGCCATCACCAGCAAGACCTATTGCCTATTCCTATTGGCATAAAGACTGAGTAAATATGTATTATTTTACTGATATTTGAATATATATGTGTATAAGCCACTGATACTTTAGATATAAGAGAAGTTCACTGACATGAGTTGGACCTGAGTTTCTAGATATTTCTAAGGGGCCCATTTACCTAGTTCGAGTGAAGGAATAGACGAAAAATAGTTTGAATTTCGAATGTTTTTTTTTTTGGCTACTTCGACCATCGAATGGGCTTCTTCGACCTTCGAATCAAACATTTCGAACTGTTGTTCCTAACAATTTTCTAATTGAAGGAATATCCTTCGATCGATGGATTAAAATCCTTTGAATCGTTCGATCGTAGGAATAACGCTAAATCCTTCGGCTTCGATATTTGAAGATGTTGATCCTGGGGGGTTATTTATTATGCTCCGGATATCCAAAATTTTAATAATTTGTGGTTGTTGGATTTAAAAAAAACTACGAATTGTTTTCAGAATTTGTTAAAGCCTGATGGTCTTAAAAGTCAGAATTCGAAACCCCGGCATCTAAAAGCTCTCAAGGTCCTGTGGAGGTCAATGGGGAAGGTCCCAGTGCCTGTGCTGATGTAAAACTACTCAGAAAACTACGAAAAAATCCTAGTTTTTGCGCAAAACTCTGAACAATTCGGAGTTTTCATGGAAAGCTCCAAAGTTTGCCCGACCCTATTTTTTTTGTCTTTTTTCTTAATAAATAAAGTCCATTCGGGCAGTCAGAGTTGATCGGATTTTTATGTTAGAAATACTTTGGACCTTGATAAATAACCTCCCTGATGTTAACACATTTATCTGTGTTAAGTAGCAAACCCAATGAATTATTACTGATTTTAATCATTACCAGCAACTGATACATATATTATGATCAAATCCTGCACTAATTTGCACTTAAAGCAAAGTTTTTATCAAAATTCAAAATTGCGTTTTTTATCCCTGGTTTGGGAAAATCATGGCAAAAAATATTCAAGTTTTTCAAATTTGAACTTTTGAGATTTATCAAACAAAAACTGTCATTTTTTTTTTAAGACAACACCTCTTGGCGATCTTATTTTATTTTTGAAGGTTTTAACATTTTTTACAGTCTTTATTAGATATTTAGGAGACTTGAGCTTTTTCATAAATAATTCATAAATATGCTAGTGATTGGGTTTAAAAACTATATATATATATATATATATATATATATATATATATATATATATATATATATATAATTGAATGCAACAGAAGTGGGATTTGCCAATTCTAATATTACATTCCCATTTGCCTTAAGGGCATTGAAAAAAAGATAAGCTAGCCCCCTCAGATTTTTAACTTGTATGGCGTTTGCATTAACTGCATTGGTCAGGCTCCCAAAAATGTAGCTTTTCCATCATTATACAGTGAGGACATCTAGCATCCAACACTTCACAGTAGAGCTAGCAGCCACCACATTTAGCCACATCCCGTCCCTGGCTTCTTTGCAGTGATCACAAAGCAGGAGCATGTGCACAGGTAGCCAACCTGTTCCTAGTTTGCAGTTGGAAGATTTTAGTTATCCTTTACAAATAACCTCTAGCATCTTGTAGACCAAAGTAATCTAAGTAACTTTGGACTGCAACAGAGCTTTTATTCTTTTACTCAACTTATGTAAAATGATTATCCTCCTGTCTCCAACATAGGGGCAGATTTACTAAAGGGAAAATTGTCGCCATCAACCACTTCATACACTTTGTACCACTTACCACTCCAGGCGCTAATTCACTAAAATGCGAAGTTGCGTCCTGGGCACCAAACGCTGGCGACTTTTCGCTAGTGATACTTCTTCAGTGGGAGCATTTCATAGCAGAGATTTGCTAGTGTTTGTTTATGCCTACTGAAAAGTTGCTAGTGATCTTAAGCTTAGGTCAATTTACATACGCGTTACATTAAAGTTGTATGGACGTCTTTATTAGAGATGTTGGTGCAGATGCTTGAAGTAGCTACTTTTTATTACAAACGTCCAAGGAACCTTTATAAAGACAAAAGAGATCATATAATGCCTTAGACATGAGCCCACTGTAAAATGAATGGTCCATGGCTCTCAAATGTCTGGGGGAAAAATGTTAACCCAAAAAATCTCAAGTTAGGTCTTTTGCAGCCAATCCCGCTTAAAAAAGGAAAAGTCGCCAGCATTTTTTCAACTTTAATCCATTTTCGGCAGATAGGATATGATGTCACTGACATAAGATTGAGGAAGATCCAGCTTCATGTTAGCAGTTCGCCTGGTCTGAGGTGATGAAGTCAACTCTAGCGAAAGAGGTAACGTTCAGTAAAATCTGCACTTCAGTGAATTTGCGGAGCAATGACCATTTACCTAAGTGAAAAGTCGCCTGGCGATATAGTGACGTTCTCTTTCGCTAGTGAATTATCATCTGCACCTGTAATGAATTGCCGATGTCCCTGTGGATGTAATTTTGGCTGAAAAGTCACTAGCGTTAGACACTTCACCTTTTAGTAAATCTGCCCATTGAATTTTATCTGGTATCTCTTTGGTTTTGTGCTCAGTAACATGAACAAAAAAAATGTCAAACTTTTTTTATTTATCTTTGGGACTGCTATTGCCTGGGTAATAGGGTCAGTGGCACTAATATCTCAAGTTAAACTTCTCACATTACAATAGAAATGACAAAACTTAAACATGATCAATTAAAAAGTGACTATTGGCAAAACGCTAAAACAAACTTCACATACCTTTCTTTTTGGTAACTTTTTAATTGAATTTGAAACAAAATTATAGAATAGAATTATTGTTTACACCATTGGTTTGTGGTTTTTGGTTATGTTAAATGTAGCACAAATAAGGTGGCAAAACTATTTTGAAAAACATCTGAAATATATTTCAGATTTTGGTACAACAAAATCATCCTCTTTTCTACTGCCATTCACTTGACAAAATTAGATGAGTCTAGTAACAGCATGATTTTCACAACAGAAATTAAATCTTACTTTTCAAAGTGAAGATGCGCTATAGTTTAATTCTGCCTAGCAAAAATTTGCTAGTGATCAATTTGCATAGGACGGGAAATTTAAAGCTGTATGGACGTCTTAATTGTCAATGTTGGTTCAAATACTTAACATTTCCACTGTTAAACCACAGGGCACATTTACCTAGGGTCGAATATTGAGGGTTAACTAACCCTCGATATTCGACCGTCGAAGTAAAATCCTTCGACTTCGAATATCGAAGTCGAAGGATTTTGCGCTATTCCTACGATCGAAGGAATAATCGTAAGATCGAACGATTCGAAAGGATTTTAATCCATCGATCAAAGGATATTCCTTCGATCAGGAAATTGTTAGGAAGCCTATGGGGACCTTCCCCATAGGCTAACATTGGCCTCGGTAGGTTTTAGGTGGCGAACTATGGTGTTGAAGAATTTTTTTAAGAGACAGTACTTCGAATATCGAATGGTCGAATAGTCAAATGATTTTTAGTTTGAATCATTTGATTCGAAGTCGAAGGTCGTAGTCGAAGGTCCAAGTAGCCCATTCGATGGTCGAAGTAGCCATATTCAACCATTCGAAATTCAAACTTTTTTTCCTCTATTCCTTCACTCGAACTAAGTAAATGGGCCCCCACATGTCCAGGGAACCATATTAAAGACAATAGTTATTTTAATGCCCTACACATGGGGCCACTGTAAAGTTAATGTTCCATATGTTGGAAAATGTATGGGGGAGGCCGGTTACTAAAAAAAATTTTGCAGGCTAAAAAAGGAAAAGTCGCCAGCGTTTTTTGAACTTTGATGCATTTTCGGCTCACAGAATAGTGACAGAAAATTGAGGATGATCTACCTTCTGAGCTGGTCAAGGCAAGTCCATTCGCCAGAGGGAAAATGACGTCCATTTGCCAGAGCGAAAATTCACCTGGCGATAGAGTGCGAATGACCACTAGTGCCAGTCTCTTTCACTAGCAAATTTGCTCCTGCGCCCATTAGTAAATTGTCGATGTCCCTTTGGGCAGTAACGCTAGCAAATTGTTGCTAGCATTAGCCACTTCGCCCTTTAGTTAATCTGCCCCTTGGTTGGAGAAGTGTAAGGCTGTACACATACCAGTAATATTATAGATGTATAATGGCCCTCCAAATCCTGACTGCGATTCATGCACCTTAGATATTGATCAATTTGGAGATCTGCTTGGTATAAAAAGTTTGATTCACCATGTTATCCAGTGGATGATGCATTGTTGGATAAGGAAGTGAAGAGCCATAACATATGTGGTCCCTTGTACACTCTCCATCCATTTGACCTGTGGACCAAATAGTCAAGAGGAGCACTAGAATGACATTGTTTTTTTTAATTACAAAGTAATGAAATAATTTTTTAGATGGTTATCCCATTTGAAGTGAAAAGCTGGTATTCTATATTAATACATGGTACATCTGGGAATAAATAAATAGGCACTATCATTGTTTTCTCTATGTACAAGATCCATTTTATAAGCTATCTAGGGAACTAGAGTTCTTCTCTGTTATTATGCCTTTAAAATATTGCCAAATTAAATACGAACATTATTATGTTTGTGTTCATCAAAAAATGTCAGAACATTTTTTCGGCCTCTATTGATTCCATAAAGGAAATAACACTTGTTTTTGGACATTTGCGAGATATTATGGAGTCAGGCTTCCTTCTGGAATAATGATATGGATAAAAATAAAATGTTTCATTCTAAAATTGGGGCAAATGAGATAATACTGTTATGTAGGCTTGCACATTTAATGACAATATTTTGTAACGCTTACAAATACATTTTGCCTATTGGACAGAGGGCAACAGCGTTGGAAAAAAAAAACTTAAAACTTCAGTGAAAAGAATTAGCCTCCTGCAGTTGAATTAATTCAAATAAAAGTCATAAAACCAGCCCCTGTCATACACACACACACATATGTATATATTATTCATGTGCTCATATGTTTGTCGGACAGCCGTGTACAATAATGATCTGCTCTAAAAGTATTTTATGGCAACCTGTTTAATGATTCCAGAATTTTGATAAACATATTTTTCTGAAACAAACTCTTTACCGATTCTGTACAATGGCGAATTTTAATTTTATAGCTATTGGTACTATCCATGGACCTGTAACATAAAGCTAAGCTTAAGAACGTTGTTGAAAAAAAAAACAACATAAAAACCGAACTGTGTGCTTACGGTCAAATGTAACACATTTGTAATCTTTTTTTGTACAATAAAAAGATCTTCTCTCCTTGTTTGTTATATGCAAGAAAGGGTTGAAAATACAAATAAAAAATGGCTATTTGGGGGAAAATGGCTTCTTTTTATTCCATATTGTTTTCCTTACATGCTTTTCTTCTCTATTATTTAAGAGCTTTTACAGTTTTTCTTAACACACTTGTGTGTTTTTGTCAGTTCCAAATACAACCTTTTGTTCTACTGTATTTAGTGATGGGCGAATTTGGGGCGTTTCGCTTCCCCATGAAATTCGTGAATTTCCCAGCAGCAAAAAATTCAAAATTCTCATTTTTGATGCCGGCGTCCATTTTTTTATGCCGGTGCAAATTCGCTGGCGAAAATGCGCCGGCGTCCATTTATTTTTCGCGGTTTCGCAAATTTACTTGCCGGCAGCAAATCGTGGGAATTCGCCACAAATTTGCGCCTGGCGAATAAATTCGCCCATCACTAACTGTATTCTGAACATGTGTCAAGGACTGAATGCTTATGAGGACAATCAGGCAGAATATAATGGAGTCTATTAACATTTAGGTGCACTCAAATCATTGTCTCAAATGTACTTCAAACGCATAAAATGTCTGTGTGTATGAGACCTTAATACATTGGCAAACTATGAAAAATACATATTCTGGGGGTTAAAGGGGGCCCATCACCCTAAAAAGTATTTAAAATTCTATTTTATAATGTAAGTCAAGCAAAATGAACTTTAATTACACTGTATAAATTATTTGAATCTTGTTTCCATCAGGAACTCATAATTATAACAAGCAGGCAGGAGCCATTTTGTGGACACTGTTATTAAAGGAAAACTATACCCCCAAAATGAACACTTAAGCAACAGATAGTTTATATCATATTAAGTGGCAATTGCATATTAAAGAATCTTACCAAACTGGAATATATATTTAAGTAAATATTGCCCTTTTACATCTTTTGCCTTGAGCCACCATTTTGTGATGGTCTCTGTGCTGCCTCAGAGATCACCTGACCAGAAATACTACAACTCTAACTGTAACAGGAAGAAGTGAGGAAGCAAAAGACACAACTCTGTCTGTTAATTGGCTCATGTGACCTAACATGTATGGTTTGTTGGTATGTTTGTGAGTACAGTGAATCCTACGATCCCAGGGGGCGGCCCTTATTTTTTAAAATGGCAATTTTCTATTTATGATTACCCAATGGCACATACTACTAGAAAAGTATATTATTATGAAAATGGTTTATTTACATGAAGCAGGATTTTAGATATGAGCTGTTTTATGCAATATCTTTTTATAGAGACCTACATTGTTTGGGGGGTATAGTTTTCCTTTAAGACAAGCCTTGTATCATCTCAGAATCTTGTTTGTGCACCAGAATGGGGGACCTGATGTCCATCCCCATGTACTGGCTACACAATTAAATGGTGAAGAGAACTGGGGGAATGTGGGGAGAGCAGTGACATCTAGGAAGTGCTGAATGGAAAGAGAAAGTAATTGTCTGCCCCGCCTCTATGCATAAGGCATAGAGGAGGGGCAGCCAATATTTGATTGACAGCTGAGATTTTTAAATTCATTTACATCAGCTGTGAACGCTTTAATAAAAAAAAGGATTTGGAGTTCATGTTTAATTTAAAAATACTTTTATTTTACAGTTTTTTATGTCTGGGTGACAGGTCCACTTTAATTTATTATACAAATAAACCATAAAACCATTTACAGAACCACAGTTAATCAGGTTAGCAAAACTGGATACCTTAACACCAAAATGGCCTTAATCTGGAATATGATCTATCTCCTGTTTTTAGATAATTTATACATGGTTTTAATATGGTTTTAATGTTCCCCTTTTTTACAGCCTATCTGAGTATACACTTTGCTACTTTTTCTGAAATGGGACTACTAATTGACATATTGTCAGATAAGTGAAACAATGTTATGTAATTGGCTACTTTGTTGCAGCCCCACTAGAGGGTGCTATGATAATAGTGTATAAAAAGGAGAATTTGTATAATGACATGCTAGCTTGAAAAAGAGCCGTGCGAGGCTCGAAACGTTGCTATGCTGCCCTGCTGTTGGTAAATAAAGGCAATTTTTTACTTTATCCTGGAGTGCTACCCATTTCGTCTCTGATTCCTGTATTCCAGTGGGGAAGGACACTGCGGGAGGTGCACCCAAGCAATTGAGAACATTAACCAGGTGTGTGCCCCTCAAATCCTCTTTGAAAGGCCTGAGTTGGAGTACTTTTTTATTCTGACTTTTAACACCCTCTGTGTTTAATAAATTTCTAAAAATTCTAGGGGTTTTTTTTCACAAAAAAATTTGGATTTCATAGTAAAATTAACTCAAATAATAGCATTGTTTTTTCTTGAACAAGGATTAATGATATCTTAGTGTGGATCAATTACAAAGTACTGTTTTATTATTACAGAGAAACAGGACATCATTTTTAAAAATTTTAATTATTTAATTAAAATGGAGCCCATGGGAAATGGCCTTCCCGTAATTCAAAGCTTTTTGGATAATGGGTTTCTGTATAACGGATTCCTTACCTGTGTATAATACCACAGAACACACTACAGGATAAATGCAACACCAAGTTCATCCTTAAAGGAACAGTTCAGTGCAAAAATAAAACTGGGTAAATTGACAGGCTGTGAGAAATAATACAGTTAATTAGCTGGAAATGTCATCTATAAAGGTTGGAGTGAATAGATTTTCTAATGTAATAGACAGAACACAGCTTCCTCCTTTGCAGTTCTCTTTAACTTCCTTTACTTCAATAACCCAAGAACTTATTGTAAGTTGATAAATATAGTTCCAGTTTAATGGATAATATCTCCACAAACAAATGGCAGAATAAAGTACTAATTCCACGTATATTACCTTTGTCCTGTGTGTTGTACAAAATTTATGGGTGTTTCCTATCTACGTACCTGGTCCTGACTGCCTACAGCCCTGTCACCTGAGTTAGCTCAAAAAGTGGCGATTGCTGGTAAAGAATCTGGTCAAATCTTAAAAATATTATAGAACTTAAAGGGGAACTATCGCAAAAATAAAAATTTAATATAAGCTTCCTCATACTGAAGTAAGAAACTTTCTAAATAAAATCAGTTAAAAATTCTGCATTGTTTCTGTGATAATCAAGTTTTTACTCACTATTCCTCTCTCAGCATCTGGTTCTCATCATACTGTCTTCATGCAGCAGTTGGGTGTCAGATGAATGATCCAATATATATTATGGGGGGGGGCTTCCTTTTCTAGCAGATGAATTAGAGCTCACTCAAATAACTGATTCCAATACAAATACAATCTAACAAAATAACTGCCTTTTGCACAAATTCTGCATGTAGAGAGACATGAGTTCTGGTGATTTTAATAGAGTGAGCTCTAATACATCTTCTAGGCAAACAGAGTCCCCCTATAAGATATATTGAATCAGTTATCTGACACCCAACTGAATGAAGACAGAATGAAAAGTGATAGGCGAATTTGGCGCGTTTTGCTTTGCAGGAAAATTTGAGAATTTCCCGCTAAATTTGTGAAACAGCGAAAAATTCACTGTCCATTGTTTTTTTTTACACCAGCGGATATTTGTTTCGGTTTCGCAAATTTATTCACCGGCAGCGAATCGCCAGAATTCGCCACAAATTTGCCCCTGGCGAATAAATTCGCCCATCACTAAGAATGAGAAAAAACAGATGCTGAGAGAGGAATAGTGAAGATAAACTTGATTATTTCAGAAACTTTACAGAATTTTTAATTGATTATATTTAGAAAGTCTCTTTTTTCAGTATGCTAAAGCTAATATAAAATTTAAATTTTCGTGATAGTTCCCCTTTAAATACAAAATAGAACTATAGGAACTTCATATCACACAGTTTGGTACAGACTCGTCAATAAAAGTTATTGTCAAAGACATTTTTCACTACCAAGTACTACTTATTAGCTAACGAAGCTGTGATGGCTTCATCATGGAGTTTAATAAAAACAATACGTTATTCTATTTCTCAATAGGCATGACAGTGTTATTTGTGTCAGTACTTTTTCATTATTCAGTAATGCCATTCTACTGCAAAATTCCCTGCAATGGCAATTTTCTAAATTGTTTCTAGCTGACAATTTTTATACCTAAAACAAAATAGTAAAAAATTATTGTGTGTGTGTTTTTTTTTACTTCAAGGCAATAAAATACTTAGATGTGGTGGTAGTGGGGAGGTATCTTTAATTATAACATCATAAAACGGGACACTCTGCTCTATCTAGGACATTACCCATCAAACCTTCTGCTTTAGCACTTGCCAACAAGGAATAAATTAAAATTACAGCCAACGTCAACTTCCAGAAATAATTCACGGGTTATTGTAGACAAACATCCTGTGGTCTACCGATACTACAATTTAATCACTGCAATAGAAGTCATTTAATAGAAGAAAGAGCACAACTAAAACACGGAATTCTATTTGAAATGCTGAGCAAATAGAGAGGATATTGAATACTTTATTATTACAGCCACAATAACTCAGGAATGAATAAAATAATAGTATTTTTACTGGAAGCTCTTCAGGATGGATTTCGCGGGTCAAGAACTGTAAAATATATTCCCGGTTCATCACAGCTGCAGAAGTTTAAAGTTGTGAGCTGTCACTTTCGCTGCGGCCAACTCATATAAATTTATGATCCTTTATATGATTGTTTTCTCTTTCTACATATTGCTAAGGCCGCAGTTCTCACTTGGGTCATAAAACTATGAAAGGAATAGTAGCGATATACAGAGCTGACTTCCGAGCACCTTATTTTTGATGTACGCTAGAAATGACGAGTAGAACCAATTTCCTGCAGTTGTTAATCATGGTAATGTGGGCCCTTCATGGCTTTCTCTAGACTATCTTTCAGGTTTGTCTGATGCATCCTTAGGAAAAAGGAACTATAGCTAGCACCCAATGTATGACATGTGTTTCATTTTAATATGAAAATTATTAAAAAAGCAAATTCACTTCAAAGTTTACTAAGGATGGTTTTAAAGTACCGCATTTTTTTTAGCCAGCAGACTTTGACCACAGATGGGGCCATGGGGGATACATGAATGGGGGGCTTCACAGCATGTAGAAGAATGTAATATATTGTCAGGATCTCCCTGGCTTTGAACCAGGGACCTGTTGTATAGTGGCAGTTGCTCCTCCTGCTTGAGCCACAGGAGTCAGGGAGACATCAACCTGACCATAAGGGAATGTCTGACCCTTCTCCCTGTCAATCGTACTTGATCCACTCCAAGGGCCACCATCATGGGGCCAAAGGGTGGTACAGTTGTCCTGGGTCTGGCAACATTTAAGGTCAAAGGGGGACCCGGCTGTGCTGCACTTTCGGATTAGCTGGGCCCCCTTAACAGCTTGCAAGCCGAAGTCCCGGAAAGCCGAACTACCGAAGAGCTGAACTATGGAAGTACCGAGGAGCCGAAGAGCCAAACTGCAGAAGAGCCGAACTGCTGAAAAACTAAAGCTGCAAATGGAGCCAAAGCTGTGAAAAGACCCAACGAAGCCACGAAAGGAGCCAAAAGTCATCAAAGAAAACTTAAGAAGCTTCCATCACCGATAACAAGGAAGAAGAACCTGAGGTAAGTTCCACTGAACACCAATGTTTTTTTTTAAATGAAACCCCTGCCCACCAATGCTTCATTTTAATCATTTATGGGTCTCTGGCCACCAACATTTTAAAAAAAAAATCTATGGGGCCCTGAGCACCAATAGTATTTTTAACTTGTATGGGGGGAGGCTGAGCATTTTTTTTTACATTTTCTATGGCATCCTGACCACCAGTGTTTTTTTAAAGTTGTAAAGGGGGGTGGCCACCAATTTATTTACCCTGTGGGGGGGGGCACTAATTAAGTTTTTTAACTTTTATGGGGGCCCCTGACCACCACTAGTTTTTTTTTATCTTGTGGGGGTGGTGGACATGAATGGGTTTTTTTAACTTGTAAGGGGACCCTAGCCACCAGTGAAGTTTTATAAACTTTTATGGGGGGCCTGACCACCAATTGTTTTATTTTTTACTTGTAGGGGGGACCCTCGCCATCAATGGGTTTTTAGTGTTGATTTAGCACCCATGTTTGGGTGTTTGTTTAACTGTGGTGTGGGGGTGTGTGGGGTCTGTGGTGGTGGGCAGGGCCCAGGGGATCCAGAACATTTTGTCATACGGACCCCCGTTGATTCTCATGGCAGCCCTGTCAACGCCCCCTGTCCAGCTGCATGCAATTGTTTATTAAAGGGCTATTTAAGCCCACTTCCCAGACTGCCTGATACTAGATGATTTGCCATTCTGTTGACCCCAAGCCTTGAGTTCCTGAGATCTTTTTCTTGATTCTGAAACCTTGATCCTGCTCCTGTTCTTGCAACCTTGTTCCTGTGACCCTGCTCCTGCCCAGTTAATCCTGCTCCTGCCCTTGTTTCAGCTGATCTGATTTTCCAGTTTTGACCTTGACCTGTTTTTGGACTCTATATGTTTGCTGCCTGCCCTTGACCTTCAGCCTGTTATATGGACTTGATTCCTGCTTCCAGCCCTGACCCTGGGCCTGTTACAAGGACTTCCTTTTCTGGCTCCTTTACACTTTTCTGTGTGTTTTTTCAGTTTTTCTTGTTAACTTAACCTGTGTTTGATGCACACAGTATGTGTCAAGTATGGTAATGGTTATACAGCGCCTTGTCTCCTTTCAGCCAAATCAGTAGATATTCCTAACACATACATAGATTCTCTGCATCTGGTGGTGGCGGCATACCATTTGTGCTAATCCACTCTACTGATAAGGGTTTCATCAATCTTTAATATCCCTTTCCCTATATGACTGATACAGGTATGGGACCAGTTATCCAGAATACTTGGGACCTGGAGTTCCTCGGATCTTGAAACTTTTTTGGCTTACAAGATAATAAAGGCATGTCAACTGTTGGTGGGTAAACAAAGATGACCCAAAAGGCTTCTGTATTCAGAGACACCACCTAGAAATTGTTAACTGAAACCAGTGAGTGTAGAGTAAGTGGGGACACAAGGATGGCAGAGAACTATACTATTCCTTAGCAAACATAGGAAAGCCTTTCTAAAGAATAATGGTACAGTTGTGAGAGAACCTCTGAGTAAAGTTGACAATTGAAAGCTTTTGGTTGTGCTGAAGCCCCTACACAATGGGACTGGGCCTTCTTTCCTTCAGAGAGACTTTTATAAATTAAATAGGTTAGTCTAGACAGAGCTCAGTTGTTGTCATTTAGAATCTCAGTTCCTGGAGTGTGCACTCAACTTGAAAGTAAATGTAGTATCATATAACATTATCTGACAGTACTTGAAGGAGGAGAATTTCAATAAAAGTTCTGACATCTAATGACAAGTGGTCCCCTTGTGTTTGCTGGAGAATGATGAGCCAGCATCTATTGTAAAGTGCCCGTATACATTATATATATAGGTATTGTATACCAGCATAAGCACCTCTTCTCTCAGGTGAAGCCTTCATAAATAGCACTCTCCATTGCTTTTACTGACATTGTCACCTTTATCTGTATTGTCACTAGCTATGCAATGCCCTCTTTGTGTACTGAAACAATAAGAAGCATTAGAAACATAAGCAGGTATAAAAAGAAGTAAGGAAAAACAGGATAAGAACACCATATAAGACCCAGAAGAAGCTAATCCAGTGAAACGTACATCGGTCTGTGACCCAAGTACTGCCATATTGAGGGTGCCAGCACGGATGTGTAATATCCATTGTACAACATTGTTAATTACAGTTTTATAATACTTACAAATGTATTTATTATTTACCTAATTTATCCTGTTATGGATTTTTATTGTTATTTTCCACTGGATGCACCTAATTTCAAAATAAAAATTAAAAAAAAAAATTAAACAATAATGTGTACAAGGGAATGGTACTGCATTTATACCATGACGGGATCTTTGGGGAAAATCAATAAGCGTGGGTGGACTTTAATAAGAATTTAATTACACCATAATTACACCAGATTCACCAAAGGGCGAATTGTCGCCAGCGACCTATTCACACCACTTCCCCCAGTTTAAATTCATTACCACTATGCTAATACACTAAAATGCGAAGTTGCGTCCTGGGCGCCGAATGCTGGCGACTTATCGCTAGTGATACTTTATCAGTGCGAGCATTTCATAGTGAAGATTCACTATTGATCGTTTGTGCCTATCGAAAATTCAATGGTAATCTTACGCTTAGGTCAATTTGAAGGGTGGGCACAAAAAAGTCATATACACGTCTTTTTTAGAGAGCATTTAGAGATCTAATGCCCTAGACATGAGTCCACCCTAAAATATATGTGGCATGCCCCTCAAATGTGTTAAAAAAATCTTTAAGGGGCAGATTTATCAAGGGTTGAATTTCGAATTGAAAAAACATCGAAATTCGAATTCAAAAAGAACAAACGAAATTAAGTTGAAGTTTTTTTTGGGGTCAAATAAGCACGTTTTCGATCGAATAGGTCCATATCGAATCGTTTGAATCTAAAGAATAGCGCATTCGATCGATTTCGATTCTAAGTTTTTCCCAAAAAAAAAACTTTGATTTTTCAAGGTCCACCAATTGACTCCAAATAGGTTCTACGAGGTCCCCCATAGGCTAAAACAGTAATTTGGCAGGTTTTAGATGGAGAATGGTTGAAGTTGAAATTTTTTTTTTTATATATAATCTTTATTTTTGGTTGATATAGCATACACAAAAATAACATCTCGACAGTCATTTTATAACAATAAAGCATGTTATTCATACATTGTGATCATTCAACTGATCATGGGAACATGGGGAAAGAGGAGATAACCAACAGTGTTAACGCATAACCTCAGGGTAGACATTACTTTACCAGATTTCCAAGCCCTCTTTCCTAAATAGCCTTTCGCCAGTGACATCTCTTAGACAGAAGTGAGTTGTAACCCATAAATATATAGCGAAGTTTCAACGTTCTACTCATTCCCTATGGTAGAGAGGAAGGGGGTGGGCTGTTGTAGAAGGGATCTAGCGAGGATACCCTGGGCAAGCAACAATATAATTAATAGTAAAAAAAAAAAAAAAAGGGGGGGGGTTTACAAAAATGAATAAATAAAACTAGTGCTAGGCCAAACACTACAAATCGCTCATACATTGTAATACAATGGTTTGTAATACAATAGTTTGTATTCAAATACAAGGTTGCTCCTGTCCGGTTAGATATTCTTTATAGCATCTGATTCCAAAAACATAACCCAAGCTGTCCATGTCTTGACATACAATGTTTGTCTATCATGCATATATGACAATAGCTCCTCCATACGCATTATCTGGCTCATTTCGGAAATCCACTCGTTGAATGTAGGAGGTGCTGTGGATTTCCAGTGTCTGGGTATTACTGTTCTAGCTGCCCCTAAACAGTACCCCAGTAAAGAGTATTTATACTTAGCCCTAGTGCCTGGGATCATGGATAATAAGCCAATAGATGGGGTTTTCTCTATAGGAACATCTGATATTATATTAATTGCCTCAAAAACTTTATCCCAAAATTTTTTCAGCATTTTACAATCCCACCAGATGTGTAACATAGACCCTGTTATTTCATTGAATCTCCAACATAATGCATTCGTAGTGTGATACATTTTTTGTAGTATATCAGGACATCTATACCATCTTGAGATCACTTTAAAATTCATTTCTTGAACCTTGCAAGCTATGGAAAATTTGTGAGTGAGCAAGAAACACGTTTCCCATTGAACATCAGTGTATATTGTATTAAGTTCTCGCTCCCATTTATCAGCATATTTTGGTCGGCTACCTACCAGCTGATGATCTGTTATTTTGTAAAGCAATGAGGTGAGGTGAGTAGGGAGATGTCTGGCTAGACAATAGTCCTCAAAAGTAGATGTGGGTTCTGTTACTATATGTTTGTTTTCTGGTAAATTAAGCCAGTGCTTGAGTTGAGTAGAGATGGCGCGAACTGTTCGCCGGCGAACTTGTTCGCGCGAACATCGGGTGTTCGCGCTCGCCGGAAGTTCGCGAACGTCGCGCGACGTTCGCCATTTTGGGTTCGCCATTGTTGGCGCTTTTTTTTGCCCTCTCACCCCAGACCAGCAGGTACATGGCAGCCAATCAGGAAGCTCTCCCCTGGACCACTCCCCTTCCCTATAAAAACCGAAGCCCTGCAGCTTTTTTTCACTCTGCCTGTGTGTGCTGAAGAGATAGTGTAGGGAGAGAGCTGCTGCCTGTTAGTGATTTCAGGGACAGTTGAAAGTTTGCTGGCTAGTAATCGTTTTGATACTGCTCTGTTATTGGAGGGACAGAAGTCTGCAGGGGTTTGAGGGACATTTAAGCTTAGGTAGCTTTGCTGGCTAGTAATCTACCTTCTACTGCAGTGCTCTGTATGTAGCTGCAGTGGGCAGCTGTCCTGCTTCTGATCTCATCTGCTGACTGCTGCAATAGCAATAGTCCTTGTAAGGACTGCTTTTATTTATTTTTTTGTTGTTTTACTACTACTACTACTACTACTACTACTACTATAAGAGCCCAGTGCTATTAGTCTAGCAGTGTTGGGGAGTGGGACTGGTGTGCTAATCTGCTGCTCCTAGTAGTTCAGCAGCACCAACTTTAATTTTTTTTTTTTTAATATTCATTCTTTTTTTATTTAACTTTTTTTTATTTTACTACCGCTGTAGTAGTGTATAAGTTGACCTTTTAGGCATTATTTGCCCTGTAGGCATTTTTTGCCCAGTGTGTTATTCAACCAACTGCTATCTAGCTGTGTGACCGTGTTCACATTCTGTCTAAATATCCATAATATTACCGTCTCCAGAAAAAACACCGGAGTGACTTTTTTCAAGCAGCCATAATAAATTTTACGTAATCCGTATCCATCGCTGTAGTAGTGTATAAGTTGACCTTTTAGGCATTATTTGCCCTGTAGGCATTTTTTGCCCAGTGTGTTATTCAACCAACTGCTATCTAGCTGTGTGACCGTGTTCACATTCTGTCTAAATATCCATAATATTACCGTCTCCAGAAAAAACACCGGAGTGACTTTTTTCAAGCAGCCATAATAAATTTTACGTAATCCGTATCCATCGCTGTAGTAGTGTATAAGTTGACCTTTTAGGCATTATTTGCCCTGTAGGCATTTTTTGCCCAGTGTGTTATTCAACCAACTGCTATCTAGCTGTGTGCCCGTGTTCACATTCTGTCTAAATATCCATAATATTACCGTCTCCAGAAAAAACACCGGAGTGACTTTTTTTCAAGCAGCATTCTTATATTTTACGTAATCCGTATCCACCGCTGTGTATACGTTGACCTTGTAGGCATTATTTGCCCTGTAGGCATTTTTTGCCCAGTGTGTTATTCAACCAACTGCTATCTAGCTGTGTGCCCGTGTTCACATTCTGTCTAAATATCCATAATATTACCGTCTCCAGAAAAAACACCGGAGTGACTTTTTTTCAAGCAGCATTCTTATATTTTACGTAATCCGTATCCACCGCTGTGTATACGTTGACCTTGTAGGCATTATTTGCCCTGTAGGCATTTTTTGCCCAGTGTGTTATTCAACCAACTGCTATCTAGCTGTGTGACCGTGTTCACATTCTGTCTAAATATCCATAATATTACCGTCTCCAGAAAAAACACCGGAGTGACTTTTTTTCAAGCAGCATTCTTATATTTTACGTAATCCGTATCCACCGCTGTGTATACGTTGACCTTGTAGGCATTATTTGCCCTGTAGGCATTTTTTGCCCAGTGTGTTATTCAACCAACTGCTATCTAGCTGTGTGACCGTGTTCACATTCTGTCTAAATATCCATAATATTACCGTCTCCAGAAAAAACACCGGAGTGACTTTTTTCAAGCAGCCATAATAAATTTTACGTAATCCGTATCCATCGCTGTAGTAGTGTATAAGTTGACCTTTTAGGCATTATTTGCCCTGTAGGCATTTTTTGCCCAGTGTGTTATTCAACCAACTGCTATCTAGCTGTGTGCCCGTGTTCACATTCTGTCTAAATATCCATAATATTACCGTCTCCAGAAAAAACACCGGAGTGACTTTTTTTCAAGCAGCATTCTTATATTTTACGTAATCCGTATCCACCGCTGTGTATACGTTGACCTTGTAGGCATTATTTGCCCTGTAGGCATTTTTTGCCCAGTGTGTTATTCAACCAACTGCTATCTAGCTGTGTGACCGTGTTCACATTCTGTCTAAATATCCATAATATTACCCTCTCCAGAAAAAACACCGGAGTGACTTTTTTTCAAGCAGCATTCTTATATTTTACGTAATCCGTATCCACCGCTGTGTATACGTTGACCTTGTAGGCATTATTTGCACAGTGTTTTCTTCAAACCGCCATCTAGCTGTGTGAGCTTGTTCACATTTTGTCTAACTATTGATAATATTATCGTCTCTAGAAAAACCACTTGAGTTACTTTTTTTCAAGCAGCATTCATATATTTTACGTAATCCGTATCCACCGCTGTAGTAGTGTATACATTGATCTTGTAGGCATTATTTGCACACTGTTTTCTTCAAACTGCCATCTAGCTGTGTGTATTATCGTTTCCAGAAAAACCAACTGAGTTTTTGTTGTTGTTGTTTTTTTAAAAATAATGCCAGGCAAAGGCAGGCCGCCACGCAGAGGCCGTGCTAGGGGCCGTGCTGCTATGCAATCCTGTGGCCCTAGCAAATTGCCCAGTTTTAAAAAGCCAATGACCCTGAACTCCCAAAATGCTGAAGAGGTAGTTGACTGGCTTACACAGCACACCCCATCCTCTACCGTTTCTAACTTTACCACAACATCCTCCTCATCCTCCACTGCTATGGCCACCCCACGTAACACTTCCTCCACCACCGGTGCCCCTTCTTCACTGGAGTCAGAGGAGTTATTTTCCCATGAGTTTCTTGAACTGAGTAATGCGCAACCATTATTGGCAGAAGAAGATGAAGGAGATGAGGACGTTACACCAGATTTAATTCTGGCAGAGAACACGACAGAGATGGACATAATGATGAGTGATGAGGAGGAGGTCCCCGCTGCTGCTTCCTTCTGTGATGTGTCAGAAGAAATTGATGCATCTGAGGAGAATGATGATGAGGAGATTGATGTTTTGTGGGTGCCTAGTAGAAGAGAGCAAGAGGAGGGTAGTTCAGATGGAGAGACGGAGAGTCAGAGAGGCAGTAGGAGAATAAGACTTAGAAGAAGCAGGGAGGACAGCCCGCAGGGATCAGTAGGGCAACAACATGTATCGGCACCTGTGTTCAGCCAGCCAACGCACCCGCCATTGCCGCCAATGCCGCCAACTTCTACTGTTACCGCCAGATCGCACACTTCCAAAAAGTCAGCAGTGTGGGATTTTTTTAATGTGTGTGCCTCTGACAAAAGCATTGTAATTTGCAATGAGTGCAGTCAGAAACTGAGCCTTGGTAAGCCCAACAGCCACATAGGTACAACTTCTATGCGAAGGCACATGAGCGGCAAGCACAAAGCACTTTGGGAGCAACACCTCAAAGGCAACAGGCAAACTAAAAGCCACACTCCTTCTGGTCCAGCATCTTACTGCTCTACCTCTGCTCTCCTTGACCCATCTGAACCACCCTCCACTCCGCCTTCCACCTTGACCACCTGTTCCCATTCCCAGTCATCTGCCACCAGCCAAGTTTCTGTGAAGGCCATGTTTGAGCGTAAGAAGCCAATGTCTGACTGTCACCCCCTTGCCCGGCGTCTGACAGCTGGCTTGTCTGCACTCTTAGCCCGCCAGCTTTTACCATACCAGCTGGTGGACTCTGAGGCCTTCCGCAAATTTGTAGCAATTGGGACACCGCAGTGGAAGGTACCCAGCCGCAATTTTTTTTCTAAAAAGGGAATACCACACCTGTACCAACATGTGCAGAGCCAAGTTACCGCATCTCTGTCACTTAGTGTTGGGCCAAAGGTCCATATGACTACTGACGCATGGTCCTCCAAGCATGGTCAGGGCAGGTATGTCACCTACACTGCCCACTGGGTGAACTTGGTAATGGCTGGGAATGGGAAGCAGGGAATGGGTAGCTCAACAACAACAACAACAGTGGAGTTGGTGTCACCGCCACGGATTGCACGCGGTTCTGCCACCACCTCTACTCCTCCATCGCTCTCTACCTCGTCTTCTTCCTCTTCTTCTTCTTACTCTGCTGCTGGGTCCTCCTTCTCCTCCTCCACACCTGTGCACCCCCAGCTCCCCCTAGGCTATTCGACGTGCCAGGTACGCCGTTGTCACGCTGTCTTGGGGATGACGTGCCTGGAAAGCAAAAACCATACCGGATCTGTACTCCTGTCATCTCTGCAGTCACAGGCCGATCGGTGGCTGACCCCACACCAACTGCAGATCGGAAAAGTGGTGTGTGACAATGGAAGCAATCTGTTGGCAGCGTTGAGACTGGGCAATTTAACACATGTGCCCTGCATGGCACATGTGTTAAATTTAATAGTCCAACGTTTTGTCTCCAAGTACCCAGGATTCCAGGACGTTCTCACCCAGTCCAGAAAGGTGTCGGCCCATTTCAGACGTTCCTACACAGCCATGGCATGCCTTGCTGACATTCAGCAGCGCTACAACATGCCAGTCAGGCGTTTGATTTCTGACAGCCAGACTCGCTGGAATTCAACGCTCCTTATGTTGGAACGTCTGCTGCAACAACAAAGGGCCGTCAACGAGTACCTTTTTGAACTGGGTGGTAGGACTGGATCTGCAGAGCTGGGGATTTTTTTCCCCCGTTACTGGGTGCTTATGCGCGATGCCTGCAGGCTCATGCGACCTTTTGAAGAGGTGACAAATATGGTCAGTCGCACCGAAGGCACCATCAGCGACCTAATACCCTTCGCTTTCTTCCTGGAGCGTGCCGTGCGACGAGTGACAGATGAGGCTGTAGACCAGCGTGACGAGGAGCTGGAAGCGCACGATTTATGGTCGGAATCACCAGAACGAACCCAGGCACCTGCTGCAACGCAGGGAGAGGTGCCAGAAGTGGAGTCAGAGGAGGAAGGTGGCTTTGTGGAGGAGGAGGAGGAGGACCAACAGGAGCAGGCTTCCCAGGGGGCTAGTGGTGACCTTTTGGGGACCCCTGGTCTTGTACGTGGCTGGGGGGAGGAGACCGTGGATGATGCAGTCCTTGATAATGAGGAAGCGGAGATGGATAGCTCTGCATCCAACCTTGTGAGAATGGGGTCTTTCATGCTGTCATGCCTGTTGAAGGACCCCCGTATCAAGAGGCTTAAGGAGAAGGACCTGTACTGGGTCGCAACGCTACTAGACCCTCGGTACAAGCATAAAGTGTCAGAAATGTTACCAACATACCACAAGTCCGAAAAGATGCGGCATTTACAAACCAGCCTGCAAAACATGTTGTACAATGCTTTTAAGGGTGATGTCACTTCAGGAACTCATCAACATTCCAGGGGCAGAGGTGCCAGTAATCCTGCCACGAGCACACCTGCAAGGACAAAGCCCTTTGGCCGGTCTGTAACATCAGACATGCAAATGTTTTTCTGTCCAAGGCAGCGCCACAACCCTTCTGGATCCACCCTCAAAGAACGCCTCGACCGGCAGGTAGCGGACTACCTGGCATTAACTGCAGATATCGACACTCTGAGGAGCGATGAACCCCTGGACTACTGGGTGCGCAGGCTTGATCTGTGGCCAGAGCTGTCACAATTTGCCATGAACCTCTTGTCTTGCCCAGCCTCAAGTGTGCTCTCAGAAAGGACCTTCAGTGCAGCAGGAGGGATTGTAACTGAGAAGAGAACTCGCCTAGGTCACAAAAGTGTCGATTACCTGACCTTTATTAAAATGAATGAGGGGTGGATCTCGGAGGGTTACTGCACGCCGGAAGACTTGTTCTGACTTCTATGCAGCTGTCCTTCTCTTCAAGCCTCATGACTCCACACACAGCTGTCCTTTAGCGTCCTCCTCCCTCCGCCACCGTTACAAACTAGGGTGCAAACCCTACTGGTTTAATTTTTTCTGGCCTCAGTGGCTGCAACCAAAAAAACTGGGCAAACAATGTCTACAAGGTCAACGTATGGCGAAAAATGACTATTTTCAGCATTTATATGGCATATTTTTTCTGGCAACTGTGCTTCAGTGGCTGCGTCCAAAAAAATGCATATTTTCTGCATTTATATGGCATAATTTTTCTGGCCTCTGTGCTTCAGTGGCTGCAACCAAAAAAATGCATATTTTCTGCATTTATATGGCATAATTTTTCTGGCCTCTGTGCTTCAGTGGCTGCAACCAAAAAAATGCATATTTTGTCCATTTATATGGCATAATTTTTCTAGCCTCTGTGCTTCAGTGGCTGCAACCAAAAAAAATTATATTTTCAGCATTTATATGGCATAATTTTTCTGTCAACTGTGCTTCAGTGGCTGCGACCAAAAAAATGCATATTTTCTGCATTTATATGGCATAATTTTTCTGGCCTCTGTGCTTCAGTGGCTGCAACCAAAAAAATTTATATTTTCAGCATTTATATGGCATAATTTTTCTGGCAACTGTGCTTCAGTGGCTGCGACCAAAAAAAGGACGTTGACCTTGTAGGCATTGTTTGCCCAGTTTTTTTGGCCGCAGCCAATGAAGCACAGAGGCCAGAAAAAATATGCCACATAAATGCTGAAAATAGTCATTTTTTGCCATACGTTGACTCAACGTATATGGCAAAAAATGACTATTTTCAGCATTTATATGGCATATTTTTTCTGGCAACTGTGCTTCAGTGGCTGCAACCAAAAAAACTGGGCAAACAATGTCTACAAGGTCAACGTATGGCGAAAAATGACTATTTTCAGCATTTATATGGCATATTTTTTCTGGCAACTGTGCTTCAGTGGCTGCGTCCAAAAAAACTGGGCAAACAATGTCTACAAGGTCAACGTATGGCGAAAAATGACTATTTTCAGCATTTATATGGCATATTTTTTCTGGCAACTGTGCTTCAGTGGCTGCGTCCAAAAAAACTGGGCAAACAATGCCTACAAGGTCAATGTATGGCAGTTGTTTAAAGAGAACAGTAGATTACTAGCCAGCAAAGCTACCTAAGCTAAAATGTCCCTCAAATCCCTGCAGACTTCTGTCCCTCCAATACAGAGCAGTATCAAGCAGATTACTAGCCAGCAAACTTACTATCATCTGTCCCTGAAATCACTAACAGCTCTCCCCCTACACTATCTCTTCCAAGCACACACAGGCAGATTTTTCAGATAAATTTTTGCCCTTGATCCCCCTCTGGCATGCCACTGTCCAGGTCGTTGCACCCTTTAAACAACTTTAAAATCATTTTTCTGGCCAGAAATGTCTTTTTTAGATGTTAAAGTTCGCCTTCCCATTGAAGTCTATGGGGTTCGCGAACCGTTCGCGAACCGCTCGCATTTTTGCGCAAGTTCGCGAATATGTTCGCAAACTTTTTTTCCGACGTTCGCTACATCCCTAGAGTTGAGCATATTTTAATTTATAGAGGAAAAATTCTTCTTTGCCAAGACATAGGTTCGCTAGAGAGGACAACGCTTTATCCTTAATAACATGAAAGCACATGAGATTAACGTTGGGTTTTCTATCCAGGAATAGGTTATGCATCATGCCAGGTGCAAAAGTGGAATTTCCTATTATTGGCGTACATGGGCCCTTGCGTGAGATAAGATATGGTGATTTTTTCAAAAATTTATCAGCCGTAGTTAAAGTTTCCCTACATATTAGGGGCAGGAGATGAGGGCTTGGTCTTTGTGAGGCGGGTAGCCACCATAATGCTTGGAGCGGTCGATCAGTCAGGGATTGTTCTATTTGGATCCATTTTTTTATGCTTTGACAGTGGAACCACTCCACAATCCTTCCCAAGGTAGTTGCCCTCAAGTACTGCTTAAAATCCGGTAGGCCTAGGCCTCCCTGAGATTTGCTACGGGTTACGATTTTTTTGTTTAGTCTCGGTTTACCATTAGCCCATATAAAGGAAGTAAGTACTGTGTTAAGTGAGTTGAAGAATTGTTGGGGTGGTTCCAATGGAATTGTATGTAACAAATATAGTACTCTAGGGAGTATATTCATTTTTATGATATTAATCCTGCCAAACCATGAGATATTAGGAAGTTGCCAATTCGTAAGATCATGAGTAATTTGTTTCAGTAGTTTTGTATAGTTCAATGTGTTGATTTGGGTAAAATTTGCTGGTACATGGATCCCAAGATACGTAATAGCTGCCGTTTTCCATTTGAAAGGAAAATTTGATTGTAACTGTTTCTGCAATTCTGGTGTTAGAGAGATATTGAGCGCCTCTGACTTATCATAGTTTATCTTAAAGTTACTGTATGAACCATATTCATGAAATTCCCGTAAAAATAATGGGAGAGAAGTATGTGGTTGGGTCACAAACACTAGCAAATCATCGGCATATAATGCTATCTTATGTTGAGTCTTCTTAATTTGTAAGCCCTTGATATCTCTGTTAAGGCGAATTGCGTTAGCCAAGTGTTCCATCACCAGTGCGTATAGTAGCGGGGAAAGAGGGCACCCCTGGCGTGTCCCATTATTTATCATAACTGGGCCCGAAAGTTGCCCGTTAACTTTGATGTGGCTGTTGGTATAAGGCCATAATTCTGCCTATAATCTGTGTACCTAGGCCAATTTGTTTAAGTGTTTCATGTAAAAAATCCCAGCTGACCCTGTTGAATGCTTTTTCGGCATCTGTCGACAGGGTCAGCATGGGAATCCCATTCTTTTGGGCGTAATTTATTAGTGTCAGGGTCTTCAGGGTATTGTCTTTGGCTTCCCTATGTGGAATAAATCCCACTTGGTCTTGGTCAATGAGGTCGGGTAAATAGACCTTTAGCCTGTGAGCAAGAATTTTAGAGTAAATTTTCATATCCACATTTAGCAGAGATATGGGTCGATAACTGAAGCATGCCAGGGGGTCCTTTCCAGGTTTCGGAATCAGTGTTATATTTGCCTCCAAAGTGGAGGGCACTTGTTTAGGAATCAGGGCTAGGTCGTTAAAGGCTTGATCCACCAATTCATTTTTTAGGGATTTGTAAAATGGTGCAGAGAAACCGTCCGGCCCTGGTGCTTTTCCATTTGGTGAGTTTTTAATAGCAAAAATTAGTTCCTGTGCTGTTATAGGGTTCTCTAGACTTTCAATTACGTCACGATTTAACGTAGGCAGGGCAGTGCGCGCCATATAATGCTTGATTTTCTGTTCATGTTTATCCCTACATCTATTGTGGGGGGTTTTAAGGTTGTATAATTCAGTGTAATAGTTCTGTAAGGCCTCGGCAATCTCTTGTGTCGTATACACTATTTTATCTTGTTTAGTTTTCATCGCATCTATGAAGGAATTTGATTTTGTTTTTGTTTAATTGCTCTTGCAAGAAATCTGCCGGGCTTATTACTGTGCTCATAGAACACACTTTGCAGCGCAAACAACGATCTTTTATTCAACTCTGTTTTAATAAGTTCTCTAGTAGCAGTGAGTTCCTGCATTATGCTATCAGTTACAGAATTTTTGTGTGCTTGTTCTAGTTCTGTTGCCTTGCGAAATAAGCCCGCCAGATGTTCTGCTCGTGCCCTCTTGAGTCTAGTGCCATGTTTTATTAAGACTCCCCTAAGTACTGCCTTTAGAGCCTCCCATTTTATGGAAGGATGTGTTGTATCATCTCTATGGGGATATGACTATGAAGATTTTCATTCATCCAGGTCATAGTATATCTAGTATAGGTCAATCTAAAAACAACTGGACTTGCTGAGTAATCAATGAAGACGTTTCACTACTCATCCGAGCAGCTTCTTCAGTTGACTGAAGAAGCTGCTCGGATGAGTAGTGAAACGTCTTCATTGATTACTCAGCAAGTCCAGTTGTTTTTAGATTGACCTATACTAGATATCTCTATGGGGCAAATTCACTAAGATGCGAAGTTGCGCCAGGCGCAACTTCGCCGAGCTTCGCCGCACTTCACCAGGCGTAGTTTCGCCAGCGCTCCGCAAATTCACTAAAATCCGAAGTTGCGCTCAGGGGTAGCTTAAGGTTGCGAAGTTGCGCTTGCGTTGATTCGCTATGTAAAGCGAAGTTACACTAGCGAAGGCTAATTTGCATACGGCGCAAAATTCCAATTTCAATGGAGGAACACGTATCAGCACTACAAATGCCAAGAGAACCTTCAAATCTGCAAATAAAAATTTTATTTTGCCCTACACATGTGCCCACTGTCTAGGTAAGTTGCCATGAGTCAGGAAATGTGGGGGGGAAGGAGGGGAGCCCCAAAATGTTTCAGCCTATCACCCATCATGTAGAAAACACGCCAGCGTTTTTTGGGACTTAGAAAAAATTTTGTCTTTTTTGGAAACAATCCCTATCTACTCTATTGCGCTTCGCCAGGTCTGAGGTGGCGAAGGAAGTCTAGCGTAAAAGGTAGCGTTCAGTACACTGCCCAATTCAGTGAATTTGCGTAGTTTCGTCGCTAGCGAAAATTCACCTGGCGTAAGGGTGCGAAGTAACACTAGCCAGCGTTCGTTAGTGAATTTGCGCAGTAGCGAAAATGCCAAACGCTAGCGAATTAACGCTAGCGTTCGGCGCTTCGCATCTTAGTGAATTTGCCCCTATGTGTTTCAGTGAAGATTTGTGTAACATTTTTAACATCCTTCAGACAGTCAGCATCCTGAAGTAATGAAACATTCAGCTTCCATGTCCAGTCTCTTTTGGTAATAAAATGTACTAAGTGAAGTCGAATTTTTAAAGAGACTCTACATGATACATTTCGATATTTCAATTTTCAATTTTTTTTGCAAATTCTAATCGAATTTGGACTATTCCCTAGTCGAAGTACTCAAAAATACTTTGATTTTCTAATTTTTTCAATTCGAAAATTCACCCGACCTTTGATAAATCTGCCCCTAATAGTTCGGACTTTTGAAGGCAATCTCGCTTTAAAATTAGAAAAGTCGCCTGCGTTTTTTACACTTTTTATGACTTCCGGGTATAGGATATGATGTCATTGACATCAGATTGAGGAAGATGTAGCTTCATTTCAGCAGATTGTCTGGTCTGAGGTGGCGAAGGAAACTCTGGCGAAAGGAGAGATGTCCAGTAAAATCCGCAATTTTGTGAATTTGCGGAGCAAAGACCATTCGCCAGAGCGAAAAGTCACCTGGCGAGTGTGAACGAATGCTAGTGATGGTCTCTTTCGCTAGCGAATTGTCATCTGTGCCTGTTAGGGAATTGCCGATGTCTCTGCGGATGTGATTTCTGGTGAAAAGTCGCTATCGTTAGCCACTAAGTAAATCTGCCCCTATGAGGTTTGCAGCTTAATCCAAGCACCTTCACATGCGCATAATTAAAACATTCTCCCCAGAACTGAACCAAATGGGAGTGCAACTGGTTGAATTAATCATCATCATTTCTCCACATCGAACAATTGAACTACAACTCACAACCCATGTAGTTGAAGGATGCCTGTGGAGTAGGAACTTTATATTACACATAAGCTTGGGAGTTTCTTTATTGCATGTTGTTGAGCTATTACCCACAAATTGTGTGAAAGACCATGCATGCGTTGCAGGAATTTAAATTATAATAAGGTATTAGGAAAGACTGATTTGAATTTCTGATTGTGGGTGCTAACAATATTGTGTATTAGTCCACAGTGTAAAAGTGAGTTAAAAGGTTATGTTATAGGAGGAAACTTAACGTATGTCCATTGTATTTTTAACTTTGTATTTTAAACTTTATTACATGTATATTTTGCACAGTGATGCTGTTTTGAGTATTGCCAAATAAGGGACACAATAAAATGATTCCAAACCTGTTTATTATCCAGCTTGTGTTGGTATTAGTGTGCCCAATAACACTCCGCTGTCTGTCTATTCAACCATATAAGGTTGTGTTTCTACAAATCCCTGGTATGACCGCAGCTAGAATATACCTTCATCTTCTGAACCAATCATGGTTAGTGATGGGCGAATAAATTCGCCTGGCACGATTTTGCTGTGAAATTCTGCGTTTCGCCACTGGCGAATAAATTCACGAATTTCCTGCGAAAATTAGTCTCTGAAAATTCGCAAGGTGTCAATTTTTGATTTTCACGATTTTTTCATAAAAATATTCAAATTGCTTGATTTTCAGTGAAAACATTCGAATTGCACGATTTTAGTGAAAACATTCGAATTGCTCTATTTTTTATGAAAACGTTCGAATTGCTCGCTTTTTTAGTGAAAACATTTGAATCGCTCAATCTTTTCGTGAAAACTTTCTAATTGCGAGATTTTTTTGTGAAAACATTCGTATTTCACGATTTTCCCACGATGGGAGAAATTCGCCCATCACTAATCATGATCCTTCAGAGCATGAAAAAGGGGTATAAATAAATACCTTCCACTTATCTAACTAAAAAAGGTTCTATTTGTATTCAATACATGTAATTTTCGGGAGAATGGTAGAATGCTGTAAAATGAAAGGGCAGCACTGGAAGACACTTTTAAAAACTTCAAGAAATAATATATTTTTGGCACGTAAGCATATACATAGTGGACATTTTGTAGAGCCAGGGTAGATTTTGCCCCCTCCATTAAATTGCCACAAGAGAGAGAGATTACAGTGAAAGATGTTACATCAGAGAATTTAGGGGTCATTTACTTTCACCCTGGAAAAAAGTTCATGGACACTAAAAGCAAATGCTCACCCTAAAGTGCTCACCTAAAAAGCACTTGCTCTGGGGGTCTGGCTGTGCACTGCACTTAGCACCAGATAGATGTGCAAATTAGTAGTGATGGGCGAATTTAATCGCCAGGCGCGAATTCGGGGCGAATTTGCGCGATTCGCTGCCAGCAAAAATTCGCGAATAAAAACGGGCGCCGGCATCGAAAAAACGGGCACTGGCGTCAAAAATGGGCGCCGGCGTCAAAAACGAGACGCCGGCGCCATTTCGCGAATTTTTCGGCATTTCGGGAATTTTTCGGCGAAGCAAAACGGCGCAAATTCGCCCATCACTGCAAATTAGGGAACACTGGTGGGTGCAGCCTGCAGTTGGTCATGTTTAAACCTATCTGACAGATTTGCTTTGAAAAATGAACCTGAATTGTAATCAGTGCACTATACAGTATATACAGGTACGGGACCTGTTATCCAGAATGCTTAGGACCTAGGGTTTTCCGGATAATGGATCTTTCCATAATATGGATCTTCATACCTTACGTCTACTAGAAAATCATTTAAACATCAAATAAACCTAATAGGCTGGTTTTGATTCCAGTAAGAATTAATTATATCTTTGTAGGGATCAAGTACAAGGTACAGCTATGGGGTCCATTATCTGGAAACCCATTATCCAGAAAGCTCCAAATTACAGAAAGGATGTCTCCCATAGACTCAATTTTATCCAAATAATCCAAATTTTTTTTTTTAAATAATTTCTTTTTTTTTCTGTAATAATAAAACAGTACATTGTTCTTGACCAAAACTTAGATATAATTCATCCTCATTGGAGGCAAAACTAGCTTATTCGGTTTATTTAATGTTTACATTATTTTCTAGTAGACTTAAGGTATGACGATTCAAATTACAGAAAGATCTGTTATCCGGAAAACCCCAGGTCCCGAGCATTCTGGATAACAGGTCCCATGCCTGTACTGTTTTATTATTACTGAGAAAAAGAGGATTTTTTTTTTTGACAACAATGGTGTATATGGGAGAAAGCCTTTCCATAATTCGGAGCTTTATGGATAACCGTTTCTGGATAACAGGGTAGTGAGGGGTTTTGATGTGCAGAGCCGGGGGATGTAGACCAAGGTGTGGGACATTCAGGCAGGATAACATTGCCTTGTGTGCTAAATTAGTGATGGACAAATCTGTCCCGTTTTGCTGAGCCAAAAAAATTGCAAAAGTGCAAAACAGCGAGATATTCGCGGAACACATTGAGGTCGATGGGTGTCAAAATAATTTTGATACATGACAATTTTTACACATGCAACTTTTTTGTCCAAATGCATTAAATCCAATGGAGCTTCAAAATTATTTTTGTTGCACCTTAAGAAGTGGTTGGACCCAGAAAGCTTGTGCAAATAAATGTGCTTTAGGCATTGCCTAGCTGAACTGCTGTGCTTCATCCCTAGTTTGGATTTGTTCAAAATTATTTTGACATGTGACAATTTTTGCACACGCGACTTCTTTGAGGCAGTGAATTTTTTTCTACGGCAAATTTTTGCAGTTGCCCGAAAAAAATTTCGAATACATTCGCCCATCCTTAGTTCTAATACTAATTGGTCTGGCCCTGGTAGCAACTAATGAAAAAAAAAGGAGAGGTTCTGGGTAAAAAAAAAAAGGACAGAATGTGATAAAATTGCTACTATTGGAAAATCACAAAACACAAGTTGATATTTATATTTTTCATAGACCATGTGCTTTACCTTTATGCTCTTTTGCTCTGTGAATGTCAAAACATAATTTCAGCAATGGAAAAGACGGCACCCATCAAAGAACTGCCTCATAAAGACTGAGAATTCAAGCACGAGAGGCCGGCCTGCAATGGCACAGGTTTGGCACAGCTTTCCCTGTCTATGATGTATTATGTTTAAATGGCAACAGCAAATTGTCAGGGCAAGTGTGACTTGTCAGTGAACACTGCTCTCCTTAAATTGGATTTATATTACATTTCATCATAATAGACTCTCAGTTTTAATGCAAGTGTATGACTAGCATGGAACAGAGCTCTAATTCAGTGGCATAATCCGGAGTCGGAATCCGTAAAGTAACAGATGTTTCCAATTGAAATGCCACACACTTAGCAGAGTTAGTTGCGGCATCATTCTCCCAAATCTCATTAATTAGCAGCCAGAGGAAATATTATATGGTTGCGGCTGGGAGGCAGAAGCACGGAGCAACGCATGCAGGACCATCAAATGGAATTATAGCGGCTTTGACTATACAAGTGATACGTGGAAGTGCTTCAGAGCCCAGCCATAAATGCTGCGGGGGAATAAACAGAACTTTAAAACACCTTGTTTTGCTGTGTTAATAGTAGGGATGTAGCGAACTGCCGTTTAGGTGTTCGCGAACGCCGTTCGCGAACACCGGCAAAAATGCGAACAGTTCACGAACTTCGAACACTCGCTAAAATCGTTCGATTCGAACGATCGAAGGATTTTCGTTCGAATTGAACGATCGAAGCCATTCGATCGAATGATTTTCATTCGATCGAATGCTTACAATCGTTCGAACGAATGGAAATCGTTCGATTTTAGCGGTCGAAGGAATCGAATGGTCGAATGGTCGAACGATTTTTGTTCGAATCGAACGCGAACTCCTATTGGCGAACGTCGCGCGACGTTCGCGAACATTCGGCGGACGCGAACAGTCGAAGTTCGCGCGAACTAGTTCGCCGGCGAACAGTTCGCTACATCCCTAGTTAATAGACTGTATCGAAGCAGAGGATAAAGAATGTAAAGCAATATGTAGCAGCCCTAAATATGAAGGTCTTGAGAGCCATACCAATTGCATGATGAATATTTCTGAACAAAAGGGTTACCCTATAGAGCAGGGGTATATGAGCTTTTTTACCCATGAGCAACATTTAGGGGGTTATTTACCAAACTCCGAATGCAAAAATCACGAAAAGTTGTGATTTTTTTTTTAATAAAATTTTTTAAAAAATCACAAATTTTTCTGAACTTATTAAACCTTGAGGATGTAAAAGTCTGAATCTTATTTCAGACCTGTCGAAATTGCATATAAGGGGGTTATTTACTAAACTCTGAATGCAAAAATCACAAAAAAATGTGTGATTTTTTTTTTATAAAATCGGACTTTTAAAAAAAATCAGGAATTTTTCTGAATTTATTAAACCTCGAGGATGTAAAAGACAGAATCTGAAAATCCGGCATCTCAGACCTGTCGAGGTTGCATATAAGTCAATGGGAGAAGTCCCAATGATTTTTTGATGTGCGTTGGGTTTTTAGCAATAATCGTGAAAATTGGATGAAAAATCCGAAAACATCGCGACAATCAGATTTTTCACTATTTTTTCAGATTTTTTCCTTGCAAACAAAATTTTCGGGAAAGTGTATTAATAAATAAGCGCAAGACACCCGTGCGAATTTGGTCTGAGTTTTTTCAGAAAATATTTAGATAAATTCGGACTTTGATAAATAATCCCCTTAGATAATAAAAAGTTGGGAAGCAATACAAGCATAAAAAAAGTTCCAAATAATGGAAGTGGTCTCCATGTGGACTGGTAGACTATAGGTGGGTCTGTTTGACAGTACACCTGGTTTTTATACAACCAAAACTTGCCTCCAAGCCTTGAATTCAAAAATAAGCACCTGCTTTGAGGCCACTGGGAGCAACAACCAAGGGGTTGGCGAGTAACATGTATAAGCTTTGGCACATGCTACAGTCATGCTTACCAGATGTTTCCAGTTTCCAGTCTCCAATCTGGCCTATAAAAGAAAATCTGAAAGACCATTTGATCAAAGCAGATATTGGTAGAAAAAGTAAAGCAGGGACAGTGTTTTTACAGAACTCAAAGTTTTGGACTTTCAAAGTTTTGCACTTTTCGAAGTGAAAATTGGCCTATTCGATAGTCGAAGTACACAAAAATAGCTCGAAATTCAAATTTTCACTTCGACCCTTGATAAATCTGCCCCTAAGTGTGTCGGATACAGGAGAAAGTCCAAAACTTTTCGAACATTTGCCATCTAAAACCTGCCAACTTGCTGTTTTTAGCCCATGAGGGACCTCCTAGAACCTATTTGGAGTAATTTGTTGGACTGTGAAAATGTAAAAAGTTTTTTGGGGCAAATACTTAGTTTCGAATTCGATTGAATGCGTTAAAACTTCGATTCGAACGATTTGAATACAGCCTTTTCACCCCAAGTTAAAAACTTCGATTATTTTTTAAAAGGTCTTTTTTATTTGAATTTCGAGGTTATGGGATTTTAAAAAAACTCCCATTACTTCAAAATTTGACCCTTGATATATCTGCCCCTTAATGTAACTCAACAATCAGAGGCTAGTGATGGGCGAATTTATGTGGCAGGCGCGAATTCACTGCTAATTCCCGCGATTCACTGCCGGCAAATAAATTCGCGAAACCGCAGTGCGGCAAATAAACCGCCGTGAAAATTCGCCAGCATCAAAAAAGGACGTAAAAAAAGGATGATGGCGTCAAAAACTAGACACCGGCGCCATTTCGCCAATTTTTTGCCGTTTTGGGAATTTCGCAGGAATTTCGCACATTTTTGGCGAAGCAAACGCCCCAAATTAGCCCATCGCTATCAGAGGCATCTCTTCTCATAACCCTCACTCGGGCACACAATACTACTAAACATTTGTCATCATTTGTACTTCATTAAAATGCCCTCATGGGCTCATTTACATTTGGGAGACAACCTAAAAAAGTTAAGAATCATATCTCAAAACACAAGTCTGCTATTCAAAGGGGCTTTATAGCATTACAATTAAGCGATGAGTAAATTTCTTCACTCACTTTTTTTGCAGCGAAAAAATTTGAAGCAACAAGAAAGTCGCCTAGACAAAAATGTTGCCAAACACAAAAGTCACCATAAGAAAAAAAACGACCATTGACCGTGCTACAAAGATTAGAAAGATTGGATCAATAGATTGGATACAATTTTGTCCAGAGGTTTGAATAAAGAATACAACCCCAATGGGCCATTGATAAAGGGCTCAGTGAGGCCTGAAAAGTAGCCTTGTCTGTCCTGTGTTTTTGTCTACTTTTTAGGCCTTTGAATTAACTTTTAGTATGATATAGGGAGTGTTATTCTGACACAATTTCCAATTGGTTTTCATTTTTTAATACGTGTGGTTTTTGAATTATTTCACTTTTTATTGCGCAGCTCTCGCTTGCCATTTCAACAATCTGGTTGCTAGGGTCCATAGTACCCTAGCAACCATTCCTTGATTTGAATAAGAGACTGGAATATGAATAGGGGAGGCCTGAATAGAAAGGTGAGTAATAAAAAGTAGCAATAACATTAGTAGCCTTACAGAGCATTTGTTTTTATATGGGGTCAATGACCCCCACCCATTTGAAAGCTGGAAAGGGTCAGAAGAAGAAGGCAAATACAGGTATGGGACTTGTTATCTAGAATGCTTGGGACCAGGGGTTTTCTTGATAATTGATCTTTCTTTATTTTGGGTCTTCATACCTTAAGTCTACTAGAGAATCATGTAAACATTAAATAAACTCAATGTGCTGGTTTTGCTTCCAATGAGCATTAATTATATCTTAGTTGGGATAAAGTACAAGGTGTTGTTTTATTATAACAGAGAAAAAGGAAATCATTTTTAAAAATCTGGATTGCTTGATTAGAATGGAGTCTATGGGAGACGGCTTTTCTGTCATTTGGAGCTTTCTGGATAATGGGTTTCCGGATAACAGATCCCATACCTGTAATTCAAAAACTGGAAAAAATAAAAAAAAAGATGATCCACATGTACAGCACTTTGAAGCAACTTTAGTTGTAAGGTAAGCTTGGTTTTCAATGGAGACACACCATAGCAAATGGCCTTTCTCCCGAATTGTCACCCCAACAGGCCTTCAGTTTGACACCTCCCCTTCCTGCCTCCCACTGCCAGAGAGTCAGCACCACAGTTTTGGAACCATTGTTCTACATCATACTTAATGTTTAGCTTTCATTTTACATTACCTCCATTTGGGACAATATTGCAGTCTGTGGATCTTTTTTATTGCTCCCTCATCTGCTGCAGTTTTGAGGCTCTAAGACAGGGGTCCGCAACCGTTTTTTTACCTGTGAGCCACATTCAAATGTAAAAAGAGTTGGGGAGCAACACAAGCATGAAAAAGTCCCTTGGGGTGTCAAATAAGGGCTGTGATTGGCTATTTAGTAGCCCCTGTGTGAACTGGCAGCCTACAGGAGACTCTACTTGGCACTATACTTAGTTTTTATGCAATTAAAACTTGCTATCAAAGCGTACCGTGACCTGTGTTTCAAATGTAATGTTGTTAGTGGTACTTCTATGCATGTATTTTGGGAGTGCCCTAAAATTCAACAATACTGGAGAGCAATTCTTGCATTTATCAATAATGATATGTGAATTTATTCACCAGGCGAATACATTTGCGAATTTGCCAAGAAAATTCACCGACAAATTGCTGCAGGCGTCAAAATCACTGTTTCGCGAAATTTTACACTCGTTTTGTGAATTTCGCAAATTCGCCCATTACCGTTTATCAATGCTTCTTTGGGACTTCCAGCTATATGGACACCTGCGTCTTTTGTCTTTTGGGACATTATGAGGGACTCAGTTTTTCATCCGGTGACAGGTTGTGTCTACAGCAACTTTTACACTATACAAAGAAATCTATTTTGCTCACATGGAAAGCCCTGGAACCTCCTACCTTAGCATTCTGGATAAAAATTATAAATGACATTCTTCGGAGCCACAAATTGACATATATAACGGGTGGACAAATTCAAAAAGATCTGGGATAGGTGGCTTACAGCAACACAAACTGATATTGCTGGCATATGACTTAATGGTAAAGACAAGCTCCTAAGCAGGTTCCCTACCTCATGATACACCCTATAACATAAAGGGAATGCCCATCCTTCTATTTATCTCTTTCTCTTTCCTCACTCTCTTCTTTTTTACTTTATGTTATGTTTATAAAATCAATAAAGATAATCTTTCACAAAAAAAAAAAAAAACTTGCTTTCAAGCTCGGAATTCAAAAATAAAGCAACATCCAAGGGGTTGGAGAGCAACATGTAACTCGCTAACTACTGGTTGGGGATCACTGCTCTAAGATCATTTGACTTTGATGCCTGAGTACACATCCCTGTGCGCATATATATATATATATAATACGCAAGTGCATGAATATCGTACAAATGATATCCTTCTAAACAGTGCTTAGTAGTGATGAGCGAATTTGGGACGTTCGCCCAAAAATTTGCGAATTTCTTTCGAAATTTGCAAAACTGAGAAAAATTTGCGAAACAGCATCTCATTTTTGCTGCTGCCATCTGGTTTTTGGATGCCGGCATCCGTTTTTGGCAAAATTACACCGGAGCATAGTGATGTAATTTCTGTCACATGACTCACTGAAATTTGTGTATGTTTGTGAACATTCTTATTGAAACTTTTGTATTTTAATAAAAAAGTACACCCTGTTGTAAAAATATAAGGCTATTAGAAGTCGCCTCAGAGTCCGATAACCTGAACAAAAACACTCATGGAACTTCTTGGTAACTTATAATATCCTTATAGTTTACAAGAGAGGGTACTTTATTCATTGATATATATATATATATCCCTCCCAGAGATGGGTCATCTATCTATTATTCAAACAGAGTATCAAGCTCAACCATTTCTAATCACTTTTATAGAATTATGGGCTTCTACAAATTTTTCAGAGGTTTATATCTACGTCTGGAATGAAAAGAAGCTCTGTGTCGCTGGCTTGTAAAGATAAAAGTCAGAGACGGAGTCCTCATGGTAAACTTGGAAATCTTGCGTTCCAAAATCTGCGAGCCAATGTCAATATTAGAAATGGAATTGCACCAATAATTGAATCTCTGAGCAGAATATTACAGGTCTGAGTTTATAAGGTTATAAAGAACACACTTGCGGTTCTCCGGGAGTTCATTACTTTAATAACTGCAAGAGTGAGGGGACTTAATAAATATTCTGGGAGTTTGTATCTTATAATGCCAAAGCGATTTATCTCCCCTCATACTCCAGCTGTCTAACAACAACACATGCTCAATGACAGAGTTAGCTACTGTATATATATATTCTTATCATTTCATCTTATAAAGAGAGAGCTTTCATTGAAAATGGTAAATGATCTATTATGATGTTTGTATATTGCTTTATAAAACAAAGAGCTATGAATCTCCTGTAAATTCTATTCTTAGAATCAGTACTTAGTGATGTCATCAGTTTATAATCAGTGCTGAGTTATGTACTTTGTGTCACATGACTCCCTGAAACTATTTATAAGGAATAATGAACCCCCTGTTGAAGTGTTGAATAGATATAGGGTCACTTACATTTGCAGAACACAATGCGCAAAGTGCACAAAAAAAAAGAAAATTCGCTGGCAGACACGGCAGGTACAAACAGGAACAACATTTAATGTGCAATGGCTTCTTCCTGTTTGCACCTGCCTTGTGTGCCGGTGAATTTTCTTTTCCTTTATGAATTGGCAGGGTGTCAATCTCTCCATTACTATGTACAAGGCATTCGATTTGTGGAAGGGCAGGGTTTGCAAGTATGGACCAGCACTATATTAGTGCCACCATCAACATACTCGAGCCGCACAAATTAACTTGCACCTCATTAAGATGATCATGTTAGGTAGAAGATGGAGCTGCAGGCCACATTGGGGCTCAATCTAGAGTGGAGCCTACCCGGGGACACAAGCACTTGCTATATGAGTACTACAGGGCTCACCCTTACTCCCCTTAGGGCTCTGGTACCTCTGCAAAAAACCCCTATTGTTTTGCTCTTTGCACTTGCTAGCTAGCTATATATTATACTCATAGATAGATAGATGATAGATAGATGATAGATAGATGATAGATAGATAGATAGATAGATAGATAGATAGATAGATAGATAGATAGATAGATAGATAGATAGATAGATTCACTAAAATTGTGGATTTTACGGAACATTACCTCTTGTGCCAGACTTGCCTTCACCACCTCAGACCAGGCGAAGTGCAATAGAGTAGATAGGACTTCCTCAAAAAATACTTAAAACATTTTCTAAGTCCCAAAAAATGCTGGCGACTTTTCATTTTTCAGGGTGCAAAAGATTGTAATTTTTTTCTGGGGTACCATGTTTTCCCCTTACATTTCCTAACATATGGCACATAAACTATACACTGGGCACATGTGTAGGGCAATATAACAACTTTATTTTATTTTATAAATCTTCCCTGGGCTGTGTAGTAAAATGTATTTGCTGCAACATATACATCCATTCAACTTTAACTTTCCGCCGTATGTAAATTAGCCAACACTAGCGCAACTTCACTTTGCTTGCCGCAGTAACGCTAGAGCAACTTCGCCAATGTTCAGAGCACAACTTCGGATTTTAGTGAATTAGAGTTGTCCTGGCGAATCTATGCCTGCCGAAGTGTTGTTATTTGAGTGAAGCTGTCGCTGGTGAATTTTCGGAGGTTAGTGAATTTGCCCCATTGAGAGAGAGAGATGATAGATAAATAAATAGATAGACAGATAGATAGACGTAGAATAAAGCAAAGGTACAATATATCTTCATTTTTTTAAATGTTCCCTATGTCTAATAGAAATATTAAAGGGAATGTCAACCCCAAAAAATTATTTTTGCCTAATACCGGTCTAGTAATGGTCTTGCTGGTGAATAGACCTTTCCATGCACTTCCAGACACTCCAAAACAGAGGCACAGACAGTTCGATTGAGTATCATTGGTCTTTGGCCAGTTTATTGGAGGCTTTTTTCAAAGAGAAAAAAACCCTCGATATTCGACCCTCGAAGTAAAATCCTTCGACTTCGAATATCAAAGTTGAAGGATTTACCGCAAATGCTTCGATCGAGGGATTAAATCCTTCGAAGAATTTTAATCCATTGATTGAAGGATTTTCCTTCAATCAAAAAAAGCTTATGGGGAAGGTCCCCATAGGCTAACATTGGTGCTCGGTAGGTTTTAGGAGGCGAAGTAGGTGGTCGAATTTTTTTTTAAAGAGACAGTACTCCGACTTTCGAATGGACGAATAGTCGAACGATTTTTAGTTTGAATCGTTCGATTTGAAGTCAAAGTCGTAGTCGAAGGTCAAAGTAGCCAATTCGATGGTCGAAGTAGCCAAAAAAAAACTTCGAAATTCAAAGTATTTTCCATTCTAATCCTTCACTCGAGCTTAGTAAATGTGCCCTTAGAAGTCGTTATGTTTGTCCAAAAGATTATGACACCTTCAAGCACTTCTTAAGAGGGCGCAATTAAATATAGCAGTACTTAGTGACGTCATCAGTTTATAATCAGCGCTGAGTTATGTCATTTGTGTCACATGACTCCCTGAAACTATTTATAAGGAATAATGAACCCCTTGTTGAAGTGTTGAATATATACAGGGTCATTTACATTGCAGAACACAATGCGCAAAGTGCACAAAAAAAAGAAAATTCACTGGCAGACACGGCAGGTACAGGGTGTCGATCGCTCCATTACTATGTACAAGGCATTTGATTTGTGGAAAGGCAGGGTTTGCAATCATGGACCAGCACTATATAAGTGCTACAATCAACCTACTAGAGGCGCACAAATTAACTTGCACCTCATTGAGATGAGATGAATTTTGCGTGAAATTCGTGAATTTTTCAGCGAAGGCAAAACGGGAGGAATTCGCCTATCACTGCACAGCAGACCAGCACCAAAAGAATCACATTTGAAAATAATTTTAACACTTGAAGTGGCATAATCTCAACTGTGAAAATGTTAACCGCAACTTGCATCCAATTTGCACGTGCAATTGTATTTGTTTTGGTGCATTTAGTGACCCTCCAGGTGGCCTCAATTATGTTAAAATTATGGGGGGGATATTTTGCATTATGGGTAATATCATGGCTGTTTGAGTCCAAAATTGTACTTCGAACTTAGTTTTAAATGACCCGTATGAAGGCAGTTTTAGTGCCATTAATAATCAAGTACAGGTATGGGACCTGTTATCCAGAATGCTCAAGACCCGGGGTTTTCAGAATAAGGAATCTTTCTGTAATGTGGATCGCCATACCTTAAGGGGGTTATGTAATAAAATCCACTAAGTTTGCCCAGGAGCAGCAATCCATAGCAGTCAATCAGCAGGTAGAACTTACTGCTCAGATGTTTAAAAGCAAGCATCTTATTACTGCCTTTTATTACATATAGGGGTTTGTCTACTAAAAAATCCTTTAAACATTAATTAAATCCAATAGGATTGTTTTGCCTGTAATAAGGATTAATTATATCTTAGTTGGGATCAAGTAAAAGCTACTGTTTTATTATTACAGAGAAAAAGGAAATCGTTTTTAAAATGTCTATAGGAGATGGCCTTCCAATAATCCTGAGCTTTCTGGATAACGGATTCCCAGATAATGGATCCTATACTTGTAACACCTTTAAAGAGAACCTAAGTCAATAGGTTCCTTAATATGTCTGAGAACAGGGGCATTTTTATAGATTGCTTTCTATGGGAGAACTTAGGTGATTGGCCTATAAGTAAATGTCCCATATAAGCACAACAAGCATCAGGCTTCTCTTTTCTTTTATCTGTATGAAAAATAAGCTATTTTACTTTTCAGTTTTTTATTCAGTGTTTTTCCCTTATTGTCAATCTATTAACTATTACCTACACTGAAAAGCTAGCAATCAACTGGCTTACCCAGTGTAGCATGTGTGAGTGACTATAGAAAATTATCTTATAGAATTATTGAACTAATCCTATATAATAAAGTTGAAGTGTCTCTGCGTCCAGTCCCTGTGTCCGTGGGATTGCGCTACTGCGCATGTGCCCCACGGATAGGCCCGGACTGGTAACCTGTCCGTTCGGGCAAATGCCCTAAGGGCCGCATCTATATTGTGTTCATGTGGGCCGCTCCTGATCATAAGAAACTCATGCACCCAACTGCAACGCTGCCCTGCAATAATAATCCTCCACCTACTTGCTTGAAGCAGTGTCCTCCTCTTTAATTTTCCACATGGAACAGTCCATTCTCATATATACGTGCTTGCGCTACGCACACGTGCGCAGGATTTGACCCGTGATGATGCGGCCCCATGCGTTACCAGTACCAGCCTCCCCCAGGCGCGCTCAGTCACGAAGGACCGGTCAAAGAAAGTGTACCGCACCATCAGGCACCAGCTGCTCGCCAGTCGAACTGCCACTGTCTCACACTAGCCTGACTGGCTGCAGCATCCACCACCAGCTCTTTGGATAGGCTATTTGGCATTCGACTCCTCTTTTTCTCCAGTCAGCACCTGCTGCACCCAAGCCTCCCTCCAGCTCTGGGCCTCCATAATATCTTCCAGTAGTAAGTTAGGGTCAAAGACTCAGAGACTCCTCTCCTTACCTCACCCCCTGTAACATGACTTTCTCCTGCTGTAATATCCATGAATCATTCATAATTCATGGATAATATACAGCATAGCATGTTTATTGTCTGATGATATTTTCTGGTCTGGTACTTCCCTCACACCTCCACCTGTTATTGTACAATAATTAGTTACAGTTTTTATTTTATTACATTTTTTGTTTTATGCCTTAATTTTTTATTTTGGGTATTTGTTGGCTTGCCTATGCCTTATATTGTTCTATTCTGCTCCTCTCCTATTCATATTCCAGACTCTTATTCAAAACAGTGTCTGGTTGCTAGGGTAATGTGGACCATAGCAACCAGATTGCTAAAACTGCAAATGGAGAACTGCTGAATAAAAAGTCAATTGAGTGTTTACATGTGGGCTGCTTTGATTTGTTTGCCCGGGCTGCTTTTTACTCCCAGTCCGGCCCTGCCCACGGATATGTTCTAGCGCCCATTAATTTAACGGGTGAATGTCTAGATGTCCAGTCCCTGTGTCCGTGGGATTGCGCTACTGCGCATGTGCCCCAAGGATATGTTCTAGCGCCCGTTAAATTAACGGGCTTAATGTCTAGTTTATTTTATAAATCCCCAATATTTCCATTTAAAAGATGGCTATGCCCCTCATAGTTGCTTATGGCTAACTTTTGTATTGGAGTGGAATATACGGCTGTCTGTTAGAGAAAAGGAGAAGCAAAACTCTCCCATTTAAAATGGCATATTTTCCTGGACACTTCCAAGCTGTGCACATACAATTGCAGACTGAAAGGGAATAGTGATTTAGCAACCTCTGGCATAAATGCTTCACTGGAGACCGGCAGAATAAGAACCCCAGCTATATTATTCACCTCTGAATCACAGGGCACAGTGCCGGCAATATTATTAGTTGATTTAATCCATATATTTTTCCACATTTTATATATTTTGAATGTGAGAGTTGAGCATTCCCCCGGGGGCAAAGGACAAATAGCAACGGAGGTCAAAGAAAAAAAAAAAGTGAAATTTCGGTCTCAGTGTGAGCTGCCATAATGAATATAATAGAGCGCTGGGGGATCAGCAGCCGGTGTTATCATACACAAGAGAAAATCATATGGTTTAATAAGCATCACAATGTAAAATAATGGAAACGACTTTGAAGGACAGGCTAAAAGAGATCATTATAGTGTTAAACTATGAAGGAACAGCAAGAGCACCTTGTTGAGATGGAGAATGGCAATTCATTCAACATCATTTATCCTGATTTTGCTAAGCCCTTGGCAAAGTGTTCTGAGCTCGGGCGTCTCACACTGTGGCACAAAACGACAGGGTGCTGATAGCAGAGGAAGGATTGAAGTATTCTGCTTTTTTCTCTGCCTGACTTATCCAGTTTCCCTCCTGCTGCGGCTAAACCTTTAGTCTGCAACTAGGAACCGCCTGCATTTCCAAAGGCTGTAACCCTATGGGGGATCATCTGTATGATCTGTCTCTATTGTATAGCATTGCCAGTTCATGTCTGGGGCCTTCTATATACATATACCGGTACATCTAAAACATAAATGATTTATTTTAAGTCAGAATTTGCATATTTAAAATTATTTAAAGAGGGGGTTTCCAACATTTTATACCTATGAGCCACATGCAAATGTAAAAAGTGTTGGGGAGCAACACAAGCATAAAAAAAGTTCCTGGGGTGCCAAATAAGGCCTGTAATTGGCTATTTGGTAGCCCCTATGTGGACTGGCAGCTACAGGAGACTCTGTTTGGTAGGGATGTAGCGAACTGTTCGCCGGCGAACTAGTTCGCGCGAACTTCGACTGTTCGCGTCCGCCGCAAGTTCGCGAACGTCGCGCGACGTTCGCCAATAGGCGTTCGCGTCAAAATCGTTCGATCGTTCGACCATTCGACCATTCGACCGCTAAAATCGAAGGATTTTCGTTCGAATCGAACGATCGAAGCATTCGATCGAATGAAATCATTCGATCGAATGGCTTCGATCGTTCGATTCGAACGAAAATCCTTCGATCGAACGATTTCAATCCTTCGATCGTTCGAATCGAACGATTTTCGGATGGTCGAAGTTCGCAAACAGTTCGCGAACTGTTCGCAAATTTTGCCGGTGTTCGCGAACGGCGTTCGCGAACACATCGGCGGCGGTTCGCTACATCCCTACTGTTTGGCAGTACATCTGGTTTTTATACAACCAAAACTTGCCTCCAAGCCTGAAATTCAAAAATAAGCACCTGCTTTGAGGCAACTGGGGCAACATGGAAGGGGTTGTTGAGCAACATCACGAGCCACTGGTTGGGGATCACTGATTTAAAGGGTCAGGCAGCCAGGGAACAATAGAAGCTTTCACAAGGCTAAAATTCATGGCACACAAGGTCGTTCTTCACCTGAACTTTCAGTTGTTGGGGTATGTAAGAGGGGGACCTGAACCAACAATTTGCAGACAACCAAAAAGATGGAACTTTAGGGGGGAATGGGTGAATCCTTTATGTAAGTGTTTGGGAATAACAGGCCAAATTGGAGCAAATCTCCAATCTATGGGGCTAAGACTCCATTTTTGTCATGGGCCCATCTCCCAAGGTTTCCAGGCACACAGTGAGTTGATAACCCAGTTTCCCTGCAGTTGCTGCAAACCCTTATTTAAAAAAGAAGAACTGGTGGTTGTGGATTTGTTAGGCACCACCTTTATTACTCACCTTCTATACTAAACCTCCTATCCTGGGTTGGTGCTCCTCTTCTTTAAAAAGTGCAGTGGCCTGGATGCTTTAATTCAGAGTGGCCCACCGCCATCTTGCCCCAGGCTCTGAAGTATAGACTCAGCACGAGCACAGCACAGAAATCTTTGGAAAAGGTCTGAAGTAGACATGCACCAAGTTTGAACTTGCACAGGTAACACCTGGGAGCTTGGGATAAGAAACTGGCACCCACTCTGGAGTATTAAACTAGTCTTGTGGGATTTTTAAGAAAGCCGAGCACAGATCTGGCAAAGGAGAAAATCGATTATGGTCACTGAGGGTGACTAAGAATTTTTAACTTTCTTTACTATACAAGTTTCTTTCCCATTGCAATTATTCAGAATGTGACCGAAGCTGAAGGCAACAGAGTCAGTGTCAACTAAGATACTTGACCATGGACCCAGACAAGCAGTACATAGAAAATTAAAGCATATTGACAGCAGGTAGCCCAACAAGCATCTGAATAACAATCCATTGCAAATAAAGCTGGCCATACACAGGCTGCTATAAATGATGATTTAGCCCTTCCAAACCAAGTCATCAGAGCATTGGCCCATGAATGTGGCCTGTCTGACAGCCTGCCCAAGCCATATGTGGCCCAAAAGTAGCCAGATATCTAAGGGTTAGTGATGTGCAAGCCAGTCCAAAACCCATAGGACTCCGGCCATGGGTGGGTTAGACCAAGCTCCAGTCCACAACCTATCTGTGCCCTGCTTCAGCATCAGGCACCATCTATTTATAGAAGCATATTTGCCCCCCCTCTGTGATGTCAGAGAGAGGGGTGGACATGGGCAAATAGAAGCAGGCCCACGGGCCGGTTTGGGTGTGTTTTCAGCGGCAGGCAATTTGGGAAGGCACACATCACTATTAGATGATATTGTTGGTTTAGTAACCCGCAGTGTCCAATCAGCTGTGATTATTTGAGTGGTCTAGCTCCCACAAATTCCCCTCCGTATCACCCACCCATTCAAACACACCCATTTTTTTGTCTGGCATGATCCAGCCAAACTTCAGAGTCATTGCAGCAGCCAATCAGTTTGAATCTAGTTAGCAAATTAGCAGAGGAATCGGGGAGACCACCCTTCATATATCAGTGCACCTCAGATACATCACAGGCGAAGGGTGACCGCTTACACAAAGGTTTAATTTTTGTCATTGACAACATTAAAGTGGGTGATATCGGGCTGATCCAATCACGGGCCCTAGGGCCCAACGATCGGATCATAATGCTTTCGATACAGGCAGTCAGATCGCGGGACCACATACACGCACAGATGCAGCCGCACTTTAAACGACTTTCGGCCAGATATTAAATGGGAAAGCCTGTTGGATGGTTTCACACATGGGCCAATAAGCTGCCGATTCGGTCTGTCAACAGCTTTTATCGGTCTATGTATGGGGGCCTTAAGGGGCAGGTGGGGAGAGATATTGGCACCCCACCACCCACCCATTCATTAACACATAATTTATTGTGCAGAGTGCAATTAGACCACGCATGCTTTTACACCCCTTAGTGCTCTTGTGCCTGCGTCTGGGGTCTCTGTAAATGACCCCCGTCTAGCCCTCATTTATTAACAGTAAGAAACATTTTCACCAATGCAGTAAAGTTTATCTGTGCGTCTGTGTTAATGACTGAAGGTGAGTGACCACAAGAGATTGTTCATGCCAAGGCAAGAAATACCTAAACACAGGATATTTATGCTGATAAATTAAATCAAGCAATAAATGGACTTTTCAGCTTCATGGAAGTGTAATAATTCTTACCAGTGTTCCCCTCCTTATATAAGAAATAGAGCGTATGTATATTTTACAAGCGATACATTATTGTTTTAAATAATAAAACATAATAATGAGACTATTTTTTTCAGACAGAGTGAGGCATACATTTTTTATTGCCTTTAATCCTTTGTAATGAAAAAGTAGCCTTAGCAGCGAGAAAATCACCTTCAGAGCCAAGCAGTGAGTCGTATTAATAAAGAATTTCTACATGTCAAACACTGGCAAGAGACCTAAGTATTGCCTAGAAGTTCTGCGAGCCATTAGGGGGGTCCTAAGGAGAGCTCTTTGGAGACAGACAAGATGTCTAGCAATATGAAGAAGTCTTTTTAAATATAGGGCTACATTATCCATGTGTGAGTGGCCTGTAGTACACTAGGGGGCCCATTAATTAAACATCGACTATATCTGGTCGAGGTTTTAAAGGGGAAAACTCAAATTTCTCATTGGAAAAAAAAACCCTAAAATTTTTAGAGATTTATTATACCCCAAAGCTGCTAAAAATATGAATCCAAAAATACTCCATCTCAAACCTGTAGAGGTCATGTAGAAGTCTAGGGCAGATGTCCCTGAAGTTGCTTCATTGTGATCTGCGCTGGATAATCCGATAGGGCCAGATTTAATTCAGTGAGAAAAAGTTATTTCATGGTTTATCATTTCATAGTTGCCCTTCTCTGTACCCTCTCTAATACAGTAATGTCCTGTTTGAGTGATGGAGACCAAAACTGTACGGCATATTCTAGATGGGGCCTTACAAGTGCTCTATACAGTGGAAGAATGACCCCCTCCTCCCTTGACTCTATGCCCCTTTTAATACAGCTCAAGACCTTATTTGCCCTTGATGCTGCTGACTGGCATTGCTTGCTACAGCCAAGTTTATCATCTACAAGGACTTCCATAATGGATTTGCCTAGTGCAGTCCCGGTAAAGGTATAAGTGGCTTGAATATTTTTACATCCCAGGTGCATTACATTTATCAACATTGAATCTCATTTGCCACTTAGCTTCCCAGATTGGCAGTTTGTCTAGATCCTGTTGCAAGGATGACACACAGTGTTGGACTGGTTCGGAGGGACACCGGGAAAAACACTGGTGGGCCCCCAGGTCCGTATCCATAGTTGCCTCTTAATGCCGCAACCCCCTTTTTCGCAGGTCGCGGCAAAAAAAAAAATGGGCGTGCAAGCGCACAACCAAGGTGCTGTTGCATGCATACAGAGGGGGGCCCTGGGGCATTAGCTCCGGTGGCCCCCCAGTCCGACCCTGATGACACATCCTGGATGGAATTAATTGGGCTGTATAGTTTTGTGTCATCTGCAAACACTGATACATTACTTACAATACCCTCCCCTAAGTCATTAATAAACAAGTTAAATAAAAGTGGACCCAATACCGAGCCCTGAGGGACCCCACTAAGAACCTTACTCCAAGTAGAGAATGTCCCATTAACAACCACCCCCTGTACCCGATCCTGTAGCCAGTTTCCTATCCATGTGCAAATGACTTCATTAAGCCCAACAGACCTTAGTTTAGAAAGCAGTCGTTTGTGGGGCACAGTATCAAACGCTTTGGCAAAATCCAAATAGATCACATCTACTGCCCCCCCACTGTCCAGCATCTTACTTACCTCATCATAAAAAGCAATCAAATTTGTCTGACATGACCTATCCTTCATAAAGCCATGCTGATTGCTGCTCATAATGCCATTCACTAGGACAACATTTTGAATGTGATCCCTTAACAAGCCTTCAAATAATTTGCCCACTACATATGTCAAACTTACTGGCCTATAATTGCCAGGCTGAGATCATATTGAATGACATCAGCTTTTCTCCAATCCATAGGCACCATCTCAAATTAAATCTGATCCATGAGTTTTCAAATTTTTCTTACTGATTTGAATCTGGCCCAAAGTCTTGGTTTATCATCCGATATTCCAAAAAAGTAGAGTTTTTACAGCGACAATTCGATAAAGTGAAGTTTCCATAGCGTCAATCATGCAATACGAATTGAACCGCGTTTTGTCTTTCAGTTTTTTTCGAGAAAAATTATTTGATAAATGAGTTAAATTAGGAAGGAAGTTTGGTTGACTTCCTTCCTTTTTTTTGAATTTGAATTTTAGTAAATAACCCCTAGGTGCTACTTTACTGTGGTGTCAGTGAAGTGCCCATTCCTGATTGACATTGCTTCCCACTCAAGCAAAGTGTTCCCAAACTTTGCTCACCCTATATTGGCAGGGTCTGTTAGAAGCACCTCATTCCAAATTATTGCAATTTATTTGCAGGGGGGCAAAATTTCCCCTAAGAACACCACAGGAGTCCAAATATTCTATACCATAGGCCTTTACGGGGTTGTTCACCTTTGAGCTAACTTTTAGTATGATGTAGAGAGTGATATACCTAGACAATTTGCAATTGGTTTTCATTTTTTAATATTTGTGGTTTTTGAGTTATTTTGGTTTTTTATTCCTGTTTGCAATCTGGTTGAAAGGGTACAAATTACCCTAGCAACCATGCACTGAATTAAATAAGAGACTGAAATATGAATAGAGGCCTGAATAGAAAGATGAGTAATACAAAGTAACAATAACAATACATTTGAAGCCTTAAAGAGAATTTGTTTTTAGGTGGGGTCAGTGACCCCCATTTGAAAGCTGAAAAGCTGGAGTCAGAAGAAGAAGGCACATAAGTAAAAAATGAATGAATAAATAATGGAGATCAATTAAAAAGCTGCTTAAAATTGTCCATTCTATAACATACGTAAAGTTAACTCAAAGGTAAACCAAAAAAGGAAAAGTAAACCAAAAAGTTAACTAAAGGACCCTTAGGTGTCCTATCCCCAAGGGGGAACTGCCTGCGTAAACTACACCCAAATCTCAGGGCTCCATAGAGTTTAGCAAAATGCCACTGTCACCCCAGTCTAAGGGTTCATTCTGAACAACAGAAAATAAGGGTATAAGGTGAGATTTCCCCAAAAGAATCAAAAACAAAGTAGATTAAAGGAGTTGTTTACTGAACCTCAAATCTAGCTGTTCAGGCTTTTTGGGACAAAAACTCAAATCTCTTGTGAAAAAGAAAATCTAATTTATGAAGATTTATTATACATCTATGCTGCAAAAAGCCCGAATCCAAAAATCTGCCTGTCGAGGACCATTTTTAATTATAAATAAAGTCAAATTGGGCATGGGAGTTTGGTCATGATTTTTTTTTTCATTACAAAATTAGATAAATTCAGAGTTTAGTAAATAACTCCCTAAAAGTGCAAAATCATTTATTAGGACACAAAAAGATGGCCTAATGCCATGTATATGTAAGTACCATCTGTTGGGGCACTTATTCATCGCCTATGAGTAAATGACCTAACAGGCACAAAACGAGTTAGGCCATCTTTTTGTGTCCTAATAAATGATTTTGCACTTTTAATCTGCTTTGTTTTTTATTTTTTGGGGGGAAATCTCACTATTATATACCCTTATTTTTACCACAATAGCTGACACCAACTCTCATAGTAGCTGGTGACAAACCCAAACATTCTCTCCCCATTTCACTTTGACAGAAGTGGGGTCTGGTGATGAAAAAGAGGGGGAACTTTGCTTCTTCACAGTGTCTACAATTCAAGTCACGTTAGCCCCTTATTTCTGACTGCAGATTCAGGTGCTTATCACGTTTCTATTTCTCCATCTGGGTGACCATGATGAAATAATCTATAAGAATAGGTAGATGATGAAGATGAACGGAGGAGCTCGGTGATTGACCATCACAGTGGTCAAAACTTAGAGTATCAATCAGCTAACTGCCGTGAGGATTAGCACACTATCAAAATGTTGATTGAGGAGAAATCCCTGACCTAAGCTCCCACCTCCGGCACAACAGGCGCATCCTACAGCCGGAGCAATCGAAACGGACATTTTTTGTATAAATCCTATATGAAATTGAGGTGCTCTGCTGAGACAGTGGCTGAGATTAGTGATATAAAAAGCCTTGATTATATGTGTGATTTGGGAAGGGGGATGATGAACGTGCTGTGACTCTAATGAAAATAAAGGTCATTGTACAACTGCCTTTTCCTTGATACCTTATAAAAGACAAAGACATATACAATATTAATAATATTATGTTAGCAGTAAATATATGACCAGATTAATGACAATAGAAATCATAAACTTTCCCGGGGGAATGTAATAAAAGTCGGTAATGGAAAAAAATTCGCAATGTGAAAAGTTATGCCTTTGCGCAAATTTAATATAGCTTTTGCGAAACCCGAAACTGTTAAGCGACCACTTCCGACAGTGGAAGACCTTTGGAGAATTTTATAGTTTGCGCCAATGCGCAGTCAATGTAATAAAACTTCTTACTGAAAAAGTCGTTATGTTTGTTCCAAAAGATTATGACACCTTCAAGCACTTCTTATGAGGGCACAATTAAAATTCGCAATGCACTAGCAGTTAAGGAACAATATTACATGGCGAGATGTGGATTTTTATTCTTATTGGGGCAAGTTGTTTTGCTCTTTGTGACTTTTATTACATTCCCCCTACGTGGTGTACAAAATAGGCTGCAGATGGGATCACAGATCAGGCTGGTCGGAATGCTTATTGATAGGGATAGATTGAAATCCAGGCCACTATGGGGATGTCAGAAGGTGCACATGCGTATGAGTTTTTTAAGAAACGAAGGAGGGGTCCAGAGCATCTATGCGGAAGTGCAAGGAGCAGCGAACCTTAAATGGTTAACATTGCTACACCTTGCAGTGTAGGTCTAGGATTCACTTAGAGCCAGACTAAAATCTGCTCGGAGGTTTATATAGGTATATAGATATATATATATATATATATATATATAGAGATATATATATATATATATATATATATATATATCTATTACACACAGGTATGGAACCTATTATCCAGAATGCATGGGACATGGGGTTTTACGCATAAGGAATCTTACCATAACTTGGATCTTCATACCTTAAGTCTACTAGAAAATCATGTAAACATTAAATAAACCCAATAGGCTAATTTTGCTTCAAATGAGGATCAAGTACGAGGTCCTGTTTTATTATTACAGAGAAAAAATTAATTATTTGTAAAAAATGGAAGGCCTTTCAGTAATTTGAAGCTTTCCTTCTTACACTGTCAGACTCACCTGCGCATATGGGAAGGTCCCATAATACTGTATTACGGCTAAAGCAAATCATTTCTACCAGTGACTCTGGTAGTTAGGGTCAAATGGATTATGGGGCTGAATGTATTTCTGCTGCTGACCTGTATCATGTTGTCCCTCTCCTATCCCCATAGCCTCACTGCTACTATAGACACCATCTCTCCCTACTATACCTGCTATCCCACAGTCACACTCCCTTCCCAGAGACTATTATCCCACTGTTACTATAGACACCATCTCTCCCTACTATACCTGCTATCCCACAGTCACACTCCCTTCCCAGAGACTATTATCCCACTGTTACTATAGGCACCATCTCTCCCTACTATACCTGCTATCCCACAGTCACACTCCCTTCCCAGAGACTATTATCCACTGTTACTATAGGCACCATCTCTCCCTACTATACCTGCTATCCCACAGTCACACTTCCCAGGGACTTTGCACTGCATCAGGGAAAGTTTACATTATCAGAAAAGCAGAGAGATACAAACATTGGTACTTTTTATTTGTTAATAAAATATCGCACGTAAAAGTCTGTAGGTTTCCTGCAACTGCCATTTCTCAGTTGACCAGCAAGCGACAGTAAGAGACCACTGAAAATCTCGCAATTGCATCAGTAGCGCTAATAGCGTGTGTTTTTCACCAGATGGCGCTGCTGTATCGAGGAACAGTCTTTGCTGCGATTCAGTGGGACATCGGCAGTGGATTAAGGAGCTTTGACTGACGCAAAACCAGAGAAAGAGCCAGACACCGACATACTGTACCTCCCATACTGTGTCTGGTCTGTAACACTGCTACAAACATTGAGTCTATATGATTATAATGTTATTAATGCTTATACTGGAGCAGGAGGACTGCACAAGGGAACAGAAACTCCATATAAGAAAGAGCCGCTGATCGGAAAATCCCTTAAACCTTGTCAACGCACCGGCAGGGAGATTTGCGCAGTTAGTGCTAATTGGGCGCAAAACCAGTGTGTTAGGCGACAATGTGCTGGAGAAAGTATCAGGTAAAAAGCTACTCGCACTGGGAGGTGGGTATTTTGTTTGCACTGGAAGCTGGATTTTTTTTTTACATGAGTAAATAAAATAAATAATGTTAATAAGCTTTACAGGAGCTTCCCCACGTGATTGTGGTGCAATTAGGGCGCTAACACTTGGCATGTGCAGGAGCAGCAGAGAGAAAGCTGTATGTAAATGGGATCTTTCCATAATGACAGGGTGCACTGGGTAACTTAAAATTAATTATAAGCTTCTTGACTATAAAGAGGGGGAGGCAGTTGCGTGTTATTAAATGGGCTCAGTACTGAGGCAGCCACCTGCGCCAGGCGCTAGTTCTCGCTAAACGTCTCTCCTGGGCTCCTGGTGGCTCAGTCATGAGTGGGCTCCTGTGCCAGTCCTGATAAATCTGCCACTTGTGTGTCCCTCTGTGACTGGCACATTCCCTGCAGTAACAATGGATTCCTCTCTGCTGGGGCAGTGGTAGCAAAGTGAGGGGCTGCCGGGGAGGGTCGCGCAGAGACTTGGCACGTGGGTTGGTTCTCGTGGAGAGAATGCGGCACTTATGTCTATTGCTTAGATTTATTATAGGGGACCCTGCTCCTGCCAAAACTCTACTGCTGTTACTGCTGCTGCTGCTGCATGGAAATGGAATTAATTACACATGAGACGTTATGTATGTACTGCTCTAGCTCTCCTCTGTCTGTCTGTCTGTCTGTCTATCTATCTATCTAATCTATCACCATCCATTTCTCTCTCCCTCTTTTTCCCTCTAGGTATCGTCTGTCTTGCATTTTCTTTCATCTATCTATCTATCTATCTATCTATCTATCTATCTATCTATCTATCATCTATTTGTCGTTTTTCTTTAATTCTTTATATCTATTATCTATTTGTCATCTATCAATCCATGTGTGTATTGTCTGTCTTTCATTATTTTTCTTTTATTATTTATCTATCATCTTTCTTTCATTTTCTATTTCTTTCTTTCTTTATCTCTCTATATCTATCATTTCATTATTTTTCTTTCATTATTTATCTTTCTTTCCTTCTATCTATCTATATATATATATATTTTCCTATTTACCTATGTATTTCATCTATTCATCTATCTATTTTCAATCTATTGTCTTTCATTATTTTTCTTTCATTATTTATCTTTCTTTCCTTCTCTGTGTCTCTGTCTCTGTCTCTGTCTCTCTCTCTCTCTCTCTCTCTCTCTCTCTCTCTCTCTCTCTCTCTGTGTATCTCTCAATCTATCTGTCTGTCTGTGTCTATCTATCTATCTATCTATTGTCTCTCATTATCTTTCTTTCATTTTCTCTTTTATTTTTTCTTTCTTTCTATTTTTCTTTCTTTCTGTCTATCTATGTATTGCCTCATTATTTTTCTTTCACTTTCTTTCTTTCTTTCTCTTTCTTTCTTTCTTTCTTTCTTTCTTTCTTTCTTTCTTTCTTTCTCTCTCTTTCTCTCTCTATATCTATCGATCGTATTGCATTATTTTTCTTTCACTCTTTATCTTTCTATCAATATCGATTATATTTTAATGTGAAGTAAACCAGTTTTAGAATAGAAATATAAAGATAAGCTTGAGATATGTTCGGTATTAGAACAACATATAACAATATATTTATAATCAGTGTTCAATGCACAGGACAAGGTGGTGCAAATATTTGTAGATGTTATTGTTAACTGAATTTTTACTGAATAATTCTGATTTTACGCCGATGCCTTAATTATACATATTAGAGACCGATTTCGTGTGTATAAGGTCTGACAATAAAATATTATATTTAATGAGTAGGGAACTGAGTTCATTTCACGGTGGATTTCAGAGGGAATCGCTGCGACTGTGTTGTGCGCCCAGGGAAGTGGGTTTGGAAGTTGATTTATTCTCTTTGTACAAGTCATTAATGTTGGGTAATTAGCTCATCTCACACATATTATTTCCAGGCGACCAGACAAAAGTAGAACTGGGCACCAGCGCTGGGGTCACACCAATAGCCCCTGTTACAGGATCTCCTTGTGTTACAGCCGCCGGGAGACATTGGAATAAATGGAAAGAAACAATTCCATGTTCACTTTTATTCTATCTGGGCGGAATTCTGCCTCTAATAATATATTTAATAAGAATTTTTTTATCCCTTGTGTTCCATTGAACAAATAATACGAACTGTTTAACCAAGTTATTGTTTAGATGAAAAAAATAAAAATAAACCAAAAACGTTAAAATGATCCGTTTTCGACTATTTTGTCTTTTTTTTTTGTTCTAAATTTTCCCTAGGCACGTGGTTCAAACCCTGTGTAATGGCATTTGAAACCGGTCATTTCGCCAAATATTTATAATGCAGTTTTTTCTGCTTTCCCAGAATTTTCCTTTTTTCTATCAATATCTATTCGTTAGTGTAAAGTGTATTTCAATCATTTTCAATCCGATTGTATAAATGTACTGCCCTGTGTTTGCATCTCACAGGTTCACTGTTCTGCTCAGGCTCCAGGCTGAAAACTTCCAATATCCGAATTCTGCTTCTAATTTCCGAATTTAGCTCTGTTGATGATGATGATGATGGTGATTACGATTTACTGTACAGTTAGACTTGTTGTTAAAAAAATAAATAAATAGCACAATCATGTTTGGGCCAGAAATGTGACAGAATTTGCAAAAGAACATAATTTTCGTATTATGTTCCTGACCATTGCTTTTTAACTATGTTATAAAACATAGTACTACTACTACTACTACTACTACTACTACGACTGCTACTACTATTATACTACTACTACTACTATTATAACTACTACTACTACTACTATTACTGTGACTACTACTACTACTACTAATAAAACTAATCATAGAAATCACCTTACGATCTCTGTATAACACAAGCTGAATTTTAAAAGAAACATTTCTCCACGTGTATAATGTGTAACCCTATACAAAACATTGTTTTTCCTTGTGCTGTGCATAGAACGATTTTGCCTGTTTGCCCATGAATGGGAGCTGCCATGCTGCTGGTCTTGATTTGCTAGCTCCAGTTCATTAATTTGCATTACAATTATAAATAATTAAAAGGTTAATGTGCATTAAAGGTCACCTTTGGGTTAACTTTTAGTATGTTATAGAACGGCCAATTTACAATTGATTTTCATTATTTAATTTTTATAGTTTTAGAATTATTTGCCTTCCTCTTCTGACTCTTTCCTGCTTTCAATTGGGGGGTCACTGACCCCATCGAAAAACAAATGCCACCTAAGGCTACAAATGTAATGTTATTGCTTCTTTTTATTGCTCATCTTTCTATTCAGGTCTTTCCTATTCATATTACTGTCTCTTATTTAAATCAGTGCATGGTTGCTAGGGTAATTTGGACACTAGCAACCAGATTGCTGAAACGCCAATCTGGAGAGCTGCTGAATAAAAAGCTAAATAACTCAAGAAAATACCAATAATAAAAAATGAAACCCAATTGCAAATTGTCTCAGAATATGACTCTCTGCATCATACTAAAAGTTAACTCAAAGGGGAACCACAACCACTTTGAGGATGATCTACAATACAGGGATGAGAATCCTGTTTAATAACATGATGATGGTTTCAGATTGGAAATTAGCAGCACATGGTTTGCATTTATAATAAACTGCTACTTCTCACCTACTGTCAATAGATTAGAAGCTTCCATACTGGCACACACAGGGTTAAGACATACCTGCACTTGTGGCTCCTCCCAGTAGCCTCCCACCTATCAGTGCAAGTGTTGGAGCAGCTGCACAGACTGAGGACTGGAGCGATGGGAATATGGAGCAGTATGGCAGTCGCAGTATGGCAGTTGCAGCAGCACGGGGCTATTTAGCCTGCTGTTCAAACCCCTGCTGTTCTGTATCTGCGGATAAAAATCCTAATCTGTAAAATTTTGAAGAATGTTGAATAGAAGCTTATTTATGAAACATGTACATGTGTCGCTTTCTGTTTAATGAAAGTCGGAGTCAATGACATCTGTTCCTTGTGAGCGGCGCTAAATAGCACTGGATTGTACCGCCGGCCCCGCTCTATAGAGAAATCAATCTGTGCTGCTTTGTGCTGGGAAGAGATGGATTGGCTTTGGCTTCTAGGATTAGTCCTGCAGTGTCTGTCGGTGTCACACGCATGGATCCGACTGTCGCACAAAGACGCAGGCTGCGGCTCAGGTCACATTCTAAGTGGGGGACACGATTAACATGGGATTGGGGGGATATACAGAGTTCCCCACTAAATATATAATGCAATATTGTCTGTGCAGCAAACAGGGAGGATGGTGTAAAGTAACTGAATTCACTAAAGACACAGACAGACACACAGACAGACAAAGAGACAGATAGAAAAAGAGAGAGGGTTTCTGGGAGAAAGGAGAGAAATAATGCTTCTGTGAGACACACAGAGAGAGAGAGTGTTTGAGTGAAAGAGAGGGATTGTCTATAATAGAGAGGTTAAAAGGGAAAGAAGAGAGTGTGTCTATAAGAGAGAGATAGCAAGACAAGAGGGAAAAAGAAAAGAGAGAGAGGAAATGTCTGTAAGAGAAAAAGCAATTTTGTCTGAGTGAGACACAGTGAGAGATACTGTATGTGTGTGTTTAAGAGACATGAGAAAGGATACTGTAAATCTATTATACAGTTCAGTAAAACTTTTTATACTAGATAATTATGAGTACAGTATATGGATACACACACATTACAGTAATATACAGTATATATATATATATATATATATATATATATATATATATATATATATATATATATATAACAAACAAGGGAAAGTTGTGCTCACCACTATTTTTTAAAACCATTAGGTGGGGGTGCAATGAGGGTGTGACCACAAAATACATATAGTCAAATACAAGAGTCCTCTGCACTCAACCCATTATCAATATATTTAAGACAGCGACATTTTGTGCATACTGCTACTAAAAAATGCCTTACCCTTTAAACAACACAGGGATTGTTTGTCCATATATTGCAATATATTTAAGCTGCCAACTACGTCAAAGTCATCCCATATCTGGCCAGTCCTACGCTCAATTTTCATCTGATTCATTAAGAATTCTATTGCTTCATTATACATTTTACAAAGGGACTAAGTTTTACCTGCAACTTACTTGCTGCTTTCAAAGTAAAACTCCCAAACTTGGCTGCCCTTTTATTAGACACCAGTGGGATCACCTGACTATAGCTGGGAAGGGTGGGAGCTACAACATGGAGCTGGTCACTGCTCCTGTAGAACTATAACAAACAAGGGAAAGTTATGCTCACCACTAGTTTTTAAAACCATTAGGCGGGGGTGCAATATATATACACACACACCAGGCCAGTATGGGTATACAGATACACACATATATATATATATATACACACACACACAAACACACACCAGGTCAGTATTATGGGTATAAGGATACACTCGAAGGCCGAGTGTTTTTATAAAGGTCATGGAACTCCGAGGTAACTTCTAATATCCTCATATTTTGCAACTGGGGGTACTTTATTTATTATAATACACATGTTTCAGTGAGTCATGTGACAGAAATGACATCAGAACTCACCGTTTATAACTGATGACATCAGAACTCACCGTTTATAAGGATATAATTTACAAGATATTCATGGCTTTTGTGTATTATATATATATATATATATATATATATATATACTAGGCCAGTAATGGTATATGCATACGTATATAAATTATACCAGAGCTCAGTATGTGTATATGTCTCATATAGAAGCAGTTGGGGTGGAGGTGCTACTGATGAATCAATGTGATTTCATTCCCCCTTGTCCCAGTGAATGTGAGCCCCAGATAAAGGTCAGACAGAATAACAACCGCCAGTCAGACAGACAGTCCAGTGCATTCAGGCTGTGGTGCATCTTGGGCCTGTGCTTCTCTCCATCATTATGTTTTTAGGGCACACCCAGAATACGGGTTTGTTTGTGTATGGGGAGATTGCGGTGACACGTCCCAAATACACACACACACGCGCTGCGGATCTGATGTTGTGCATAAAAATGCTTTATCGATTGAAATAATAGAAGCATTATTTTGATTTGTCCTGACACGATGGCTGATTTATAGATCCCTTCCACATTGATTTCTACTTGGTGCCCAGTCACATGGAAATGATACAGTCTCACCCCAGTGCACCCATGTGTTACTCAGGAAAGTGCCTTTTGATTCCTGGCTGGGGGGGGTGTGTGTGCATTGTGTGTACCTTGCATGGGGCTCCCATACATGTGTTTTCACTTTGCACTTTCCAGAAACTCCAGCAGACATTAGTGTGAAAAACATTTGGAAATATAAGGAGACAGAGCAGCATATGTGTCTCATTTGTGTGGGCGAGGAGTGCAGAGGAGAGTGCGCCCGGCTCCAGTCCCAAAGCAAAGCTGCAGCTCTACCAATGGCAAGATATATAGGGAGAGTGGCACTGGCCGTGCAAGCAATTGGGATATGGGCTTGTCTGTGGATTTATGGGATCACGTGTCTCCCCACTACTGTCTCCAGGTAGGTACTGATGTATTGTTGGGGGGGGTGTTTGTATGGAAATAACAGCAACTGCAGGTAAGTGTGTCCTGTGCATGCACAACTCTCTGGCCCTCTGTTTCCCACACACACATTCTGTTTGTTTCACTCCCTTACACACACATACACATACCCACATGCACTTACACACTCATGCATTCACACATATTCACATACACACACACATACTGTACATGCAAATTCACTCTATCTCACTATACACACACATACCCACATGCAATCACTCCCTTTCTCTTGCACACACACACACACACACACACACACTAATATCATACACACACAATTTGTCTCTTCTTTTACACACACACACACACACACACACACACACACACACACACACACACACACACACACACACACACACACACACACACACACACACACACACACACACACACACACACACACACACACACACACACAAGCACAATCTCTTTCAATCTCTCTCTCTCTCTCTCTTTTTTTTTCATGGACTCAAACAAACCACACACATCCCAATCACACAATCAATGTTTTACAGACACAATTATACACTGACACACTCTGTATCTCTCATAGGGGCAAATTCACTAAGATGCGATGTGCCGAACGCTAGCGTTAATTCGCTAGTGTTTGTCATTTTCTCTACTGCGAAATTCACTAACGAACGCTGGCGTAGTTTCGCTAGTGTTACTTCGCACCCTTACGCCAGGCGAATTTTCGCTAGCAACGAAACAACGCAAATTCACTAACTTGTGCAGTGTACTGAACGCTACCTTTTACGCTAGACTTCCTTCGCCACCTCAGACCTGGCGAAGCGCAATAGAGTAGATAGGGATTGTTTCCAAAAAAGTCAAAAAATCTTCTAAGTCCCAAAAAACGCTGGCATGTTTTCTACATGATGGGTGATAGGCTGAAAAAGATCGAAAATATTTTTGGGGCTCCCCTCCTTCCCCCCTACATTTCCTGACTCATGGCAACTTACCTAGACAGTGGGCACATGTGTAGGGCAAAATAAAATTTATATTTGCAGATTTGAAGGTTTTCTAGGCATTTGTAATGCTGATACGTGTTCCTCCATTGAAATTTGAATATGCAAATTAGCCTTCGCTAGCGTAACTTCGTTTTACATAGCGAATCAACGCTAGCGCAACTTCGCAACCTTACGCTACCCCTGAGCGCAACTTCGGATTTTAGTGAGTTTTCAGAGCGCTGGTGAAACTACGCCTGGCTAAGTGCAGCGAAGCTCGGAGAAGTTGCGCCTGGCGCAACTTCGCATCTTAGTGAATTTGCCCCCCAGACTCAAACAACCCACAAGGAAACACACACACATATACACACACATATAATGTAGGGAATGTCCCCTGTGACTAGGGTTTCCACCTGACCGGTATTTTACTGGCCTGGCCGGTAAATATGTTGCTTGATGCCAATGTTATTTATAGGGAAAAACCACAAAAATATAGGAAGGCCGGTATTTTTTTCCAGAAAAGGTGGCAACCCTACCTGTGACCTGGGTGCTCTTTGCCAGAAGGGATGGGCATGAGTGAGACGTGGGGGGGGGCTGGCACAATACTGTGAATGAGAGAATGGGCTGAGGCCGAGCGTGGCACAGAAAGCACAATATGGCTTCCCCTGCGCCAGACTGATCGAGATAAAAGTAAAAGGGTGGCGTGTGGATTTAATGGCAGTGAAAGTATTAAGAGGGATCAGGCTGAGCCACAGAAAGAAAAGGAGAGAAATGTGTAGCATCTGCCTGATCAGCCAATCCCAGTGACATTAGTGATATTGCAGAGAGAAAGTCTGCGGCCCCCTGAGCTGGGGATTACAGGGCCAATCCCAATCCGATTAGTAAATGCTGCTCTCATGCCAGCTAAATGCTGGGCCTACTCAGCATGGATCAGATAAGGGACCTTTAACCCTTGACTTACTGCCTTGCTTCTCTGCATGCGGCCAGACAATTAAAGTGCAACCTACTCACCCCGTCCTTAATTCTTTTATTCCTATTTTCATTTTGCTGGTGGCACACATTCAGTATTTATGTACCTGCGCTTACTGCATATCCACTTGTCTTTTTATTGTGACAGGCCCCCTTGTCACTGCCTATAGTGTATGCACCAATCAAATTGCCAGCCACGTGCTCAGCTAGTTCAGCAGGTAAATCACTGGCTTTGTCAGCAAAACTGTCATTTGGGGTTCCAATTAGGAAAGACAATCATAGCCTTTTAAATAAGGAAGGCCGTCAGTGTAAAAGGTGGAGTTTAAAGGTACAGTAGGGCAAGATCGCGACAGTATAACAACAGTGCCATATTAACATATAATTTGCCCCTAGGACCCCCATCACTGCTTCCTCTCTTTCCTGAGTGGGGCATGTGCAATAAATCTATTCACACTTCCCAATCTAATAGGAGAGGGCTACTCTACCCAACAGAAGGGGGATGGGTCACTGCAACAAGTGTACAGAAACTAGTTGGGGGGACTGAAAAATACACTTGGTTACCTATACAATTTATTTATTTATTTATTTTTTTATAGTTAAGCACCCCCCAATGCATCCTCCATAGGAACAGACCCCCAGGTGCCTGTATATTACATGTTCTTGAAAATGGTGACAGCTGAACAAGATGGTAACACTGTATATATATATATATATATATAAAGCTGGAAATGGAGATCGCACTCACAGGTCTTAGAAGTGTTTACATGTTTTTATTCAGTGGACAATCGCTGACGTTTCGGCTGACACGACAGCCGAAACGTCAGCGATTGTCCACTGAATAAAAACATTTAAACACTTCTATTGTCCAGCGATTGTCCAGCGAATAAAAACATTTAAACACTTCTAAGACCTCTACATTCAAACTTCAACAAGGACTGCACCCAGGCATATATATATATATATATATATATATATATATATATATATATATATATATCAGTATTACCAACCTGCAGCCCATCAGGGTGAAACAGACTATTGACATGATGGGGAGGAGACGTGGCAAACAACACATGGGTAACAAATAAATGTTTCTCATAATGTGATTCTCCCCACAGTCACTGTGTGAGGTCATATTGGCTGTTCCGGTCATGATTGCCCAATTCCCACATCTTTCAGACATTTTTAACCCCACCCTTCTCTCTGTGTGTGTGTGTGTGTGTGTGTATGTGTGTGTGTGTGTGTGTGTGTGTGTGTGTGTATGTGTGTGTGTGTGTGTGTGTGTGTGTGTGTATGTGTGTGTGTGTGTGTGTGTGTGTGTATGTGTGTGTGTGTGTGTGTGTGTGTGTGTGTATGTGTGTGTGTGTGTGTGTGTGTGTGTGTATGGGGAGTGCAGCAGTTTGTTACCCTCCAGCTATTACTGAAGTACAACTCCCAGTGCTCCGGTAAAGAAGAGGAGAGTGCTGGGGGCTGCTGAATCTAATTTCCCATTTGCAGAGATCTTCTCTTCACTGTATTCATGTATCTTTAGGGTATTGACTGTTTACAGTTAATAAAACAGATAGATAAAGTATAAATGATTAATATGTACATATCAGTCTATCTGAGTGTCTTTATAGCTATCTATCTATCTATCTATCTATCTATCTATCTATCTATCTATCTATCTATCTATCTATCTATCTATCTATCTATCTATCTATCTATCTATCTATCTATCTATCTATCTATCTATCTATCGTCTGTGTGTCTTTATATAATATATATAATCTTTGACTAACCATGTCTATATCTATCTGTCCATCTATGTGTCTGTCTGTCTCTCATCTATCTGTGTGCCTTTTTATGTCTCTATATCTATCTGATCTTTGTCCATCCGTGTCTTTGTCTGTCTGTCTGATCTATCACTATCCACATCAAACTCACGTTTTGACATCTAATAGAAACAGGTGGACATATTGAGGGCAATAGGCTGCTATGACTGAGGCAATTTATGCTATTTCTCCCTGGAAACACTTTTATTTATATCTCTGCAAACTATCACATGCAGGCATATTTATAACTTCAGTGGGGTCATTTACAAAGACCCGAGTGCAAGTGCTAAAGCACTAAAGGATGAACATCATGCCCTTTTTACTGACTGGAAAATATCATTGCTGCTTGGTAAGAAATACAGATGCTTAATACTGTACATGGCTCCCTAAGTAAAACTCTATTATTTTACTCAGGAGCAAACAAACCAATAAACACCCAGTCACACAGAACTAAATGTTAAAGAAAGTTTTATGAAAAAGTACAATTAGATAAATATAATACAAAAGAGCCATGACTATCCTGTAAATTATACCCTTATACCTCAAGGGACCATCATCATCATGATGACGGTCCCTTGAGGTACCGAAACGCGTAGATGTTTATGATTCAGTAAAGGACAACCTCTAACAACCTTCTAACAACCTTTATGCCGTGAGTGCTTCCTTTTATTTTTGGACTATATATATATATATATATATATATATATATATTGGATAATGTACCCCCTACTGTAATTTATAAAGATATTATGTCACCGAGGAGTTACGTGACCATATAAAAGCTTTTAAACAGGTCACATAACTCCGAGGTGACTTCTAATATCTTTATAAATTTCAGTAGGGGTACATTATGCATTATAATCTACATTTTGTGTGAAATGTTGGGAGGGGTGTTCGGCTTCGAATTCTGGTCATCAGCGTCCAATTTGGGCGCATCGACGTCCAATTTGGGTGCGCCGGCGTTCAATTCGAACGTGGCAGTGTCAAATTCGGACACGTGGCATCAAATTCAGAGGCCGGGGACCCCTGTTATAAATGGCGCGTTCTGATGTCAGAACGTGCCATTTATAAGGATATAATTTACAGTCTGGTCCCATAGGGAAATGACCAGACTGTAGATTATATATATATAATATATATATATATATATATATATATAATATATATAATATATATATATATATATATATATAATATATATATATATATATGTAGTTGTGGATAACAATAACAGTAAAAACAATAGAGTGTACATTATTAAACTCCAATCCATGGCTTTTAGGGTAATTGGGACCCTAAAAATTGCAAACTGGAGAGTTGCTGAATAAAATACTGTAACTCAAAAACCAAAAATGATAAAAAATGAAAACCAAATGCAAATTGTGGCAGAATATCACTCTTTACACCATACTAAAAGGTAACTGAAAGGTGAACAAGGTAAACATTGGGAAGGAAAAACATTGTTTTGAACTGAATAAATTTAATAAACAGCTCAGAACTCTTCTGCTAATCAAACATTAACTATTCTAATGATAATTATATATATATATATATATCTACATATACAATATAAATATAAATATATATATATATATATATATATATATATATATATATATATATATATAGGTGTAGATGTTTAATAATATTATATAAAATAATAATCATATGGAAAAACTTTTTTTATAAAATGTTTCACTGTTTTTCCCAATGATTTTTTAATGTTCGCTGGGATTCGTGCAATACCCCAAAGTTTTCGGGCAAAAAAAGCATAAGAAAAATCTGAAAAAAACGTGAAAATCTGATTTTTCCTGCAAAACAATATATAATAACATATACAGGTATGGGACTTGTTACCCAGAATGCTCGGTACCTAGGGTTTTCTGGATATCGGATCTTTCCGTAATTTGGGTCTTCATGCCTTAAGTGTACTAGAAATCAATTAAATAAACCCAATAGGCTGGTTTTGCTTCCAATAAGGATTAATTATCTTAGTTGGGATCAAATATAAGCTACTGTTTTATTATTACAGAGAAAAAGGAAATAATTTTTTAAAATTTGGATTTTTTTGGATAAAACGGAGTCTATGGGAGACAGCCATTCCGTAATTCGAAGCTTTCTGGATATCGGGTTTCCGGATAAGGGATCCTATACCTGTATAATAATAAATTAGCGCAAAAAACCCAAGCAAATTTGATTGGAGAAAATGTTGAGATAAAATCCGACTTTGATAAATAAACCCCCTAGGTCTTAACCGCATCATTAGCTTGTACAGGTATGGAATCTGTCATACAGAATGCTCAGGACCTGGGGTTTTCTGGATATCAGATCTTTCCGTAATTTGGATCTTCCGACCATCCTCAAGTCTACTAGAAAATGATGTAAACATTCAATAAACCCAAAAAGCTGGGCAAGGTTTAATCAAATCTTAGTTGGGATTAATTACAAGGTACTGTTTTATTATTACAGAGAAAAAATAAATAATTTTTAAACATTTGAATTATTTGTATAAAGTGGAGTCTGTGAAAGTCTGTATATTCACCATACATTCTCTATATATTTAGTGTAAATGTGTATACACATAGTCAAAAATCAAATGTCCCGTGCCTAGGTGCTGGTGAAACATTTATAGAGTGGTCTTCCTAAGGAAATATAAATATTGTGGTCTGTAACAAGACCTTTTCATGATCATGACAGATTTTCATTAACAGTTAGAAAGAAAAAAAAAACATATCCAAATTGAATAGAAAACTAATGAGGATTTGCACATATTCTGTCTATTTCTTCATTCATTTCAGTCTTTGCCCACCATTGTGTATTGTCGTACGCAGAGCTATGGAATCCTGAACCGACCATTGGAACAAAGTTGCATTCAAAATAAAATCATTCTTTAAGAAACAAAAGTAGAACGATGATAACTGGTATATATAGGAGTACTCCACTTGCCAGAAATACCACCCTGCGCTCAATGTATATGAATAGTACATGAAACAGTTATCATTTCAGTGGTTTACATATATATTTTTCAATTTATTTTTAAATGCATTCATTTTTTTATGCATTTTTTATTTTTACGTGTATTCTAAATTATTATAGCTTTTTTGTGTATTTATGTATTATTCATCTTTTAGGTATTTAAAAAAAATCATATATTTTTCATTTGAAATTTAATTTTAATGTATTTTTAATTTAAATATATATATATTTGCAGTCTTTAATTTTGAAGATGTTTCTTTTTATATATTACATTATTTATAGATATATTGTATTATTTTATAACTATATATTTTTTTTCAATTTTCAAATGTTTCTTTTATTTTTTAGCATTTTTTTATATATAGTTTACATTTTCATTCTTATTTATGCATTTTCTACTTTTTTCTTTATATTTGCCTATTCAATACTGTGCTGTTTTTTTTTCTTTTCTTCGATGATTCAAACCTCTTTGTTCCGGGGCCAAATTAGGTAAAGCTGCTCTAATTTCTTGCAGGTGGAGTGCACAAAAATGTTCTTTCTTTGTGCACCGTTTAGCGTGGTGTGTGGGTCACGTACTGTAATGTGTGTCATGCTTAGTCATAGTCACCGGTGTATTGATTTCTAGAGAATGTGCTGATCATCATTATTTTATGCTTTGTGTATATGTTTGTGGAAACAGAAGTAACATGTGCCATGTTTGCATAAAAATATAATGAAACACAGGAGGGGTCTAGATGAGAGATATTCACCCAAGTGCCCTTGCGAAAGACTTTAAAAGGAGATTTTCACCTTAAAATGAACTTTGGGGCCCTATTTATAAAGCAATCAGAATACTTTTGTCTGTATTTCACTAGTTACCAACCACATCAGAAAATCATTATTGAGGTATCTATGGAAATGATGTCAAGGTAGTAAAGTTCTGTTATCATTTCAGCAACCTCGAAAACATTTGCTAAAGAAATTAAAATCATATCACCCCATCCATGACCGAACAAACCCAATCCACTCCCCATAGGCCACACCCTGGTGAGTCGTACATTAACCTCTCTTGGGGCCCCTCTGCCACGGGGATGAAGATGAAGAGGGTTATCTATTAAACTCCGGAAAATAAATCTGCATTTTTATGGATTTATTAAAGTTCTATCGTATTAAAACTCAGAATCTGAAAACCCAACATCTCAAAGCTCTCGGGGTCCTGTATTAGTCAATGGGGAAGGTCCCAGTGTCTGCGCTGCTGTCAGTACCGATTATCTGATGATTTCTGGGATTTTGGGCCAAAAAGTCAGAAAAATTTGTGGTTTTTGCAAGAAAAATCTTTTCAGGCAAAGGTCCAAAGTTTGTCCGAACTTATTTTTTTAAATGATAAATAAGATCCATTCGGGAATTCGGAGTTGCTCGGATTTTTATCTTAGAAATACTGAGATAAATTTAGAGCTTGATAAATAACCCCCGAAGTGTCATGAGAAGGCAAAGCCGGAAACATTTATAAAGTCTTCAAACGTTGGGCCAGATTCAATTCAGTGAGAAAGGGGTTTATCACGTGAAAACTCATGGATGAGAATCAATTTGAGATGCAATTAAATTCAGAAAAACAAAATCACTGTTTATTACGTGAAAAGTCTATGGAAGTCTACGGAAAAAAACTGGGACTGAATTTGGAGAAAAGTTTTTTTCTCCTCGACTTGAATCTTTTCAGTTGATAAACCATGAGATAACGTTTTCTCACTGGATTGAATCTGGTCCTTTGTCTGATTTTACTATTTTCTTTCTTTGTAAATAGGGTCCTCTAATGATATAAACAATGTTTTCCTAAGACCTTTTAAAGCTGATTTTATTATATATTTTAAATGGCAGATTGGACAATGAAGGGTAGAGAGACTAAATATACAGGTAAGCCATAAAATTAATTTAAAGGAAAACTATACCCCCAAAATGATTACTTAAGCAACAGATAGTTTGCATCATATTAAGTGGCATATTAAAGAATCTTATCAAACTGGTATATATATATATATATATATATATATATATTTACTGTAAGTAAATATTGCCCTTTTACATCTCTTGCCTTGAACCCAATCCGAATCCTGCTGAAAAAGGCTGAATCCTAGCCGAATCCCGAACCGAATCCTGGATTCGGTGCATCCCTAGAAATTTTGCAGATCTCCTCAGAATATCAAAGTTTACATCATCAACAAAAATCCCCTTGAAATGATATTTGGCTTAGATGCATAAAGAGGAGGAAGTGACACCAATAAACCTCATTGGAGGAATTTGTCATTGCAGTTTACTGAGCAATACTTGCTGGCCATGTGCCTAAAAGCTTATTGGCCATTGCTCACAAGGTCTAATACCTCATAAAAACAAATCATCAAGAAAAATACTGCCCCTCCTTCTTCATAATAGATTGAATGAGCCATTGGTGTGATAGACAAGAGACATGTTTATAGTGGGCTGTGCCTTCTGCCTGAAAGGTCAAAGTTTCAGAAGAGGGGATCTGGCAGTATTAGAACCCAAATCTAGTGCTGCTTATATACATCCTTATGGAGGATTATGTAAATCATGGATGTCCAACCTCCAGATGTCCATGTGTTGTTGAGCTGCAGATAGAGGTGGAGGTATCCATAGACCAGGAGTGCCCATACTTTACTTTACCAAGGTCTACTTTTAGTGATGTTGTCCCATTATGATCTACATCCATAACAGCATTATTAGCATTCTGTTCCATGAAAATATTACTTAAATATTGATGTATGAGAAAATGTATATTGTTATATTTAAACATGTATTCTAATGTAACCTATTTGAATGAAAAGCATGAAACAGGAGGGAGATTTAGAAAAGTGTCTTGAGATCTACTGATCACCAGCCAAAGGTCTACTGGTAGATCTGAATCTACCTTTTGGGTACCCCTGCCATAGACTGACCAGTGTCACTAGGCGCGGAAGCAGGATCCAAGATTGGGAAGGAATATAATAATAATATAATAATACATGCAGCACTCCTAACTGGTGGCAATGGGGCCTCACTAACTAATTTGCTTGTGTAATCTGTCTAGCTAACTAAAGAAGGCCTTTAATGTCCTTCCCACAAACAGTCTCTGTATCTTCAAGCGCTTCTTTAGGGTACTGTCCCTTTAAACAGGATACACACTACAGATGCTCTTCGGATGCTTTTAGGGTTGCCATCTGACAGGTATTTTACCAGCCTGGTCGGTAAAAATGATCGTTGTTCCCAATGTTATTAATAGGGAAAAAAGATAAATATATAGGAAGGCCGGTATTTTTTTTCCAGAAAATGTGGCAACCCTACCTGCTTTTGAGTTTTCTTCAGGCGGGTCCAGCACAATCAGTCATTCAGTGTGACTACCAGCCTCTTTGGATGCTCAGATAGTTATCTCCTGCTGGTTGTTCCTCCAGTCTGGATTCCTTTCACACACTCCATGCATAGTATCTGGCTTCTCTGTGCCATCCTGATCCAAATGTCTGCTTTTGGTGGAGCATTCTGGGCCCACCAGCAGCTCCCTGGTCTCTCTCTCTGTCCACCATGTGGACAGAGGCTTTTCTCTTCTGCCAGCATCTGCGACTTCCTCTTCCTGCCAGCTACTCACTAGCTGTTGTGTCACTTCCTGCTGCACTGAGATCACCGAACAGCTGGTTGCTAGGTAACAGTTTACAGCACACAGACACAAGCTCTGTGCTTGATCTCTTACAGGGATAAGTGCAATGGTTTTGCACAAATTCCCTACAGTACCAATATATTTTATTGAATTGATCTGATTACAAAAGGAGTTTGGCTTTATTTGTACATACCAGTGGCATCAGGTAGCTAAAGATGGGGCCCTAAAGCTAATGGATTACCTAGTATTCACAGAAATGGAATCTCTGCACCCTGCTTTAACTTGTTACTATCACTTGTCAATTGTGGGGCCCTCCACATGTTCTTAACTGGCTGAGACTGCTGGGAACTGTAGTTTCCAGCAACAGCTAAAAGGAGCCTCAGGGTTTCAATTGCTTTCATTATTGAGGAACTTCAAAGACTAACTCTGTTGAGATCGGTTCAACTGTAAACCAACTGCAGATTTCTCAGCCCTTTATAGCCAGTAAAACAGCACTCACAGTCATAATGTTTTGTGTTTGCGGTGAAACGCGTGTGAGGCCTGGAGTCTACATTAGGGACATGGATCTTTTTTTTATGAAACAAAGGCAGAACGGAACTGCCTCCAACGAGCACTTTCTTTTTATGAAACCTCTGCTATATAATCTTATAAGGAAATGAACCTTAATCATACATTTAAACAAAACTTATTTATTAGAATAGGAAAATATATAAACAGGCTTTGCTGCCAAGGAAACCGCAGGCTGAGGCGGACTCCGCCTGAATGAAATAGTGATTATGTTGGGGGACCACCATTACAGTTTTTTTTTGTTGGTCACAAATGATCCGCATTGTGGAGGCCATTTTTGGCCAGAGCTAGCTAGAAGGAATCTAATATGCAGACTGAGCCAGTTGGTTTCAGGTTAGCAGTTGGCTCTGCTCACGTGTGAATAGCGAACATTCCACTGTTCTTATTGGCCTTGGGTTGGTCTAGTCTTGTCTACGATTTAATGTTGTAATTGGCAACTTTCTTGGTGTCTTGGTTCAGTCCTTTCCAATGTTTTCTAGAAAAAAAGGAACAATGGATAAAATGCAAATTGCTGAATCTTTAGATTATTTACATTGCTGTAGAAATATATATTGATGCAATTGGCACGGAAAGGGTCAAACATAACCCATTCTCTCTAGTCTCTACTGACTTTTCCTTCTGCTTTACCGGATTTGCTGTTTGCTGAAAGTGGCATTTTCTGACATATTTACAGCTGAGCGCATAGAAGTCTGCTGTAAATCTGCAGAGAAGGTTTTTTTTTTCCTGGTGTGAAATTGTGGAGATTTCTGCTTAGAGTGGGGGAAGGAACAGTGCAGCTCGACTGTACATTCTGATCCGATCCAGGCCAAGCAGTAATACAAGTACACAGCCGCTATATATGAGACAATAAATGGACATTTATCAAATGAAACGCAGCATCTCCGCACCCTCCTTGGATCCCCAACATTGTCATTATTTCGACTGTAATCTCTACAGGGCAGGGACCTCCTTCCTCTGGGAATTTATCAACATTCTCATTTTAAATGTTTTAGAAGTTTTTGAAACCACAAATAAACTAGTATTCTTTCAATGCCATGAATTTAATGAATGCCGTGTGATTCATTAAAAGACCCAAATATAAACAAGTACAAACAATTTTTTTTTCTAAAAATTAGTTTTTTTCTCTCGAAAACTCTAAAAAAAAGTTTGACATAGGGGCACATTTACTTAGTTCGAGTGAAGGAATAGGATAAAAAAAACTTTGAATTTTGAATGATTTTTTTGGCTACTTTGACCATCGAATTGGCTACTTCGACCTTCAACTACGACTATGAATCAAACGATTCGAACTAAAAATTGTTCAACTATTCGACCATTCGATAGTCGAAGTACTGTCTCTTTAAAAAAAACTTCGACCCCCCTTCTTCGGCAAGTAAAACCTACCGAGGTGCAATGTTAGCCTATGGGGAAGGTCCCCATAGGCTTCCTAACAATTTTCTGATCGAAGGAAAATCCTACGATCGATGGATTAAAATCCTTCGAATCGTTCAATGCGAAGGATTTAATCGTTTTTTAACGATTATTCCTTCGATTGTACGATCGTAGGAAATGCGGTAAATCCTTCGACTGCGATATTCGAAGTCAAAGGATTTTACTTCGACGGTCGAATATCGAGGGTTAATTGACCCTCGATATTCGACCCTAAGTAAATGTGCCCCTAAGTGTAAAACAAAACACAGAAAAGTCAAACAAACTTCTCCAAGTAAGGGGTGGATTTATCAAGGGCCGAATTTCGAAGAAATGGGAGTTTTTTTGAACTTCCATAACTTCAAATTAAAAAGAAAAGCAAATGAAATTTACTAAAAAAAAGCCAAAGTTTTTTTTCTTCGGATGAATATTCCATATTCAATCAAAATTGTACGAATGGAAGTAATATCACATTCTATCGAATTTGAATCAAAGTTTTTTAAAAGTCCACTAATTGACTCCAGATAGGTTCTAGGAGGTCCCCCATAGGCTAAAACAGCAATTCGGCAGGTTTTAGATGGCGAATGGTCGAAGTCAAATCTTTACATAGACAGTACATGATAAATTTCGATATTTGAATTTTCGAATCTTTTTCAAATTTGAATCGAATTTGGACTATTACCTAGTCGACGTACACAAAAATTAGCTTGAAATTTGAATTTTTTTATTAGAATTTTCACTTCGACCTATATTAAATCTGCCCCTTTAAAAGTAGTTGAGATCCCATAGCTGCACTGATTCTATTGGACCTTTTTTTTAACCACTTTTAGAGGTTTTCGGGATATTTTTTTGCTAGTAATTGTCCGACGGTTTATCATGTGAAAACTCATGGACAAGATTCAATTTGAGATGCAATTCAATTCAGAATTCCTCACCGTTTATAATGTGAAAACTCTATTGAAGTCTATGTGGAAAAAGTGGATCTGAATATGGAGATATTCCATGACTTTTCATTTGATAAACCATGAGATCACTTTTTCACACTGATTTGAATCTGGCCCTATATTTGTAAAGGTATATATAAATACAACTGAAAAGCTGACCCTGAAGTCAAATTTATAAAAATTTGAGTTTGCATTTTTTTGCTGCAGAAAACGCAATCTCAATTTTTTGTTCAAATTAAAATTTTCTGAATATTTTAGCTTTGCCATTTACCGGAATTCTGGAAAATTCACTTAAGAAATTTATCAGCTAAATTCTGGCATCCTTCAATACAAATCACTGAAAGATGTCTTTCAACCTTAAAAATATTTTATTTGGTTTTATATCGTCTTTGTGGTTTCAGCTATTCGTTATTGCAGGCAATTAAAAAAGAAAATACATTTATATCCTTAAATATGAATTATGGGAAGGCCATCTCCCATAAAATAATTAACTTTAAAAAAAAAAAAAGATTTGTTTTTCCCTGTACTAATGAAATAGTACCTGGTATCTGATCCCAACTAAGATATAATTAATCCTTATTGGAAGCAAAACCAGCCTTTTGGATTTAATTCATGCTTTAAAGTTAACAGGCTTAAGGCAGATCCAAATTACATAAAGATCCCAAGCATTCTGGATAACAGGTCCCATACCTGATTACTATTTACTAGCCTCTTTGTGACATAACCAGATATATATATATATATTCGTACAGACAACATTTGTGCGTGTGATCCATGAAGGCCCTTTCCTGCTGTGCCAATAAAATCTCCATATTTAATACTGTTGAGCTGACCATCACTTCTTCTCTATAGCCACCTTCTCATCCCAATGAAAGATTTTGTGTTGAACTGAAGGCTGGAAGTATAGAAGAAACCAAGTTAAAAAAACATGCAAATTAAATCTCAAAAAGGCTATGGATTTAATAATGGACTCGATTTAGACAGGGATTCATAATGGGAAAATATTAGTCGCCTTCTACAGTATTTATTTCCCTCTGCAAATGAGGGATATTGGTGTAGATTTAGATGTACTTTAGGGGCTATGACTAATCCGGAAACATTTTAGGTTTAAGACATAATAAAATATCCCCCCCGCCCGGCAGCAATACATTTTACTTGGCATTGGTAAAAAAAAAAAAATCTGTTGAAATATATGTTGTTCACCTTTAAATTAACTTTTAGTAGGATGTAGAGAATGATATTCTGAGACAATTTGCAATTGGTTTCATTTTTTATTATATGTGGTTTTTGAGTTATATAGTGTTTTATTCAGCAGCTCTCTGGTGTGTAATTTCAGCCATCTGGTAGCTAGGGTCCAAACCACCCTAGCAACCATGCACTGATTTGAATAAGAGACTGGAATATGAATAGCAGAGGGCCTAAATAGAAATATAATTAAAAAGTATCAATAACGGTACATTTGTAGACATACAGAACATTTGTTTTTCAGATGGGGTCAGTGACCCCTATTTGAAACATGGAAAGAATCAGAAGAAGAAGGCAAATAAATAAAAAAAATGAAGACCAAATGAAAAGTTGCTTAGAATTGGACATTCTATAATATACTAAAAGTTAACTCAAAGGGGAACCACCCTTTTAAAGTTCTATTGAACATATTTCTTTTTTTCATGCTTTAGCTAATACTGGGTAGTTTGGTTTGTTATCAGAAGATGCAGAGTAAAACCTGGAGCTTCTGCCAACCTGAAGGTGACAATAAATCAAACTCTACAACTGATAGAGACCTGCGCAAAAGAAGCACAAACAGATGTAATTTTAACGCCTCTTTTAATCTCTGAAAGTTTCTGAGCTCAAACGCATCAGGTTAGTCACATTTTTTAAACTAATGATGGACGAATTTCTCCTGTTTCGGTTCGCCGGAAAGTTCGCAAATTTCCTGTGAAATTTGCGAAATGGCAAAAAATTTGCTAAACTCGCAAAATTGACGCCCGCATCAATTTTGATGCCAGTGTTAAAGTCAATGGGCATCCGATTAGTGTTGACCCGCGACTGTTTTGACGCGACCGACGTTTCCGACACGCATGCACAATTTTTTGACGTCAGCAAAATTTCGTAGAAGCGCCTGCTGATTATATTCGCCCATCGCTATTTTCAACACATCAGATGCCATTGTGCCTTGCGTAACGAATCACATTTTAACGCATTTGAAACCATGAGCACCACTTCCGGCACGACTAAAATTACGTCGGAATTACATGTTACTGGGCCCACAGCAAATTCATTTTAGGGCCCCCAAATATATTCAGAAGTTGACCTTTTCCACATATATTGAAATTGATCATTAATTAGGGCTTCGTGGGGCCCCCCTGCAGCTTCAGGGTCTGCAGTTACGCCCCTGTGTGCGAGAAAATGATGCGTTATCAGAAAAAACCCAGAATGCGCATATGGAATATTAACCCTGCTATGGATAAGTCCAGCAAATTTCAGGCTTTGTGTACAGTGTAGGGAACGCCAGCACTTTATAGCCGTAGGAATTTCCTGCAGGAGGTGCTTTGATGTCGGAGCACTTAATACGCGCTGCAGACGATTAGTTCTTATTACGTGCACTAAAAGAAATGCATTTTTATGCCTGACTAATTGAATGGAGTGGAATTCACTCAAAATGGCAAGGAAATGCCTTAGCCCATGCAGGGCGGGGGGGATATTAAATAATAGCTGAATAAGATTTTAGAAGGCTCTGAACAATTTCATATATTTTTCCCAGAGGGACCAAACGCATCAGCACAATGTTTCGCAGACGTGCCGCGCATAATGAGGCCCACCCAGAGCATTGAGGGGTATTGTCACACCTTACTCCTAATTAAAGGGCTGGTTTGCCTCTAAGTTAACTTTTAGTATGTTATAGAATGGCCATTTCTAAGCAACATTTCAAATGCTCTTCATTATTTATTTATTTTTAAATATAGTTTTTAATTATTTACCTTCTTCTTACGCTTTCCAGCTTTCAAATGCAGGTCGCTGACCCCATCTTAAAATAAAAGGCTACAAATGTATTGCTCTTGCTACTTTTTATTACTCATCTTTCTATTCAGGCCTCTCCTATTTATATTCCAATAAATCAGTTCATGGTTGTTAGTAGTGATGGGCGAATATGTCCTGTTTCGCCATGAATTTCACGAATTTCCAGCGAAATTCTTTAAACTGTCGAAAAAATTGTGAAACTGAGATTTTGACGCTGGTGAGTTGACGGGCGTCCATTTATTGGATGAAGGAGGCCACAAAGCATCCGCAGTACTGTGCTGCAAAACTTTTATTCCAAAATACAAGACATGCAGCACAGTACTGTGGATGCTTTGTGGCCTCCTTCATACAAGTTGTATTGATGAATCTTTTGGTCTTTACAGTGTGACCCAATTAAGAAGGTGAGCCCACATAATAAGAGTTAAGGGAAGAACTGGGAAAATTGCATAGGTCCATTTATTGTTGTCGGCGTCTAAAAGAGTGCTGGCGTCAGAAGCGGCGGAAACGTCGCCGGTGTCGAAAACTCAAATTGACGCCTGGCAAAAAATTCACCCATCACTAGTTGCTAGGGTAATTTAGACCCTAATAACCAAATTGCTGAAAATGATGACAGCCAATTGCAAATTGTCTCAGAATCAGCGTTCCCCAACTACTGCCTTGTGAGCAACATATTGCTCCCCAACCTCTTGGATGTTGCTCCCAGTGGCCTCAAAGCAGGAGCATATTTTTGAATTCCTGGCTTGGAGGCAAGTTTTGGTTGTATAAAAACCAGGTGTACTGCCAAACCAGTAGGCTGCCAGTCCACATTATTGGCTACCAATAGCCAATCACAGACCTTTTTTGACATCCCCATGGATTTTCTTGTGTTGCTCCCCAACTCTATTTACATTTGAATGTGGCTCTTGGGTAAAAAAGTTTGGGGACCCCTGATCTACATCATCATAAAAGTTAACTCAAAGGTGAACAACCCCTTTAAAAGCATTGAGCATAGGCACAAAGAAGTCCTGTCCTTACCCCCTGTCAAGGGTTGACACCTGTCTAGTATAGACCAAGACATGGCTGTCCAGGCCAATACCTTCTCCAAATTATTTCCGATTAATGTGATAACTCCACCCCTGTTATTATCCCTCTGCCTGAAATGTCTTTACGTTGGTACTTGCTCATACCTACCAACAATTTGGAAATAGAAAGATGGACAAAAAGATTTGGTGCATGGAAGGCGGCATTTTTTGACCATGCCTATTGTCGTGGCTGCACCCCCTGATTACAAAATTTGGCAGGTTATGAAAGTTTGAACACCTTTCTGTGGTTTTTATGTGTTATCACAGTTTTGCTAATGAATGCAAATTGCCCTTCAAGTCACAGTTTCCCCAAGAGATTTGCTTATCTTAAATTGTTCCAATTGTTTCTTTGCTTGTCTTAAATTGTTACAAAAGTATCTAAGTGCACCTGCCACATATTCTGGAAATGTATCTTTTTCTGGCTGTTCAGTGCAGGAGATCAAAGAGAAAGTCGGTACATTTCAGTAACAATCCAAGACTGCAGGCTGAGATGTCAAAATCAGTGAAAAATGGGACAGTTGGGAGGTATAGTTGCTACCCAGTAAAGGTGGCCACCCTACCCATGCCATAGCGGGCAGGCAGTAAGAGCCAGGCTCCTTGCAATATGGGCTTAAGTGCAAGTTATGGGGTGAGGATGAAGGAGGATGAGGGACACCACCATGCAACCTCAAGCCCATCCCTCGTGAATAAAGCCCTTCAAATGCAGCCGGGTTTTCTTATCATACAAAATAATTTAACTGCTCAGTGTTGGTTTCTCTCTTCTCCCAATGAACATAACTGAACTCGATTGGCTTTCTTTCCTTTCGACTCAGTTGCTAGTGATCTCACGTCACACTTCTATAAAGGAAAGCGTAGCTAAAGGGGGGTGCTGCATTTTATTTGCCTTCATTTTCTAAGAAGAATTCTCTAACTGCCGACAGATGGATTATATAAACTAGAAAACAGTCCAACGATCCAGCAGAAGGTCATATTCATGGAACACTCTTACATAAACATGCACTCTGCCATCTGATTCTGAGAATAGGACTCATCGTTCTGCTTTGTTCAAGCGCTTGTGAGTTTTGTCCTGCAGAATAAATAGCAGAAAGAATGCTTGGGAGTGGGACACCATCATTAAAGTCTCCCAGGCATAACAATCTAACAGCTTTCTTACTACTGTAAGTCATAGCTGAGGCTTTAGATAATACATAGTCATCACCTTCCCCCAAAACCCCACCAGAGAAACAAAAGGTATGTGGATCCAAATTACAGAAAGATCCCTTATCTGGAAAATCCCAGGTTCTGAGCATTATACCTGTCCTATACCTGTATATGCTTAATTGAAAAGGTGGCACATTTGTGAAAGTATACTTATTTATATCGATAGATAACCAACAAAAATAGATCTGTACATATCACGATGAAGTAGATACATACGCAATGTGGTTTTACATAGTCTTGATTTGCAATATGACCATACATTTCCCATAGGGACTATATATCCTGGGCCATGTTTGATCTTGTTATTACAGATATATCGGTATGCGGCCTGTTATTCTATAGGCAAAATAGTCAGTACAACTTTGTTAAATATAAATAACAAGACATTGTGGTACTGTTCATATCGAATCTCTGGGGCCTGTTATTCAAAATGCTTGAGACCTGGGGTTTTCCAGATAATGGATCTTTCCGTAATTTGGATACCTTAAAGGAGAAGCAAACCCCCAAACTAATGAAAACCCCTACCCTCCATAATTACACCTTGATGTAGAGTCAGCCCAGCAGAGCTCACAGACGCCATCTTCACCGCTTCGTGAGTCTTCAGTAAGTAAGCGGCGTACCTGAAGAACTGCTCATGTGCCGAAAGCCACGGAAATTGCCGTAGGGACCTGAAGATTAGAGAAGCGCTAGAAGAGGGCGCCCGTGAGCTCCGCTGCGCTGACTCTCCATGGAGGGGTAATTAAAGACTTAGGGGCATTTACAGGGGTTAAACATTTACAGGGGAACAGGGAGAGGGGACTATGGAGGGTAGGGGTTTTCATTAGTTTAGGGTTTGCTTCTCCTTTAAGTCATCTAGAAAATCATTTAAACATTAAATAAACCCAGTAGGCTGGTTTTGCTTCCAATAAGGATTAATAAAGTACTGTTTTAGAAAAAGAAAATATTTTTTAAAGAATTTTTTTTTAAAGAATTTAGATTATTTAGATTCCGTAATTGACAGCTTTCTGGATAACGGGTTTCCAGGAAAATGGGTCCCATACCTGTATATTAGTTTCTCAATGGTATGGGTATCATTAACTGGCTTTAACCAGCTTGGGAATAGGGGATGGGTGCGGTGTCTCAGATTTCCGGTTCATAGCAATCAGTTTGCAGGCATAGTATAGAAGACTAATCAAATGTTTTTGACGTTGTTGCTGTTGGTTATTGAATCTTGGAGGTATTTATCCAGCAGTTATATTATAGAGTCTGGGTTTAGGCTCAGCTTGCATATCTGGCTGATATGGGAAAGATTCTGCAAACAATTGGATAAGTGGATTTGTGAGCAAGATCTGAAATAAAGGGGATAGAGATACCCAATTTAATGTTGGCTCGTAGCTCTGGGCACAAATTACAGCAGGAAGGGGAGGAGTGAAAAGGGAGGGATAGAGAGAGAGAGGAGCCAATTGAGCATGCTCAAGCCCGTGTCCTGGAGGTTTAAGCTGAAAGAAGGAAGTCTGATAGACAAGTCTGTACACAACAGAAGAAAATAAATGTTTTTTCTTTTGATGGAGGACTCAGAGCAGCATTACTTTGAGGGTTTACTGATGTATTTTATAGACCTTTCTGATAAACCTTAATTTTACTTTTAACCTACCTTTTAACCTTTCCTTCTCTTTTAAGGGCAGTAACATAGGTATGAATACCATATTTGAATGATGAATCTCCCAGACATGGAAACTCAGTTGGAGGAGCCACACAACATGTACGTTATGGGGGAGAAAAAAAAATAAAAGACTCAACTCAAAGGAAAATATATATATATATATAAAAGCTTGAATTTTTTAAGTAAGTTATATGCTTTATTTATAGGTGACATTAACAGTGTGATATTGCACTTGATTCCCATTGTTCCTATTTTGTATTATTTATGTTAGCTTAAAAACTACCTGCAGTCTCCCAGGGCAATGTTTTCAGCTCATGTGAAGTGCGTTGACATGCCCTGTAAAAAGTCTTGTTTCCTCCTGTGACTTTATCTAATGCAAGAAACGTGTTAATCAAATTGCTTATATATGGCTGAGATATGTTTGCTCGGGGCTTGCATCCCTTCTGGATCAGCAGAGACTGTCGTGAGAAGAGCAAATGTAGAATAAAATAATTTGTTTGTATATGTGTGAATCTTCTCGTTTCCATGGGTAATTGCACATGAGCAACCTTGAAACCCAATGCAAAATGCGACTTATACTGTATTTTCCCAAGAGCGCCTCCCCATGTGTTATATTTCATATGCTTGATTCCAGGCAGAAATGACTTCTCCATGCCATTTATACTGTATAAACAGGATATATCAGTACTTTACAGGTAATTCTATTTACACCACCATTTTTCAAAAATAAAATTTAAAAATATACCCATTTGTTTTCTTTTGTTTAAGTCACCAGTACTTGTTTGATTGTTTAGATTGTAAGCTGCACAGACTTACAGTATTTGAGTTAATTTAACTCTGTAAATCTGTATCTGTGCAGTAAGCCATAGAGACCAATTATACACATTATATGGTAAGTTAACAAAACTATTTGCTGATGGGTTAAGCCAGACATACACCTAAAGGTCCGTGCTCATTTGTTGTCAGCTTCAGGGGCACCACATCTCAGTCACAAACTCGCTGGAAGTCTACATCTAATCCTCCCCCTTGTCGTTTACAATGCACATCTCTTAATTGTGGATAGGGTGGGAAGGAGCAACTTACTTGGAGCTAAGCAGGGAAGGGAACCACATCAATTATCGCAATTTGATTTTTAAATCTGCCCGATGTCGACTTGATTTTCAGCCAAATACCAGTTGGACAGTCGTGTTGGCAGGCCACATACATGCGCCAAGTTAAAAATTGAAGGACCTTTGTGGCTGAATCTAATTCTTCTGGGGTTACTAATTCTTCTGGGTCCAAAAGTGCATATAACACAATATTTTATCCATGTTGTGATCCCTCAACTATTGATGTACATTAAGGGGCAGATTTATCAAGGGTCAAATTTCGAGTTCTTCCATGAACTCGAAATTTGAAAAAAAGATGACCAATCGAAAAAACCTCAAATTTTTTAAAATCGGGAGAATTGGATCGACCTGCAAACTCAAATCAATTTTTTTCCACCAAAACATCCCTCGATATTCAGGATGTCTCCTTACAACTCCAAATTGATTCTAGGATGTCCCCATAAGCTAAAACAGCAATTCTGTATGTTTAAGGTGACCAATAGTCGAATTCAAATTGTTAAAGGTCCATTACATGATCAATTTTGAAATTCAAAATCAAATTTTTTTTAAAAAACTTGAATCAAAGTTTAACTATTTTTTAGTCAAATTACACTAAAATAAACTTGAAAATTCAAATTTTTACTTCGTCCCTTGATAAATGTGCCACTAAGTTCCAGCTGGTTAGTTTAAGTCTACTATGAGCATCATGGGCAGCCAATCATATGGGCAACATTTTTTCTTACTAGTAACCCATAGCAACCAATTATCAGTTAGTTTAAAGTCTGCAGAAAAATGAAAATATCTTTTGGCTTTTGAATAATGGGCCTGTGTAGCCTACCCCATATATAACCTAACTATGAATTCAATAGTATGAATGAAAGAATTTGGGCAATGAAAAGTATCTGCCTGTATAGTTGCAAATAATGTGCGAGGCATCCCTGGATACAAACTGTAGAATTCTAGCTCATCATTATTTTGACTTTTTTTATTAAGGATTTTACTGGCCCGAGTTATTTACCCAAATTAAATTTCACAGTAGAAGCTATGTGTTTCAATACATTATAATCCAGCAAGAAAGAGCACTGATCACAATTAATTGGAGGCCATAAGTAACTGTTAGAAATCTTAGCTCATGCAGTGCTTAAGTGTAATTTTGGGTTCATGAATAAAAGAAAAAGAAATGTGAATATATGCTATTGCTTTTTTTTTTTTTTGGCGTAATTTTCAAAGCTGCTCCCATGCAGAGGAATTCTTAGCACTTAATGCCCTTATTAATTTCATTGTTTTTTATTAGCTCAAGAAAAGTGTAAAGGAGCAAAATACTGCATGGCAGAAAATAAATAACCAAACGAATGGTATCTAAAGAACATGCGTAGGTTTGGCCTATTTTGGCCGTACTGCTATGTGTTTTGGGTGTGTATGGTCACCTCAGCGGCAGTTAGGGCAGGCTATCAAGCCATCAATGCAATTACTTTTCCGAAATCAAATATCAAGCCATCAATGCAATTACTTTTCCTAAATCAAAGCTAAACTTAGTCACTTGTCTTAATGTGTTGGAAAGCCCTTATCTTTTGCAGTGGAAGTATGTTTTGAGGGAAAGGGGATGAATATATGTATTTGGTGGTCATCTAGAATATAAATATATGAATAGTTATTCATTTTTAAGGAAAAAGCTTATCTTCAGAACAGTTTGCCCTTTCTGAAATAATAATATACATGTACTGGATTATTCTACAAGATGGAAGCTGGATTTGGAATGATAACCATCTATTTTTGATCTGGTGAAGACCATGTCCTTTTTGGATCTGTTGAGAAGGATAGGATAGGATCCATGGCAGGTAGGTGCATTAACCATCCCATATTTATTGTCAACTTTAGGTATTATGTGACTATAGACATATGTGGTGATGGATCATTAACAGATATCTGTATAAAATTGGTCAATTTGGACTGATCTGATCATTGGCTTTGGGGCCAATGATGGTGTCATACAGCAGGGCCTATCTAGTCCTGTCAAACAAGGACTTCATCAATGATCTGATTCGGTCCTCACCCGACAGGAATATCAAATCTTCCAGTAGATATCTGTCCAATTTTGGGGGTCATACACAATCAATAAGTGGTTCATTCTGTCTGGAGTCAGCGGCTTTTATAGACCCCCCTTTATGTAACTCAATTTTTAGACATCCTAGATGCTGTTGAGTCTGAGTACAAGCCTCTAACGATTGGTTCAACACTCCCTACTATGTGCACTGGCAACTAGGACACTTATAGGCTCTACCAATTTAACCTTGCTCCTTCAGTACATCATTGTTTCATACAAGTCCTCTCTTCTCCCAAGCACAGTTGCATGAATAGTGTAAGCGTGTACTCAAGCCAAGGACTTTTCTTTAAATAAATATGTTTTATAACCTGTCAAAACATTTATTTATCTGCCATATTATTATGATGTTTTCTTAATCCTAATCTCTTGCTTTAACTCCCTTCTCTCCATCAGCACCATCATTTCTCAACAATGGATATTCCTGCTTTGTCTACATTTATCTACAGAGTAGTTAAACGTATACAGTATATTTCTTTATAATCCTGAGTTAGCATTAGTTCTTTTTGATATATTTACTGCTACTTGGCGGATATTAACATCATCTCCCCATGAATGAGCATGCCTATTGTGTGTGGGGGTAAACATACTTGCTAACTGGAAACATTAATCAATGTGTAACCTAGATGTTTACCAGGCTAAACGTCTGTGGTTTCTTTAAGCTCCAACTATAATTTTAAAGATATTGTTGCCTTAATAATCACCTCCAGGAGCTCCTCCTTTCACTACTTGATTAGTCATGGGATTACTAAAAATTTGACATCATAGATGTCTGTAGATGACAGATTTATTTTTAATTAAAGTATAAAAATCCTCCACTTTTAGCAACAGTAAAATGGCACACACATGAGCTCATTCTCTTTTATCTGATGAGAAGGCAAGTTACCAGAACATTGAAACAAGAACCTAATTGTTAAAGCACAGTTCAAAGGATACTACCCACTAGAATCAAAATATACTATATTACACAGTGTACACAAAATATGCATGAATAAATAGAGCAGAGGGAGAAAAGAATCCCAAAATGTATCAGCCATTTCCCTTTAATAAGAAAGCAGTTTTCCAGATGCAAGATATGTACCACATAATGCACTATGTCTGCTTCACCTGAAGCTCAGCCCTTGGTCATTAGAGTGTGTAAATAATCTCATCTTTATGAGGAAAATACTAAATATCCCTGTAAGACAGTAGATTCATGGGGCAGTGGCGGGGTGGTTAAAGTAAGCTTAGGACAGAATGCCTATTTGCTGCCTCGATGAACATGCCCAGCCCAGAGCAAACTCAGCTTGGAGGACATAAAGGGTGAGCTTCAAGGTGGGGTTTCTTCACTTGTATCCCTGGACATATCCTCCATTCCTTTCAGAGCCACCTTCTTTTTACAACATCCACACCCACCGCCATCTATCACATTAAACCTTTCTACCTTGTGGCTCCTTACCTCCATTCCATCCCTGAACACTCTCTTAACCTCTTCAAAAAGAAACTCAGATCCTATCTTTTGGAGAACTTGTACATTATCTGGTCTAGCACATAATGCCTAAACCTTTGTGCACTTTTGTACTCTTATTTGTGGCCATATATTATTCACCCACTTAAGCTGTAAGCTCTGCAAGGCAGGAACTGGGGTTTTCCAGCTAAGGGATCTTTCCGTAATTTGGATCTCCATGCCTTAAGCATACTTAAAAATCCTTTAAATATTATATAAACCCAATATGACAGGTTTGCATACAATAAATATTAATTATATCTTATTTGTGATAAAGTGAAAAGTACTTACATAGTTACATAGTTAAATCTGTTTGAAAAAAGACAAAGTCCATCAAGTTCAACCCCTCCAAATAAAACCCAGCATCCATACACACACCCCTCCTTTACACATAAATTATATATGCCCATATCTATACTGTTTTATTATTACAGAGAAAAAACTAAAATCATTTAAAAAAAATGTAAATTATTTGATTATAATGGAATCTATGGGAGATGGACTTCTCATAATTCGAAGCTTTCTGGATAACGGGTTTCCAGATAATGGGTCCCATAACTGTATCTTTATACTAATTTATTACTTTATGCTCACTTTGTAAAATGCAAAAATATTGTAAAGCTGTACATAGTGACACTGTGTAAATAAAATTGGTTCGGATTTGCTAGAAAATTTGTGAAGCTGTTAAAAATTTGTGAAAATGCTGCCTTTTTCTTGCGTCAGATGTTTTGAAATCAATGGACATTCTTTCCTACATTTTTCCTAGAGGAAAAAAATGCATGGAAAAATCCTGGTTCTGCTGTTGCCATTTTTTCTGGCCCAAAAACCTGGATTTTTTTGTTGAATGAAATGCATGCCTAAATTCTAATGCAGATTTGTGCTGGAAAAATGTACTACCCCTTGTAAAGTTGTACATACATACAAGGGGGTGGTAATACATTATCTCTGCTCTTAATTTTATAGTGTTATATTAGACGAATACAAAGGTCAAAAATAAACTTCCGTTTGCATTTCACAGCCTAGGCGGGCCAACTGGTTCTATTTTAGCGCAGGGTTCTCAACCACTACCTGCAGAATATTTTTAGCCCGCGTGCCAAAATCTTGTTGTTAAATACTCCGGGGGAAGATAATAATTATCATATCACAGGCAATTTTCAAGGACATTATTTTAATTACTAACCATACGAAATTTCCCATCAAAATATTTTGGTTGTGGTTTTTTTTGTGCTTTATTTCATGTGCTGCCGCCTCCTTAAACAGAGTGGCAAGCGTCACAATACACATATTTTTCTTCGAAAGAGTTAAAAGGAAAACATTCAGCCTTTGTTCTTCTGCATTCACAATCTTTCATGAGGACAATAAGCCACTCCAGGGTGTGCATTAAGCTAAATCACCGCATTTTGCCTTATGCGTTACAATGCATCCATGCCATGCTGTGCCTTTGCTTAATGTACACCCTGAAGTGAGCGATTGCTTACCTCCTATTAGTACTTGGTGCACGCTTTACAATACTTAACATGAGCACATGAAGTTTAGAAGTGTTATACTCGGTAATTTTCCTCTGACCTGGGTTGTCTCTCTGTGTTGAATGCAGAAGGGCACAGTACAGGTCAAGGGCAATTATACACTTGAAAAACCTAAATCTTAATGAATATGTTTCTATGACATGCAGTACGTGCTTTTTTCATTTGTACTGTACAAAATGATACAATGGCTCTGTGTACTACTCTGTAGTTACGTGGGCACATCCATCTTGATCTCTGTATTTCTGAATAGCATCTGTAACATTAAAGTTGTGTGCTCTATTTTGAAAGGAATTTATTTTGAAGAATAGGTTATTTTTAAACCCTTAATACTGGAAAAGGAAACTGGATCGCATTTTATGATTAAAGAGAATATATAAGGGTTTATTTTTATCAAAGTTTAAATTTTTTTCAAATTGAATAATCCGTTTTTAATTTGAATGGTATGTTATTTATGAAAAATGTTGAATGTCTAAAATTTGATCGAATAGTCCAGACATAAAGTGGACCTGTCACCCAGACACAAAAATTGGTACAATAAAAGTCCTTTTCAAATTAAACATGAAATCCAATTTCTATTTTTTATTTAAGCATTCATAGCTGTTGTAAACTCATTTATAAATCTCAGCTGTCAATCAAATATTGTCTGCCCCTCCTCTATGCCTGTGGCATAGAGGAGGGGCAGACAATTACTTTCACTTTCCATTCAGCACTTCCTAGATGTCACTGCTTTCCACATATTCCTGCGTTCTCTTTAGCATTTAATTGTGTAGCCAGGGCATGGGGATGGACATCAGGTCCCCCATTCTGGTGCACAAACAAGATTCTGGGATGATACAAGGCTTGTCTTAATAAAAGTGTCTACAAAATGGCTCCTGCCTGCTTGCTATCATTTTGAATTCCCAGACTGAAGGAAACAAGATTCAAATAATTTATATTGTGTAATTAAAGTTCATTTTGCTTGACTGATGTGATAAAATAGGATTTTGAATCATTTTTTTGGGTGATGGGTCCCCTTTAAAAACTCAAATTGAATATGAATCTAGTTAGAATCGAGTTTTCCTCCAAAAAGAAAAACAATTGGACGCGCAACAATTTTTTCTGTCCCATTGGAGTCTATGGGGTGTCAAACTTGGAAAGAATTTGGTTCATAGGTTGATGGTTTTAAATTCGAATTTGAAAATTTGAATTTGAGTTTACCATTCAAAATAAATCTGCCCCTATTAATGTTGTCGTTTATCTTCCAATGATATTCCCCATATATACATAGAACATTCTTCTTTCTGCATAATTTTATCTTTCAGTGTGAATGGGAGTGTGCCATGTTGTATACTCAACAGAGGTAGTAGTATGTAAAAACACAGCTTGCCATGAATGCAAAAGTAAGGGGCTCTTGTCCAGAAACCTGATATCTAGAAACAGGAAAGCCATCTACCATTTTAAAGGGCACTAAGGATGAGCAAACTCTTTCATCTGGACTTTCTTTAGAATATCTAATTATTAGAATATCACCATGCATTTTTTTGGTGAAAAAACCCCACCTTTTTTGTGTCAGTAAAAAAATAGTTTTTTGCACCAAAAAAATTTTTTTGGGCCAGAAAAAAATGCTATGGTAATTGGTAGCAAGAATAAATTCATGTTGATGGCAACACAATCCTATTGGCAGTGGCGTAACTAGGTGGCCGAGCTTGGTTGAATGATGTGCACCTGGACTGAGCTCCTCAAGATCTTGACAAGATCTTGACAAAGATGTAAACTCAGTATCATAGCCCCAGCTCAAACTATAACACAAATATTTAAGGCACCAATAGTACACCTCCTGATGAGGACCTTGGAAACATTCTCTACACAGAATCACTAGACACCATGAACCTGAAGATATACAAATAAATGTAGTAATTGTGACATCCTCTTACAGACATTAAAACATCTCTGGAAAGACATATGTTTAGGACCAGCTATTGCATTGTGTAAAAAGAATACAAACTACAAGGTGGCAATATGGTGCTTTTGTGTTCCATTTTCTCTGAATTAAATTATGCTGGAGCCTCCTGAAAGACAGTTTTTGAAATGAACATTATGGGTGTTATTTATCAAAGGTCGAATTTTAGTGTTTTTTTTATACTTTGAATGAACTCAAAACTTGAATAGTTTCTAATCTAAGAAAAAACTTGAATGGAAAAAACAAGATTCAGCAAGTTCGGGGTTAACAACCCCCAAAAAAACCTGAATTAATCAAGTTTCCAGCAAAAAAAATTTGAATCACTCAAGTTGTTCAAAGTTTTGGGCAAAACTCAAACATCATGAAGGCTATTACCATCATCATCATCATCATCATCATTTATTTATATAGCGCTGTCAAGATACGCAGTGCTTTACTGCAGTTATAGCAAACAGGGAATAAATGGTGGATAGACAAGGATTACAGAGTACAATAGGGTTTACAAACTAAAAGGTTAGGGTACAATTGAGACATTAGGATTGTATAAACAATTTGTCATTTTTGATACAGCAATGATTAATTAAGGTACATCGAATAGGCCTCTTTAAACAGATGGGTCTTTAAGGAGCGCTTGAAAGTTTGGAAGGAAGGGGAAAGTCTGACAGCTTGTGGCAGAGAGTTCCAGAGAAAAGCAGAAGCCCGAGAGAAGTCTTGTAGACGAGAATGGGCAGAAGTGACCAGAGGAGAAGTGAGGCGAAGATCAGAAGCAGAGCGTAGGTTTCGTGAAGGAGAGTATTTGGAGATTAGCGATGAAATATAGGGAGGGGTTTCTTTATTAAGGGCCCTGAATGTGAGTGTAAGTAATTTGAATTTGATTCTAGATGAGATTGGGAGCCAGTGAAGGGACATACATATGGGAGCAGCTGATGTTGAGCGGCGAGCTAGATGAATGAGTCTAGCGGCCGCGTTTAGAATAGATTGGAGTTGTGAAAGGTGACTTTTTGGAATACCTGTGAGGAGTAAGTTGCAGTAATCAAGGCGGGAGATGATGGGAGACTAAATCAGTGTTTTAGTTGATTCTGAACTGAGATAGGGTCGTATTCGAGCAATGTTGAATGCGCAGTTGAATACGGCAAGATTTTGCAAGTGTTTGAATGTATGGTGAAAAAGATAGATGAGAGTCTAAGATGACTCCTAGGCAGCGTGCCTGTGTGGTGGAATGAAAGGTGGTGTTGTTTACGGTGAGTGATATCTGAGGGACAGGGGAAGATCTTGGAGGAAATATGATGAGTTCTGTTTCAGAAAGGTTCAGTTTCAGGTGGCGCTGTGACATCCAGGAGGAGACAGCAGAGAGACAGTCTGTGACTTGGGAAAGGACAGAGTTAGAAAGATCAGGAGTAGACAAGTAGAGTTGGGTGTCATCAGCATAAAGGTGATACTGAAGTCCACATGACTGAATGAGTTTTCCTAGTGAAGTTGTATAGAGCGAGAACAGCAGGGGGCCAAGAACAGAGCCTTGAGGAACTCCAACAGAGAGTGGGAAAGTAGTAGAAGTAGAGTTAGAGAAGGAAACTTTAAAGGAACGGTCAGACAGATAAGATGTAAACCATGAAAGAGCAGTGTCCCGAATGCCAGATGAGTGTAGAATGTCAAGGAGGAGTGTGTGGTCAACTGTATCAAAGGCTGCAGAGAGATCTAGAATGATTAGAATGGAATAATGACCTTTAGACTTTGCCAATAGAAGATCATTGGTTACTTTGGTGAGTGCAGTTTCAGTCGAGTGTGATGGGCGGAAGCCAGATTGCAAGGGGTCGAGGAGGGAGTTGTGAGTGAGATGCTGGATCAGGCGTTTGTAAACAAGCCTTTCTAGTAATTTGGATGCGAATGGAAGAAGGGAGACCGGTCGATAGTTAGTGGGAGAGCTGGGATCAAGGGAAGGTTTTTTGAGGATAGGAGTGATTAGTGCTTGTTTGTATAATGAAGGAAAGGTACCAGTGTTAAAAAGCCTTTTTTTTAACACAATCACTTCATTTCAGGGCTCAAAAGTAATTGGACAAATTAAAAAACTGCAAATAAAATGTTCATTTCTAATACTTGGTTGCAAACCCTCTGCTGGCAAGGACAGCCTGAAGTCTTGAACTCATGGACATCACCAGATTCTGGGTTTCCTCCTTTTTAATGCTCTGCCAGGCCTTTACTGCATCGGCTATCAGTTGCTGTTTGTTTGTTGGCCTTTCTATCTGAAGTTTAGTCTTCAATAAGTGAAATGCGTGCTCAATTGGGTTCAGATCAGGTGACTGACTTGGCCATTCAAGAATATTCCACTTCTTTGCTTTAATAAACTCATTGGTTGCTTTGGCTGTATGTTTTGGGTCATTGTCCATCTGTATCATCATCATCATCATCATCATTTATTTATATAGCGCTGTCAAGATACGCAGTGCTTTACTGCAGTTATAGCAAACAGGGAATAAATGGTGGATAGCAGACAACGATTACAGAGTACAATAGGGTTTACAAACTAAAAGGTTAGGGTACAATTGAGACATTAGGATTGTATAAACAATTTGTCATTTTTGATACAGCATCTTCAACAACATCTTTTGTGTGCCATTTTCTCTAAATTAGATTATGCTGGAGCCTCCTGGAAGACAGTTTTTGAAATGGACATTATGGATGTTATTTATCAAAAGTCGAATTTTAGAGTTTTTTTATACCGTGAACTCACCACTTGAATGGTTTCTAATTTAAGGAAAAACTGTAATGGAAAAAACACGATTCAGCAAGTTCGGAGTTAACAACCCAAAAAAAATTCCAAATTAATCAAGTTTCTGGCAAAAAAATTATTTGAATCGCTCAAATTGTTCAAGTTTTCGGGCAAAACTCGAACATCATGAAGGCTATTAACATCTTCAAATGGTTCAAGGGACCTCTGCCATTGACTCCAATATGGTCTTGACAGGTTTTAGATGGTATATTTTTGGATTGAAGCTATTTCCAGTTTGGGGGTATAATAAATCTCAAAAAAAAAATTCAGTTTTTTTAACCCGAAAATGTGATTTTTTGACCCAAAAAAAGTCTAGGCAAGTCGATCTTGGGATGTCCTAATGCTTCCTGTCATTCATTGATGTGGTTTCTTCTCATGTGGATGTTAGAGCTTTACTATCCCAGTACAGTTTTGAATATATTTTCTGACTCACAAGTTGCAGGAGCACTGAGTGATCAAGCTAGACTGACGAAAAGGGCTTCAATTTCATATGCTGATGATTGTCTGTAGTGTCCTTCTTTTAAGTTGAAGATCCAATCTTCTCCCAAGCTTAGCCCCCTTTTCAGTGGGCAGTTTGTTATTTTAAAACATTTTATCTTGTCACTGGCACTTCCCCACATCTCAAGGCTTTCAAATTCAAATTTTCAAGTTGTTTGTAATGCCTTTTCTTTTTTATGTACCTTTTGCTCCTCTCGCTGAAAATTCATGAATTTTCTGGTGAAGTGAAATGGGAGAAATTCACCCAACACTACTGACCATTTTACAGGAGGAGGAGACATTTTGCAAAACTGTGGACAAATTTGCAAAATAGCAACATTTCTCAGCAATTTTTTGTGTTGCCAAAAACATTAGAATCACTGGCCAATTTTCCTCTTTTATGTTTTTCTTTCGGCAAATATATTGAAGTCAATGGGCATTTTTTATTGCAGCCAATGCATTGGAGTCAAAGTGTGAGAGGGTTTTTTTTTTTTTTGCGTTAAAAACACAATGCTTTTTCCTGGTGAAATAAAAGTACAGAAAAATTCTAGAGCAGATTTGTAAAAATGTTCTTCCATCATGAAAAAGAACATTTTTCTGCAAATCTGTAGCAGGTGAAAAAAATTTGCTCAACTCTGCTTTTGAGGCAACATTCAAAAAAAAGACTCAAAAATATTAATGTGTGTTATAGGCTTTCCACTTTTTACTTTGTAAGGTTTTTACAATCAAGATTTAAAAAAAAAAATGTAAGAATTCCCACAAAGTCAGTTAAGTGCAATTTAATAAAAGCTGTTTAATTGATAATGTTTAGAAAAACCCTACCTAACTCTATTGTCAAGCACTGAAAAAGCTCTTGAATATTGAAGCTGGACATTGTTTATAAGATAAGGGAAATATTTTTCATCTATTAAGCAAACTCAAAGCATATACAATTTATAACCAGAAACGAGATAGAGCCTTCAGATAAGACATATAATTTTAAGCTACAAATAGCATATGATTAATAAGAGCACTAGAGGGGAAAAAATGTCTGTGCCTTTTCTCTTTGAAAAGTATTTTATAGCAGTCTAGCACTTGTATTTCACATAGGCTTCAAGATTCAGATTTATGTATCAACACCTCTGCACCAAATTTTGTAAATATTCAGTGGGGGCTTGGTCCTTTAACATAAACATGTCTTCCTATTGAGGCACTGAGAAAAAGCAGGCCCCTCGTTTATTATGCGATATCCAGAAGGCTAAGGGGATGTTGATCTCCTGCCTCCAGGAACATCTTCTCTTGCAAGACAAATGAAATGTCATCATGGGAAGGTGAATCATAATAAATGTAATGCCTTGGCTGACACTGACAAATAAATCAAAGCCTGTTGTGAGAAATATGGGCGACTTTTTTCCAAGGAGGTTTGGAGTAGCTAAATAAATTAAACACTATGTGATGACAGCTAAGGGGCAGTGTGTAAACCACTTGTTAGATAATCTCCATAGTAACTTAGAATTCTTTAAATGGCAAGAACAAAAATAATATATATTTTTTTGTCTCGGCTGGTTTATATGACAATGATAAACATTTTATGGGGGAAAACAATGCCAAGTTGTATTCTTTAACTAAGTGAATCTGAGCAGTTAGACATAATCTGCAGCAGGCACAAATGTAAGAACCAGCAGCATTCAGATTGTAACTGGGGAACAAACATTTAAACCAAAATTTCAGCTGGAAGGCATTACTGGAAAGCAATATTTGAGAAATTTTCTGTTTTTAAAAACAGAAAATAATGCAAAAAATTTCTACTTTTTGTTAACCTCTACAGGACGTTAATAGGACAATTTCCATTATTCTGCCGATCTCTATTGTATGAGAACTCAAGAGAATAGGCCATGTGACGTGAAATGGCAATGCTCAAAATAAACACAGGTTTGTGGTATGAGAACTGAAAGGTTCAGACTCATGCCTAGTACAAATTTGCAGCAAAGTAGCAGATTGAAGCAACCAATGATACTGTATGTCTGTGTAATTGCTAATCGCGAATTAATGAAATGTTTGCAAATTAGAGTAGTAGGGGCAAATTCACTGTACTGTATTGCACTGCGCCTGGTCTGAGGTGGCAAAGGCAAGTCTGGCGCAAGAGGTAATGTTCAGTAAAATCCGCATCTTAGTGAATTTGCGTAGGTGCGTCCATTCGCAAGAGTGAAAATTTGCCAGGCGTTAGAGTGCAAAGTAGCACTAGAGTCTATCTCCTTCACTAGTGAATTTAAGGCAGCGTCCGTTAGTAAATTGGCAAAGTTCCAAAATGACATCACGCTGGCGAATTTTCACCAGCGTTAGTCACTTCGGCCCTTTAGTAAATTTGCCCCGTAGTGTCTAGGGGTGAGCAAATATTTTTTACCTGATACAAATTTGCAGCAAAATTCACAATTTCATGAGTATTGAAGATGCTTGTGAATTTGTGTTAGAATTTCACCATGAGTTTATGGGGGAAAAAAAAACGTGAGAAAAAAATGCTCACTGACTTCAATACCTTTGGCAGAGGAAACATGTTTCTACAAAAATTTCAACATTTTGAGAACATTTTCAGTGGCTTTGCACATTTTTCTGTGAAACTGGGCAGTATCTGCAGCCCAAAATAAAATAGGGAGGGATTCTGAAAAAGTTTGTCTGTAGTTATACTGTATTATTAGTTCAAATGAAAAAACACCACCCAAAAATAAAGGTTTTTATTATATTCCCTACTGCAAGTGTTTTTCCACTGGACATTTACATTTGAATGTTTGTGAAAATCTTTTGAAATACCTAGATGCAGATGTATTCATTTTTAGATTTAAATCAGAAAAGCTTGATCACGTTTAGTTGGGAACAAAACTCAAAAATCACATCTTTTCATTATTTTTTACAAATACAACTGTTTGAAAAACTCATGAAATGAAATGGCTTCAATATTCAAACTATATTCAATTATTAAAGATTGTTTTCATTGATAAATGTCAAAAATGTGCATTCGGAAAACTTTAAAAAAAAAGTGTTGTTTTGCTGTGATTTGTTGTGATTCAGACATAATTTATTAAATGAATCCAATCTGCCATAATCAACCGTAACTCATGCAAGTTTTCCTTTATAACTGCTCAAACCACAAGACTCAAGCAATCATAAATCGGAGCCTAAGTGTCAGAAGTTCCAGTGGACAAAGTAGATGACTCTGCTCAGTCTGAGTCAGCTTCATAAAATATTTCTACTGCATTGCCGTTAGTTGTTGCCTCTTGGTTTTGTTTAGTTGAAGTACTGAATGCTCTGATTGACAAGAGACTGTCGAGCCCACTGGCAAAATAAACATTTTTAGCAGGAGCTCATACCCCCATTTAAATGGCAAATACTATCATATTATCAGGTATTTGAAAAAGAATTTGCCTGGGTAACAGCTGCACCTTAAGTCCTGGTGTCAGCTTTTGTAAATAATTTTAGTCTGATATTCATTCTGGGTGCTAAATTACTTAATAGAAATGGAAAGTTAGGGAAATGTTTTTGAAATAAGATGCTGATAATTGTAACGAGCATGGAGTCACTTCAAAGCCATTTTGCTGTTCATTTAGAAATCCCATCTACTTAGGCTGCTTCTTAGGTATCAGATACTAACGTGATTACATTCTTTCACTGCATTATTGCACCCACCGAACTGACAGCTGGATTGCAGGGGATCAATTACTCAGTGGTGCAAAAGGAAAAACCGTCTAATTTCTAATGGGGGAGAGTTGATTACTATTAGGGGGTTATTTATCAAAATCCAGATTTTTCTCATTTTTTAATAAAAACAAATCCGACCAAACTAGAATCCATGATTTGACCTTATTTATTATTCAAAAAGCTTGATTTGATGGGGTAAAAACTTGATAAAATCAAGCAAAAACCTGAATTGTATGTTTTTCGAGTTTTCCGAATCGTACAATTTTTTTCTGACTTTAATAAAACTTGAAAAGTTTGAGTTTTTTTAAAAAAAAAACAGAAAAATTTGAGTTTTGCCCCAAAAAGTCAGACTGGAGTAATTAACCCCCTTAATGTCTAATATCGTAAATGAGTTTTATCAGAATACTTCAATAAGGTTAAAGGTTCTTTAAAAGGGATCTTGCATTCAACAATTGTAACTTTCATTTTGCACTCCAAACGGGGCAATAACATTTGGAGCTTCTACACAGGCCGAAGGGGGGCCATATTGCTAGCACATAGGGCACAGCTGTGCTCTTTACACAAGTGGTGTAACTGCCACGGACCGTGCTCCCTCTGTATAAAAAAAATTCAGAGGGTCCGAGCCTGGTGTACTGAGACTGAGTTATTGGCACTTTACCCAACAAGGAAAAAATTTGGAGGGTCTGGGCTTGGCATGTTCTCTGCACTTCCCTCCCACCCTGCTGTCTGCTGCCTGTGTGCTCATCTGCTTGTTTATTAGCTGTGGTGAACAGCAAAATTAGAAGGCAGAAAGGGCTAGGCGTTGGGTACTCCATACAACATACCCCGCAGCCTGATTCCCCACCCCCCCTGTTCCCCAGGGCCTGCCATTACGCCAGTGCACTGCATTAGAAGAACCAAAATTCTGATTTAAAAATCTGAATTTTAGATCTTAAAGTTACCAGTAGTGGATTTTTTCTGCCCCTGATAAGGTCACTTTCTCAACTTGGCTCATGGCAGCAGTGCTCCTGACCCCATATTGTTTGTCTTTGTTGAAATGATTATGTTAAGCCAAAATTATATTTTATTTTTTAAAAAATACTATTTAGTGGGCAAAACTTCAGTTTCAGAAGGCAGTAAGTTCTGCATCATTTCCACCTAGTCACAAAGAGCTAAGTTTCAATTTGGGGAGATGGAAAAGTTGGAACTTAATTATATAATTAAACTTCGTTTTGGCTGATGCATTCCATAAGAAAGCACCTGCTAAAAGTTCCATTATTTCACTGATCAGTGGAGAATACACACAGGTTTACTCATGTATATATCCAATTTCTGCCAATATATTGCACATTTCAAATGTTTACATATTTATTGTGTATTCTAAGTGCCTTTTTGTGATATGTACTAGCTGGAGCCACATCATCTCGTCTCACTGTGTATTCGTATACTGCTGTGATGACAATAAAGTTTACTTTGACTTTGAATTTGAGTTGCAATTCAATTCAGAAAAACATCTCACTTTTTATCATGTGAAAGCTCTATTAAAGTCTATGGGAAAAAGCTGTAACTAAATTTGGAGAAATTTTTTTTCTCCTCAAATTGTATCTATGAGTTTTGACATGATAAACCAAGAGATAACTTCTTCCTCTCTTATTGAATCTGGTGCAATATGCCAAGAATGAAATGTTCTTTGCATACAAAGGGCCAGATTCAATTCAGTGAGAAAAAGTTATCTCATGGTTTATTGGGCCAGAATCATTTCAGTGAGAAAAAGTTATTTAACTCATGGACAAGATTTAATCCAAAGAGAAAATGTTTTTCTCCAATTTCAGTTCCAGTTTTTTCCCCATAGACTTCAGTCGAGTTTTCACATGATAAACTCTGAGATACGTTTTTCTGAACTGAATTGCATCTCAAATCTAATCTTGTCTCTGAGTTTTCACGTGATAAACCTTTTTCTCACTTAATTGAATCTGTCCCAAACTCTGATAAACTCTTCTCCAAGTGGATATACGGCACATAAAAAGAGGTTTATATTATTGTATTACTTATAAAACATTAACACGCAAGCTCTGATTTGCTAGTGATAAGTAGCAAAGTTGTGCTACAACCAATAAAAAAATCATATATTGTAACTTAATTATTTTTGGATTGTATTAACAGAAATCACTCTTAGGGGCCGATTCACCAAGGGTCGAATATCGAGGGTTAATTAACCCTCGATATTCGACTGGGAGTTAAAATCCTTCGACTTCGAATATCGAAGTCAAAGGATTTTAGCACAAATAGTTTGATCGAACGATCGAAGGAATAATCCTTCGATCGAATGATTAAATCCTTCGAATCGAATGATTGAAGGATTTTAATCCAAAAATCGAAGGATTATCCTTTGACCAAAAAAATTTAGGAAAGCCTATGGGGACCTTCCCCATAGGCTAACAATGACTTCGGTAGCTTTTAGATGGCGAACTAGGGGGTCGAAGTTTTTTCTTAAACAGACAGTACTTCGACTATCGAATAGTCGAATAGTTGAATGATTTTTAGTTTGAATCCTTCAATTCGAAGTCAAAGTCGTACTCGAAGGTCGAAGTAGCCCATTCGATGGTCGAAGAAGCCCAAAAAACACTTTGAAATTCAAAGTTTTTTTACTTCGAATCCTTCACTCGAAGTTAGTGAATCGGCCCCTTAATCTTCCTTTTCTGTCCAACTTTTGCCAGATTTAATTCAATGAGGATAAAGTTATCTCACGGTTTATCATGTAAAAACTCATGGATGAGATTCAAATTGAGTAGAAAAAAAACTTTTCAGTTCCAGTTTTTTCCCATAGACTTCAATAGAGTTTTTAATTTTTTTTTTATTGTATTGCATCTCAAATTGAATGTTATCCATGTGTTACTGAATTGAATCTGGCCCGATATCAGTATGTAGAAAGCTTCCTTTATATTACTGAACAAAAATTCAGGATATATTAAATATCTTAATCATATAAAAATTACGTACTTTACCTTGGAAGCCTGTGTGATCCATCACTGTGTTACTCGTACTTTCTGTGCAGATTTGTCCTAAAGATCAATGAAAATACACCAGAGAAAGATAATGTGATAAAAGGTTTATTTTATAAACACCACTCACTTTCCTCAGTTGTTTTGTCTAATTGGAAGGATTCATAATAGTATTTAAGATTTTACCAAACATGCTTAAAATGCTATTAACAAGGTCTTTTTTGACATTTTTGGGACATAATTGAGTCTTTAGGGACCTCAATGGTAAAATAATAATAATCATTTAAGCTGGTATACTTAAAAAACAAAGGTAGGAGAAATCTTACCTATACAAGCTACAATAACTTTTTAAAAATGTTTTTGCTCTAAAATTACTCAACCAAACTTCTTTTGATGACAGTGTTCTTGTTACCATGAACTTATTATCCTACCGGCTTTAAATATATATTAAATATGCAAAACGCCCCCACATTCCTATGTCTTCCCCAGGACTAAACAACAATAACTTTGGGATTTACACCTTACCAATGAGTGATAAACCTTTAGAGTAAAAAGTATCAAAATTACAATTTAATAAGGCAGGATGAACAGAACAAAGCTGTAACCTGGTTGATTACACTCCAGGAATGTATTAACTAAACTTAGATTTTATTCAAGATTTATTATACCCCGAAGCTGCTAAAAGTCAGAATCCGAAAATCCACTCAAACCTGCTGAGGCCATGTAGAAGAAATTGGCAGGGGACTCTTCTACAATTTGAAGATATTTTGATCTACAAATGTGGGGTTAAAGCCATTCCAGCATTAAATCTGAAACTGTACTATTTAAGTTTTTGCTTGATTTTATAGATTCTTTTCTGACTTTTTCAAGTTATTTTATTGATAAATAAGATAAAATCATGGATGGGAGTGCGGTTGAGCTTGGTTTAATAAAAAGATTAGATAACTTTGTGTTGGTTTTGGTTAATAACCCTCGAAATGGCATGAAATGACGTGTGACAACCCTACTAAGCTACTTTACATTTTTCAGGCAGGAAAAGCTATAAATTGTGTTTAGAGGGTCTCTGGTGGTGCAGATTGGGAGAAAGGTTGGAGACCTGTGGAGGGGAATGGGGTTGTCAGCAGGCTTTCCATATATTGCCTGTATAATAGCATATTTGTAATGATATTAGATAAACACTGCCCCCCAAAATGATAAATTGAAGATATAAAGTTATGTTTCCATAGATTAGATTTGTTGCTCTAGGTTAAGGTCATCACAATATCCAAGCAGCTAGTATTTTCCTTTAAGGAGGCATCCAACTCTTTCCATAACAGCTCACTTTAAAAAGAAATACATTTCATTGCTGAATATTAAAGCTCATTTATTATTTTCCTTGTGTTCTCCCGAAAGACCTAAAGAATTAATGAATCAATTTCCAGAAAGTTCTTTGTTTGTGTGTGCAGATATGTGTATAGAGGGATCATATCCTGCCCTGCAGCGCCTCTTCTGCAGTGTAAACAAATTAGACTGTTTAGGTCATGTAGAAGTCAATGGCAGATGTCCCTTTTACAGTCTGAAGATATTGTGATTAGTGATGGGCGAATAAATTAGCCTGGCACAAATTTGTGGCGAATTTTCCCATTGCGCCATTGGCGAATAAATTCACGAATCCCCCGTGAAAATCCACCAGCATCAACATTTTTTGGACGCACATCCAAAAAGTCGCTCGCGTCTAAATCGGTGTGTGTCAATACTATTCGGACGCCCATTGATCTTAATGCCAGCGTTAGCTTGGACGCAGGCGTCAATTTCCGATTTTTTTTGCGAAAATGTCAGGTTTTCTCGATTTTTATGTAAAAATGTCAGAAGTTTCACTATTTTTTCATGAAACTTTTCGATTTCACGATTTTTCAGAGAATTTTTTGCCGTTTTACGAATTTCGCAAATTTTGCGGGAATGATCTGTGCTAGGTTTCGCTCAATAATCTAAAAAATTTGGGGATTTTTTGGCAATAACTCGGGAAAAAATTAGCAATTCGGAGAGTCAAATCTGAAAAATGTGTGTCATTTGACTTTTCGCTCGATTTTATTAAGTATTTTTCTGACTTATTTTATTGATAATTATGATAAACTCGTGGATGGGAGTTTGGTCGAGCTTGGTTTAATAAAATGATGAAATAAATTCAAGTTTGAGTAAGTAACCTTCTTCATGTCCTCTTCACTGCAACCTTTGCCACAGAGGCATGTACACTTCAAACTGGACCTGACTTCAACTCACATGGTCCATGTTGTCTATCACAGTGAGGAGGCCCAGACTGACATGAGATGTTGCCTGCCAGCCTTGTTTTGTTACAATAGTTTTTACTAAGTCCCTGGTAGTGTGGTTCTGGAGGGAGGGGGTGACATGTAAAGGGGCCATTATATTTAAATGGCCTGTGCTTGTAGCCTTTAAGGTGCCAATGTATGATTTGGAAGTAGGGGAAGCTGCCTCTGCTGGCTGTGACTCTGCACTCAGCTTTACATGGGCAGGAATGTGGGGAGAGACTTCAGCAGTGGAAATCTTGTGGCTGAAGACACATGAGTTGCCTAGTGGAGGTGGGTGAGTTGAAGGAGTTGCTTTGGAAAAGATGCAGAGTGGCAGCAGTGGGGGTGGGGAGGGAGGAGGGTTGGCTACATTGGGTACTTGCCTTGGCTGCCCTTCATTGTTGGCTGGTTCTGTTATTTCTACATATATAGCCAGCTTTTATATATCATATATGAACTTCCCCTGAGTTGGCAGCTTATCTGCCAATGTATGGTGCTCTACCTGACTGCCTGAAAATCACCCACATATCTATCGGGCAGGTTTGAAAATCTCTTCGACCAGGGACTGCATCAGTGCATTGATGCAGTTCTCTCCTGTTGGGCCTACACAGATGCCTATTATGATCCAATCACTGGCATGGGGGCCAAACGATCAGCTTGTTTTGGCCCAATATGTAGGTGTCTAAATCCTGAAAACCTTACCAAATGAGCAAATATTATAGTCTATGGCCAGCTTTACTTTGATAGCAGCACAGATTGAGCCAGGAAACTACTTGTTTTCAGTGGTCCTGATAATCTCAGGACTCAGGAGATTATCTATTATTATTATTATAAATATTATTTTAGCCAGAGCTCCTAGTTTATGACATTTTAAATGATTTCTCATTATTCCTGCTCTAATTTGAAATGCCTCTGGCACTCTCATTTTTCTCGTGTAAGTAAGTAAAGTAGTGTATTTAAAAAGAAAATGTGCAAATGTCGGATGCTCTTCATTACCGGTACATTAACACAAGTATCAGAATAATCACGTCCAAGCGAGAGCACATTTTTCTTCTGTCTGTCTATGCTGCACGTCACACAGCGGGACGAGATGGGGTACAGGTCAGTGTTTATCTGGCTTTGTGTATACAACTGACAGGGTTGTTAATATTACCCTGAGCAGGATTCAGCCAGAGATTACTGATTATTGGCTCAGGTAAGCAATCAGTAACAGATTAATGATTATGCTTCCCCAAAGGCAAACATTCGCTGATTATTTTTTAATTACTTTAGCACCAGAAAAGACTTTTTTTCCACAAAAATGTAAACAACCGTGTCATCAGCACAAGTACCCATATATGCGCCGGAAATATATTTGGAAAGTTTATGATGATAACATGCCAGGAGCCAAATAAATCTTCATTGCTGTAATTTACTTCCTTTTTGCTTGACAGAGAACAAATGGGATTCTTTAACAAATCCAATTCATTTGGCTTTTAGAGTTCTCCATTTATTCTCCGCAAATATTCCAAAATACTTAATTATGCAACTGACATATAAGATATTTAAGTATTGTTTAATAGGGCATGGGAATTAAATACTGTAACATAAGCTGAAAATAAATTGAATATAAAAGGTTCAGGCACCCTAAAGTTACATTCAATGCTTCCAGCAATGTCTCAAGTTGGCCACACACAGGGACATTGGAGCATATACAGCATTTTAGTCATTTTTGACCCATTTGGATGATCCTCAGCTCTTGCATGTGGCCTGAAAATGAGTTATTCCATTAATATTGCACCATATTAGATTAGGGACAAGAGAAAACTAGATATTGGCACAAGTATGGGGTCATTATGAAACCCAGAATTACAGTGATACTACATAGAAAGATGTTCAGCTGGCCTGTGGATCAGTACAATATACCCAAAAACATAGATGGCTAAATTGTACAATATCTGGCCAATCAGTCCATGGACTAATTAGTGGATTATCCCAAATGTGTCTCATGTGCAGGCAGTTTACAGCAAAACACTTATTTTGCTGTCTGAGCTTAATGTTGCACATTGTTATGTAAAGAAACAAGCTGGTCACATATCTGTATATAATTAAGTTCCTTGCAGTAAAAATTGATTGATATAATATTCTCCATACTATAGTTCTTTCTTCAGGAGGTTGTCAATGGGGAGGGTGGGTATAAGTAATTATTGTGGAGAATCCATACCCTCAACAAGTTGTCATATTTAGGAGCCCAGTTGTCCATATTTAGGGGTGATAGTCCTGATTTGGCTCCTGAAAAGTGATCTGCATGGGCCACCTAAACTGCCATCCTTAAAATCATATTTTTACCTTAACCCACCATAAGACCAAAAGTGGCTTCATTTCTGGACAGGGGGAAGGCAAAATAATGAGTCTAAGTCTAAATGAGTCTAAGAGGCCTGTTTTACAACCTGTAATCCAACCTGCAACCAGTACACCCACTAACCTAATTACCCACATCCCTACACAAATCTGCATTTACATACCTGTTACCTGCCCAATACCCACAGTTTTGAGGGTACCTGACCATGCTGCAGGGGTATATTAAGGTGTAACTGGCCAAATTACTTACTAAAATGTCCTGGTTTTCCCATGTGGAATGAAAGGAATGAAAACTTCCCTGGTAAGGCCTCACTTTGAGTATGAAGCGCCAATTTGGGCTCCAGTCCTTAAGAGGGATATAAATGAGCTGGAGAGAGTGCAGAGACTAAGTGCAACTTAATTGGTTAGAGGGAGGGAAGACTTAAAATATGAGGGGAGACTGTCAAGGTTGGGGTTGTTTTCTCTGGAAAAAAGGCGCTTGCGAGGGGACATGATTACACTTTACAAGTACATTAGAGGACATTATAGACAAATGGCAGGGGACCTTTTTACCCATAAAGTGGATCACCGTACCAGAGGCCACCCCTTCAGACTAGAAGAAAAGAACTTTCATTTGAAGCAATGTAGGGGGTTCTTCACAGTCAGGACAGTGAGGTTGTGGAATGCACTGCCGGGTGATGTTGTGATGCTGATTCAGTTAATGCCTTTAAGAATGGCTTGGATGATTTCTTGGACAGACATAATATCAAAGGCTATTGTGATATTAAAATCTACAGGTAGTATAGATATTGGTATATACAGTGTATGGATTGGTGTGTGTATGTATGGAAGCTAGGTTTTATTTGGAGGGGTTGAATTTTATGGAACTATGTATCTATGTTGAGTAGTATGTCATATAGAGCAAATTGTAAAATAACCTCGACTATTTCGGATTATTGTACAAAAACCAGCACAGATGACGATGCGAAGAAACATCTTCAAATTGTAAAAGGGACCTCTGCTATTGACTTTTACATGACTTTGAGTATTTTTGATTTTTGGATTTTTAGCAGCTTCGGGCTATAATAAATCTCTAAAAGTTTTTTTTTCCCTTTTAGAAACGTTAAAAAAAATTGAGGTTTAATAAATAGGCATCTTAGTGTATTTTTGTAATACATTAGAAATTTGATTAACATATAGTTGTGATTGACAAAAGATAGTTCCATGCTGTTTTTGCTGAGGGGGGACACAGCTCTCCAAATCTCTCCAGAAATTAATTTAGGATGGAATGCAGGAGCACAGTGCAAAAAATGTTGGCTTGCACCGTCCACTTTGTTAATTACTCCTAATACACCAAAGTGTATCAAGACTCTTTTTATTTACAAATGGAGAAAAACTACCAGGAAAAGTGAGCATGAAAGTGACAGAGGCACTTCCTATATGTGATCCACAGACATGCCATTTTGCCCTAAGCTTAGCTATGACAGCAGTGGGTAATGTACTAAACAAAACAAAGTTTCCTGTCTGTGAATCAACAATAAAGCGATGTACTAGAGACAGAATCACCTTCAGACACTCTGGAGAACACAAAGACTGCACAACTCAGTGTTTTTATTTTCATGTTTATTTCCTAAAACCCCAAATATGAAAGAAAATCTAAAAACCATCCACAAGGAACTATCAACCCCTTTATTAATTCTCATCTTTTAAGATAAGAGATAAATGGAAACGTCCTTCCAACCCTGCATAGATCCTGCTGTTCTAGAAAGAAAATAATGGGTTCATCAGAAAGCCATTATAAAGCTTCTTTAAAATATGTCATTCTCTTCTTATTTGCCTGGTTCCTGTGTCTCCCACATTACTCAGCATAATGGAATGTTTGCATAAAGAACTAATACCTGCACCAGAGCCAAGGTAAGTGCTAGACTGGTTTATGCCTGTACTGTAGATAACTCTATAACTAGCAGCAGTGCAGCAATACTGTCAATGAACCATTTGTCTGAAGTCATGTGACTGGCTCACTGTTTTCATTCTAGCCATGGTGTAAAATTAATTTCTCGTACCTTAAAAAATATATATATATTCCTCTTTTTCTTCCTGAAGATATATTAAAAAAATCATTTAGTCAACACCTGTGTGAAGTATTGCTACGGAAAGTAATTTGGCAGTTGTTACAAATTAGCTTCTGGAACCACAAAGAATTTCTGTGTATTTTGTTTGGAATCCATTCCGGGAATAGGTTACATTTAATGTGCATATTACTTTATTTTTTATGTTGAAGTCAGTTTTAAATAAGGTACTAATAGTCATTAAATGTATTTTTAAAGCAGAAAAAGTGAAACTTTCCTGGTCTTTCCAAAAAAAAACAAAAACAAGATTTATTAAAGGTGTAATATACATAGAAAGAATTGGGAAATGGAATTCTGGTCAACCCCTAACAATGTTTGGGATTTACCAGGTGTATTGACTGTAATTTCTCATCAATTTAATTAGTGATGGGCGAATCTTTCCTGTTTTGATATGCCAAAAAATTCTCAAATTTCTGCGAAATTTGTGAAACGGTGAAAAATTCGCAAAAATCGTGAAATTGGAAAGTTCACGAAAAATATGAACATTCAAACGTTTTCATGAACAATTTGTGGAATTCAAACATTTTCCCGAAAAAATCGAGCAATTCGAATGCTTTCACAAAAAATCAAGCAATTTGAACGTTTTCACGAAAAAATAGAGACTATTTGAAACTATTCACGAAAAAAAACGATCATTTTGAATGTTTTCACGAAAAAACGCAAATTGACGCAGGTGAAACGCGGGAATTCGCTGCAAATTCATGCCAGGCGAATTTATTCTCCCATCACTAGATTTAATGCTACCTTTCCATCAAAAATATTTCTGGGTGATTCCAAATGTAAGACCGAAACGACTCGATTCATATTGTTTCAACTTCAGGTTTGCAGACCTTTGACATTTTAGCTGCAATTTGTTGAAAAAAATTAAGGGGAAATTTCAACCCACATCTTCTGTACTGGCTTGTGTAGGGCATTTATTTTCTGACCTTAACGTAAAGATCTAAACACCAGATCTCAAAAGGTTTGTGATTGTGTCAGCTAGTCTATCAAAGACAATTATCAAATTTCCCTTCCTTCACTAAATAGATTTTGTATAGTTTGTAAATATTCCTTAATCATTATCTTGCTGCATGTTGACATTTGCACCGAACGCTGATCACTGGGGATGATGTTTTAAATAAAACACTGTTATGCTGCACATTACAATCCATTGTACATAGTATCGATTTCTCATTTCAATATTCAGTTTGGCCTAGTCCAGTGATCCACAACCAATGGCTCACCTCAACCTCAAAACCTCTAAAGGCTCAAAGCAAAGAAAGATTTTCCTGTTTGCAACGGACAGCTCCCATTGACTTCTGCATGACCTTGCTGGTTTTTAGATGGAGAAACTTTGCATTTGGTTTTTTTTTTAGATTTAGGGACAGATTTATTAAGGATCCAGTTGTGTTTTCCATGAAAATTTGAGTTTTCAAGGTTTTTTTTTTGGTCAAAAAACCATTTTTCGGGTTAAAAATGTTTTTTCGACATTTATTTTACTCTGACCCTGGAAATAGCTCCATCTAAAACTTGTCGAGGTCATGTATAAGTCAATGGCAGAGGTCCCTTTTACCATTTGAAGATGTTAATAGCATTCATGAGGTTCAAATTATTTTTGGAGGTTTTTGGCCAAAAACTCGATCAATTCAAGCAATTGCAGTTTTTTTCTGCCGCAAACTCGAATAATTCGAGTTTTTGGGTTGTTAATCCTGCACTTGAAGAACTGAGTTTTTTCCATTCAAGTTTTTTTTAATTAAGAAACCATTCGAATTCTGAGTTAATTTGAGTTCATTCAAGTTCATTTGTGGTATAAAAAACTCTAAAATTCGACCTTTGATAAATAGCCCCCTTACTTTATAGTATAGTAATAATTTAGATTCACAATTATTAGCTCTAAAAAATCATTTTGGGATAAGAAAAAAAATATGAACATTAGTAAATCGGTCCCATAGACACTGCAGAGATTTGTTCATGTTTGGACTAATCCAAAAGGCGAAATGGGCTGCCATCCATATGGTATGTTCTTATATCATTGGCATGTTCCTAGGCATACAGGGCCTATATAGCAGGAATGATTGCTGGGTTGTGTTTTCAAGCTTATCAAGCAAATAGAAGGAAATACAATAGTGTCCCTTTATAATCTTATTTTACTTTATGTCAAAGTGTCAATGAAAAATATGTTGGCAAAAAAAATATCTAGTGTTTTATATGGTAGAAAATATTTAGTTTAATTATGTCATAATATTATATAATATTACATGTGCTCACTAGCTAAGAGCCATTAAAAATAAATTATGCTACAATTATCATTAGCAAGTAAACAATAACCCTTTGCGTGTTAAAGTGGCTGTCGGCTTAGAATAATAGGCTGCTTTGATATGCAACATTTAAACACAATTTAATGCACTCTCCATTTCCAACTTAACATGCAGAAGGCAAAGTGCATCATAACAGGATGGAACTACATATTAATCCAATTAGCACAATACTTCAAAACCTCTTAGGCTGCGATGGGCCTACAGTCAAATATGAAGTCATACCATAAATCAGAGAGATCTGGGGGAGAAAAGATGTTTGTTTTTTTTAAATTTCATTTTAGATTCTAATATATTTCTGGGAAACCTATTAAGGATTTTGTATCTTTACTATTTTCAATAAACTTTTCAAATATGTCATGATTTTTCCAATCAGGGTTTAACTATGCAGGGGTGCAGGAGATATAAGGGGCCCCATAAGGGCCCTAATTAATGAGTAATTTCAATATATAGAATTACAACCTCTGGTTATTTTGGGGGCTCTAAAAATATTTTGCTGTGGGGTCCAGTAACAACTAGTTACACCACTACTTCCAAAGGCACGTCCAAATCTATTTGTAGTCTCTTGTATTTAACGATTTCTGGTATTGAAGGGCCCCAAATAGTGATGGGTGAATAAATTCGGCAGGCACGAATTTGCGGCAAATTTCCGCGTTTCGCCCCCAGCGAATAAATTCACGAAACTGCGGTGAAAATTCGGCAGCATAAACTCGACAGCGGCATTAAAACTGTCACGCGACAACATTATTCAGATGACCATTGACTTTAATGCGGGCGTCAAAGTTGACATGGGTGTCAAAATTCACATTTCACTTATTTTTTTCATTTCGCAAATTTCGTGGGAAATTCGCAAATTTTTCAGCAAAGGGAAATAGGACACATTTCGCCCATCACTGGCCCCAAACAGTGAGAAACCTGACTATATAAGTCTGCAAAGGAGAACAACAGAAATATGAGACAGATTGAACAGATTGTCAAATAATCGCTCAAAACTGCAATTGGTCTCTTAGACCAAAATTTCAAACTGTCTGTAACTCTGAGCGGTACTGACAGACTCTTGAAGTTAGAGAGGCCACAGATCCTTCTTACTTCTGTTTAGATTTGCTATTTTATAAATGCTACCCATCCCAAAGTAGGGGGGAAGGGCCCTAGGTAAGGACTGGTATTCACTAAGTTTAAACATGGTTCCCAAAGACAGCTTGTGTCTTTTACCCCCTAGGAAAGGGACAAGGAGTAATTGCTGAACCTACCCTGACTTATCTTCTGATATACAGGATCCATCTTCCTCTAAATGTGACCCCTCTAGGGATGTTGATGAGAACCACACACATACAAGATAAGGGAAATGTCATAATTCAAGGGAAACTTCTCAATACTTTACTCTTAACTTTTGAAGGAGAGAGAGAGAGGCAAGGAAAGAATTTAAAATACAACTTTTAAAATTATTTTTTGGGGGGTAACATTTCACATTGATTTCAATAAGTGTGTGATGTTTCAAAAAAGGATAGGTTTTGTGTAATTAATATTCAAATTAACCTAAACCTATAGGAATGGCATATACTGTAGAACATATCAATTGCCATTTCCCTTACAGGAAAAAAAAACACTTCTTTGATGGCAGTGCCTTCACATTGACCTGAATGGGAGACTTGCTGCCTATGGGAGACACTTATTCTAGTAGAAGGTTTCGCTACGAAGTCAGCACTCATGAGTAATACCTCTCTATCTGCTGTACGTCCTTTTAAGTGACTAAATATATACAACAAAGAAACAAGTATATTTTCATTAAAGGTTTCTACCAAATGGGAAGCATAAGGAAATTTGCTAAAAGTGTTTTAAGGAAATGATTAAGAGGAATTGTAGAGTCAAAAGATCTATGTCCATTGTCACAAGCTGCCAAAATGTGTTTTTATTCTTTTTCCTTACTAGTTTTTCATTGCCACTGCGCTCATTAAAAACAAATTGTATGAAGAATTATGGAACAATGCAACCATCAACTGTACTAACATCAGACAATAAAAGTGCTGGGACATTCACTGCACTATCCCAAGGGGCAAATTAAAGATTACAAAATCAAAAAAAATGTGTGAAAACTCGCTTTTTTCAGAGCTTATTTTTTTTTTTTTTTTAGGTATTAAACGTTAATGCGATCACCAAATGTTTTTCACACTTTTAACTATTCTTGCCAAGTAGACAGATTATGTGCAAAGACAATGGCCAGACACCTATTTAAACACCCTTTGACACTGGAATTTTGTGTAGTTTCTTCTCTTAAGTAAAGGTAAAACAGTAGCTCCATAAATAAAAGACAACAATGACAAAAAGTTGTATGTGGCTATTTATTATCTGAAGGATAAGCTATCTTACAGGCTACTGTAATTTATCTGGCTTTATTAACTGCCATTCTGAGTGTGTTTAAGGGGAAATACAGATTTTAAAATTTTATTCATACATTTATTCACATTTCCTGTAGAGGAAGCAAAGCTATAATATTTTTAAGACATTTGGATCATGTTCTGCCTGAACAGTCCATGATGGATTGATGTTAATAATGGCAATTTAGTGGGATGTGAGAAACATGCTTTTCACTTGAATGTGAAGCGACCACAGGTGGGAATTTTATATTAGATTGTTCCAGAGAAGCTAAATGACGTGATTCAATTTGAGATGTAATTCAATTCAGAAAAACTTATCTCAAGGTTTATCACATGAAAACTCTATAGAAAAACCTGAAAATAATTTTGGAAAAAAGTTTTTTCTGCACGAATTGAATCTCGTCCATTATTTTTCAAGCCATGAGATAACTTCTTCTCAGTGAATTGAATCTGACTGTTTACTGCTGTTGAAGGCAGAAGTTATTGATCCTACAGGAATTTTCATTTAGACCAGGGATCCCCAACCTTTTTTTTATCAGTGAGCCACATTCAAATATAAAAAAGTTGGGGAGCAACACAAGCATGAAAAAGTTCCTAGGCAGGGGCGCTCAACCAATAAAGCGAGTTGAGCCACTCACCTCAGGCGGCAGCGCCCCCCTGGTTGCCAGGGGCGGCAAAAATGCCGCTCCTGGTAACTAAGAGACGAATTTCCGGTTTTCAACCCAGAAATTTGGCTCTTCTAGTGCAGAGAGAGCAATTGAGCTCTCTGCACTAGTGACGCGCACCACCCGACCCCCTCCAGCGCTGAAAAGATGAGCGCCATGAGGAGGGGTAGGGCGGCAAAGGAAGGCCGCCTCAGGCGGCAAAGAGGCAAACATCACCGCTGTTCCTTGGGTATACCCAATTGGCTATTTGATGGCCCCTATGTGGACTGGCAGTCCACATTAGGGTCTGTTTGGCAGTACATCTGGTTTTTATGCAACTAAAATTTAATTCCATGCTAGGAATTCAAAAAGAAGCACCTGCTTTGAGGCTACTGGAAGCAACATCCAAGGGGTTGGTGAGCAACATGTTGCTCCTGAACCACTGGTTGGGGATCACTGATTTAGACTAAGGGATTGTTGTATACAGGTATGGGACCTGTTATCCAGAATGCTTGGGTTTTCCTGGAAATGGATCTCTCTTCTCAAATTTGTATCTTGATACCTAAAGTCTACTAGAAAATCATGTAAACATTAAATAAACCCAATAGGCTGATTTTGCTTCCAATAAGGATTCATTATACTTTAGTTGGGATCAAGTATAAGATACTGCTTTATTATTACAGAGAAATTGTTAAAATTTTTTATATTATTTTGATAAAATGGAGTCTATAGGAGACAGTCTTCCTTAATTTGGAGCTTTATGGGTAACAGGTTTCTTGGATAGCAGATCCCATACCTGTATTTGAAATCATCTGAATTGTTATTGAGTGAACTTTTTAATTATTTAATTTGTTCAGCAGCTCAGAATGTAACCTATTTATGTAGGTTTCAGGCTTTTGGGGGGGGGATAGTTTACTGGTTATGATTAGACATTAGGATGAGGCTCCCCTCATATAGATAAATGACAACAGTCACAATATTCAGGATAGTATATTGTATATTGACTGTTCACCCTAATTGGGGCTGATCCCCTTTTAACTAATACTAATTTGTACCCCTTGATAGAAGCAAGCCCCACAGAGACCACCGATCTAGGGTCTAGAAACCATTTGCATAGTTTGTGTGGTTAAAATTGATTACAATAATACATATTCAAGCAATTAATTTATTTCTTGGCTGCTTGGAGCATTTTTACATTTCAGCCCAGGGAGAAGGACACATGGTTCAAAAATACCAAGACTAACAATATCCAGGCTACATCATACTAAAAGTTGGGATTGGGATGCCCTCAAATTTATCTATGTATTCAGTTGACTACAGCATTCCCACCAACACACACACAACACAAAAGCAGAATTCCTTTAAAATGATAAATGCTGGGACATTTGAAGTGTATCTGAGATGAGGGTTTTCATGATTATGATCACAGACCACTTAGTCACTGCTTCATTATGGCACAAGGTTGGTACTTGGGATATATCCTCCATATTTATCTTTCTTAAGCTGCCTTTTATGATGGTTGGAAACATCATGGCACTTACAGTGTACAATTTGTACAAATGAGTAATTGTCCTGTTGTCCCTATTTTACTGACAGTCATAAAGAGCACTAAAAACCACATTATGGTGGAGTGGAAAGGAAATCTATGAAATGACAGTTTGATAGGACTGTCTTTCATCTGATTGTTTAATATTCACTTTAAAAAACAAAGGAAGAAAAATGTTTTTGTTGTTAATTAAACAAAAAGCTTTAAGGTGATATTTCAGTTTCTGGCAACTGCTTTTGATGTAATAATTTGACATTGTGTTACAAACAATGTATTTTTCCAAGGGTCTATAAAAAGAAAGGTATTTCAGATATTGAACAATAACCTACCAGTTCTGGTTCTATAATGGTTTCCAAAAAAGAAGCAAATTATCAAAAGGTTAAAACTAGAATAAAACTAAAGTTTAAAGTATTTTGTACCTTCTCTTTAGAAGCCCTTCTGAACTGCAACATTTGCGTCCCCTTCAGTACTGCCCATACCTACAAATAAAAGGTAGATAATAAATATAAAGACTGGTGACAAAAGTTTAGATCTAATTTTGGCACCACAGTATTCATTAAAATATAAGGAGAATTAAATATCAATATTTACCTCCTAAATGATTGGATGGTTAGACTTTCATATTTCTGTTTATATATGAATTTAGAAAATACAGGTATGGGACCTGTTAGCCAGAATCCACAAAGGCCCGGGCCTAGGGCAGCACGATTTGAGGCCGCACCATCTTCCACTGCACCGAGGACTCGGTGCATGGCAAATTTCTAAGTTATTGGACGCATGCAGTCCTCGGTGCAGATAGCGAGGGCACACATCTGCATGGGGGGGGAGTGTGCACGCATGCGTGCGCACTTCCGCACAGGGGAAGGGGGCAGAGCAGAAAGACCATGGCTGGCCTAGGGGCGCTGGAAACAGAAATCCACCCTGAGAATGCTGAGGTTTTAGCCCTTGTGCCAATGATTGGATCATTATGATGGCCTTCGGAGACACGTTGGAAGAGGGATGACCAATTTATTTGGTCAAATATGATCATACAGAACCTTCTAAATGGCCTGTGTATGACCAGAGTTTGGAGGGCCCATGCATGGCCAGCTTATTATGTTCAAATGATTAGGGGAGGACAAGGTGCTCCAGAATTAAATGTAAAGTAACTCATCAAACAGTGAAAGTGGTCCGGGTGCCCCACACTACGCATTTCGCACCTTTCAGGGTGCTTAGTCATGTGACTAAGCACCCTGAAAGGTGCGAAATGCGTAGGGTGGATGGAGATGCAGCTATGTTTTTAATTTTTCCACTAATAAAAATTTATTTTTTTAACTGAAAATCTCTGGTCTTGAGGATCCGTTTGAGTGCAGGTCAGCCCTGCTTCCTTATCTTCAGCTTATTATGTTACTGTTGCCATCTTGTTCAACTATTCCTGATTGTCCCCCTTCTTCCTACTTCTTTGACACCTATTTTTTTCTTATTAATAGGCTCCTTCCCTTGACCAGAAAACAGGAAATATTTTCACTGTCAATGTCACCATGATTCAAATAACAGTGAATTGTTGGAGTAAAGAGATGGATTTCCCAAGCCAAAACATTAATCATATTTGTTTAAATTATGCAGACCCACAATCAAAGCATAATTGCCACATACTTACAGTATCAAGCATCATTAAACTTCATAACTATTGACTAATTTGACAGTGTTACATATTAATTTTCAGACTAAGTGCTAATTAACATAACATTCAGGCAAGACTACATTATTTTCATCATTTCTAGTAAAACAAGTAAAATGACAACACGTTTCTTATTCTTCTACTGTAAAGCCCATTATGATGATGGAAATGCACAATTAAATATTTGGATTGTGTTTCCAAGGCCATTAATAGCTAAATTATAAAATTAAACATTTTGTTTTTTTCTTTGTAATAATATTGTAAACAAGATTTTATAAAGTTACATATACACTATTGTCACTTTTAACATTTATTCTAAATTTTATTTTCATTTCTCAGTTATAGATAGCACTAGAGTTTTTTTCTTTTTTAATTCTTTGAGTTGATTCATCTCTTTGTCGTTTTCTGCTGTGGAATGTTTAAACAAAATGTGACATTGCCTTTCCAGATAATCAGTGATCTGTAAGGTTGCGTATATACATCTTACTATCTCTCTCTGTACTGCCGACTAAACTACTGAAGATCAAAAATTGCATGGTATGCTGAAATTTTTATAGAAAAGCCAGACTTCTGTGCAAAAGCTTTCACGTGAACTCCCAAAAAGTATATCTTAATGATACACTCAGAGCAAATCATTTGCCTTGAGAGACAGGATCTCTCTAGTGGCTTGGAAGGCAACCACAAGAGACTACCAGACTAGCTACTTTCAGCTAAATGTACTCTCATATTAATATTTTAAAATGCCATAATGCCTCTCTGAAAACCTCCGAGGACCGATGCATCAATTTGCAAGGCCTTCACTCCAGGAAATAGAAAGAGGCATAATCTGCCATTAAGAGAAATAGTTCATTATGTTAGCTTCTCCTAAGCACACAAAGCATGTCCCTCATTCTTAAGTTGCAAATCCTCGCTTTAATGGGATGGGAAACACCATGCCCTGCAGCTTTATTGTCCTGCTGTTCATTAGCCCAAAAAGGTTTGTTGTGGTATGAAATCTAAAGCTTGTTGTAGTGATCAATCAACTTCAAAGTATCTTCCCTCCGAGCAGGAATCATCGCAAATAAATCAATTAACTATAAGTTTCTATTTCCATGGTGCTCAAAATACAAGACTGAAGCAATACATCAACAGGAAAGTACAAACCATTACTTGATGGGGGGAGGCTTTGCATTATCAAAGGAATATCTTTTAGAAGCATCCTTTATTATTGCATGTAAATGCACACACACACACAATACAAAGGTGTTATTTGGCCTATATTCTCAAGAAAAAAGTAAGCTCAAATTCACAGAAAATTCCACCAAAAGCTTCTACATGTCATTTGGGGATTTACAAGATTTTCCTGTAATTTACAATTATTTTATAAAATCTTTTTATAATCCCATCTTAACCCCACTATTCAGCGGCCAATTATGTATACAGTATATAGTAGGACTTTCCAACCTAAGGCCTGTCTCACAGTACCCCAACTAGCTTCCAGCAGGGCAAAACATTCAAAGCCTCATTTACCACCACAGGTGCAAAGCACTAAAATTTACTCAGTTGAGCATGCAGTGAGTCATTCCAAAAGTAAACGTTCTCATTCAAGCTCCTAGTAATGTGCAGCCAGTGCCAATATACCCACCCAGAATACCCTTAACAATTATGCACAACAGCACTTGCCCAATGGGACCCTGGAGTTACTGCAAGTTTGGACATGGAATATCATTGTCATGGCGGCAGTTCCAGGGATCTACTAGCAAGTTATAAACTGCCATATTTTTCAGACTGAAAAAGTACATTTGGAGTGTTCATAGGTGCAGGTCTTTGTGCTCCTGAATGGAGCACAAAGGCTTGTACCTCCTTGTTGAATACAGTACTGGCACATAAGCGTCCTCTAGCTTGTCTCCTTTCATGTGTAAATTTATGAGTGGCGTTAGGCAAATGTTTCAGGGGCACCCTGTTCTTATCTCCTGCCTTGTGGTAAATTTTAAGCACAGGGCTGCACTGCATCTGCAGAGTTGCGCCTTGCACCCATCACAAGGTGCATGCTGCACTCAGATTCCCTTCCCTGTGTTCTGCTTAGGGTGGTGGGTTGGTGGCACATGTGAAGATTCTGGGAAGAGATTAGTCACCCAGCGACAAATCTTCTCTTCTAGGTGACTAATCTCCCTGAAATGCCTTCCCACTGGCAAGAACGTGAATCACTGATGGGATGGCATTCGGACCGCTTAGTTTTCCAAAGTCGCGCAAAGTTGCCTCACAAGGAAACTTTCAGACGACTTTGGAAAACCGAAGCTATCCGTATGTCATCCTGCCGGTGATTCACATTCTTGCTGGCGGTAAGGCATTTCGGGGAGATTAGTCGTCGGAGCAGGAGATTTGTCACTGGGCGACTAATGTGCGCTAATTGCTTCATTTTCCAAAGTCATCCGAAGTTGGCTCACAAAGAAACTTTGGAAAACGAAGCACTCCGAGTGCCATCCCACCGCCGATTTAGCATTCCCGAAGAAGAGGAGATTTGTCGGCAGGTGACTAATCTCCCCTAATCTGAACGTGTGCCCTGATCCTAAAAGCCTGGAGATTCTAAGAGTGTTTAATAGGATGAAGAAAAGAGTTCCAGAGGATGATGCAGCACATGAAAAGTCCCAGATGAGGGAGTGAGAAGAAGTAATGAGCGAGGAAGATAGAAGGACGTCATGTGCAGAACGAAGGTTACATCATGGGGTGTACTTGGTTACTAATCTAATAACTAATCTAATATATGTAATGGGATTCATTTCAGTAGCCAATCAATCAAGAGTGCAGAAAGAAACCAGAGTATCTGGAGGACAAACTCCTTGCAGATACCTATACTTCAATTTACAATAAACCAAACTGGCACTTACTGTAATTCTTCTTCTTCTTACTTTAATTGTTATAATACACGAGATATGATATTTCTCTCAACACCATTGTATTAAAAAAAAACATGGTTTAAACAGTCTTCTTTGTATTTGAGTTATTTCTTACAAAGTTAAACAGCTAAAAGTAAAATAAGAAGGCAATGATTGTGGAATGTGCATATCGGGGTGATGGGGGTTCATTATGACTCAGCTCAATTTCCATATTAATGTTAATGCTTTGCCTAATGCACACACAGGGGTCAAAAGCCAGTGTTCTGCTCAAAAAAGTTTTAGCAAGCGTTTTTTAACAGCATTTTTAACCCACATTAGTTTAATTAAAAGTAGAGCAGAATTTCTCTTTTGTACAAGTTGCTGCTGCTGGATATGATGGTGACCTGAAAGGTTCACCACCAGATCCAGATTTTGACAAATGTCACAATTTTCGTCCGTTAAAAACATTTTGTATTGATTATGGTTTTCAAAAAAGGAAGCTTTCTCAGCATACCTGCCACTTCAACTTCAATTTGACAGTTCTGAAATGACTCTGATTTTCAAAGCACTAGGTTTCTTGAGCCTGCCAACTGCCGGGTGACAAAAAAATAAATAAAAAACATGAAGTACTACTGCACATGCCCCTTCCATTTTGGTTAAATTGCATGTCTTTGATTCAAATGGCTGGCACAATTAAGCCAATCAATCACATACATGTAAAGGAGCAATGGCAGCAGCTCTGCATCACTGAACATCATTCAGTGGGCAGGGTCAAAAGCAGGGATTTCATTCTCCCGGCTCAGAGGAAAACAGTGAAAATGAAGGACTGATAAAAAGCAGCTACAGTTTTAGACAGAGACGTAACTAGAGGGGGGCGGGCCCTGGTGCGGGACGTGCAGCCAGGCCCCGCCCCCCTCCGTACGGCCGGAAACGGCCGCATAAGAGCAGAGTGACGCAAGCTGCCGGGGGGCCCTGAGGGGGTGCGGGCCCTTGCCCAATCACACCCCCTGCTCCCCCGGTAGTTATGCCACTGGTTTTAGATATGTTGTATAACTTTTAAAAACCAAGTTCGGCCATGGATGATCAAGTTCCAACTTTTCTTTTCAGATGAACATTAGTTATGGGCGAATTTCTCCTGTTTTGCTTCGCCAAAAAATTTGCGAATTTCCTGTGAAATTCGTGAAACTGAGAAAAATTCACGAAACGCAAATTTTGCCGCCGGTGTCTAAATATTTTTGACGCTGGCAACAATTTTGATGCTGGTTGCAATTCTGCCGCCCATTAAAGTCAATGGGTGTCTAGAATTGTCGCCGGCATCAAAATTTTCACGGCAATTTCGCTGTGATTTCGCGCCTGGCGAATAAATTCGACCCATCACTAATGAACATCCCTTTTAAGTGTAAACAAGGGGTTACAAGCACAAAGGGGTTATTTATAAATGGTCTAGTGTTAGTCCTATATTTTTACCTTGAATAACCTCAAATCACCTTGAAACTCTAATGGTATTTTATTTAAGAAAAATAAAATTCAAACAGATATTACCGACCCGAAAACTTGAATCTAATTCGAATGGAACTCGAATTGAGCTTTCCTCCAAAAAAACCCCCGAATGTCAGGAAGGCTATTAACATCTTTAAATAGTACAACTGACCTCTGCCATTGACTCCTACATGAATTCAGCAGGCTTTTTTCCAACTGGAAAATTTGAGTTTTGACCAAAAAAACAGCTCGAAAATTCAAATTTACCATTTAGTAAATCTTCCCCTATAGGAGGTAAACATAAAAGAATTAATTAATAGCCACAGAAACATAGTAGCAAAAATAAAAAAAAAACAAAAGCATAAATCTATCAGCAGTGAAAGAGAAAAAATTTGAAAAATAAAATGAAAACAAAGCAGGGAAAGGGGACATATAGAACCAATACAAGCAGGCAGATCAAAAAGAAATAGCAAAGACAAACACAGAAACATAGAAAATGACAATTTGGAATAAGATTTAGGATTTCATCTATGATTCCTATCAATATTTACAAGGATAGCCCTAATTTATCAACAATCTCTCAAATATAGTCTATTAAATCACTTCATCAGGCAGGAAAGCTCAATCAATTTGATTAAAATAGAGATCTACCAACTTAAAAATAAAAACCAATTTCTATTGAGATTTCACATCCCAGAGACAACAAATCACTGAAGGCTGTCGACAATATTTTTTCATTTGCATCTGATGAATATCGATACTGATCCAACGCACTTTAATGGTCAGAAATACACTGATTCAGAACGAGGCTTAAGTTAGAAAAGGATTGTACCATAATGATTCAGGGTCACTTATTTCAGATTATTAACCTGCGTCTACTTTGTCCAAATGCTGTTTTTTTTCTTCTTTAGATAGTATAATAAATTCCTACAATAAAAGACATTACAACCACTAACTTAAACATTTTTGACGCTTTCATAGATCATATTTTACTGATGTTTGGCCTTGCAGAAGCAGCAGTTGTGTACACAAATGTACAAAGTGTTCTGCGATGAATTCATTTTCCATTTAGCAGATGGCCCTTTTGAATGAGACTCTGGCTTGATAGCCTGGTAGCACTATCTCCTTACTTTTCTGCATGAGAGGTCTCTAATGGTTACAAACACCTGGTCTAAAGCAAAACAAACAAAACATGTTAGGGAAGAGAAACACGCACCTCATCATATTTGAAGGCCTTTTGGAACATGCTTTATCTACAAGCCGGGGAAGGGTTTGACAGATGTGTCATCTTTGCAGACTGAGCCCCTCTCGCCTCCTCTCGCTGAATCTTTTGCACCAGACCATATTGAGATGGAATAAAAGAACACAAGGATAAGTTGATCTATTGCTGTTTTAGGTGTTCATTGTGTCTAAAGAGAATCTAAAGGGTATAACTAATGAAAGGTACCTTTTAATGGCTTTTGACAATGCACCCACAGCGCAAATGGTGGCACAGAATGGATCTGGTACGCTGAGCTGCATATTTTAATTTCCTTTTCAAATTAACAACAGGTATAAATATAACCATTCACTCTCCTGATAGCACCAGTGTACTGTTCCCTGCCTCCAGCACAAGTGGGCTTGTTAGGAATCCTAATACAAGGAGGCAGCTGAAGAACATAATGCTGACAAGAATAAGTGATGCAAAGCCAACCTATTGCATCCTCTCTATATATCCAGCTATCCGCATGGAAGTGTTTTTTTTTTATAGGTAGGATGCTATTTGACTTTAAAAGAGAAAGCAAACCCTTAAAAACAAGTCACTCATATGTATTTGCACGGGTGGCTTCCGTTTGCCCAGGTAGCAAATATAATTCATTAAGTAAGCTTAATTTTATCTGCAGGTTATTTGTTTATGTTATAGTACCAGTATCAAATCCAGTTTATTGTCATCTCTATTGCATAAAAAATAAATCATACCCAGTGAGACAAAATTACACAGTTACACTTATTTTCCCTTCCTGCCCCAGCCATACACCAATCAGTATTTATGCACCTACAAGAATATAAGCATAAACTGCAATAATCATATTGCCGTAAACACTAAACACCAAAGAATAAACACTGTGCAAAAAAACAACATATATTCAATTAAATTTTACAGTCTGGCCAATATAAATATAATGTGTTATTTTATTACAATGTTGCATTATATACTAACAGTGTAATGTGCTGTTCTTATACAAATATGGGACCTGTTGTCCAGAATGCTCAGGACCTGGGTTTTTCCGGATAACGGATCTTTCTGTAATTTGGGTCTTCATGCCTTAAGTCTACTAGAAATTCATTTAAACATTAAATAAACCCAATAGGCTGGTTTTTCTTCCAATAAGGGTCAATTATATCTTAGTTGGGATCAAGTACAAGCTACTGTTTTATTATGAAAGAGAAAAAGGAAATAATTTTAAAAAATTTGGATTATTTGGATAAAATGGAGTCTATGGGAGACAGCCATTCCGTAATTCGGAGCTTTCTGGATATTGGGTTTCCGGATAAGCGATCCTGTACCTGTAATATTGTGTAAATGTGCCCTTTCTACTACCAGCCTGTACTCTAAAGTACTTACCATTGTGCTTAAATATACCCACAAAAAATGTATCATTGCCCAACATAAAAGTCTTTTATTAAAGTTCCTGGTTGAGATTCTTCTATGTATATCCTGCCTGTCCCTGGTTCTCTTCCTGTCTGCTGCCTGTCCTGATTATTGACTACTCTTATGGATTCTGATTTTGTGCTGCGATTCTGGTGTGTTTGAACTGGCCTGTGACCCTGATAATCCCTACGTCTCCTGCATCTGTACCGTATTGACTGTTTGTTAACGACTTGCCTGGCTTTGACTACGTTCCTTGTTTCCCATTCTACAACACTACGCTTGGTTCCCTTGCTCACTCAGAACTCTCTCCTTGGTTCTCCCTCTATAACACCTGGCGGAATCTAAGTAGCGGAGGGTGAAGCCAAAGGCAGCTGCTACAGGATGAAGAGTGGGCCGAGACTGGAACCTTTGGATTTGTACTGGGTTTTGGATACCCTGTGTTACATTTAGTTTTTCCAACATTATTTTCAGCATACCAAGTAACCAGCTAATCAACATCCTCTCTATTGCTTTCATTATTATGCCTGATTAGCCCTATAACCGTTGTGTCCTCGGAAAATTTGATGACATAATTAGAAGAAAATTGGGTGAGTCATGTGTCATTAACGTAAACAACAATTGAGAAAATACGCACCTCTGTGGCGAGCCAGTACTCAGTTTTAACAAGTTTGAATACCTACTACCAAACTTATTAGCCTATTACCTATTAGTTTCTGGGGAATATATAGTAATTAAAAGCAGAACTAAAATCAATAAATAATACTCTCACATAGGAATTTTTGTTCTCCAGATGTGATAAAGTCAAGTGAAGAGCAGTTAAGATAGCATCATCAGTTGAGGGGTCTTGCCGATAAGCAAATTGAAAAGGATCTAATGGATTTGGGAGCACGTTTGCCCTTTTCAAAGCACTTCCTAACAATTGGTGTAAGTGGGATGGGATGGTAGTAATTTAGGCATGTTGCAGATTGACTTTTTGGCACCGGTATAATAGTGGTGACATTAAGACACTCTGGAACTATACACTGAGATATGTTAAAAATGTCAGTAAAAACACCTCCCACTTTGTCTGCTCATCCCTTCAATACTCTACCAGGGATCTGATCAGGGCCCATGGCTTTACGTGAATCAATACTAGATAAACTTCTCCATGCCTCGGCTACAGTCAGACAAAGAGCTTGACCGAGGGAAGAGAAATCTTCCTAGCAAGGGTTTCATTTTGCGCATCAAATCTCGCATAAAAAATATCTGGAAGAGACTCATCCTCAGCGCATTCAGGAACAGAAGCCTTCTAGCCTGTAATAGTTTTTACTCCCTGCCACATGCGCCTACCATCTTTATTGTCAGAAACATGGCTTTGAATCTTTTGTGCATATACTACTTAATGACCTTTGATAGATTAGCTCTTGCTACAAACTAATATGACTTATTTAAACCTTGAATACCTTGCATTTATAGCGTTGTCAAGTGCAAACCAGTGTAAAAACCCAAAAATCACGAAGGCAAAATACATCTTCAAATGGTTAAAGGGACCGCTGCCATTGACTTTTACATGAATTAGACAGGTTTTAGCTGGAGTATTTTCAGATTTGGGGGCATGATAAAAAAAAGGGTTTTTTTCCAGAAAAATTCAAAATATTTAGCGAAACTAACCTCGTAAAAATCAAATTTTTCGAGAAAACACAACTGGATCCTTTATAAATAACCCCATAAGGGGGTTATTTAATAAAGATCAAGTGTGTGAGTTTTTTTCTATCACAAATAAACTTATTAATAAAATAAATAAAAATTTAAACAAACTCGAATGTTTGCTTATTTATGAAAAATCTGAATGTAAAAAACTCAATTTAACGCAATTGGGGAAAAGACTCGAATACCTCAAATTTATTGAGTTTATTGGCTAAAAAACCTAGAATACCTCAAATTTATCAAGTTTTTGAGCGCAAACCAGCGTAAAACACCCAAAACATGAAGGCAAAAAACTTCAACTGGTTAAAGGAACCTCTTTAATTATGATGAAGTCAGTGAGGGCAATTTTGTAGGTTTTGCAGATTCCTCCTCATATTGCTTAAAAATGCTACACCCCCATGAGCCATAGACCTGAATTATTATGGGGCAGATTTATCAAGGGTTGAATTTCGAGGGTTAATAAACCCTCAAATTCGACCCTCGAAGTAAAATCCTTCGAATTCGAATATCGTACGATTCGAACGATTTTAAGCGATCGATCGAAGGATTTTTATTTGATCAAAAAAAAAAAAACGTAGAAAAATGCTGGGGAAGGTCCCTATAGGCTAACATTGCACCTTGGTAGGTTTAAACTGCCGAAGTATGAAGTCAAAGTATTTTTTAAAGAGACAGTACTTCGACTATCGGATGTTCAAATAGTTTAACAATTTTTACTTAGAATCATTCGAATCATTTGATTCGATCGAATTTGATTGAATTTGAACCATGCGATGGTCGAAGTACCCAAAAAAAATACATAAAGGGTTTGTTTTAAAGTGCCCTAAATCTTAAGTGTCTAAATGTGGTTTCTTCTGTTGATCTATGGTTCAGTATGTTCTCTTGTGGTTTGCCGCTGCATCGGAAGTGCATTATTGTGATGTGATACTACAACAAAGATGTGAAATGTATGTTACCATGGCATATCAACATGTCATTGTGGCCCACACCTTTTAAATGTGACCCCCATAATGTAATATAAGTTAAGCATATTTGGGAACAAGATATTTTAATCACTGTTAACTGGAGGGCCTTTCTTTCTCTTAAAACATAAATCCTGCAATTGTTTCTGGTCCAAATTCTAGTTATATTTATAACAAAAGATGTCTGTCCATCTGTCACAGACATGAAGCCTTTGGTTCACATTAATTTAGTTTTAGTCTCAAAATATTTAGCTATTCACATGACAAAGATGGGTAAAAGAAGAGTAAATTAAGCCAAAACAGTTTTAAAATATATCAGCTTAAGACTTGTAGTGAGTATCACTGTTACACATGAGTTATCATAGACATACTGTCATAGTCAATATTGCTGGCCAAACTCACGGTTTTTAGTCTAAACATCAAGACTATATGGCTAAGAAACCTTGAAGATCATGTCAGACCACACCACTAGCCAAAGAATAGGGGAAGACCAAAGATGACATTGAGATAGAGCACTAAGGAAGTGACATGGAAGGCTGGAAAGTTATGGGGAAAGCCATTGCTGGTATTTAGTGATTGGCGAATTTGTCACGTTTCGCAGAAAAATATGCAAATTTACAGCGAAATTCGTGAAACAGAGAAAAATTTGCGAATTTATTTACCAAAAAACTCATGAAACAATGAAAAATGTGTGAAATGCATTTAAGTCAAAATAAATAAAATAATTTTGGCAAGTGTCAATTTTGATGCTTGTGACAATTTTTATACATGTGACTATTTTGTCAAAATACATTAAAGTCAATAGACTTCCGAATAATTTTTACGAGCATCAATTTTTATTTTTCACCGCAGTTTCACATACCGGACGAATTTGTTCACCCATCATTAATATCCATCTTACAGGAACAGCATCTTCCAAATAATTCTATTTTTTTTTATTTCCTCTTTCTCTAAGATGCACAAATTCAGGTGGTAAAACAATCATATTGAGTTTATTTAATGTTTACATGTTTTTTAGTACTCTTAGGGGGTTTATTTACTAAAACTCGTTTTTTTCTCATATTTTACCAGAAACCAACTCGATATAACTCCCATTCACAGATTTAACTAATTTACTAATAATTAAACTCAAAAAAATCAGAAATCTGAAAAAACGTTTCTATGAATACCTCAATTTTTTTAACTTACCGTATATACTTGTGTATAAGCCGACCCGTGTATAAGCCGAGGTACCTAATTTACCTAAGAAAACTGGAAAAATGTATTGACTCGTGTATAAGCCTAGGGGCCCCATGTCAGATTTCAAAATGTGAATGTGTAAATGTGTAATCATGTTTTATGGCATAGAAATCTATCTAAAACTATTTAAAAGAGCCTCCCCATAATTCCATCAGCAGGAACATGACACTGCAAAAATATGCTTACCCTGAGAAGGATCAGTGTGGGCCAGGTTATAAATAGCCATTGAACCTCACATACTGGCACCCAGTACATTTGAATGTTGGAGTTCCCTGTGACTCCCACCATAAGTCACAAGCTTGGCATGTTTCTATCTGACAACAGCAAGAACTTGCCAGGCAGCATTGTTCTCCGCCCTATGTACCTGGCGTAATGATGACAGAATGAAAGGGGAGTGACAAGGCAATTTATATGTACATGTACAGCTCCACAGATAGCACTCTGCTGCTGGCAAACTTGGAATCAAGCTTTAGGACCTTTTAACAATGGCCGCCAGGGGCCCTGTGAAAGAGCTGCAGGACGGTTCACTGTGTCCACTCTCCGGGCGGCGCGTCCTTCCCTGCTGACGTAGATACCGTAGATATGTCCAGCAGTGCGACCCCCTGTGACCCGGCCCCAGCAGGACTGTCTGTGACGCCGCCCGGAGCAGGTCCAGGAGCTCCGGGCGGCGCGTCCTTCCCTGCCGGCGTAGATACCGTAGATATGCCCAGCAGTGCGACCCCCTGTGACCCGGCCCCAGCAGGACTGTCTGTGACGCCGCCCGGAGCAGGTCCAGGAGCTCTGGGCGGCGCGTCCTTCCCTGCCGGCGTTCGCTCCCAAAATGGCAGCGCCCATGGCCGCCACGTGGGTAGCGGCGCCGGCCGCTACCCACGTGGCGGCCAGGGGGTCGCACTGCTGGGCATATCTACGGTATGACCCGCGTATAAGCCGAGGTTGAGTTTTTCAGCACATTTTGGGTGCTGAAAAACTCGGCTTATACGCGAGTATATACGGTATAGGTGTAAAAATGTAAATTTGAGTTTTAGAAAACCAGCATCAAACACCCAAAAATATCCAAAAATCGTGAAGGAAAAAACATCTTCAGATGGTTAAAGGGACCGCTGCCATTGACTTTTACATGAATTCGACAGGTTTTAGCTGGAATATTTTCTGATTTTCTGCTGATTTTGGTTATAATAAATAGACCCCTCATACAAAAATGCCTGATAGTTCAATAAACTGGCTCATCCCAATATTACTTCAGAACGAAATTAGTGACAGTTGGTTACTTGCACCCAGAGGTGTCCAGTCTCACCTTACCATTTCTCCTATGTACAGTATGGCACACAACTGCTCATACTAGTTAACCCTCACTATTAATACTATTAATAAGGGGTTTGTCTTTAGTTCTTCTATCATTTCTAAAGTGCAGTAAATCATCGTAATTAGTGATGAGCAAAGCTGCCCTATTCCACCAGAAAATTAGCAAAGCTTTCAAATAATTTGCAAAATTTCAATATTTCAGCAAATGCATAAAAGTCAATAGACCTTTTTCACTGCATTTTTTCTTGCACCTAATGCATTGGATCAATGGGTGTTTTTTCCCCACCTAATGCAATTAAATCATAGGGTGTTTTATTTGTGCCAAAGGCAGTGCAATCAATGGGTGTTTTTTCTACATTTTTTTCTCATGCCAAAAGCATTGAAGCCAGTGGGAGTTTTTTCTCGTGCTAAATGCATTGGCATCAAGGAGCATTTTCTTATTAGAAATGCCTTGAAGTTAATACAAGTTTTTTCTCAAAAATTCTCACACTCCAAGGGGCAGATTTACTAAGGGTCGAAGTTAAAACAATTTTTTGGGTACTTCAACCATCGAATAGGCCTAAATGCGACTTTGATTCGAAGTAAAAAAGTTCACCTTCGAAAATCGAAGTGCTGTCTCTTTAAAAAAGTTCAACTTCGACACTTCGCCATCTTAAACCTGCTGAATTGTTATGTTAGCCTACGGTGACCTCCTAGAATCCATAGCCAACATTTGGCTAAGTCTTTAGAAGTCAAAGGAAAATCGTTCGATCAATTGATGAAACCGTTTGAATCGTTCGATTCGAAGGATTTCATCGTACGATCTAACGATTTTCATTCAAACGAAAATGGGCAAATTCGATAAAAAAAAAACTTTGACTTCGACATTCGAAGTCGAAGTAATCCAATTCCATGGTCGTATTTTACACTTCGAAATTCGACCCTTGATAAATCTGCCCCTAAATGTACAGTATTAAAGTCGATAGGCGTTTTCCTAAAAAAAAGATTCCCAATGCAAAATAAGCAATACAGAGATTCCCAAAAAATTTTGATGCTCGCAAAATGTAAATTTCACTGCAAATCCATACCAGGCCAAAACATTTGATCATCCCTAGCAGTGGCTTGCATCAGAAACTGTTATTGCCTGTTATTGTATCCATGCTACATTAACTGTGTAGGGATGTGTAAAATAGCCGCCCCTAGTATTTTGTGCAGGCAGTCCCTCAATGTTATGGACACCTATTTGGGTCCTAAAATACAGTTGGGAGGGGTACTGTTTGCTCTTTCTGCTCTAAGCTATGCCCCCTGCTACTTCTCACAGTGACCAGCAGATGGCACTGTGCTGGGATATAAAAGGCTTTGAAGCCATGCTTTCAGTGTCCATTTTGTGTTAGCTCTGACCTGAACAGGCAGGCAGAGCTCTGTGGAACCTAGACAGGTCAGGTCTAGTAAGAATAGGCTACTCACCATTATAGGTCACTCTAGGAGTAACAGACAGACAGGTTATTTAGCTGAGCAGCTCAAGGCTCCGACGAGGAGAGTCAGAGGGACTAGGATCCCGGGAACTAATAGCCCAGAAGTAGGGACTAAGGGGCTGATTCACTAAATTTGAGTGAATTCGAGTGAAGGATTCGAATTTCAAAAACTTCGAATTTCGAAGTGTTTTTTGGGCTACTTCGACCATCGAATGGGCTACTTCGACCTTTGACTACGACTATCGAACGATTCGAACTAAAAATCGTTCGACTATTCGACCATTCGATAGTCGAAGTACTGTCTCTTTAAAAAAAAATTCGACCCCCTAGTTCGGCAGCTAAAAGCTACCGAACTCAATGTTAGCCTATGGGGAAGGTCCCCATAGGCTTGCCTAAGTTTTTTTCATCGAAGGATATTCATTCGATCGTTGAATTAAAATACTTCGAATCGTTCGATCGAATGAATAATCCTTCGATCTATCGATTGCATTTCCTGCTCTAAATCCTTTGAATTCGATATTCGAATTCGAAGGATTTCAATTCCTAGTCGAATATCGAGGGTTAATTAACATTCGATATTCGACCATTGGTGAATCGGCCCCTTAGTGTATAGGAACAGGGTAGATAGATTCCCCTCAGGTAGGCTGAAAGCTGGGTGTACCTTTATTGCTGCTGAGCCCGTCCTCTTGCCTGTGGGGACTAATACTGTCCAAATGGTGCTGTGAGTATTGCCTATTCAATGTGATGCCAAATCCTGTCATGCTCTATTGTATACTCCACTGAGGATTGTGTATGTTCAATAAATCAGTTCATGTTTAAGTTATAAGAACCACTAGTGCCCAATTATTATACCCTGAGTCCAGTTACAGTTGCTCTACACCCTGCCTCCACACCGTTGTGAGGGCTCACTCCCTAAGATTACAGGTCTCATCCGGGGCACATTTATTGGGAGTGGAGCTCAATAGTGGTATAAGTAACACACAATTTACTATAGCGCTACAGCTGTTTCATTTCCAAATAACAACAACAATATTATTAATTTCTATTGCCACCTGAAGAGTGACTTTGTTTTGATGATTTTTCAGCAATAGTAAGTTCTTCTACAAAGATAAGTATATTATGAAATGTGGTTATCAGTGTTGGGTTTGGACCATTTAGGTGCTGTTTGGAATTGTATATTTGTCAGTTGTCGTCAGTGCATTTGTTATTGGCAATGTGCGCTAGAGCTTGGCTTTTTCTCTACTTTATGAGCTGGAATTCTGTGTCACTTAGTTGCCTTTGTTACAAAATGCTTTAAGGCATTTTAAGTGAAATGTTTTGTCCCAGATTTTTGCTTTGTTGCAATTTCAAAGGTGATTTTCTTGTTTTTTAGCATTATTAGCTCCTGCTCTAGTTGTTTTCTGATTGTGTTTCTCTTTTTTTATGTCATGCTGATAGCAATATTATTTCTATATGAATGGATGTTTTATGAGGAAACCACATTGTGGAGGTGCTGATATTGTGAGTCAGGGCTTGCTGGATATAAAGTTTGAATAGTCTTGAATCGAATCAAAAAGGACAAGGTTCTAGACATTCTCTTTTGTTGGTCTTACGTGTGCTTGGTCAGAATCCTGTATGGTAGATATGTCCTGTCTAATATAAATTGGTATGGTTGTTTATGTTTTTGTGTTGGCATCAATGTTTTAATAAATGTTTTTATTATCTGTCAACTTTAAACTTGCAATGTGTGATCTAATTTGCTGCATAATTGGACTCGGAATATGGTTAGGTACTGGGAAAATGACCTAAGAAATCATTTTTTTCCAGGTCTTAGAGGTGGCCATTAGGGATGGGCAACTTTGTCTCATTTCGATTCGTGGAAAATTTGCATATTTACTGCGAAATTCTCGAAATGGTGCAAAATTCACAAAATGCATTAAAGTCAATGGGCGTAAAAATTATTTTGATGTACGACAATTTTGACGCCCGTGTCAATTTTTATCCTCGCGCCTATTAATCCAAATGCATCAAAATCTGAAAAATCTGCAGCATCAAAAAAATGTTGGCACTTGTCAGAACAGTCGTGGCAAATTTGACGCAGTGGATTTTTCTCCGGCAAATTGTATATGTATATGCTGGCAGCAAAACGTGGAAATGAACTGCAAATTTGCACTTCACCCATCACTAGTAGTCATGAATGTCCTTTCTTCATGGAGACCTGAATTATGTTGGTGTAGAGCAGAAGGTCTGTATATATATATATATACAGATGCAGCCACTTTGGTTTGTCTGTTTGACACAGAATAACTAAACACAGATATCCCATTTATCTCATTTAACACAGAAAACTGTGTCACAACATTCCATCTAATTAAAGCATTCACCATTGTGAACAATAGTGCTTTGGTATGCTAATGAAAAGGTTAAATGCATTAAATGAGTTAAGATAACTTTAGATAACACAGTATCTTCAATTAACCACGAGTCATGACGCATTTAACTCACAAATCCAAGTGGCTTCATCTGTATATGCACTTTTTTTTTTTTACTTGCACTTTTTTCAGCACAACTATGTAACTATTCCCTATATAATGTTTATGTGTATACAAATGTCTATCATGTCCATCTGAGCTCTCTACTGTATTTGTACAGTATTTACACATACCTGTGTTACAGGTCAGCATCCATCGTTTACCAGGTGCCCCGAAGATCTGACAATTTACAAGGTGGGGAGTAGATTTTGCCCTATAGAATTTGTATACTGATTGTTTGACAGTGAAATCCCAGTAAATTTTACCCTGTATTCACTTATATTACTGACATCTGGAATCTAACTTATGGATAGTTTTCATGACCTGTGGACCCAGATATTTTGGCAGCACTATCGTATTTACTATGATTATTAAAGCTGCCAGCTGTACTGAGTAGATTTATATGCATCTGTTTCCTAACTAGACTGTTATGATATGCTAAGGAAACCAGTTCTGAGTTAAATTAGTAAACTGGGCACTTTTAATAGGTAAGCAAGTGAGTTTGGTTTGTCTAGTAACAATTCCTAAGACACATGGGATTTATTTTTTTCTTTATTAAAAAAATTTCATTATCAGGGTAATACTATATGTGTTGTATGCAGTAATAATACTATATGTATTGTACGTAGTATATGGCAATTTTTTAAAAGGTATATTCATCTGTTTTTTAATTCAGGTTGTTTTGAAACACGATTGCAGAAAAAAAATTGTGATTAAACTCGATCAAGTTTTCAAAATCATAATTTGTTTTCTCTTGATCACAAGCATATTTACAAAAAACTCAAACTGAGCAAATCGATTGCTTTCAGTTGAAAGAAAAAAAAACTTCCATTTTTACACATTAGACTGTTTCAAACAGTAAAATAGCTTTGGCATTCAAAATGCACCTACCATTGACATCAGTGGAAGATCATCTGGTTTAGCTGATGAATTTTTCATTTGAATTTCCAAGATTTTTTCAGTTGATAAAACTCAAAATAAAAGAAAATTGTCAAAACAGAAACCAATTTGAGATATTTTTTTTTCGCTGAGCTCCTTAATATATGCATTACATAGTACATTTATGGGACCTGTTTTACAGAATGCTCAGGACCTAGGGTTTTCTGGATGATGGATTTTTCCGTAATTTGGATCTTCATTACTTAAGTCTACTAGGAAATGATGTAAACATTAAATAAAACCAATATACCGGTTTTGCTTCCAATGAGGATTAATTATATCTTAGGTGGAATCAAATACAAATCATTTTTTTTAAAAAAATTGGATTATTTGGAGAAAATGGAGAAAAATTTGATTTTTTTGTGGAAAAAAAAAATCTCACATTTTTTGTGATTTATTATACCCCAAGGCTGCTAAAATGCCAAACCCGAAAATACAGTCCAAAAAACAATGTTTTCTTCAGCACACCACTTACTGTTTCAGGGTGCATCCACTCCCAAGCTGTCTCCAAGTCAGCCAGATTCTTTATATTGAATAATAGGATATTACCTGCACCTGAGGAAGGGGTTTTCCATTTTGAATTTGAAGACATCTTGGTCTGCGCTGAGTTTCGGCCTGAAATATGGAAAAAAATCGGATTTTGATCAATAAACACCATAGAGTTCTGTCCCTGAATAAGAACAGGTTAAGATATTGCACCTCAGCTCAAATATATCAGGCAAAAAGGCTTAATGGGTCTGTGTTTAGGCAGCGCCGGATTTCAGTGTGCGGCGCCCCTAGGCCGCGCGGTCTGACCAGGCGGCCACGCGGTCCTAGCGCCCACCTCACCTCCCCTTCCCAGCGCGCCGGCGTTTTTTCGCCGGCGCAGCTGCTGTAATTGAATGGGGACGCATGCGTCCCCATAGTGCGGCTGGGCGGCATGCCGCCCCTATTTTTTTGCCGCCCTAGGCCCGGGCCTATGCGGCCTTGCCGCAAATCCGGGCCTGTGTTTAGGGATGCACAATACTTTACAGTATAGTCCAAATTTTTGAAAAAAAAAATTGACACAAAAATGACAACATTTTTACCAATGAAACAAAATACCTGTTAAATTCAAATTAAGTTTTTTCTTGTGTTTTTGGAGTTTTTTTCTAGGGAAATAAAACACACGGTTAAGTTCTAGAGGGGTTTTAAAGGAGTTGGGGAGCAACACTAGCATGAAAAATCTTTTTGGGGTGTCAAATAAGGGCTGTGGTTGGCCATTTGGTAGCTCCTATGTCGACTGTCAACGTACATTGAGGCTCTGTTTGGCAGTGCACCTGTTTTTTATACAACCAAAACTTGCCTCCAAGCCTGGAATTCAAAAATAAGCACCTGCTTTGAGACCACTGGGAACAGCATCCAAGGGGTCGGAGAAAAACATGTTGCTCACAAGCTACTGGTTGAGGATCACTGCTATAGAGAGTGCCAACATTCATGTAGAGTAGCACAGGGAAAGCTAAAAAAAAACACATAAGTGAAGGCAAAAAATCCAATAAAAATACAAAATGAATATATATTGAAAAGTTTCAAGTTAGGATATTCTATAGCACACTGTACTCAAATATAACTTACAGATGAATTACCCCTTTAAATATAAACAAGCATTAATTGAAGGTTATATTCACACTTTGACACATTGAGTGTTTGGTCCACACAAGCTCAGCATAATTGTTATTAAGTAGCTGAAATGTACACAGGTATGGGATCCGTTATCCAGAAACCCATTATCCAGAATTACAGGAAGACCATCTCCCATAGACTCCCTTTTAATAAAATAACTAAAATTTTTAAAAATTATTTTCTTTTTATCTGTAATAATCAAACATTAACCTATACTTGATCCAAACTAAGATATAATTAATCCTAATTGGTGGCAAAACAATTCTATTGGGTTTATTTAATATTTGAATGAATTTTGAGTAGACACAATACTGAGATCCTAATGATGGAAAGACCAATTATCTAGAAAGCACCAGGTCCCAAGCATTCTAGATAACAAGTCTCATACCTGTACAGGATTTACTGAATGGATGCAAACTGGTGTACTATTCATTAAGTGCAAGTTGAGAGCAAAGATGCAATAAGGAAAGGGAACCCTGGGAGTAACATGTATGGTTAACTTGGGAGTAAAACTTAGCTCGCTTGAAAAGCACACCAAAATGAGTGGATATTTGCCTGATTTTACCATCTACATATCCATGATGATCAAATCATTGGACAATCGATCCTTGTGCAATTGGACTTTTCAAACCTGATATTGTTTACCCAAGTTTGTCCTATTGCCCTGTGCACTAGTTGGCAGCTCTTATTGGACACTATGGAGTATATTTATCAAAGAGTGAAGTTAATAGTGAAGTTCCGCCACTAGAGTGAAATTCCGCCACTCTCCATTCATTTCTATGGGATTTTTAAAGGGGTATATATCAAAGGGTGAACTTTCACTTCACCCATTGATAAATACGCTTTTCAAAATCCCATAGAAATTAATTGAGAGCTGCGGAATTTCACTCTAGTGGCGGAACTTCACTCTTTGATAAATTTACCCCTTAATGGCGAACTAAATGCCCTAAAAGGAAAACTATACCCCTGGACTATGCAGGTCTCTATAAAAAAAAGATATTGCAAAAATAGCTCATATGTAAATATGCTTCATGTAAATAAGCAATTTCCATAATAATATACTTTCTTAGTAGTAGAGTCCTTGGGTAATCCTAAATAGAAAATTGCCATTTTAAGAAATAAGGGCCGCCCCTGGGCTCCTACAATTCACGGTGCACACAAACAAACCATACATGTTAGGTTACATGAGTCAATTAACAGACAGAGTTCTGCCTTTTGCTTCCACACTTCTTCCTGTTACAGTTAGAGCTGCAGTATTTCTGGTCAGGTGATCTCTGAGGCAGCACACAGACCATCACAAAATGGTGGTTCGAGGCAAGAGATGCAAAAGGGCAATATTTACTTAAATATATATACCAGTATGGTAAGATTCTTTAATATGCCACTTAATATGATAGAAACTATCTGTTGCTTAAGTTTTCATTTTGGGGGTAATGTTTTCCTTTGAGGCAGTACTTACCTCCAATGCTCCCTTTTGCCCATGTACCGTGCACTTTACCACTTACATCCATTTTTGTATAGAGGAGAATGCATACACCTATATACCCTTGTGCACAGAGTTTAAATGAATGCCCCTATATTTTTTCTCCTGTACTTGTGTTTTTACCACTGAAACCATAACATTGATGCTGGCAAGAGTTACACTTAGGGGCCGATTCACTAACTTCGAGTGAAGCATTTGAAGTAAAAAAACGTCGAATTTCGAAGTGTTTTTTGGGCTACTTTGACCTTCGACTACGACTTTGAATCGAACTATTCGAACTAAAAATCGTTCGACTATTCGATAGTCGAAGTACTGTCTCTTTAAGAAAAAACTTCGACCCCCTAGTTCACCATCTAAAAGCTACCAAACTCAATGTTAGCCTATGGGGATGGTCCCCATAGGCTTTCCTAAGTTTTTTTGATCGAAGGATATTCCTTCGATTGTTGGATTAAAATCCTTTGTTCGATTCGAAGGATTTTATCATTCGATCGAAGGTATAATCCTTACACTATTTGCGCTAAAATCCTTCGACTTTGATATTCGAAGTCAAAGGATTTTAATTCCCAGTCGAAAATCGAGGGTTAATTAACCCTCGATATTCGACCCTTTGTGAATCGGCCCCTAAGTATTGAAGTCACATGCTGGCAGACAAATAGTCTGTGCTTGGCATAACCACTTTTTCCTGATCTTTGACACAGATGCCCGGCCACAAGAACACATGCTTCTACCTGAATATATATATATTTATATTTTTATTACATTTCTGTTATAAAAGCATTCCAGAGCTCAAAGCACGTCTTCCATGGGTTTTCGTTTTGTATTCTGCAAATGGGAAGCTATGAAAAAAAATCCCTTAAAACTACTATTGTAAATTGGAATTTAAATGTAGCCATCATTTTGAAAGGCATTAATGACTGGTGCCAAAGAATGCGCACAATCCTTCAGCACATACAAGGAAAGCACCTGTTACAACCTCAGCGAATACAAAGACCTGCCTTTTAAAACCAATGGGATTTGTTTCTCCCCAACTTTTTTTTGTTCTGTTTGTCAGAGAAAACGATATTTTGTAAAATTCTAATGGGATAAAATAAATCAGGTGTCAGACAAGTCAGGGCCAACTCGTTTTGCCAAGACCTGGGTGGCTCTTTTATCCAGTGAGCATTGTTACATCAAATGTGTTGTACAGTAATAAATGCTCAGAGATGTTCTTCATAGATTAATCAGGAATTCCGCACCATATAATTTAATATATTTAAAAAAAGCAGGTGTGGCTTTGGAAGCCAATAATTCCGCTAGATACAATTATTTTTGAAGGACTTTTTCTTTGCATCGTTGCGTTGAATTCTTGCTTTTGATGACATTTCGGGCTTGTGGATATTTGTCTTATTAGGAATATGTGGTTAAGAGCAGAGGCAGTGATTTGCATGTGTGTGCTTGTGATTTGTTCTCTGCTATTCCCGACTCCTTGTACAGCTTAATCACATACAGACGCCCGCCCCATCGCTTTACCAGAAGGGGAGTGATGGACATCCCTTGACTCCCTTCATGACCCCTTGATAATCCTGTTTCACACACACAGGCTCCCTGCTGTATAAAACACAAAAGCTGCCACTGTAGTTCTTTACTTTTAGTCGATATTCTGACAGACTTAATCTAGCAAATTAGTATGCTGTGGTAGGGGCACGACAAAGGACCCTTTTGACACACTCTGAATCGATACAAAGGCCAACTGAGAGCCATTTCACTGCAGTCCTGTTATTTTCCCCTCCTGGTGACCCCTCTCCCTTTTTTATTCCCCCAGTTTCTTTGACCTTGTCACTTTTAAAAAACATGATGTTAGAAAAGTCATCCTTGCATAAATGATGACCAAAAAAAATTCCTTATTGACTGAAGGTATATAAAATAAAATATATTTGATTATATTTATGGCAGTTCTGCTGGAGACTCGGGATACTAGAGCTGTTCCTGGGCAACATGACATTTCTCAGGTGAGGTTCTTCTGTTGACATAACTGGATTGTTTATCATATGAAAAGCTACGTACATACGCACAACGGCTGTTTAATGGCACCAGGTTGCACAGAGCAAACATTATTTTACTACACAATAAATACAAAGGTACGATGCTGCCGGCAAGTATAAGAGAAATGATTATGGACTTATAGGCCTCTGACCTTATCACTCACTCAGTTATACATTTAGCAAAAGAATAAATAAAGTTTTGGGTTTGCCTTGATAAGGCTTTTTTTTATGGTCAGTTTTTTGGAGGGCTTAAAATCTTGGGGCAATTGAAACATAGGGGCTTATTAAGGGGCTGTTTACCTTTAAATTAACTTTTAGGGGCAGATTTATTAAGGTTAGAATGGTAAATTTAAATTCAAATTTATTTTTGAATTTGTTTTTTCGGTCAAAACTCACAAATTTTAAACCACCAACTTGAATTTGTGATTTATCACACCTCGACACTGGAAACAGTTCTAATTCGAATATCTGCCACCTAAAACCTGTCGAGTTCATGTACAAGTCAATGGTCCGTTGAACGATTTGAAGATATTAATTGCCTTCCTGACCTCAAGGTTTTTTTTTTGGAGGGAAAACATCAAATTTGATTTGAATTTTCTGGTCGTTCATATTAGATCGAATATTAGATGTTCAAGTTTATTTTTTTTATTAAATCCCATTCGAGTTGTGCGCACATTCAAATTAATTAGAGTTAAAAAAAATCACATAACTTCGAAATTCGACCTTTGATAAATTTGCCCCTTAGTATGATGTAAAGCAGTGATCCCCAACCAGTAGCTCGCGAGCAACATGTTCACCAACACCTTGGATGTTGCTCCCAGTAGCTTTAAAACAGGTGCTTGTTTTTGAATTCCAGGCTTGGAGGCAAGTTTGGTTGCATAAAAACCAGGTGTACTGTCAACTACAGCCTTCTGTAGTCTGCCAGTCCACACAGGGGTCACCAAGTAGCCAATTACAGCCCTTATTGGGCACCCCAAGAAGTTTTTGCGTGCTTGTGTTGCTCCCCAACGCTCTTTATTTTTTAATGTGGCTCACTGGTAAAAAAGGTTGGGGACCCCTGATGTAAAGAGTGATATTCTGAGACAATTTGCAATTGGTTTTCGTTTTATGGATTTTGAGTTATTTAGCTTCTAATTATTCTATTCTAGAGACTGGAATAGGAATAAATGAGGGCCTGAATAGAAAGAGGAGTAATACTAAGTAGCAATAACTATAAATTTGTAGCCTTACAGAGCAGAAGGTAAATAAATCAAAAACTAAAGAAAAATGAAGGGCAATTGAAAACTGGAATGATTCGAGTGATTTGAGTTTTTTTCGCCAAAAACCTGGTTTATTAGAGTTATTGGGTTGAGGGACTCGAACTCGCAGAATCGGGTTTTTGCGATTCAAGTTTTTTCTTAAATAAGCAACCTTTAGAGTTTCAAGTTCATCTAGATAGATGTCTTATGATGATAGATGTCTTATCACGGGTACCATGTTTTATTCCTTGACTAAGTCCAATTACAGTTGTAATGATCTGCTTCCATAGCAGTGGGTTAAATAATTCTGCTGTGTTAGACCAAGTGAATCAGTCAGACAACCACAGAAACGTTTGGTACAAGTATTAGAACATGTCTGTTAAGTCTGGCCTGCTCCATACTTGTTCTCAGCTTAGACAGGAAGAGGGAAACAGGAATAGATATATGAATCATACGGCATTGGCAAAACAGCAGGAATGCCCTTAACCAAAATGTCCGCACAAGCAGGATACTATAGCAGTATTGTAAAAAGACCCTGGGGGAAGGTGGCAGTGGTGGCAAATAAACAAAAATGTACATGCTTTCTGTTCAGTTGGGTCACTGACCTTAGCAATAACATATTTTAGATCTGAGGACAGAATTGCTGAGTTGTGTGTGTTGACAGCACACAGGGAAAGCAGTTTAGTCTCACAAACTGTCCTGTTAGACCCATCCATCGTGTACACAGCCAGCGCCCGTGACTGCGAGTATGGGGTGTACTGAACAGAATTAATAGGTCAGGGGGCAAAACTGATGTCATGTTATTGATAAAGAACTGCCTTTGTTAAAAGAAGTCATGTTAAGTCAGGTTTAGGCAAGTATTCAGTCAATATCACTCTGTGTTGTATTTATCACCTACAATCAATTCATCTTTTTCAAGTTGGACAGGACTAGTGGCAGAATTGTATTTATTTCAATGTAGGGCGTTGGATAAAATACATGGTGACAGCTTAATGAAATGGAACAAGTTGTGCCAGATGGTTACTCAGATGGTCAAGCTTCCTGGTAAGACTAGCAAGATCATGGTTGCAGTAGCTGCCATTAGTCAATTTGTTGGATTGCTTTGTATGAGGCCGTTACTCTGACTTCAGTTGGACCAGTTGGTTACCCCTCTTGAATTCTTGGAACATAGAGATTGCTTGAAGATGATTACAATGATACACAACTTGTTACAGGCACTGATTTTTTATATTATTTGTTGGAATATGTAGATGGGATCAAGTACAAGGTACCGTTTTATTATTAAAAATAAAATCATTTTAAACATTTTAATTATTTGCTTAAAATTGGGTCTATGGAAGATGCCCTTTTTGGTATTTCAAAAGTTTTCTGGATAAAGGGTTACCGGATAAAAATTGCATGGAATCTTGAACACACAAAAATTTCAAGAAGCTGAATTGTTACCCCTAAGAATACTGCTTTGCAACACTCATGCTAAAAATCAACCACACAAAGAAAACATTTGCTGTAATGGGCTCATAATGAACAAAGCAAAATCTAATTTTTTGCGGTTACAGAAACTCAAGTTTATGAGTATCCCAGCTGACATACATTCATCTGCCTTGTTACACTGAGCACTAATATACTAATACACCGCTCAGTGTGACCCACATTTCCTTTTACTTAAATATTTATCATTTTTTCCACTAATTGTAAGTTTCTAGGTTCATTTGTTGAACCGGTCGTTACTCATTAGATATACAAGCATATTTACCATAATCGCAATCTGAGAATTTGGATGGATTTGCAGCAGCAGTCATTTTTACACATTTTTTTAAACTTTCCTTACTAATGGGTAAGAATGTTCTAAACTGGTATATTTATTAAAGATGATGAATTTGTGATGTGTGGGTTGACCCAAAACCTACAGTGACCTGTGGGCTGGAATTTGCCCAACTACTGTGGGTGGGGGTTGGGTGTGGGTTAGGCTGTGATAGTAAACTTTAATGATATGTGGATTGACAAAAAATTGACCCGCACCCAACCTGACCCACAAAGAGGAAGTGGGGCACTGTAAGGTTTTGGAGGGGGGTGGATGCAGGATAAAGTTCAACCTGAACCCTCCCTCGAACATTGTGTTTAAAGCAGGTGACTATGATGAGTGTGTCAATTTGTGTTCAACTGCTTTTAGCAGTACAGCACCATTCTGTCCTATGGAGTTTTTAGAGCTCAGTGGCAGATTTCCTCCAAATCTGTATTACCAGATGCAATTTACAAGGAAGGGATGAATGGTTTGGATGCCTCGTTTCCGTGCTGGAATGTTCTGAACTGTTATTATTAATGCAACCAGCTTTGGAAGCCCTGGAGCCATGAGCAGGTCCAGGATGGTGGCATCAAAATGACACCTGTACAGTTCTGCTGTGTCTATTGATGAAGGCCCAGGGGTGCATAAAGCACATTGAGAAACTCGCCTCAGGTAGCAGCAGCCCACAAGTTATCAAGGGTGTCATAAAGCCCATCCTGATAAATGTATGAGTCAAAATTTCAGCATTAGCGATACAGCCCCAGCCCACTCTTTCGCTCAGAAAGGCAAGCAAAGGGTGCAAGAGGGGCAGGAAGTCCACCTTGGGGCAGCAAGGACAACCAGAATGCCACCGTGTAGGTCACCATGGAAACTGGCAAGAAGAAAGGTGGCCTCAATAAGAAGTCCCGAGCACAACTATGCAGAAGTGCAAGGAGCAGCTTTGGATACCATACATGACCCCTTTTATCTTTGTAAATCAGTTTTTGGCTGAATACTGTAACACCTATTTGGGCCACTCGGGGTTAATTCACCAGCTAGAACACTAGAGCATGGGTTACACGCGACTTACACCCAGGGCAGGGCCTTCGCTAAGTGGAAGTGTTCCCTCTATGGTGTAGTGCAACTACATCCCCCCAGGCTACTGTGCACACAAAAACAACTTGGGCGCCAGGAGGTTCTTAACAATCAGGAACGGTTTATTATGCCAAAAAGGGCAAATCACCACAGGTTTCAGTACTCACGCAGGGGTTGAGGAAAACAGCATATTGAGAGTTCACACATATCAAAGGCTCATACAGAGAGTACACAGGCAATTGCAGTACAACTTTTCCCTCCTGGAAGTTGTCAGGAAAGCAGCATCTACCCTACAGTCCCTCTTCACTGAGGTCCCTGACTGGAGGCAACACATAGAGCCTCTGGGAAGCTACTCCCTTACTGCAAATCCTTGTTGGAGCTTCAGCTGCTCTTTCTCTCTATCCTATCTGCCTTTCTCTCCTAGAGAGACTATGACAAGTCTGCCCTAGTATATCTGTTCCTCATTCACGGGGTTACCTGGTCCCCGACTTGGACACATGACTTCTTCTGGGCCTATTGCACTCAGTCCCCCTGAGCACATCCAGCTGGAATCCCATCCAGAGGCAAAAGAGGAAGAGGCCACTCCCTGCACTCACTATATAGGAACGTGTCAGAGCAGTGCCATCAAATCTCTCAGCTTATCACTGTAAAGGTTATTTTGTAACACGGATTCTACCCAATAACCCAAGGAAATGGTGAAAAGATTAACTCTATAGGGCCTGTATTACTCTGTACAGATTTAGCCCTGTGCTACCCTACATACATACAACATATAGCATTGTTATGCCTTCTTTCCATCACAAGACCATTATTTGATGCGGTATAGTTCTGAACTGTGAAGTGTTTTCTTTACTTTAACATTATATATAAAACAAATAAACTTTTACTTTCTACTAAGACATTAACCTTGCATTTGTGTGTCTGCCTGTTTTTCTTCTCTTCAGTTCTTCTTTGTCCTTGAGCGATCAGGTCAATGGATAGTGCCATTCTTGGCAGCTGCTGGAGCAAGATGTCACATTTTAAAATATGTATGTTCTTCAGAAAAGTAGCACTGGTGCTTGTGCTAAAATCTCTGCACACATTTGCTGAAGAGTTTTCCTTGAACTGCCTTTGTTGCGCTTACATCAGAATGCTGTTGCAGGCAGGACTTATCTGTGTACTCCCCAGAAAGAGACTTGAATCAAATGCTGGCTTCTATTCATTTTTCACACACATTTTTTTTTTTTAACGTTGTCTTTAAAAACAATTTAACAATCATCGGTTTCATTTGTTTTCACCTCCATTACAATGAGATTTTCCAACGCCTGCGATGCTATTGTCGACTAATGAACACAAGGAAGCTGTAGGACGTGGTGCACTGTTGCATACGCATATTGAGTGTGATAACACTTTAGTTGAACCAGAACACATTTGCTTAGTTCTCTCTTTTATGAAAGGAGAAATTACATTTCAGCATGAGCAGGAAGCCATGCATTTTCAAATCTTATTGACACATTACTATTAAAAATGTTTCCAATGAATTGTACATTGTGGGTATCACCCTGTTCTAGAGTATAATATAGTAATTATGCTATATAATGTGAACATATACTTGCTGAATTTTGCCCAGTCTAGGGGAATACCTATGCTGAAATATTTTCATTGTTTCTCTTTGATAGATATATGAACATAAAGGGCAAGAAGAACAAATTAAGTTTTTGGTAGGGCAGTGGTGGCTTAGACAAGACTGAAATAAAACCTAAGCCAGAAACATCTAAACCATAACGTTTTGGCAATATTTGTTGTATGCAATCAGCAGTAGCTGTGGTTAGAGAAGCACTGATATCAGAACTACAGTATGAACACCAGAGTGGTAAAATGATGTAGGGGTAGATAATGGATGACTGCCCTATATTATATTCAGGGTCAGACTAGGCTGGCGGGACACAGGAGGAAAAACCTGGTGGGCCTCCACTGGCTCAGACCCGCTCCCCGCCACCACCTGAGATGCAACTCCCTGACTTTCCCCAGCCCCAGCTGTGGCCACATGAAGAGAAAAGAAGGTACACCAGCGTAGGGGTGATGGAAGTGAGTTTCAGCTGGAATGGGGGGTCCAGGCGAATGTGCATGCCTCTAATGTGGCAGCCCCGGTGGGCCCAGACTCCCTCCCCCAGTCAGGTACTAATTTCATTCATGGAAATTTAATACAATAAAAATATACTGTATATATTGTATACATATAAGACCAAAAACACTGATTAGGATAACCTTGTTAAGGCCTTAAAATGGATTTAACAAGAGAGTCTGGACAAGAGAGGAAACTGAACCCATCACCTAAAAGCCACAAGCCTAAACTTTCAATACTGGGAGGATAATTTAGTTGGTCATTATTCAAGCCTTCCAATTGAGACTGCAAAACTCCTTCCTGAACAGCCTTAGCTTAATTCTGATCGGCTGGGTGGTATTTGGAGCCGAAAGATGAGATTTGGGGCCACTCAACATAACATGACACCCATACAATCTGCTCTTTTCATTTGTATGCTCATTGCTCCAAGGGTGGGACTTGAATTCTAGAGATATAATACAAGAGATAGAAGGGGTCATTTATGCCCATAAAAAAAAAAAAATTGCTGTCGCACAAATTTCTCAGCATTCAGTTGCGCATTCATTAAAGAAACTTGCATTAAAGGGTGCTCAATGCACTTCTGTATAGTTGCCCCAGTTGCCCCTTCCTTCCTCCTGTTCCATATCACAAGTAATTACAGTTAGCGACACAAGGCCAGACCAGGCATTAGCTCCAGGGTTCTCTCAATCAATAGGTGTAGCACATTTGCAAAAATATTTAGCGCAACATTTGTACAATATTTACTTAGAAATGCAGAATCACCAAATGCATCGGGCACATAAAATGCTGCATGATGGGGGGGGGAGGGGGAATGGAGATTGTGCTTGAAGTTGTACTTTGCTTGAAGTCATAAATGACCCCTTTAATCTGTTGTGTTAGATTTACCTAGTTAATTTACCCAGTTATAAAACCAGGTTAGCTGAAGATCTTATTCATATTGAGAATGAGATCATCCATCTTGGAATAAGATGGGGCCACACTTCCATAGTGAACCAAACTATCAGCCTCTAAATCGACAAAATACCTTTCACCAAATTGAACAGTATCTTCTTGAAACACTCATTGTCCTTAAAATTGCCCTTTGTTTGACCAACTTGAATATGGAGAAAAATCTCAGCATTATAACTTATCTTTCAGTAAAGTAAAGTAGGATTTGATGGCTTGTCTTATATTTCTTTTTACCTGAAATGTATGGGCAAGTAGAGCAGCAATTCTGGTTCATGCTTTTTTTTTTACACTGTAACTATTAATTATTTGAGTTTAATTTAAATCCGCCCCCTTCTGTCCCTTCATTTTCAGGTCGCCTCACCACCAAAAAGACAAGCAAATAGATTTGATTCTTGTCTGTAGAAGCAGTGGGTTGGTACCCTAAATTAAAACAAGTCTCATCTCTAGGGATAAAAGATCCTATTGTTAGTCCACTTGCTCCTCCAACATAAAATGTTACAAATGTCAATGGGGGCGACGTATAAAGTTGATGTTTAATTACTCGCCTTTGTTCTGCACTCGGCAACACAATGATTTGCTTTTCATGGCCGAGCGTAATCCTTCATGGTACAAATTACCCTAATATTCAATATTCAGTCCCTGTTCTGTTCCCAGTGGGGGTTGTTTTGTCGCATCTGTTCGAGCATATGTTACACAGCTCTGAGTGGGTCACTAACTCATTTTGTCACAGTCTATTCTGTCACCCAAGGAGACAGTAACAACTCTTCAAAACACCAGTATTCCACAAAATGCTGTTCTGTCTCTGCTAATAAACTTGCTTCGGTAAACCTTTATCAGCACAGTATCAACTTTAACACCATCTTGCTTTTTATTCCACTCCATTTTCTACTCTCGTTCATTTACATCTTGGCAGCCACATGGAAATCATCATCATTCTTTCTTACAAATATAAAGATCTACCAAAGTCTTTTTTCTTTTTTTTTTGGAAGGATAATCAGCGTTCGCATAGATTTTCTCTACCTGAAGTATATTTTGTCTGACATTTCAGCTAGCATGTCAAAATAATCATGCAGAGTTCCTTTTTTGCATCTGAGTAGCTAAATAAAGAATCAATATGATTCTTGGCTGCAATCCTCTAAGGGATCAGCCTGCCCTCCGCACAATATAGTGCTTGCTTCAGCTGACACTGAGAATATCATGTAAAGAAGATGTGCACAAGCATTTATGTCAGCTGTCTTCCTACTGATTAGACCCAGGGAAATATTTGATTACAACCAACGAGGTGGTGCCCCCGTATCCATTTCTGACAACTAGAATTTACCATCTGTTGTATGCTGGTGGGCACGTCGTATCCCCAAGACAAAATCACAAACTGGAAAGGTCCATTGAAAAAGCAAAATGAAGTTAAAATAAATATAATTATTTTTTTTTCTAAATTGAAAAAATACAATTTTGAATGTGTGCATATTATAGATTTAGTTTATTTATACACTATAAATAGACATTTATATTGGTTATTACCATTATTATTGTTATTCTTGAAACATTGTTTTATAGTCGAAAATAATTAAGCAAATATGATGATTATAATTCTAATGTTAATCAATGAATATATCATAGAAATAAAATAATTAAAAAACAAATGACAGTGGAGAGAAACGGAATTAAAAGACATCCTCTCTTCTATAGAACATTAAATCTACGGCACCTGTATAAAAAAACCATAGTGTAAGTACCAAGGATTGTGACTTCATTGCCCTGGGCACCCCAACAAAAACAGAAAATGTGGGTTCCCTTCATCTTGTGCATGTCCCAGTACTGTACATTCTATCTGAATAAAAAATTATTTCTCTGTGTTTTTATGATGTGTGCATTTGCCAAATATAGATGCCTCCGTGACAAGTATTTTACAATATGCTGTAGGTGGGCAGTATTTTACAATGTAGGTGGGCTGTGCAAGTACCTGGAGAAGCAGAACAATCCCAGAATCAGCTAGGCTCTGACCAGTTTGGAACTGGGGGAGGCGGGGCCCATGCTGAGTTCCCACCACCCCGTCCCCACAGATAAGGACCCAACTCTTCGTAATGCCAGGTAAGATCACTCTAGCACCCCCCCAATGATTACCACCAGCGATGATTAACACTGTATTCCTGCACTCCACCACCTGCCCATGTGCCTGGGCCCAACAAGAACAGGGCCAACCAGTGAACCCTGGCTCTGTCTCTTTGCACCTTGCCTTCAGCAACTGCCATAACCCTGTAAGCACTAGGGAGCTTGCAGGGAAGATACTGTAGCTGAGAGGAGTCATTTACAACTGCAGGAGGGGGGCACAAGTGCATGCGTACTGAGGGGTGCAAAAGAGCATATTTAACAGCACTTGCACCCCCCTGGGCTGGCCTGAATCTGGAGATGGAGTCCAGCCTTGTCCTTACCTCCTGCCTATGGCAAATTACATGTGAGTTAAGGACAGGTATGGAGAGGGAGGGGAAGACATTTACGTGCCTCTCCCCTTGCCCGTCCCTATAGAATTGTAAATATTATTCTACACTGTTTCCTTTTGGTCTCTGTGCTCCAAAACAGAGCAGTGTGTGCAGGACTGGACTGGGATTCAAAATAGGCCCTGGCATTCCTAGTACAGAGAGGCCCAAACAGTCAGCACCAGCCCACTTAATAGTCACTTTCTATCGCATCTTACAGTAGCCCCTCTGGCATTTGCCAGAACCCACAGATTGCCAGTCCGGGCCAGAGTGTGTGTCCTTGTTTTGCACTTTGCACACTGTTTGGTGCTTTGTGAATGCTTCCTAAGAAATTGACTGCAAGCACTCACCAGCACTTTCACTAACAGGGGTAAACTATTTGCCTACCAGGCTGCTACAAGGTCTTTCTATGGCAATTCTTGCCAGACAACTTAAGGCATGGCACAGATTAGTGGTGTAACTTCCCAGAAATGGCTTTTAGGCCCCCCATCCCTCATGATCTTATGGGTGACCCACAATGCATTAAAAATTGTGGGTCACCTGTGAACCCCTCTTACGGCCCCTCTGCAGCCCTGGGTTCTGCCCACTCTACAGTTAAAGGGGTTGTTCACCTTCCAACACTTTTTCCAGTTCAGTTGTTTACAGATATTTCACCAAAAATAAAATATTTTTTTTTTCAATTACTTTCTATTATTTGTGACTGTTTTTCTAATATTGAAGTTTAAGTTTTAATATTTCACCTTTTTTTATTTTTCTGAAGCAGCTCTGGGAGGGGGGGCACTGAATGTAACTCTGTACATTTAGTGGCAGATTTATCAAGGGTCGAAAGTGAATTTGAGGGAATTTTCGAAGTAAAAAAATTCAAAATTCAAAGTAATTTTTTGGATACTTCAACCATGGAATAGGATACTATAACTTTGAATTTACTTTGACTTCGAATTTGAAGTAAAAATAGTTTGAATATTCGAATATTCGATAATCAAAGTACTGTCTCTTTAAAAAAACTTTGACTTCAATACTTCGCCAAATTAAACCTGCCGAAGTGCTATGTTAGCCTATGGGGACCTTCTACAATCAAGTCTTTACACATCGAAGTAAAATCACTCGATCATTACTTTGAAATTCTACCCTTGATAAATCTGCCCCTAAGACTTTTTTTTTTTTTTTTAAATTGCCCCCCGCCAGTGCTGGGACACTCGCACGGGGAGGGAGCTTCCAGTGCGAGTGACCATGTCATACATAGCGCATGCGCATAATGCGCTTCTAACATCACATGTATGCGCATATAGAGCAAGATGTGGCATTCACTCATTATGCACATTTGTATGGCCCCAACATGCCGTTATCTCCCTCCCGGTGCAGGTGGCCTTGCGCTGGAGGGGGGGGCAATTTATAAAAAATAATATTTTTGCCAAGCAGGTGTCCATTAAAGGCAGCTGTTAGAATTGATACACTATTTGCTAATAATCCCACATATGCTGCTGAGAAATATATCAACTAATGGGGCAAATTGTAACAGTCATAATCTGCTCCAGGATCACTGAGCTGCCAGACACCAGAGACATGAAAATTCAACTTTAAACTTAAATTCTGTAAAAATGGTCAAAAATATAAAAAAAATGTGAAGCAATTAAAAAAAAGTCTTTATTTTTGGTGAACAATCTGAAACCAAGTAAACTGAAAAAAGTGTTTGGAAGGTGATCATCCCCTATAAGCAACTGACATACATAAAAGTGAAACCTGAAAATGTAGATTTTAAAGTTAGTGACACTAGTGGGCAGGGCCACCATCAGAAATTACAGGGCCCCATATGACAAAATTTCCTCGGCCCCCTGGGTTGCGCCCATCACAAGCCACACCCACAGGTCCACCCCCCCACCACACAGTAAAAAAAAAACCATTGGTGGCTAGGGCCCCCACATGTTAATAAAAAATAGAAAACATTTGTGGTCAGGGCCGCCCATAAAAAAAACATTTGTGGTCTTGTCCCCATAAAAATTTTGGTCAGGCCCCCCTATAAAAAAAATTGTGGTTAGGGCCCCCCATAAAAAATATTGGTGGGTAGGACCCCACAGGGTAAAAAAAAACATTAGTGGCCAGGGCACAAGGCACAAAGGGTTAACTTTAGGGGGTCCTGCCATGTTGCACTTTATTAGCATGGCCCACCTGCTGTCAGTGAGCTGCCAACTACAGAAGGGAGGAGGGGAGCACAGTTGGCTGCATCTTCTTCCAGTGACAGCATTTTCTTCCCTTATTGGTCACAGAATTTCAAGCCACAGTAAATCTGCATGGTGATTGGATGAGGGGAAGTTCAAACCTCAGCTATCCAATCCCTGAGCAGCTCAACCGGGACTTAAATATGTGACCAATAAGGGAAAGAAGATACCTCCCCCTGTGCTCCTTCCCTGCCTTCCGAAGTCGACAGCTCTCAGAAAGCAGGTACAACTCTCCCCCCTGTCCCCCCCTGATGGTGGCCCTACAAATGTCGCATCTACAAACAGATTGCATCTGGCACGACCGTTGGATGCGAACGCTGCACGTTGCGTCTTTATCCGACAGTCATGTTGTGTTGGATGCAGTCAGTTTGTAGAGGCGACATTTGCATTACTTATTGTACATTCTATTCAGCGCATTCGACGTGACGCATGTGCTTCCTCTCATCCCGTCGGATCGGAAAGGACGCACAACGTATAGTTCCAGCTTTAAACTAGTGATGGGCGAATAAATTCACCATGTCAAGTTTGCGTTGAATTTCCACGTTTCACCTCCCGCGAATAAATTCACAAAACTCCCATGAAAATTTGCTGGCGAATTAAAAATTTTGGACACTATTTGGATGCCCATTGACTTTAATGCCATCAAAGTCAATTTTCGAGTTTCGCTAATTTTTGGGGACAAATTCGCCCATCGCTACTTTAAACATACCGATGAAAGGCACAAAATCGATCCCCTTTCATGTAACCGTAAAATCTTTAAACAAGAATTATCTAACCTGATCATTCATGTGCTGTTTCATTCACGTAGATCTTGTATAAAAGCCCGGTGACAGCGTGTGTGTGTTCAGCTGGGATGCTGCTGGCAGACTACTAAGCACTTTCCTTTACACCATTTATTCCATGACCAATAGTTTTTTATATCTTTGAGCTGATGCTGAGAGCTTTTAAGGTTGTATTTTATACGCTTTAAACCAGAGCACTAAGTAAACTGTCAACACTATATAAAACAAATGACTACTGCAAATAAGAATCTACACTTGCGCTTCCTCTCTGTCAGTGTCCTAATGCTAAATGTTATGTCTCGTCTGTGAGTTATTGAATATTACCCTTCGGCAGACGCGTGACATATCGCACAAAGCTGCACATTGAATCTATCTGATAAAGCTATCTGAAATCATCTACAACTGGATGTCGGCTGGTTTTAACAGATCTACAACTTTTTTTTCTCATACAATATTATATGGATAAGATATCACTAGTGATGGGTGAATTTATTCGCCAGGCGCGAATTCAAGGCGAATTCCCACGATTCGCTGCGGGTGAATAAATTTGCGAAACCACATTGAAAATTTGCCGGCGTCAAAAAAATGGAGACGCTGGCACCGTTTTGCGAATTTTTCGCCGTTTTGTGAATTTCACTGAAAATTTGCGAATTCTTCGGCACATCGAAACGCCCCAAATTCGCCCATCACTAGATATCACATGTTACATGACTTCTGTACTATGACATCTCTGGGCTTTAGAAAAAAGAACGTTAGCACTGCATGCCTTGGGTCAAGCCAATATATTGAATAAGATTACCCCTGTTAGATAAGCCACTTTATTTAACAATGAAGGACTTTAGTATTGAATTTTCCTCTGATGTCCTCTGTAATATTATATTTTGTCTATCTTGTTTTGTTTTCCTATATGGGATAAGTATTGCAATCAATTAATTTTTAATTCTGACCTCAGTTTACACAGAGTAACACGAGTAGGTTCAATAGCATTAGATCAGATCACTGTAATGGGGAATGACAGCCCCACTGCCTCTTCAGTCATTGGCAGAGACATTTATGACTAAGCCAATCGGAAGCAATGGTTTGGCTAAATATATTTAATCAGCTTGTTGTAATATATTCTGTAACATTGAGAAGGGGGAGTTACTATAAAAACAACTATTAAACAAATTATAATGATTATGGGGCAGATTTATCAAGGGTCGAAGTGAATTAGAGGGAATTTTTCGAAGTAAAAAAATTTGAAATTCAAAGTAATTTTTTGGATACTTCGACCATCGAATAGGATACTACGACTTTGAATTTACTTCGACTTCGTTCCGAAGTAAAAGTCGTTCGAATATTCGACCATTCGATAATCGAAGTACTGTCTCTTTTAAAAAAACTTTGACTTCGATACTTCGCCAAATTAAACCTGCCAAAGTGCTCCGTTAGCCTATGGGGAACTTCTACAACATTTTTCTAAGTCTTTACTCATCGAATAAAAATCCTTCGATCGTAAGCTAAATTTTTAATTGTTCGATTGAACGATTTTTATTCGACCACAGGATTGCAAAATATACTGAAAAAAACTTCAAATTTCATATTCAAATTTGAAGTTTTTATTCCGATGGTCAAATTTCGAAGTTTTTTGTACTTCGACATACTTCCCAACTGTCCCTTTTTTGGAGGGACAGTCCCTCTTTTGACAGCTCAACCTGCAGTCCCTCATTTGTACTGGAAAGTCCCTATTTTCTCAGCACTGAACAGCCAGAAAAAGTTTCTCACTTAATTGGCATTTAGCAGAGAGTACAGAACACCTAACAGGTGCAAATAAGATACTTTGTAACAATTTTGAGACATTTAAAAACAGTTTACATAAGAAGAAATATTTTCAAACTTTCATAACTTGCCAAATTTTGTAAAATGAACATGGTGATTAGGGGGTGTGGTCAGAGAAAGGGCTTGGTCAAAAAATTCACTGTTCTACGTGCAAAAACATTTTTTGTCCCTCTTTTTACTTCCAAAATGTTGGGAGGTATGCTTCGAAATTTGACCCTTAATAAATCTGCCCCTAGATGTGCTAGTGTATACTTTGCCACATTTTAATATGTTTTGGCAAAGAATATGTATAAAGAAAAAAAATTACACAAAAATGGGAAAGAAATAGGGATAAAAAAATAAAGAATATTCAATGTTTGCATCTAAGATATAAGTAATATCAACAATCCTGTTGTTTATTTAAGGGTCTATTTAATATTTAAACTAGGGATGCACCGAATCCACTATTGGCATTCGGCCAAATCCCCGAATCCTTCCTGAAAGATTCGGCAGAATACTGAACCAAATTTGAATCCTAATTTGCAAATGCAAATTAGGGGAGGGCAAAGAAAAAGTGGGGAAAAAATATTTTGACTTCCATGTGATACATATGCAAATTAGGATTCAAATTTGGTTCGACCAGGCACAAGGATTTTACGAATCTTGAACCGGATCCGAATCCTAATTTGCATATGCAAATTAGTTGAGGGAATGGGAAAACTTGGGAAAAAACATTTCACTACCTTGTCTTGTTATGAAAATTCATGCAATATCCCTTCTTGACCCTAATTTACATATGCAAATTAGGATTCAGATTTGGTTTGGCCAGGCACAAGTATTCAGCCGAATCCTGAACCGAATCCTGGATTCAGTGCATCCCTAATTTAAACTCATTCTGTTAAAGCAAACTTAAGGTATGAAGTTCCAAAATGATAAATATGCTGTTAGACTTTGCTGAATGTCCTGAACATTTTCATATGAATAAAACATATATGTGTATGTAGGTGGTTTTATGTGAAATCACAAAATTAAGTGTGCAGTTTTACAATTCATTTTGACATTACAAAATGATTTCTGTAAATACAAAAAAAATAAACAAAGACAACAACACACATTTTGTAAGAATATTGGTAGATAACAGTAGGAGGCAGACTCCTGCACACAAGAGCTTACAATCTAAAAGACAGAGGGATTGAGACATAAACTGAGAATGGTTACAGAGGTTATGTTGATGAAACAGTATTATCCAAAGTATTTGTAAATAGCGATGAGCGAATTTGGGCCGTTCGCGAAACTGTGTCCAGTTTTTTGGACGCTGGCGAATATGAAAATGCACCAGCATCCAAAAAAAGGACGCCGGCATTTGGTTTTTTTTTTTGACGCCAGCGAATTTTTGCTGCGATTTCGCACATTTATTTGCCTGCGGCAAACTCGCTGCGAATTTGCACCTGGCCAATAAATTCGCCCATCACTTTTTGTAACATCAAAAAGATAATTGTGTTAATTGGTCTGCATTTTGTAATTGTACAATATACTTTTAAGAATGTATTTCATGTATACAAAATATTTGTTTCTCTTTAGAATCCATTATGCTGGAAAAATTAATGTTGTGATGAATCACAGTGAACAAAAAACATCTCTTTGTAGCTCCAAATAAGTTTAGTGCTTGCAAATACGGTTTTATACCGACATCTTTTGTTTTGCAACTACAAATAATTGTCCACAGAATTCATTTTGTGATGCTATGCATCTTTTTTTGTGACATTTTGCATTTTGTGGCCTCATAAAATTCATGTCCTAGTCTGAAATATAGACATCGGGAGGCCTATTTATCAAATTTTGTATGTGTGTAATTTTCGTATTTTTTTCTACTTCAAATAAACTTACAATTTAAAAAAATGAATATTGCCTTATTTATTAAAAAAAATCTGAATAAAAAGCACAACCAAATAAAACCATGAAAAATATGAATACTGTACCTCAATTTTGTGCCTATTTTATAATTTCTAATGGAATAACGAGCTCCAAAAATATTTGACAACTTGAAAAACTCGAATTGAATAAATAATTACATTTTTCCTAGGACAGTTCTCTTAGATTTATTCATGACTTCGTAAGCTTTCAAATGCTGAATATTTTACATTAGAGGGTTTTTTTGATCCCTTTGCTTAATAAGTATCGAAAATTCATGTTTTTTTTAAAACCATAATTGAAATTTCAGTGCAAAAAATTATAATCACTCAGAAAAATACAAAACGTTGATAAAAACACTCCTAGGAAATGCCTGTATTTTTCTCTATCTTTATTTATTTCCTAGCACAGGTATGGGATCCGTTATCCGTTATGGAAAGGCCATCTTCTATAGACTCCATTTTATCTAAATAATCCAAATTTTTAAGAATGATTCTGTTTTTCTCTGTAATAATAAATCAATACCTTGTATTTAATTTGAAAGGATATAATTACTCCTTATTGAAAGCAGCCCATTGGGTTTATTTAATGTTTACATGATTTTCTAGTAGACTTAAGGTATGAAGATCCATATTATGGAAAGATCCATTATCCAGAAACGCCCAGGTCCCGAGCATTCTGGATAACAGGTTCTGTACCTGTATTAATATAGCACAGTCACATCTAAATGCTATTATACTTTTAATTATCAAGCTATCATTTTATGACCAAGGTGTACGCTTTTGAACTGATTATGCGGAGGCATTGTGTGTGTACATAAGCTTCCAGGTCTCTCCTACTACTACTTTTTACATAGGGAACTAAAACTAAACAAAAGTTGGAAAACAAATCAATTTATAACTTTCCCAACTTTTCCCTGAAACTAAAATTTAACTGCACATTTTTGGGAAGAATTATGAGGGGGACACTCTTTTATCTTCTACTGGGTCCCTTTTCTGTACAAATTGCAGACTTGGCTAATGAATGTCTATTTGTAAGAGGAGAATTATTTATCCATTTGTCCAATATGCACTTTCTAGCTAGTAAAAAAAATATCCCTTAATAATAGGTCTCCTGAAGGTTTGCTCTGCCAGGCACACATTACTTCAAATACCAGAGACCCGATTTCACACATGAATCTCTATCTAATGATTTTATATCTAAAATTACAGTAGTTGACCTATTGTTAGTATGATGGAATATTATAGTTTGAGGGTTAAAAGTTTCCATTCCCATACCAAGTATTTTTTCCCTTGAAGACAAATGAGGCATGGGGGGAAACAACACAAAAGAGTTGCTCTTTTATATCTTTTAAATTCTGTGGATGTATAGAACTGGCAAGTTTTGAAATACTTCCAGCATGGGGGCAGATTTACTAAGCAAAGTGGCTAATGCTAGTGACAATTCACTAGCGTGAACACCTGCAGGGACATTGGCAATTCCCTAACAGGCGCAGGCGCCAATTTGCTAGCAAAACAGACCGTCACTAGCAGTCATTCACACTCTATCGCCAGGTGACTTTTCGCTCTGTGAATGGACGTTACTCCGCTAATTCACTGAAATTCGTATTTTGCTGAATGTTACATTCACCAGAGTTGCCTTCGCCACCTCAGACCAGATGAAGTGCTATAAAGCAGCTAGATCTTCCTCAATCTTCTGTCACTTACATCATATCCTGTGCCCCGAAAATGCATCAAAGTTCAAAAAAAACACTGGCGACTTTTCCTTTTTTCAGGCGGAATTGTCTGCAAAACTTACTTTTTTGGGTAAGCGGTTTTCTCCACACATTTTATAACATATGGAACATTCATTTTACAGTCGGCTCATGTGTAGGGCATTATATTAACTCTCTTGTCTTTTTTAAGGTTCCCTGGACATTTGTAATATAAACTGGTAACTTAAACCATTTGTCGCAACATTTATAATAAAGACGTACATACAACTTTAAATTTCGCTCCCTATGCAAATTCACCTAAGTGCAAGATCACTAGCGATGTTTCGCTAGGCACAAATGAACGCTAGCGCATCTTTGCTATGAAATACAAACTTCGCATTTTACCCAATATGTGTATTCATAGAGCATTTGCGCCTGGCGAATTGGTGCAATGGTTTGTGAATTATTTTACATTTGCAAATGTGGAATTTCGCCACGAATCCATGCCTGGGGAAAAAATCCTCACTATTGAAGGCAAAGTTTAAAACCTATAGCATTTAGCTGGAAGTTGTAGGTTTGGGCAAACCTGATATAACATGTTAAAGGACCAGTAACAAATTTTTTTTTTAAATTGTGTTAGTATACATAGAAAAAAAAACACCAAGACAAATTAAACTTCAAAATTCAAAGCTTTTATTAAGAAATAACTTACCGAAACTCCTCTTTCACTCCTTTTCAGAAAAGGCGGCAGGGTTGCGATCCATTGTGTGACGCTCGATTTCTCCTCCCTGGCTATGTCCTATAAGGAAGGCAGGGAGAAGAAATCGAGCACTGCACAATGGATCGCCCAATCGCTTTCTGAAGAGGAGTTTCAGTAAGTTATTTCTTGATAAAGACTTTGAGATTTAAAAGTTTAATTTGTCTTGGTGGGTTTTTTTTTCAATGTATACTAACAATTTTTTTTAAAAAAATTGATGTTACTAATCCTTTAATATGATCATCTCACCCTTTCTCAGCTTTTCTTGCTTATATCTATTTTCCTGTAAGGTCCTGCTATGTGTGAGACCCAGGGCAGTTTCCCCAGAGCAGTTTTAGAGATGACTCTGCATATGTTTTTTGGAGGAGACGCTGAAATATCAGTGGCAGGAAAGCAGATTGCAGGGGGGCCCAGGAGAAATAGGGGCCATATGAGCCCCTGAATTTTTAGCAATTTCAATAGATATTGGTATAACAGGTTACATCTGGACATTTCGGGGGCCCTACAATTAATTTGCTGTGGGGCCCTGTAGCATCTAGTTACACCACTGGTCAGTGGAAAGCTTTAGAATCCTTGAAGCCTTACTTTATAAAAAAAGTTATTTGTATTTTGCAATCTTTGACTTAGCTGTATGCAGGAGGCGATCCTTGCCCCTTTGCTGTCTGAATTAGAAAAACAGAAATTTGGCACTTAAAGTTACCATGAGCTACATTTTTGCCACCCCTGGTGACCACCGGGCTCTCAACTGGCCTCACTGGCGCATCGCCCCTGACTATATGTACAGGTGAGAGCAGTTCCAGTCGTTCATTTTTACTGCCAACAGAAATGCAAAGGCAGCAGGTCCATCATTTACCTACACAGGTTGGTTAATTGCGTTAAAGCTGTGGCGCGGGGGGGCGTGGCTAGCCAAGCAGCGGCGTGGTCGCATTTTGTGGAGTTCCTGGGGCTCCAAGCAGAATCTCCCTCTTATTCTTCCACCCCACTTTAATAAACAGTCACAGGGGTCACCTAGATGGCAGAGAGGCAGACCACCAATGGATTTGGGCAGGATCCGGTTTCCCAGCGCCGTGCTGAACACAGTGCGGCCTAGCTGTGCGAGGGAAGCCTCGAGCTAGAGTGAGTGTGGTCCCCCAAGCGCGGCCGACAAGAAGCACACAGCTCCTTGCTGGAGCTAATCATGGAGCTTTGTGGCAGAAAGAATTGGAGCAGTATCCGGGGGTGAGTGGCTTTGGAGCCCTTGGGGCTCTTAAGCTGGCCATAAAAAACAGATATCGCTTCAGCGATCTCAGATCTCCCAGCAAATAAATACCAGGCCCAGATGGCCTACCAGTAACTTGGTATGGACTACTAAACAACCAAATATGCCCCCGGCTATTCGGCCCATGCAACTCTGAAAGGGGAACTTCCCTCCTCTTGTTACAGGGCAATAATAGCTCTGATACGTAAGGAGGGAGAGGACCCATACTCCTGCGAATCCTACAGGCCAATATCGTTGATTAATACAGATGCCAAAATACTGGCAAAAATACTGGCAGATGTTGTACTATTTTTCTTGGAAGGTGCAGGTCCATCACTCCGTGCCGCATTAGATATACTAGAGAGATTTGGAAGGCTAAGTGGCCTCCTGATTAATAAAACAAAATTGGTGTTATTTCCTTTAGGAAATACAAATCTAGCAGAAAGGGCCCTTACTCTCACTCCGGTGACTAGATTCTGTTACCTTGGCATAATAATTAGTACAGACCCAACAATATTTGTAGCTGAGAATCTGGACTCAATCCTAGTAGTTTAAAAACGCAACCCCACATTGGGTTAAACTTCCTCTGACACTCTGGGGCAGAGTCAACCTCTTTAAAATGCTATATCTCCCAAGGTTTCTTTACCGACTCTGGAACTCGCCAGTTTACATAACCATCCCATTCTTTAAGAAAGTAAACAGTGAGTTGCTCTCATATATTTGGGCCAACAAAGCACCTAGACTATCATGGCTCACACTTACTGCATCTAGGGATAAGGGGGACTTGCCCTCATCTACAAAACTATTATTATGTGTCCCAGCTATCTTATATACATAATTGGTTTAACCCAGAGTATAGCAACGCATGCAACAATCATGGGTTCTCTGTAAGCTATACGCAACGCCCATTATAGAAGGGGGGGCCCTTCCTTCATTGCCAGGGGTAATCACCACTCCCATTAATGTGTGGGCAAAACTGCAAGGTAAAGGTGCCACCTCTTACCCTAAGTTATCAGGGAAAACACCTCTGTGGAGAAACTCGAATCTGCCACACCTGGTGCAACTAGCGGATTTTCATTATTGGCCACTTCTAGGGATCAGACATTTGGAAAACCTGTTAGTTGACGGATCCTTCCCCTATCTGGGCTAAAAAGCTAAAAACCAAACTTAACCGGCAAGACATACAACTGTTTGATACTTTCAATTGAGACATGCATTCTATGCCCAATTCCAATCATACCAGCTTTCACCAACACAGCAGGTGTGGGAGGCCAGACTTTGGGATCCAGCCCCAGCTAAATTACTATCACAACTATATTGCATAATCCAGACTTCGCAGCCTGTGCCATTTGAAAAAGCCAAAAGGAAATGGTTGGTAACACTCCCCTCACTAGATGAAGAGCATTGGGAGGAGGCTATAGATAACCTATATGCCTTTCTAATCTCCTTAAAGGATAAAATGGTCCAATTTAAGATGATTCACCAAATATACATCACGCCCCAGAGGCTCAAGGTTATGGGTAGACTAGAGGGAGCTAAATGTGCAAAATGTGGTACAGAAGAGGTAGGTTTCCTACACTTAATCTGGGACTGTCCCAAGGTAATATCATATTGGAGGGAAATAACTTGATGAATAGCAATGAATATCTGTCTCTCCCTGGAATTTGTACTCCTGGTCATTATGAAATGGATGAGTCCTAATGCTCCCACACTCCAGCAGTGGATTGACCTAATAAATGCCACCCTTTCCCTAATCAAGATGACAAACTCCCGACAAGTTTGATATCTGTATGGAACCTTGGAGAATATGGCTGGATGTCAACCCCCAGGTATTGTTATCAGATAACTAAACTCTTAATAATTGAGATATAATGAGTTTGTTTGAGGCCCTGTGCCTTCTGATGTGACATGACAACCACTGTTTTTATGCAAACAATTGTACTCAGTTTATTCTGCAAATGTCAAGTAGGATTGTCTATTAATATTTTGTTTTTTATTTTTTTATTGATTTTTTTTTCTGTTTAAAATGGAAAATAAAAACCTATAAAAAAAAATGTGGCGCAATTTATTTAGCGGCTGTCTGCCTCGCCCTAACTTTCACGTCTGAATGTTGCACACATTAGAGGACAGGTAGGGGTTGGCAGAAACAGGTCACATTCACCCATGTCTTAAATGACCTCTATGGACTCTTTTTCAGGTAATACTGAGTCAGAATCATTTGGAAAATATAAGATACTTTTATGATCTATATAAATTCCACATTATATTTTTTAGCATGTATAGCCTTAAAGGAGAACTAAAGTCTAACTAAAGAAGTAGGTAGAAATGTTGTACATTATGTGTTGGGCTTCTTTACCAGCCCAAGGCAACCACAGCCCTTTAGCAGTAAAGATCTGTGTCTCCAAAGATGCCCCAGTAGCTCCCCATCTTCTTTTCTGCTGATTCACTGCACATGCTCTGTGCTACTGTCACTTACTGAGCTTAGGGACCCACTCACAATATACAGTACACATAGAATAGAAATGTCACAATATAAGGCTGATTAGTAATTCATACAGGTAATTACTACATGGCAGCACAGAAACCAGTGCAATTAGCATCAGAATTAAATAATCAGCCCTGTAGCATCAGCTTATATTACAGGCAAATGTAATTTTCTGCTGGATAATTAGTGACGACCCCTAAGCTTAGCTTCTCAACAGCTGCTCAGAGCCCACTGAGCATGTGAGTGTCACAGACACTTTCCAAGATGGTGACCCCCTGTGACAAGTTTGAAGTCCTGGATCATTGCTGCTATTGACAAGCTGAAACTTTAAGTTGGTACAATAAGTTCAGTGTATAAAATATGCTATTTTTAGCCACTTTCACTTTTAGGGTTTAATTCTCCTTTAAGGGTGAGTTAACCCCAAAAATAAATTAAAATGAAAAAAAAAATAGCATAATTCTTAAATCTACACTGGTGTGAGTCTTTTTCCTCAGCTGAGGACAGGGAAAGTCCTAAGCAAAAGAAACTAATCATACGTAACAAAGAGATATTGATTTTTTTGACAGTTATGTGTTGAGTAACAAGGACACCTTGTGAAGGGAAGAAAATCATTCACTGAAGTGCTTAAAACAGAACAATCAGAGTGTGCATCTCATTAGAAGGCAGCTCAGATATATCTAGGAGGTACTATAATATAATGTGCAAAGTTTTTTTTACAGTTATTGTAAGCTATAGGGACCAATAAGCATTACTGGTCTACTGATTAAACCCCAATTATGTACAGATCCGTTATCCAGAACCCATTATCTAGAAACCTCTATATTATGGAATGGCTGTCTCCCATAGACCAAATAAACCACATTTTTTTTTGAATGATTTCCTTTTTCTCTGTAATAATAAAACAGTAGCTTGTACTTGATCCCAACTAAGATTTAATTAATCCTTATTGAAAGCAAAACCAGCCTATTGGGTTTATTTAATCTAAATTTTGTTTTCAAGCATACTTACTGTATATGGAGATCCAAATTGCGGAAAGATCGGTTAACTGAAAAAACCCAGGTCCCAAGCATTCTGTTTAACAGGTCCCATACCTGTACTAATTGATTGTATTTGTTTGTAATATCTGCAAATAAAAACACGTTGTAGAGCTACACCCCTGTTTTGTATTGGAAAATTTTTCAACCTATATGTACATGCAGAGCTATCATTGACATTTGACCCCGGCCTATTAGCACTTAAATCCGAAACCTATTGTATTCTAAATAGCTTATCTGTTATCTTTTAAGCAAAATGGGCCCTAGGGGCTATGGCTCATGACTCAATTATACTGCCAATGGCAATCAAAACACCTACTACTCCCTGTGGGTAGCTTTCCATTGAAATGAAGGATAAGTACTACAAGTCAACCAACTACAGCATTTATTTATTTTTTGTAAGATTTTCATTATTAGCTTTTTCCATTTATTTAGAGTGAAAGATGAAGACGAGAAAGAAGAAGTATAAACAAGAGAGAGGGGTATTTCCTGTACGATTTTCCATTTACCAAGAGTCTCTTGCAGTGAACCAGTGTCTCTATCCTTGATTTGCAGAGTCAGTTTGTGTATCAGCCAACCAATGTTCCCAAACTTTGATGGACAACCCCCGGGCCAGATATTTTAGTTTCTGTCTTGGTAGGATGTCATCTATTATTTTTTTCCAGTAGCCCAGTGTAGCTTGTTCCGTAGCTTTCCATATCAGGAGTATTGCCTTTTTGGCATAACTTTGGGAGTAACTGACGGAGGCACAGTCTTTCGCTGGAGGGGAGACTTAAGTCTCCAACGTGCCCCAGAAAACACAATTTAGGTGTCCGTATGTTGGGCAGGCCCAAGGAAGAGTCTAGAAAGGGAAGTATTAAAGTCCAGAAGCGTTGTATTTCTGAGCACTCCAAGAACACGTGTAGATAGTTGCCTTGTTCTATATTACACTTTACACATACATCTGGATAGCCTTGATATATCTGTGCCAGCCTGTGTGGAGTACCTATTTTGTGTGAATGTATCTGTCTTTTATTTATTAAAATGTTTATTTTGGGTATTTGTTTGAGTATATCTTTCCAAGAGCCCTCTACCAACCCGGGTATATCCTGGGCCCACTTACAACAGATGGGCTTTATTGGGTCAAAGGCTCCTTGTAGGTGAATGGCGTAAAACCAACTGACAGGTTTAGAACTACAGCATTTATGACCCAACAATTGTACCTCCATGCATTGGAGCAAAGTAGGCACAAAGTTAAGCTAGTCTTACATGTTGAGATCTTTGTGCTTGGTGAGGTTGGCAAACAAGTGGGTTGATGCCCAATTTGGCTGATCTGATTGTTGGCCCAAGGACCAGTGATTAATCATACAGTGGGTTTACGGTGACCCATCAATGCACTGATGGGCACCTTATCCATCAGGATTTTAAAACCTGCTGGGTCTGGCTGTTTTTTGGACAGATATGGGACAGATGTTGGACTTCTTCCTAAGGTTCCCATACATCAGCTTTTATCTGCCTGTGTATGGCCACCTTGCAGGGCATGATGTCCATCAGAATTAGAAGTGATTATTGCAGGCATGTCAAGCTCCAGTGAGACAATGGGATTTCTTTTAAGGGGGCTCCATTCATGCCACAGAATATAACAGTACACATTGGTTTAACAAACCTCAAAATCCTTTTTTAAAGCCCATTATAAATGTCAATAACAATTTTCATGTGGAACACCACTTTGTCATTGGTGGCTTTTTGAAGCATACATTCAGCCATTTCATTCTTTCGGCGATACTGGCCCTTTAAAAATCTGCAGCACCTATTTGATCTATAGCTTCGGACCATGTTAACATCTTGAATGAGGCTGGGTGATATCAATGTAAAACTCTTTGGATATGTCATAATTAATTTGGCCAACTGATTGTGTCGCCTGCAGCGAAAGCAGCTCTACTATGGAGAGTCAGAAGGAACGGGGGTCCCTGCAGCAATTAGTATGCAAAACGGCCTAATAAACCAGGCAATGTTATAAATGGCCATACTTTATCATCCCCCAAACCATTGTCACCAGTAAAATAACAAAGCCGTTTCCTCCAAGGTGCGATTGTTTCTCCTATGGAGCAGACAAAGCCCATGCTCAATTCATATTTGTGTAATGCCCTGGAAGAAATTAGGTTGCAATAAAGTCCATTTTAGCCAGTGCAGCGCCGAGCAATGAATATCACACACAGCAGGAAGCACTGGCACCTGGCTGTCCGGACTCAGCGCAACATAAAGCCATCTGGGGGTAATTACAACAAGGTATTCTTTAAAGACCAGATGGGACCTATGAACAGAAGCCCCTTCCCCTCCCAGTCATTTACAACATAATTCCTTTCAATGATATACTTAATCCTCCCACCAGCTACGCTTTTCACATTGCTGTTGTCAGAGTTCCTTTATGTTAATTCAGCTGAAGGGCAGAGAGAAAGGAGGATAAATGGGGAGAGAAGGGATGCGGTTATACAGAGAGCAGCCCACCGAAAAAAAAAAAATAGATTCATCCTCCGAGTGTTTCCCTGCCCCAAATTCAGTAACATATTCTTTATATATGATTTTCTAAAAGGAGGTTAGTGTTACAGGCAAGTGCCGCACCAGCTGAGATTTTTTTTGGAGCCACCTGTTAGATAGGAGGGTTTTGGCACACGCTTGCGTCGCATTTAACCAGTTCAAAGGGTCTTCTTTTTTTATTATTGTTAGGCAGTCTGTCCGTATTCAGAGACCTCAAGTCCCAGCCTCACTTTGCGATTGGGGGCGCCGCACAGGATTTAATTGAATTATGTTTTAAGCCTATCCATTTTGAATCACTACCCCCTTGTACTTTTTGAATCATTTGTCTTCCATGTTGTAAAGACTTTTTTTTTTTATCTGCGGAGAGATGGAAGGACGGCACACTTAATGAGACACACGTTTATTTTAGAGCTCAAGGTTTACTTTGCAGGTGTGCGGGGTGAATTAGCGGAGAGACGTCTATGGATAATATTGATAAATAGCCAGATATTATGTGAGTGGCAGACTAGGAGCAGAGTCACGCAAAGAAAAGAGAATTAAAAAAAAAAAACAACAACAATAATGACAGTTTCAAGGAAAGAACAAAATAGGGAAAATTTATGAATTCTGTGCAGAAGTCAAACATGTTAAAAAACATATTATATAAGGTGTGTTCTCTTTGATTTTATTAAGTCATCCAGCTGTGAGCCATTCATTTGTTTATTTACTTTCTGGTTTAGATGCCTGTAAGCATTTGCATGTAAATTGAATGGGGGGGTGACGTTGAATGGGCTGACGTGTAAAGACGGTGATTAGTCCAACTGAGAAAACAGCAAACAACTTAAATGCAAAACAAATGTCTAAATAATTAGCTCACGAGTGTGTTCATTTAATAAGATTTCCCCAGTGAAATAGGTTGGGCTTTTAGTTACTGGTTGAATCAGTGCAGGAAGCTCATATGTTATAGACACTAAAATTCACAGCAACTGCAGTGGTTATGGTGATGGCAACTTGGATAGAATACTGGGAGTTGTAGTTGGTGTCAGCTGGTAGATATCCCTGCTATATATGCTTAACATCAACCCAATACAAATCTGGATATCTGCAGACTTCTTAATAGTTTAATGAAATCGAAGCCTTTTTTAGCTGGTGGTATTTGCCATGTAGTACTTATACCCCAAATGCATCTTATCCAAATGAACAGAATGCAACCAATGAACATCCAGGGCACATCAAAACTAAAGCTGGCCATCGACGCAAAGATCCATCATACGAATCCTCGAACAATCGGACTTCCCCATCTTCCGACCTGCCACTAACCATTCCGATCAAATAAAGTAGTAAAAGAACAGATCAGCCGATGTTCTGCCCCTGACAGCAATCGTACGAAAGTTATGTCCGACTAAAGCTAGTGACAGTGTCCCTCTGAAAATCGTACGATCTGCAATACATGCAGAGATATTATCAGCAGCCGTCAGAAATCTTTCAACCTGTCCGATCGACCAAACGTCCGATCTCCGCCGGACGAAAAATGTCAGGCCTTCCACACAGAACCCATGTTTGGCACCTAGATTTTTAAGCAAACAAAACTTGCCTTCGAGTCTGGACTTCAAAAATAAGCACCTGCTTTGAGGCCACTGAAAGAAACATCCAAGAGGTTGGGGAGCAACATGTTGCTCATGAGCCACTGGTTGAGGAACAATGACATAGACTAATGGTGGATAAAGATGGGCTGTTTCTCCACAGTCTGTGCTACCATTGTGTTTAATAGCAATCACTGGTCAACACTGATAGAGACAATTTTTGGCCCCTACCAGTGGTGAAAGGAAGTTGCTATAAACTCAAAAATTGTAAAGGTGGTTTTGGGTGTTTCTGTCATATTTGGCAGTTCACATTTTGATCGGTGTACTATAAAAATACTGGCTATTCACCATAGGTTGGGTCCAAGACTCCAAAAGGAAACATATGAGTCACCATAAAGCTATTATTATTGCCTAAACAGCAACTTGTATCCCTTCCCCTCTATGGGGTATTTTTTTTTATCAAAGAGTGAAGTTAGAGATCACCACTAGTGATGGGGGAATTTTGTTCCTGCAAAATTTGCAAAATAGGGAAAAATTCAATATAAATTTGTAAAACTCAAAAATTGAAATTTTGGATGCACGTCCGAAAAGTTGTTCACGTAAATTTTGAAGCCGGCGTTAAAGTCAGTGAGCGCGTCCCCAATTTTTTGACGCCGACTAATTTTCGGCGGAAAATTCCCAGCGAATTCCCGTCAAGGGGAATTTATTCGCCCATCACTAATCACCACAGTCCACTAGAGTGAAATCCCGCCTCTCTCCAATCATTTCTATGGGATTTTTAAAGGCGTGTTTATCTAAGGGTGAAAGTGAAAGGTCACCATTTGATAAATACTCCTTTAAAAATCCCTTAGTAATGAATGGAGAGAGGCGGGATTTCACTCTAGCAGACTGTGGTGATCTCTAACTTCACTCTTTGATAAATATACCCCTATGTTGAAAGAAAGCAAGCAGGTGCTCAGGGTTTGAGCACCCAACTTCTAGCAGTTCCAATATCAATACCCATGTGAAGCAGGACCAATTTGGGCTGAATTGATTGTTTGACCACTGGTTTTAAAGTAAGACCCTATGACCCTATGCAGTCCCATAGGGTGTGGACCACATCAGTGTTGAGAAGCAGTCCTCATCTGGAAGAATTTTGTAACCTGTCCAATAAATATTCTGATGGTGGTTGGAATGATTTCATGCACAGGCCAGTGTCTGACCAGGTTATGAGCAGTTTATATTAGTCTGTGTATTGGCAGATTTGTTTTTTTGTAACAAATAGAGGTCCAATATTATTCATGTCCATTTACACACATACAGGATTATGTACATTTTTAGAACTGGTGTGTTGAAGTCAAGAAATATATGATTTACGTGTGTCAATTAAGTCCTTCAGCAAGGCAGGTACCTGCAGTGCAATATGGGTCCTGGATGAGGGTCATTAAATGCAGGGGCAGTCAAGGGTGTAGAGTTTAATTGGCTTTTAGGATGACACAGAAGAAGCCTGCTTCTCTTTCTCTAATCCAGAATCAGCTCTGTCCCCACTATCCCTCCAACCCTTGTTTAACATCACTTACATAAATATAATGGAGTCGCTGCTATAAGTGATGGGGAAGCAAATTTGCCAGGAATGAATTTGCGGTGAATTTCTGTGTTTCGCTGCCAGCGAATAAATTCGAGAAAATTCGCCTACAAAATGCCCATCGCTAGCTGCTATTTTTCAGGGTGCATTGAGGGTAGTAGTTATGGTTGTGGCTGGCGGTGTTAGGTGGCTGGCCTGTGCTGGTGAAAAATTTCATGTTGTGGGTGGGAAAGTCCAGGAAATTAGACCTGTACAGTATGCAATTCAGACACAAAAGATCTATAAAAACATATATAAAAAGGCTTTAATTTTTTTCATCTCAGTGGCCCTGTAATAACTATAAATTTACAGTATATATTTTCTCTCAGATCTGCCAAATAATATTTGTTCTTTTCGGTATCTTGTCAATCAATTTATATTGTATTCACCTTACATATAAATATACCTCTTTTATAAATTGTAATTACCTTTTGTCTCCTATGTTTCCTATCTCAATTAAGTGGCAGGATCTAACTATAGGGACCCCTTGGATAGCTATTATTTTGATTCCTGCCAGCAGACTCATTATTCCCTCATTATTCACCGTATCACCGGCAATGTGAGTAAATACACTGACTATATTCTACTTTCTGCTTGATTGCCTTCACAGGTTTGTCTTTTTTGGTCTTTCCAGCAGGTGGCCAGAGAAAGTGTAAAGTGGCATTTTTTATGAGAAAACAAAGGAAGGAGAAGGTTATTTTAGCATCTAGTACCCTGGTAAAGATGAACTGGAGATTTGGAAACTTTTAATTCAAAGAGGATGAAAAGAATTAGTTTTATATCATGAAGACAAGTTGGTATTCCTTTTGGGGTTTTCATCAAATGTGCTGTATGCAGCCAGGCAAATTTTGATTCTGATCTTTTGCATCCACATCTTTTTTTTCTAATAAATCAGTAGTAGAGATGAGCTTGCTGTGTTTGCCGTCAAAAAGCATAGGGGCACATTTACTAAAGGGCAAACTGTGATTTTCTGATGAATTTTCACTAAAAAGACAATTTGCAGCAACATCACCTATTCACTAAAAGTCGAGCAACACAATTCACTAGCGTATTACCTTGTTGCTGGCGAACTTTCAGTGGGGTTTGCAAGGTGTATTTTCGCTCAAGTGAACGATCATTAGGGATGTAGCGAACTGTTCGCCTGCGAACTTGTTCGCGCGAACTTCGACCGTTCGCGTCCGCCTAATGTTCGCGAACGTTTGGGAACGTTCGCAATTTGAGTTCACGACCATTCGACCGATTTCCATTCGTTCGAACGATTTCCATTCGTTCGAACGATTTCCATTCGTTCGAACGATTAAAATCCCTCGAACGTTCGAATGAAAATCCTTCGATCGAACAATGAAAATCCTTCGAACGTTCGAATCGAACGAAAAATCCTTCGAACGTTCGAATTGAACGATTTTGCAGGTGTTCGAAGTTCGCGAACTGTTCGCGAACTGCTCGCATTTTTTGCCGGTGTTCGCGAACGATCATAATCATGCACATAATTCGCACATAGACTTTAATGACTAGCTAAAATAATGTTGCGAGGTTTGAAATAAAGTTGCGCAAAAACAGGCCCATTGACTTAATTGACTAACGTGTTATTTTTTCGCTTTGCTGAAAACATTTCACTTCGCTGGAAATTCAGATTTCAGATCATCAGATTCGACCATCATCAGCAGTGCACGCCAATGAGATATTTAATTTCATTTATATTTAATTTAAAAGGCAACTGAAGCTCCAGTAAAGGGAGTGTTTATTCCAAGGGACCCAACAATGCGCTGCATTTAGATTTCACCCAAGTGCAGTTATATTGGCTCAATGACCCTTGGGCTGTTTAAAAACAAGCACAATTCATGCTCCTTCTGCACCTCCACCCAGTACTCAGCAACTTTACCCATTTGTTACCCATTACTGTATGAATAACTTATTTATAAGTTATAACAATTTACAGTGTTTTATGGCATTTCCACTGATTCCTTAATTGCCAACAATGTGCTCAGTTTCTGGTTTTCTTGCACTTATATGGGACATTTGATTTTTATCCAGTCAATGGAAGAATCATGTAAAACCAAACATGTCCTTGTGAAAAGTTTTCAAGGAACATCATTTCAATCTCTCTGTTATCTTTTCTTGTGGCCCTGCAGCTTCTCATTTGCCAAGATTCATTATCTCATTTGTATTTGAAGTAAACCATTTGCTTTCTGCAAACAAAAATCTGAGTTGAAAAATAGTTTTCTGTAATGTGAAATAATCTTTCCTACCAATTTCAAGATATCTGTCAGACAAATAAAAGTAAAGTTATGCAATTGGCATTTTAAAATAGGCAGGCTATTTGCACTCTTAAAAAGAAATGTGGGTCATTAGGGAAGAAGGATCATGTAGTACTTGTAGTGGATAAAAACATAACTGTCTGATAGTTCTGGTAGGTGGGTCTTGTAGTGTCTTTGGAGTCTGGTTGTACCTTTGGAGTCAATAGATACAATATGGTATTATTTGTGAGCCCTTAACAATCTGTGACATGAAAGTTACATGAAGCAAATCCTGCAAATTGCTGCCATTAAGACTGTTCACAATAAACCTATTCTATTGGGGATCTGTGTTTATTAAAATACGTATTTGCTTGGCCATTTCTGTTGGAAACAGGAACCAAGTCTTGTCTTCTTCATTTAAATGAGGGGTTCTGTAGGATATTCCTATAATTAACAAACTGGTTGCCTTACAGTCTGTAAAATTCTCCTTATACTTCTTTATAGCAACCATTTGAACTGTTATTATTCTCTTTTTACTGCACTTGAATGACAGATTTGAATCCCTATATGGTCAAAGACACTTTATTTTGTAGCTCTAACATTGGACCTTCCATAATGGTGCTCCTTTTAACACAGTGCTAAGAGTAGTTATGTTTGGGGATACCTATTAATCCAAAAGTTTTTTAATTTCAAGTTGTTGCTATCTGGCCATTGTCCATGACAGAGGTGTATAACTTTGTATGTGATTATTTCTCATGATTTATGGTCAAGACCAAATTATATTTTAAGATAATAATGTTGTCCAAATAAGTCTATGACCTTGGTGATGGCATACAATTCTGCTTGAGAGCCATAACAAGCCATGTGAACCTCAAGTTGGAAAAGCCTTGGCCAACGAGATGGTGGAGCCCTTAGGAAAAACAATCCCTGTACCCCAAATATCCAGCACAAAGTCACTCATTTTATCAACAGAGGTCGTTTTTATAATAGCACTAAAAGATATTTTAAAAATCTGTTAAGATCAACGCATATATATTGCCTGTAGGTTTCTATGCAGAGGTATCGCATCTTTAGGGTTAACTAGTCCACATTGTCTGTAGAGCTGAGACTGAAGTTAAGACGTTCTTCACCTAAAATGACTACCTATAAAGCTAGAGATACTATACAGCCCACCAATCACATACAAACACTATTTGTATGAAATAACAGGGTTAAAGTAAATTAAAAAGGCTGATGGATTAAAGACAAAATACTGATAGGATGTGGCAAGGTGACATCACTGATATGATGGTGTATGGATGTACCATATCCTCAGCTAATTTTACTTATAGCTTCTCCGAAATGCTCCCTAGTAAGGTCAGGTCTGCAGTGTTATGTTTAAGAGCTTTACTTTAATGAGTGAAGGCTTTTGAGGTCAGCACCCTGTTTGTGTGATCAGGTAAATGACAGCCAAAGAGGTGAAAGGTTTCTAAACAATTTATTGTGTTTTCGTGTTAAAGTTTCATGTGCATTTCCTAGCTAGCTTTCGATCAATATAATCCAACTGGTGTTCTTTAACCCTTCTAGTTTTGCTTTGAGCTTCATGAAACTGAAGATACCCATGAAAAACCCAAACCATTAGGAATCTTGTTCCATCTACTAAAAGTAATTATTAAAAAGTGCCAAGAGGCATGTCGGGTTGCCACCTTTTCTGCACAAAAATTACTGGTCTTCATAAATGCTTGCCGTTTTTTCCTATTAAAAACATTGGCATCAATCATCATACAGGCCAGGTGGCAACCTTAGAGGCAAGAAGTCCTTAAGTCTCACTGAATGAACAGCTTAAAGGGATACTGTCATGGGAAAAACTTATCAGTCAATAGTGCTGCTCCAACAGAATACTGCACTGAATTCCGTTTCTCAAAAGAGCAAACTATTTTTTTATATTTATTTTTAAAATCTGACATGGGGCTAGACATATTGTCAGTTTCCCAGCTGCCCCAAGTCATGTGACTTGTGTTTTAATAAGTGAATAACTTCAATCACTCTTTACTGCTGTACTGCAAGTTGGAGTTGAATCCTGAGTACCAGGCGAAACCCATACTCAAACCTTGATGCTATATGACTGTAAATCTCTGGACAACAGTTCCATTTTTTTGGTTCAGATGTAGTGATAGGCAAATTTCCATTTTTTTTTTGACGCCGGTGAATTTTGTGGTTTCGCAAATACATTCACCAGCGGCGAATCGTGGGAATTCGCTACGAATTTGCGCCTGGCGAATAAATTCGCCCATCACTATTCAGATGAATTTTGAATTTAATTGATAATTTTTTCATTTGGCTTTGTATTTGGCCCAAAGTTTAGATAAGTCAAATTTAAAAATTATGGATTCTGCACATCTCCACAGATCTTAAAGCCTAGTCATTCACAAGGAATGGGTGCTTCCGTGGTCCTCCTGATGTTTCTAAACCATTTCATCACCCATAGACAGACAAAAGTCCTCAATATGCAGTTCAACAACAACTGTAAAGCCAGAGAATATCCAATACTGTACTATAAGGTTCAGATTTGAGGCTCAATGTTGATAAATGAAAGATTATGCACCTTGGTAGAAATAATAAAAATGTGAGTTATACACTAAATGGAAGTGTGTTGGGGGTTTCCTTAATTGAAAAAGATATTGGGATATTTGTAGATAACAAGTGGCCACTAAAGCAAATAAAGTTCTGTCTTGCATAAAATGGGCATTGACTCAGGGGATAAAAACATAATGCATGTGCCTCTATAGGTTCCTAGTAAGGCCTCACCTTGAGTATGCAGTGCAGTTTTGGGCTCCAGTCCTTAAGAGGGATATAAATGAACTGGAGAGAGTGCAGAAATATGCAACTAAACTAGTTGATGGGATGGAAGATTTAAATTATGAAGGTACACTGTCATGGTTGGGGGTTGTTTTACTGGATAAAATATGGATGTTTGTAAGGGGACATGATTACTCTTTACATTACATTAGAGGACATTATAAACAAATAGCAGGGAATTTTTCTTCCCATAAAAAAGATCACCGCACCCTAGGCCACCCTTTTAGACTAGAAGAAAATAACTTTCATCTGAAACAGTGTAGGTGATTCTTCACAGTCAGGACAGTGAGGTTGTGGAATGCACTGCCGGGTGATGTTGTGATACTGATTCTGTTAATACCTTTAATAGTGGCTTGGATGATTCCTTGGACAGACATAATATCATAAGCTAATGTGATACTAAAATCTACAATTAGTATAGATATTGGTATATATAATTTATGTGAGTGTATGGAAGGGTCAGTGTGTGTATATGTGGACGCTGGTTTTCATTTGTAGGGGTTGAACTTGATGGACTTTGGTCTTTTTCAACCCAGCTTAACTATGAAAACTATAAAGTTTTGCTTGATCCTACTTCCCAAAGTTCCTCCAATTATAAAACAGCAGTTATAGAAACTGTATGGTGGGAAAATGTAATGTCTTGTGTACAGAGAGTGCAAACATAATTAATGCATCAGTTGTATATGGTGCAATTGCCACCCCTATTCATTTTTAATGGAAAATGTTAACCTGTCCCAAATGTTAACCTGTCCCAATTGTCAGTTATTCACACCATATTAAATTGAAAAGCAAAAAAAACTATTCTTTTTAATGTTCTTATATTGTATTAAAAGAATTCTTGCATGGGGAGGCACATTTATCAAGGTTCGAATTTTGAATTCTTGTGAGTGTTTTATAACTCACATAATTTATATTCAACTCGAAATTCTAATATTCAACTATTTATTAAAAAAATCGTAATATGTAAAATTTTGCAGACTTGGAAACTCGAATTAAATTTGAATCGAATTCGACCAAACTAGAATTAAATTTTTTCTCTGAAGAAAACTCGAATGTCGGGAACTCGAAATTGGTCACTGAACCTCTCCCCTTGACTTAAACAGTAATTTGGAAGGTTTTAGGTGGTGAATAGTCAAATTTGAATTCTTAATGGGTGTGATAAACCTCAAAAATCAAATTCAATTTTTTTTGTTGAATTTTTCAAAGGTTTCATAAAGACAGACAGAGTTTGTGCATGGCAGTGAGATCAATCATAACAGAGTATTCATGATAGCATCAAAACAAATAACGTAAATCAATAGTAGTGTAGTATGCATCTTCGGTCCCACATGGGGGTGGACAAGCCACTTTAAAGGTTTTACATCTGTTGATTGTTCCGCGAAGTAGCAGGGGGAGCTCGCTGATGCTTACCAACTACTCAGTGACGGGAGCTCGTGCCGTAATGGTCTGTGTGCCATGAACGTTAAGATATAGATGAGAAAAGCAATTTGGAAAGGGGAGAGAGAAAAAAGAGGGGGGGCAAAGTAGTTGACGAGAAAGGAGGAGAGATCACATCACGTTAAATGATGTGGGGGGTTACGAGGACAAGAGGAAAGAAGGGGTTGGCACTCCTGACCGGGAAAAACTCCTGACGCTGTTGTCAGATGTGGGGGAACTAGTAGTCACCATGGCAGAGGGCATACCTGCGTGTAGTCTTGCGCTCACGTGGGCTGCAGTCTCCCCACGGCGTCCCAGTATCCACACCATGTTAGGTGGGGGGTGTGATTGGGAGAGATATGCGCCGACTGTATCGACTTATGGCTACTCATATTTGCATAAAGGTACATATAGTTACACGGGACATAAAAGTTTATAAAGTTCTGAACTATGGAACTCAATCCAATGGAACCACCTTTTTGTGTAATTCTGGTAATCTGAGGCAGAGTCCATCCTCAACTCCTCAAATCTCTGAATCTCCTTGATTTTCTGAAACCAATCGCTCACAGTTGGGCTAGAGGTTTGTCTCCACTTTATTGGGATAAGTGCTTTGGCCATGTCCAGCAAAACTGGGATTAGTGATTTCTTATAAGCCTTGACTGAGATGGGAGTGTCGTGTAAGAGAGCAGTCAGTGGGTTGTCCTCTATGTCTATCTCTGTAACTTGTTGAATGACTTGGCGTACTGTATGCCAAAATGGGGCAATGACAGGGCAGTGGTAAAATATGTGGGTTAGAGTGCCTGGGTGTTTTCCGCACCGCCAGCATAGTGGGGAGACACCACTGTATATTTTGTTTAATTTGGTGGGATATCTGTACCATTTAGTAAGAAGTTTGTAATTAAGCTCTTGGATTTTGGCACTGTGGGAAGAATGATGGGACAGGTGTGTGATTTTGGACCATTGTTCGTGCGTGATGACCGAACCAGTTTCTTTTTGCCATCTCTCTTTGAGGGAAGGCAAGGGGTTAGGTTTGAGGTCCATTATTTGAGCGTAAATTAAGGAGATTGCTCTGCGCGGGGGGTTGTTCTGTGCCCAGATAACTTCGATAGTAGTGAGGGTTGGTCTGTCGCGTTGAGGAGGAAATACTGAATGAATAAAATGCCTTATCTGTCGGTACCTGAATCTGTCCAGGTCTGAGGGGATACCATCACCCATCAGGGTTTCAATGTCCTTTAGTCTGTGGTGGTCATAGAATGAAGTGGCGCCAGCGTGCAATCTAAGGTCCCAGTTTTTATAGTTTCTGGGATCCTGGCCGGGGGGGAACGCAGGGTTCCCGAATATGGGGAGCAGGGGAGTAGGGGAGTTGATCCATTTCCCCGATTTTGATAGAGAATCCCATGTATCTAAGGTGTGCCTAAGTTTGGAATCAGTTTTATCTGAGAAGACCCTACTCTGCGGGTTTAACCAGGGAGCTGCATGGAGTGGAGTAGCAAGTGATTCCTGTTCAATGTGTATCCAAAGTTTAGTCTGACTATGGAAGGACCAATCCAGGCATCTCGATATCATGGTGGCTTGATGGTAACACCTCCAGTCCGGTAGACCGAGGCCTCCCCTTGATTTAGTGGCATTTAGGGTAGTCCTGGCGATTCGAGAATTTTTGCCTGCCCAAATATATCTCTTCGTAAGTGTGTGCATAGTTTGGAAGAGGCCTTTGGGAGGGGAGTATGGGATAGTCTGTGATAAGTACAAAAAGCGAGGGAGGACGTTCATCTTCAATGTGTTGATGCGTCCTGTCCATGAGAGTGTCTTGGAGGTCCAGTCTCCTAAGTCCGTTTGCATCGCCTTTAGAAAGTCATTATAATTTCTGCGGATCGTCTGTTGCGTGTCAGGGAATATCTTCAAGCCTAGGTAAGTCAAAAAGGAACTTGACTTTTTGATTGGGAAGGAACGCATGATATCCGTGAATTCCTCATGCGGAATCGAAATATTTAGGGCTACAGACTTAGTAAGATTAATTTTAAAGTTACTAACCCGATTAAAGTCATCTAATTCTTTCAGTAGGTTGGGGAGTGAGATTCTCGGATTAGTTACAAAAAATAAGAGGTCATCGGCATAGGCCGCTATTTTATGCTCCTTGGGGCCTATTTTAAGTCCACTAATATTGGGGTTATTCCTCAGCGTGTTTAGAAAGCTCTCAACTGAGAGAATGAATAAGAGGGGGGAGAGAGGGCAGCCCTGTCGTGTCCCATTTAAGATATTGAAAGATTGTGAGAACTCTCCATTGATGCGAAGTTTCGCCGTGGGTGAAGTGTAAAGAGTGGAAATCCAGGTTTGCATCTTGGGGCCTAGGTTTATGTGTTTTAAGGTGTTGTTTAAAAAGGACCAGTCGACCCTGTCGAACGCCTTCTCGGCGTCCGTAGACAACAGCATGATTGGGATGGTCTTGGATTTACAGTATTGGAGAATGCAGAATAACTTGTTTGTATTATCACGAGCTTCCCTATGGGGGACGAAGCCTACCTGTTCTGGATGGATTAAAGAGGCTAGGACTTGATTGAGTCTAGTGGCCAGAACTTTGGCGTAAAGTTTAGTGTCTGCGTTTAGAAGAGAGATGGGTCTGTAGCTACCTGGGTCCAGGGGGTCCTTACCTTTCTTATGTATTAGAGTTATATGTGCTTCTAAAGTTTCTGGTGGGATTTCTTTTTGTGGAGTTATGGAATTCGTGGCGTCTACTAGATAAGGGATGACCAAATTACCTAGTTCCTTAAAATAGCTTATGGAGAAGCCGTCAGGCCCTGGGGCTTTGCCGGTTTTGGTTGTTTTAATTGCCTGCATGAATTCTTCTTTTGTTAAAGGAGAATCCAAAGCGTGTTTCACGTCATCTGTAAGCTTGGAAAGCTTCGATTGTTGTATGTAGGCTTCGCCGTTACTTTCCGAAACTGTCGACCTGCTAAGTCTAGAAGCCTGGGTGGGGAGTTGGTATAGGCGTGAGTAGTACTGTCGAAACACTTCTGCTATTTCGGAGGTAGTGTGTGATATTGTGTCTCTGGTCAATCTTATTTTAGTGATATGGTTTCTCAATTGTTTTTTCCTGAGAGCTGCAGCTAATAAACGGCCGCATTTGTTGCCATGGTCAAAATATAATTTTTTATGAATATCAATGGCTCTGTTCATATATGAGGAGTATGTGTCTCGTAGCTCTTTTCTGGCCTGTGTCAGGGCCTCCAGGATATGTGCAAATTTTGATTGTTTATGTTGGCCTTCGAGTGTGCGGATTTTGGTTAAAAGTTGTTGCAGCTTAGCCTTGCGTTCTCTTTGTTTCCTAGTGCCCAGTTGGATTAATTCTCCTCTGATTACGCATTTATGCGCCAACCAAAGTGTCCAGGGGTCTGTGTTTACTCCCTTGTTTTCCCGAAAGTAGTTTTGAAGCTTAACTATTAAATCTTGTTTATCTGCGTCGTTCCGCAGAAGAGAATCATTCAATCTCCATATGGAATTTCTATTTGAAGGGATTTTCCGTTTAAGAGTGCAGGTGATAGGCGCGTGGTCGGACCAGGTGATGGATTCTATAGTAGCGCCTCTAAGAAGGGGTATGTCAGTGTGTCGTATGAAAATGTAGTCTAGTCTACTATATGTTTTGTGGGGATGGGAATAAAAGGTATAGTCACGCGTGGAAGGGTTGGAAAGACGCCAAGTGTCTATTAAGGTGAGATCCCGTAATTGTCTCCGGAAGGATTCTAGCCTTTTATGGGCAGTATTGGTCTTACCAGAAGAGGTGTCTAAGACGGGTTCCAGTGCCGTATTCAGGTCCCCCCCAATGATCAGCATGCCTTCTTCAAATTCTGCTAAAACTTGTAGCGTTTGCGTTAAAGCCGGCTGCTGCTCAGTGGGGGGGAGGTAAACCGACACCAGAGTATGCTTGAGTCCATTCATAATTCCCTTGAGCATAATGAATCTACCTGCGCTATCTGATTTCACATCCAAAGTAGTAAAGCCAATGGAATCTGAAACCAAAATCATAACTCCTCTGGTTTTAGTGGAAAGGGGAGTACTGTGAGCGATGGTGGAGAAACCTTTGAACTTGAGGAGAGGTGTTTGATTTTTCTTGAAGTGGGTCTCTTGTACCAAAATAATGTCTAGCTTAAGCCTTTGTATATCCCGTGTAAGACTATACCTTTTGATGGGGGAGTTCAGCCCCTTGGCATTGAACGAGCCTATTCGTAAGTCAGCCATCATTACTGCGGTGAGAAGTAACGCCGCGTGAAGTGCCGCGCCCCCGATCACGCCAGGCAATGGGATTGCAGAACGTATTGGAGTCCCGGTCAGGGTCCCTGAAGAAGGAGGAGGAGGGGAGAGAAAACATAAATTCAACATGTAAAGAAATGTAACAGTTTGAAAACATTATGGGGGACAAAAGTGACCAAACATAGGATGCGAGTTCTAACCCTCGTCGCATCTTTTGTAAACCCAGTGGTCGGAGGGTGGGGGGGTAGTGAATATGACGCTCTTGTAGTGGGGAGGTGAGGCTCTCCCAACCGAACCGGAGTATACGCTTAAAGCGTCAGTCAGAACATTTTTTAGCTAAGGAGCTAAATTGGGATTTCAATTTGGATAAAGCATCTTAACAGAAACTTGCCTGTATTAGGCCAAACCTGATGTTGAACGAAATAGGCTAAACATGAACTAGAAGTGGGGATACATTAATATACCCTGTAACAGTTGTGATTTCCCATAATCCTCTGTTCTCCCTCTTTGGAATTTTAATGTACAACCCAATTCTAAATTTCCCCTTTTTTTGTTTTATTTTTTTTGTTTTTTGTTTTTTTTTTGTTTTTTGTTTTTTTTTGTTTTTAGTTGCCCCTTTCCCTTATACAAATATAAAGTATCTTCTCCCCCCCGCATGCAATTAATAAAATAACAAAATAGTCCTTATGTAGCTGAGAACTGTTCCGTTGTCCTGCGCAAACTGGGGCTAATAGGATGGAAAAGTAATTATTGGGCAGCAGTGTTAGAGCCCAGCCGACAGTATAGGTAAGACCAACAGTCTCAGAATGCGAAGTGTAGGTCGTAGCATTGAGAATATGGAATCCCTGGTGTCTGCAGTGGTCTTGATTGATGGTGTGGAATACGGAGGGGGAGATTGGCAAGTCCGTGGTTAGGATGTCTTTGTGCCAATAAACTACAATGTAGATCCAGTGGGCTCCTTGGAGAATAGGGGCTGTTGAAAGTCTGAGAGTCCATGGTTGTATGATGCGGTGAAAGTAGGGGTCGACCATGATTGTTGCTCTATCCGTGGAGGCCTAGAGGGAGAAGTGCGGAATGGGCCTCACATAATCCTGTGAAGTTATGGCCAAGGGGGTAACCACATGAACTGTGAAAAGTTGCTTAGCCCAAGTTTTAAGCTCTGATTTTACGCTGCCACAGGCCGGCATCAAGAGGAGTTAACATGTCCCCGTTGTAAGCCAGGTCTCGCCAATCTTTAAGGTCGGGCACGTCCAGGCCCAAATGATGACAAAAAGCCTCTATGTCGTCAGGTTCCCTCAAACTGTGCTGTTTACCATCTTTAGTGGTGGTGAGCGCAAAAGGGAAACCCCACCTGTAAGGGATGTCTTTAGACCGGAGGATAGTGGTAAGAGGCCTGAGAGCTCGGCGTTGCTGTATTGTTAGCCAAGACAGGTCTTGAAATATAGTAACTTCAAAGTCCTGGTACAGGTATTTTTCAGTGTTGCGTAGAGCACGCAGTATGCCTTCTTTAATGTTAAATTTGTGCACGCAGCAAATCACATCTCTAGGGCCGCCAGAGCGGAATCTTGGGGTTCCCAAGGTACGGTGGACCCTATCCAGCTCTAAGGGAGTAGTGGGCTCTTTCCCCAGAATAGAATTAAAGATGGCACTCACTGTGTTTCGAAGTTCCGCAGGAGGAACAGAGTCAGGGATACCTCTGATTCTGAGGTTGTTGCGCCTTCCTCTGTTGTCCAAGTCCTCCATGTGTCTGCGAAGCAAATAGACATACTTGTGATGGTCATTCACACGGTCGGTAAGTTGGTTATGTGCCGTTTCGACTTTTTCTAGCCTCGTGTCCAACTGGCATTGGGCCTGACAGATGCTGCGTAGCTCCTCTTTTATTTCGGCTAAGTCTGCCTTATGGGACTCCTGCAGGGTTCTGGCCATAGCCTTCAGGTCTTTTTTCGTTGGAAGAGCAGCTAGGAGTGCATGGATGTCCGGAGGGGCCGAGGCTGTACTATAGCTGGAGGCCGTGGATCCGGCGGGACTAGGGCTTCTGGCTTCAGACGCCGCCATTTTGGGTTCGCGGGCTTCCGTGCGTCTCCCTGTTTTTTTGCCCAAAAAGGGCGACATTGTGCCCTGAGCACCCTGAGATGATCGCTGAGGCGTGTGCTCGGGTCGTTTGTCGTGTTTGCCCATCTTTGCGGCGGTTGGGTAAGGCTTCTGGTATCGCTTCAGCCGGTTGAGGTCGGGAGAGCTATTTCCCTGCGACCGCTCAGTGCGCCATGAAGCCACGCCCCCCCCTTTTTTGTTGAATTTGACGGTTTTGTCCATAAAAAAAATTGAATTCAAATTTGAATTTTCAATCCTTCCCTCAATAAATCTACCTCTTACTGTTCAAAGAATGTATTTTAAATGGAAAAACAGTCTGCAGCCAAGATAGGAAGATATATCTGTTATATACAAAGCTAGTTCATTCTACATTAAAATACATAAAGATGAATAAAACCTAATATAACATTAAAAATAAATATATAAAGATGATTAATATTCTCATTTTAGATGGAGCTCTCAGCTTACTAAGTGATTACATGGGGGTGTCTGATATTCCCAATACACATTCTGTTTTCATTGTTTGTTAATGGGACATTAGACTCAGGGGTAATGACGACAACTGAACACGCACATGTTGCAATGAAAGCACCTGTATTCAATGACAACCCCTATTATCACAGCCTAGAATTGCTTCTATTTCCTGTTAGAAAGGTGATTTACTTATGTTTTGTTAAAAATAGTTATGTTCACATCTTTAATTAAACATAATGATAATGAATTAAAAAAACATAATTATATATAAATGTTGATGCAATTATATTCATTTGTAAAATTGTTTTATTTGGACATATAAACATAAGCTATGTTACCCACTTATAAAGTCATTTGAAAATATTACTAAATTATAAATGTGCTCCATCTTTATTATCCCAGTGTGAAACTTGGGCGCTTAATGTCTTACAGTTAGTAGTTAGGTGGCCCTCTTAGAGAAACTTGGGCTGTGCAGTCGAAAACAGGAGTGTGCATCCGGTTGATTTATTTATACAGTCATGGGATCCGTTATCCTGAAACCCGTTATCCAGAAAGCTCAGAATTATGGAAAGGCCATCTCCCGTAGACTCCATTTAATCCAAATAATCAACATTTTTAAAAATAATTTCCTTTTTCTCTGTAATAATAATAAAATACCTTGTACTTGAACCATATAATAATGATTATTATATAATACTAATGATTATTATAGTAATAATAAAACAATAGCTTTTACTTGATCCCAACTGATATAATTAATCCTTATTGGAAGCAAAACCAGCCTATTGGGTTAATTTAATGGAAAGATCCATTATCCGGAAAACCCCAGGCCCGAGCATTTTGGATAACAAGTACCATACCATACCTATATATATATGCATATATATATATATATATGCATATATATATATATATGCATATATATGCATATATATATGCATATATATGCATATATATATATGCATATATATGCATATATATATATGCATATATATATATATATATATATATATATATATATATATATATATATATATATATATGAGCCCTACAGGTGACTTACGTAGGGCTTAATAATGAGTCCCCATACCATGCCCCCCAGCCCCCCTAAATACACACAAAGCAGAAGGAAAGGCAGGAACTTTAATAAGATAATTTACTATCACTGAAACACAATCAACATAAGCAGCAACTTTATAAATCCCAAATTATGGTGGTATGTGTATAACCATTAGGCACTAAAGATTGCATCTAACAATACAAGCTTATTATAAGGTACAGGTATAGGATCCCTTATCTGGAAACCTGTTATCCAGAAAGCTCCGAATTACGGAAAGGCTGTCTCCCATAGACTCCATTTTATCCAAATAATCCAAATTTTTATAAATGATTTCCTTTTTCTCTGTAATAATAAAACAGTACCTTGTACTGGATCCCAACTAAGATATAATCAATCCTTATTGGAAGCAAAACCAGCCTATTGGGTTTATTTAATGTTTACATTAATTTCTAGTAGACATAAGACATGAAGACCCAAATTACGGAAAGATCCGTTAATCGGAAAACCCCGGGTCCCGAACATTCTGGATAAGAGGTCCCATACCTGTACCTTAAATTACTTTTATCACTTGGACAAAACTAGTCTCAACCCTTTGACTTAGTTCTGTCTACTTCTGCACCTTCTCCCGCCCAAGCTTAGTCCCAGTCTACTGTTCATGCACTATAAGGTTCCACCCATTTTGACTACCCAGTAGGGCAACCCCCCCATGTCTCAAACTGCAACTTGTTTCAATACTTTACTTTTAACCCTCCCCACCTTCTCCACCCCAATCTTGTAAGCAGGTTGAGGGGATGCCTGTTCTCCTGCTTTACCAATGATAATTGACTCCTCCATTTTCTGTCCCCGTAAATTTGATTCCTAAACCTATATTCATTTGGTGGCCTCTCAAAAATACAGCTACAAAAATTCATCCACTCCATCACTTCTTAGGGGGTTATTTACTAAACTATGAATCCAAAAATCACCAAAAATTTGTGATTTTTTTTTATAAAATCGGACTTTTAAAAAATCATTTATTAAACCCTGAGGATGGAAAAGTCCAAATCAGAAAATCCGGGATCTCAGACCTGTCGAGGTTGCATATAAGTCGATGGGAGAAGTCCCAAAGATTTTTTGATGTGCGTTTGGTTTTGTGCAATACCCAGACGTTTTCTGAGTTTTCTGGTGAAAAATCCGAAAAAATCAAGAAAATCTGATAAGAAATCCAAAAAAATCATGAAAATCTGATTTTTTTTTTTTCTGCAAAGTTTTCAGGAAAATGTAATAATAAATAAGTGTAAAAAACCCAAGCAGATTTGATCGGAGTTTGTAGCAGAAAATATTGAGATAAATTCGGACTTTGATAAATATCCCCCTAAGTGCCCATATTTGTCTGTCAGTCATGCCCTTCCACTCCAAATGTATATTACGGGGCTCCCCGGCAAATTATTTTTCTGGCCCCCAAAATGCCTAAAGGTTTACCCGTTTAACCAATATTAATTGAAATTGTATATTAATTAGGGCCTTGTGGGGCCCCTTTCCATCCTGGGTCCCCGTGCAGCCACAGGGTCTGCTTCCTCTGTAGCAACGCCACTGGTCCCATCCTCGTTGTCCCAAATTTCAGAGCAAAAGAGTAAAACCCATCAGTGCTGGATTCTAAATTCAGATTTAGATACCAAAGTAACTTAAAAAAAATCCATGGCACAATTTCTGTATTTTTTAATGTACTTATTTCACCACTAATAAGTGCATAACAATGAAAGTGCTGGATTCTAAATTCAGAATTGATTTCAAAAGTAATTTAGAAATAAAAAATTCACAGCACTTTAAAAATCTATAATTGATTTATTTAGCAAACAATAAGTGCATAAAGGGAAATATTGATAAAATGTGAATTTAGGAATAGCAATGCCTACTAGATAGATGGGTAGACAGATCAATAGATTCAATAAATATTCTATATAATCATTTCAAATTAAAATAATATTAAAATTATTTAAAACACAAATATTTTGTGCTGTATTGTGTGTTGATGAGAAAAGAAGGCTTGGGCACTTTTGTTTAGTGAAAATAAGGCTTATTATACAGAAGTGACAAAAAAATCCAAATATCAGCCTTTTTTTTTTTTTTTTTTTAGCAATGCATGTAAAGATAATTGCCTGTAAACTAATTAAAAATGAAAATAGATTTTGTTTCTTATTAAAGAGTGAAATACTCATTGTATTCAATATTCTATTGCCATTGTAAATAAACCTTTTTTTTAATGTGGTAAATGCTTGGGGGAAATGGGTTGACAGCGCTAACAAGAGTTATATTTAATAGCCTCCACTTCAACCCAGTAAGGTTTTAAAAAAAGATTTACAACGACAGATCTTTATAGAAAATCCAACTGCTCCAAACATCCACTGATACAATGGTCATACAAGTCTGGATATCACAGACACCGTTGAAAATAAATGGTCCTTGACAAATTCCAGGTCATTTTATGCCGTAACAGAAAAAGATTTGAGGCGGTGACATTTAATGGGAGAAAGCGTAGGTTGTATCTGTTTAATTTTTGTTTCCTATAGTCATTATTTTTAAGGACAAAGGAATCACTTTAAATATTTGTTTAGTGGTCTCAGCGAAGAACCTTGAAATTTCAATAGTGAAATTAAATTAAAGTAGGAAAATATAGATAGTAAGATGCTAGGGAATAATACATTTTTACCGGAATAAAACATCGGAATAAAACAAGAATTTTATTACACTGAAGGTATTAAGGACTCTTATCCTACAAATTAAGCCTCTCACAAAGAATGCTAGAAGATGATGAATTGATAATAATGTACTTATTCAAAAGAAACAGTTCATTTGTTGGCAATTATACAGTTAAAGGAACATAGAGCTTAAACACAAATTGCAGCTACTGTATATGAAGAGCCCTGTTCTCAAACGCAACTTGTAGACTTGATTTGTTGACTGGAACAATAGTTAGCAGTGCTGTCTTGCAGTTAAGAGATACAGTATTAATAATAATCTCCTGTTAAAATGGTTGTGCTTGTGTAGCGCTATAGTAAACTGACTTGTGCTAGGGCAGTTTTAGCTACTTTCCTTGGTGGGCTGAGACCACCGATGAGCTCTCTTTCTCAGGGGTAAGCCCTCGCAGCGGGGTGGAGGCAAGGGTGTAGTGTGACTGTAACCTGATGCGATAGCACAATGATGGGCGCCAGTAGTTCTTTAGCAGTTGAACAAAGAACAGTATTTATTGAACAATAGCACATAGATCATTTAGCACATTGATCCACAATGGAGTATAGAACATACACAGCAGCATAAAGGAAGCATATACTCACAGCACGTATAGGCTGAATCCCCACAGGCTAGGGAATAAACAGTAGAGATGGCGCGAACTGTTCGCCGGCGAACTTGTTCGCGCGAACATCGGGTGTTCGCGCTCGCCGGAAGTTCGCGAACGTCGCGCGACGTTCGCCATTTTGGGTTCGCCATTGTTGCCGCTTTTTTTTGCCCTCTCACCCCAGACCAGCAGGTACATGGCAGCCAATCAGGAAGCTCTCCCCTGGACCACTCCCCTTCCCTATAAAAACCGAAGCCCTGCAGCGTTTTTTCACTCTGCCTGTGTGTGCTGAAGAGATAGTGTAGGGAGAGAGCTGCTGCCTGTTAGTGATTTCAGGGACAGTTGAAAGTTTGCTGGCTAGTAATCGTTTTGATACTGCTCTGTTATTGGAGGGACAGAAGTCTGCAGGGGTTTGAGGGACATTTAAGCTTAGGTAGCTTTGCTGGCTAGTAATCTACCTTCTACTGCAGTGCTCTGTATGTAGCTGCAGTGGGCAGCTGTCCTGCTTCTGATCTCATCTGCTGACTGCTGCAATAACAGTAGTCCTTGTAAGGACTGCTTTTATTTATTTTTTTGTTCCAATACAGAGCAGTATCAAGCAGATTACTAGCCAGCAAACTTACTATCATCTGTCCCTGAAATCACTAACAGCTCTCCCCCTACACTATCTCTTCCAAGCACACACAGGCAGATTTTTCAGATACATTTTTGCCCTTGATCCCCCTCTGGCATGCCACTGTCCAGGTCGTTGCACCCTTTAAACAACTTTAGAATCATTTTTCTGGACAGAAATGTCTTTTTTAGATGTTAAAGTTCGCCTTCCCATTGAAGTCTATGGGGTTCGCGAACCGTTCGCGAACCGCTCGCATTTTTGCGCAAGTTCGCGAATATGTTCGCGAACTTTTTTTCCGACGTTCGCTACATCCCTAATAAACAGCAGAGAGTAAGTTGACAGCATGTGATGGATATTGCTCGGTTTTCAGGATATCTTCCAGTGGCAGACTAGGGGAACTCCTGACATTCCTATCTCAACACTTGGTTCCTTACTCTGGGTCAGTAATACCCTGGGATCTTAATCCCTCTAATCTCCTCGGTGGAGCCTTGAGCTGCTCAACTAAATAACCTCTCTATCACTCCTAGAGTGATCTATAAAACGAGTATAGCTGTCTAATTACTAGGGCCAAGGCGCCTAGGGTCAGCACTACCCATTCCCTTCCAGCCTGCTTGGTTGGGCTAAAGCAATGGAGCCAGAGCACATGGTTCCTAAGCCTTTTAAACTCTGGCACCATCTGGTGTACACTGTGTGAACTGCAGGGGTTACATAAGCACAAGGTCCCCATAAGGACCCACTGAGGTGTCCATATTATAGGGATGTGCCTGTCTGTAAAGTGTAAGGGTGTCTAAGATTTTCACATCCCTACACTTGTATTTGGGAAATTGTAAGCTCCACTAGGGCATGGACTGATGTGTATGTTCAACCCTGAGGGGGCGATTTACTAATATTCGGATTTCTAATATTTTCACAAATCAGTTTTTTTTCTCTAAATTTGTTTTTTAATTTCTATAAAACGAAAAGCTCTAATAAAAGCACTTGAGGCCCCATAGAAGTCCATAGGAGCTGTGCTGTTCCTGTTGGACTTTCCATATTCAGATCTTTTAATAAATTACATGGCATTCAGGATTTCAGAAAAAAATAGTTTATTCATGGTTTCAAAAACATCTAAAGCCACGGAAATGAGAATGTTGATGAATGGGTCTCTAAGGGGGTTATTTACTAAACTCTGAATTCAAAAATCCCAAAAAATAGATTTTTAGATTTTTTTTTACTTTTAAAAAAATCACGATTTTGTCGGAATTTATTATACCCTGAGGATGAAAATGTCTGTATCAGAATATCTGGCATCTCAGACTTGTCGAGGTTGCATATAAGTCAATAGGAGAGTTTTGATGTGCGCTGTTTTTCTTGCAATACCCCAAAGATTTCAAAGTTTTCGGGGAAAAAGCATACAGTCTCAGTGGGTGTGAATAAAGGTCAAAGGGTAATACCCTTGTCTCTTTCTTCGGTGGCCATATTGGTACACCCCAGGCTGAAAATTATCATTATATTTGTATTTATACTTTTTTTATATATTTATATTTTCCACAATATTTATTTACATTACTACAGGGCTTACATACTTTTGTATATGTTTTTATGTATTTATGTATCTGTGTATTTATATGGCACTGTCACTTTAAACCTAACTGAGGTGTACCAATATGTTGCTCTATTCAGCCTGGGGTGTACCAATATGGCCACCAAAGAAAGAGACAAGGCTATTACCCTTTGACCTTTAATCACACCCACTGAGACTGAGTAGAGATTGGTGCACCTTAAAAAGGTTTTTTTATTGGGTGGATAGTTAATTGGTGCAGTGGATTGATTTGTCCACTTGTGTTTAAATATTTGAGGCATGGCTCTTTAAGTTTAGCCTATGATTAAGTGTTTATGACACGAAACGCGTAAGGCTGTGGACACAATAAAAGTTCTTCACTTTTGGCCTGGTGGAAGTTTGCCTTCATTGAGTGCCTGCTCCCAATTGGTTTTTCAGTTTGTCCAGTCCCTGTGCTGAGGGCTCAGGGCGGTGCACCTGGGCCACTTCCCCTTTGTGGTGAGAAATCGCTTTACTCTTGGAGACCCTAATACCATAGATGTTTCATTATGTATCCATTTACTACTATCTTATGTCTTGCCAATGAAACAACTATTTAATCTGTGGTACCTCCACTGAGCCATTGCTAAGGATAAGCATATTTTTTCACCTTATACAGATTTGCATTGAAGGTTGAGTTTATCATGAGTGGTAAAAATTTTGCAAATATTGAACAAAAATATCTTATCAGGAAAACCCAGTTTGATTTCAGTAATCTGATTACATAGTTATCAGTGGGTTATGTCCATCATAGACCTTGGGGATACATGTATTTCACTGCTACATGTTTCTCATGTGGTGTTTATACAAATGGCCTGTAGATGTCACTGTGCTCAAGACTTTCTGTGCATACTTTCTATACAGCTTGTGGTGTTAGAGTTGTTTACTGTAATGGCTGCATGAGCCTGCTAATAAAGCACTATTATACTCTACTCATCCTCGGCTACCAAAACATAACACATTGGCAACAAGATGTCTCTTCTACCTCTGCAGCAACCTGCACCTTTTCGCTCAAACCCTGGTGAGTGTAGCATACAGTTTAATGCTTGGATCCGTATGTTTGAAAATTACGTTATTGCTGCTGACCAAGGGGAGATTTCTGCTGCTAGAAAGCGTGCTTTACTTATTCACTGCCTGGGAGCAGAGGGACAGCGTATATTCTATACATTACCATTACCTGATGATACTTATGAAACTGCTCTTACTGTTATAAAGACATTTTTCGTGCCAAGAGTAAATGCGGTTGCTGAAAGATATAAATTCCACCAACATGGACAACGTAATGGCGAATCCACAGAACAATTTGTAGCAGCTTTGAGAGAGCTGGTTGTTACCTGTGAGTTTGGGAATCTAACAGATGAAATGCTAAGAGACCAAATAGTGGAAAAAACGAACTCACCTCGCTAGAGATGGCGCGAACTGTTCGCCGGCGAACTTGTTCGCGCGAACATCGGGTGTTCGCGCTCGCCGGAAGTTCGCGAACGTCGCGCGACGTTCGCCATTTTGGGTTCGCCATTGTTGGCGCTTTTTTTTGCCCTCTCACCCCAGACCAGCAGGTACATGGCAGCCAATCAGGAAGCTCTCCCCTGGACCACTCCCCTTCCCTATAAAAACCGAAGCCCTGCAGCGTTTTTTCACTCTGCCTGTGTGTGCTGAAGAGATAGTGTAGGGAGAGAGCTGCTGCCTGTTAGTGATTTCAGGGACAGTTGAAAGTTTGCTGGCTAGTAATCGTTTTGATACTGCTCTGTTATTGGAGGGACAGAAGTCTGCAGGGGTTTGAGGGACATTTAAGCTTAGGTAGCTTTGCTGGCTAGTAATCTACCTTCTACTGCAGTGCTCTGTATGTAGCTGCAGTGGGCAGCTGTCCTGCTTCTGATCTCATCTGCTGACTGCTGCAATAACAGTAGTCCTTGTAAGGACTGCTTTTATTTATTTTTTTGTTCCAATACAGAGCAGTATCAAGCAGATTACTAGCCAGCAAACTTACTATCATCTGTCCCTGAAATCACTAACAGCTCTCCCCCTACACTATCTCTTCCAAGCACACACAGGCAGATTTTTCAGATACATTTTTGCCCTTGATCCCCCTCTGGCATGCCACTGTCCAGGTCGTTGCACCCTTTAAACAACTTTAAAATCATTTTTCTGGCCAGAAATGTCTTTTTTAGATGTTAAAGTTCGCCTTCCCATTGAAGTCTATGGGGTTCGCGAACCGTTCGCGAACCGCTCGCATTTTTGCGCAAGTTCGCGAATATGTTCGCGAACTTTTTTTCCGACGTTCGCTACATCCCTACATCTCGCATTAGAGAGAGACTGCTCCTAGAGCAGGATACCAAAACATAACATCCCATAATTAACATTATCACATGGTAGTTTGAAAGTGATCAGTCAGAACTTGGTTGATGCGGGGTACATGTTTTGTTAAGTTTTCATCCTGACTCGCGAAAAGCATTGAAATCAATAGGCTTTTTTTTGTGTGACAATTGTTTGACAATTTTAAACCGTGCAACCGACCCTTTGGATGTTTCTCCCAGTGGCCTCAAAGCAGCTGCTTATTTTTGAATTCCAGGCTTGTAGGCAAGTTTTGGCAGCATTAAATCCAGGTGTATTGCTTAACAGGGTCCCCTGTAGGCTGCCACATAGGGACTAAGAGACCACATTTGACTCCCCCCCCCCCAGGAGAACAAATTTCATGCTTGTGTTGCTCTACAACCCTGTTAACTTTGAAAATGGTACAAAGGGTAAAAAAAAGGGTAAAAAGTCCTCCACTATAGAGGAAGCTGTGCAAGATTTTAATGTCATCTCATTGGGCAAGCAAACATTGGGGACAACTAACACTTGAAGACTGAGTTGAAATTGAGACCTATGACACTGTAATAGTCCCTTTAGATTACACATCATTTTTTTTAAATTAAAGGTGCATCTCTAAAGGTTCATTTAAATGCAGCAACTTTTCATTTCTCCCCAATATTTATAGATTACAACATATATATAGTATAGTTGCATGCACCAAGACAATGCCACATACATGCATACATAAACATAAGCGAAAAGCAGGCTGCCATATTGCTATTCACCCAAGTCATGAATAAAATAACATGGTGTAATGACTCACCCTGGTGATCTAGTGGGCCAGCAGGGACGCCTGCCGTGCCTCCAGCGGGGATGCCCCCTGCTCACCTACGTGGTGCTTCTTTCTCAGGTGCCAGTTTCTCAGGTGCACACAAGTCCGGGTTTTAAATGCCATGCGTGTGCTGGCATCATGCCGTTGGCGCGAAATGCAAACTATTTAAAGGGCTTTGGGCTATAAATCATTGCCCGTTGATAGGTCTAACTTGCTTAGCTCCTGGGAAGTGGTTTGTCTGTTTTTATTCTGGTTTTGATCCCTGCCTGTCTGACTCTTCGGAATTCTGCCAAAACTGACCTTTGCCTGCCTGACCATTCTGTAACTGTCTTTACTGACCCGGGCCTGTCTGACTGTCCTTGAACTTCGCCTGCACCAACCCTGGCCTGCCTGACTATTTTTGAACTCTGCCTATACCATCCCCGGCCTTCCTGACTACGCTTTATCGTTTAATCCGTGAGAACCTGGTGTTGCCTTCCGTCCTAAACCTTGGAATGAATGTGCCCCTTTGCTCCTTTCGAACGCTTGCTTTGCGCCTCTCAAAATCAAAACCTGGAGGCATCTGAATAGCTGAGGGCTCCTCCCGAGGCCAAAGGCAACTGCTACAGGCAGAAGATTGAGCCGTGACCAAGGAGCCTAGCACTTGTTCTGAATTTAGGGAGCCATACATGACACACGGTTTAGGATTGCAGGAGGGTTTTGTATTATAAAAAACCATTCTACTGACAGCTCCTGCTCATTTTCATGTGTAGAAAGGCAACAGGAATCTGGTATACTCCCAATAATCCATGCCCTCCTGCTGTACATGTCTATTTGAGCTCTAGATTGTAGCTCTACTTAGAACCCAACCACACACACCTCAGACATACACCAATTAGCGGTTGCTTTATGCTAGCAATGGGCAGTCATCCATTTCACTCTGTCACTTAAAGTAGCCAGAGGGAGCCTTAAAGTAAACAAGTCATATCTGTGTTTGTTATTTCTATCTACCATTTTTCTATAAGGAGTCAGCTGTGCTGGTTAGTTTCTTCTCAATGCTTGGATTCAGTCGGGTTATCTGCTAAAATAATACCATAAAGATTCTCAATATATACCAGTAGTTTCAAGTTTATTGTTTTTCCCTAAATGTTTATTGGATCCCTGGAAGCGGGTAAATTATTCTCCTCCATTAGCAATGAGGTCATTCTATCATTATTAAAACAAACTGCGCTCATAAATACCTGCAATGTATTTCATTATCCTGTGTTACCATGATCAAGTGCAAAATGTAATATTCTCCTGTAAGAATTGATTTGGGCTTCACCCAAGCAAAAATTGCATTTCTGCCCATTTCCATAAACATCGTGTTTTTCAATTGGATTATTTAGCAAGACAGCTTATTAATAACAAAGGGCGAGGGAACACAAGTGGGAAGCACGGGCATCTGTATGCTAACATGGCTACAAAAGAGCCATAAATTACTGGCGTAATGACACGCTAATTAAAATTTTGCTTTTTACTCATGTAAGCGGTTGAAGATCCGTAGATCTCTATTTTTTTTTTCATTTATGGAGTGTGAAGGTAAATTGCTCCTTGACGTTAGAACGTCGATTACAAGTACAAATTCAATAACCTGTTATCTGGGAATATTGGTCTGCATTAGATGTTCAATACACTTGCTATTGTAGGCCTGATTGATAAATGCTGCAGAGAATTGGTCAAAACAACTGGGATACACCCAGTGTCACATCAGTGTACTCTATTCAGTAGCCCAAATAGCACTTCCTACCTAGAATTGTCACATACAATTAAGACTGGCCACTAACCAGCCATCAATATTGCAGCAGGCGTTTGGCAGTCTGTGTTGTATATGTATATTTGTCATACGCTTAACAATTTTGGCTGTCACGACTGAAGCCTGCAGTGACCTTTAGAGCAGAGGTTGAAATCTCCAACTCGGCTGAGACATTCTGCTCAGCTGTTCAGGCTTTTAGGCCATTGCCTGCCAGATCTATGCACAGATGTACTGCCCTAAGCTATAATCTGTGGTCAGGCCCAAGTGACAAATGGCACAGCATAGATTATTGCATTATATATTAAGTACTACAAGTCTGTAAATTATAAGTAAGCTACTGTCCTGCCCAACTGTTCCGAGCGGGTTGAAGGCAGTTATTCTCAACCAAATAAATACATTCTAGACAATCCTCTTGAAGTCTCTTTCAAATAAATATGTGCGAAACCAGTAATCAAACAGCTGAAACTTCTTATAAAAGAAATGGGTTGTTGGTCATGTTATAGGACATAGAATATGGAATCAATTATACATATTTTTTTGGGGAGGGGTACAAATTTTTCTTTCTCAAACAAAGGCAATGGTCAGTTGTTTAAAAAATAACTGTGATTACTTGTTAAAGATTTCTACTACAAATTAACAAACTTTGCACCATTCAAACTAAAAGCACTTTTAAGGTTATAGAATGGCCAATTCTAAGCAGTTTTTTAATTTTTTTTTTTTTTACATCTTTTTTTATTATTTACCTTCTTCTGACTTTTTCCAGCTTTGAAATGGGGGTCACTGACCCCATATAAACAAACAAATGCTCTGTAAGGCTACACAATTACTGTTATTGCTACTGAGAGGGTGTGACATTATTTGAACAAATAAACTAGAGGTTGCACCTCCAAAAGTGAAGTACACTAAGGGGTCGATTTACTAAAATTCTGATTTTTTTTTTTTTTTTTAAAAAATTTCATTAAAACTCTAAAAATTCAAGATTTATCAAGTGTTAAAACCAAATTAAAATTAAAAATATGAGAAGAGAAAATAAAGAATTGTAACAAAATAAATGAATGTCTTAGTTTATTTACCTTTTTCATTGTTACAATTCTTTATTTTCTCTTCTCATATTTTTAATTTTAATTTTCACATTATCATTTCTTCATTATACAACTTCGTTTTTTGTTGGTTGTTGTTTCTGTTTTTGTTCTTGTTTCGTTTTATTTCTTTTTGTTTCTATCTTGGTTTTGTTTTGTTTTATTTCATTTTTCATTTTTTGTTGTTTTGGTTTTGTTTCTGTTTTGATTTTCTAATACAGCATATTCAGCATTTTTGTCTGTGAGATTACCTCAGGACTAATACTTATAATATTGGCTAAATTCAAATATTTGATGTATATTGTTCATTAGGCCTCTTCTATTTATGTCGTGAATTAATTTTGGGTCTACTTACATTTAGCGGTAGTCGCTTCAGGTGCCAATAACACATGGGGATTGGACATTGAGCATGATACCAATATGATATTATGGCACCGGACTCCTCCTGTTTAGGAGGTGATTCAAATGGACACTTGGAATACAACCAATAGAGTTCACGACGCAAATACGTCATGGTCACATGACGCTTCTTTTAAATTCTACAGCAACTCCGGATTTCCGGTCTCTTGACAAAGCCACTTTGGTGGCGAAACGGCTGTCGAGCTGCAGCATACGCAGCGGTTGTGGGGTCCCTGCAGGGTCGGTATGAGACGCAGCCATCCATGCTGATAACGGACGGAATTGCCTCTGTGATGTCCATCGCACAGATGTATATGGGAGCGCCCACTGGACTGACATAGTTTGGAACCTTATTGCTACGCTGAGGCGATTTATCGTGGGGGTTGTGAGTATTCCTTAGGGATACCCTTTTGGGCGACGGCATTTCCGCCCCTCCCGCTGATTTATACAGTATCTCGACTAACTCCACTCTACAAGGGTGGGCTCCCTGTGCTTTTCTGGCCTGTGTTGGGTGTATTCCCATCCATTCACCAATAGACCTATCACGATACCATACACCCTTGCACCTGAGGGGCCTTAAGGGCATTGGGTCCGATGTGACATTCCGTCTGCTCTCTCTGACCCCTGGATATGTCATTATTAATATGCACGTGTAGCAATTCCCTTGGATACCAACATTGGACACTTGAAGGACATACGCCCAATTTTTACTTTGGTTGCTTCACTTTACTTTCGCACTGCGGTACCCAGTGTATTGTTGCATGTCCTATTAGGCAGCCATTTATCATATATATATGTACACATGTATCTTGCACTAGTGCATATAATATATTCATACCAAGGGGATCTCCGTCCACATGCAGCGCTGCTTATTATTTTAATTGTTTTTAATTGAAGTGTTTTGGCTTGGTGTTTAATAAATATTGCCTTTTATTATAATAACTTGTTCTACTTTGATTGAATGTATTTGAACCTTTCGGGCAGGGGGTTAAGTCCCATGAAGTTGTGTACATAAACACCTAATTGGTGTTATTCTTATTTCCAAGTGGACTTTATGTGCCTTGGCTGGTAACTGGGATGACCAATAACCCTAGTAAGAGAGAGGTGGGGTTGAGTTTACTTCATCACTTTTTTTCAACTTCATACTTGAATTTCACTTAAATGTGATTGTGCTGATTACTACATTTCATAATTATCATATTTTAATATGTTGTATATGTGAATTTTGTCAATATTCATAGCTATAAATTTAAGTCGTTAAAAAAGTGTTCGGTCAATAAAGATATGAGTCCGATTAAAGATTTATACCCTATTAAGCACGAGCCCCAACTTGATGGGTTATTCCTTCTTTTGGGTGCTTCATATCTGATATATAATTAGATACGAAGCACCCATTATTATTAGTAGGAGTTCATAATATCATAGGTACCATTTATTTTAGGAGGAACGCTTTATAAAACAGTTTTCTCATTTTGGTAGCTTCCAAAGCAGACTTACCTGGCCAAGTGGTGGGTCAAAGTGAGCAAATAAGTACTGCAAGTGGCATGGTTATAACAATTTAATATAAAGAAATAACCAGCAGGTACATGATGGGATAACATAGTAATAGTGTATGTATTTATTATCAAGAGTTTGGATGAAACATGTCACCCCTTTGACTTTACCCACCTGAGCCTTAAAGCTGAGTACAATGTGGGTTATTTTAACATTATGATGAAATAGTGTTAGCCCCAGAATATCTGGCATGACAGACAACCCCCTGCTAGTGCTAACTTGAATCCTTGAAGATGCAAGGGCTGTGCATTCATTTGCATTTCTTCAGATTCAGATAAACCAGTCCATTGATTTCGTTTGCAAGTTAAATACCACAGATCCAAGTCGTACTCAGCTTGGAAAGAAATCCCAGTATATAAAAGCTTGTAAAAAAAATCTACTGTATTTCATTATGTTCCACAAAATCTCAGCTTATTATTCTCTGTTAATAAAGTTTCAGCTTCTACTTCTTGCACCACTTCATGTTATAATAATAACTATTTGAGCGCTCACTAACATTAATATCCTTCATATATTCCCGCTACTGGTTCTGCTGCTTACTGCTCAAGTGCAAAAATGCTGTGCTTGCTGTTAACAATGCTGCCATGTGTGATACTCCCACAATAATGCATTGACATTTATCCCTTTTGTGTCACGCACATTAGACCCAAATCACAGCGGTTGCCCTGCTTTGGTGTGAGTACAAATGTTGACAGAAGTAGTTATTTAACAAAACACCATGTAATTTGGAGTTAACTGCTCCTCAGCTTTTTAAAACTTGCATAGGGCATATGAATATTACTGGCAGCATACTATTATGAGTTATTATAAGTTTCCCTTCTGCCATTGAAGGAGATGTGTTTGATGGGGAAAGGCATGCATGATCATACATTGCCAACAATGTACTTTCTGATGTGCGTTATTAATAAAGAAAATAAAAAAGAGATGGAAATGAGCTTCTTTAGAATAAAGACCAACATATCTAGACCAACTTTTCATAAATGCGTGAATTTACAGCTGCTATTAGGGATCATTTTGAGTTTTATGGGAGAATACTCCATCCATGGAAGGCCCATAGCAATACAGATGCAACTTGTACACTAAGAGATATAACTTGGTTCAAGCAGTGCATGCAGAAAAAAAAACTTGCATTGTGAGGACATAGCTGATTGTGATCATTTATGGCACTTGCTGGAATTCTATTTTGGGCAACGTTGCTAACTACTGTCCCACCGTCCTGGGTTTGGAGTATAAAGAGTAGTGATGGGCGAATCTCTCCCATTTGCCCGCAAAATTTGCGAAACGCGAAAAATTCACGAAAATAGTGAAATCGGAAAGTTCACGAAAAAAACGTGAAATTCTAACATTTTCACGAAAAAATCGTGAAATTAAAATGTTTTCACAAAAAAATAGCAATTCGAACATTTTCACAAAAAAATCGAGCTATTCGAACCTTTTCACGGAAAAATAGTGAAAATCGGAAATTGATGCCGGCTAATTTTCACTGGTGAATTTTCACTGGAGATTCGTGAATTTATTCGCCAGCGGCGAAACACGGGAATTCGTGCCAGTCAAATTTATTCGCCCATCACTAATAAAGAGGGGGCTTCATTTAAAAGCACCTTGACCTGCATAAAAACATACTTCCGATTGAGTGTTTAGTTCTCAGAACTAAATAAAATATTGGTTTACATTCTGACTATAAACTATGACTTTTCCAGTATTCTTATTTTATCATTTCTTTTACAGGTTTTTCTTATTCTTGAGGGGGAAGGAGTAGTCTTTATGGATCTTACACTGGATATCAATCTGCTGACTGCTGTGTTAGCCCCATGTGACCATGGACAAGTCACTTCTGATATCCCAGGCTTTATCAGTGCACCCAATGTAAGCTGCTTTGATTGCTCTAAAGTGCCTTGAGTGCAGAAAGCCTGAAAGCCCAGAGGGAGAAGAGTGCAATATAGATACTTCCTTTTCTTTCTTTTTTTTTTTTTTTAACTTCAAATTGAGTTGACCTCCTTGTAAAGAAATAGTGCTGAAAGTATTAGCCTACTAACCAGAAAGGGCTGTTGTGAACTGCATTGTTACTCAGATGGACTCCTAAAGACGTACCCCACTATGGAAAAGTAAAGTAATGATATGTAACATTAAGTTATGCTGTTAAAATATTTTAAATTTGAATTCCGAGGTAATTTTAGTGTACTTCGACTAGGGAATAGTCCAAATTTGAATCAAATTTTAAAAAAATTAGAAAATTCGAATATTGAAATTTATCATGTACTCTCTCTTTTAAAAATTCGACTTTGACTATTCGCCATCTAAAACCCGCCGAATTGCTGTTTTAGCCTATGGGGGACCTCCTGGGACCAATTTGGAGTTTTTCTTTTGGAAAATACTTCGATTTTATTTCAATCGAATACGTTCCAAATTCAAATCGAATGATCGAATACAGCCTATTTCCCTGAAGTTAAAAAAAATATAGATTTTTTTTTCGATACATTTCGGTTGGTCTTTTTTTATTTGAATTTCGAGGTGAAAAACCTCGAAATTCGACCCTTGATAAATCTGCCGCTACATCTATCCATAAATGTTCTTTCTGCGGTTGAGTTAATATAGCCACTTCATTGAATTACTGAAGATATATTATATGCCAGGGGGATCATGCCTATGAATTGGGTATGTCACTATTATTCCCCTTAGACAGGTGAGAAGACAGACGATGGAACTGCAGGAAGTTTGCTGGGGATCTCATGGTGAAGACCAAGAGTCCCACCGTAGTAGGGATTCCCCCAAGTGCATATACCTTAGATACAGGGTCAAAAGGTTGTATCTTTAGCTCAACAGATCAGTTAATTAGAGCAACCTTAGCTCCAATGTAAAGATATATATATATATATATATATATATATATATATATATATATATATATATATATATATATATATATATATATATATATATATTTAACCAATGTTTCAGTCTCACCAGAGAAAGGTCTCTGCTGACTGAAATGTTGGTTAAATAAATTACTAATTTTTTTTTACCTTGCAAGGACCTGTAGTGCATAGTGCATTTTCATATGATGTTATATATATATATATAAATTTATATTTATATAAGATAGTCAAAGGATGCCCATTGAGCAATATCTGGGCCCATAGACAATTGCCTGTGTTAGTCTGGACCTTGAAGAGAGTGGAAATTACCTTGACAGAGGCCCTGGCCCCAGCTGGAAGAATGGGATATGGACTGGTAAACCCATGAGTGAACATTCCCATCACAGACTTAATCAAAGGCCTTCTCCCAAAAAAAGTTCCATTGTCAGATCCTTAAAGTTGTTGCATGAGTAACTTGAATAGTTATACAGAACGAATTCTGACTGACAGTTTCCGCTTGAGTAAAAAGACTATGTGAGGGATTATGATCTTTCAATGAAAGATACAAAACAAAGTTTTATATTTCAAAATTAACTTTCTTTAATGAGGGGCTAAGGTGAATTGAGTGTTTTTACTATAATCGAATTTATGGAAATTCATGGTCAAAATGTCTGTCTGTAGAGCTCCTCAAGTTGTTCCACTTCTTCTCCTACTTCCTGGACTCCAAGTGCACTCCATGCTCCACCCCTTTGTTACAGATAATTATTAATGAATTCAAATGCCTGTACCAATGCTCCCTCAAATTCCTTCTTAACTATATGTGCCAAAAAAAATTATTTCTTTGCACATTTTAAATGTATTTATGCATTCCATACAACTTTAAATTACCTGCCCTATGCAAATTAACCTAAGCGCGAGATCACTCGCCAATTTTTCGGCTAGGCACAAATGAACGCTAGCGCTTCTTCACTAAGAGACGCTCGCCCTACCGAAGTAATGCTAGCGAAAAGTCATCAGCGTTCAGTGCCCAATACGAAACTCCGCATATTAGAGAACTGGGGTAGTCACAATGCATTTACACCGGGCGAACTAGTGCAAGCTGTGCAAAGCTGACGCTGGCGAATATTTGCCCGTTATTTAATAAACCCATTTGTCTAATAAGCGGTAATATAGGAGCCAGTCTGCTCATTTTTTTAATGCCAAATCAGCTCATAATTCTGCAACTTTTTGTCCCCCAGACCCCACCAAGACCACCGCCATGTCTCTCTGTTAACATGATCTTGTTTTAAACCAACACTATAACGGCAGATCCACGTGTTAGAAGAGGTCAGCAAATAAACCAATTTATTCCTGATTTTGGCTAAAACTGTGGAAAATCTGTTTGTACCCCAAACATCCAAAGTCTTATTACTTTGATATCTGACTAAAGTCATTATCAGTTGTTGGTGGCCATCAATTCAAGAAATATTATCAGTCCATGTATGACTAACTTTACATGAATGAAAATGCTTGTCATTCAAATAAATAAATCAAAACAGAAATACATACACATATGTCTTCCTAATCACTATCTAATTCCTGTAATATCAGCATCTGTAGTTGTTTAACTTCTACATCATTATTTCTGGGTTTTTTTAGTCAGTCCCAGCTACAATAATTAATATGCTTAAGAAGCCTAGAAAAAATGAAAGTAAATCTCCCTTTCTCCCGTGGGTTAGCTAATCCTCTTGCTGTTGTGGCATATGGAATCTCCTCTATCCTAGTATGTAGCATCTTGTACTCCTGGACTTCTGAAATTTGGGTTAAGAGCCACCTAACCCTACAGCCATATTTATAAAGTTCATATGCCTCCGCTAAATTCAAGATGAAAATAGTTAATGCAGGATTTGTGTTTCTGATTAAGGCCAAACCATTCTTCACTACATCTGCTAGGTACCGTAAATATGGAATATCGAAATGAAAAGACTGGACATATGGCATTCTATGTATTAGAATCATTTGCAGAGGAGGACTCTGGGGAAACATTCTGCATTTAATGATCAGACGGCTGTGTTTTGTAGGCTACTTAATCGCTAGTCATTTTGCTGAGTAAATTCACGTCCGACAAAAATAATGTTCTATTTCTTCTCGTTTGACATTCAGCCGCGTAGAGAACTAAATAGATACGAATGCAAATGAATTTCCATAAATGTAAATGAAGGCCTGTTTAACAGCTTAGAGATTTCACTGAGGTTTTAGAGATATGAGGGCCCATGCTAAGTCACTGCAAATGAGAAGAGAAATGCCAACAGAAATGCCCACACCCCATTCCCATTTGGCCCCAACCATGCCCTTGGTCTGTCCAAGCCTGGATCTTCCTCTTCGGTGCCCTTAGGCCGCCTTGTATTAGCACCCGTCTGCCTACCTTCACACGCAGGGTGCTGCAGCACCCCAGTGCTCTTATAATGCGGCTGGGCAGCAGGCCCTCTCTGAAATTTGAAGGGCTGGACCTGTGTCTGTCCAGGACATGCCCCCATCCACCAATTTCACTCCCCATTACTTTTTTAGATTTTTCAGGTGCAATTGCTTTCTCAATGAAAGTAAAGCTAAGGATTCAAGAGCAAACTTACTGAGATTGGTGGGTGCAAGCCCTGTCCTTGTCAGAGGGCCAACAGAAAGTACAGGCCCCTATTACAGCCTGAGCCCATTGGTGTTTACTAACATTTAATGATTGGTAGGGGATGGGGACAGGAAGTGGGTGGCAGAGTGTGTATAACTTTAAGGGGCAGATTTAGCAATGGTCGAAAAAATTGAAATTCGAATAAAAACATTTTATTTTTTTCCAGGTGAATAGGCCGTTTTCCTTCTAATTCGAATACTACGAATTGAAGTAACATCGTATTTGATCGAATTCAATTCCAAGTTTTTTCCCAAGTCCACCAGTTGACTCCAAATAGGTTCTAGGAGATCCCCATAGCCTAAGTGCTCTTACACATGGGCATTTGTTTGTGCGCTCCCCTGCGTTGCGCTGTCCTCCGTTCAGCCGCAGGGAAGAGCAGGAGTACAGGCACTGAATTATTGTCAATGGGGCTGTACTCACACAGACGCATGTAAGCACCGAGCGCAGGTAAAATACTGCGTCCCAACCTTCGTTGGTGCATACATGCGTCTGCGTGAGTACAGCCCCATTGACAATAATGCAGTGCGTTAACTCCTGCGCTCCCCTGTGGCTGAACGGAGGAAAGTGCAACGCAGGGGAGCGAACAAACAAACGCCCGTGTGTAAGAGCCCTAAAACAGCAATGCGCCAGGTTTTAGATGGTGAATTTTTAAAGAGACAGAAGATGATAAATTTCGATATTCGAATTTTCCAATTTTTTTGCAAATTCAAATCGAATTTGGACTATTCACAAGTCGAAGTACACAAAAATATAGCTTGAAATTCACATTTTTTTAAATTCTAATTTTCACTAAGACCTTGTAAAAGTAGGCACTGTACCGTTTGCTGTACCATTGGTAACAGCCTTTTAATGGATGAAAATAAAGAATGAACATTTCTTTCACGACTGAGGTTGATCCTGGTCTGTGAGTATTTTGTATATGTTGGACGCTGTTGCCGAGTGGGAGTGGCTGGGAACCTGCGTGTGATACACAGGAGATTTGTGTGGTAAGCTCTTCTGTTGCATATTAGTGAGGATTTGGGGGAGTACCCCTACCAACCTTCCCTTCATTAACATAGAGCCTAAGAACACAGGCAGGGAACTCAGGTCAGGTTTGCACTCCAGTTGGAGCTTAGAGACCTTCTTCATATCTTCAAACATGCTGGATACTTTGCTCCAAGTCATCCATAGTAAATGACCCCCTTTCAGTCTCTTTATATAAATGTCTACATTATCCTATCATTTTGTTTTCTGGGGCTGTAGAGGCCGGTTTACCCCCATCTGATTTAGGTGTAAATTGCGAGTGACAAGCCAGTGTACGCACCTCAGATGTTATCCATTAAGTATTTATATCTGAACTATATCATTTTTTTCTTGTGATGTTTGTTCCCCTTGAATTTTACTGTCTGAAATTCTTTTCTGACCAGTTTTTATATTTTTACTGACTAGGCTGTTAGGCTATAGAGATATTAAAAGCCATGGCTCTAGTAGAAACAGCTGCCTGTCATAATACTTATCCAAGAGACTCAATCTTGGACTGACATATGCGGCTATGCTTTAAATCAAGTTACTCAGCTGACACTGTTTTGTTTGCCCAGTCGGGGATAATGTAGATGAGGATTGGTGGTGAAGCATCTCTGAAAAGTAATTGGCTACAAACAGAAATTCTACTTATGAGTAGGTTTCCTAAACATGTTATACTTATATTAGTGGAAGAGGGGCAGATAATACAGTTGCTGAATCACATCTAAACCAATGGATTCAGTTTAGCGATTTGCAGGATTTCCTCCTAGTTTTAAATGAGTAAAGCTCCCCATAGACGCGCTGATTCTTTCTTGCCGAACGACCGATTTTAGGGAAGTCCTTCGAAATTATCGTGAGGTTAGTGGGATTCGAACGATCGCACATCTTACGATTTTTCGGCCGACATCTGTCAGGAAATTGATCGGCCAGGTCAAAAAATCTTTGTCGGTCCCAGTGCAATCTATCTATGTTTGCAGGGCCAAGCAGGCAGCTCCCCTTTGTTTTCCTGGCAAATCGGTCTTTTTAGTTGATGGTCAATTCGTACGATCGTTCCGAGAAAATCGTGGTCTCACGATGAGGATCTGATCTTTTAAAAATCTCAACATCTATGGCCAGCTTTACACCAAGCTACTACTGGTCAGCAGCAAGAGAAACCATTCAGATCAACATCACTGATATCATTAGTTAGGGGCAGTTTTATCAAGGGTCGAATTTCGAGGTGATGGAAGTTTTTTTAAACTCCCATCAACTTGAAATTAAAATATAAAAAGACCATCTGAAATATATTTAAATAAATCAAATTTTTGTAACTTTAAGTGAATAGGTTGTATTCGATCGTTCGATTAAAATTCGGAATGTATTCCATCGAATTCGATTTTAAGTTTTTTAAATAAAAAAAAACACTAAAATTAGCTCGAAATTCGAATTTAAAAATTCAATTTTTCAACTTGACCCTGGATAAATCTGCCCCTTAGGGGCAGATTTATCAAGGGTCGAATTTTGAAGTATTGGGAGTTTTTTTGAACTCCCATAACTGTGAAATTTGAATAAAAAAAGACCAACCGAAATTTATTTAAAAAATCTACGTTTTTTTTCTGAATAGGCTGTATTCGATTGTTTGAATCGAAGTAAGATCGTATTTGATCAAATTTGATTCAAAGTATTTAAAAAAAAAAGCTTTGATTTTTCGAAGTCCAACAAATTACTCCAAATGGGTTCTAGGAGGTCCCCCATAGGCTAAAACAGCAATTCTGCAGGTTTAAGGTGGCGGATAGTCAAAGTCGGATTTTTAAAGAGACAGTAAATGATTTCGATATTTGAATTTTTGAATTTTTTTCAAATTCGAATCGAATTTGGACTATTCCCTAGTTGAAGTACACTAAAAATCAGCTCAAACTTCTTATTTAAAAATTACCAAGTGGAAACCCACACAAGCATGGAAGGTGTAACACATTTTTTGCCCATTTTACTTTTGTGAAAATTTCACAAAACTGCAGAAGAATTATGAAAAAAACTTCTACCCTAAAATGTTGCTAAATGCATTGGAGTCAATGAGAGCTTTTTTTCCATTTTTAACTAGTTTTGGTAACACTAAATGTTTGGAGTTCTTGGTGAAATTTTAAAGGGAACCTGTCATCTGAAAACATGATTCCAAATCCTTTTTTATCATGTTAGTTAAGCAAAATAAACTTTAATTACACTATATACATTATTTGAATCTGGTTTGCTTCGGTCTGGGAACTCATTATAATTATAGCAAGCCTTGTATTAAGACAAGCCTTGAATTGTCTCAAAATCTTGTTTATGCATCAGAATGAGGGACCCAAAGTTCATCCCATGCACTGGCTACACAATTAAAGGAAAATTAAACCCTAAAAATTAATATGGCTAAAAATGCCATGTTTTATATACTGAACTTATTGCACCAGCCTTAAATTTTAGCTTGTCAATAGCAGCAATGATCCAGGACTTCCAACTTGTCACAGGAGGTCACCAACTTTGAAAGAATCTGTGACACTCTGTAATGGTTGGCCTTTGGCTTTGGGAGGAGCCCTCAGCTACTCAGATGCCGCCAGGTCTTAAAACGAGAGGTGCAAGGTTCTAAACAAGCGAAGGGGCACAACTGTAAGCAAAGTCTTTTGGGCAGAAGGTTGTGGTATAAGGTGTAAGACAGAATCGTAGTCAGGACAGGCCAGGCAGAGAATAAGCGAAGTCAGGCAGGCAAGGGTCAAAACCAGAAGATTAATTAGAAGGGATTTTAGCAGAAGAGGTAGTCGATATTTAGGTAAGGGTCAGGATCCAGAGGTCAGAATAGTCAAAAGCCAGGCAGCGGTCACAACAGGAATCAAACAGGTTCAAAACAGAATAGCACAAAGCTCAAATAGCACCAGGAACAAACTCCTATAACGGGCAAAGACCTGAAGCCCTAATGAACCTTTTATACTATTTGAATTTCGTGCCAATGCGCGCTGGCGTCATCATGCCAGCTATCCTGTGCCTTTAAGAAATGAGCACGCGCCCTAAGGGACCGGCACCAGGGAGGAACAGCCGCGCAGGTGTGCGGCGTTGGACCCCTCTGCCCACTAGACCATCAGGGTAGTAAGTTATTACACACTCACATGCTCAGTGCTGTTGAGAAGCTAAGCTTAGGGGTCGTCACTAATTATCCAGCAGAAAATGAGGTTGGTCTGTAATATAAGCTGATGCTACAGGGCTGATTATTAAATTCTGATGCTAATTACACTGGTTTCTGTGCTGCCATGTAGTAATTATCTGTATTAATTACTAATCAGCCTTATATTGTGACATTTCTTTTCTATGTGTACTGTATATTGTGAGTGGGTCCCTAAGCTCAGTAAGTGACAGCAGCACAGAGCATGTGCAGTGAATCAGCAGAAAAGAAGATGGGGAGCTACTGGGGCATCTTTGGAGACACAGATCTTTACTGCTAAAGGGCTGCGGTTATCTTGGGTTCAAAACATAATGTACAACATTTCTAGCTGCTTCTTTATTTAGCCTTTAGTTCTCCTTTAACTGGTAAACACAGAGGGGGAATGTGGTGAGTGCAGTGACATCTAGTAAGTGCCGAATGGAATATTTGATTGACAGCTGAGATTTTGGCATGAGTTTACAACAGCTATGAATGCTTTAATATAAAAAAAGAATTTGGATTTCATGTTTAATTTGAAAAGGACTTTTATTATACAACTTTTTATGTCTAGGTCACAGGTCCACTTTAAGGCGGATTCTCAAAAATATTGGCTACTGGCACAAGACTTTGCCAGATGCAAAAGTCCACACATCCTTAGTATTAGATGGACATTGGTCTTTTTGTAGTAAGGGTGCTCAGTAGTTTTCAATAGGTTTAGTGGTCACTGGTCTTAGTCCCAATCCAAAACTCAGCCAGAGACAGAGACAAGCCAAACTAAAGACAATGCAGATTAATGAGCTACTTCTTCTGCCAGTGCTCGCTGGTGATTTATGAGGCATCTGTCTATTCTGATCAATGCAGCTAACTGGATTAGGGGAGTGAGTCAAGCCAACCCCTTTGGTGGCTAAGGAAAGAAAAAGAACAGACAAGTATCCTAGCGTTATCTCGTTTATTGACAGAATACTAATTCAGACAAAGGGTGCATGCCCCAACTAATTATCTGTGGAAGACTTAGTACCTGTATCTAGTCAGGAGTTAAACCTTTCAATAAATCAGGAGATCTGGACAGTATTAGGGCAGCATCCCAAGTAGAAAGTAACAGTCGGTGGCATTCTGCAAACCCTGCAGCTGTTCTGTAGAGAAAGGAAATGGACATGTTGCAGGGGCTGAATCCAGATTTCACTTATCATCAATAACGACACTTTTATCTTCACTGAGAGCAACAGTTATAGCTTGTCATGGTTTAAAACTGATGACCTTATACCTTATTTTGACATTGGCCTTTTTTTTGCACTTTGCTATGTTCTGCTCATTACAAATTGAGGTATCTAAGCTCCACTTCTGAACTGCAGAGACATACTACTTTCCCCACAAATGAACTGTATAAGTCAGCCATGTATTAGTAAGGGGTAGGTGGGGAAGGCACATAGGAATCCCCCAACTCCAGTGGCGGAACTACCAGGGCTGGCCTGCACCCCCTAACACTGATCTCTGCACCTAGATCCTCCCTCAAGGTGCAAGTCCTTGTTAAATAAACACCAAGGTGCATGCTCTTGTGCCATGAGGATAAATAAATGACCCTTTATAAGTGCTAACAGTGTTTTCTAAGAGCAAACTTTTTCTTTAATAGTGATGGGCGAATTTATTCGCCAGGCACAAATACGCCGGTGTAAAAAAAAATGTCGCCGGTGCCGTTTCGTGAATTTTGCAGAAAATTTTTTGGCGAACCAAATTCGCCCATCACAATTCTTTATAAGAGCAACATTGCGGTTGCATAAAAAACATGACTGTGACTAATATCCACTGTGACTTTTCCCAAGATTTTGTGAAAGGCCGGCAGGCACATACCTCCTCTGACGCCTACCCCATGTCCATGTCTCTTATATTTGGGCGTCTGTTTGCACGTGTTGATTCGCTCTAGCATGCCATAAATATTAACATTATTAACATTTATTTATAACGCGCCAGCATTTATCGTACCGCTAATGCCGGCATTTTGCACATGCACGCCGCAACTAGGTTGCCTTGGGCGCCTTGCCAGCCTGGTCCGGCTCTGATTTTGTGCATATTTATGAAAAATCTCAGATAAATAAATCACTCATCAAGTAAAGTGACTGGAAAAAATCGTGGTCATAATTGCAAATAACAGTTACACATTTTACATTTGTTTTGAAGGTATTTGCATACATAACTGCCACTAGTGAGGTCTGTCCCTTTCTATAGCCTGCAATGGTGGTTTTGACTTATGAAACAAAGTAGCAGAAGCTAGCTGTTTAGTAGACCTGTGAAGAAGCACACAAGTCTAACTTCTACTTATTTGTTTCAAAAGACAGACCCAGCCGTGCAGGAAAGCAGAAACAAATACTGTTTGCACTACAAACTTAAAACCCATTCAAATTATTTAATGCATTGTATCTGGAAAAGCTGTTTAGAATGACGTTTTCTCAAGTTAGACAAAATTTTACACCCTATTGTATCCTGTTAAAGGGATGGTTCCCCTTTAAGTTAACTTTTAGTATGTTATAGAATGGCTAATTATAAGCAACTTTTCAATTGGCCTTTTTTAATAGGCTTTAATTAAAATAAAAAACAAATGCTCTGTAAGGCTACAAAAGATTCTGCGCAAATGACTATATGTGTCACATGACTGTGTTTAAGTCTCCTTGATGCTGGTTCGGTGGCTCGGCATGCAAAGAAAACACTGTGATAAAGGGAACATTATTAGATAACAGTATTTACAGAGTAACACTCAATCACTGAACATGTCACTGGAAATCACCGCTGATGCTCAAAAGTCTTGTTTGCCAATTTTTTGACATGTTTGAACACTGTAAAACAAACTTCCTAACTCTCATAGCACAGTGCATTGTATATAGAGCTCAGAGCTGTTACAGAAGACTTAGAGGGGTTGTTTGTCTTCTAAACATTTTTTTTCAGTTCAGCTGTTTTCAGTTTGTTCACCAAGCAAAGACTTTTTTTCAGTAGCTTTCCAATTTTTACTTTGGACCATTTTTCCAAAATTAAAGATTAATAATGTTCGTGTCTTTTGTGTTTCAGTCCGCCAGCTCGGTGATCCAGGTCCAGATTCTCTTACAGTTTGATCCATTAGTTGATACATTTCTCAGCAGCATCTGTGGGAATATTGCAAACTACTGTATCAATTGTAACAGCTGCCTTTAATGAAACTCAGGACCAAAGATAAAAAACATATCAACTAATTGTATCAATTTAGTTACAGAGTTTATGACCCCCCCAGAGCTACATAAGAAGGTGAAACATTTAACTTTAAAGGAGACATATCGGATAAATAGGGGAAAATGAATTTTGGAGGCAATAATGTATACTATATGGTGCTGGTTTCACTTTGGGCTAAAAATTTATATTATTGTTAAAAATGGCCCCTTTATTTGAGCTCCCCATATATGCTCCCTGGTACCTGTCTGAGTTTCATTTATTTTAAAAATGTTTTATTTGATTTTCATATTAAACAAGTAATAACATTATGCTGTCTGAGTTTCAAATGAGGGGTGGGTGTGTACTAACGGTCCCTGCCAGAAGCACAGTACGAGGGGGACAGCCAATCACATCCCTACAGTCACTCAAGCAAAGACAGTTCCCTATCAGGTCAGTCTAGCTTCTGGCTCCTCTGCACAGCCTGGGAAAGGAGGCAACAGGAAGTGGAACACATGGGCGGGACTAGTATGGTTTTTGAAGAACAAAAACTTTTTCAAGCACATTCCTTTCATGCGCTGGTACATTCTTATTTTTTTTTTTTTTACATAAAATGTCTCCTTTAAACTGTCACAAATTGAAAATAGAAAGTAATTGGAAAAAGTCTTCATTTCTGGTGAACTATTTGAAACCAACTCAACTGAAAAAAAGTGTTGGAAGGTGAACAACTCCTTTAAAAGGGCTATGCTCCAACTTTCTTGCTAAATATGATTACATGGAGGGGGGTTATACCTGGGTGGGCTTAATGTCTATGGTGTCTGTACAGGGTATGAATAATGCCTAAATATATTCTTCTGCTATGGAGAGTTTCATTTTCACTCCATTTTTTTCACCCCCAGCGTTATCATACCATGCTACTTGGACTGCGAGGCACACCCCTACTGATATCATGTAAGGCTGAAATAGAATTCACCAGTACCGGGAGCAAGTACTGTCCATGCTATTTGGTGCAAAATTGGACACATTAGCATGCAACAAACAGAATGCTTGACTCTAGACTCAAATCAGAGCTGCTTCTCTTGTCCTGTTGGAACCTTTAATGATGAATCTGGTGCAGCACAGTATGGCCCTGTATTTAACACTTGCTGGACTCCTATAGGCATATTAGGTAGCAAAAATTCTGGTTTCCGTTCTTGTTTGTAAGTCTTTTGTATCCAGTTTCTGATCAACCAGTAATCATTCTGATTGTTTCCACCACCAGCCATTACCAGAATATTATGTAGTTGTTATGTCGTTTTTTGGTTTAAACTGTGATTTTGCCTGTTCTCCAGTGTCCCCAAAGTCCTAAATTTCAACCAAATAGGCTGTGTGACCCAGATCGTTTTTGCACTTTGTACCATGGCCCCCTTTAGAAAATGAGCCCTCGTGTCTTATATTAGCCATGCAAAGATGCACCCAGTCCATCTGATTCTCCATACTATCAATTGCAATATACATGTACCCATATATCTCTCATAGCAAATAAGTAATAAACCCACCAAGACAACACAATGAGTAAAGAGGGTTTGACCACATATCTCAACCAATCCTATAGTATCAGCTGCATGCTGCCCAAAATTATATTACCCATAGGCCCTCTGGTTTGTATATGGACACTTCAGCACCTTCCCCATAGATATGTAATAAAATGATCCACCTTTCTGAAATAGCCAAACACACCAAAATCTGAACCCAAAGGTATTGTACATGATAGACACACTTCTACCTAAACGTAAACCTTTAGACTGTTGTTCTTGTCACTCCATTAATAATGGCCACATCTCATATGAAGACTTTGCTTGCAGGTATAATGTTACCACCACCTTTTAATATAGATTAACATGCATTTTAGAGGTCTCTAAAGTTGAGGCAAGTTTGCTCCTTGCTCCATTACATACTGAGCGCAAATATATTTTTTAAATTCCACTACATCAGTCAATAACTATAAATGTGGGTGGCACCGAAGAAGACATGAGATGTAATTTTACAGATCCCCGGGAAGCAAGTTCTAGAGCACTACACAGCAAAAGAACATGCCCCTCATTGCATTCTGCTCCTCGCATCAAATTAAAAATGAAGATGAGCTCTGTCCACAGGTCTCTGTGCTCCATTTTCAACTGCAGCATATTTTTCAAAGCCTGTGGCCCATCTACAGTGCAGTGTGTGAACTGAAGTGGAAAAAATGGCAAGTAGCATTTTTTGCAATTCTGCACATTACCTCGTCCGCATCCTAAAGTGGGAATATATAATGTCCCTTGCTTAGCTAAACACAATGGAAATGACATTAGAGATGTTGCATTCATTCATGGTTGTTGCTTTGAGTGGTCTCAATGGGCTGTAAATTGTATTTAAATCGAGACAGAGCAGCATTTGTAAGAGTAGAAGGGGTAAAATATTTTTGTTAGAGGATTGGCATTAAATCTTCTCTCTTTTTAAATGTTGCCCTGCTTGTTATAGGACCAGGGGCCAAAACCTATTTTTACCCGTGAACCACTTTCAAATGCAAAAAGAGTTGGGGAGCAAAACAGGCTTGAAAAAAGTTCCTGGGGATGCCAAATATGGACTGTAATGGCTATTTGGTTGTTTCTTTGCAGATTGGTAGGGATGTAGCGAACTGTTCGCCGGCGAACTAGTTCGCGCGAACTTTGACTGTTCGCGTCCGCCAAATGTTCGCGAACGTCACGCGACGTTCGCCAATTTGAGTTCGCGTTCGATTCGAATAAAAATCGTTCGACCATTCGACCATTCGATTCCTTCGACCACTAAAATCGAACGATTTCCATTCGTTCGAACGATTGTAAGCATTCGATCGAATGAAAAGCATTCGATCGAATGGCTTCGATCGTTCGATTCGAACGAAAATCCTTCGATCGAATGATTAAAATCCTTCGATCGTTCGAATCGAACGATTTTGCGGGTGTTCGAAGTTCGTGAACTGTTTGCGAACTGTTCGCATTTTTGCCGGTGTTCGCGAACGGCGTTCGCGAACACCAAAACGGCAGTTCGCTACATCCCTACAGATTGGCAGGCTACATGAGGCTCTACTTGGCAGTACATCTAGTTTTTATGCAATTAAAACTTGCCTCCAAGCCAGGAATTCAAAATAAGCACCTGCTTTGAGGCCATTGGAAGCAACATTCAAGGGGTTGATTAGCAACATTTTGCTAGTAATCCACTGGTTGAGATCACTGTTCTAGAAGAGTGTGGTATCTGCTAGACATGTGCTTTTCAACAACATCTTAGATCTGTAGCTATCTATGGCCATGCTAATTTCCAAGAGCTTTACATAATTAGCTTTACTTCCATATACCTATAAAAAATAGTATTTAAAATCAAGTAAGAAAGATAATGGTAATTTAAGTGATAGAAGAGTTTTTAAGAAATTGGTTGATAATCCTTTATTACAATGCAGTAGGAAGATAAGGATGGATTTGTGGCAGTGATGGATGTAGACCGGTATAAAGAAGAAGCTTTGAGTCAATTATCAGATATCAAGTTTTCTAAATGACCACATAGCCACTCCACTGGGTTAGAGGGATTTTGAAAAAGGCAGTTCATATATGGGTAAATATGGGTAAATATAGGCATTTTTAGAGAATGAAAATAAATATCTCTTCATTGAAGATCATATAATAATTTCCTCCTTTTGGCCAGGATTGAATCCCTAAATGAATCCCATTGTGAACACTTATAAACTTCATACATTTCAGGCAGGTTCCACAACTGTAGCAAGGCTGCTGTCACATTCCTATCTGTACATGCAACCTTTGACATATTTAATGAATGGATATCAATCCCCCACCTTAGGATAAGATTGATAGGATAAAAGTCTCCTAGGAGTAGTGGCACAGTTGGACACTAAAAGCTGTAGGAAATATTTATGCTAAAAGAGTGCTCAAATGAATTCTATCAAAAGAACAGTATAATATGGATGATATTATTTAAATATAGCTGGAAGAGTCTCATAACTGGTCAGTAGATCTGGAAGACTATGCTCAGGGATAATAGGACAAATTGAAAGGGCTGTTTGGATTTGCTTAAAGTGGACCTGTCACACAGAAACAAAAATCTGAATAATAAAAGTCCTTTTCAAATTAAACAGGAAATCGATTTCCTATTTTTTATTAAAGCATTCATAGCTGCTGTAAGCTCATTTAAAAATCTCAGCTGTCAATCAAATATTGTCCACCCCTCCTCTATGCCCTGGGCAAAGAGGTGAGGCAGTCAATTACTTTCACTTTCCTTTCATCACTTCCTAGATGTCACTGCTCTCCCTACATTCCCCCGTTCTCTTTACTGTTTAATTGTGTAGCCAGGGCATGGGGATGGACATCAGGTCCCCCATTCTGGTGCACAAATAAGATTCTGAGATGATAAAAGGCTTGTCTTAATAACAGTGTGCACAAAATGGCTCCTGCCTGCTTGCTATAATTATGAATTCCCAGGCTGAAGGAAGCAAGATTCAAATAATTCATATAGTGTAATTAAAGTTAATTTTGTGATAAAACAGGATTTTGAATATTTTTTTTGGGTGACTGGTCCCCTTTAAGTAAAAGAGTTTTAAAGACAACTTAAGAAGATGATGGCAGTTACAATATGGACACTTTATGGGCAGCAGTAAACACTGCTGGGTATGAACCAGGTACCTTATATATTGCCGTCAGCCGCTTTACTGTTTCACTATTCAGGCAGGTTAGAGATATAGTCTTACCCTGTTCTGAGGTTCCTATGGCTATCCCTAGTGTAGTTAATGATACTCAGCTGTTCTGCTTTAACTGGCAGGTGTAGTTTAAACCTAATGTGCTCCCAGCAGAGAGCCCTTATTTAAATCCTGACCTGGCTTCACTCCTTGCCAGTTCCTAGGTCGACCATACCTGCTGGGTTGAGTACCCTGTCCTTGTTCCTGATTGCCAGGTAGGCACCCTAACCCTGTACCTGATTCTGATCCTGATTCCCGACCCTTTTGCTTGATCATATCTTGTACTCTGCTAGTATTTGTGCCTGTCCCAGGACTTCTGTTGTGCTTGAGCTATTCCTCCTGAGCCAGTAAGTTGATAATTTTATTATCCTGCCTATTTTAGTACAACGGTAGTTGTTCACTTTATGTTGGCTTAATAAACTGTTTTGTATGCAAGCATCTGTCTATTCTCCTTGACAGTATTCTCCCTCCTAGTCTATACTTACATTAGCCCTGTGACCCTGGTGTTCATGTGGGGTTTGGGGTACTGGGCTTGACAACTTCAAGGAATACATCCAGAATTCACAGGAACACTAAGGGGGTTATTTATCAAAGGTCAAATTTAAGAATTTTATATACTTTGAATGAACTTTAAAAAACTCACAACTTAAATGGTTTCTAATAAAAAAAACCTCAAATCAGGAAGTTCAGGGTAAACAACCCGAATTGCGTTTTTGGTGGGAAAAAAAATATTGGAAAAAACTGGAACATCATGAAGGCTTCAAATGGCTCAAGGAAACTCTGCCATTGACTCCTACATGACCTCGACAGGTTGGTGTATTTTTGGATTCAAGCTATTTCCAGGGTCAATATAATAAATTTAATAAATCTCGAAAAATTCAAATGTGAATTTTAACCAAAAATAATCAACTCAAAAATGCAAATTGTCATGGAAAACACAACTCAGCTGACTGAGGAACTTACAAGATATAATGCTCTGTTGTGCTCCGCTGGTAATGTTTAATTTCTAAAGGCTTACAGTATTTATCAAAATTCTAATTTGTGTAATGTTAGATGTTTTTTTCTACTTCAAATAAACTCAAAGTTTCAACAAACTTGAATGTTTGCTTATTTATTAACAAATCTGAATATAAAAATTAGGTTGAATAAAATTGTGAAAAAATTTGAATACCTAGAATTTTTTTCCATAGGTTGAAAAATTTCAAAAACTTAAAATGAAAAAAGAAAATAGACAGCTTCCATTGATTTTTACATGAACTCAGCAACTTTTAGATTCCAATAGTTTAACATTCTGCAGCTGCAATAGGGGTCATGCAAAAATGGACAAATCCCTAATGCATTGTATGCAATTGTACCGAGCACAAATCTGCACCCACCTGCAATAACACTGAAAGTTTGGAGACAATGCTGCATTATGGGTAAAAAAACATGGTGCCAAAAATGGCACATTGCACAGTGAACTTGTATTCGGAAATGATCCCTATAGATGTTTGGTAAAGAAAATGTTAAATCTAGCTATGACATTTTATGTTATACAGGTATGGAAACCAGTATCCATAATTCTTGGGATATGCTGTTTTCTGGATGACGGGTCTTTCCTTAATTTCGATCTCCATACCTTAAGTCTACTAGAAAATCATTTAGATATGAACCAAACCCAATAGGATTGGTTTGTTTTCAATAACGATTATTTATGTCTTAATTTAGACAATGTATAATGTACTGCTTTATTATTACAGTAAAAATTAAATAATTTTTTAAAATTGCCATTATTTACTTAAAATTGAGTCTATGGGAGTTGGCCTTCCCATAATTCCCATACCTGTATTTAGACTGATTTTCCTAATAGTTCCTATAGTATTGAATGTAGTTCTTTCAATACATTTATTGATCTGTCTATCAATGTCACAAATGGTATTCCAAAACCCAGAACTAACCTCAAGGTCCCAGTCTTGACTCACATTTCTGCCTCTAATAACCACCTTTTGCTTTCGGGAGGAGCCCTCCGTTACTCGGATGCAGCCAGGACTTAATGAGAGAGGACCAAGGGGGGAGTTCTGGGCACGCAAGGGAGCCGTAACGTGTACAAGAAGGACAGGGAACAAGGAGAGTGGTCAAGGGACAGATCGGGTCAATACCAAACAGACAATGCAGTACAGGAACAGGAAACAGGAGTGAAATCAGGATAAACAGGCTGGATCAGTACCAGTCACACAGTGCAGTACAGGATCAGGAACCAGGAGCAAAGTGAGGATAACAGGCCGGGGTCAAAAGCAATCTGTAATACAGTACAAAGTCAGGATGCAAAAGAGTGGTCAAAAAGGCAAGGCTCGTTTCAGGCAGCGATACAGCAAGGTCAAAAACAGGCTAAGGTCAGGAACAGATAATCAGACTAGAATTACACCCAGAAACTATGAAAATAGACCTACATTGGGCACTTAGTCATTGCAGTGAAGGGTTTTTTACAGGGTTCACACTGATCACCAGTGGCCAGATTGGCAAAAGGGGAAACAAGCCAAGCCGACTGCAATTTCTTGAAAAGCAATAGGAGTGAACCAGGGCCATACCTGTCTGCTCACATTGTGCAGCGGCAATGTAGACAGCACAGAAATACCAGGTCCCTGTTTCAACTCCAAGCAGGTTGCCACAATCAATCCATCATCTATCTATCTTTTTGTATTTATTTTGCTATTAATCTATTCTACATATTTATTCATTGTTTGTCTACAGTATAAAATTCATCATAAGTCTCATGAAAGTTTGTACATCTGCATTAAATATCTAGCAGCCTTTAATAACCCTCATATTTCATTAGAACTGCAACCAGACAAAAATGACTGTGAAGTGATTGGTAAAATATTCCCAGTGGTTAGGAGTTGCTTGTCTAATCTCTATAATCTCCTTGTAAGTATGGAACAAAATGATTTTATTAACTTGGGCTTGCTCAGCTTTTCTTATCTTAGAGTTGTCATATTATTATCAATGAGATTTACAAATTCCAGGCCAGATGCACCGCACTCTTTATAGAAAGTATTATATTTGCAGAAGTGCAACGGCTGAAAATAAATGAGATTGTCTCCTGGCATTGATGTAATATTTACCAGTTGGAATTTACTATGAATTTATCTCACTAATAAGAGAGAGATAAGGAAAAAGATATGCAGAGTAGGACAGAGAAAGAATAAGGATAGGGAAAACAAATATGGCCATTATGGAACAGAAAAGGAGAACCGAAGATCTAAGGGTAAAATGGTAACAATAAGTGGAAATGGGGACATGGATATTATATATTTAGATATTTAGTGTTATTGATATTACAGGAGACATGAATGTGAGTCAGCTCAGAATGGATGCATCACACACCAGAAGAGGCTTTGGCCCACATGACAAAGACATGACAACACACATGTACTTTGGACCCTTATAGCAATGCATTGATTTAAATAAGAGACTGGAATATGAATAGGAGAGAGCCTAAGCAGAAAGATGAATAATAGATGGAGTCAGTGACCCACATTTGAAAGCTAGAAAGAGTGAGAAGACGAAGGCAAATAATTAAAAAACTATAACAAATAAAAAAAATAAGGCCAATGAAATGTTGCTTAGAATTCTATAACATATTTAAAGTTAAAGGAAAACTATACCCCCCAAACAATGTAGGTCTCTATTAAAAGATACTGAGTAAAACAGCTCATGTGTAAAACCCTGCTTCATGTAAATGAACCATTATCATAATAATATACTTTTTTAGTAGTATGTGCCATTGGGTAATCATAAATAGAAAATTGCCATTTTAAAAAATAAGGGCCGCCCCCTGAGATCGTAAGATTCACTGTGTACACATACAAACCACATGTAAGGTCACATGAGCCAATTAACAGACAGAGTTCTGCCTTTTTTTTCCCCACTTCTTCCTGTTACAGTAAGGGGCCGATTCACTAAATTCGGGTGAAGGGTTAGAATAAAAAAAACTTCGAATTTCGAAGTTTTTTTGGGCTACTTCAACCATCGAATGGGCTACTTCGACCTTCGACTACGACTATCGAAGGATTCGAACTAAAAATCGTTCGACTATTCGACCATTCGATAGTCGAAGTACTGTCCCTTTAAAAAAAACTTCGACCCCCTACTTCGGCAGATAAAACCTACCGAAGTCAATGTTAGCCTATGGGGAAGGTCCCCATAGGCTTGCCTGTGATTTTTTGATTGAAGGATTTTCCTTCGATCGTTGGATTAAAATCCTTCGAATCGTTCGATTCGAAGGATTTAATCGTTCGATCGAAAAATCCTTCGATCGTTCGATCGCAGGATTTGCGCTAAATCGTTCACTTCGATATTCGAAGTCGTACGATTTTAGTTCACAGTCGAATATCGAGGGTTAATTAGCCCTCAATATTCGACCCATAGTGAATCGGCCTCCAAGTGTTGTAGTATTTCTGGTCAGGTGATCTCTGAGGCAGCACAGATAGAGTCACGAAATGGTGGTTCAAGGCAAGAGATGTAAAAGGGCAATATTTATGTAAATATATATTCCAGTTTGGTAAGATTCTTTAATATGTCATTCAATTTGATATAAACTATCTGTTGCTTAAGTATTCATTTTGGGGGTATAGTTTTCCTTTAACATTAAGGTGAGTCACCCTTTTGGCAAATCGCAGGATTTTGACCATATTTTGATCCCCGAGGAATCCCAGAGAAACGTGAACAGATCATTAAAGATGAAGGAATATATTAAATAAATTAATATAAAAGATGTCACAAATAGGAGTGAGCAAATTTTTCACCAGGCCCACATATGTTACGAAATTCACAATTTCGCCAATGGGCAACATTTGTTTTTACAAATCTGCACTTGAATTTTGCAATGCATTCTGGATCTTTGTGCCAGAAAAAATACAGACATTATTATGTCCTTTTTATTATTGTGCACCCATTTACCCATATCAATCAATGCGATGGGTGCTCTCCCCAGCCTTACGCTGTCTATTGAAGGATCTGTCTGGGTTTCATGTTCAGAAGAAACACGCAACATGGAAGCATTTTTTTCTATGAGGAACATAATGGAAATGAGCTTTCCTAACAAGTTAGGGCAATGCATATGCTATTGAAGAGCTAAAAGTGCCTGCAGTGTATTTTCAACTTCCCATTGTCTTCAATACAAAATTTTAAAAAAACTTGTATATGAGACTTCAGCATCTAAAAACTGGCAATTTCATGTAGACGTCAATGAAAGCTGTCCTAGGCAAAATTTAAACAAAATTTTTATTTCACGTTTTTCACATTTTCTGCACAGTTTGTAGACCCATTAAAAATTGAATTTTGAGAAATAGGTCTTAAATATTTAAATGTTATCAATGAGAAAATAGAAGGAATTAGAAGGAAAATAGAAGGAATTAGACAGAAAAATCTGGTGAGCTTCTGGAGATGTAACTGATATGACGTGATTTTTTCAGGTTTGTTTAACCGAGCTGAACATTGCGATTTTCATTATTTGTTTTATCCTTGAAATTAGTTATTTAATTTCAAGTTATTCCATACATATGCTAGAAATCAAGAAAAGATTATGATCATGAAAAGAACCTGATCAATTTAACTGTTGTTATTTTTTCAAAAAAAAAATTTGAAAAAACTTAGGGGCAGATTTATCAAGGGTCGAAGTGAATTTGAGGGAATTTTCGAAGTAAAAAAATTCGAAATTTGAAGTAATTTTTTGGATACTTCGACCATCGAATAGGATACTACGACTTCGAATTTACTTCAAATTCTATTTGAATTGAATTTTTGATAATTGAAGTATTGTCTCTTTACAAAAAAACTTTGACTTCAATACTTCGCCAAATTAAACCTGCCGAAGTGCTATGTTAGCCTATGGGGATCTTCAACAGCATTTTTCTAAGTCTTCACACATCAAAGTAAAATCGTTAGATCAAACGCTAAAATCATTAGAATCATTATCGTTAATCGTTAGCTCAAACGAATTTTACTTAGATCGCAGGATGTCCAAATTCGCTGAAAAAATGTTGAATTCGATATTGGATGGTCGAATTTCGAAGTATATTTCACTTCAAAATTCGACCTTTCATAAATCTGCCCTTTAAAGTCAGAAATTAAAAATTATAGGACACTGAAATTAACAGGACAATTTATATATATATATTAATATGTATTAATGTCCTGACTTTCCATTAGTCAATAAGCATTACTTATAAATTAATTGTGATGTCTGTGCGAAATTAAATTTCGATTTAATGAAATTACATTTTTGCATATATTTGTTTAAATGTGTGTGTGTGGATGTGAACACTGATAAAACTAGTTTAAAATAACTTCCAAAACAACTTTTTTTACTACCCACACTAGGGATATTTTATGTGCCAAACAAGAAATCTTTACTTTCTATTCATGTCCCTTTCTCACCCCACTCTCAGCTTCTCCAAATAAACATTTTGTATATTAAATGACAACATCATTCTTGTCTTTGATATAGTTGTCATAATTGCTATGGTAACCTGAAGAGAGAAATATTTCTAATGACAATGTTTTATGACATTAGGTCCTGAGAGGTGGCACAATTGACCTCTCTTTGCCTTATGGTGGAGGACGATTTGTTTAACTGGAAATTCTCAAACAAATTCAAACTCACACTATACAGTATTTAAGCCTAACATTTGTGTAACATTGTTGTAACTCAAGAAAATAAAGCAGTTAAATACGATAGATTCATAATTTTGCCATTTTATGAAAAACATATTTAATAACCCACATGAGGGAAAGTTCCCTAGAGCAGACTTTTTACTGGAATTTTGTTCTTATCATATGATGGGGCGCTAATGTAAATTCACTGCTGACTTATATGTCTTGAGCAAACACTGATTAAGAGTGTTTGACTGATTCAATTGTAAACATTTTTCAAAACAAAATTCTTGATAGAAAACCTTTAACCAACCCATTGTACTTTCCCATCTGGGAAAAGGAAGCCTGAGGATTTCTAATTCAGTCAAACCCTAGCATTTTTTTCCCTTCCTGGACCTTTACTTTAAATATTTACAAAACTAAATTATGCTTACATATAATAACATATTCAGAAAACTGACCAAATCAAGGGGGGCAAAGATATAGGAAGCCTTAACCCAGATATTAAATGTAAAATTGTAGCTGAAGTAAAATGTTCTGAGGGAGTTGGTCCTTAGGGGGCACATTATAGTGATATATAGTAACAATCAGCACATATTTCCTGAGCATATATTGTTTGATAATAATAAAATTTGCATCTTTGTACCATGTGAGCCAGTGTCCTAATTGTGAAACCTAGGGCCAAACAAAATAACAAAAACCCAACTGAGAGTTGTTTTAATTTAACAGTTAGGGGCAGATTTATCAAGGGTCGAAGTGAAATTGAGGGAATTTTTGAAGTAAAAAAATTCAAAATTCAAAGAAATTTTTGGATAATTAGACCATCGAATAGGCTACTATGACTTCGTCTTCGACCTTCTATTTGAAGTAAAATCGTCCGACTATTCGATAATCAAAGTGTCTCTTTAAAAAACTGTCTCTTTAAAAAAATCTTCGACTTCAATACTTCGCCAACCTAAACCTGCCGAAGTGCTATGTTAGCCTATGGGGACCTTCCAGATCATATTTCTAAATTTTTTGTATTCAAAGGAAAATCGTACGATCGTACGTTAAAATTGTTCGAATCGTACGATTTGAAGTACGATCGGAATATATTTGTACGATGCACAAAATTCTACGAATTCGACTTCGAATTTTGTAGAATTTAATTTGATGGTCGAATTTCGAAGTAATTTCCACTTTGAAATTCAACCCTTGATAAATCCGCCCCTTAGGGTCTGATTTATCAAACTTTGAAATGAAACATGATTGTGTATATAATATACACTATACTCAAGAATATTCTGCAGAGCCTCCAATAGTCAGTATTTATTAATGAACAAAAAGCAAAAAAAGTTGCTAGAAAAATCGTGGCAAGTAAAAGCTGGCAAGATTCAATAGAAGTCATTGTCAATGGTCTCTAGAAATTGATTTATTTATTTATCTTCCCAGTTCATTAAAAAGTATGAAAATGAATGAAACATTCTTGCTGGCATGCGACTTTGTTCTGCAAAAAAATGCAAGCGAGAATATTCTGTTTGGGTTTTTTCATTAAAAACACTTGCTTCAAAGGGAAAAAATGTCACACTTGCTTCAAAGGGAAAAAATGTCAGCGTTTAAATAAACTCATTTCCACCAATTTTAGTCATTTAGTAAAAGATCCAAACCAAAAATGGCACGAACAGGAAATGTCGCAGAAAAGTCAAAGGTGACCTTTTTCAACTTGTCGCACAATAACTATGACTTTTTCATATTGCTGCACAAAAGCCAGCATAAAAAACCACACGCAAAGAATGATTTTTCTAGTTGTAAAAGGAAAATCTGCAATTGACTTCTACATGATTTTCTTAATTGTGTATAAGTTTGGCAAACCATGCTTATGACTAGTGATTTATTCGCCAGACTCGAATTAGCGGCGAATTTGCACGATTCGCCGCCAGCGAATAAATTCAGAAAATTCACTACTTATGACTATAAAGATCAGGTAGAGTGAACAGGGCACACCAGTCTATTAAAAAATGTATTCTTTCTTACTCATAACATGAAAGAAAAAAACCATCGCCAATACATGTTATGAATAAAGGATACATTTTTTAATAGACCGGTGTGCCCTGTTCACTCTACCTGATTTATTCTACATGATTGTGACAGGCTTTATCTGGAATATTTTCAGTTTCGGAATTATGGCAGTTTTGTCCCATAATAAATCCCAGAAAAGTTGTGCTTTTTTTCTGCAACTTTTTAATTTTTTTTGGTGACAAGAAGCCCAACGCAAAAATCAGCCCCTTAGGGGCACATTTATCAAGGGTCGAATTTCGAAGATAAAAATACTTTGAAATTCGACCATCAAATTAAAATACTTTGAATTTGAATATCGAATTCGAAGTTTTTTCAACTAATTTGGTTATCCTGCGGTCAAAGTAAAATCATTCAATGGAACAATTAAATCCTTCGAATCGAACGATTTCCAAAAACTTAGAAAACTGCTCTAGAAGGTCTCCATAGGCTAACATAGCACTTCGGCAGGTTTAATTTGCCCAAGTATTGAAATCAAAGTTTTTTTAAAGAGACAGTACTTTGATTATCGAAAGTTCGAATATTCAAACTATTTTCCTTCTAATTGAATTCGAAGTCCTAGTATCCTATTCGATGGTTGAAGTATCCAAAAAATTACTTTGAAATTTGAATTTTTTTACTTTTTGAAAATTCCCTCGAATTCACTTTGACCCTTGATAAATCTGCCCCATAGAGTCATACTGCAAATCTTTATTAGTCCAGCGATTCCAAAATGATATATGTTTAATTCTTTACTTACATAATTTCCATTTAACACAGATTTAGGCTCTGTAATGATTCATGAAATATGGCCTAATAATGGTAACATCAAAACCTGTTTAATCCCCTATGACTAGAGGTAGTGAATCCCATAACTTTACGTCTTTCTTTCTTCTAACTGAGAGTAGGGGCCACAGTCAGGCCTTTCTTCAGTCTAACGGAAAATGTGTAGTGGTTTTAGTGCTGACTAAAAGACATTTAAGTATGTTAACACACAGTCAGAAGGAGCCCCAGCACATATTCTGTGTCATCCAGCATATTTAACACATCTCCAGTCATCCCCAACCATGACTTTTTTCCTTTTTTGAAAAAGTCTGATCTACAGCTTCCAAAACTGCCTTTATTTCTAGTGATGGGCGAATTTATTCGCCAGGCTCGAATTCGCAGCGAATTTCCACATTTTGCCGCTGGCGAATAAATTCCCGAAATTTCTGCAAAAAAATTGCTGGCGTCAATTCTGACACCAGCGACAATTCTAGGCGCCCATTGACTTTAATGGGCATCAGAATTGTCGCTGGAGTCGGAATTGTCGCCGGCGTTGAAATTTTATTAAGAATTTCTAAATGTTCTCAGAGTTCATTCTAACGTTGACATCACTCTCCATGTCATGCCCTCAGTGTGGTCTTCACTTTGCAGTAACTGACTTGCTTTGACACCTGAGTCTTGTCTTTTGCTCCCACTCATTTTCTTTCTTGTCTATTTGTGTGTGTGTGTGTGTGTGTGTGTGTGTGTGTGTGTGTGTGTGTGTGTGTGTATTTATATTATATATTTGTATATACATGAACAAACATGGTGTATGGGTACATCAACTATTTTTAATGTACATGTTATGTGTTGACTGATAGCTACTGAAAGTGAGCTTATGTTGAACTCCTGAATGTAACAATAAGGGCATTCTTTGTTTCAAGTGTTTGAGACAGGGTAACCTGTTCCGTGCATTATGGTTTTTTATTGTACAAGCTCAGTGATGAGTGTAACTGAGCCAAGTGCTGCAGAAGTCTAGATTAATGAAGCATGTCTTGTTTCTTTAGAATGGAATTAAACCTTTGACCCACTGGTCATACCTGCTGATCCTCCGCCACCTCTTCCTTTAGAAAGTGTGCTCTATGTGTGAAAAGATCAGTAAGCAGAAACTGAGAACTCTATATTTTACAATAATACCAGATATTGATTAACCATACATAATTATCTCATAAAACTGGTTTAACGCTGCACGGAAGAAGTCAGAGAATGAATTCATGGTTTTAACTATGGGAATTTATATATAGAAAAAAATGAAAGCCGACGTTTAGTACGTTTTCAGGTTATATCTGGGAAAAATGGACTTCTATGCCTGAACTATAATATATTGAGTATGTACTAAAAAAATGTTTCAGTTAAACAGTACCTATTTAATTACTTTTATAATTGCTTATTTTTACTTACAAATGTATATTTTAAAAATAAATGTATTTATTCTTATGCTTCTGAAGTTTTCCAGAGGGTTATAAAATGGCCAATTTTTCATTGCTTATTTTTTTATATTTTCTATTCAGGCCTCTCCTATTTATCTTCCAGTCTCTCATTTAATCCACTGCCTGGTTGCTAGGATAAACTGGACTCTAGCTACCTGATACCTGCTGAAATTTAACACCGGAAAGCTGATAAACAAAATAAATCAAAAAACACAAAAAAAATTAAATCAACTGCAATAGGAAAGCATATATCTAAATTGGGTTTTTTTCCCATTTCAATAAAAAACATGGCGGAAAAAGTGAACTAAAAAAATACTAAAAAAAATATAATGCTGGCAAGTTTCTATAGAAGTGAATGGAAATTGTCTCACAACACAATAACTTTTAATTATTTCCCCAGTTTATTAAAACATTGCATTTTTCAGGCTTATTAAAATGATGAGAACAACATGATTCTCACTTGTGTACAAGTTTTGTCTGCAAAAATATCCCTTTTGTTCTTAAATATGGTAGAGAAAAAATTGTAAGCTTTTTTTTCTCAACCTTGAAAGTGTAAGCTTTTAAACCTAATTGTGATATATTCTGTAACATTTTAATACATTTGTTGATAAAAATAATATTTTTTTTAAACAAAAAGGAAATATGTGACAGCAATACATTTTATTAAGATAATGTATTAATGTTTAAATGTATTAAAAATAGTTTACAATAGTAAATAGTTTTAATACATTAGCTTTAGGTGTTTATTTAGTGAAGATCTGTTGACCTGCATTTTATTTCTCTTAAACTTATCTACAATGTTCTTTTATTTTCATTATTAAGGAACAAAAAATCAACAAACCCATGATCTTTGGCTTATAAAGATATTTATATGCCAAAGACACTTTAGAAACCTAGTAGTTGAAGGAGGACTTATTTACAAAAATGCTTCAGCACTTAGTAATTAGTGATGGGCGAATTTGCGTTGTTTCAACGAAAAATTTGTGAATTTCCAGCGAAATTCGCAAAACGGCGAAAAATTCACGAAACGGCGCCGGTGTCTCGTTTTTGACACCGGTGTCCGTTTTTTGACGCCCGGCGTCCAAAAAACTGACGGAATTTTCACCAGCAAATTTTCACAGTGAATAAATTTGCCCATCACTATTAGGGATGTAGCGAACTGCCGAGTATGTGTTCGCGAACGCCATTCGCGAACACCGGCAAAAAATGCGAACAGTTCGCGAACTTCGAACATCCGAAAATCGTTCGATTCGAACGATCGAAGGATTTTAATCGTTCGATCGAACGATTTCCGTTCAAATCGAACGATCGAAGCCATTGGATCGAATGATTTCATTCAATCCAATGGCTTCGATCGTTCGATTCGAACGAAAATCGTTCGATTTTAGCGATCGAATGGTCGAACGATTTTGACGCGAACGCCTATTGGCGAACGTCGCGCGACGTTCGCGAACTTGCGGCGGACGCGGACACTCGAAGTTCGCGCGAACTAGTTCGCCGGCGAACAGTTCGCTACATCCCTAATCACTATTAGTAATGACATTCTTTTTCTTCACAGCCTACCAAAATGCAATGTTTAATTACAAAAGCTAAAGCATTTGAAGGCAAATATTTTTTGCTAAATAGATTTGTTACTTTTTTTATGGATTTTGAAAATTACATAACTGTCTTACAGGATCTACAATCCTAACCTACAATTGAACATTTCCAAAAGGGTAGAGAAAAGAAATGAGTAACCTATGATGGTCCTCAAGGTACTTAGAATTAAGAATTAGTTCATAGTTAGGAAACAAATTGTTACAATATCAAGGAATTTTAGAGGAACCAACATAGTCCTGAACCAGACACATTCCCTGCAATCATGGCGGTGAAACACTGGCTTTGGGTCAATGGATAAACTGTTGTAAGAATTGTACGACACGAGCAGACTGTTCTTAGAAGGTTCCTCATTTAAAGTTTAGGCATATGGCATCTAACAGTCTTTTGTTCCTTGCCACTTCATTTGCAATTGTGAACACTATTTGTGGGTTGCAAGTGATACTAGATTCATCTCACTTATACACCATGTTTTGGCCAAGAAGGGACATGCCAATATCTTTTTTCCTGTGTTACTGTAGCATAAAGAAAGATAGAAAAGGAGTTCCATGTATGCTTCTTATGGAGGTAATAGGGCTTTGCAAGACCAACTTCACACTTTGCTCGTCTGTCAAGGGGATTCCTTGTTCACAACAATAACCTAATGTTTTGGTAGGCTGGCTCCAGCCCACTTAGCAAGTGAGGAGGCATGGGTGGAATGCCAGGTATGTCTGCTAAGCAAAGCACTCTAGGCAGGCTGACGCCAAGAGAGAATAGGCAGGTACCTATTGAGTTACAGGATTTCTACAAATCTAATCCATGTGAAATGTGAGACTTATTAAAGAGTCGACTTGTGCCAGTGCCTGAAAAATCAAGATTTGTGAAACTTGGAAAACCTATTCCCCTTAAAACATAATGCATCTGGTGATCAGATTTGATTCATTGCATCCATACTTTTTGCATCATTGAGCCTGCATTTTTGAATAGTTTCAAACAATAAATTGAGTTTATAAAATGTTATTGTACCTCATTCGCTGATTGAGGAGAATACGAGAAGCACGTATTGTTTTGTGATACACCAAAACACTGTAAATAATGTTTTGTTTACAAAATATTTATGTGAATAGCATAGCTATAGGTCCAATGCTCATAATGGCTGGCTTTATAACATAAGTATGTCCTTGCTTTCATCTGTCTCTATACCTGTTGCTCACCATTTTGGATTTCTTCGGCTACATGAAAGTAACATGCAAGGAAACTTTGCCTTTAGCATTCACCAGCAAGACTTGCACAGATCTATACAGGCATTCCGGCACCCCATGATAAAAATGTAAGTGGATATATTGGGACATAATTATAAAAATACTATAAAATTGTACAGCTGTGTATGCAGTGTATGTTGGGAACGTGGGAATCTTCAGGCGCGATCTGCATATCTATTAGAATGAATAGTTCATTTTACACCAGGCAAACACCAAAAACAATGCCATTATAATAAAATAAAGGATGGATTTTTAATTAAAAAAAGCATGCAGAAAACAATTTCAGTATTATCTTTATTTATTTGGTAAATGTGAAACATAAGAGAGTATTGGCCCTTTTAACACAGAAATTCTGATAAGGCTTAATTCAAAAGCACCTCACTAGTTAAGTAACCTGCAGCTTAAAGAGAAGTAGTATTGTATTTTATAAATAACCTATTTTGGTGTTGATTGAGAAGTCACTGGTTATGGAGAAGTCTCTGCTTTTTTAGTCTAACACTCTTGGTGGCTAGATCGTGACCTTCAGCTAATTAACCCCCATTTTAGACTTCTTTTTGACTACTGCTTTGACTACTGTCGTTTTATTGTTTACTTTTTTATTCTCTTGCATGGATAATTATACCTCTTAAGGTCTTTTTTTGCCCCACTTTTTATAGCAACATATCTAAACTTTTTAGGCTTGAGGACAGTCAAGGTCAACGTGTTTCAAAACATTACCTAATTCATACTATAGCAAATATAGCAAGTTAATCCCTGTGAGACCAGTCCTGTGGTCAGGAGACACTTGTCCCAAGAAATGATGCCATGCAGAGAAGTGTGAAACCATGAAAAATGACCAGAGGTATATGGTTAGGACCACCCCACCATATAGGACTTACCTCAATTTTATGATCATAACTTTTTAACTTAAAACCCCCATCTTTGAAAATATACAGTATGCACTTTCACGGTTACTGAATTACTAGTAAACCAGGAAATGTGCATTTGTCAACCCTTTTTGGTGATGTTTGTAGCTATCTTGGCTACATCAGTTGCACTTCAATTGTACTGCTGTATTTTATGTAGCCTTGGAGTGTTCCCACAACTCCTATTTTTTTGTATTTTTGAACTTTAACAGGTAGCATAACATTTAGGGGCAGATGCATCAAGGGTCGAATATCGGGGGTTAATTAACCCTCGATATTCGACTGGGAATGAAAATCCTTCGACTTCGAATATCTAATTTGAAGGATTTTGCGCAAATACTTTTATCAATTAAATCCTTCAAATCGGAAGGATTTTAATCCATCGATCTAAGGATTATCCTTCTACCAAAAAAACGTAGCCAAGCCTATGGGGACCTTCCCCATAGGCTAACATTGGGTTCGGTTGCTTTTAGGTGGCGAACTAGGGGGTCGAAGTTTTTTCTTAAAGAGACAGTACTTCGACTATCAAATGGTCCAATAGTCGAACGATTTTTAGTTTGAATCCCTCGATTCGAAGTCGAAGGTCGAAGTAGCCCATTCGATGGTCGAAGTAGCCAAAAAAACACTTCAAAATTCGAAGTTTTTTTTCTTCTATTCCTTCACTCGAAGTTAATGAATTGACCCCTTAAGATTGATTTTATTACCTTTCATGGGTTGCAAAATAAAATCCCCTTTAATTACAGGAACAACACGCACACCCCAAACAGAGAAACGTGCCTGTTTTAGAAAACCCGTGGAACAAACTACTTTGTCTGCTTTTCTTTTTTGGTTCTGCTGCACATAGATAGTCTCTAAGGCAGGGTCCCCAACCTTTTTTTATCCACATTCAAAAATTAAAACAGTTGGGGAGCAACACAGGCTTGCAATAAGTTCCTGAGGTGCCAGATAAGGGCTGTGATTGGCTATCTTGTGGTCCCTATGTGGACTAGCAGGCTAACGGAGGCTCTGTTTGGCAGAACACCTGGTTTTTATGCAACCAAAAATTTACTCCAAGCGTGGAATTCAAAAATAAGCACCTGCTTTGAGGCCACTGGGAGCATCTTTTAAGGGGTTGGTGAGCAACATTTTGCTCATGAGCTACAGGTTGGGGATCACTGCTCTAAGGGTACAACCTTTTGGTAAGAAAATAATGGTGTTCTGAGCATGTTTTAGAAAATGATTTATCTCCCTGTGGAATGGGCCAAAATCAACCTGGTCACTCTTATGATGGCACTGGCTTACGAACGGCACCATTGAGTTGTCTGCTAATACTTTTGAACCATTGAGTAAAGAGGGTCTTGGAATTTCACCTACCTCTTGTGCTGTCTTATAGAGGGATGTTTTTTAATAACCTTTTTCGAAGAACCCATCTATTAGGATTTCTGCTGCTTCCCAATATTTGGTGTCATCGGCGGCTATCCTGTGCGCCCGTAAGAATTGCGCTTTGGGATACCATCGATACACTTTCGATCACGCAAGCTAGAATGATTAAGAAGGCTATTTCTGTCTGTGGCTTTCCTATAAAGGTTGGTGACTTTAGATCCATTGTTAATTGTCAGATTCACATCAAGAAAGTTTAGTGATCTTTCTGCTGTTTATGTGGTGAATTTGACATTGGGATGTTTTAGATTTGCCTCCATTACCATCTCATGAAATAGTGTTACATACCCTTTCCAAATAACCAAATGTCATCCACAAAACGGAGATAAAGAAAAATATTATTTTTATAACAATGGTTCAAAAAGACCTCCTGTTCAAACTCCTGGACTACCACGTTTTGATTAATGATTGAACCTTGTCATTAATATGAACCTTGTCGAACTTTCATGATACTTTCACTTGTTGGTTTATATCATGGGTTAGGCTAATTAAGTTACTCCCCACAGCAGTGGCCCATTACTCTCATTGCACTTGAGGGTGTGTTCTTTTCTTTAAATTATATGTTTTGATGCTTTGAGGGAAACATTTGAAAAAGGGCTTTGCCCAAAATGTTGTGTGATTAAAATCCTAGCAGTTTAACCTGCGATAGCCTGACTCTACTGTTTTATATCAATTTATCAACCTTATATGGACAAAGGCAGAGCTACAGGTGCGTACAAGGCATAATTGGAACCAATATTCTACACAAGACCAAGGGGGTTATTTATCAAAGTCAGAATTCATTGCAATATTTTCTGCTACAAACTCCAATAAAATCCGCTCTGTTTTTTTACGCTTATTACATTTTCCCGAAAATTAGCTTTGCAGGAAAAAATCAGATTTTTACAATTCTTTTTTTGGATTTTTTACCCGATTTTCATGATTTTTTTGGATTTTTCACCCGAAAACTCCAAAAATGTTGGGGTATTGCACGAAACCCAGCGCACATCCAAAAATCATTGGGACTTCTCCCATTGACTTATATGCGACCTTGACAGGTCTGAGATGCTGGATTTTCAGATTCTGTCTTTTCCATACTTTGGGTTTAATAAATTCTGAAAAATTTGTGATTTTTTAAAATTCTGATTTTAAAAAAAAAAATCATTAATTTTTCGTGATTTTGCATTCTGAGTTTAGTAAATAACCCCCCAATTGTTTCTATAATGGTCATAGACTACAGTACTTAGGTGAGATACAAGGTCTGCAGTGATTATAAATCCTACTTATAAGGAAATATTTTCCAGTTTATATCTGTTTTTTATGTAGAGATATAAGGTATATTTGGGCACCTGGGAATATTGTTAAGGTAGCAGTCATTCCCTTTTTTGGGGTAATTCTGATAAAATTACAATCAGATTTTCCTATCTCTGAAGTATTTAGGCTTTTGGTGATTCCAGGCACATACTATAAACCTTTCATAACTCTTAGTAGATGCTTGGACTGTTTGCTAATGGTCATGTTGCAGATGATGAAGTGACTCCTGCTAGAAGGATTTTTTTTGGATTCAGTTGTTATAACTCTTTTTATCATATTATTTGTAGGAAATACCTATGCATTGAAAAAGATTACAGAACAAAATATTCCACAAAGTACATTTTCAACTGAATAAAGCTTTGGTGTCTGGACATTTGTAATAGTAAGCCATCGTAAACACTCTAAAATGTTACAGCATATGCTGTGCTACATAAATTGACTGTACAATAATTCACCTCAATACAATGCTAATAGCTTGCACTGCTATCTGATGCCTGAAGATTCAGAGGATAGTGAAAAGCATATAAAATTGCATTGTATGTCTTAATTATTCTTTGCATATGAATGTAAGAATGGAAAGTGTTTTCTGTTGTAATATTTTATTTACAACATTGGGATTTCAGTCTTTCTGTAACATGGATCATATCTAACTTTGTTATGTTACTTGGTTATTGCTGAATATCTTTGTTTAAGTCCCTCTCAGGCATAGCAAAGCCAGAACATTTCACACACCTGCCAAAGATAGAAGTACTGTATCTGTATATATAGACAGCAAGCATTCCAAGAAATAATAAGGTTGAATACAGTTTTTTAAGAAGAAATATTTGTGTTACATTTAGAGCTCTTATGGCAAACAAGTGCAACTTGCCTTAATTTTAGCTGATCCAATGAACGAGGAAAACCCTGTCCAAAGATATCTCTAATATCCTTTCTGACATCAAACGGGGAAATGGAGCCAGTCCCTGGATCAACTTTGTACCATGAGATATTTAATCGCACCCTAAAAAGCCTTCCACCCCTTTCTTAAAGCTATCTAATATAGCCGCCATTACAACTGCTTCCAAGTGAGAATTTCACAATATTCCACATAGCTGTAAAAAGCCATTTTTACACCTTAAAGGAGAAGGAAAGGTTAAAACTTAGTAAGCCTTTTAGAAAGGTCTATATAAATACACCAGTAAACCCAGCATGCTCAGTTTTCTCCCCCCCCCTCTCCCTTCTCTGCTGTAATCTGAGCTCAGAGCTATAAGTGAGTAGGGAGAGACTCAGGCAGGAAGTGATGTCACACCAAGCTAATACTGCAGCTGCTATCTTAAACAAACAGAGAGCTTCTAGAGCTTTTTACTCAGGCATAGTAAAGCATTCTACAGAAATATGGCCTTCAAGCTTGCACTATTGCAGCTAATCTATTAGCAATAATCTATTAACCTCTGTAGCTTTCCTTCTCCTATTAAGGAACAGTCACCTAAAATGTAACATAACATATAGTATACTGTTAGCACCCACTGGTAAAAGCTGTGCATTGTCTTCAGAAAGGAGAAAAGTCACAGGTTACTTAGCACATAACAGATAAGCCTTGTCAATACAATGGTGTTTTATCTTTTATCTGCTATGTAACCTATGCCTTTTCTCAATTTTTCCAGCTTGAATGGCTACACAGCAACTTGTTTATATAAACTATAGTAGTCTTTCTGAAGCAAACACCCAGTTTCACCAGTGCAGGGCATACTACATTATTATTATTATTATTATTAATAACATGTATTTATATAACGCCAACATATTGCTTAGCACTGTAAAGTAAATGTGATTAAACAACTACATCACCCGAATTACATATATAGAATATATGGAGTAACAAACATCACAATCAATACAGGTACAAAAAGGTGAGGAAGGCCCTATGCATAGGCATACAGTCTAAAGGGAAGGGAGTAATACACAAGGTGTGGGAGTGGGCAAGATCGAAGTAAGTGGGTGAGAAATGTGGTACTGTATGTGGTGTTGCGTTTGGTAGTTAAGCAGAGTGAGGGTAGGCTTCTCGAAAGAAGTGCGTTTTCAGAGATTTTTTGAAAGCAGAAAGGTTGGGAGAAAGTCGGACAGACCGTGGGAGCGCGTTCCAGAGGAGGGGTGCAGCTCTTGCAAAGTCTTGAATGCGAGCATGTGAGGAGGTAATGAGAGAAGAGTTGAGTAGCAGCTCAGTAGAGGAGCGTAGTAAGCGAGTGGGTGAATATATAGAGATGAGTTCAGAGATGTAGGGTGGAGCAGAGTTGTGAAGTGCTTTGAAAGTCAGTGTCATTAATTTGAATTTGATTCTGAAAGGTAACGGAAGCCAGTGCAGGGATTGACAGAATGGCGAGGCAGAGGAGGAGCGGTTGCTGAGGTGTATGAGCCTCGCAGCAGTGTTCATTATGGACTGGAGAGGTGACAGTCTCTGGAGGGGGAGGCCAATTAAAAGAGAGTTACAGTAGTCTAGACGCAATATGATGAGAGAGTGAATAAGAATTTTGGCAGCGTCTTGGGTGATAAATGATCGTATTCTGGATATGTTCCTTAGGTGGAAGTGACATGATTTAATAAGTGACTGGATATGAGGAGTGAATGACAGGGCAGAATCTAGGATAACCCCAAGGCACCGGGCCTGGGGAGAGGGGGTGATAGTGGAATTGTTAACTATGATGGATACTTCGGGGATGCTAGTGGTGTTCGTTGGAGGAAAGAGAACCATTTCAGTTTTAGAGAGGTTTAATTTAAGGTAGCGTTGCGACATCCAGGTAGAGATAGCGGACAGGCAGGAGGAGACGCGAGTTAGGAGTTCTGGGTTGAGATCAGGAGATGAGAGATAGATCTGAGTATCGTCAGCATAGAGGTGGTAGTGGAAACCATACGAATTTATTAATTTGCCAAGGGAGGAGGTATAGAGGGAGAATAGTAATGGTCCCAGGACAGAGCCTTGAGGAACTCCAACAGAGAGAGGTAGGGGAGAAGATGATACTCCATTGTAGGAGACACTGAAGGAGCGATTGGTGATGTAAGAAGAGAACCAGGACAGGGCTGTGTCACGGAGGCCAATCGACTGGAGGGACTGGAGGAGGAGAGGGTGATCTACAGTGTCAAATGCGGCTGAGAGATCAAGCAGTATTAGTAGTGAGAAATGATTGTTGGCTTTAGCGGTTAAAAGGTCATTAGTTAGTCGAGTCAGGGCAGTTTCCGTGGAGTGTTGTGGCTTAAAACCAGATTGTAGGGGGTCCAGCAGGTTATTGTCAGAGAGGAATGAGGTAAGTCGGTTGTAGACTAGGCGCTCAAGTAGTTTAGAGATGAAAGGTAGCAGAGAGATAGGTCAGAGGTTGTCAAGATTGGAGGGATCAAGAGAGGGTTTTTTCAGAATGGGGGTGACAAGAGCATGTTTCAGTTGAGAAGGAAACAGTCCAGTTGAGAGCGAAAGATTAAATAGGTGAGTTAAGGCTTTGATTAGACAAGGATTGGTATTGCGGAGAAGTTTTGAGGGAATTGGATCAAGCGGGCAGGTGGTCAGGTGAGGCTAGAAGCTTTGAGACTTCCTCATCAGTGACAGGGGTGAAGGAGCACAGGAGAGACTGAGGAGTGTGGAGGGAGGGTGGTGGAAGTCTAGGGGGGTTGAGTAGTGTAATGTCCCTTCTGATAGTGTCAATTTTGTTTTTGAAGTGCTCAGCAATATCTTGAGCAGAGACAGATGTGCATGGAGGGGGTGGAGAAGGGGAAAGGAGAGTGTTAAAGGTGGAGAAAAGTTGTGCTGGTTTTTTAGAAAGGGAGTTAATGAGTGAAGTAAAGTATGTTTGGCTTGGAAGAGGCTGGTGTTAAAGGCAGTATGCCAAGGTTGAAGTGGTTTGGGTCTAGAACGTTTAGTTTTTAAAGGAGCAAGCTCATTTAGGGCAGTGGTGAGAGTACTATAGTAGACAGAGGTAGCCACATTAGGACATGAGATGGCTGAGATATTAGAGTGAAGAGAGTCAAAGGAAGAAGAGAGATGTGAAACGTCTACAGCTTGCAAGTCACGGTAAGTACGTGTTTGGGGAATAGCAGGGGGTGAGGAGGGAGTTAGTAAGAGTTGAAATGTGAGCATATTGTATAATTTGATACACTTTCAGTTTTGGTGTTACCAAACCTCCTTTCCTCCTTATCTCATGGGATACCCTTGCGTCCTCTGTGAGGATCTACTGATGAATAAGGCATCACAGAGTTCATTATATGGTATGGATAGTAATCATATCCACCTAAAAGCGTCTCTTCTCCGGTGTAAACAATCCCAACCTGGTCATCTTTTCTCACAAGTGTGTCCTTCCATCTTGTAGATCAGGGGTCCCCAACCTTTTTACCCATGAGCAACATTCAAATGTAAAATGAGTTGATGAGTAACACAAGCATGAAAAAAGATGCCAAATAAGGGCTGTGATTGGATATTTAGTAGTCCCTATGTGGACTGGCAGCCTACAGGAGACTCAGGCAGTACACCTGGTTTGTATGCAACCAAAACTTGCCTCCAAGCCCAGAATTCAAAAATAAACTACTACTATTTCTGCTACTAGGCCACTGAGAGCAACATCCAAGGGGTTGGTGAGCAACATATTGCTCACGAGCCACTGATTGGGGATCAGTGGCTCAGTTGTAGGATCAGTTGTAGGATCAGTTGTAGATGTATTTCTTGACTTGCACCGATACATTCAAGGGCTAAGATCTCAGTGGTGATTTCTAACCATCCATTCCAAGTATAACAAATGGTAGCAATGGACTCCACATAGATTTACAATCAGTGTTCTTCCGGTATCTTTCTACGTTTCCTCCAAGTGATCTTACTTCCTCCCACACCCCCCAAAAAACATGCAGGCAAGTTAACTTGCTCTTGATGGAAATGTTGTGGAAATGTACCAGCTAACATAAATTAAAAAAAAAAAATTTTTTACCTTTATTGGATTTTTTTGAATTTTAGCATAGGTCATGGTTGCCTGCAATTTAATGTGATACACTGACAGGGGTTCAAAACAAAATAAAAATAAATGACTAAGATTTTTCTATAAAGATTTAGGATATGATCATGACACACACTGTTAAGTACTGATACTTTATACTGTATATTGCTATGGCACACACACTGATGCTTGGGGTGGTGGGAATGTATAATGGCAAGAATAAAGTTAGTATTGTAGATGTCATAGTATTCAAGAGTGCTGTAATTATACATATATTTATAAATTCATTCAAATCATGAACTCATTCTTATGGTTGAGTGGTTCAGTTGTTTTGTAGTGGGACTCTGAGTTCAGTTCCAACCTGGGCACATCTCAATGGATTTCTTCCATGTCTCCAGCTTTTTCTTGCTCACATGCAGACAATTTATAGTTACAAATAGTGATTGTTTCGGTTCGCAACGAAATTGGCAGAAATTGGTGGAATGCTGAAATTCGCCACGAATTTGCGCCTGGCAAATAAATTCACCCATCACTAGTTACAAATCATATTGGAATCAGCGTTGTACAGGTATGGGACCTTTTTATCCAGAATGCTCAGGACCTGACTGCACTAAATCTTCAGGTCGCGGGCAGGTCCAGGTCGAGCTCTTCAAAATGATATAAAGAATATTATAATCTATAAGCTAATATTTATATTTCACTTCACCAAAGAATTAGGGAAACGTCGAAACATTTGTGTCTGTAATTCTTGATATTACCTCTGGTCTACTGGTAATGGTATCTAATACTCCACTACAACTAATATAAATCAGATCATCAACAGATAATATCGGAGTGCTTTGTATCTCATATTAAAATGAATAAACTATTCATGTTTATGTCCTCAGGGTTGGACTGGGCCGGCGCTCATGGGCCCTGCCGGCTCATTTTAAGGCCCACATTTAAGCATTGGAAGCCAGAATCCAGAAGTGCTAGGTCGTGGAGCAGCAGAAGAACTTGACGCAGACCCGCCCGCCACCCAAAGTTTTGGTGCAGGAGTCGTCCCGAACTTGCCCGACCCGCACATCACTAATAAGAAGTGTATGAGGAAGACGTTGTACTTTTTGTCTTTCAAATTTTTAAAATGTGTTAGTATACAACGAAAAAAAACACAAAAAGACAAATTAAACTTTGAAATCACTAAGCCTTTATTAAGAAACAACTTAGCAAAACTCTGCTTGCGCTCCTCTTCAGAAAAGGAGATCCAGCGATCCATCGTGCAGCACTCAATTTCTCCTCCCTGCCTTCCAGGGAGGAGAAATCGAGAACCGCACAATTGATCGTCACCCTGCCGACTTTTCTGAAGAGGAGCGCAAGCGAAGGTTCGGTAAGTTATTTCTTAATACAGATTTAGCGATTTCAAAGTTTAATTTGTCTTTGTGGGGGTTTTTTTTTTCGTTGTATACTAACGAATTAAAAAAAATTCATGACACTGGTCCTTTAGAATATACTTTGTTAATGTTTTATAGTCTGTTTTTATGTTGTATCGTCCTCTTAATATTTTATTTTTCTGTTGACAAGTTGGGCTGTTCTTATTTTGCAGGCTTAATATTAAAATAACCTTTTTTTTGTATGGTAAAAACTAAAAAATAGTAAAGTAAAAACATTAATTATGGTATTTTAAAGCCTAGTATTCATTCTTAAATAGAGGATGATAAACATAAATGGAATAGATGTGTGCCAGATAAAATGACTCTGAGACCATATGAAATTAGAATGAAGAAGTAGCATTTACAATCTTCTTTAGAATATTTATTACCATAATTAATGCTATCTGTGTTTTGAGATAAACCAGATTTTTGAGATTTATGGTTGCTATATAGATTTTTTTTGAAGTAGGATTCTTTAACTACATTCATACGGCCAGGGTGCATTTATTCAAATTCTTGACAGGTTAATACCACATCAGGGTGAGGCCATCTTTGTAGATAAAACTCTTGGAAACTAAATGCTATATATCTGACTAAGGAAAGCGTTACAAATTATAAAGCAGTAGAAAGGACATTTAATAGCTATGCAATAAGTAAGTCTTTCTTTTCTTATATTTGACTTTCTACAAACAAGCAGAGGACAGGTATGGGATCCATTATCCAGAAAACTGTCATCCAGAAAGATTCAAATTGTGGGAAAGCCATAGACACCCATAAATGCCATTTTAATCAAATACGGGTATGGGATCTGTTATGTGGAAACCCGCTATCCAGAAAGCTCTGAAATTAAGAAAAGTCTGTCTCCCATAGACTCTATTTTATAAAATAATGCAAATATACCTTTTTCGCTGTAAGAATAAAAAAGTACCTTGTACTTGATCCAAACTCAGATACAATTCATCATGTCTCATTGGAGGCAAAATAATCCTACTGGGTTTAATACATGTTCAAATGTTAAGACGTAAGGTATGGAAATCCAAATTATTGCAAGATCCCTTATCCGGAAACACCCAGGTCCCAAGCATTCTAGAAAACATGTCCCATACCTGTATATATATATATATTTTAAAACCATTTGTGCTCTAGGCTTCAAATACACACATAGGGGGTTATTTACTAAATTCCGAATGCAAAAATCACGAAAAATTTTTGTTTGTTTTTTTTTAAAAAATCAGACTTATAAAAAATCACGCATTTTTCAGAATTTGTTAAACCCCAAGGATGGAAAAGTCCAAATCTGAAAATCTGGCATCTCAGACCTGTCGAGGTTGCGTATAAGTCAATGGGAGAAGTCCCAAGGATTTTTTGATGTGCGATGTGCGATGTGGTTTTGTGCAATACCCCGAAGTTTTTGGGCAAAATTTGAGTTTTCGGGTGAAAGAATAGTGAGAATCGGATGGAAAATCCGAAAAAATAGTGAAAATCCGATTTTTTCCCACAAAGCAAATTTTCGGGAAAATGTAATAATAAATACGAGTAAAAAACCAGAGCGGATTTGATCAGAGTTTGTAGCAGAAAATATCGAGCTAAATTCGGACCCCCCAAATTTCCAGTGGATAGAACATCATGTTTTTTTATCCCCCCCCCCAAGGTAGCAAAAGACCCAAATATGGATTTACTTTAAGTGGTATACTTGCACTACGTAAGCTGTTTTCTCAAGGTTTAAGCCTAGTTAAAAGTCATCAAGGTTGTCTCTCAATGCCAAAATTGATACCAGTCCCTAATGAACTAGGACACCACTAATTGAAGCGGGTGACATATAAGGGTAATTTACTTAGAACCTGGCCTAGTGATTGCTCTCTTCACTTTGAACTGGATTAAAAATACGGCATGATTTGCTGAGGGTAGTGTTGGTGGGCACAAGGCAGACCAGTCTAAACTGTATGCCATAGGGCAGGTGTTGAGTACAGTGCCTCTTTGTGGCATGCTGCCGGCACTCCCTAACTTGTTTATCTAAATGATGCACAAGATCGGGAGCTGGAGGCAGTGTTGAACGTGAGGGCCAATGGAGAACCTGATATCATGGATCCATGAGAAAAACAAAAACAACTTAATGTCCATGTACCTCTGCTCCTTTCCTGTTGGTTTTTGTAATGATAAATATTATCTCTCTTGGTGTTAAACCTTCCTCTTCTATCCTACTTCCCCCCTTTTTTCCATCTTCCAGTTTCTTCTTACCACACTGCCCCAAATGAATCATTCTCTTGATCTTTCACAACCCACTGCATGCTATTCTCTGTTCCATCATTCCTCTCTTCAGTTTCAACACCTCTCCTCTCACTTAAATCCATTCACTCCAGCTACCCCTTTCTTTTCTGTGCTTTTCTTCCCATATTTAAACCTCCTGCCCACCAATAAGCTTGATTCAACTCTAACGTCTCCCTCTCATAAGCCACTTTAACAAGTTTGCCTGTTTTCTGTTTTGAAGAGCAGAAATTCATACCTGCCAGAGCATGTTGCTCATATTACTAGAGAGTGTGAGTGATGTGTGAGTGAGCTCTACTTTGAGTGCTGGAGATACTGGTTGATAATATTCCGACATAGGGGGAAGCCCAAGGCAGTTTTGCCACTAGAACTGATATCCCAGCAGTTATCTACTTATATTAAGAGGTCTGCTTTTTTTTTTTTTGTAAATGCACAATTATCCAGTTTGGAATAGAGTCAAATGTTTCATTGTGCTGGCCTATTTTAAGCTAACTCTTCCTCTCATTAATGAACTGACTTCCCATGATCTCATATAAGGACCAAGGGCTAAATGTATTTATGTTTTTTCAATATTGTATGAACTAGTAGGCGATACAGTAGGCTGTACAGCCTTGCAATAATTATTGAATTCATTGCTTACAATAGTGTACAGGTCATTTGCTTTTTTCTTAATTATATTATGATATTACATCGTTCTGGAGATATAGTAAATGTGATTGTGTCAACCAGGGCTGGGACTAGGGGTAGGCAGTAAAGAAATGTACTTAGGGTGCATACCTCTTCTGTAGCCTACTCCTAGCCCGGGACCTTGCTCCTACTTTGCTCTACATAGTCCCCTACTCTCCTAGGTAGCCAATAGAGGTGTTGCATTTGTGACTAGTTCACCCCACTGGCTTGGCCCGACCCTAGTCCTCCCAATAATATTACCTCTTCTGGCGTACTATAAAATAACTCTGTTTGGTGTATCACATCAGAATGTGAGTATTTGTCATGTTGAGTCATGTATCAACAAATTGTTCTCATTGATTTTTTTTTTGTCATTGTGACTGTGTAAAGGGGAAGATTTATTTTACTGGAAGGCAGATGAAAAAGGAAAAGTGTAACAGGGAAACCATTACCCATGGATAAGTCACAGACATGGTTCTGTCTTTATGTATATGCAGTGGATATTCAAATCGGGCCATATATTTATTACTTCATTAGTCTTCCATTCCCATCAAAATGTAACCTTGGTTTACCATTGTTCAGTCCATGAATAGAATAGTTAGCATTATGTATTCATGTATCCAACATTCTATACATATTGAAGCCATTCTTTAACGGTCTGCTCCATGAACGCCGCACAATAAAACCCTCATTACCCTAACAAGATTTTTTTCCTTTTCTGCCAGACAAGCATCTTTTTTTTCCAGAAGATTTTTTTAATGTCAGGTGTTAATATGTCTGTGTCCTTGTATATAATAATGCATTTTAATTAGCTGCTAAGGGTCAGTACAAGTCAATGTATGATAATGAATCATCCATTAGCAGTTACGGGGTTACTAGCTCCTTTTCTGATACAAACAATCCCAGACTTGCAAGCATTCCTATGTTTTCTCCAAATTATAGCTATAGATCACCTTTGCATACTTTGGCAAGTCTGTAAACTGTTGCAGTTTGGCACATTAGTTGCTGCCTTTGCTCAACAGCAGTTAAAAATATAGTTTACCAATTGAATTGGAACAGTTGCTCTGTAATTGACTCTTAGCAAAGCTTCAAAAATGAGAACATGTTCACAGAGTTGCTGCTGAGAACTGCCAGCAAATAATGTATACAATTGTAACAGACTTTAGCAAAACATCAAATCTGAAAGCATCAGGGTCAGACTGGGCCACGGGACATCGGTAAAACACCTGACCCGGCCCTGAGCTCCACCTGTCCTCTGCTGTTGCTCCCTGCTGCCCACCCTCACCCATTCATTGCAAAAGCAAAGGAAGCCATACATGGGCCAATATAAGCTGCCAACAGACTCATTCTGTAGCTTATTGGACTGTGTATGGGGCCCTCCAATGGGCTTCTTCTGATCAATATCCCCTGTTCACATTCATACAAATTGCAGGAGGGGTGGCAGCATTGTGCCGCTGTATGTAGCACAGTATGAACTGTACATCTTAGAGTGGCCCTTATAGGTTTCCCAGTCTCCTGCTTTATTCTGTCTTCCCTATGCTCCTTGTGTGTGCCATACTCTGTCTGCCCTTACACTCTCTGTGTGTGCCATACACTGCCTGCCCTATGCTCCCTGTGTGTGCCCTTCTCTGCCTGCCCTGCGCTCCCTGTGGGATATGAACCCTGTAGGGGTTTGTTATGGGGTTGTTGACATTTTCACATATGAGTGAAAAGTGATATCCCTGCAGTGAGCACTAACCATTTGGTTTTTGGTGTGTTACCACATTAATGTTGATTTGGTCTTAAATGTTCTTGTGGTAACATGGGTGTGGTTTAGAGTGGGTGTGGTTTAAAAACAGGGAGTGGCCAACACTTCCATAATCTGCCCACCACTACATAGGCCAGAAAAATTCTGGCCCTTGGTCCCACAGAAGTTCGACAGCACTGCTTTAGAGGACTAGTCCTTCAGACTAGAATTGTACATATGGGAGACAAGAAGGGAAAATGAAGGAACAAGAACAGGGTGATGAAGAACAAAGAATATAGATCTGGCAGAATGGGGATGGAGAGTTTGAAGAGAACAGGACTGGAATAGAGCAGGTGGAGAAACAGTGACTGGACAGAGTGTGCGTAGAGACAGGACTGGAACAGGGCAGTTCAGGCAGCGAGGGATGGTGCGGGCAAAGTGACAGAATCTGGAATAGAACTGGAACGAAAACAAGGGAAGGACAAGAGCAGGAACCAGAGCAAGGAACAGAGCCAGAGACATGCCACAGTTCTCAACTATATATGCCCTGGATGAGGCTATGAGGAGGGCTGGGCTTTTAAAGGGCAGAGTCAGTCTTGATTGGCTGACCCAACCCAACAAATCAGGCTGCTGGAGTGATGCAACACAAACCAGGGAAACAGGTGTAAAAAGAGATGAGCACATGCCAGCTGCTCTCATGGACCAGAGGTTAAGGAGAGCAACCAGGAGGTCCTGGGTTTGAGCCCCAGCAGGGCCTTACACTCTGTAAGAAACTTTAGCAAAGGTTCATATCTGCTGCTGAGAAGTGCCAGTTTCTCTGTAACTGACTTTAACAAAGCTTCAATCTGAGATCATGCTCAGTAGAAATAATTGTGTGTTTGAGTCAGCTAAAGTCCCCCAGTAAAAATGAAATGGTCGGTGCACGTACCATCAGTGGTCCATCCTCCACCATAAATCCAGAAGAAAATTTGTTCATACAGCAGCAGTAATGTAAAATGCATTTATTGGAAATTCACATAGCAAACAATCTGGTCCCCGGAGCTGCTTCTGAGACCTGCCAGTAACTAATGTATCAAATTGTAACGGAATTGATGATCAAGATTACTGAACTTCTGCTGAGAAACATAAGAGATGGGCAAATTACACATTCAATTTTAATATGAGTAAAAATGAGTAATTAATTTAAAAAAAACAGCAACATTATTGGTTTTGTACTATTTGAAAAAATAGGCTTTGTGAAGGTGAATGTATGTATGTTACTATGTCAATACAAATCTCCTTTTAGCTCCATTTATCATACACATACATTTTTCTGAAAAAATTATGATCCCATTGGAGATAATGGGTATAATGCTTTTTCTGTCACTATTTAGGGAGTGTTCACCATTGCACTAATTTTATGCACAACAATGCAAATAATGCTTGCCCGCTATTTATTAACCTTCAAAATGTGTATGACAACCATTTATTTTGTACATTATGTGGTGCTATGTTTTTGTTCATTCTTTAATTACCTTGACGTTGGCCTTGTACTGTCTCTGTGTTTGCAGACGATACTTAACTATGAAAAACAAGAGGTTCAATGCAGAGTTATACGAATATAGTAGGGCCCAGGAAAAGAAACTGGCAAAAGAAGTTCAATGAATGAATATGAATATACACAGAATGGAATGGTGAGGTGAGGTGAGCCTACGCCACTGAGAAGAATGTGGGGTTGTTGTGTATAACAGGTTTTACAGTTCTAATAGTAAATTGGAAAAGAATTTTCGTGATTGAGATTCACCAAATTTTTTCAATGACTCCAGTGAATTTGGTGTGCAGTTGGACAAAACGTCCATCGATTCCAATGCATTTGGCGAGAGAAAAAAGGGCCCTTGACTCCAATCCATTTTTGAAATTTTGAAAAATTTTACCATTTGCCTGTGGTTTGGGATCTGTTAACCAGAAACCTGTTATCCAGAGGGCTCCAAATTACAGAAAGGCCATCTCCCATTGATTCCATTTTATCCAAATAATCAAATTTATTTTCCTTATTGGAACCAAATCATTTAATATTTACATGATTTTCTAGTAGACGTAAGGTATGAAGATCCAAATTACAGAAAAATCCGTTATCTGGAAACCCTCAGGTCCCAAGCATTCTGGATAATAGGCCCCAAACCTGTATTATGCGGAGATATACTCACATATCAAATCAAATATTTGGGATTTTGAAAGACTTGTACTTTGCTAAATAAATATGTAGGTATTAAGACCTTTACTTGTATAATATAAAGCATCGATGTTTTAGTTTGTTTCTTTAAGTTTATGTCAATTGTGTATAGGGAATTACAGGATGGAAATCTCTCATAGACTCCATTATCTGCAAATATAATTCATAAAAATGATTTCCTTTTTCTCTGTAATAATAAAACAGTAGCTTGTACTTTATCCCAACTAAGATATAATTAATCCTTATTGCAGGCAAAACAATCCCATTGCATTTATTCAGTTTTTGTAGACTTAGGGGGGTATTTACTAAAACTAGCATATATCCCATCCATGAATTGAACTCATTAATCAATAATCGTTCTCGAAGAGGTCGGTGCCAAAAAAGTCATGATAAAATTGTCCATCAATTCGAATCGTACGACTTTTTCTAATTGACATTTTCGAAAACTCTACTTTATCCAATTGTTACCGCGAAAACTCGAATTTATCGGATTATCGGATGAAAACCAGAGCAGATCATGATTTTAAGAATCCTTTTAAGGTATAGCTGCCATTGACCTCGACAGGTTTGAGATGGAGTATTTTTCGGATTTGGATTTTTAGCAGCTTTGTGCTATAATACATTTCTAAAAAGTTTTTTTGTAGCTTTCCCCTTTAAAAATCGACCAGAAAAATGTTGAGCTTTAATATACAGGCCTCTTAAAGTATGATCCAAATTATGAAAGATCTCTTTAGGATTGGTGGAAAACCCCAGGTCCCGAGCATTCTGGTTCCATACTTTGGTTTGACTTATTTTAATTGCCTTACTGTTTCTGTAACAAGACAGGCACTGGCATATAATAATACTGTATCTACATGTTACCTTCTTCAATTTTTAACTGGCCTTTATCAAGTTGTCATCTTGTTTTACCTGTATTTTGTTAAAAAAAGTTTTCATTTTAATAAAATCATCTATTTCTCTCTCTCTTTGTATTTTATCATTTTAAACAATCCAGCTGTCTTGAATAAATTTTATTTGGGAATATTTGTTCCTAAATGCCATATACTAGAGATGTTACATACTATCAATAGTGATGGGCAAATAAATTCACCAGGCATGGATTTGCGGTGAATGTCCACGTTTCGCCACCCGCAATTGTATTCGCAGAACTGCAGCAAAATTTCGCCGGCGAAAAATCCGCCAGAACAAAAAAATAAATTGTCGCGCATAAAAATTGTTGCGTGTTAAAATCATTTAACATTGTCCATGCATTTGGACAAAATAGTCGCATGTAAAAAATTGTAGCTGTTTTGACAGACATTGACTTCAATGCCAATTTTTGTTGTTTCGTGAATTTTATGCCGTTTCGCTAAATATTCGGCAATGCGAAATTTGATCGATTTGCCCATCACTAACTATCAACTGTAGGTCACTGTAAATAGAAAATATGCTTAAAATGCCTTCTCTGCACATATTTTTCCCAGCTGGCATCAGTCAAACCCCAAAGCTGTTTGGCAAACCATTTTAATGTTTTTCTTAAAAACACATTTCATCAATGTAATTATTCTCTTGGAAAGCTGCTTAATCCCCTACTAGATGTTTGGTGCATACCATTTCGGTCAGGCTTGAGACAGAGGAGGTCGGGGGGAAAAAAAAGAGTCATGAACTGTAAAAAAAACAATTACCATTATTAGTAGTAGCTGTCGGAATTAATGGTCGGTTCTTTATCCTGTTTATACTTTCTGACATCTAGTAATCCACCTATATTTTATAGGAACGAGTAACATTAAATAATCCTTGATGAACTGCCCCCATGTCTCAGTGCAGTTCTTGACAATGTTATTGCGCTAGCATGATTTACATTTATGTTTCAAAGATAGTCAGAGGCGTTGAATTTGTGCCCATTGTAATACTGGGTCAGTTGTAAATACTGTATCGATTGATAAAATGAGTTTTAAAGGAATTGTTCAATATAAAAATATAAATGTTTCTAATATAGTTACTTAGCCAAAAATGTAATGTATAAAGGCTGGAGTGACTGGATGTCTAACCCAATAGAATTGTTTTGCCTCCAATAAGGTTTAATTATATTTTAGCTGCGATCAAGTACTGTTTTATTATTACAGAGAAAATGGAATTAGAATTATTTGCTTATAACGGAGTCTATGGGATATGACCATTCTGTAATTCGTAGCTTTCTGGATAAACGGTTTCTGAATATTGATCCCATACCTGTAATTATAGTAAGTAATTTGCAGGAAGAGATTGTAAAGCAAGTGCACATTAGATGAAAAATGTCTGCCCTGCTTAAATGACAGTTGCTTAAATGCCATTTAAGGCAACGGTCCTTAGGATGCAATTTGATTCTATATATTGTTACTTAAGTTTAATATATTTCCAGTGTATTTTAATTAATTTACGTTACTCCGAAAATTCACTAAAATGCGGATTTTACTGAACGTTACCTCTTTCGGCAGACTTGCCTTCGCCAGCTCAGACCAGGCGAAGTGCAATGGAGTGCATAGATCTGCCTACATCATATTTTGTAGTGGAAAATGCATCAAAGTTCAAAAAACAATGGTGTTTTTTCCTTTTTTCAGAGTTATAGCCTGCAAAAGTCCTAAAATTTTTGTTGGGTTACAGGTTTCCCCCATACATTTTCTAACATATGGAACATTAACTATACAGTGGGCTCGTGTGTAGGGCATTATAATAACTCTATTGTCTTTATTGAGGTTTAGTGATGGGCGAATCAATTCGCACTACAATAATCTGCAGCGAATTTCCTTGTTTCATCGTCTGTGAATAAATTTGTAAAACTGCAGTGAAAAATGTCCGACTTGTGCCGGAAAAGTCGCTCGTGTCAAAACCGGTTAACGCTGGTGTCAAAATTGACGAGGGCATCTAAATTTGCATCCTAAAAAAAAAGTCCTAAAATTTTTGTTGGGTTACAGGTTTCCCCCATACATTTTCTAACATATGGAACATTAACTATACAGTGGGCTCATGTGTGGGACATTATAACAACTCTATTGTCTTTATTAAGGTTTGGTAATGGGCGAATCAATTCGCCCAACGATAATCTGCAGCGAATTTCCCTGTTTCATCGTCGGTGAATAAATTCGTAAAACTGCAGTGAAAAATGTCTGACTTGCGCAGGAAAACTCACTCATGTCAAAAACGGTTAATGCTGGTGTCAAAATTGACGAGGGCATCTAAATTTGCACTTCGTGAATTTTTTGCCGTTTCGCAAATTTCACAGGAATTTCACAGGAATTTCACTAAATTTATTGAAAAATCGGAAAGTTTCACAAAGAAATCGTGAAATCTGAAATTTTTACGAGAAATTTAGAAAATTGGAAATAGATGCCGGTGTCCGAATAGTGTTAACGGTGATTTGGATGTACGTCAAAAAAAAATCTTGACGACTGCGCAACTTTGACGGTGAATTTTTGCGGGAGAATCAGGTATTGATTCACCGGCGAAACACACAAATTCGCCGTGAATTTGTGCCAGGCAAATTTATTCACCCATCACTAGTTGCTATAAACAAAAGGTAAGGACTACCATTGAAAGCCTTTGTTACTTGTAGAAGACAAGATTTATTCCACTTTATAGTGAAGTTCCAAAGGGACATTATGTTTGGCAGGTATTCTCCTCTGTTCTACACAAAGCCTTCCTCTCTCTTGTCTTTTAATTTATGCAAAAAAGGATTGTGCCTCTAAAATCTAAGTGGGCATGACCCCATCTCACCCCAACATTCCATGAAAGCTTTCACAATTCCCCAAGAGATATTGTGCAGTCCTCATTGGATGGCTCCCATCCACATATTTGCTTTGCAGTGATGCACTTACATATTGTTAGGTGTTGTCAGCCCGTTACTGATCACCTTCAGGTATTTTGGCTCCGCAAAGTAATGTTTTCGCTTTCATGCAATTATGTAGCAGTATTAATCAACTTCCAAACGTAGATATACAGTATAAAGCAATCAAGTAAAAGTTCAAGGATTAGACGCCTCTCAGATGTGTTAGTCTTTGTTAAAGATTCAGACAATCAGCAGACTTTTTTAAATGACAAAGATGTGCCGGGTGGTTGCAGTTTCAATTCATACAGTTTATGGCTGAGGTGACTGTTGGCTTTCACGGAACTTGTTAAATCAAATAACTTGTACAACATTCAGAAAGCTTATTTTGATGTCGATTTATACAGTAAATTTTCCGATGAACAGCTTGTTTAATTCCTTTTAACCCCCCCCTAACCTATCTCATCACAGCTTTGTAAAGGACAAGGTAAGGAATCTTCTAAGTAATTCTGTACATCAGCAACAATGGTACGTTAAAACAGTTTGTTTAAACTTATGGCACAGCTCTCTGCTGCCCCAGACTGAACTTTCAGGGGGATATCTTCCGAATGCAGAAAATCTGAAAATTTTTTGTTTTTTTAGTATAAAATCTGAATTTTAAAAAAACACGAATCTTTCGGAATTTATTAAACCCCAAGGATGGAAAAAGTCAGAATCCGAAAATCCGGCATCTCAGACCTGCCACGGTTGCATATAAGTCAATGGGAGAAGTCCCAAAGATTTTGTGATCTGCGCTGGGTTTCGTGCAATATTTCAAAGTTTCCGGGCAAAAATCAGATAAAATCTGAGTTACTGGGGGGAAATTCCTAAAAAATTCTTATTTTTCAGTTTTTTTCCCGCAAACAAAATTTTCAGGAAAGTGTATTAATTAGTGATGCACCGAATCTGCTATTTTAGATTCGGCCGAACCCACCAATCCTTGAATTGACAAATTCATTTTAGGTGAGGAGGAGGACAGGACCTATTTATAGTGTATAATAGCTGGGACACCTTTTCAGTCTCCTTTAAACAAAAAAATTTGAACAATAAGGTTTTACAAAAAATCCTGCTTGAAAAGTACTCACAGAACAGAACAAATGTACTATACAGAACATTTCTCTTTGTGCCTTTAGAATAAAAATCTGTGACCAATATAAAAGCACTGTTGGACTCGTTCAGAAGTGGCCATTATCAGCCGACGGGCACCTAGGTGCTGTAAAGAAAGCTGGAAGTAAAGCAACGCCAGGATACAACAAGGCAACTGCAATTTTAATTTTTGTTGCCTATTGGTGTAAATGCATGTGCTGGTGTGTGTCTCTGGGACCATAATATTCATAGAAGGTCATATTTAATCGCCTATGGAATGACAATCATTTCCCTTTTATTCATTTTGTCATTTTGTAACAGAAGAGTACCGAATGAAAGATTGGTCGATTGTAGATGCTGGGACCTAGGGATATATAGTGGTATTGTAATATTGACTTACATAGAGGACTTCAACAAATTTGGCATCATGGGAGTCTTGAACAACAACGTTTCAGTGGCAATTTGCATAATCACATTTTTAGTTTGCCCTCTGCCCGCTGAAGCTTCCAATGGGATCAAGTCAAACCCTCCCCAACACAGACTTCCTCTAAATGGCCATTGGGGTCTTACTTCTATGAAAACCCTAGTCCTTCTTGGAGCCCTTAAAGGAGAACTAAAGCTTAACTAAAGAATTAGCTATAAATGTTGTACATTATGTTTTGTGCTTCTGTACCAGCCCAAGGCAACCACAGCCCTTTAGCAGTAAAGATCTGTGTCTCCAAAGATGCCCCAGTAGCTCCCCATCTTCTTTTCTGCTGATTCACTACACATGCTCTGTGCTGCTGTCACTTACTGAGCTTAGGGACCCACTCACAATATACAGTACACATAGAATAGAAATGTCACAATATAAGGCTGATTAGTAATTAATACAGATAATTACTACATGGCAGCACAGAAACCAGTGCAATTAGCATCAGAATTTAATCATCAGCCCTGTAGCATCAGCTTATATTACAGGGGAAGCTCATTTTCTGCTGGATAATTAGTGACGAGCCCTAAGCTTAGCTTCTCAACAGCTGCTCAGAGCCCACTGAGCATGTGAGTGTCACAGACACTTTCCAAGATGGTGACCCCCTGTGACAAGTTTGAAATCCTGGATCATTGCTGCTATTGCAAAGCCACAGAGGGTTATCATATCACATACTTGTACATTATCCTTTGAAAAGTATTGGATTACTGTATATCGTCGTAGACGCACATTAAAGTCTATGGGCGTCAAAAATTTTTTGACGCGCAGCAAATTTTTTTTGACGCTCATCTCGTCTATGGGCGTCATTTCCATGGCCAAACAAGACGAAAACATTCTCCCATCCATTCTCATTGATAAACAGTGGGCAGATTTGCACCTGGACAGTAACTCATAGCTACCATACTTATCATTCATAAGCTTTTTTTTGCCAGCTGCAGTTTGAGCAGTGAAAGAAATCATTTGATTGGTTGCCATGGGTTACAGCCCTGGAGCAAATTTGCCCACTGTTTATAAATTATCCCTATTGTGTATTGAATATCAGTGATGCCAGGGCCATGTTAAAACAATCATTTTATTCACAGAATTGTATAGAGCCACTTGGACGTTTTGAAGCCATGAAAATTGCCAGGGAAATTCAGTTATTGAAGGCCACTTGAGGTGAAAGACAAAGTTTATTTGACACAAGCTCTGTGGATTCTACATTCCCAGGAATCAGAACCCCAAACAAAAAGATCATTGAGTTTTTATAGATTCATAAAAAGGGAGAGCATAGCGATATTGCTCCACGGCGCAGAAAAATAAAGAATGCTCTTATAGCCGAACAGGTGGCTCTGCCTCAAGGTAATGATCAAGGCTAGATTGAGAACAGAATCCATTCGAGTCAGGGGGGCCCACGAGGGAAATCTGCATACACATCATTTTATTCTCTTTTAAAATGAAAATCATTTGGATTATTGTATCTGACCCATGATCTTCTTTGCTTTTGAGCATGGCTACATTTTATGAAATTAGTTTTTTTTTTTAATACAGTATTTACTAACTGAATACTCCTTTCCATTCTTATAGAAAACCCTTTCCTTCATCTCCTGTATGTAAACAATACTTTGAGACCCACAGGTAAAGATGTTTTGATGTCATGAATTGGCCAATTTATAAGGCACATATCTATCGGAAGAAGAGACTTGGATCTGCTAGTGTCTAACAGTGCCATAGCTGCATCTGAGGAGTTACACTCATTTTGGCAAATGAACAATAAAGGATGAATGACTAGTGATGTGCAAATTTGTCCCATTTTGCTACGCTGAAAAATCTGAGAATTTCCCAAGAAACGTTTGCGAAATTAGCGAAACGTGAGTTTTGACGCCGGCATCAATTCGCGGGCATCAAAAATCGATGCCGGCGACAATTTGACGCACTCCTATTTTTATCCAATTGCATTAAAGTCGATGGGCATGCAGCAATTGTCAAAATTGTCGCCTGCTTCGGAATTGTCACCAACGTCAAAAAAACTTTTCGTGTCAATTTCGGGAAATGTATTTGCCGATGGTGAAACGCATAAATTCTCATAAATTCTCGCCCATCACTATGAATGACCAATCTCACTCATTATTCCTTTGATGATCAAATAGTTATATACAGTTATCAAGCTAAATTGACCCTGGTAGCAGATTTCAAACTGTGAACCTGGTCCTGTGAAGGGGTTTGGAGCCAGGCCTGGACTGGAAATCTCTGGGTTCTGGCAAATGCCAGTGGGGCTGCTATAAGGTCCCATAGTAAGTCAGTATTTAGAGGGCTAATGGGGGCTGTTTGGGCCTCTATGTGGGCTGATTGGGCCTCTGTGTAGCTGAAATGTCAGGGCCTATTTTAATTCTCAGTCCAGACCTGCTTGGAGCTGTGGTATGGGGGCTCAGACTGAAAACCAGTTAGTAGGGAAGTTTAATGGTTGATCTCCTAAATACACCTGAAAGCCAAACTTGAAGGCCACTTTGGATAAGATTTGGTTGATTATGTATTTGTTGGTTGAATGACTTGTATGTCATTATTATATATAGACACCAAGTTCATCACCCAAGGGGATCTCTGCCCAAAGGCTGTGCTGCTAAGGGGGGCCCTGACCAAAGAGTGGACTTTAAGGGGAGGGGGAAACTAAAAAAACACAGCCGTAAGGCAAAGGGCAACCCTATTAGATTTGCATTGCTACAAACCATTTGTACATCTATGCTAAATGTAAAAGAAACCCATAAACATGTTGGGGGTCATTTATAAAGTTTGCCCATGGTTTTCCTGAACGCTAAAAAAAATAGAACTACTGTGGGCGTCTGTTTTTGCATCGCGCAAACATTTTTGCTCACAAATGAGACGGATGTTTGCATGAGTGCGGCCACAATGTGAGGTTGTTGTGCACAAGAATAGAGTTGACAGTAGTTTAAATTCGCAATTTGCAAAACCTTTTTGCGCCGTATCTCAAGTGTGCGCATAAATATTTGCAATTTGTTTTTTTTGCCATATTTAAAAAGCTCTTATGGACATTCGCAATACGAAAAAAAAATGGCAATTCTGTTTGCACATTAAATATCACATTATTATCCAACTTTATAAATATAACCATACGCAAGGCAAATATATTCACTGGGCGAACCATTCTGCCCTGCACAAAGTTTATAACTGAGCCCCATTATGTTCAAAAACTTGATTGCTGTATATATTGTAGATCCTGCCAAGTTATTGCTTACTATATTCAGGCTATGTTATATGCATTAGACGACACTTTGACTCCCTCCCTAAAGGAGGCCATTTAAGTGATTCCATTAAGGACATTAAGTACAAATGTGTTTTCAGTTTCGACTCACAGACAGACATACAAATGAAGGAGAAAAGTTAAGCACTTCATTATCAAAACATTATTGCACAGCTTGGAATAACATAGCACTTCTCATTGAAAATTAAAAATGAATCTTTTAAGAAATCATTGGCGTGCCATTGGGAATATCTTGACAAGTAACGTGCGCTTGTTATTTTAATTTTACGGATTTTAAAGATATAGCATCCTGAAATATTTTCCTTGGGATGAAAATAACTGACATACTGAAGTTTCAAAAAGTTTCCTTTGATACATTTTTTGCTGAAAACAGAAAGTTTTTAACCACTTATTTGTTTGGTAACATTTCCGTCATGCAATTCCCTTGCTTTACCTTTAGTGACTCCAGTGGATTACAATGGAAAGTTATCTTTGGACGTTCTGTCACCCATATGAGAAGTGATTTCACGTGGGTGACATTTCCAAGGTCGGAGTGGGCTGGTGGGATAAACATCCCTTATGGGTCGCTGACCCAGACCCGCATTCATCCGCTGCCCTCATGAGCCCATACTTCCCCCTGATCTCCCTGATTAAGAGAACAGGTACACGGGAAGGCAGATAAACCTGGAGGGGGGCTCCAGCTGGTTCGGGGTACCTTGTACTTGATTCCAACTAAGCTACATGATTCCATGTTGGTGGCAAAAAATCCTATTGGATTTTTTTAGCAGACTTCAGGTGTGGAGATCCAAATTACATAAAAATACCTTAACCCTGAAAACGGGGAACGGGGAACAGGGAGCATGGTCAAGGGACAGGCCAAGTTGACAACAATCAGGCAGAGCAGTACAAATTTGGGAGACAAAAGCGTAGTGGAGGTCACAGGCCAGGTCAAAGTACAGAACAGGATCCAAGAGAATGGTCAGTAAACAGGCGAAGGTCAGGACAGACAGCAGACTAGAAATGATCAGGGGCAGAAACAGATTAGATAGACTTGAGATTGCACCCAGGAACTATAAAATTAGACCTACATTGGGAAGTGAATTATTACCTATAAGCTCTTTAAATATTTGAATTTCGTGTAAAATGCGATGACACAGCGCTCATGTCAAAAGCGGAGAGAGTGCCATTTACAGATTGGCGGAGAAGGACAAGAAAGCGGCACACTACTGGACCACCAGGTATTCTCACACTGAGGTCCTAAGCATTCCGGATAACAGATCCTATACTTGTACATGTATCCTGCCATTGGGTCACCAAGCAAATGGGTCATGAGCATTGTTGTTTAACAATAAACAAATGCTGGTTTAAGGGCAGGACTACATGGCCGATTCCGACACGCTGCGCAAAATCGCAGGTGTGACGTCGGATGCGATGGAAACAAGGTAAGTAACGGCAGTGTCGGATCGTGTCACATTGTTGATGCAACGAGACACGACTGTCGGATGTAGACGCAGCACCATTCATCGTCTGCATCAGACAGTCGTGTCGCATCAATGCTGTGACACGATGCAACAATTGAATTACTTACCTTATTTCCGTTGCATCCGACGTGACGCCTGCGATTTTGCGCAACGTGGCGGATTGCGGCAGAATCGCCATGTAGTCCTGCCCTAATTCTCTGTGTGGGGCCTGTGGGCAATTAATAGACCACTGATCTCCACAGGCTTGTAACAATGGGTGCGGCAAATCTTGGAACTGCAATGGAAAACAGTCCGTTCAGTTTCTCCCCAATCCTAAGTATTAATCCGTATTTTAAAAAGAAAATTTGAATTATTCGAACAAGTAATTAATCAAACACTATGATCATTGACCATGCACCATATATGTACTAAGCTTATAGACTTCTATAATAAGAAGATTGGGACTAGTTATGACTGTTGATGTTAATTATTGTTTGATAATGATAAGTCTTTATTGTACTGTATTTGGTTCTAGGCTCTTTGCTTATGTCCAGGATTGTAACTTATTGTGGGTTGTGTAAAGTGGACATGGGATTCTTCTCAGTAAATATTCGTGTGATAGAATAAAGGGCTGGGGGAGGACCTGTAACCTATGGAGACACAGAATGGATATTTGGAGCAAGAGCACATGGAAGAGAGGGAAATAGCACATGTGTCCAGAGAAAGAGAGATACAGGTATGGAACCTGTTATTCAGAATGCTTGGGACCTGGGGTTTTCCAGATAACAGATCTTTCTGTAATTTACTATATTAAACATTCACCCAATACGTTGGTTTTGCTTTCAATAAGGATAAATTAGATCTTAGTTTGGATCAAGAATAAGGTACTGTTTTATTATTACAGAGAAATAGGAAATCTTTTTTTTTTATAAAAATTGGATAAAATGGAGTCTATGGGAGACAGCCTTTCCATAATTCTGAGCTTTCTGGATAACAGGTTTCCATAAAACAGATCCTATACCTGTACTCCAATTGTTATTGGTGACAGACCATACTCCATCTCTATTTAAAGTAGGCCACCAACATGTGACATATGAACAACTACTCAGCTATTAGAATTAAATATTTTTCATTCCGGTACAGTAGAAGCATTATAAGAAGCAGGTGTGAGCTTTTGTTAAATCATGTCCTGAGTCAAGACATTGAGATCTGGAGTAAGGACCCCTGAGATTAGCAGTGATATTGCACTGCCAACTAAGGGGCAGATTTCGAAGGGAACGATTTGAAGGATTTCATCGATCGATCGAACCATTTTACTTAGACTTCAAAAAACTTAGAAAAATGCTCTAGAAGGTCCCCATAGGCTAACATAGCACTTTGGCAGGTTTAATTTGGCGAAGTATTAAATTTGACGTTTTTTTAAAGAGACAGTACTTCGATTATCGAATGGTCGAATATTCAAACTATTTTACTTCAAATCGAAGTCAAAGTCGGAGTATCCTATTCGATGGTGGAAGTATCCAAAAAAATTACTTCGAATTTCAAATTTTATCACTTCGAATATCCCCTCGAATTCACTTCTGCCCCTTAATGTGTTAATGTGTAAATATGAACCACACTTGTACTGTGAATACAATATTTCCCTGAAGAATACTAATAATCCTGTATACGATATATAATTGTCTCAGATGCTAGCATGAGTTTGGTGTAATTGTGCTGTTTGTTATGTAGTTTGCTCTGTTCGTGAATTCATGTTCAACAGGTATTGAATCCGTTATCCGGAAACCCGTTATTCAGAAAGCTCTGAATTACGGAATGGTCAGCTCCCATAGATTCCATTTTAAGCAAACAATTCACATTTTAAAGTTATTTCTTTTTTTTTTAATCAACATTTTTATTGGGTTGTTATTTCTCTATAAGGTACTGTTTTATTATTACAGACTGTAATAATAAAATAGTAGCTTGTACTTGATACCAATTAAGATATAATTAATCCTTATTGGAAGCAAAACCATTATTTTTAGCTGAATTATGCTATGGAGATCCAAAGTACAGAAAGATTCCTTATCCAAAAACCTTAGAATCTGATCATTCTGGATAACAGGTCCCATACTGTATACTTTTGCCACATAAAATTAGAATACAGGAGAAAAACCATCTCCCCGCATCATAGACATGCACCTAAACAGACAAATTCTAACTTTTCTAACCATTTAACTCACATAGAGGTGGGTGGGCTGATTATTATGTTACGTACTTAGTACAGCTACATGGTCTTAAGCACCCTAATTGTCCGAAATAAGCTTTCCCTAACTTAAGTTGTCATTCTAGGATACGATTTTAAAAACACAGCCTTTTTTCTTCCTTTGTTACTTTTTAATGAATGTGTTATGATGGTCAGTATGAAACACCTTAAAGGAAAGATCCAGGACCTTTAATCTCTGGAATACTATTCGGCGCCAGAAAGCAAACATTCCACTCCCTTACCTGTTATCTTAGACTCCTAAGCTTTCACTTCATACCTGCCTTCAAAGTACATTGATTCGCCTTTTAATTACCACCTACTGAGGACATAAGCTCTTTTAAAAGCTGCTTTGTTTTGCTCTTTTCCCTCAATTGTTATACAAGCAGGAATGTCCACATTTCCTTCCACATTAGACTTTTAAAGACCTTTCTGTTTTACATAGTAAACAATTTACACATAAACATTGTACATAATAATTAACAAGTGTCTATGCATGAATAAATAATTTGTTAAAAAGATAGATTGATCATCCCCGTTTATCCCTCTAGTGGGAAATCCAGAGTTCCCCCCCGGACTTTCTCCCGTTGTTCGGGGACTACTGAAAAGAGCTAAACTGACTCAGCTAAAATCCCTATTTAGGCCAATGGATAGGAAGATGAAAACGTATGAGGAACTAGCGGGAATGGAGGGCGTGGATAGACTCCCTCAATTCTTATATCTGCAATTGAGACATTATGCCCAGTCAGTGTACCCAGATTTAGTGCTCCCCCTGTTACATCCTATTTTGAAACTATGTACACTATCTCCTCAGCAAAAAGGGCTGATTACATCCTGGTACTATACAATCAATAAAACTGATATTGAACAAACACCTCATAAGTATATGAGTCGCTGGTCAGAGGCCCTGGGCACGGAGATCACGATCTCAAACTGGGGGAGAATTTGGGAAAATGCAGGAAAAACTTCCATATGTGCCTCAGTTAAGGAAAACATTTACAAGATTATTATGGGATGGTATCATACCCCAGTCTTGCTACATAAACTGTTTCCTGATTCCTCCACTCCTGTGTGTTGGAGGTGTAAAGAACAAGAGGGTTCCTTACTGCATATGTTTTGGGGATGTTCAAAACTAGATAGCTACTGGAAGATGATACAGGGATATATGGAACGGGTGATAATGGTAACGGTGCACCTTGACCCTATGGTCTTTGTCTTAGGAGATAGAATTCCAAAATTGCCAAACCCATCGCAGAGGATGGTTAATCACATCCTGACGGCAGCAAGGGGTTTAGTGGCGAAACACTGGAAGGCCCCTAGACCTCCCATAGAACAGGAGTTCCTAGATAGAATGAAATATATTCGCAGAATGGATTGTCTGACGGCACTGAAACACAATACCATGGATGTATTTGATAGAATTTGGTATAATTGGGATCTGTTGGAGTTGCAGCGGGGGACCGCGTAATTTGGGATTTATGGGGTCTATAAGATATGTAATTGGCATGTAAAAGATGTGCAGGGCGGTAACCTAAACACACAGCTGGGAGTTGAGGGTGGTGTAGGGACACTAGAATAACTGTGTAGATGTACCTTTTTATTTTGGCAATAACATGTGGCTACATGAATGAATGAAGGAGTATAGTAGGAAAATAACATGTTGATGTATGGATGCTGTATGATGCTCAGTTTATGCCTTCTCTTGCCAATTGTACTGTGATATGGCCCTATGTGGGCAAGTTGTAATGTTTGTTTTTGCAAATGTAAAAAAAAAAAAAAAAAATGCGAATAAAAATATAAAAAAAAAAAAAAAAAAAAAAGATAGATTGATAGATAGGGGCCAATTTACTAACCTCTGAATATTCACCAGGGACAGATTCGCTCACAGCACAATACTTTGCCAGGCATAAATTCGCCAGAACAATGCGAATTCACTAAAATACGAAGTTGCGTCCAGGACGCCGAACGCTGATTAAGTTGCGCTAGCATTACTGCGGTAAGCAAAGCGAAGTTGCGCTAGCGTTGCCTAATTTGCATATGGCGGGAAGTTAAATTTCAATGGACGTATATGTATACATTACACTACACAAGCCCAGGGAAGCTTAATAGAATAAAATAAAGTTGTTATATTGCCCTACACATGAGCCCAGTGTATAGTTTATGTGCCATATGTTAGGAAATGTAGGGGAGAAGCCGGGTACCCAGAAACAATATACTATCTTTTGCAGCCTATCACCCTGAAAAATCAGAGGTCGCCAGCATTTTTCTGGACTTAGAAAAATCTTCAACTTTTTGAGGAAGTCCTATCTACTCTATTGCACTTCGCCTGGTCTGAGGTGGAGAAAGCAAGTCTGGCGCAAGAGGTAACGTTCAGTAAAATGCGCATCTTAGAGAATTTGCGCAGTTACGTCCATTCGCCAGAGCGCAAATTCGCCAGGTGTTAGGGAGCGAAGTACCATTAGAATCCATCTCCTTCGCTAGTGAAGTTTCGCTAGCGACCGTTAGTAAATTAGCGAAGTACCGAAATGACGTTAGTCACTTCGCTCTTTAGTAAATTTGCCCGAGAGAGAGATAGATAGATAGACAGACAGACAGACAGACAGACAGACAGATAGATAGATACTTAGATAGGCACCCTCCACTCAGCATCAGGCTGAAGTGATAATATTGACTGCCTGGGAGAGCCGCACACCAGTTTGAAAAACCTTAAAGGAAAGATCTGGGAAAGAAACAAAAACAAAAGGGCAAAAAGAACAAACAGACAAATGTACAGAACTAGAGATTTAATCCTCCGAGCTGGAGTCCAATATTTGCGCAGGCGCTGTCTTTCAGTATTTGATAGATAGAGATTGTACAGGAATGGGACAAGAATGTCCTTGACCTAGGGTTTTCTGGATAATGGATCCCATACCTATATAGTGAGATTATGGGTCAGATTTACTAAAGGACAAAGTTGGCTTTTCTAGCAATATTCACCAAAATGACAATCGCAGGCACATCGCCAATTTCCGCACTGATGAATTGTTGAGGTATTGAATCCGTTATCAGGAAACCAGCATTACAGGAAGGCAGCCTCCCTAGTCCCATAGACACCATTTTATCCAAATAATCCAAATTCTTCAAAGTTATTTCCTTTTTCTCTTTGATAGTAAAACAGTACTTCATACTTAATCCTTAATCCTTAAGGATCGAAATTATGAAAAGATCCAGAAAACCCCAGGTCACCGGTATTCTGGATAACAGATCCCATGCCTGTATCAGAAGGAAAGCAGCCTATTATACAGATGCAGGAAACTCTGATTATACTCACAGGTCTTACAGAAAGCAAATTCCCATCCATTGTGCTTAAACTGTACGACTATAAATGCACAAGGCTACAGTGCAGTAGTGCATTATGGGTAGATGTGTACCCCAGTGATATTCAGCTCATTGGCTTCCTGTCTCTCTGAAGACTAGCAACGACTATTGTTTGTTTTATACACCAGTTTTGGAAGGTATTCAAAGTTCCAGGTACTTGTGGGAAGGGCATGTCAACAAACCAATAAGCTTATATAAAGGTGTGTAACAATAAAAACATCCAGCCTAGAGGCCTCTTAGTAGTAAACAGGATCCTATGGGTGCACTGAAAGGTCCATATTTGCACTATATGCCTGCAGAAGTCATCTTTCCAAAATTTTTTATACACATTTTGTCTTGAGCCAATACCTTGTTGTTATGCTGCTAAGCGTTCCCTCTCTCTAGCAAACCATTCCAGACAATGTTCATGGCCGTATGCAGAATTATGTTATGTTATACATGAGTAGTTATATCGATAAACAAAACAATGAGCATGATTTTTTTTCTCAAGGCAACAGAAACTCAAGGACATTTTCTAAAATATTAGAAAACTATAATGCTTTGAGCTTACCCCAAATTATGTTTCAATCATCAGCCAAGAAATATATAAATATTTGTGCCCTGCTTTACATCAACTATTAATATATAACTTTTTTGTTCACTTGGCATCAAAGTTCCTTCTCTTTTGTGAGAACTATATCAGGATTAAATATTTATACAGTATGGGGCCGATTCACGAAGGGTCGAATATCGAGGGTTAATTAACCCTCGATATTCGACTGGGAACTAAAATCGTTCGACTTCGAATATCGAAGTCGAACGATTTTGCGCAAATCCTGCAATCGATCGATCGAAGGATTTTTCATTCGATCAAACGATTAAATCCTTCGAATCGAACGATTCGAAGGATTTTAATCCAACGATCGAAGGAAAATCCTTCAATCAAAAAATCCCAGGCAAGCCTATGGGGACCTTCCCCATAGGCTAACATTGACTTCGGTAGCTTTTAGCTGCTGAAGTAGGGGGTCGAAGTTTTTCTTAAAGGGACAGTACTTCGACTATCGAATGGTCGAATAGTCGAACGATTTTTACTAATAGTCGAATCGTTCGAATTCGATCGAATTCGATCGAATTTAACCAATTTGATGGTCGAAGTACCCAAAAAATACTTCGAAATTCGAAATTTTTTTCATTCGAACCCTTCACCCGAATTTCATGAATCGGCCCCTAAGTATCAAAAGGAGCTAGTGAAGATGCAAATTGTACATTTTACAGGAGAAGCCTCTATAACAGAATGTATTCAACACTTTTGGCCTTAATTACCTCTTTTTTCAAAAATTTTGTATTCCTGAATGTTTTTAATTCCTGGTAAGAAGGTTAATCCAGCAACAGGACCAGCAAAGTTGCTGGTATTCTAAGGAGTAATGTGGTGAAAGGAGGCTATAAACCTCCATAATGTGTTGGCATCACTAACCAGCTGCCTTTAATATATGGGACAAGAGCAGAGATCCCCAACCTTGTATCCATTAGCCATATTCAAATTTAAAAAAAGTTAAAGAGCAAAAGCTGCGACCTGCTGGCCTCCATTATCACAAACTGGATGTGACCTCATCACACCCATAGCTGCATCCATACGTTTTACCCACAAAATAGGTGACATTCTATCATTCTAATGTATATGCCAACCTATTCAGTTGAAAAAGGTAGTGATGGACGAATAAATTCGACAGACGCAAATTGGCTGCAAATTTCTGCGTTTCGCCACTGGTGAATAAATTTGCATAACTGCCGCTAAAAATCGCTGGCAAAAAATCAGCCATGTCGAAAAAGCTGGCGCACGTCAGAATATCCACGCGCATAAATATTGTCGCGTGTCAAAATTATTCGGACACCCATTGACTTTAATGCATTTGGCCAAAATGGGCGCGTGTATAACAATTGTTGCAGACATTGAAATTAATGCTCGTCAGAATAATTTTGATGCCCATTGACTTCCATGCATTTCACAAATTTTTTGCCGTTTCGCAAATTTCATGGGAAATTTGCACCTTTTTCGGCGAAGCAAAACGGGACAAATTCAATCACTAGACAAAGGTCAAGACTGTGTGTAGCAGATTTATACAAGCCCATTATGAAGTATCAATACCAGTGCATTCTGTTTCAAAATGATACATCAGTCACATAAGCAACGTGCCACAAAGTGACAGGGCTAATAAAGTTCAGGATCAAGGGAAGTGAGTGCAGTGTTTTAGGAGGAGCTCACTGCTACAGGGGGGCAAGTCTGTGTAATTACATTCAATCACAATAGATTGGAAGCAATTCCTGCTTCCAAATAAACTGTCCCAGTCTAGTTAGAAAATATACTTCTTAGCCATAACTGCTAGAAAATACCAGAATATACAGGACACGGAAAATACAATCTCTAAGGAACATTCATGAATGTACAAACGCCCCCTGAATTAGATATAAAAATGAGAATATTTAATAGTGAGCATTGTATTGTGTTAACTGCAATAGATTTTATTTGACATTTACAAATGTCATTTCAAGGAAATATGCAATTTGCTGTTTTCCCCCTCCTAAGTAAAAAACACAAAGTTCAGTTGTGACTTTAGTAAAAATTTCTCATAAACTTTATATAACTCAAAATGAAAACTTCTGCACATAGGCAGGGAGGTTCGCTTTATAATACAAGGGGTAAAAGAAAAGTAAGGGTTACTGAGAGAGAGAGAGAGAGAGAGAGAGAGAGAGAGAGAGAGAGAGAGAGAGAGAGAGAGAGAGAGAGAGAGAGAGAGAGAGAGAGAGAGAGAGAGAGAGAGAGAGAGAGAGAGAATATAAATATAATGGCAATGGGAAGGGCAGCAAAGAGAATGGAAGAGGAGGAGCTCCTCCCCAAATGATTCACAGCCATGGCCAAAGAGAGGCTATCATCAAAAATGGTTATGTAAAATTAAGTTAGCTATGTGACTCTACCTGACAATTATCCCAACTTAATATATGAGGCACATAATTGGGCAAATATTCACTTTTGCATTAAACCATAGCAAACAATCATTGGTTAGCTTGTTTCAGTCAGCTGCAGGTAGAACACTGAGAGCAAAAAAAAAAATGACTGGTTGCCATGGGTTACTACTCAGGTGCAAATTTGCCCAGGGTTGAAAAAATACCCTCATGGTCAGCATACTGTATAAAGTATAGCAGATTTTTTTACAACTCTTGCAAGTACCCAAGGAACCTAAAAACACCCAAAACTGCCAAAAATTGCATAGGGCACAGCTCTTGCAGTACCCACTGAACCTAAAAACACCCAAAATGCAAGAAAATGCATAGGGCATAATATCTAAAGATTTCCCAATGTGCCATTGCCTTAAAACATAAATATCCCTGGAGTTAGTAACAAACGCACCCATAAAAGCTCTAACATAGACACAATGCATATAAGTACTATTAAGGTACTTGGGTCCAAACATGCTCCTGCACTTTCACATCATTGCCAATTAGTGATGGGCGAATTTATTCACCTGGAGCAAATTTCTAAGTTTTGCCGCCGGCAAAGAAATTCTCGAAATGGTCACTAAAAATTTGCGGGGGAAAATTCATTGGCATCAAAATATTTTGACGCCGATGACAGTTCTAGGCACCCATTGTCTTTAAGGGGCTTGTTGCCGGCATCTGAATTGTCGCTGGCATCAAAAATATTCTGGCGGCGAATTCGCCCATCACTATTGTCAATGCATACATCTTACCTCTCCTGATGAATGGTGCACAACTGTGACTATTGATAATGGTGCACCCTGGAGCTATAGTCACCCTGGGCTTGGCAATAGGTCCCAGGATTCCCACTGCAAGTTGTGTCAATATTCGCTCCTGACTTGAGTCCAGTGAGCTGGATGCAAATATAGTTTTAAGCATGATCTCTGGATGTGGCTAGTCATGATCTATTTTGGTTTGCCAAAAAAATTGCCGAAAAATTCACAAGATGAAGAAGGCAAATAATGAAAACAAAATATGACAAAAATGATAAAACAAAGGCCAACTGAAAAGTTGCTTTGAATTAGCCATTCTAATAACATACTAATACTAAAAATAAACATAAAGTGAACCCCCCCTTTAGGGCTGGGACACACTGGGCGATTTGGGGAGATTTAGTCGCCTGGCGACTAATCGCAGCGACTTTTCTCCCCGAATGCCTCCCCTCGCTCTGCGCCTGGCTAAAATGAAAAATCGTCTGCGCTAATCACACGCGGCGATTCGTTTTCCGAAGTCGCCCGAAGTTACCTCACGAGGAAACTTCGGGCGACTTCGGAAAACGAATCGCCACGTGTGATTAGCGCAGGCAATTTTTCATTTTAGCCAGGCGCAGAGCGAGGGGAGGCATTCAGGGAAGATTGGTCGTGGAAAGTCGCGGCGATTAGTCGCCAGGCGACTAAATCTCCCCAAATCGCCCAGTGTGTCCCAGCCCTTAATCAACTCTGTCCTGTTTAATTAAAAAGTAATTTTAAATAAAACAGGGGTAAAAATTGATCAAGACTTAATTAGAAAACCAAAGGATCTCAATGTGTTGAAGCAGAATATATATATAAAAAAGAAATATACAAGAAATAACCATATATATACTTGTTAATCTTCAAGAATATATCAGTTTTCTCACTAGATAAAATGGAGTCATTAGGTGTTTGATTCAGTTCATAAATCTGGGATTGTGTGACATTTTTTAAATCCTGGCAGTCACATGCTATTAGGTTTAACTGCAGTGAAGTTCATTTAGAGAGGGCCATGAGATACTCTATGGAATGTGACCACTGAGTATACACTGAAATTTATATTGTTATGTCTCTGCTTATCCTTTTTCTTCCATATTGATTTTTTCCCCCAACAATTAAGCATCAGTTCTATATCTATACATCTAATGTTAAAGTCTTACTGGTTCTTCATTTATTCCATGTTTAAAATAAAGACACTCGGCCAACTTGCAACCAAACAAGCAAAATATTTGATATCTGGGGCCATCTTATTGAACAAATGGACCTGTCTGGGATGTTTACCATTTGGTTCCACTCCATTGTGTGAAAGTAGAATTTCCAGTTAATATCAAGCAAATTCCAAAAGGTTTCAATGGTACTCTTTTGTAATTGGGACCTGTGATCTACATAAGCATTAAAATTCAAAAAAACAAAGTAATTGTTGACCTTTTATTTCACCAGAAAAACTTGCAGAAACAGAATTTCAAGAAGGTAAAGACTTATTTCAACATAAATATGTTGCTTATTAGTAATGGTCGAAATTTGTCCCGTTTTGATTTGCTGAAAAAATTAGCTAATTTCCCACAAAATACATGTCAATTTTCAACGCCCGCAAAAACATTAACGTCAATGAGCGTCCAAATAATTTTGTTGCGCGACATGACAATGTTTATGTGGGGCACGCTCCCAAATTTTTCCGCAGAAACAAATTTTTCTCCAGTGAGTCTTTGCAGAAGTTTTGCGAATTTATTTACGGGCGGTGAAACATGGAAATTCACCTCAAATTCGCGCCTGGTGAATTTATTCGCCCATTACTATTGCTCATATTTTATTACTCATTATGATCTTGAATAATTGATTTGAGTGTGTAAATATGTGCTTGAAGTTGACCATAACAAGTAATCTATTTCCCAGCGAGACCAATGGTTCCCAAACGGATGGGCTGCCCCCCCCCCCCAGCAATATTAAGATTGTTTGGGAAGAATCTTTATAACCTTGTTATAAGCTAAGGCAGGGGTCCCCAACATTTTTTACCCATTAGCCATTTTCAAATTTAAAAAAACATTGAAGAGCAACATAAGCATGCAAGAAGTTCCTGGGGGTGTCAAATATGGGCTTTGATTTATTATTGGCAGCCCATATGTGAACTGGTGGCCTAGTGGAGGCTCTGTTTTGTAGATCCCCTGGTATTTAAATTTTGCCTCCAAACCAGTAATTCAAAAATAAGAACCTGATTTAAGGCCACTGAGAGTAACATCCAAGGGGTTGCTCATGAGCCACTGGTTGGGGACGACTGGCTTAAAGTAATGGTTCACCTTTACATTAACTTTTAGTATGTTAGAGAATGACCAATTCTAAGTAACTATTCAATTTGTCTTCATTACTTTTTTTTTATAGTTTTTTTTAACGATTTGCCTTTCTCTTCTGATCCCATCTAAAAACAAATGCTCCGTAAGGCTACAAATGTATTATTGTTGCTACTTTTTATTAGTCGTCTTTCTATTCAGGCCTCTCCTATTCATATTCCAGTCTCTTATTCAAATCAACAAATGTGTATAGAAAACAAATCCGCACACACACTGGTTAATGCAGTCGGGGAGTATCCCCTTTTATTCAGCCACCAAACATTCAACATTTCGGGGGGGGGGGGGAAACACCTACCACCCTTCATCAGGATACAATTATTAGTGCAGTAACCAATTTAAACCCAACTTCCCACGCCTTCTTTTCACATCATGCAACTTTCCACAGTATTTAACCCTTATGTGGAATACAAGAAATTTAACCCTTATGTGAAATTCAGAGAAACAATCAATTTTGATAAAACAGGTGACAAAATAGTCATCTTCTATCTCAAAGGGGCAAATTCACTAAGCAGCAAAAATGCGCTAGCGATGTCTTTGCCGCATTTCGCCAGGCGAAGTTTCGCAAGGGTGCTGCTAAATCACTAAAATCCGAAGCTGTGCTCAGGGAGGCGAACGGTAGCAAATTTGCGCTAGCGTTAATTCGTCAAGCAAAGCGAAGTTACGCTAGCGATGCCTAATTTGCATACGGCGGGAAGTTAAAGTTGAATGGACTTATATGTAGCAGCAAATACATTACACTACACAAGCCTGGGAAAGCTTCATAAAATAAAATAGTCTGGCGCAAGAGGTAACGTTCAGTAAAATGAGCAAGTTAGTGAATTAGCGTAGTTACATCGACCCTTCGTCAAAGCGCAACTTCGCCTGGCGGAAGGGTGTGAAGTAGCGCTAGAGTAGGTCCACTTCGCTAGCGAATTTACGCCAGCGCCCGTTAGTAAATCGGCGAAGTAACGAAATGACATGATGCTGGCGAATTTGCGTTAACGTTAGGTGCTTCGCGATTTAGTGAATTTGCCACAAAGTGTCCAAGTGCAATAATTATTATATATAAATATTGTATCTAAAAGCTTTTAAAAATTCACATCCATTTAACACCATATTGTAAAATTCCATGTGTTATACACATATTGTAATACCTTACTGCCCTCGGAATTTTCTAATTACCCTTAATATTCTAAGTGATCATTCAGCAGTTCGTATCTGTAAAAAATAGAAACAGGTAAGAAGGTTAAAAAAGTTATCTCTCATAAGAAACATGTGTAACTAAAATTCTCATTAAGGCCCTTTGGTGTAAGTGTTTTTAACTGCCAAATCCAAAAGGCCTCCCGTCTTAATAATGACCTCTTATCTATCTCACCTTTCTGCCTGTGTATTACTTCCAATATTTGCCATCTGAGTTGTGCAATGTTATGTTTTGCCTCGAAAAAATGTTTCGCCAGTTGGGTTTCCTTTTTAAATTTCTCTTTTTCTTTCTCACCAGTTGCAGGATTGGTGAACTACAGGTGTGCGGTCCGAGAAATTACATCTTATTCAAATCAAGGCATTTGAACCCTAGCAACCAGATATCGGCAAATGAATATGGAGAGCTGCTAAATAAAAAGCCAAATAACTCAAAAACCCCAAATAAAAATGAAAACAAGTTGGTCTCCGAATATCATTCCCTACATCATACTAAAAGTTGATTCTAAGATGAACAACCCCTTTAAGGCTTCGGTTAAAGAAGGGACGGTGATCAATGAAGAAGCTCAATAACAGATCAAATGTCACAAGTTTGATATTTATAATATGAATCCAACTGGAGGTCCTGGGGTGGGGGGAAAGAGAGACAAGGTAAGGCAAGTATATGTTATGCAAATAGTGAAAGAATGTTTTGTCCTGACTAACACAGCATGCTTTGTTTCTCAGCACTAACGCCATCGATAACTATAGCATCTAATCACACGTGCAGTGGAGAAAGGCAACTCTTGGAGGCAGAGATGAAAAAGTGAGATGAAAAAGGAGTGAAAATGAGAATCCTAAAAGGGAGAAAGGAATGTAATACTGAACAGTTGGAACAAAAAAGACCAGGAAAGGTAGGAGATAAAATAAAATTGTAAAAATAGGAGAGTGGCACATGGCTAGGGTTGCCACCTGGCCGGTATTTTACCGGCCTAGCCGGTAAAACACCTGCCAAGGCCGGGGCCGGTTGTACAACTGCCGGTAAATTTGTAATACCCTTAAAAAGACCCCCTCGGCCAGCCCCCAATCCCTTGTAAAACTTACCTTGTCCTTCGGTTCTTGTCCTGGACGCACTGTGGCCCTGCCCCTTTGCAGCATAACCCCACCCCCTTTGACATCACGCCCCTTTTTGTACCCCCCCCACCAGCCGGAATTTATTTTGGGAAAAGGTGGCAATCCTACACATGGCTAGAGGGCCGCATGTCACATGGGCAGATGGTGAAAATTAAAAAATTGGCACATGGAGTAAAAATGAGGTAAAGGAGACAAGAATGGATATAGGGAAAGGGAGAGAAAGGCAAAAGATAAGAAGGATTCAAAGTCACTTTTAGACAGGGAACAAAATACCACCTCTGTTGTAGGTAGGTTCATTTTTATGGGCCACTTCAAAGGCATCAAACTAGGCAATGCCATGTAAGTGTGAACTGATTATTATATGTATGGGAAGGATCAGTTATCTGGAAATTATGGAAGGACATCTCCCATAAACTTCATTATAAGCAAACAATTCAAATTTTTAAAAATGATGTCCTTGTACTTGATCCAGACTAAGATAAAATTCATCCTTATTTTATTGAATGTTCAAATTACTATTTAATAGATTTAAGGTATGATATCCAAATTACAGAAAGATCCCTTATCTGGAAAATCGTTAGGACCCACGCATTCTGGAAAATACAGTAGATAACCATTAGTGGCGTAACTATATAGGAACAGACCATGCAGTCATAGGGGAGCCCAAACTGTGGGGTCTGCTTCCTCTATAGCTAATAAAAAACCCTTCCTCCCCAGCTGCTCTCTCTTACCAGCGAAGAAGGGGGAAGCAAGTCGCGTGGGACGTTGGCAAAGTTGGGCCGGATTTGGGTGGAGTTGAGGCAGACCGTGGTCAGGGTGGAGGTGGGTGGGGCAGAGGCAGGACAGGAAGTGGGCGGGGGATGGGGATCAAAGTGTGCTAGGCCCCTTTGAAGGGTGAAAATAGTGGGGTGTAATGGGGGCCAATGCACATCAATCACAAGTGATTCAACTGTTTTAAGCCAGAAAAAAAAAAATTCTTCCAGCAGTGAGTGTTTAGCGCTGCACTAAACTTTAGCACCTCATCGACTCAAGCATTGCACTCAATTTAAGTTACAATTAATCTATGGAATCTATACAATCATATGAACCGCCTGATATTTTTTTATGAGCTGTAACTGTTGTTGGGGCTCATAAAAAAAATTCAAGCTATAATAAATCTGCCCCCAAGTAACACACATTTAATACCTCTTGTAGTCCATGTGTAACACAGGGCTTTCTTCTTTTTAATTATATAAAAAACAATTGCTAAATTGCTTTGTATTCTCAGCCATATCAACCAGGTGAACTTTGGCCCCGGAGTAGACAACAAACTTCAGCCAGACTCCATTACAATGACAAAACACTCAAGGACAGTTTTTGGGCACAGAAAGATAAATTCCACAGCAGATACTACTAAAGTACTATCCCAGTCTCTTGTCGTTCAGCATGAGAAACAAATGCATTTAACAAACATGTGTTACACTTCATAACTCATCTCAGTGAACCATTGAGAAAACAAGTACTTCACTATTTACACAAGTCTTCCTAGTTAAATACAACATCTATTAGGGTTGACTGCAGTCAGTGAAAGAAACTTATACGAGTCATAGACAGAGAGTAAAGTGCGAGAGAAATACATTTATCTTCACATTTTGCCATTATCCTTGTTTTGCAAATGAAACATTGCGTGGCCTGTAGCTGTTAGCAGAGTACATAGAATGTAGTCTACATTTCAGAAAGTCTGATTAGACTTTGAGTGATATGTTTGCACTTCCTTATTTTGTTTCCTAAGGGCATTTTTATAAAGTTATGCAAAAAAAAAGTGATTCAGAATTCAACAGTTTCAGTCATTGTAGTTATTTGAGAATTTATTTGCTATGGAAAGCCATTTCTGTCTGTCCTTTGCTATTCCCTTTGCTGTTTGCCAGGATACAGAAACCATGGGAATCATTTACATAAAGTGCAAAAGCACAACCTTTAGTACTAATTCAAAGTCCAGGGTCTGAATGACCCGGGGTCCTCGCCTTGACTACCCACCCAACCAGCTCACTAACCCACTAACATGAGATGGTTTGTATAAATCATGAAAGCTTTTACTGTTTTTGTTACCACTAGAGGACACTGTTTCAAAGTATATACAATAGCATTTATTCTCATTAGCAACAAGCACTCTCCTATTTAAGTAAACACATTAGTAAATAAGTGTCTCAGTTGGTGTGTGGATTAGGAAAAATGAACCCACAAACCTTACCTCTAAGGGCAGAGACACACGCTCAGATTTTGGGAGATTAGTTGCCCGGCGACAAATCTCCTCTTCTTCGGGCCTACTAATCTCCCAGAACTGCTTTCCCCTGCCTTCCCGCCGGCTGGAATGTAAGTCGCCGGCAAAATGGCACTCAGATTTGTTTTCAGAAGCTGGCCAAACTTTCCTTGTGAGGCAACTTCGAGCGACTTCAGAAAACGAAGCACTCCAAGTGCCATCCCGCCAGTGATTAACATTCTAGCCGGTGGGAAGTCAGTTTGGGTAGATTAGGTGCCCCCAAAGAAGAGGAGATTTGTCGCCGGGTGACTGATTTCCCCGAATCTGAGCGTGTGTCTCTGCCCTTACATGCAAAATGACCCGCACCCAACCTGTACTCACATCTTCTTGCTTTTTACACTATGTCTGTGTGAGCCTCTGGTTCCATAATAGGGAATCTTAGGAGAAGCGGAGGAGTGCACTTCCCCAGTCTGACTATCGATGTTCAGAATTTATTCTTTGTACGATGAAAGATTGTTTATTTCAATGAAACAATCTACAATTAACCATTCAGATTAAATAAAGTAGTAAAAAGAACAAATCAGACAATTTATCGTTAGCCAACAAAAATCTTCTGACCTGTTCAATTGACTGAACAACCGAACACCACGGTACGAAAAATGTTGGAAAAACCCACACACTAAATCTTACGAACCTTTATTTCATACACATTATCTTTGCATCTATGGCCAGAGTAAGGCTATGGGCACACAGGCTGAAGGCCTCTACTCCATTCATTTGAACCAATCAGCCTGCATACACATACACACAGAAGAGCTGAAGCTGAGATCAACCCAAATATGCAAAGGAGGCATCTCCAGGCTGACCTCAGCTTCAGCTCATTTCTTTGTGTGCGTATACAGGCTGATCAGATTCAGATCAATGGAGCAGGGGAAGAGAGTGTATCTGCTTCTCTCAGCCTGCAAAAATATGGCTGCAATGGCTGGAGCCTTCAGACAGTGTGCCCATAGTCTAAGGCTAGGGCCAGACAACTTTAAGTAATGCGGATTCTCCGCAGACAGAGAATCCGCTGCCCGCTGCCTGATGCTCCCCTTGCCTTGCCCCTTTGCTCGCCAAATTAAATCTAGTCTGGAGAGGGCTTGTGCAGAACATCAGAGGTAGATCAATTTACTAGTGATGGGCGAATTTGCGCCGTTTCGCTTCGCCGAAAAATTCGCGAATTTCGTGCGAAATTCGCGAAACGGTGCCGTTTTGACGCCGGCGAATTTTTGACGCGAATTTTCGCGGGAGTTTTGCGAATTTATTCGCTGACGGCGAATCGCGCAAATTCGCCGCGAATTTGCGTCTGCCGAATAAATTCGCCCATGACTACAATTTACCTCTAAGCGAAAATGTAAAAAAAAAAAAAAGATTGTAGAGAAAAGATGGAAGCCCAAAACTTGCCTCCAAGCCAGGAATTGAAGTATAAGCACCTGCCACTGGGAGCAACACCCAAGAGGTCATAGAGCAAAATGTTGTTCAGGAGCAATTGGTTGGGGATCACTGAAACATTGTGGAGGTTCTGAAAATGAATGATTGTTGGTACAAAGATTGGGGATGTTAGAAATACAAGGGTAACATGGAAGCCATAGAGCAAGATGCTGAAAGCAGGACAAAAAACAAATAGTAATATTTTAAACCAAGGTTTTCCAACCTGAACTTGTTAAAAACAGTTCCCAGGGCCCTTAATAACAACTACTTAGTAAGTGCGTAAAACGTCTGTTGCGTCCCTGCAAACTGCAGATTTCTTTACTTCCGTGGTGAAAAATGTAATTATTTGTGTCCACGGGGCCCCTGCCAGCAGTTCTGGCAGACCCTGTGGCTATGCTTCAGGAGGAAAGAAAAATTTTCAAACAACAACAACAAAAAAATGTCCAGTTATTCTCTTTTTAGTTCATTAATTATGGCCATAGACAGTACTATACATGTGTTTCTATTAGAACACATTACTTTTATCAACAAACTAAAAGAGCCATCATTTCCCATATGCTCCAAACAATGGAACACTCAGAGGTCAGCTGTGCAGCAGTACCATAGGTCAGTGCAAATCCCATAGACTTACTGCAGGCAATGAGAAAGCAGAGATTTATCAAAGAACACTCTTCACAGTATGAATCAGAGGAACAGCAGACACACCCGTAATCTTCCCTTATACCCAGTGAGCTCAGCTCCATGTGCATGTGGTTCCGCTCCCGAGGTCACTGGAGACTTATGCAGATAAATTATTTACACAAGTATCCCCTTCGAATATCCCATCTGTCGACTTGCTGTTTCTGTGTAATCTCCCTGTTTTCAGTAACTCAGAGATGGTAAATGAGATGAGTAGCTCAGAGCAAAACGTTTTCCCAGGTCAAAGGAAGCTAAAGTGGCAGATTTGGTGAAAGAAGTATCTGAGAAGTGATGAACAGATTGCCGACAGGCAAAAAGCTGTCTGAAAAGTGCGTGCCTTCTCTTACTTATGAACCCAAATCATTAGATTCATGGTTTGAAAGGTTTTTATTTTGATAAATTCTTTTTTTAAGGCAAATCTGGGGTACAGAAAAGAAAGAGTTTAATAGACTTGTAGAATACAGAGGTTAGAAACTTAATTTCTGAATTGTTTACAATGCAAACCACGGAATACATGGGGTAGAAAGATCATGCAACATTTACAGCAAAATCAAGACAACTTAAAAGTAACATCAATTTTTTTATTAAAAACTTTGTTAGTGTAGAATGAAAAAAAAAAAAACACAAAGACATAGTAAACTTTTAAATCACTGAGTCTTTATTAAGAAATAACTTACCAACACTCCTCTTCAGAAAAGGCGACATGGCGACGATCCATCATGCGGCACTCAAGTTCTCTTCCCTGGCTATCTCCTATAAGGAAAGCAGGGAGGAGAAATCGAGCGACGCACGGTGGATCGCCAGATTGCCTTTTCTGAAGAGGAGCACAAGCGGAGTTTCGGTAAGTTATTTCTTAATAAAAACTTAGCCATTTAAAAGTTTAATAGGTTTTTGTGTTTGTTTTTTTTAATAAAAAAATTGAGGTTACTGGTCTTTTAAAGGGGAACTCCGGCTTTCAAACCAAAATTTGATAAAGAAGCCCACATAACACGGAAACCCTCTAACATACCCATCACCGTTATCGGTTTCTTCAAAAAGTATGATTAAATGCCATTTTCTATGCTGAAATCCAGCCATTTAACAGTTCTTTTCTTTCTGCATCATTTGAAATCCTGGCAGGGAAGGAGGGACTAAACACTGCTGTTATAAATTGTAACAACTTCTCCACAGCTTACAGACAGCATGCTGGAACTACATAACCCACAATGCATTGCACTATGATGTTCTGTTCATTATTGAAATCACTTGTGCAGGGAATTGTGGGGTTTGGAGGATGCAGGCTGAGGACAGATGGCTGTTGATACAAAGTAACAGTAGTCAGCCAGCTCAGCAAAGTAGTCAGACAGATCAGAAGGAGAGCAGGGTTTAGGGAACTCTTCCAAACCATTACAAATCATGAAAAGCCTGCATATTTTTTAATTGATCTATATTGCAAAGTTGCTTGAAATTGTGTTTACTTTTCAAAAAGCTTAAGTTATGTTTTTGTTGAGTTCCCCTTTAATTACTGACTCTGGAGTATATGGGTAAGTATTAGAAATCAAAAGAAGGGAGTTTTAAATAGACATCTAACACTTAGGGGCCCATTAACTAACCAAATTTAGTTTTTTTCTATTTTTTTAAAAAGCTCTAAAAATGCGAGATTTATTAAGTGTAAAAACCATGAAAACATCTAATACAAAACTTTGTTGGGTAAAAGATGCTGAGGTCCTATAGAAGTCTATGGGAGCTGCGCTGATCCTATTGGACCTCTTTAAATCAATTCAGACTTTTCAAATTTTAGCTAGGAAATGTCCAAAAAAGTAGAACTTTTAGAGGTTTTGGAGGTATTTGTATTGTATTGAATAAAAACTAGCTTTTTAAGATATTATAAAGTTTTGGGATATTTCTTTGATTTTGATAAGCTGCAATAGTCAGATGCAAGGCCCCCTTGTTACTGCAAAGATACTGGAATTTTGGGAAGAAACCCCTGCATTATGGGAAAAAATATGCTGACTGCAATTTGCTCACTATGCTTGTGGATGTAAATGACCCTTAGGGGCAGATGTATCAAGGGTCGAATTTCGATGGGTTAAATCCCTCGAAATTCGACTGGGGAATAGAATTGAATAGGCAATTCAGGCAAATTTATATTGCACCCGGCAAATAGACGTACGATCGAATATTCGATCGAAGGATTTTCATTCGATCGAATTATCGATCGAATGCCATTTTATTCGATCAAAAACGTAGAAAACAAGCCTATGGGACTTTCTCATAGGCTTTTAAAGTAATTCGGTAGGTTTTAGGTGGCAAAGTAGGCAGTCGAAGTATTTTTAAAAGAGACAGTACTTCGACTATCGTATGGGCGAATAGTTGCAGCGTTTTTGTGCTCGATCTATTCGAATCATTCTACTCAGGGTAATTTACGCCAATTCGATAGTCGAGGAGCACAAAAAACTACTCGAAATTCGAGTATTTTTCCCTCTTTTCCTTCACTCGAACTTAGTGAATGGGCCCCCTTAATGTGTATTGTGTAAAAACAGAGGCGTTTTTGAGCACATTTATATGATTTTGATTCAGTGATCATGGTCATTGGCACAAAACCATAATTCAAGAAACTTTCATTTCAAGATTTATCAATAAAAAAAAAAATCTTGAAAATTTTATTTGAAAAAGTCAGCTGATAAAATCTTTCAAGCTGCCATAGAAGTCGATGGGAGGTTTATTTTTGATATTCAGACTTTGAGGTTTTTAAAACAGCTTAATAAAAGTCTGTTGTTCAGGTCATAGCCCTTGCCTGAATAAAGGCTTTTTAAAAGACAAGTTGTTTTTAAAACAGTGAAATGTTTTAAAGGCTTATTGAAAAAGAACAATGCAATTTTCACATGCGGCTTAAACACGTAATGTTTTTTCTAATTTGTTTTTTTTTTAAACATGGTAGTGCTCATGGTTTGGTTTCTTTTGCTCGTGATTCTGTGTCAGCACACAACTCCTCCACTGTTTCAGGTGCACGTTCAAAGGTGGCCACCCCACACCGTAGACAATTCAGTATAGACGAGAACAGCACCTTCTTAATGTAATAAAAAGGCTTTTATTCAAACATGGCACAGACCAATAGTAGCTGGTAGTTGTAGTTGGTTTCTTTTGCTGCTTTTGCAGAAAAAAAGGTGAACATTGATATATTTTGGGCTCTCCATGGCTGAAGCTATACTGAAGGCAAATGGGTCTCAGCTGAGAAGGGTACAATGAGAAAAAGGTTTCCCAACTGATGCTGGTGACACTGGGTAGTTGTATGGGAAACAAAATACTTGGTAGTGAAGCAAATCACTGCCTTTCCTTGAGGGTTCACGTCCCTTGACTCCATGCCTCAGTGCCCACACTCAACACTGGTGACGTTAATTGCATCAGACAGGGCCAGGCAGGGTGACCTAGTCATCTTTGTGGCCCTTGCTTAACCGCCCTTCGGATTTCACTAAGGAGCAGTTCATTTGTGGTTTATTACTAAGATTTCAGAAATTGTAATGGAGCATTCACACCATACTGTTTACAGGTCCTATTGTTCACAACTCTGCAGGATTCCAAGCCGTTAAATGGATTAATCAAAAGGATTGAGATAAGAAACCTTTCCAAGGAAAAAGAAACAACTACGAAACAGATGAACTATTAAAAAGGTACACAGTTAGGTGCTCTGTACATCTTCTAGGAGGCATCATTTCATTTCCAAGGAGCTTGAGATCCAAGTGCACAAGCAGTGAGGCCTCTTCACATGGGGCAGCATGCAGAGTGCCTGTGATTTGCCAAAGGCATTCCCTATATAGACATTAATGGGAAGCTCCTCAGATAGCTCAAAACTTTTCATTGTTATTGCAATGGCACGGTACACTAAAAAATTTAATTGTTAAATCTATATTCTAAACTTCCTTGGGAATCATGAGAATTAATATATTTTCTTTTTTTTTCTGTCTGTCAAGATTGTTGGTTTATAAGTTGACACTGGGTTGTACTACTGAATTTTATATAATTCTATTTATACTGAATCTTTTTTATATTATTCTAGTCACATACTAAACTATGATACATAAAAAATACCCTGCTGAGTCGTTCTCCAGTACTCAAGTGTCATTGTCCAGTAAGGTAGATTGTCTTGTACCTGACTTAAACAAACTCAGCACCTTTGAAACCCCCATTGGTATATATTTTCTTTACTTCAATGCCCTGTTGAATAGTTCTCCAATACTGTGCCACAATGGCAATGGTTAGGCTTGTGATTTGGGGGTAAATGGATTGCTGATTAAAGCTTAGGACTTTTAAAAAAACTCATAGGCCTTTGCCGCAAAGCACAGCTATGTAGTTCTCCCATACTAAATTACTGAACGGCCATCTCCCATAGACTCCAGTTTATCTAATATAATATATATAATTTTTTAAATTATTTCCTTTTTGTCTGTAACAATAAAACAGTACATGAAAACCCCAGGTCCAGAGCATTCTGGATAACAGGTTCCACACCTGTACTATGAAATGCCACAGGGTTGTTGGTCAGATGGACAGGCCCAGTGTCAGACTGGGATGACAGGGGCCTACCAGAAATCCTTCAACCTTATGCCCACCTTCCAAACTCTTTTTAATCCTCGTCTCTTTATCATTTCTCTTTATACTTGTAGTCTCTTTTTGTTATATACCATAATTTATATTCTTCTAGGGATGCACCGAATCCAGGATTCGGTTCGAGATTCGACCAAGATTCTGCCTTTTTCAGCAGGATTTGGTTGAATCTAAGTGCATGGCTGAACCTAAAAAAATCACGTGCCTTTTTGTCAAACAAACAAAGAAATTTCTTTGCCGTGTGCTGCATGCACGGTTCTCTTTATCCTTTTTTCTCTAATTTAGATATGCAAATTAGGTTTCAGATTCGGTTCTGGATTCGGCTACATCTTTCCCAATGGATTCGGAATTCGGCCGAATCCTAAAACAGGGGATTCGGTGCATCCATATATTCTTCCAACTATTTTTCCTTTGGATTTCCATAAAGAAATAGTAAATTACCATTAAGGGTGGTGGCACACGTGGCTACTCTGGGAGATAAGTTGCCCAGTGACAAATCTCCTCTTCTTCGGGCGACAAACCTCCCTGAAATGCTAGAATGGAAATCACCGACCAGATGGCACTTGAATTGCTTTGGTTTTCTGAAGTCCCTGAAATTTCCTCGTGAGGCAACTTCAAGCGACTTAGGAAAAAAGAAGCAATCCGAGTGCCATCCCACTGGCAATTTACATTCTAGCTGGTGGGAAGGCATTTCTGGGAGATTAGTCGCCCGGAGAAGAGGAGAAGCCACGTGTGCCACCACCCTTATTAGGCCTAAGATTTACTGACAACTGGGCCATCTGGGAGTTTTCCTGGTATCCTGGTATCTTCAAACTGGACGAGCCTGTGATTTTGCTATAAACAGATTGCACCTTTGAAAGTCCATAGCTACATATTGTACCACAATGTGCTGCCATTGATTAAATAGAAAGGCCTGTGAGTTTGGAGTAAACATTTAGGTAATTGGTGTGTTCTTTGCTGATGCTCTACTGAGTAGTTTTTCTAATACCATGGAATGGTGCCATGCCATTGGTCACATGGGAAGTCCTGTGAATTTGAAGAAAACAGATGACAGATGGAGGCTCGGCACTTTGACAAAGAGGGCACTGCTGCTGTAAAATGAAAGAAAAAGACTTGCATGGGTGAGACCACTTTATGGGGCATTGGGTTGCTGATTTTGGAAAGCGGCTGTCATAGACCCAAAGTGTAGTTAAAAATAGTTTTAGTCATATTTAAATGGAGATCACAATCAGGGGAGGTAAATAATGGAGGAGTGTTTCATGTTCTATGTTGACATCTGTAGATAGTGATGGGTGAATTTGCGCCGTTTCGCTTCGCCGAAAAATTTGCGAATTTCGGGCGAAATTCGCGAAACAGCGAAAAATTCGTGAAACGGCGCCGGCACCCGTTTTTTCGACGCCGGCGCCCGTTTTTGACGCCGGCGTCCATTTTTTTCGAAAACATTTTTTGATGCCGGCGAATTTTTGACGCGAATTTTCGCGGGAGTTTCGCGAATTGATTCGCTGGCGGCGAATCGTGCAAATTCACCGCAAATTCGCGCCTGGCGAATAAATTCGCCCATCACTATCTGTAGATGCTTGCCCATCTGACCACTGCACTGGGGTCACTGAGGAGCACATCTAGAAGAGATATTTGTGTCTTGTGCTGATAATTCTCTAAAAAAAACTCAGAGGGGCAAAATGCTACAATTAAGACCAAACATCCCACCCATCCTATCTAAATACATAGTTAGCATTAAAAAAAATGTATAGTAACAACCTTGTTTGCATTATTATGCATGTTTGCTATGATTCAATCTCCACATCATTAAATACCAATTCTGAGAGAGAGAGAGCGATATATAAACTGATTTTTATTTTTATACACAGGAAATCTTAATGCCTGGAATGAAGACATCCTAATCTTTCCTGAGGAATGACGCTTCAAGAATAAAAATGATATACCAGGTGTTTTACTTGAGAGTGACAACTGTTTTTAAAACAACAGTGACCCTTTAAGCCTGTATCCCAGTACAGTTCATGTTTACGTGACTTACTACAAATAGGAAGAGAATGGATACTGTAAACATTTGTCTAACTGTGTATTTACTTAGGCCAAATTATACTCGCATGACAAGATAAACTCAGAGCTGCCGTGAAAAGATTACCTCCTACCAGAAATGTGAGCTTGGTGATGAAACCCAACTCTCAGGTATTTAAGTCTCATTTTGTACAGTACTGTGCATTATGTATGTTACAGTTGCCTTTTGTGAAGAGAATAGAGTCGCTCGCCCTGGGGCCATGTAATTATGCGGCTGTAGCTACTTAGTAAATAGGGACTGATTGAGAGCAGATTTGCTGCCCCTAAAAAGGTGACATATGTTTTCACTGCAGTTGGCTAAAAGGCATTAAAACATCCATACACCTGATGTTGGATCTATTATTAAGACCTTCTGCTGTCAGATGGAGGAGGCACATGAGCTACTAGTTTGAAAGGAATCATTTGCTTAATCTCGTTTAGCACTGCACAGCAATTACACAAGGTGTTACTAAAAAAAGAAAGGAAAAATATTATTTGTTATATTGTTATTTTCTTCAGGTTATAGCTCCAAACTGGAAGATCAGGCAGATAGACAACCATTACTTTAAAGGAATTGTTCAGTATAAAAATAAAAACAGGGTAAATAGATAGGCTGTGCAATATAAAAAAATGTTTCTAATAGTTTCTAGTTAGTTAGCAAAAAATGTCATGTATAAAGGCTGGAGTGACTGGATGTCTAACATAATAGCCAGAACACTACTTCCTGCTTTGCAGCTCTCTAACTCTGAGTTAGTCAGTGACTTGAAGGGGGGGCCACATGGGTCATATCTGTTGCTTTTGAATCTGAGCTGAATGCTGAAGATCAATTGCAAACTCACAGAACAGTTATGTCCCATGTGTCCCCCCTTCTAGTCGCTGACTAACTCAGAGTTAGAGAGCTGCAAAGCAGGAAGTAGTGTTCTGACTATTATGTTACACATCCAGTCACTCCAGCCTTTATACATTACATTTTTGACTAACTAATTATATTAGAAACGTTTTTTATTAAGCACAGCCTATCTATTTACCCAGTTTTTATTTTTACACTGAACTGTTCCTTTAAAACTTTTAAAAAAGAACTAAACCCCCTTAAGAGGGGGAAGGGAATGGGGCTTTCTCATAAGGGGGGTTTAGTTCACCATTGTCCTATATCCTTTTGTCCTATTGGGCCTACCTCTAAACACCCAAAATCTGAATTGAATCATAAATGACTATTAGTTGACTAACAATCATTCTTGTTTTGTGCTCTTATAAAGTAAAATGCAACCTCTTAGTTCATGGAACACCTATCATACAAAAAACTCATCTCATACACAGTGTTGTCATTGTTACGATATGATTTTCTAATAAATGAAATAATAAAGGAAAAATAAAAATAGCAAAAAACTCCTGAGCTCCTAGTAGTCTCGAGGCTATAGTTGCTATGAATAACCATAAGGGTGAAGACACATGGAGCTACTAGTAGCAGCTACTTGTCATGGCTACAAAACACCCTGCCATAGACAATACTGAGAATTGCCGTTGCTAAAACAAACGTAGAGACATTATCAGTATACTTTCAACATTGTCTATTTTTGTAGCCGTGACAAGTAGCTGCTGCTACTAATAGCACCAGGTGTCTCCATCCTAACTGATCTGAGTTATTATTGCCAGAAAGCATTAGTGACATCCAGGGAAGAATGGATTTTCCTGCAAAAGGCTGGGAATTAAGGCTTTAGGGCTGTTTTAGGGCAGCCTGCAAGTTGGATATGACCCTCCAAATGATTTTTATGATGCTCAACATTCTCTATAGATTGCTAGTTGGACGTCATTGTTTCAAAATATTCCTGCCCCAAACATGAAATAATGGATACTTGGCTCACAGCATGGAAAATCGTAGAAACAGCATCAGTCTACTTTATTTAGTTTTCACTGCCCTTGTGTTGGGTGAGATTGGATAAACACCTTAAAGGAGAAGGAAAGCCACGGAGGCATTTTATTGCCAATAGATTAGCTGCAATAGTGCAAGCTAGAATGCTATATTTATTCTGTAGAATGTTTTACCATACCTGAGTAAAAAGCTCTAGAAACTCTCTGTTTGTTTAGAATAGGAGCTGCAGTATTAACATGGTGTGACATCACTTCCTGCCTGAGTCTCTCCCTGCTCTGGGCTCAGATTACAGTAGAGAAGGGAGGGGGGAGAGGAGCAAACTGAGCATGCTCTTGCCCAGGGCAATGAGGTTTAAGCTGAAGGCAGGAAGTCTGATACAGAAGTCCATGAGTACACAATAGAAGGAAAGAAATGCAGTATTTCTTTTGACAGGGGACTCAGAGCAACATTACTTTGGGGGTTTACTGGTATATTTATATAGACCTTTCTGATAAAGCTTACTTAGTTTTAACCTTTCCTTCTCCTTTAAGGGCAGAGACACACATGAAGATTCGGGGAGATTAGTCTACTGGTGACAAACCAGTAGACTAATCTCACTGAACTGCCTTCCTGCTAACTAGAATAATCGCTGGCGGGATGACACCTGGAGCGCTTCGTTTTCCAAAGTCGCCCGAAGTTTCCTCGTGAGGCAACTTCGGAACATAAAGCTCTCCGAGTGCCATCCCAGCAGCGATTTAGATTCTAGCCAGCGGGAAGGCAGTTTGAGGAAATTAGTCGACCGTAGAAGAGGCGATTTGTTGCTGAGAGACTAAATATCCTCAATTTTATAAACAGATGTTTTATAAATGAATAATCTAAATGAAACAGACCTGTTTTTTATGCAACCAAGACTTTCTTCCATAAAATAAGTACCTGCTTTGAGGTCACTGAGAGCAATATCCAAGAGATTAGTGAGCGACATTTTGCCAAATGAACCACTGGTTGGTGGTCACTGATCTAGGGGGAAAGTATTTTGGCTTGACCAGGCTAATAGGAAACAACAATGGACCAACCAAAAAGAGGCTTCCATTGAACTGCTCTGATATTATAAGGTATACAGTAGCTTGCTAAAGTTACATTATGTGCTCCATCTGTACAAATGAAATAAAATCCAAATTATATTTGGTGTTCTTTTTGAGCAGTTTAAAATGTATGTGATGTTAATAAGACGACTGAATGATTCCTATCTTTTATTTTTTCATGAAAACTGAAGAGAAAGCATCGCAACAGATGAAGATTATAGAAAAAGTGGTTTCCAGGTTTCTGGAATCATGTCATGCCGTCTGTTATGATTTTATTAGCTTTTCATACAGTGACTAAGTGTCTAAGTTAAAGAATACACAGTAGCCTCGGGGAAGATGAAACTTTGTACTTGCATTCAATCAGCTGAAAAATATAGAGAATGTGATTAGTATAAATGGAGATTGCCCTTAAGGGACATATTATAAAAAAATAGAAACTTTAATTATTACAGCAGCTGTTCTGGTCATTTATAAGAACCCAGAGACAATTATAGAAGAAGTGCTTCTTTTGTTACATGATCTGTATCCCCATAAAACATATAAGTAAGAAATAATTATGCTTTATTGTATTCAAGTCAAGTATGGAACGTGTTGCATTGGGTTTCATTTCCTTTATTGCATGTATGTATGTATCTGTGTAATAATGCACAAATAATGCACAAGAATTTGGCAGTATTTTTGATGACGCAAATTACCCAAATATAACAAATTAGCAGGGAGAAAATCATGGCCAATTTTATGGACTTTTTCAGGAAAAAAAAAAGAATTAAAAATAGTCCGTTCAACCCTTGTAATTTATTTATTATAATAAAAATCAAGGGCCGAAATTAGCAAGCCAATTACGTTTAAATTACTTTAATTAAAGAGAGTTTTAAAAAGGGTTGTTTTTTTATCATTTGTAGCAATAACAATACATGTGAAAACTCGAAAAAGTCAGAAGACAGCGATAATTTTTATCAAAAACTATAAAAAAAGAAAAAATGAAGACAAAGTGAAAAGTTGCTTAGAATTTTGCCAATTTCTGAAAAACTAAAAGTTGAATAGATTCTGTCATTATTTTTATGATGCAGTTTTAATTCCTTAATTATAATCTTTACGCTGTAAATAATTCACTCTACCAAATAAAATGTCATTCCTAATCCAACAAGTGTATTTTTTTAGTTGTAATATTGGTGTGTAGGCACCATCTCAGGTCATTTTGCCTGGTCATGTGCTTTCAGAAAGAACCAGCACTTTAGGATGGAACTGCTTTCTGGCTAGAGTTAATTCTCCAACTCAATGTAACTGAATGTGTCACAGTTGGACCTGGATTTAACTATTGAGTGCTGTTCTTAGATCTACCAGGCAACTGTTATCTTGTGTTAGGGAGCTGCTATCTGGTTACCTTCCCATTGTTCTGTTGTTAGGCTGCTGGCAGGGGAAAGGGAGGAGGGTAATATCACTCAAACTGGCAGAACAGCAGGAAAGAGTGACCAAAGTTTATCAGAGCACAAGTCACATGACTGGAGGCACCTGGGAAACTGCCAATATGTCTAGCCCCATTTCAGATTTCAAAATGAAATATTAAAAAATTATTTTGCTCCTTTGAAAAACAGATTTCAGTGCAGAAATCTGCTGGAGCAGCACTATTAACTGATGCATTTTGAAAAAAATATGTTTACCCATGAAAGTACTTTAACTTAGTAAGTGTTGGCCATGTTCTTTCATGACTTCACTAAGCTCAAGGGCTCCGAAACGAGTGTGCATCTAGAAATATTAAATTGATAAATTGATGGTACAATATGTAATAAGGACGAATGTATTTTTTCTCAAACATACAGTATGGAACATAGTTTTGGATAAACAAAATGTCTTCTACCCTTGTTTTATTACTAAAAAAATACATTGACAGCATTGTAATCAGGAGATCCACTACAGACCATGTATTAAGAAAATTTTGCATAAACCAATATAGGCTTTCTCAATATTTTTGTCCATTACAGTTCCTTCTATCATAAGTTTTATATATTTCATGGCAAAAAAAAACACCATTGTCAAAGATCAAAAAATTGAGGCTGGTCAGTAAGAAACTACCAAACAAATCTACTGCAATAACCTCTACTCACTAATACAGATTATGTGTTGTCAACAGGACTTAAATATTACATCTGATTTATGAAACTGTGAATTCCTTTAGGCTTATTTTGTGTTACATTGAGCACACAGAAACACAACTGGGCTTAGTGGGTCAAAGCCTTGTTGGTTAAATAACGTTAAGATAACGTTCTGGTATCCCTGAAGGATTAAACATGAAGAATTCTACAGCACCTTTTGCTTGTGTGAAATTTATCAAGGATTACAGGAAGTGGGGGTTGGATTTATCTGGAAAATATTTATGTCTGCATGTGAAAGAAATTCCTTTAACTGTCCATTTGTAGTAGCGATGTGCAAATTTTTCCCGCTTCACCACGAATTTTGCAAATTTCCAGCGAAATTCGCCAAACTGGCGAAAAATTCACAAAACTGCGGTTTTGCCGCCTGCGACAATTCGCCGGTGTCAAAATGGACACTGGCATCAAAGTTGATGCCAGCCACCCATTAAAGTCAATGGGCGTCCATTTATCATGGCGCCATCAATATCGGTGCCCGGAGCCGTCGCCGGTGTCGAAAAAACTTTGACGCCGGCGTCAAAACCGTTGTTTCGTCGCGTTCGCCCATCACTATCCATTTGCTCTGATGAACATTCAAATCAGCAAACTCATGATAACATATGTTCTATTATTATGAATAGTATTGTTATTCATAACCAAGAATCCACCAGATTGGTTGGCCTGTTATGGGTAGGCTTGGACCATCTGTTAGTTTTTCAATCAAATCCCATGTTTTTATACAAGACAAAGAGAAGCACCTTTCTTGGGGATTGTTAAGATATAAGCAAACTGCTCCCAACTCACGGCCAAGGGGCTTCTAAAAAAAAAAATTCACACCTGAATCACTAGTAATAACCATTTTTAGGATGAAATGGCAGTACTGTAGATAGAATACAGATATGGGACCTATTATCCAAAATGCTGGGGACCTGGGGTTTCTGGATAACGTATCTTTCCATAATTTGAATCTTCATACCTCAAGTCTACTAGAAATATATTAAATAAACCCAATAGGCTGTTTTTTCTTCCAATAAGGATTAATTATATCTTAGTTGGAATCAAGTACAAGCTATTGCTTTATTATTACAGAGAAAAATGAAATCATTTTTAACAATTTTAATTATTTGGATAAAATATCTATGGGTCTATGGGAGACACCCATTCCATCTCAAAAAACTGACCCAAAATGTATTTATTTTTTATTTTAAGTAACTACAACAAATGATAATAACAAATGTAGCAAGACTGATATTTTTTACCAAGATAAAACAACCGCATTGACAAAGTACAGTTTGCCTATGTTTGAATAAAAGTGATAAATGCGAATCCATAGATAACTATATAGATAGCGACTTAAGCCCCTTTTGTTATACTGCAAAGTTGTTTCTCCCTTGGGGATACATACAAAATTGTATCTAGAAGTGTTTCATAAGAGAAGAGAATGATTGGGGCTCTGCTTAGATGTAGTTGAGCAAAGTGTTGCATTTAGTGGGGCAAAAAATGCCTATGATTAAGGGATTTGTTCCCGAAACACGTTTTTCCTATCCGCAGTACGCTGCAATACATTTTTAACCAGAGTGCTGTCCATTCTGCTTTTTTTGAACCGTGCAAGATGGATGTCCAGCCTGTGGCGTTTATGGAACACAGCTCCCAAAACTCACCAACAGCCACAGGCTGGTTTTACACAAGTTATTCACAGTTATTTAGTATTATATTTCAAGGGCCCTACAAAACCATGTGGCAGATAAAACATTTTTCTTAAAAACGTAAAATCTTTGCTTTTAATGACAGGATAAGCAGCCATCCCTCCCACTGGAATACATTTCTTTCTTCTAATCCCTTCATGACATATTTATCTTTGTATTAACAGTGTCCATCCATCGTTTAGAATCTACAGAAAAAAACCATTTAGCAATGGAAAGCTGTGAAATACAGTATTGTTTGGGGTCCTCTGTAAAGCTATCACAGGAAAATTGTTTCCCCCACTTTAGGTGTGGCGTTTTTGCAAGAATATTCCCCTTCCAAATGTCATGCTTCCCCAATTATGTCCCATTATTGCACATAAGTAAGCTTAAGCACTCAAGTAACCATACGCCTGCAGTCACAGGTAGCATTTTCTTGCTAAAATATAATTTCGAATATGGACTGTATTTTCTTGCAAATATTTCATTGTTAACCTAACTGGAGCATGGACTGTATTCTTTTGGGTCATCTGTGGAGCTTAAATAGTACCTATTACAGGAAAATAGTTTCTCCCGTCGGAAATGTAGTCTAATAGAGCCCAATCTGTGTTTGGGGGAAACAATACTATTTTTGCAAGAAAATGTTCCTTGCAAATGCTATGCTACCCCAATAATATGTAAAATACATGTGCGCAAATTAGTAAACTGGGGCACTCGCTCATTATGCCCATGCATGTTCCCCAACATGGCCACTCACACCGGGAACTTGTCAGCATTAATGGGTAGAATTGTTTACCCTAAACGCAATATAGGGGGTATAAGGCTACACCTCCAAAGTGGGAAAGTAATTTTTTATGATAGGTGTCCCTTAAAGTAACACTCTAGAATGAATGCAAAACTATAACCTTTAACTGCGCACTTAATTTTCAGGTTATCCTGGATCAGAGGTAACAATGAGTTTTGTTAATGCATTTTTGTCCATAACCATTTACACTATAATGTGAGATGAGCACCTTTACGGGATATGCTCTATCACCCATCCTTGGCACCCGAGTTGGGCTACAATGCTGCATCAAGACACGCATGCATTGTGACCCAATGGTCTTGTTACACCATGGCAAATGCACAAATGCATTTAAATAGTCCTAGCCTTACATAAGTGTAGTCGAGCTGGTTCCTTATTTTATGCTAAGTCTATGGATTTGTTTCTCTGCCTGATACCTGATGGTACTGTTGTGATCTCCTGGTTTTCCTGACCTTGGCCTGACTGTTTCTTGCCATTTACATTGCCACTCCTGACATCTGCCTGACTTTGAGTCTTATCTCAGCCTGGCATTTTGTACCTTAGTCTCAGAAGCTGCTACCTGTTCTAGAACGTCTGCTCAAAGACTTCCAGGCACTTCGGTCACTCCCCTGATGGTGCAACTCTGTTCCCATCTCAGGTGTTGGTATCAGTGGGAGGGGTGCTATTATAAGTGAAAGGTGCAGCAGAGGTTTGCCTTTCCCAGTCTCTGGCTCACAATAAAGGTATGTTATGACAGTATCTTACCTTTGGCAGCCTCTAGGAAGCTCTTCTAGCACAAGAAAGCATGGTAACCTCTTATAGCCTACACACCCTCCAGGTTAAGCACATGGAATAGCACAGAACACTCCTGTTTCTCCACCCCAGTGACAAAAGTGTTCCTATTTCATCCTGGGTCAGACTGGGGAGTATGAGGCCCACCAGGATGCTACCTCAGGGTCCCCTGCCACATACCCAATCGTAGAAGGAGGACAGCAGGGAAGTGAAGGGAAGTGAAGGTGGAGGGCAGGCGGGGGAACAATGACGGTGGCTAGTTGGGGATTGGGTCTGGGCCCAGTCTGACCTGATTTCACATCAGATTCCCAATATGAAAAAAGTATTACATTTCATATATAGGATCCACATCAACCATGTTTATCTACAATTAAGTCCATGATGTCCAAATGCTGTGGTTGAACTTAATGTACAATGGTTTTTTAACCCAAAATTAGCTATGAAAATGCTACAAAAATCCAATAAAATTTTGTTGCAAAGGTTTTCCACATTTGTACAATTCTATATTATTACGTTCCTCATAGCAGTGTGCTATTCAGGAACACCATGTCCTTTGGCTCGGCATCATGACAAGGACACAACCACTCATTTATGTGTCACACAGCTACTATATTGAAGCAACATCCCATTGTCGAAGGAAAGGAGAAAAACAATTGCTGCAATTCTGCCACTTGTGCTTATTTGGAAACATGGCACAGAAATGTAGCTTTGTGGCCGGCTATCAAACATTATTATAGTAAATCACTTATTGGCATGCCAATCATATGTAAGCTTCAGTACCCTTTAAATTCCCCTCTGCTACTGTCGATTGACTTTTAAATCATCTCCTCTGTTTCACCTTGGGCTTTGGGGAAAAAACAGAATATTCGTACAGCTGTATGCCGGCTGACATCTGAAATATGGAGCTTTCACCCAATGAAATCATTATAAGATGGTATATATGTATTATTTTATGTAACAAAAGGTTTTGTTTTCTATTACATCTTGACCACTAGTGTCAGCAGTAAATTTCTCCAATATAATGGACTGTGGGTCAGCAGGAGACGTCAGGTACAATCTTCTAGGCTATGAGGAAGTTACCATGATGGAATGAAATGCAGAAAGTGCTTTGCCCTAATCGGGGATTCTAATGCTGAATTGTTTTTTTTTTCTGAAGATTTATTGTGTGTGGTTGAGCATTATGATTTAAATTCGCCTGTCTCGGGTTAAAAATCTCCCAAATTTATGGTGCTTTCTACACCATTGATGCTTTGTAGTAAATTGATCTCTTTCATATGCTTCTGCATTACGGTTAGTCTGGCTTAGCTTTCCTCTCCACACATTCTCCCTTCTCTACATTGTATCTTGTTGATCACCTCCATGTTTCTTGGGGTTTCCTCTAAGATATTAATTTATTTCTCTTTTCATCAGTGAGCTCACCATATATGTATCTGTGCAATAGTGGCCACATTGACTTTTTCCATTCTACATCCATATACAATCGTTCTGGGGAAAATATATTTACTTTATAGAAACAGGTTTTATCCTGAGATAACATTAGATAAAGACACATAAATGGAGATATATACATACAGTATATATATATATATATATATATATATATATATATATATATATATATATATATATATATATATATAATAACCAAAAAAGTCCTGACAAATTGTCAAGAAAAAATATGAAGCAAGTAATAAGCGCAAAGCTTCTTTATCAAGCAATAAGGTATTAAATGAAATCACATCCTTTTAAAGCCATAAGTATAAGCCACACCCATAAGTGGGATATGGACTAATGTTACCATGTAATACAAACGTACATATAGACCAATACCCTTGGATTTAGACTGTATAACACAATTGTGCCAGCAAAATATAATAATAATATCATTCAGTTATCAGAAAAATGTAACAATGTGAGAAGCAGAAAATAAGTTATAAGGAATGTGTAGAATGTCATATTTAGACAGTACCAAACACAACCCAATGGAAGTGTATCATAATGTTTTTCAATCACATGAAAGCATAAAGATCATACTCTCTGTTGAGCCCTTTTGGGGACAATGTTTGCAATGTATGGATCCAAAATTTCTCTCTTCTCTGGAGTTGTAGTAGTCTATTGCCCCCTCCCCGACGTGGGGGGGCAATAGACTTCAACACAACGAATCTGAGGGTTGCTACAGAATGTCGTGCTGAGTGAAAATGGGCTGGTACAGGTAATTTCAATACCTCTTTTCCTAATTGTGGATTTATGCTGACTGATACGATCCCATATCGGTTGGACAGTCTCCCCAACATAAGCAAGTCCACAAGGACACTTGAGCATATACACCACATATTCTGTATCACATGTGAAGTGGCCTCGTAACTTGAACTTCCTCCCTGTATATGGATGAGTAAAAGCATTGGTGCGAATAACACTAGAGCATTGATTACACCTACCACATGGGAACATGCCATTTGTTAAGGGTGCCAAGACCCTTTGTGTGCTAACTCGTTGGGTACCCAGATCAGCTTTTACAAGCCTATCCCTGAGATTCCGTGGATGTTTGTAGGATAGTAATGGAGGTTCCTGAAATTCTGGATTATCAGGGTATGCTGTACGCAATAAGAACCAGTGTTTATAGATTACGTGATGAATTTTACGAGTGCAGGGATGGTAAGTATGTACAAAAGGTATACGGGAACTTTTTGTCCTATCTGGTATTCTTTCCTGTATAGTAGATTCATGATCCAGTCCTTTTACCTGTGCCACTTCCTGTGTAAGTATCTGTTTGGGATACCCTCTTTGTGTGAATTTTGCTGACATTTCTGTCAAGCGTGTAGAAAGCTGTTCCTCCTCCGTGACTATGCGTGTAACGCGCAAGATCTGTGATCTATAGGGAGAGAGGAAATATTAGCCCGTGGGTGTGCACCCAAACCGCAACAAATTATTGCGGTCAGTGGATTTAACAAACAAATCCGTATATAGAAATCTGTCTGTACAATAAACGGTAGTGTCTATGAATGTAACAGATTCCTCACTGTGTGTGAGAGTAAACCCAATCGTAGGAACACAAGAATCTAAGTGTGCTTTGAATTCCAACAGGGATCCAATGTCCCCCCTCCATAACACCAACAAATCATCGATGTAGCGCCACCATTTCAAGCAATTTCGTTTGTATAGTACATGATCATATACATACATGTTCTCAAAGAAATTCATGAAGATGTTGGCGTAGGTAGGGGCGACGTTAGACCCCATGGCAGTCCCCTGTACCTGGAGGAAAAATTTATCCTGGAACAAGAAATAGTTCTTATGTAAAATTAGGTATAACAATTCCAAGATGAAATCAGTCTGTACCGAATCATAGTTTGATTCCTCCAGGGTCAGCCTCACTGCTGTCATTCCCATGTCATGGGGTATAGAGGTGTACAGGCTGTTAATATCAAAGGCTGCCAACAGTGCCCTGTCATGGTCCAAATCCAAACCTTGGATAGAGCATAGGAAATCGGCTGCCAATAATATCTCTGCATGTATTGCGAATCGTGCGATTTTCAGTGGGAGACTACTTCACTAGCTTTGGTCAGACATAACTTTCGTACGATTGCTGTCAGGGGCAGAACATCGGTTGATCTGTTCTTTTGTACTTTATTTGATCGGAATGGTTAATGGCAGGTCGGGAGATTGGAAAGTCCGATCGTACGAAACTGTACATCTATGGCCAGCTTTAGGAAGGCCAGTTAGTAGAAAGTTGAACTAGTCTAGTAGGCATAGGATGACGATGTTGATGAATGTTTTAACTGTTGCTTGCAAAAGAAAGGGACAGAATTTGGCAATATTCTGCATTAACTGGCAAAAGTTGAATTGCATCAACGAATTAGTTTTTTTAACATGAACTATTTTTAAGAAGTCCAATAAAGTTGGTGGTTTTCAGTGCTGTATTTTCAACTATTTAAACTCAAGGTTTTTGAGGCCGGTCGGGGTGAGGACCACATTGATGCAGTCCTTTCCGACGAGTTGCATTGATAGTCATTATAACCCAAAGTTTGTTGAGGTTGTCAAACAAGTAGTGTAAGGCCAGCTTTTATGATCATCTGAGCTGCATTTTCAGTATTTAGAAGGTGAAATAAAGATTATCCCTAAATATCACTTTATATGGCCTCAAAGCCGGCCGTAAACGTGCAGATTTTTGTGCAATGAACGCTTGTTCGTTTCAGTCTGATGAGCTACCATTAACCATTCAGATTAATATAAGTAGGAGAAAAAACAAATCAGATGATGTTCTGGCCATGAATTGTTAGTTGTACAAAAGTTATGCCTAGCAAATAGTATTGACAGTCACCTATTCAATATCATCAAATGTATATCGGCAATACATGCAAAGCCGATATACCGTAAATCTTTTATCCTGTCCCGTCAACTAAACAACTGATGGACATGGTATGAAAAATGTCAAAACGATCCACACATGGTCTGAAAATTGGACTAATATGCATTTAGTATGACTGTATCTTTGTGTCTATGGCCAGCTGCCAAAGCTCTAGGCCCCCCAATGTGTCAACCCCTGTTAAAGGAGAAGGAAAGCCCCAGGGCGCAAATCCCCTCCCCCCCTCCCCTCCGTTGCCCCCCCTCCCTCCTCCCCCCTGGCCTACCCCTCCCCCTGGGCAAATGCCCCTAACTTGTTACTCACCCCTCTGCGCAGGTCCTGTCCATGGAGTTCGCAGTCACCATCTTCTTCCACGCGCTTCTTCTTCCTGCTCTGACCGGCGTCTTCTGGCGCATGCGCAGTAGGAACAGTTACCGGTACAGCTCTACTGCGCATGCGCCGAATGTCACGAAGTTTTCCGATTTCACTTCGTGACATTCGGCGCATGCGCAGTAGAGCTGTACCGGTACCTGTTCCTACTGCGCATGCGCCAGAAGACGCCGGTCAGAGCAGGAAGAAGAAGCGCGTGGAAGAAGATGGTGACTGCGAACTCCATGGACAGGACCTGCGCAGAGGGGTGAGTAACCAGTTAGGGGCATTTGCCCAGGGGGAGGGGTAGGCCAGGGGGGAGGAGGTAGGGGGGGCAATGGAGGGGAGGGGGGAGGGGTTTTGCGCCCTGGGGCTTTCCTTCTCCTTTAAGGGTTAGGTAGAGGGTGCTGTGGAGGCAGATGAGGGAAGGGTGAGTCTTTGAGGCAGGAGCTGTATGTGCCTAAGGGAACACAGCAAGGGAACAGCAGGACCAGGGTGATGAGGGTGTAGACTCAGAACAGCAGACAGGAGCAGACTAGATAGGAGCAAGGACGGAGCAGGCGTAGGTCAGATCAGGAGACAGGAGCAAACTGGATTAGGACTGGGCGGTGTGGATATAAATCAGAAGACAGGAGCAGACTAGAAGGATCAGACAGGATGGTGCGGGTGTAGATCGGGGGCAGACTTGAGATCGGGAGCAGGAGGACTGGATAGCAGGAGAGGAAAGGATGGCAGGAGAGGACTGGATAGCAGGAGAGGAAAGGATGGCAGGAGAGGACTGGATGACTGGATAGCTAGGGGCGATGCCACAGTGTTAGTATGGGAACCAATGCTCAGGCAAGGAGTGTGAGGAGGGCTGGCCTTAAATAGGGCAGAGTCAGCCCTGATTGGCTGACTCCAAACCACCAATCAAGCTGGTGTTAGGCTAGGGCTGCAAAGGCCAGGTAATAGACAGACAACATCCCTACAGGCTGCTCACCTCGCTTGAATCCCAGCAGAGTCTGACAACCCCACAGTTCAGGAACCACTGCAGAAAACCCCTTGATACCCAATGTGCTGTCTCTTAAATGTCATGAATAAAAACCACCCACAGCGATTTTTCGGCAAAAAGCTGAAGAACAAAATGTGATAAATCTCTGCAACCTGGCATGATTCTTCACTAATAATTATTCAAATTAAGTCATGCCTCTGTCTATACTGACCCTCTACATAGGGAAACAAAATACCTCTACACCTATACAAGAGCTGCAAAGACTTTCCCTGATGGTAACCAGCAAGTTTCTCAGTTACGTTGTCATTCTTCATGCAAGAAAGTAGGAATGGAATAAAGAAAATGAGCTGATGAACTGCCATAATATAGTACACAAGGGCAAAGTAAGTAGGAACAGGTAATCTTACACTGTATTACAAGGTCTTCTATTAAAATGTGAAATATATTCTTCACAAAGATCCATGAGTTATTAATGAAAAAAGAAAAAAATTAAAATAAATATTTCTTTAGTTAAATGTAAACGCATCCATCTCCTCTGTTTATCCCTTACCCACACACTCATATCCACTTGATTGCTCTTCATTTATTAGAATATGTTTAACATAAATGCCTTTCCTGAAGTGTACTCATCATCAAAGTGCTTCTTGTGCTTAGCATAAATTTGCATCTGAATTATAAAAGCTAGTCTTTCCATGACTGGGCAAAATCTCTTGCATTGATTACTATTACAAATGATTTTTCCTACAGGTGCAACATGTTTGTGAGGTTGCCTTCCACTTTAAGCATGACACACAAGACCATAGAAGCAGGAATTTCATACATGGATCACTTCTCAATATACTTCTACTGCCCCATCTGTCTGGCATTCTAAACTCTACCCAAGTTTTTATAGGTGCAGAGAACATATAAGGCTGTATAAGGTGCCAACCAAGACAATGACTTGAGAATGAGTTATCGGTTCACAAATAGACCCACAAATAGACAAATAACCCATAAAACAAGCCAAAGGGCTCCTTAGATTCTACTTTCAACTTATGCTATGTATTGCAGCCTCAGCTTTTTAATTATACTTTAGGGTTGAGGAGAATGATAATTAATGAGAGTATTCCTGCTGTGTTCAACAACCTGCTCTGGTGCAAGAATGTAAAATCATAATCACAAAGCATTTATGTGTGTTGGGAGTTTCCTCAAATGAGAAGGATCTAGGGGTTTTTGTAGATAACAAGTTGTCTAATTCTGGGCAGTGTCATTCTGTGGCTACTAAAGCAAATAAAGTTCTGTCTTGCATAAAAAGGGCATTAACTCAAGGGATGAAAACATAATTATGCCTCTTTATAGGTCCCTGGTAAGGCCTCATCTGGAGTATGCAGTGCAGTTTTGGACTCCAGTCCTTAAGAGGGATATAAATGAGCTGGAGAGAGTGCAGAGACTAAGTGCAACTAAATTGGTTAGAGGGAGGGAAGACTTAAATTATGAGGGTAGACTGTCACGGTTGGGGTTGTTTTCTCTGACAAAAAGGTGCTTGCGAGGGGACATGATTACACTTTACAAGTACATTGGAGGACATTATAGACAAATAGCAGGGGACCTTTTTACCCATAAAGTGGATCACCGTACCAGAGGCCACCCCTTTAGACTTGAAGAAAAGAACTTTCATTTGAAGCAACGTAGGGGGTTCTTCACAGTCAGGACAGTGAGGTTGTGGAATGCACTGCCGGGTGATGTTGTGATGATGATTCAGTTAATGACTATAAGAGGGACTTGGATGATTTTTTGGACAGACATAATATTAAAAGCTATTGTGATACTAAGCTGTATAGTTAGTATAGGTATGGTTATATATAATTTATGTGAAAGTAGGGAGGGGTGTGTGTATGGATGCTGGGTTTTCATTTGGAGGGGTTGAACTTGATGGACTTTGTCTTTTTTCAACCCAATTTAACTAAGTAACTACGACAACTGCAGGGTGTAGGATATATATATATATATATATATATATATAAATGCAGGGCTAGGACATCAGCAGGAGAACTTTATGGAATGAGTTTTTAGCATACATCTTAAGTACTTTTAGAAAAGGTTTCCCCAACCTTTTTTAGCCATTGGCCATGTTCGCCATTTTGGTGAAACGGGTCAAATTCTCCCATCCCTAGTTGTTGTTTTAAGTGTGCAATGTTTGTATTTTCTTTTTTTTTCTTTAAGTTTTCCCATTTATTGGTCTAACAGAAATATGATATATAAATATATAATATAAATATTTTCCCCTTAGCTTCTATGAAAGAATTAGTCGCTCATCCTGCCCTGTTTACTCGACTTCTTAATTTATAATTACGTTTTATAATAACTAATATATTGTCCCCATATAACTGGTGGACCAGTTCTTCATGCTATAAAACGAATCAGATATAAGTCTGACCAGATATACAATTTAGTCACACCTCATTTTGTCCTGTTTCAGCTGATGACTATATAGAAATGTCTTTGGAAATCATTAGGCAACCTGGTTTAAAGTTTTGATCCCCCTTCTTCAGCAATAGAGGTTCCCCCAAAACCATAGTTAGATTATAATAAAGATTTAGGGAGGCTTAGCCTTTCCCCAAAATAGATGAACTGAGATAAATTAGTAAATTCTTCATTCAACAAACAAAAATTCCATCCTTTTCTAATGTCCAAAACTCTAGTACTGAATCTTAATAGTCAGCAAGTTCAGAAGGATTGTCTGATCATCATTTATCAAGGGTCAGATTTATCAAGGTGGAAGTAAAAATTCTAATTTTTAAATTCAAATTTTGAGGTAATTTTAGGGGCAGATTTATCAAAGGTCGAATTTCGAATTTGAAAAACGTTGAAATTCAAATTCAAGACAAACCGAAATTCAATTGAAGGGTTTTTTTTGGACGAATAGGTTAGTTCTCAATCGAATAGGTCCACTTTTGATCTAATTCGAATCGTACGAATCAAAGTCTGAATTTTTTTCAAATTCAATTTGAATTTTTTTTTTTTATTTCCTAGTCGAAGTACACAAAAATAAGCTAGAAATTCAAATTTTTTTAATTTAATTTTTACTTCAAACTTTGATAAACCTTTGACTAGGGAATAGTCCAAATTCGAATTGAATGTGAAAAAAATGTGAAAATTCAAATATTGAAATGTTTCATGTACTGTCTCTTTAAAAATGAGACTTCAACTATTTGCCATCTAAAACCTGCTGAGTTGCTGTTTTACCCTATGGGGGACCTCCTAGAACCCATTTGAAGTCATTTGGTGGATTTTGGAAAATTGAAGTTTTTTTGGAAAATACTTTGATTCTAATTTGATCTAATACGATTCGAATTTAAATCGAACGATCGAATACAGCCTATTCACCGGAAGTTAAAAAAATTAGATTTTTTGAAATAAATTTCAGTTGGTCTTTTTTTTTTCCAAGTTTGAGTTGATGAGAGTTTAAAAAAAACTCCCATCGCCTCGAAATTTGACCCTTAATAAATCTGCCCCTTCAAGTGTGTGGCTAGCCTTAGTGTCAAAATAAATACATGATTGGAAAACCTGCAGAGAACACAGAAGCACCTGACGGTGCAGAAATATCTTTTTATTTATAAAGCACCAATTTACATGGCACTTTGAGGCATTAATGAACCTAAGAAAGAATGTTGATGCACAATTGATGAAAGAATGTAATTAATTCATAGATAATAAAGAATAAGCTCTGAAATGAATATGAATAGGAATTGCATTTAGAAGGTTACATTCATTAAAATATGATATACAATGGAAGCACCCCTGACCCAAAAACCCTTAAAATCAAGTTGAAAGCACGGGCCACCAGGAGCTAATTACTTGGGGAGCTATTGCAACATTCCATCAAAGAGATTCTTTTGCAGAATGCTTTGAAATGTTGAGATAGTGGCAGCCTAGCAGATGTCAAGTGGTAGTATGTTCCTGAACTGTGGAAGAAAGAGAGAATAAGGTTCTCAGATGTGGAATGTGGAGTTTTTAGAACCGAGCTTTGAGAGGAATTTAGGAGGTTTTGGGGGTGTAGGATTTTTATGTTTTTATTGAATACTGTAACATAACTCAGACCAACATGGTGGCCAAATGTTTTAACCCTCGATATTCAACCCTTAGTAAATGTGCCCCTTGACAATTTTGTGCAATTTGACTAGGGAATAGTTAAAAATTGATTTGAGTTTTCTTAAAAAAATTTTAATTTTGAAATTTATCATGTACTGGCCCTTTAAGAATTTGACTATTCGCCACCTTAAACCTACTGAATTGCTGTTTTAGCCTATGGGGGACATCCTGGAATTTATTTGGAGTTGTTTGGAGACATCCTGCAACAATTGTGAGGAGCCCAACTCACCTCATCACAAATTTCTTACATTTAAAATTAGTGCCCAATTTTAGATTTGGCTTTGTGGCCTGTTCACTGCTCCTGTTTCGGACTTGCAGATCCTGTCTGTACAATTTCCTTTTATTAATGCACAAACAAAACATGATGAATTAAACATGTGATAGCGTGTACTTTTTGGCAAGCCCCAAAGATGAGGTAATTGAAGACAGTTATTATTTTCATCTGCGCTATTCAAGAGTTTTCCGACATCTGAATAATACAGGAGGCAAGCGCAGCAAACCTTGTTGATGATTTCATATTAACGCTGAATTTAAACCTTTTCATATTTACAATCGCAATTGTATTTATTTGAACCTTAAGAAGTTGATGATATAAAAGCTAAATGACAGTTACTATTAAATTAGAGGTTTTTAATGCATGGAAAAACCAATCAGATGTTTCCTTGTGCCATGCCTATTATTAAAGGGGAACTGTCACCCAAAAAAATTATTCCAAATCCTATTTTATCATGTTAGTTAAGCAACATAAACTTTAATTACACTATATAAATTATTTAGATCTTATTTACATCAGTCTGGGAACTCATGATTATAACAAGCAGACAGGAGCCATTTTGTGGACACTGTTATTAAGACAAGCCTTGTATAATCTTAGAATCTTGTTTGTGCACCAGAATGGGGGAGCTGATGTCCATCCCCATGCACTGGTTACACAATTAAACGGTGAAGAGAACTGGGGGAATGTGAGGAGAGCAGTGACATCTAGGAAGTGCTGAATGGAAAGTGAAAGTAATTGTCTGCCCTGCCTCTATGCCTAGGCACAGAGGAGGGGCAGGCAATATTTGATTGACAGTGGAGATTTTTAAATGAGTTTACAACAGCTATGAACACATTAATAAAATAAAATTAGAATTTCATGTTTAATTTGAAAAGGACTTTTATTATACAGCTTTTTATGTCTGGGTGACAGGTCCACTTTAAGTAAGAGGCCGAAACGAGCCAGGTTTTTGATCCCATTGTCTGCTTTAAAGTGGAACCAATAAAAACCATTATTTTACTTTACTTTACTTTACTTTGGACTATGTGCTGCTGTGCAATTTGGAGAAGTATGTGTCCTTGTGTCAAGATTACTAGAAGATAACTTTTTAAGGGTTAATGGACTGGAGTACATCAAGTGACTCTATTAAAGTCATGACCAGTATCCAGATGATGGGCAGATATTATAGGTGGGACGTCACTGGGTGGCTTTTTTTTAAGCAGGAACCAGCATTCGACCTTGAGTCAGCTTTTCAGGCAAGGTATCATTTTTATTTAGCCATTTATTTTTCGTATTATTTTACAGCATCTGATATTTTATTTTAGTTTTCCTGGCAGTCATAGTCTGTAAAAAGACTCGCGTTGTTCCCCTGTTTCCAATCATGTAACACTGTCCTTCCAAAATGTATGTTATTCAAGAGACTCCAGAGAAAAATTATGTTCCTTCCATTCAGTGTTGAATCTTTCTCTGTATGTTTACGTAGACTCCTACATCTAGATATCACAGCATATTTTTTTTTTTAATGTCTGCACAATAAAAACAGAAAAACAGCCCAAACCTAAAAGATCTCTTTTGAATAAGAATTTCTCATGTAGGAATACAGAACCTACAACAGCACTGGTTTTCCAAAGTTTTCAATACCGCCCTTTGTGGTCCAATATCTATTCATGTCCCCCTTACCATATAATACTCAGTGGCATAACAATAGCAGAAGCAGACTCCGCAGTCATGGGGGGCCTGATCTTCTTTCTCTTTAAAGGGAATGTCAACCCAAAAAATGATTTTACTTAACTTAAATAACTTTAAAAGCAGTGAAATGTTTTAATAAAAGAATATTGGAAAGTTGCTTAGAATTATGCTTTCTTTTACTAGGCAAATTTTTATTTTGGGGTTGACTTGCTCTTTAACTGTGCTTTCTTGATAGGGAGTCCACATGGAGCAAGGCATGTTCGCTCGCTAACAAGCAAGCAGTGAAGGGAGAGCGGGTAGAAAAGCGGGGTCAGGCAGCGGGTAGCGGTTGTGGAGAGTGTTGGGCCCCTCCAAAGATTTTTTTGTGCTGGGGCCCAGCTCTTATTAGTTACGCCACTGATGAAACAGTCAGTAAGAGTGACATTTGAGGTGAACAATTATGTGTCAAGCTAGATATTTTTGAAATGATGGCTGAATGGCTCACCAGTGTTTTCCTACAGTTGTAATCATGTTGTAAGCAAAGAAGGGCCCTGACCAAACATAGGGCTTCCAAGGGGGGCTTGAACTGAAAAAGTCTGATGACTGCCTTATAGGGCCTAAACTAGGGGGGTTGTTTACTAAGCTCCGAATGCAAAAAAACTCGGACTTTTAGAAAAAATCACAACTTTTTAGAAGTTTATTAAACCCTGAGGATGGAAAAGTCAGAATTTGAAAATACGGCATCTCAGACCTGTTGAGGTTACATATACAGTAAGTCACTGGGAGAAGTCCCAATGATTCTTTGATGTGAGTTTTTGGCAAAATTCTGAGTTTTTGGGTGAAAAATCCAGAAAAAACTTGAAAATCTGATGAAAAATCTGAAAACAAACATTTGATTTTTCACAATTTTTTCCCGCACACAAAATGGGGAGCAGACAAATGTGGATAAATCTGTGGCAGGCACTCAGATTAAGACAATCTTTACCAACACGTAGAAAAGATTTATTGTGTCCTCCACCTTATGCGTTTTGTGTTACAAACACTTAATCAGGTAAAAGAGGCACATGCCTAGGGTGCAACACTTGGGGGGAACTAAGTGCGTAAGGCTTCTGTGTGGCTACCCCTAGTTCAGGCCCTGGAAAATCCCCAGGCTTGCCTTAGGTGCACTTTGCTACTGCCTTATAATATGCATATAATATCCATAATGCATATTGGACTGGTCAGTGGGCTGCACTTCTTCAGGATATAGACGAAAACAACCTAAATTGTTTGTTATCTGGTCTGCAAGGTAAGCTTTCAGTAATTTCTAGTGATGGGCGAATTTGCGCCATTTCGCCGTAAAATTCGTGAATTTTGCGCGAAACGGCGAAAAATTTGCGAAGTGGTGCCGGCAAATTTTTGCTGCGAATTTTCGCGGGCGTTTCGCGAATTTATTCACTGCGGCGAATCACGCAAATTCGCAGCGAATTCGCGCCTGGCGAATAAATTTGCCCATCACTAGTTATTTCTCGTGAATATGGATTCAGTTACAATATATGCTTAAAGGGGACCTGTCACCCAGACTACTCTAGATTTACTTTCAATTTCCATTCAGCATTTCCTGGATGTCACTGCACTCCCCACATTCCCCATCCCTCCTTATGAGGAGTGGGTGTGTCCTAACAGTCCCTGCCAGAAGCACAATAGGAAAGGGACAGCCATTCACAGCCTTGCAGTCACAAAAGCAAAGACGGGCTTCAGTTCCCTATCAGGTCAGACTAGCTGCTGATTGGTTCCTGTCCTACTGTGCAGTTTGCTGAGGGCCGCCGGTTCCCCTGCACAGACTGGGAAAGGAGGCAGCAGAAAGTGGAACAGATTGTCAGAACTAGTAGGGTTTTTGTAGAAATGTTCAATAAAGTAACACAATTTTTAAAGCCCATTCTTCTATATCTAAAAGAGTTTAATGCACTGGCACATTCTTGTTATTTAACAAGTGTCCACAAAATGGCAGCCAACCTGCTTGCTGTGATTGTGAATTCAAAGACTAAAAATTAATTTATATAGTGTAAGTGAGGTTTATGTTGCTAGAATAAAATCATAAAATAGGACTTGGAATGATTTATTAAGGTGACAGGTCCACTTTAAGTGGCCTTGACATTGATCCCACCCATTCACTGTAGTTTGTATTTATGAATTCCTCGCTTTAATCTTTTCAACTGCAACCAACACACTCATGCTGCGAGTCACTGACAGATTTCACCCTTTCTAACTGGTTGATTCCAGCATAAATCAGCAGGAAAAAAATGTTAGGTTCAGGGGTTTTTTTTTTGCACTAACAATGGTCCCCTTTATTCTGTATTAATAATAGACTAAACCCTTGTCTACTGAGTTCCTTTTTTTGAAAGCAAAACTCGTGCTTAGACAGAGAAAGCTGCTAATAATTGTAAAAGTACACCGCCGATTTAACAGATTTTCTTAATTCATTTTAAAGTATATTGCATTTTACAAATTAGTTGCTGGCGGTTTATAATTAGACAAGTAGGAAATTCATGGCAGGCACCTGCTGAGAGCTGGAACACTCTGCAGAAACTTGTTTTGTTTATAATTTGATGTAATCCTGTATAACAAAATAATCATAATAATAATCAGAATCAAAAATTAAATGCTCTGCTATGGTGTTTCACTGTTCTGCAATTCTAGTTGTTAATCATATTTATAATAATACAACATATACAGCTTCTTGCTTGGGCTTTGTATAATAATTATACTTCGGGGCAGATTTATCAAATGTCAAGGTGAATTTTCGAATAATAAAAATCAAATTTTGAGCTATTTTTGGTGCCCTTTCAATTAGGGAATAGTCCAAATTTGAATCAAATTTGTAAAAGATTTGAAAATACGAATATCGAAATTTATCATGTATTGTCTCTTTAAAAATTCAACTTCGACCATTCGCCATCTAAAACCTGCCGAATTGCTGTTTTAGCCTATGGGGGACCTCTTAGAACAGAAGGGTTTTAGAAGGCGAATGGTCAAAGTCGAATTTTTAAAGAGACAGTACATAATAAATTTTGATATTCGAATTTTCCCTAGTCAAAGTACACAAAAAAAACTTGAAATTCAAATTTTAAATTTTTTTTTCAAATTTGAATCGAATTTGGACTATTCCCTAGTCAAAGTACACAAAAAAAACTTGAAATTTGAATTTTTTGAATTCAAAAATTCACCTCGACCTTTGATACATCTGCCCCTTAATCAATGCTGTAATATGTTTTATATACAGGTATTGGATGCATTTTCCAGAAACCTATTATGCAGAAAGCTCCGAATTAAGGGACAGCTGTCTCCCATAGACTCCATTTTAAACAAATGATTTCCCAACTAAGACATAATAAAATCCTTATTGGAAGCAGAACAAGCCTATTGGGTTTATTTAACGGATAAAGGATTTTTAGTAGATTTAAGGTATGGAGATTCAAATTACAGAAAGACCCCTTGTCCGGAAAACCCCAAGTCCTGAGCAGGTCCCATACCTGTATGTATATAAACACTAGAGGCATACTAAAGGGCTATGGAAAAGAAGTCCAAACAGAATGTGTAGACTATTTCTTGGTTAAGCTTTAGTTCTCTCTTAATTATGCTACTGTCTATAATAAAAATGTATCATATCCTTTTCTGAAAAGTGGGGGGAAAGAATACGGTGTATCAAGTCACCCCTTCTGCTTTATATTTGGGCCTTGGCATGTTTTTATTAACACGCTGCCATATTTTGCCATCAGTCACATTTCAACAATTTAATAACCCAGGGATGACCCTCTAGTAAAACATGATCCCTTAAGCTTTTAGGAGTTTTTACAATTATTTGCAGAAACACACAGGCAAAAAAACACGTCGCATATGAGCTTATTGTGTAGGTTTGTGCTTTGAAATTCATGTGGCTGAACTGTTACAAATCTGCGCTTATGGAACCTCTGATATTATAGAATGAAATCTAATCTTATGGCACTCGAAAATTCCTTCACCAAATGTATTTTGTTTCAGAGAATTTGCAGTTTCTCAAATTAAAAGCACAAAAGTAGCTTGCTGAGCACTGTTCTTTAACATGAATTAAGGAAGTATTACAAGTATTTTCAGCAGGCATTCATTGGCATGAACCTACTCAATTGTACTGTCTATCAACGTAATAGACAGAATAAATTGTTGTTGTGTTATTATTTAATGATTTAGTCTATTATTTAATCCCTAATATTTATTTTTAAAAGACATACACACACATATATATATATATACATGCTAAAAAAAAAGTCGCTAAATGCTGACGATTACATCACGTCAATCAGACGTTATCATGTGTATAAAATGCATTTTCACTATTGAATTGTTACTTTGAGAAAGGCCTGGGACCAGGCCGAAACATCAGTCTGTAACTTCTACAATAAAATATTTTTTCCTTTTAAGAAGTCCTGAGAGTGCGGACCTTATTGCATTCTGGATTGGATAAATACGTGGGACACTGCACCCAGGCATGTGAACCTTTTTGTTGAGTGTGCTGGCAACATGGAGGTTGTACATATATACATATATATGTTTTCCAATGAGTATCCGCACTCCAAAGCGGTTATCAATGGCGGGGTGCACGGTAATTGTTTATACATCAAAAAATCTGACCAGCACTCCCTTTTAAAAGCTTAATTCTTTTATTATCATTCTGTAATGTCCGACGTTTCGGTCCACATTAGGACCTTTTTCAAGGATATATATCTATTTTAGAAGGTCGTGACACTCACAGGTTTTCTTTGTTCAAAAAACAAAAAAATCTTTATTTAGCTCAACGTTTCTAACCCACACGGGGTTCTTCATCAGGAGTAAGCAACAAACAACCAGGCACCCACCTACCTACAGACTATATACCCACGGTTCAAACATTTGGCGCCAAATTGTGCTGCTAGGCAGCCACCGTCAGCACCGGGCCAAGCTGCTTTGGCGCCCAAGGCAAAGTGTGCGCATCACCCCGCCCCCTCATGCGCGTATGTCTGCGCATGCTTGTTCTCACGTGCTTACTTCCGTGTCTAAGTGGCATCAGAGGCAGGAGATGACGTCATCCACTTCAGGAGCTCGGAACTAGGGGCAGCCAGGGATTATGCGCGTATGTCTGTGCACGTTCGTTCACGCTTGCTTACTCCCGTGTCTCAGCAGCAGAAGAGCGCATCAGAGGCAGGAGAGAATGTCCTCCACTTCAGGAACTAGGGGCAGGGGAGAAGAGGTAAGTGCTTGACGCCCCTTCACCCTTGCGCCCTAGGCACGTGCCTCTTCTGCCTACCCCTACCCCTAGTTCCGACCCTGGCCACCATCGATATTGGTCCAGGCATACAGCCTGTAGTAGGAGTGAATGGACTCAGTCATTCATTATCATGTGATCGGACACCTGCGGCTGTCAGTGTCACGTTAATGAACCCCATAACTGGTCCGGAGCACAACACCGGGGGTTAAATATATTAGGGATGCACCGAATCCACTATTTTGTATTCGGCTGAACCCCCGAATCCTTCGTGAAAGATTCGGTCGAATGCCGAACCAAATCTGAATCTAAATTTGCATATGCAAACTAGGGGTGGGAAGGGGAAAACATTTTTTACTTCCGTATTTCATGACAAAAGGTCACGCGATTTCCCTCTCTGGCCCTAATTTGCATATGCAAATTTGGATTCCTATTTGGTTCGCCCTGGCAGAAGGATTTGCCGAATCCTGCTGAAAAAGGCCAAATCCTGGCCGAATCCCGAACCGAATTCTGGAATCGGTGCATCTCTAAAATATATTACGTTATCAGCTCATTCAGAGCCAGACTGGGACCACAAATATTGCTCATTACAGGCCAGGCTGTGTCTGCCGAATGGGGATAATGTGGCCAGTTTATGTGGGGTCATACTTTGCTCCATACCCACATAATGCTGCTCTATAGCGTGCAACACAAAGTGCTATTAGGAGAGGAAGGTCCTGTAGTCGCTGGCATGTGTGTTGAGGGGTAAAGATGGAAGTAAGGAGTTAGTACTTAGGGAGGAAGGGAAGAAGGAAATGTGAAGCACACAAAACAACTAAAAATTACCAGGATATAAATGGAAACACATGTAACCATTAACACAAAATATCAATGCAGGATTTCCTAATATCTTGAACAAAAGAGGATCCGTTAGCAGTGTATCAATCCCATCCAGATATATAACGTTTATAAGTGTTCATATAAAACAGCCCAAACGCAGAGTTTCATTAAGTCCTCGGGGGGCCACAGTGTCCAAAACATAAATCCACTTGGATTCCCTCTTTAATAATGCTAAATCTTTGTTACATCCTCGCAGTAATTGGGGTTGGAAATCGTCCGTGCCCACTCTGTAAGAAATGTCCTGCGACTGGTGGCTTGGCTGTATTTTCTTTTAGCACCTTGCTAATGGCGATCGGTGATTGGCGATTCTATCTCTCAATGGGGCCGTTGCTTTGCCCACATAATACAAGCCATAGGGGCATGTGACTATACTGTTTATACTACAAAAGATGTGGTACAAGTCAATCTGTGTTGTATTCTGAAACGCTTACCCGTATGGGGGTGGGGAAAATCCTTACCAGTCAGCATGGATCTTCATGTTGTGCAGTCAGGGCAGTGATAACAGCCAAATTTCTGTTGTCCAGTCAGCCATTTTGTTGCCATCTTGTTTTTATCAATGAAGTCAGTTTTTACCAGAATGTCACTTAAGTTACGGTTTCTGCCATGTCCAAACATCAAGCATGGGGTTTGGTATAAGGATACCATGGTTATAATAGGCCAGTTCTTAGGTACACTTTTCCTCAGTTCTTTTATATGTGAATGTTTAGTGGTAAAGATTAATTGTGTGAATGTTTGATCACATTTTGGTTTCTCTTTAAGTAAATCCATCCGTGTGTGTTTTGTTGCTTATTATCTTCTACCCTGATTACTGTCATTCCCTTCTGTACTCTACACCTACTGTCTATCCCCATTACAATACTGTTGCTAATAACCCATGGACCGATAGCTGCCTAGCAACACAATTTGGCACCAAATGTTTGAACCGCGGGTATATAGACTGTAGGGTGGTGGGTGCCTGGTTGTTTGTTGCTTACTCCCGATGAAGAACCTCGTGTGGGTTCAAAACATTGAGCTAAATAAAGATTTTTTGTTTTTGCACAAAGAAAACCCTGTGAGTGTCGCAATCTTATACACTTTGTACAATTTTTTTGCGGGCACCAAGGTAACAACGTGGTTTACGGTGTGTACCATCGCGTTCCAAATATATATATATATATATATATATATATATATATATATATATATAGATAGATAGATAGATAGATAGATAGATAGATAGATGTCTTAGTAAAAATATTTGTGTGGGTGAGTATTTAACAAAAAGAAGGACAGAACGTTTTTTGTAAAAAAAAAAAAAGAAATGATATGTTTCAGGCTCCCACAGGGCCCTTCTTCAGGAGTGTGTAGCACACTGTGAACATAGAATTTAAACAGTTGCTAAGCAACAGAATTAATTGTCCTTGCCATAAAAAACATACCAATAATACAACAAAAAACATACAATAATAAATATCCAAGGAAGGAAATCATTGGCTGATAGGGATTCAGATAATGAGAGAGAGACAAACAAAAGAGGTTGGAAAAAGTAAAAGACAAAGGGACAGCAAATAGAAATGTATTTATATGTTTATGGGATAATATAGGTGCTACATTCAATTGCAAGGGTTGACAAGTGTCTGAGAAGTTTTGTGACAACGGAAAGAGAATTAAACTATAGAATCTTAGAATTAAAGGACCCTGAAGAACCATTTCCACATGAGGTTGATCCAAGGTAGGTAGCAAAATACAAAAAAAAGTTCCATTGTGCCTGACGCATTTGTACCATGTCCAGCACTTCATTGATAAGGCTTAATGTTTGGAATTACCATTAAAATGAGTAAATTCAGCAGGTCACATCATGAAGTGAATTGATGAAAAATGGCCGAAAAACATAAAGAAAAAAAAAAAAAAACCTCTGGAGCCAAATACAGACCATCAATTAGCATGGTTTCAGCCATGTCAAACGTTGTCCCAACTGTCAGGTTTATCTCCTGTCACAATCAGTTTTCCATTAGCTATCATACCATATATATAGCCTTTGTGATTCTCCAGCTTAAAATGTGTTTGTTTGGTCTCACAATTTATGAGGCCGTTATTTGGAATTGTTTTCCATGTTGAAAGGTTTCAATTTCATTTTACTTTTGAGTTATGTAGATAACAGTATTCTAGGCCAGTGTGCGACTGGTCTTTATTTGTTTTATTATTTGTTGTTTTTTAACAATGGAACTTTTTGTTCAAAGCCTTACTAGGCTAATTTGAAACCAAGTCCAGAGCTGAACCTTACCAAGTTTAAAATCGAATTTGTGATGCTTTAGAGGTTTTTTTCCTACTTTGAAAAGACTCACAATATAAAAAAACACAAATGTTTGCTTATTTATTAAAAAATCCAAATAGAAAAAAACTCAATTGAATACAATTGTGGAGTTTATAAGCTCCAAAAACTCGAATTTATGAGTTTTTTAGTTCAACAGAACTCGAAAATCTTGAATTAAAAAAATGGCTTGAAGTTTGCCTTGGACATCTCATACTGACTTCTACATAAACTCGCAAGCTTTTAGATGCAGAAATTTTACATTTGAGTTTTTCGTGCTTAATAAATATTAAAAATTCAAGTTTTTGAAAAAACAAAATCGGCTTGTGGCAAAAATTCAAATTCGAATGTTGATAAATCACCCCCTATAAGTTCCACCATCCCATGTCAATAGGAAGCAAACATACCTGCATATCCTGAGTTTTTAATGAATCAGTTTATCAGATGCCATATTCTGTTTAGTAAGATGCTTGATGTTCTCAACATGTCAGGGATGTCCAACCTGTGACCGTACAACAATCAGTATGTGTGTTTTAAGATTAGAAAAATATCTTTGATTTTTAGAAATAAGAAAGGAAGATGAAAGGAAAGAACCTAGAAAGATAAGCAAAAAATGTATTCCAAAACATTATTTTGGTTGCACAGTTATTGACCCCAGCAACCAGAAAGCATTACAGATTGCAAGCTAGTCATTTAGAATGGCTCAGTCTGCAACATATGGTAAATTTAAACCTTAACGTCCCATCTGAATATTATTCTCTATGTGATTATAATTTATAGACAGTCTTGCAGCAGACACACCACTATGTGAGTGGATCATGGTTATTCCTGTCTAGAAAACATGGACCTTCACCATATCTGGGCAACATAAAAAATGTTGGGTATAACAATGCAATAATATCTTTTAGGTGATATATTAAATCAAAGTTTTCTAGGGTTTAAGGATTTCATGGTCTGTTTAAAATGAGAAGGGGTCATAAATCTGATGTCTTGAATAAATTCACAGTTAGCCTTCGCCTACACAGTTCTCGGTCTCTCTGGGTAGAAGAATTTGTGCTCAAAGGCTTACAGGCCAGAGGGAAAAAAACTGCTAAAAGATTAACGGAAATCTTATGCTTTGGAACATGGAGAATTAAAGCATTTTTGGTATGCAGCACTTTCATGCTTGAATTAAAACATAATTGAATTGCTTTGCTCAACATGGCAGATCACTTTGGTTTTGTTTCCAACTTTCCTTTTTATAATAGCAGTTATAGAGAACCAATATTTGATAATTTTTGTAAGGATTATAACCAGGTTATTATCACTGACCTTTCCCATCTGTAATTCAATGAGTATAACAGCACATTGCTTCACAGGCATTATCTCTTTTGGCACTGACAACTTCAACAAACTTATGAAGCACGTTCTAGAAAATATGTAATAAAGTTTGTCTTTAATGCAACTCTGCTATCCAGGTAACAAAGCAAACATACCATCTGGTAGGTGCGTTGGATCATGTGCAAGTGCCCTGCTCCCTCCGACTGAGACCTGCATGGACACCTCTCATCTCCATTTCAAAAATCACCCACTCCCTGAGTTCTTTGGAGGCTGATAGTGATAAGCAAATCCATAAAAATTCACCAAACGGCAAACATTTCACCGAAATATTTGCCAATGGAGAAGAGCAGAATTTTAGATCCAGTGTTTGTAAGGCGAGAGCTAGAACATAATCAACCACTCACCACGGTAAGTAGAACCCACTGTTTGTTTGGAATTGAACTAATTGGAAAATTGATTAAAAGTAAATAGATCACACTATTTTAAAGGGTTCATCAGACTAATGTTTGAATCCAATCCAGAAGGTGCATGGGGTCATGCAAAGGTGCCCTGCTCCTTCTGATTGGAACCTGAATGGACATTGCAGAGTCATCGTGAAATGATATTTTTTTCTGGTCCCTTTCATGGAACATATAGGAGAGGCCATTTCTTCCACTGACTTCTCAACCTCTTCAACTTCCTCACAAGTTGGACTTAAGCAACCTCAACATTTGACTTGATCAGGGGCCACTTCAGCTTGTAACAAGGTTACAGAAACTTGAAAATATTGGTCTCTTGGTTATGGATCCAAGAGTATGTTGAGCACAAATTGCTTGCCCTAAAATTTTACTTGAATAGACCGTCAGACTGGCCTTATCAAAATATGTAGGTCAGTAAATGAAAGCTTATCTCCCAATGGTTGCCTGAAAGGGTCATCTGGCTGGGTTACACTATACACTCCTTTGTGATCCCCTAGACCCTAGAGTACCCATACTTTACTAATGTGAGGTTTACTTTTAGGGGGTAATTTACTAAACTCTGAATGTAAAAATCATGAAAAATTCATAATTATATATAAAATCTTACTTTTAAAAAATCATGAATTTTTCGGAATTTATTAAACCCCGGGGATGGAAAAGTCAGAATCTGAAAATCCGACATCTCAGACCTGTCAAGGTTGGATATAAGTCAATGGGAGAAGTCCCAATGATTTTTTGATGTGCGCTGGGTTTCGTGCAATACCCCAACGTTTTCTGAGTTTTCGTGTGAAAATTCGGAAAAAAACGGATAAAAAATCTAAATTATCGGGAAAATGTAATAATAAATAAGTGTAAAAAACCCAAGCAGATTTGATCGGAGTTTGTAGCAGAAAATATTTAGATAAGTTCAGACTTTGATAAATAACCCCCTTAGTCAAGTCTTCCCATTATGATCTACATCTGTAAAAACATTGTTAGCATTCTGTTCCATGGTAAATTTTACTTAAATATTGATTGATGAGAAAATGTATATTGCAATATTTAACAAACAACAATTTCTTATGTAACCATAACATAATAAATATCTGAAAGAAAAGCATGAAACTGGTGGGACTATTAGACAAGATGTTTGTTGAGTGTCTTGAGATCTACTGATCACCAGCTAAAGGTCTACTGATTAGCGATGGGCGAATTTATTCGGCAGGTGCGAATTTCCACGTTTTGCCACCGTCACCGGCATCAATTTTAATTCACCGCCGGCGACAATTCCGACGCCAGTGCCAATTCTGACGCCACCAACAAAAAACGAATTTTGACGCTGCTGTCAAAATTCTCGCAAATTTTCCACAGTTTTGGGAATTTTGCTGGAAATTCCTGCAAAGCAAAACGTGAGAAATTTGCCCATCACTACTACTGATAGATCCCCATCTACTGTTTGGGCACCCCTGCCCAACACTGACAGCCCCATACACTGGGGAGCTCTGTTCTGTTCTGTTACATAACTTCAAGTAAATGTTTTCTAAACTGGAGAACCTAAGGCATTGCATAGAGCAATGAAAACTACCTACTGTATGATTCCTATTTAAATCATCATGTGCATCTGGACAACTTGATTTCTAAGTTCTTAAAACTTAGCCCCATGTTTACTCTCTTAGAACTCAGTCCAAAGTCACTGCTGAAAATGCATCCTTTAGTAAACTCTGGTCCACTTTGAAGCCCAGTTCCACAAAAATCACTGTAATTGACACTGTTCAGTGTAAAATTATTTTCATAAATCTATAAGAATCTATATATGGAAAATATATCATTTAGATCTAAGTTCAAGTGAGGTGTCTGCAATGGTCTAGTCATTGTTACTTAATAATAAATATTCCCCCATCACATCATCTCTGTCTGACAAAAAAAAATTCAATTTGTCTTTGGCGAAGACCACAGATATGGAGCTGCTATGACTGACCATAATATTCATATAACAGGCACAGCTTTTGTTTCAGCGAGTCAGGAATAATGAAGCCACCTGTGTCAGTCTAGGAGAAGACTTCAGCAACTTCCTGCATAGGAAATTAAGGATGAAGAGAATATGTTGATTCCTATATATCGTTTTGGACTGTGAATGAAGGCCCCTTCTTGCTGACACCAAGTTGAATCATGTTATACCGCAATGCAGTTAATAAAGTCAAGTTAGTATTTTTTTATGAAAGTCCCCTAAAACAAAGCCAGGTTGGGGAATGATCCTTCAGATTCCCATTTCATATCGGTATGATGAATATATTTCATATTATGTACCTTTTCCTTCTAGCACATAAGTAAAACAGATTACTTGGAATTCTGACGTCTCCTGACAAGTTCAGGAAATAAAGCATGTCTAGTTCTGACTATACTCGATGTTATAAAAATACAAGCTGGTGAACCAACACACATTGAATTACACAGCTGAGGGTGACAAGAAATAAAACTTAACGAGCACCATACTTTCTTCTTTTTTTTTTTTTTCAGGGGCACAAAATTATAATCCGATATCTATTACTGTTACCCGTGAAACATTAGACAAAGCAAACCAATGTAATGGGAAATGTGAATTCCAGTTTGATCGCTTAGTTGTTATAGAGCTGAGGATGTGTTTAATGCCATGATTTGTAAATGGTAAACATCTGCGGTTATATAAATGACAGTGGTATTTGGGGCTGCTGCAAAAGGGAGACTTAATACGAGTCTTTTTAAGAAAAGACCAATTAGCAGGATTCCAAGTGTGTTTAATGAAACAACTAGGCATATTTCAATCAGAAGTAAATGTTGCAAAGGAGCAATTTGACTTTATTGAAACATGGTTACGACTGGGCAGAAGGTAGGGAGGGTCAAGGGATTTTTTAAAATGTAAAGTATTTTCAAGACGGACTGCATGGGAAGACAATAGTGATGGGCAAATAAATTCACGAAACTGCAGCAAAAAATTCACTGGGGAATTATTTGGGACGCGCGTCGGAAAAGTTGCTAGTGTCAAAACCGTTGCGCGTCAACATTATTCAGATGCCCATTGACTTGAACGCCGGCGACAATATTAACAAGAGCGTCAAAATTGATGCAGACATCTGCGTTTCTTGAATTTTTTGCCATTTCTCATTTTTCAGCTAAGCGAAACAGGACAAATTCGTCAATGGTCATGTAACTGTCTAACATATATACAAAAGCATAAAGATATACAAAAGCATAAAGAAATACTGGTATACATTAGATATAACACCAAAAACATAAAGTGTTTTAATGTACTGTTGCCCCGTCCTGGTAAAACAAGTGTGTTTGCTTCAGAAAGACTACTGTAGTTTATATAACTGCTGTATAGCCATGGGGCAGCCATTCAACCACAGGATACAGAGTAGATAATAGATGCATTCTCAAGAATCCCGTTGTATACAAAGTGTGTATCTGTTATCTGCTGTGTGCCCTGTGCCTTTTCTCCATTTTCAGCTTCCAATGGCTGCCCCCATAGCTACATAGCAGCTTGTTTATATAAACTATTGTAGAATATCTGAAGCAAATACACCGGTTTTACCAGTGCAGCAAAATGATATTATATATTCTTGACTATGAAGATTTTCATTCATCCAGGTCATAGTATATCTAGTATAGGTCAATCTAAAAACAACTGGACTTGCTGAGTATTCAATGAAGACGTTTCACTACTCATCCGAGCAGCTTCTTCAGTTCAACTGACTGGTGTGGGAAATTCTCGGCATATAAACTCTTCCACTAATCCATTTACAATGGCACATTGTAACTCTTCAAAGAGGTGACATCTGAAGAAACTCACAGAGGTGTTGATTCTGTGTAGTTGTGATAGGATTATCCAATGTGTCATGCAACTCCTAGATACAGGTGTTACTTGTGAGAGTTGCATGAATGGATGAGTGAAGTGTTCTGAATCCGCCGGGGTACAGATGTTAGAACAGCATTGTATGTAGCAGACAGGTGGTGTCGAAGGCCCCACCTCTGTTCAGAGATGGTCTCTCCACCTTGACATGAATCGCCTCTTTCACGCCTCATTCAAACCAGCGGTCTTCTACTCATACGGATCAATATCTGTTGTTTGATTCCCACCATCCACTGGAACACAAACTGGCTGTCATTCGAACCCTGCACCACCGGGCAGAATGTGTGGCAACTGATACAGAGTCCAAAGACAAAGAGCAAAAACATCTCAGAGGAGCTTTGAAAGCGTGTGGCTACCCAGACTGGGCCTTTGTCAAAACAGCAGCAACCAAGCCCAACAGGAACACCAATAGAAATAACCGCCCGGAGACACATAGTAGGCGAAACATAGCCATCCCATATGTAGCTGGAGTGTCAGAGAAACTCAGCTGTTTTTCTACACTTAAAAGACAAGGGACACTCCTTTGAAGACAGCAAGGTCCAAATCTTGGATAAAGAAGACCGCTGGTTTGAACGAGGCGTGAAAGGCGATTCATGTCAAGGTGGAGAGACCATCTCTGAACAGAGTTGGGGGCCCTCGACAACACCTGTCTGCTACATACAATGCTGTTCTAATATCTGTACCCCGGCGGATTCAGAACACTTCACACATCCATTCATGCAACTCTCACAAGTAACACCTGTATCTAGGAGTTGCATGACACATTGGATAATCCTATCACAACTACACAGAATCAACACCTCTGTGCGTTTCTTCAGATGTCACCTCTTTGAAGAGTTACAATGTGCCATTGTTAAATGGATTAGTGGAAGAGTTTATATGCCGAGAACTTCCCACACCAGTCAGTTGAACTGAAGAAGCTGCTCGGATGAGTAGTGAAACGTCTTCATTGATTACTCAGCAAGTCCAGTTGTTTTTAGATTGACCTATACTAGATATTATATATTCTTATTATTTCAAAGCAGTTTAATTTTTTGGTATTACTGTTCCTTTAAGTATGCTTAAAGAAAAAAAGAATTTCAGGAAGACCTTAAAAGCTTTGTAGAACTAAATTCACTATTTTAGATGATGGAATAAAAAAACACTTCTTGAGAAAATAAGGGTCACAATGAGGACGTGGAGCAAAAAGAATCTTTCATTATTTGTGATCACTTTCTGTTGCCAGTGAAAATGAGACTGTTTTTGCCTAGTGTTGCTTACCTGGGTCCCTTAACTGTTAACTATCTTTAGAAGTGAATCTTAGGATCCTCACATTTCCAAAGTAAGTTGAAATTTGACATACAAGTAAAAAGTTGTTTGCAGTGATTTTTATGGAAATATTCTTTTGTTAATAGTGATGGGCGAGTTTGCGAAACTGCGCCGGCGTCTCATTTTTGATGCTGGCGTCCATTTATTTTGATGCCGGAGTTAGTTTTTTTTTTTTTTACGCCAACAACATTTTTTTTGGACGCTGGTGAATTTTCGTGGGCGTTTTGCGAATTTATTCGCCTCCGGCGAATCGCGCAAATTCGCTGGGAATTTGCGCGATTCGCCGGAGGCAAATAAATTCGCCCATCACTATTTGCTAATTGTCACTGCAAGTGGTCATCAGAGCACAAATAAATACCTTATGGACACTGTTAGGAAATGCTGTATTGTGGGTAATAAACAAGATTTGGCATTTTGTAAATTGGCACTTATGTCTTGATATCTGTAGTTTCAAATGTAGAGGAAATGAAGTAGAATACAACAGGAAGAAGACACACATACAATCAATCTTATTTAAGTCTTTATTTTTGACCTGATGCAAATGATTTAAAGAACTAAACCCAATAAATGAGTGTGGCTAAAAATTCCATATTTTATATAGTGAACTTATTGCACCAGCCTAAAGTTTCAGCTTGTCAATAACAGCAATGATCCAGGACTTCAAACTTGTCACAGGGGGTCACCATCTTGGTGGGCTCTGAGCAGCTGTTGAGCAGCAAAATTCAAGGATTTGGTGAGTAACATGTTGCTCATTCTTGGATGTCACTTAATGAGATTTGGTTCCCCTACTACTCTAAGTTAAAATGTATCCACCAGTCAGACATATTTGTATACACTTTTATCTAAAATAAAATAAATGGCTGTTCTCCTGGTTGCATAGAGGGCCAGATTCATTTTAATGAGGATAACCTTCTCTACTTCACTTACTACAAGTCTAAGGGAACATGAGAGAACATGGGACATGGGAGAGGTTTTCTCATTAAAATGTACCTGGGTGTTAGTTTGGGAAAAAATTGAATCTTAAAAAAATATATATCTTTACCATGGTAAGTTGATAATATTAGGATATTTCATTATAATTAGAGATGGACGAATGTGCGCCGATTTGCTTCGTTGAAAAATTTGTCAATTTTCCGCAAAATCCGCAAAACAGCAAAAAGTTTGCGAAACGGCGCCGGCGTCTGTTTTTTTGACGCCGGCGGCTGTATTTGATGCCAGCGGCTGTTTTTTTTAGATGTGCCATTTCCCGAATTTATTCGCTGGCAGCAAATCGCGCAAATTCACCCCGAATTCGCGCCTGCCAAATAAATCACTAATTATAATATGCAAGAGCCATGAATATCCTGTAAATTATATCCTTATAAATGGTGACTAGTGATGTCATCAGTTAAAAATGGTTAGTGGTGATGTCATTTTTGTCACATGACTCACTAAAACTTCTGTATTATAATAAATAAAGTACCCTTGTTTTAAAATATGAGGATATTAGAAGTAACCTCTGAGTTCCATGACCTGTATAAAAGCACTCGACCATCGGCCTTGTGCTTTTATATGTTCATTGAACTCCCCAGTGACTTATAATATTCTTCTATTTTACAATATTATATTTACTTTATTCACTATATAATACACTATATATATATATATATATATACACACAGCAAAAAGGGTCCGCACTCTCAGGTCTTAAAAATGTAGAAAAATTTTTATTGTAAATGCCAGACTAACGTTTCGGCCTCCTCCGAGGCCTTGAGAAAACCTCGGAGGAGGCCGAAACGTTAGTCTGGCATTTACAATAAAAAATTTTCTACATTTTTGAGATCCTTTATTTTAGGTCATAGTAAATAGATCATACATTTTCCAGAAAAATATATGAAAGATGATCAGTAGAATCCAAACATTTTCCCCTAAATGTCTTTATTTTACCTACTACCTCTTTACTTGTTTCTGTGCTTTTTGTTTTCAAGAGAACAGTACACACCATACTGCAATATTCTTGTCTAAAATATCTCCTGTTACAAGAGCCTGAAATTGTCTTGGCTACAATCTAAAGACCGTAGTAGGCTTTCTAATGTCTAAACATCAATTCAATTTCTAAATTAAAAAGGAATTTCAGGGTTAGAAAAATCTGATAAGAGTTCTCCATCTGCTATGTGCTACAGTTGACAGATGCTTCTTTTTGCCCAGCTCAGATAAAACTGACATTATCCAATCAGCCTAGCATTGGGATAAGTCTGATTTGCTGACCGTGCTTGTGCCCTGCCTGGAAAACATGTTTAATCCTTTTCTGCTTCCATTTACTTTGCCTAGATTGTACTTACTGCATTATGCCCCATGCTTTGAATTTATTTATTCTCTATTCCTTGCAACTTGTATCGGAGAAGAGAAAGAATGGAAAATATCTTAACCCTTTATATGGCAGAGAATTTCTCAGCAGTTCAGTTTCCTACTTAGGATATATTGATGACATGATAGAGGAAGTGGAGCAGGAAAAGTCTGTATATTGTAGAATCAAATACTTACAGTTTTCTGCATGCATTTGTGTTTGTCTATATCTACAACATTTTCCAAGTTTTTTTAATCAGAATTTATTCCCATTGGTGCACCGAAATTGTTGAAAATAATTTTGACGCCCATTGACTTCAATTTTTCGCCATTTCATGAATTTCGAGGGAAATTCGCTAGTTTTTCAGCGAATCGAAACGGGACAAATTCACCCATCACTAGTTGATCAGCCAAATTTCACCCTCCAATTTCCATCATTCAGGGAGTACCTTTCATATCTCTCTTTCAATTTATCTCTCTAGCCTTCTAGAGCCATCCAAGCTATTAGTCCATCAGTGTAATGTAATGTAGATAAAACCCACCATATGCTTCTGTTTAAACAGTTGTCCTAATTTGGCACCCAGAGACATCAGCAAAACCAATTTTGTTCAAAATAAGCTTTTATATGGTGGCTGCTTAGTATTCGGATATTATACAAAACTGTGAACTAAATCCAATTTATATTCTTTTGTATTAAAGCTATCTTATTAAGGCAGTGGAGTTGTGTCTCTTACTTAAATGGATTTGTACACCTTTCTAGCAGAATAAAGCAAGCCAGTTTCATGCATGAGGAAACATTAAAGAATGTGACTGTGTTTCACTAGAACGAATCATGGGAGGAGATTCTTGGCATGTAAATGATAGTTTAATATATTATTGTCCTTCATTGTTGGTATCATTTGTCTGCTTTGCAGAGTGAATGCTCCTTAATGTTCAATTAGCGTTCTTTATCTGAAGATCTCGGCAGCAGATCATTTGTGAGTAAATAGAAAGACTGGAGCAGAAATGGAGAAAATTAGTCGAATTACAATCAAACTCGGGCAGATGTGTTTATGAAAAGTTTTTCCGTCATAAAGGAGAAAGGTAACTCATTATTATTTTGAGTTGTTAAAGAACTAAAAAAATATATACTTAATGATTTATAGGAAATAATAAACAAATAAATACAATAACATGCATTTAACGGACACAATCAAAGTAAACATGAATACAAAATACTATTTAATTTGAATGTTAGGGAAACAGAGACACATATTATACAATCTAATTGGTTAACCAAGTCTAGACCTCATGAGAACAGTGAGACCTCCTCACCCCTTCCTGTGGTTGAAGCTTTTTCTTGAGCTCGTCTATACAGACACAGACTGGAATCTCAGGATACATTATTACCCTAGATGGAATAGAAGGGACAGAGTGAATCCCTGCTATTTATTAAAGCTAGTACTGAGCAAATATACAGAAAATCACTGAGAAAAAAATACTCATTGACTTCAAGGTACAGAAAATGGCACCGCAAAATGAAGCCCATTGATTACAATGTGCTCTGTGAATTTGTCACCATTTCACAATTTTTTAAATCACCTAACAAATTTTTGGCATAGTGAAATGGGACAGATTTCACTAGCGATGGGCGAATTTCTCCCTTTTGTGAATTTCCTGCCAAAATGGCAAATAATTAGCAAAACTTGAATTTTGACGCTAATCCGCATCAATTTTGATGCTGGTGTTAAAGTCAATGGGCGTCAATAGTTTTGAAGAGTGCAACTTTTCAAATTTTTTTGACACCGGGGAATTTCCGCGGGAGTTTCGTGGAAATTCACTGTGAATTTGGAACTGACTTATTTATTCGCCCATCACTAATTATCACTATTTCAGCTGGAAAATACTTGGAGATCCACTCATTTGGGGAGGTCAACAAATGAGCGGATTTTTCCCTGATATTGCCCAATATTCGATCACAATGAATATTTAGATTTTCATTCATCCAGGTCATGGTATATCTAGTATAGGTAAATCTAAAAAAAACAACTGGACTCACTCACTTCAGCTTCTTCAGTTCAACTGACTGGTGTGGGAAGTTCTCAGCATATAAACTCTTCTAAGCGAATTTCCATGTTTCGCCGCCGGCAAATAAATTTGCGAAACTGCAGTGAAAATTCTAAGGTGAAAAATCCGCCGCACTGAAAAAATGTGGGCGTGTGTCATAATAGTTGCGAGCATAGACATTGTCGCGTATCAGAATTATTCGGACACCCATTGACTTTAATGAATTTGGGCAAAATGGACGTTGAAATTAACGCTCGTCAAAATAATTTTGATGGCCATTGGCAAATGTTTCTCGCAGGAAATTTTTCAGCGAAGTGAAATGGGACAAATTCGCACGTCACTATACCTTACCTATATAGCGATCAAAGCAAAAGGCCAATGCAATTATAAAATATCTATCATTAAACATAATTACAGTGAAATCGGAACAAGAAGTGTCTGGATTTATGGATTAAAAACATATTGAACATTCAAATTAAAATATTCAGAAACTAAAGCAAGATTTTTTGATGCCAATCTTTCAACATTTAGGGGTCCATTTACTTAACTCGAGTGAAGGAATAGAGGAAAAAAAATTCGAAATTCGAATGGTTTTTTTTTGGCTACTTCGACCATCGAATGGGCTACTTCGACTACGACTTCGATTTCGATTCGAAGTAAAAATCGTTCGATTATTCGACCATTCAATAGTCGAAGTACTGTCTCTTTAAGAAAAAACTTCAACCCCCTAGTTCACCACCTAAAAGCTACCGAAGTCAATGTTAGCCTATGGGGAAGGTCCCCATAAGCTTTGCTAGCTTTTTTAGGTCGAACAGAAATCGTTCGATCGATGGATTATAATCCTTCAATCGAACGAATAGCGCTAAATCCTTCGACATCGATAGTCGAAGGATTTAACTTCGACAGTCGAATATCGAGGGTTAATTAACTCTCGATATTAGACCTTAAGTAAATTTGCCCCTCAATCTGTTTTATTTTTGAAGTTTTTAAATTTTTTGTCAGCTTCAAGTTTTTCATAAATATGTTAGCAATTGAAGGGGAAAAAACTTATTGCAAAATGGTAAATCATTGAAAATGAATAAATCAGCCTCCTCATGACATATGCTTCATATGTATTTCTAAAAATTCTACATAATTCCAGGAAACATGTGTAAGTATATTTTTATTTAGAAATACTTGTACTTGGGGTATCTATGGTATGGCCAAGTACTTTCCCTTTGTTATTTTTTTTGGACATTACTAGTCTTTAAAGAAGGTCATATCTTTTGATCTACAGAACTGCAACAATCAGCTTTTTTATTAGTCAAATGCAATGTTCTTCTGCACGCAAATATTGGGTTTTCCAGAAAAATCAGGTCAAACAGAGGAGATGTTAGATTGCATTGATGGTTTGTGCTATATCTGATAAGTCATCAATAACTCCTGTTCTAATTACATTTAGCCCTTTTTTTGTCAAAACTTGAATTATATAGCTTGTTAACTGAATTTAAATATGCATTTTATTTTGTACAAGAAACAAAAGAAACAAGATTTGTGAAGATTGAGAAGCTCCACAATATTATATATATATATATACTTCTTTCTTTTATATATATTTCTTATATATATATATATATATATATATATATATATATATATAAAATGTATTCAGACAGGCACACCCTTTTAAAAAACGTTCATGCTTTTATTGTAAGCACATTGCACAAAAATCCAACCTTTCCGTCCTCCTTGGAACCTTTCTTATTCTTGAAACGTTGGATTTTTGTACAATGTGCTTACAATAAAAGCATGAACGTTTTTTAAAAGGGTGTGCCTGTCTGAATACATTTTCCATACAATTAATTTGGCTGAGCACCCCGCCTTGGATAATTTTTGCATTGGAGTGCAGAGACTATCAGGACTGATATTCTTTTCAGCTATAGAGGAAGCAGACCCCGCTGGCAGGGACCCTGCAACTGCAAGGTCTGCTTCCTCTATAGTTAGGCCACTGTCTGGTACCTCGGGGACAGAGATATTTTTAAGTAGACCAGTACAGTTAGGAACAGGTGGGAGCTACTTACACCTTTTGTCAATTTCCCAGCTGCCCTTGGTCATGTGTCTTGTGCCTGCACTTTAGGAGAGAAATGCTTTCTGGCAGGCTGCTGTTTTTCCTTCTCAATGTAACTGAATGTGTCTCAGTGGGGCATGGGTTTTTACTATTGAATGTTGTTCTTAGATCTACCAGGCAGCTGTTATCTTGTGTTAGGGAGCTGTTATCTTGTTACCTTCCTGTTATTTTGTTTGGCTACTGGGGGGGAAAAGGGAGGGGGTGATATCACTCCAACTTGCAGTATAGCAGTAAAGAGTGATTGAAGTTTATCAGAGCACAAGTCACATGACTTGGGGCAGCTGGGAAATTGGCAAAATGTCTAGCCCCATGTCAGATTTCAAAATTGAATATAAAAAAATCAGTTTGCTCTTTTGAGAAATGGATTTTAACACAGAATTCTGCTGGAGCAGCACTATAAAATGTTTTTCCCCTTAACAGTATCCCTTTAAGACAGGGGTCAACATCCTCTTTTAGCCATAAGCCACATTCAAATGTAAAAAGAGTTGGGAAGGAACACAAGTATGGAAAAAGTTCCTGGGCTGTGATTGGCTATTTGGTAGTCCTTATGTTGACTGGCATCCTACAGGAGACTCTGGCAGTACACCTAGTTTTATGAAACCAAAACTTGCCTCCAAGTCTGGAATTCAAAAATTAGCACCTGCTTTAAAGTCACTGAGAGCAACATCTAAGGGGTTGCTCATGAGCCACTGGTTGAGGACCACTGGTTGAGGATTAAGGCTTTGGTTAAAGAAGGGACGCTAATCAATGAAGAAATATTGGGCCCCTAACTTGAAAAGCAAAACTTTACTGTGTCCAATGAAGGTTGACATGGCAGCTGAAGCTCAATATCAGATCAAATGCCACAAGTTTGACATTTATAATATGAATCAGGGCTCTCCAACTGGAGGTACATGGCCCAGATGCAGTCCTCCGAGTCATTTTTATGGCACTTATAATGTCCAAGATCGATATTGACCTCTATAGATGTCTTTTCAAGATCATATTATTATAATAAGTCACCTAGAACATGTAGTATAGTAAATAATTTGCCCACTATAGGAGGAGGAGATAGCCTAGAGCTCGCTTGATCAGCTTGGGATCTCATGTCAACAGTCATGGCCTACCATGGCTGCCTGAATTGCTGTGAAATGCAATGTAAAGCCCCATAGGAGAAACCTGTTAAATACTGTACATTGCACAACAGTTGACTAAATCAACTATTATTCTAACTATTATTCTAATAAGTAGATACTTTGACCAGAGTTACTACAGGAGTAAAATGGATAATAGCTTTGTTACATGCAGTAGCTCAGGGATGGGCGAATTTGACCCGTTTCGTTTCGCCAAAAATTCGCCGCCGGCAAAATGTCGCTGACGCCCATTAAAGTCTATGGGCATCAAAAAACATTTGTCGCGCGGTGAAATTATTTTGTCGCGCGTCTTTTTTTTTTGACGCACGTTTCCATACAAGTCTATGGGCGTCATTTTTTCGGCGAAACAAGGCGAAAAAATTCGCCCATCCCTACGTCCTTACCTGCTTTCTCAAATAGCCATTTTTCCCATTGGAATCAGAACAGAACAGCACCACCAGTTCTGATTTCTGCACCTCGCTGTAATCTTCTGCAAAAACTCTTAACATACATGAACTGCATCATATATAAAATGAAGATATTGCAAGTTGAGTAAATACTTTTCTTTTGTTTAAAATGTCATTTCATCCCAAAAAAAAAACCAGCGCATGATTAACTGCCAACAAAAATAGTTCTTTTTGACCCAAAACTGAAGCACATTCATTATTCTCCCTATTAAAAGTGCCGTCACACGTATATAAAGTGTCACGTTAATTGAAATTTTGTTAACCCGGGAGGGTCACTAGAGGTTTATAACCCATTTAATTAAACGTCTACTAGTCATTTAAATTCTTTGTGTATCAGATTCGATTTCGACTTAATTTCGCCTCTACCCAAATAAAGAAGTCAAGATAATTCCTTCAGACTTTTCAATTAAGCCTTTTCCAAACATGTCATGCTGCTGGAACAATGTCCATTACTAGTCTGCTGCTAAAAAATATACAACAGAACAATGGGTGGCTATAAAAGAGTGTTACATAATGTACACAGTGCGCCATGGTAGCCCCTAGCATAAATCAGGCTAATGCACTCCTTTATTGCAACCCTATGGGAAATATCGGTTGGCTGCTGGATGTCGTAATGAAATGGTATAGCAAGTAATATTACTTACAGTCATTTTTACAAAAAATTGGAATGAAGCATCACCATTTTAACCCTATTTACTGCCAGAGATATGGTGTTTTTTAGTGTTTTTAATTGCAGTGCAGCTATAATATGGCATAGTTTTAAACCCAGAAATATAGGAACCACATCATTGGCGGGATGTCAATTTACCTTCTGCTGAATAACTGTTGGTAGTTAAAGGGTTAATCAGTGGAAAGGGGGCGGGCAAGGACTTACCTTTCTTCTGCCCGCCTCTCTTTGATCCTGCATTGACTAGCGCAGTCAGTGCTGGATCCTAACGCCTTAGGTCTCTCTGTGCTTCAAACTCAAGGATTGGGTTTCCTGGGCAATATCTTGTAAATCTTGTAAACACAGCAACTATGTCTCTTTTGCCTGCTCCTGTCATAGTCTCCTTCAAGTCCGAAACAAAAAAAGCCTATGGAAGTGATCTGTAAGGGAGCAGCGGGGGCTACCTTCAATTATATGTGGAGCCTTTGCAGCAATGCCATTTTCCAAAGATTGTCGCCAAAGATTTTTTCTCGCACTCCACCTAGTGGTAGACTGCAAAATGACTTGTAAGTGAAAATAAGGAAAGATAACAGGCTCCAGTCAAATTACCTGTGCATTGCACTAATGGTGAGAAACAGTCGGAGTAAAAGCGCAGCCCCAGATTCTAAGACAGGGCGCTCCATGCCGAATCAAAATGCCACCGAGACAATTACACATCGCACCACCAAGGAGGCAATTGCGGGTGCAGGGGAATCAGCAGAAAAACGGCTGGCTCGGTTTGCAAGAGAATACCTGCTGCAGAAACCAAAAAAGGTATGGAGACAAAAAGGAACACCAAGAGCCCCAATAGTGTAATATGTTTTTACAGGGAGTAATGGTAGAGTAAACAAGTTAATACTCACAAACCAGTGTTTCCGATAGGCAACCACTGTGTAAGCAGGTGGGGAGATTATCCTGACCCCACTCAGGAATAAAACGTCACTCTCTGTAGAAAAAGAAAAAGGGGATGATACCCCTCCACTCGGGGTGGACTCGATATAGTAGTAAGACAAAACAGTGGCGCCAAAAGGATAAAAATAGCTAAAAGCACTTAAAACCCCAATGGGTAATTCAGAGGAGGTAGTAATGAACTTACCTCCTCCAAGCAGACACCAACGAAAGTGGTAATTTTCAATAATAGTTTATTCACCAAACAGTATTGTTTTTAAGTGCTTTTAGCTATTTTTATCCTTTTGGCGCCTCTGTTTTGTCTTACTACCAAATAAAGGTATGTTTGATACCCCACAAAAGGCAACAGACCAGGTAGAAAATGCACCAGACAGGGACCCATCCAGGTCTGGACTGAGAGTCAAAATAGGCCCTGGCATTTCAGGTACACAGAGGCCCAATCAGCCTACACAGAGGCCCAAACAGACCCCACCAGCCCACTAAATAGTGACTTTCTATGGCACCTTACAGAAGCCCCTCTGGCATTTGCCAGAACCCACAGATTGCTAGTCCGTGCCTGGACCCATCCCCCAATCTGGCAATTACAACAGAGCACACACCTGAGCCTATGGAACCAACAATCACTGAAGTACTCAGCGCCATAACCACAAATCATACAATGCTAATGGGGAAAATAGACAAATTAAAGACTGACTTTGCTATCCTGAAGCATGACATGCGGGAACTAAGGGAGAGAACAGGAGAGGCAAGAGAACAGGAGAGGAGAATAAGCAATTTGGAAGATTCCACTGCCCCATTTCCAGGGGGCTTAACAAATGCAGAGAAACAGCTGGCCTTGCTTGAGAATAAAGCAAATAACCTTGAAAACGGACTCAGGAGAAACAACATAAGGATCCTGGGTCTGCCTGAAAGGGCAGAAGGGTCAGAGGCAGAAAAATGTGTTGAACTGTGGCTCTCAAATACCTTTTGGTCAATCAGCTTTCTCCAATGCTTTTACAGTGGAAAGAGCACACCGTATACTCGGGAGGTCACCGCCACCTGGTGCACCTCCGCGACCGTTATTAGCAAGACTATTAAACTATAGAGACAGAAATGCGGCATTAACAGCAGCCAGGAAGGCTGGAGACCTTCACTACGATAACCAGAGGATTTCGATTTACCCTGACTTTTCCACGGAAGTGAGAAAGCAGCGAGCAAAATTCACAGAGGCCAAGAATTTGCTGAGACAGAAACAACTCCCATACGCCATGATGTTTCCAGCTCGACTTCGGCTCACAGATAAAGGAAAAACTCACTTTTTCACTACACCCGAGGAGGTCATAAACTGGCTGGAGATGAGACCAAGCAACTCTCCACGCAGGGAATAAAAACGCCCTCCACAACTGAACAAGATAGAAAATAATACCCTGTAACCCCAAGCACGGAACTCCCGCTGTCCTTTACACAGCGTTACCCAAACCAGGGAGATTTTCTACAAACGCATGTTATGCTGGTGAACACTCTGAAACAGGTAATGAGACATTAATCAACAATTGACAGGACACAGGCTTGAGAGCAACGGAGCATAAGGGCTGGGACACACTGGGCGATTTGGGGATATTTAGTCGCCTGGCGACTAATCGCCGCGACTTTTCCCCCCGAATGCCTCCCCTCGCTCTGCGCCTGGCTAAAATGAAAAATCGCCTGCGCTAATCACACGCGGCGATTCGTTTTCCGAAGTCGCCCGAAGTTTCCTCGTGAGGCAACTTCGGGCGACTTCGGAAAACGAATCGCCGCGTGTGATTAGCGCAGGCGATTTTTCATTTTAGCCAGGCGCAGAGCGAGGGGAGGCATTCGGGGAAGATTGGTCACGGAAAGTCGCGGCGATTAGTCGCCAGGCGACTAAATATCCCCAAATCGCCCAGTGTGTCCCAGCCCTAAAAAGCAGAGGTTAACCCTAATCTGAACTTCTGGCAGACACTAACCCCCAACACACAGTTAAGGTTTTTGTTAAGGGAGTAAACTCACTTGTCTAAAAGTGGGCACAAGGCGGGAAATTATTTCCATGTATGCAGATGATACTCTCTTATATTTACCCAACCCGCAGGGAGCACTGGCCAGTGCATTAGAGATCATTAGCACTCATACTAACTACTCTGGTCTTAAAATCAATTCGTCCAAATCAGTGATCTTTCCCATAGACCCCCCTTCCACATGACACACCAGCGAGAGCCCCCCGGTCTACAATGGGTGGAAACTTTTAAATACCTAGAGATCTGGATTCATGCAGATCTTACCCAATTTGTGGACCTAAATATACAAGTTACAACCCATATTAAAGGCGAAGGAAAGCTCCAAGACAGTTTATTGCCAACAGATTAGCCACAATAGTGCAAGCTAGAACGTTATATTTATGCTGCAGAATGCTTTACCATACCTGAGTAAACAGCTCTAGACACTGTCTCTGTTTGTTTAGGATAGAAGCTGCCATATAAGCTTGGTGTGACATCACTTCCTGCCTGAGTCTCTCCCTGCTCACTTATAGCTCTGAGCTCAGATTACAGCAGGGAGGGGGAGAGGAGCAAACTGAGCATGCTCAAGCAGGAAGTGTGATACAGAAGCCCATGTGTACACAATAGAAGGAAAGAAATGTGGTGTTTCTTTTGACAGAGGACTCAGAGCAGCATTACTTTGAGGCTTTAGTGGTGTATTTATATAGACCTTTCAGATAAAGCTTACTTAAAGGAAAACTATACCCCCAAAATAAATACTTAAGCAACAGATAGTTTATATCAAATTGAATGACATATTAAAGAATCTTACCAAACTGGAATATATATTTACATAAATATTGCCCTTTTACATCTCTTGCCTTGAACCACCATTTCGTGACTCTATCTGTGCTGCCTCAGAGATCACCTGACCAGAAATAATACAACTCTAACTGTAACAGGAAGAAGTGAGGAAGCAAAAGGCAGAACTCTGTCTGTTAATTGGCTCATGTGACCTTACATGTGGTTTGTATGTGTGCACAGTGAATCTTACGATCTCAGGGGGCGGCCCTTATTTTTTAAAATGGCAATTTTCTATTTATGATTACCCAATGGCACATACTACTAAAAAAGTATATTATTATGATAATGATTCATTTACATGAAGCAGGGTTTTACACATGAGCTGTTTTACTCAGTATCTTTTAATAGAGACCTACATTGTTTGGGGGGTATAGTTTTCCTTTAATTTTAGCCTTTCCTTCTCCTTTAAGATATATGGGCAGGCCCGGACTGACAATTTGTCTAGTCGGGCAATTGCCCGTGGGGCCGTTCAATACTTTGTTTAAGTGGGCCGAGTCCTATGTGATAATTCTAATTAGAAACGCCGTGTGGAGGAAATCCGGCAGGCTCTAGGACCGCTCCTTATCTCGCACTGTGGCTCCGCCCCTCCCACTCCACTTCTCCTGCTGCTGCTGCTGACGCTGACATGCTGTGTGTGTCCCAGCACACTCAGCATGGAGTACATAGTGGAGTAACTAATGTGGGGGCCTCGAGCCCTGAAGTGCTCCACCACCCACTTTGCTCTCTGCTGCCACCGCTGCTCATGATTTAGGTGAAGGGCCGTGCGTTCTGCTGTGGAACGCACGGCCATCTTGCATTTAGTTTTTTACTAGCCTAGGGATAATGGCTTGGTCTAATCAGCCAAAAGGCCCCATCCTAGCTCTTTTATGATCTGCTAGGAGACAGCTGGGGACAGACTGAGCCTCACATCAGACCAGAGGGACCTGGAGAAGCCCCTGCCAGAGGGAGACTCAGCTCAGGTACAAGAGGGGAAAGGGTCTGTATAGGGAATTCTGGGAGTTGTAGTACAATAAATCATCCCTCTTTGCACACCACTCAAAAAAAAAAACCAAACTCAGTGTATCTCTGCATGTGCCTCTGTTTGTCCACTGTCACTGCTGGGGGGTATGTGTAGGGTTGCACCTTTTCTGGAAAAATTGCCTTCCTATATATTTATCTTTATTCCCTATTAATAACATTGGTATCATATCACTGACTTTCCTATATATTTATCTTTATTCCCTATTAATAACATTGAGATCACTGACCTTCCTATATATTTATATTTATTCCCTATTAATAACATTGGGATCAACCATCATTTTTACCAGCCAGGCCTGTAAAATACCGGCAACCTATGTATGTGTGTGTCAAAACCAACATCTGTGGCTGGCTGAGTGTTGCACTTCTGTGGGTTATTCCTGAGGAACCAGCCACTTACAACACTGATTGGCATGAGAATAATAGCTAGAGTCCTTACACGTCTACATGCTGTTACACACTCACCTATTACATGCAAATTTGACAAACAATATGCACATCTGCTGTTACACATTTGTGTACAGCCACACGTTAACCCCCTATTACAGGTGCAACCCATCTGCATTCTACCGTGTTGCACGCTTACTGCATACCTATGTAGTCATACAGACACATGGGTGTTACACACTCACCGCGCTGTTTATATACACATTCCTTGTTATATAATTACCCTGCACAGCTATACTTCTTACTTACCCCCTACTGTAAATGATAAGGATATTAGAAGTCACTGAGGGGTTGTTCTGTGACCATATAAAGGCACAAGGCTGCAGGCTGAGTTATACAGGGAACTCTGAGTATCACTCATGTATTATAAGGGATAATGTACCCCCTACTGTAAATGATAAGAAGATTAGAAGTCATTGAGGGGTTCTGTGACCATATAAAGACACAAGGCTGCAGAAACTTGTACATATTTCTTTGCAGTTTTACCCCAATATATGAGTGGATGTGTACCATTGCATGTTTACATGTGGGCTGCTTTGATTTTTTTGCCCGGGCTGCTTTTTACTCCCAGTCCGGCCCTGTATATGGGGGAAAAGAGAAGAGGCATGGACGCATCTCCCCCTCTCTTTACTAGGACGAATCAACTTATTAAAAATGATGTTATTACCGAAACTCACCTGTGTGTTCAGACAAGCCCCATTGATGATCTCAATCTTTACAAAACTAAGAAGCCTTATGATCTCTTTGTTTTGGAATGGTTCCCCTCCAAGATTGGCCTTCAGTACTCTGCAGCTATGGGCCAACCATGACATAAAATACTTACCAGACATTATGGTGGAGGGAAAGATAATGACATTCCACGATCTGAAAGAAAAGGATACCCTTCCCAATAAATGTTTTTTAGGTATTTACAGCTGAGACACGCAGTTGACACCCAATTTCAATATAAAGCAATAGATACCACTCCCAGAAAAACTGAGATAAGCATAAGAAAGGTGGCCCTTAATAAACCATTATCAACCTTCTACGCCCAACTAACACAGGCAGGGAGTGCCTCTCTTAACAAACTATTGGCTGGATGGCGGGGGGACATCCCTGGGATTACCTTAGAGGATTGGGAAGATATTTTGGACTCAGCCTTTGAAGGGGACATTTGTACTAAAGATAAAATGACACAACTGAATTACCTACATAGGGTATACCTTACCCCACACAGACTCCATAAAATGAACCCAAATATACAGGATATATGTCCCAGGTGTTCTGTTCTGAGTTTATACATATGGTCTGTTAATGCCGGATCATTCAAAGTTTTTGGAAAGATGTAACACAGCAGGTTAGAACAAAAACTGATGTCCCATAACCTATGGATCCCAAAGTTTTATTATTAAATCAAGTGGCTGATTTAGTCCCGAAACATGCTCAGAGGACTTTACTAACTATCCTGTGTATGTATGCAAAAAAATGATAGCAATAAAATGGAAATCAAGAAATGGACCAACAGCACAGGACTGGGAACATGCATATTGAGAAAGCACTACCACTTTATAAAATAACATACACGAGACGAGGCTGCCCACGGAAATTGTGGGCGCCGGGGACAGATGAGGACCCTGACCAAGAAATACCCTGAGACCTGTTTTACCCAAGAGATGCACAATACACACCCAGGGGCATGTTCTAATGCTTTTGTAAAAATGGGATAAAAATCTTAAAGGTATTCTACTGTAATTTTTACTGGAAAACTAAAGGTAAATGCAGTAATTCGGTTTAGACTACTTAATTCAAACGTATTACCCTTAAATGATAATTTATATGGAAAGAATGACATCACTCAGGTTATGATTGTTAAGTTATGTTTACTTTATTGAAAATGTACAACAAGGACAAATATTTGACATATATATGTTTGTAATTAGGGATGCACTGAATCCAGGATTCGGTTCGGGATTCGGCCTTTTTCAGCAGGATTCTGATTCGGCCGAATCCTTCTGCCCGGCCGAACTGAATCCGAATCCTAATTTGCATATGCAAATTAGGGACGGGGAGGGAAATTGCGTGACTTTTTGTCACAAAACAAGGAAGTAAAAATTTTTCCCCTTTCCACCCCTAATTTGCATATGCAAATTAGGGTTCGGATTCGGTTCAGGATTCGGCCGAATCTTTCGTGAAGGATTCGGGGGTTCGGCCGAATCCAAAATAGTTCATTCGGTGCATCACTATTTGTAATAGTAACAGGCAATAAAAAGAATTGTTAAAAAAAAAAAAAAAGTGGTAGGGTTTGGCCACATCTGAAACAGAATGCCAAATTGGGTCCTAGCTGGTACAGCCAAGTAGCTGGGGTTTCAGAAATAAAAGGGAAAAAGAAAACAAGGATTGACCTATAATGCATCAATTAGGTTCTGTCGTTATATTGAACTTTGAACTTTAAAACCTTGAAAATTGGGATCAAATTTATTGGAAAATACTTTTTTTTATAGTTGTTCATTGTCATTCTATAGATGATAAAACCCAAAGGTTTGGATGATGATAAACACCAATATTTATGGGAATAATTGATCTGGCCATCCACACTGTGTAGACCTCCTATTGATAATAGCCCCTGCCAGAACCAGTATAGAGTATATATGACATAGCCCTGTCACTTGGAAACATCTCCAGGTCTTATTTACCAAGGTAGGTGTAAAATCTTGCTGCAAAATATTCGAATGATTTTACTTTGAATCGAAGTCGAAGTCATAGTATCCTAAATTACTTTGAATTTTTTTACTTTACTCTTTACTTCGAAAATTCCCTCGAATTCGCATCGACCCTTGATAAATCTGCCCCATAATGTCTGCAGTTTACACCATGCAACGTTGGACTGGGGCATCAAGGCCCAATTGTGCCCTTGCAACCAACTGGGCCCTCATCCTGATGTGGACTCCGCCCCCCTGTGTCACATCAACATTGTATCACGTCTCATACCACTTATCACCATCCTTGGGTGGCCCTTTGGGTAGCGGGTCTGGGCCTGACATTATGCCCTGCACTTAATAAATGATTCCATAGTCAGGTGTCTCCAAGCTAACAGGAACTAGCATTAAGGGGCCGATTCACTAAATTCGAGTGAAGGGTTCGAATGAAAAAAAATTCGAATTTCGAAGTTTTTTTGGGCTACTTCGACCATCGAATGGGCTACTTCGACCTTCGACTACGAAAATCGAACGATTCGAACTAAAAATCGTTAGACTATTCGACCATTCGATAGTCGAAGTACTGTCTCTTTAAGAAAAAATTCGACCCCCTACTTCGGCAGCTAAAAGCTACCGAAGTCAATGTTAGCCTAAGGGGAAGGTCCCCATAGGCTTGCCTGGGATTTTTTGATCGAAGGATTTTCCTTCGATCGTTGGATTAAAATCCTTCGAATCGTTCGATTCGAAGGATTTTATCGTTCGATCGAATGAAAAATCCTTCGATCGATCGATCGCAGGATTTGCGCAAAATCGTTCGACTTCGATATTCGAAGTCGAACGATTTTAGTTCCTAGTCGAATATCGAGGGTTAATTAACCCTTCGATATTCGACCCTTCGTGAATCGGCCCCTAAATGTAGGGAATGTCACATGTATTTTGTATCTAGTTAGTAAATTCTCTAGGACATTTTCAGATTCAACAAAGCTCCGGTCGGTTGCACCTAAAATTCCAGATCATTTTTATTTATTTATTATTATTTTTTTTTTGCCTGGTGATTAGTCTCGCGACCACAATACTTTTATTTATTTATTTCCAGTAATTTAGCAGTAAAAAAAAAAAATAAACAATTTTTGTTTAGCACAATTATTTTTATTGCCGTTTACTTTATTTGGGAAGCTTTTACAACACCATCATATCTCCTACATAAACAGTATCTAATAAAGGGAACATTTGAAGCCAGGTATGTATAATAAATGCAATTTAAAGGGAAGGTGTGCGCATTGATAGATATGTTACATGGCACTGCATTCGTTTGAATTGCAAATAAAGACTCCCATGAATACATCTCCTTCTCTGCCTTTCCTCCGCTAGATTATTTTACATTATCAAGGTCAGACTTAAATTTGCATGCCCCGAGAGCTCACACTTAGCATGATTAAACTCTGGGTCTTGCGCAGCTAATTGAACAATTAGATTCTTTTAAAACAAAGGGGCATAATAAATTATGGCTTCTTTAATTAAACATTGAGTGACATTGATACAGGGATAATATCGGATTGCTATATTCAGAGTCAGGAAACCATTTCTTCCCCAACCCGCCCCCAGCGCACACAAACACAAAACCAACAAGGCACACATACACTTTTAATACAAGTATGGGACCTGTTATCCAGAATGCTCGTGACCTGGGGTTTTCCAGATAAGGGATTGTTCTGTAATTTGGATCTCCATATATTAAGTCTACTAGAAAATCATTTAAACATGAATTAAACCCAATAGTATTGGTTTTGCCTCTAATAAGGTTTAATTGGGGGTTATGTAATAAAGACACTTACGAGGGAATGCAATTAGAGTCAGTAAAGGAGAAAATATTCACAATGTGAAAAGTTATGCCTCTGTGCGAACATATTTGTCTTTGTGCGGATTTAATATAGCTTTTGCGAACCCGGAATCTGTTTAGCGACTATGGATGAAGCTTTGCCAATTTTATAGTTTGCGCCGGTGTGCGGTGAATGTAATAAAACTTGTTATGTTAAATTCACAATACATTCCCTCAAAAAAAGGCCTTATTTATCAAAATCCGAAAATTTCTGATCATTTTAACTTAAAAAGTCTGACCAAATCCACATGGATTTTTTTCCCCTTATTTATCAATACATTTTCCCCAAATTTTCCTGAGCAGGACAAAAACTCGATAAAATGGTGAAAAAATTCAAATCGTACACATTTTTTTGATTTTAGGCCCAAAAACTCAGATTTCTTTGGATTATTGCCCGAAAACCACAAAATCTTCGGATTATTGCATGAAAATCAATTACAGGTCATGATATGTTTCAATTTCTCCCTTTGAATTCTACATGAACTCAGCAGATCTGAGTTGGAGTACTTTTTTATTCCGAATTTTACCACCCTCTAGGTTTAATAAATTCCAAAAAATTTGAGGTTGTTTTTTCACTAAAAATTCAGATTTTATAGTAAAAAAACGGAAAATGTTTTGAGTTTTTGGCATATGGACTTTAATCAATAACCCCCTACATTTGCCCAGGAGCATTATCTGTCTTAACTGGGCCTCTGGGGGAGTGTGTACCTCCTGTTTTGTTATGGGGCAATGAGTGCTCCAGAGCAATTTATTCAGTCCCTTAAAATTCCAACATCATCCAAGGTCCTGTTTCATCCTCAGCCCCCCAGCAGTCTGCTCCTCCTATCAGAATGTCCCTATAAGAGGAGCTACTGATCTAGGAGGTAGAAGTGCTACACCATCAGTGAGGGGCGAATTTGTCCTCTTTCGATTCGCCAATAAATTGGCGAATTTCCCGTGAAATTAGCAAAATGAGAATTTTGACGCCCGCGTTCATTCGTATCAATTTTGACGCCTGCATTCAATTCAATGGGCGTCTGAATAATGTTGACGCGCGACACCTGACGCGATCGACTATTCCGATGCGCCTCCAAATTCTTTTGCCGCTAACGAATCTACACCGGCGAATTTTCACTGCAATTTTGCAAATGTATTCGTCATTGGTGAAACGATGAAAATCGCCTCCAGCGCCTGGCGAATTTATTCACCCATCACTATACACCACTGCATTATATTACATTATAAATATAAAAAAACTATTTTCAAATTCATAAACCTCGCTATTAAAGCAATAATATTCCCTCATTTACGGTGGTAAATATCCCATTGTGAAAAACCCAGACGGAAGACTTTGCCCACGGAGAGAGAACTGGACTCATAATGACAATTGCAGTTGAGCTCAAAAGTACATTTCAGCTGACAGGATAAATATATATATATATGCTGTATATAATATAGAGCTAAATGCTTATTAGGTGTACTTACAGACATTCCATCTCAATTTCAGATTTTCCAGGAAATTAACATATAAAACAATTTGGAATTTGTTGCAAATATGCAAATGGCTCAGTTTCAATAAGCTGATTGTAACTAAACAAGACTCAATACTCTTGTTTCAAGCAAACAGTCATTCGAGAATGAATAGGGATATTAGGTTGCAGGGCTTCCCTCTACTACTATAAAGGCATTGCTGATTCTGCTCACTGGTGTCTTAGGGAGGTTCCTTTGTTCTATGAGTCTCATTATGAGCTGCCTCATTGAGTCTCAGGAGATGTAGAGATGAGTTGTATTGGGTTTAGAGAGCTGCTTATGATGGTGGCTTCCCTTTTACCCGTCTCCTAACTTCATTCAAACACTCCCTATGGCAGGTGATAAAGACAGAGCTCATCTGCGTCTCTTCATATCTGCCCCTCTTGTTGCAATTTCAGTCCAGTGTCTAGAGGAGTGGAACAAAGTGCTTGTTAGATGAACACTAAATGGGTGGTTCACCTTTAATGTAACTTTTAATATGTTATAGAATGGCCAATTCTAAGCATTTTTTCAGTTGGTCTTCATTTTTTCTTTTTGATAATGTTTGAATACTTTGACTACTTCTGCTGCTGCTTTCCAGCAAACGGGGGTCACTGACCCCATTTAAAGCAAATGCCCTGTAAAGCTACACATTGAGGGGCACATTCACTAAGCTCGGGTGAATGAATAGAGGAAAAAAACTCGAATTTCGAGGAGTTTTTTGTGCTCCTCGACTATCGAATTGGCGTAAATTCGCCTGAGTAGAATGATTCGAATAGATCGAGCAAAAAAACGCTGAGACTATTCGCCCATTCGATAGTCGAAGTACTGTCTCTTTTAAAAATCATTTGACTGCCTACTTCACCAGATTAAACCTACCGAATTGCTTTAAAAGCCTATGGGAATGTCCCATAGGCTTTTTTTCTAAGTTTTTGATCGAATAAAAAGGCATTCGATCCATCATTCGATCGAATGAAAATCCTTCAATTGAATATTCAATCGCTGGACTATTCGCCGGGCAAATATTCGCCCATTCGACTATTCACCGGCGTGTAAATTCGTTCGAATTCCCTATTCGATTCTATTCCCCAGTCGAATTTCAAGGGATTTAACCCCTCGAAATTCGACCCTTGATACATCTGCCCCTTATTGTTATTGTTACTTTTTATTACTCTGCCTTCTATTCAAGCCCCCTCCTATTCATAATCCAGTCTCTTATTCCAATCAGTGCATGGTTGCTTGGGTAATTTGGATCCTAGCAACCAGATAGCTGAAATGGCAAACTGGAGAGCTGCTGAATAAAAAGCTAAATAACTCAAAAAGCCCAAATAATAAAAAATGAAAACTAATTGCAATTTTTTTTCACTCTCTACATCATACTAAAAGTTAATTTAAAGGTGAACATTCCCTTTAATATGTCCCTTAGTACTGTAGCACTTGCAACCCAGGAAAATTAGTGGTGGCTAAATCAATGAATGGTTGCTAGGGTAATGTGGACCCTAGCAAACAGATTGCTGAAATTGCAAACTGGAGAGCTGCTGAATAAAAACCGGGTTATGGATAATGGGTTTCTGGATAAAGGATCCCATACCTGTAGTACCTTATGAATAGCATCAATATGTGCCACATTTGCTTTTTAGTGCGACGATATTTGCACATGTGTATGCACAAATTTGGACACATCAAAATTGATGCGGGCGTCAAATTTGACGCAGGCTTAAATTTTCGGGTTTTGCAAATTTTTCGCTGTTTCGCGGATTTCGCAGGAAATTTGCAATTTCCCGAAAACTGAAGAAATTCGCCCATTCCACTACGAACACATGTGCAAGTGTCGTCGCACTAAAAAGCAAATGTTGCACATATTGATGCTATTCATAAGGTACTACAGGTATGGGATCCTTTATCCAGAAACCCATTATCCATAACCCGGTTCCAAATTATGGGAAGGTCGTCTCCGCCGTTTTATGCAAATAATCCAAATTTTTATGAACTGTTTCCTGTAATAATAAAACAGTAGCTTGTACTTGAGCCTAATTAAGATATAATTAATCCTTATTGGAGGCAACACAATCCTATTGGGTTTATTTCATGATTTTCTAGTAGACTTAATGCATGTAGATCCAAATTATGAAAAGATCCATTCGCGAAACGGCGCCGGCGTCCATTTTTGACGCCGGCGTCCGTTTTTTCGGGAAAAAAATTTGACGCCGGCGAATTTTTTCTGCGAATTTTCACAGGCGATTTGCGAATTTATTCGCTGCCCGCGAATTCACGCCTGGCGAATAAATTCGCCCATCACTACACATAACAGCATACATGCATTTAATGACAAGGACCCTGTACATGCTGCATGTGGAAGGGTTCTTTTTGCTGGAAAATGTGAAAAATGATCTAGTAAACAGGGTAAAGCTGACTTGAATATACTGTATAGATGGATATGAAGTCAGCCTTTAATAAGTCTGCCTGTAGAGGTTGTTTTACTCCGGTAAGGAGAATGCCTTTAACAGGAAAGCAGTATGGCTTCTAAGATAATTATGCACGAGGGTAAAGCCACTCACGCCATGTAATCACTGTGATTTTCTTCCCATGGCGAATTGCCAGAAAAAAAAAATTCCTAGCGCCGTGTTTGAGAAAATGACTTTGTTAGCAACGTGAGCAATTTGCCTCCACTCCTGTGTCTGTCAGGAGCCGAGAGCTTTCTCTACAAACCTAAACCTTTACTTACAACTTGCTCTTTCCATTCAAATCATTTTGCTTTCATGCTGTACAGGTACAGGATCTATCATCCTCTATGCTTGGGACCTGGGGGGGGGTTTCCTGATAAGAAATATTCTCATAATTTGGATTACCCTACCTTAAATCTGCTAAAAAAATTATTTAAACATGAAATAAATCCAGTACAGGTATGGGATCCGTTATCCGAAAGCCATTATCCAGAAAGTTATCCCATTTTCTCCAAATAATCCACATTTTTTAATCTATTATTAAAAATGATCATTTAAAAATGATTTCCTTTTTCTCTGTAATAATAAAAAAAAAGTACCTTGAACTTGATCTAAACTAAGATAGAATTAATCCTTATTGGAAGCAGAAACAGCCTATTGGTTTTTTTTTAATCTTTATATGATTTTCTAGTAGACTTAAGGTATGAAGATCCAAATTACGGAAAGATCCGGTCCCGAGCATTGTGGATAACAGGTCCCATACCTGTAGAAGTGTTTTGCCTCCAATATGGATTCCTGCAGCTTAGTTAGGATCAACCAATGGAACCAAAGACAGACAACCAGGCTGACCAGTTGTATTGGTTGATAACCTGACATAGAAATGCACAAGTCAGAGATTTGTTTTGTTGTTGTTGTTTAAAGGTCGAAGGAAAGCGTAAAAATGTTGGAAAGTGCCTCGCAGTGACCACAATTGCTACCTTTTAATCCTTTGTAAGTTTGTCCAGGGTCAGACTTGGCTGGCCGGACAGCGGGAAAAATGGCCCTTGTGGGACCTGCTTACCCAGAGAGGTGTTGTCCTTCCAGAACAGTCGTTCCCAAACTGTCAGGTAGGCTTATCTTCAGGGGTCTGAAACAGTTCCTACCAGGTCCCAACTTAAAGACCAGTTAGACCATTTAAAGACCATTTAGACATCTAAAGAACATTTAGAGAGAATGCTAATCTGGTCTCAAGGTATTCTGGAAGCCCAACTTTGTGTTATGGCTGATAGCTAAATGTATCATATATCAGTAACCTTGTTATTAGTTAAGGGGGCCACTGAACAAACATTAAACATCTAAGGGGTCTTCTTCAACCTAAAAAACTGGAAAATTACAGTTAGCATAACATTTAGAGAGAATGCTGTCTGGTCTCAAGGTCTTCTGGAAGACCAACTTTAAGGTCATTTGGGATGAACACTTAAGTGTTATGGCTGATAGCTAAGGGGCAGATTTATCAAGGGTTGAAGTGAATTCGAGGGAATTTTCGAAGAAAAAAAATCGAAATTCGAAGTAATTTTTTGGATACTTCGAACATCGAATAGGATACTACGACTTCAAATTTACTTCGATTTCCATTCGAAGTAAAAATCGTTCGAATATTCGACCTTTCGAAAATAGAAGTACTGTCTCTTTAAAAAAAACTTTGACTTCAATACATTGCCAAATTAAACCTGCCAGGTGTTATGTTAGCCTATGGGGACCTTCTAGACCATTTTTCAAAAGCTGGCCATAGACGCAAAGATCTGATCGTACGAATCGAGGATTCCTACGATTTTCTGAATGTGTGTGGAGAGTCCTGACATTTTTCGTCCGGCGGAGATCGGTCGTTTGGTCGATCAGACAGGTTAGAAAATTTCTGTCGGCTGCCGATAATATCTCTGCGTGTATTGCCGATCGTACGATTTTCAGTGGGAGACTGTCACTAGCTTTGGTTGGACATAGATATCGTACGATTGCTGTCAGGGGCAGAACATTGCTGATCTGTTCTTTAACTAATCTGACTGGTAAGACTTTGATCTGAATGGTTAGTGGCGGGTCGGGAGATGGGAAAGTCTGATCGTACTATGATTCGTACGATTGGATGTTTGCATCTATGGCCAGCTTAAGTCTTCACACATCGAAGTAAAAACGTTCAATTGTACGCTAAACTCGTTCAATCGAACGATTTTACTTTGATCGTTCAATGGCCAAATTCGATGAAAAATACTTCGACTTCGATATTCAAAGTCGAAGTATTTTTTACTTCGAAAATCGACCCTTGATAAATCTGCCCCTTAATGTTTTAATTATCAGTAACCTTGTTATGAGTTGAGGGGGTCACTGGAAAAACATTGAACATCTAAGGGGTCTTCAACGTAAAAAACTGGAAAGTCACTGATATAGATCAGTGCTGCTTCCCTTATTTATTACCAACCCAATCGAAGCTTTATGGAGCACATTGGCTGATGGTACATGCAACATTGGACCTGGGACCCACCAGGACTACTGCAGCTGCTGGCCAACCCTAATCCACTACCAACTTAGACCTAAATCGGTGTGGCTCCACCCGTGTCACTGGAGGCACAAGGACCAACACGAACCAGAGCTCATTACTTTTTTCCAAGTACCCTGGTGGCCCAGACCAATATGGGCCCATGGGACAGAACATGTTTTCTGAGTACCCCGGTGGGACAGGCCAACATGGGCACATGGGACAAAATATGTTGGCAGCCAAAATGCCTTTATCCACCTGACAAAATGCTCTTTTTATCCCCAGCCATCACCAGAGCTGCCACAGGCAATGTGTATTCCATATATTTCTCTCGTGTGCCATTACCTTATTGTTTTACTAATCAGTTGACATTTAACTGCATATTATGAAAATCATCCAGCTCTTGATCTGAAAGATAACACTAAAATCCGCTGGAGGAAGTTATTAGACCGTAAAAAAAAAAAAAAAAAGTAAAACCCCAAATGAAACGTTCAGCTTGCGATGGAGCTGGATTGCTCTTAAGTACAGCCGCATGCGGAGACGACTTCATTGTATTATTTCAATGAACTCCTATGTGGGAAATCTTGAATTGGCTATAATAATCTTCAGAGTGTAACTCTATGTTCAAAGGTCAATTTTAGATAATATCGTCATATTCTGCCTACTCAGAGTGTGTTCCAATTGACTAAGAGCACCTGCTTGTTTCTGAGCCCATAGGGTTCATCATTCCCCTCTCTCTCCCTCTCTCCAAAGGCTCAATTAAATGTATTCACGCAGTACTGTGGCTTTGGCCTTGTCGTTGCACGGAAGCCTTCTGAATGCTACTGCAATTTACATACCAAGCCACCAGCTCACACTCCATGACACATTCCCAATTTGTTCTTATTACCATTATCCCTCCTGCTCGCTTTAGTGCAGTATGCTATTTTGCAGCATAGCCTTTCATGACTTTTTAATTTATCTCTTCCTTGTTATTTGTTTCCTTCAGGCAAAAGCAACAAATACATTTAAAACGACAAATAAAATGAAGGAAAGTTCCCTTGTTCGGTGTCTTATTTATAAATGAGTTTCAATACCCTGGGGTAGAAAAGGATTTTAGTCACTGATTTTAGTGTTCTTCTCCTTTAATAATGATCCTTATGGAATGATTGATTCAGACTGATCCATAACAATTAAAGTTATATGTATCACTGCAAAGATCAATCCACATCAGATCAATTTATTCTAGATTGGTCACATTTTATTATTATCCCTAATGTTTTTCCAATAGAGCAAATCTTGGATTCAGTATTGACTGAATCATCTGAATCCACAAAAATATATGATCATTTTAGGACAGAATCCTGAAAGCTCATTAGGCAATTATGAATTATTCTGTTTCATCAAAGCTTAATATAATGCCCCTTACTGTTTTCCAATAGTGCACAATAAATAGTCACTTTGTTCTGTATTTTCATTTCTTAACTTATAAAATGTATATTTTTAAGCACAATTTCACAAGATTACAAGATTTGTGTGTTTTACCCCTATTACCCCACAATTTTCAATGGTGAGGTATTTGCAGGTTCTTAGATGTTTGTTGGCAAGTCATCACCCTATGAACAGTTACTATCTCGTATATAAATTGCTCTTACTACTCTTGAGCTACTCTTGAGCTTTGATTAAAGGACAACTAACTAAAGAAATAGCTAGAAATGTTATACATTATGTTTTGTGCTTCTGTACCAGCCCAAGGCAACCACAGCCCTTTAGCAGTAAAGATCTGTGTCTCCAAAGATGCCCCAGTAGCTCCCCATCTTATTTTCTACTGATTCACTGCACATACTCTGTGCTGCTGTCACTTACTGAACTTACAATATAATATGTATATATATATATATATATAGAGAGAGAGAGAGAGAGAGAGAGAGAGAGAGAGATTGAGAACATAAAAGAATATAAAAGTCACAATACAGAGCTGATTAGTAATTAATTCAGATTTTCATTACATTTGCATCAGAATTGAATTGACAAGCATCGTTTATTGCTTTGCTTAGCTTCTCAACAGCTGCCCAGAGCACACTGAGCATGTGCAGTGTCACGGACATTCCTAGGTATAGGATCCGTTATCTGGAAACCCGTACTCCATATTTCAAATCACGGAAAGGCCCTCTCCCATAGACTCAATTTCAATGAAATATTTAATCATTTTAAAACATATTTTCCTTTTTCTTTAAATTTCCTTTTTTTCTTTAAATAATAAAACAGTACATTATACTTGATCCCAACAAAGATATAATTCATCCTAATTGATGGCAAAACAATTCTACTAGATTGAAGGAATGTTTAAATAATTTTTTAGTAGACCTAAAGGGGCTGTTCAACTTCCAACACTTTTTTCAGTTGATTTAAGATTGTTCACCAGTAGTGATGGGCCAATAAATTCAGCAGGCATGGATTCGCTGTGAATGTCCACGTTTAGCCGCTAGCGAATACATTTGCAAAAAAACACCGACAAAAAATCTGCCGCAACAAAAAAAAGTGGTCAAGCAGCAAAATAGTCGCGCACATATGACGCCCATTGACTTTAATAAATTCGGACAAAAAAGTAGTTTGCGTCAAAATTGTTGCGCATCAACATTCTTTTGATGTCCATTGACTTTAATGCGTTTTGCAAATTTTTCGCGTTTTGCTAATTTTTCTGTAAATTCGCTAATTTTTGGGGAATCGAAAGGCTACAGATTCGCCCATCACTATTCATCAGAAATAAAGACTTTTACCAATTACTTTCTATTTCCCATTTTTCTAATATTGAAGTGTCATTTTTTACCTTATCAAGCAGCTCTGGTAGAGGGGTCGCCAACTCTGTAAAACTGTTTTGATACATTTAGTTGATACATTTCTTATCTTTCTCCCTACTGAGCAGATTCTCTGGGTTTCATTTAGGGCTGGGACACACTGGGCGATTTGGGGAGATTTAGTCGCCTGGCGAGACCAATCTTCCCCGAATGCCTTCCCTCGCTCTGCGCCTGGCTAAAATGAAAAATCGACTGCGCTAATCACACGCGGCAATTCGTTTTCCAAAGTCGCCCGAAGTTTCCTTGCGAAGCAACTTCGGAAAAAATGAATCGCCGTGTGTGCTTAGCGCCGGCGACTTTACATTTCATCCAGGCATTCGGGGAGAAAAGTTGCGGCGATTAGTCGCCAGGCGACTACATCTACCCAAAACACCCAGTGTGTCCCAGCCCTAAAGGCAGCTGTTAGAATTGATACAATAGTTGCTAATACTCCAGAGATGCTGCTGAGAAATGTATCAATAAATGTTGCAAAACGGTAAAAAAAGAAAAAGTGAAAAGTAATTGAAAAAAGTGAACAAGCCCTTTAAGGAAGATTAAAATTACTGAAATAAAACCCCTGGGGTTTGAAGTAGAGCCTCAGTTATATAATGTTTAGTTACCTGGTTCAAGGGGTTGTTCACATTTAACTTAACTTTTGGGGGCAGATTCACTTAGGGTCGAATTTCGAAGTTAAAAATACTTCGAAATTCGACCCTCGAATTGAAATCCTTCGACTTCGAATATCGAAGTCGAAGGATTTAGCGCAGAAAATTCCATCGGATGATCGAAGGATTATTCATTCGATCGAACGATTAAATCCTTCGAATCGAACGATTCGAAGGATTTTAATCAAACGATCGAAGGAAAATCCTTCGATCAAAAAAAGGTTAGCAAGCCTATGGGGACCTTCCCCATAGGCTAACATTGACTTCGGTAGGTTTTATCTGCCGAAGTAGGGGGTCGAAGTTTTTTTTAAAGGGCAAGTACTTCGACTATCGAATAGTCGAATAGTCGAACGATTTTTACTTCGAATCGTTCGAATCGAAGTCGAAGGTCGTAGTCGAAGGTCGAAGTAGTCGTGGGGTCAGTGATCCTCATTGGAAAGCTGAAAAGCTGAAAAGATTGCATATAATTACCAATCCTTTAAAAAAAATTGTAAATATAATTATTTACTATTATTTATTTTAATCCCACACATTTCACTGTGTAGCCCATATGTTTCTATCTAAGAGACAGTTAATCTGTGACCAGGACCCCAAATTTCTGGACCAATTTCTGGACCATGTAGCTAATTCAACAATTTGGGTCACTTGAATAAAAGGTTCTGTCTGCTTTCTATTGACACAGAACCAGGCAAGCTGATGATTGTTAGAGAAACGGCAAAAAGGGCTGGATAGAAATATAAATAAATGAAAGAAGATAAAATAAAATGAAATTAAAGAAATATGAAATCACATTTAATCTAATCTAATGTTAGGGTCACTGACTCATCAATTGCAAATGAGATATTCTGTACTTTATATTAAAAGCCAGTGCCATAGGGAATAGTCTACCCCCAACTGTAAAATATAAGGATATTACAAGTCACTGAAGAGTTCCATGACCATATAAAGACACACAGCTGCCGGGAAATATTAAAATTTGTGTTTTAAATTGTATAATAATCTTTTTTTTTTTTTTTTCATTGTCCACAACAAATAGATTTGTCTGTCCCGTGGCCTTCGTGAAGCAGCAGAAATGATCTTCCAGGAAACAGTAAAACCCCCCATAAATAAATAATGCATTGTGAAAAAAAGTGCTAAAAGTGCATACATTAGAGTTTCAGCCTCTAGAGACTGGAAATCATTGCTACACACACACAAACACACATACACGTACAAAATCGTTTCAATGCGTGATCTTATAATGAAAGGTAACAAGATAATCGAATGAATATTTCCCTCCTGAAAATGAATTTCGGATTCATCTTCATCATTAAGTACAGGCTTTCCGTTCTGCTAACGGTATAAGTCTTGCCAGGTAGAATTTTCTAAATACGATGTATATTATATATAAAATATGGGTTTTGAAAGGTCAGTTTTATATAATTTACACACTTTGGGCAGTGTGGTGTTGGAGAATGAAGGGGGAGAGTGGGGAGCAAAAGAGAGAGACTGGTAGAGAATGAAATGGGGGGAGGATTTGGCAGAAAGGGGGAGAGAAAGGGGGAGAGAGACAGAGAGAGAGAGAGAGAGAGAGACAGAGACAGAGAAAGAGGCAGAGAGCCACAGAGAGAGGGAGAGGGAGGGAGAGGGAGAGACAGAGAGACAGAGAGAGAGACAGAGAGAAAGAAAGTGGGGGAGAGAGACAGAGAAAGAGAAAGAAAGAGGGAGAAAGCCAAAGAGAGACAGAGAGAGAAACGGAGAGAGAGAGTTTGTGGGGGGAGAGCCACAGAGAGAGGGAGAGAGAAGGTATAATGGTGACAGGAAGAGGGAGAAAAGAGAGAGAGTGAGAGGGAAAGACAAAGAGACCAAAGAGAGACCAGAAAGTGGTGCCAATGAAGTAGGAAGGAGCAAAGGAGACAGAGTGAGATGATAAAGAAAGAGGAGGCTAATCAGAAAACTGGGTCCAAAAATAAAAGAGAGGGAGATGAAGGCAGAATGAGAGGGACAGACCAGTGAAAGCATAAAAGCCCCCCTTGGAATTTTAAGGACATGAAAAAATATTAATATTCGAGGTAATTTGTTGCAAACTTTCTGATCTCATAGACTAGTTAGAGTTGTCATTAAGGCAAGTGCAGTCAGATCATTTTTGTAGGTCCTCAAAGAAAAGTATAGGTATATAGGTGTATAGGAATATAGCAATATAGGTATATAAGTATATATATAGGTATATAGGTATGCTCCCATAGATTCCATTTTTTTGTATAGATGTTGCATGCAACAATCACTTGTCTCTTGCAAAGGTGCTGGCTTGCACCCAAACACTGACTAAACAAAGGTACAGATATGGGATTTTTTATCCGGAAACTCATTATCCAGAAAGCTCCAGATTACAGTGCCATCCCATAGACTCCATTTTACGCAAATAATTTAAATTTTGAAAAATGATTTCCTTTATCGCTGTAATAATAAAACAGTGGTTTGAACTATTTTCCAACTAAGATATAATTAATCCAACGTTTAAATGATTTTTTAGTAGACTTGAGGTATGAAGTGCCAAATTACGGAAAGATCTCTTATCTGGAAAACCCCAGGTCCCGAGCATTCTGAATAACAGGTCCCATACATTTAGTTATAGACAGTGGAAACGTAAGCTGTGTGTATAGTATGGCAGATTGCTTCAGAGAGGTGAGTAAGGCAAAATTGTCCACAGAAAGGGGCTACAAGTTTAATGAAATGATATTTCCTGTTCTTTTTGTGGATGATGTAGAAAGTGATAGGGTTTTAATTTTTTATTATTTGTGGTTTTTGAGCTATTTAGCTTTTTATTCAGCAGTTTGCAATTTCAGAAATCTGGTTGCAAGAGTCCAAATTCCCCTAGCAACCATGCACTGATTTGAATAAGAGACTGGAATACGAATAGAAGAGGCCTGTATACAAATATGAGTTAATGCTAAAACAACTCTCGGTGGGAAAATTTATTATGTGGTGAAAAAACGGTAACGTAATACGTAATGAAAGGCGTAAAATGGAGTAATGTTTTTATTTGGGATGCACCTAATCCAGGATTCGGTTCGGGATTCGGCCAGGATTTGGCCTTTTTCAGCAGGATTCGGATTCGGCCGGATCCTTCTTCCTGGCTGAACCGAATCTGAGTCCTAATTTGCATATGCACATTAGGACGGGGAGGAAAATCGTGTGACTTTTTGTCACAAAACGAGGAAGTGAGAAATGTTTTCTCCTTCCTATCCCTAATTTGCATATGCAAATTAGTATTCGGATTCGGTTTGGTATTCGGCCAAATCTTTGGCGAAGGGTTCGGGGTTTCGGCCGAATCCAAAATTCGGTGCATCCCCAGTTTTTACTTGCTTTTTCTGAGACTGAACTTGCAAAGCTCTGAAGCATTGTAAAATAACAGCGGTAAATTCGGCTTTTGCATGGCGTAAATCAGTGCAAAGCTTGATAAATTCAGCATTTATTTTATACAGTTTTTACATCTTTTTTTTACACAGCATAATAAATCTGATCCTTGGAGTTGTGCACGATGAGGCTCTCCAGCTGACGACTGCCACAGGATACAGGGAGTTGTAGTTAGATAATAACTGCAGCGCTGGGGGTCCTATTATAACTAATAGTGTATTTTATTGCAGACCCCTTCATCCCTGAGCCCAGTGCACCCCAGACCTTGAACGAAAGAAGCAAGGTAATCAGATGGGAGGATAAAATAAAGGGAAACTCAAACTCAAAGAAGGAGAGAGTAAGGGGGACAAAGAAAGAGAGAGAGGAAAAAAAGCAAATGAAGCAGAATATACAATTCAGCCATTGCCTTCTTTTCAGCTGCCTTTTTTCTGTACAGCAAACAGATGCCTTTCCCTGTGGCTGCCCTGCTGTAAATCATGCTCCATGTTGTACAGAGGCAGTTTTATGTCCTCTCAGAAGTGTGTGCCTTTAATGTGCAGAGTGCCTGGTGGCTTGGGGCCTGCGGTGAGCGTCTTCCCATTAACATACGGTGCATGTAGCAGCCCATTATACACACAGACTCCTGTATTGCAGGAGAGAAGGTTCTTTTTATGCACTGGTTGTTGCCTCCAGGGGAAGGACAGTTGGGCCAAGTGAAGTATCTTGTCTACTACAGATGTCAGGGAGGAGAGTATTAGCAAGTGATGGGTGGCAAGGAAAATCTGTCCCTTGTTTATGCAGTCTATGAGATCCTTTTGTATTAGTTTTTTGTACGACTCCCAGCACCCATTTAGAGTTTCTGTCTCTTGTAGGTGCTGGGACATGAACTTTAGTTAAGAGCTACAAATTCAGTAAACCTGACAAAAAGAATATTTGATGCAATCTTGTCCTACTGTACCTACAGTGATATCTGTTACCCACAGCAGTCCCTTCCCAAAGACTGTTATTCCCATTTCTACCATAGGCACCATCTCTCCCTACTATACCTGCTATCCCACAGTCACACTCCCTTCCCAGAGACTATTATCCACTGTTACTATAGGCACCATCTCTCCCTACTATACCTGCTATCCCACAGTCACACTCCCTTCCCAGAGACTATTATCCCACTGTTACTATAGGCACCATCTCTCCCTACTATACCTGCTATCCCACAGTCACACTCCCTTCCCAGAGACTATTATCCCACTGTTACTATAGGCACCATCTCTCCCTACTATACCTGCTATCCCACAGTCACACTCCCTTCCCAGAGACTATTATCCACTGTTACTATAGGCACCATCTCTCCCTACTATACCTGCTATCCCACAGTCACACTCCCTTCCCAGAGACTATTATCCCACTGTTACTATAGGCACCATCTCTCCCTACTATACCTGCTATCCCACACACTCCCTTCCCAGACACTATTATCCCACTGTTACTATAGGCAGCATCTCTCCCTACTAGAGATGGCGCGAACTGTTCGCCGGCGAACTTGTTCGCGCGAACATCGGGTGTTCGCGCTCGCCGGAAGTTCGCGAACGTCGCGCGACGTTCGCCATTTTGGGTTCGCCATTGTTGGCGCTTTTTTTTGCCCTCTCACCCCAGACCAGCAGGTACATGGCAGCCAATCAGGAAGCTCTCCCCTGGACCACTCCCCTTCCCTATAAAAACCGAAGCCCTGCAGCGTTTTTTCACTCTGCCTGTGTGTGCTGAAGAGATAGTGTAGGGAGAGAGCTGCTGCCTGTTAGTGATTTCAGGGACAGTTGAAAGTTTGCTGGCTAGTAATCGTTTTGATACTGCTCTGTTATTGGAGGGACAGAAGTCTGCAGGGGTTTGAGGGACATTTAAGCTTAGGTAGCTTTGCTGGCTAGTAATCTACCTTCTACTGCAGTGCTCTGTATGTAGCTGCAGTGGGCAGCTGTCCTGCTTCTGATCTCATCTGCTGACTGCTGCAATAACAGTAGTCCTTGTAAGGACTGCTTTTATTTATTTTTTTGTTGTTTTACTACTACTACTACTACTACTATAAGAGCCCAGTGCTATTAGTCTAGCAGTGTTGGGGAGTGGTACTGGTGTGCTAATCTGCTGCTCCTAGTAGTTCAGCAGCACCAACTTTAATTTTTTTTTTTTTATATTCATTTTTTTTTTATTTTACTTTTTTTTATTTTACTACCGCTGTAGTAGTGTATAAGTTGACCTTTTAGGCATTATTTGCCCTGTAGGCATTTTTTGCCCAGTGTGTTATTCAACCAACTGCCATCTAGCATCACTAACAGCTCTCCCCCTACACTATCTCTTCCAAGCACACACAGGCAGATTTTTCAGATACATTTTTGCCCTTGATCCCCCTCTGGCATGCCACTGTCCAGGTCGTTGCACCCTTTAAACAACTTTAAAATCATTTTTCTGGCCAGAAATGTCTTTTTTAGATGTTAAAGTTCGCCTTCCCATTGAAGTCTATGGGGTTCGCGAACTTTTTTTCCGACGTTCGCTACATCCCTACTCCCTACTATACCTGTTGTCACACTCCCTTCCCAGAGACTATTATCCACTGTTACTATAGGCACCATCTCTCCCTACTATACCTGCTATCCCACAGTCACACTCCCTTCCCAGAGACTATTATTCCACTGTTACTATAGGCACCATCTCTCCCTACTATACCTGCTATCCCACAGTCACACTCCCTTCCCAGAGACTATTATTCCACTGTTACTATAGGCACCATCTCTCCCTACTATACCTGCTATCCCAAAGCAACAAATATTTGCACTGAAGGATGCCAGAGGGATTGCAATAGATCAATGGAGGCTTTTATGCACTTGTGCCAAGAACTATGTTGGATCTTAGCTTAGACATGCCAGGGACTGCTTCTCTTTACACTGCTTACAGTTAAAGGCTGGCCCTGGTCATGTGCCTGCACGTTAGGAGAGAAATGCTTTCTGGCAGGCTGCTCTTTTTCCTTCTCAATGTAACTGAATGTGTCTCAGTGGAACATGGGTTTTTACTATTGAGTGTTGTTCTTAGATCCACCAGGCAGCTGTTATCTTGTGTTCGGGAGCTGCTATCTGGTTACCTTCCCATTGTTCTTTTTGGCTGCTGGGGGGGAAAGGGGGAGAGGTGATATCACTTCAACTTGCAGTACAGCAGTAAAGAGTGCCTGAAGTTTATCAGAGCACAAGTCACATGACTTGGGACAGCTTGGAAATTGACAATATGTCTAGCCCCATCTCAAATTTCAAAATTGAATATAAAAAAATCTGTTTGCCCGTTTGAGAAATGGATTTCAGTGCAGAATTCTGCTGGAGCAGTACTATTAACTGATGCGTTTTGAAAAATAATTTTCCCGATGACAGTATCCCTTTAAGGTTAGTACCCATAAAAGTAAACAGATGCAGAAGATGACCCTGTAGCTTAACAACTTTGTTGCAGATGAGATGGTGTTGTAAAGATGTGTCTGGTGCTGCTAAGCAAACAGGGACTTTTTAGGCATCCACCATGAGCTACATGGTCCTTTCCAACCTACAGCTGTTGTCAGTTCCCAAAGCTTTCACACCTCTGGGATTTGCAGTTCAATAACAGCTGGAGGGCATGCTGGAAGATGGTTGCAGTAAGAGGACTATGCATGCTGGATGCTGTAGTCATCAGCCTGAGGATATTTGTAGGTGCAATTTAACAGACACAGGACGTACAAGGTTCAATTGGGATGTTGGGATTTATAGTTCCAATGCATCTGGAGAGTCACAGGTCAACTCTCCGAGCTCTGCCATCAGCTCAAGAGAAAACACAGGTTATTGTATCAGTTGCACTTCAGCTAAAGCTCCCATCTCCCCACTGACAGCCCCTGAAGGATGGGTGGGGGTGATATATCTCATGCTGATGTGGATAATTTCTCTGAACATTCATGAGTCAGGGCTTGAAGATTAAAGATCGAAACCCCTTTTCACATCCAGCCCCACTCTCCTGAATAATGCACCCTTTGATTGATTGTCTGACTATTTCCTTATTACACAAACCTTTCCAATGCAATTTATAGGCCTTTACAACTGTGAACACTGAACAAGCTCTCCTACTGTAGCTTCACTCCCGAGTCCTTACTCACCACTGTCCATAGAGCCCCCCACTGTCTGCAACGCTACCAGAAACCAGAGAGAGAAATAGGCCCAGATCAACTAAACAACAATAAGGGGCTGATTCACTAAATTCGAGTGAAGGGTTTGAATTAAAAAAACTTCGAATTCCGAAGTTTTTTTGGGCTACTTCGACCATCGAATGGGCTACTTCGACCTTCGACTACGAAAATCGAACGATTCGAACTAAAAATCGTTCGACTATTCGACCATTCGATAGTAGAAGTACTGTCTCTTAAAGAAAAACTTCGACCCCCTACTTCGGCAGCTAAAAGCTACCGAAGTCAATGTTAGCCTATGGGGAAGGTCCCCATAGGCTTGCCTGGGATTTTTCGATCGATCGCAGGATTTGCGCTAAATTGTTCGACTTCGATATTCGAAGTCGAACGATTTTAGTTCCTAGTCGAATATCGAGGGTTAATTAACCCTCGATATTCGACCCATAGTGAATCGGCCCCTAACTGTGTAATATTTGGATAATAACTCATAATTCACTGGAAAAGTTTTGAGAAAAATTGATTCAGGAATAGGATCCATTGTCCTGAAACCAGTTGTCCAGAAAGCTCTGAATTACGGGAAGGCTGTCTCCCATAGATTCCATTTTAAGCAAATAATTATAATTTTTAAAAGTTATTTCCTTTTTCTCTCGAAGAATGAAACAGTAGCTTGAACTTGAGCCCAGCTAACCTACGCGAATCCATATTGGAGTCAAAACAATCCTATCAGGTGTAATTTTTGTTTTAAATGAATTTTAGCGGACTCACGGTTTGGAGATCCGAATTACTGAAAGATCCCTTATCTGGAATATCCCAGGTCTCAAGAATTCTGTATAATAGATTCTATGCCTGTATTATCATTCTAAGCATAAAAAACTTTTAGGCAATTTTAACCCCAGAAATAATGCCAGGTCAAGCTAGAAAATGGTATGAATATAGATATTAATTGAATCACGCTGCACAGATGAATGGCAATTTACAATGATATTAACATTAAGTTCTATTAACGAGTGACTAATTGATCGTACCACATTTACACGAGGATACGGTTTGTTTGTTCACACACAGGTGGGGGTTTTAAGTAATGTATAACTGAACAGGGAGCTACACGGGGAGACACCTTTATTCACATCCGTGATGTCACTGGAGGTTCATGCCAAATTAAGTATTTAGCAGGATGGATGTATATACTTTTCTGTACTTTGAAAAAGGCTGAAGAAGCAGCCGAAATGTCAGTATGTGCCAAATACAAATACATTCATTTTTTATAAGCCATTTTCTAATTAAACAAATTATTTTCATATTTACTTTGTTTTCATCCACTATGCATTGTTGGTACCTGTCATATCCAATTTCTCCACTAAAAAGGCTTGTAATGTATATAATTATCAATGGAAACAGAGGTGTAAACTGATAGATAGATGATAGATAGATAGATAGATAGATAGATAGATAGATAGATAGATAGATAGATAGATAGATAGATAGATGATAGATAGATAGATAGATAGATAGATAGATAGATAGATAGATAGATAGATAGATAGATGATAGATAGATGGATAGTAAATAGATGATAGACAAGTCATTATAATGATTATATTAGGTCACATTGGCAGTAATAGGAGGAGTTGCTGTAGTTAAAAAGCAGCAGTCCCAGTGCAGAAATAAACAGATAGTTGGGGGCTATTTAGCGGCCCCCTTTGCATCAGACTTGGGGGGTTGATATTGATCTCCGGGGGCCCTGCACGAGGGGTCTGATCAGAAGGAACAGAAGGACACGCGCAGCCAATTAGCAATTCTATCCCCCCCCTCACACACTCCAGTCCATTCGTCCCATTGTCTCTGCCACCATCAAGCGCAAGTCCTCCACTTGTCTTTATTAAATACCTTAGCGAACCAACCAGGCGCTGTCTGTCATTTATTCGCTTTCCTCTTCCAGCTCCGCTGCTTCTCCGCTCCCCGCCAGCGCCAATCCAGGGCACAATTAGCGCATCTTTCCCACCTCGTTCCTTCCCGAGACCAGCGGGTCTGGGCGGAGACAGGGGCCCCTCTCGGTGCATCACTTTCCAAATCACAATGAGCACTGCCAAAACCAAAGTTGCCCCTGTGAAGCAGAAACCAGATGTTGTTGCCTGGAGATTCATCGGCCTGTGGGACTTGGACTGCTCAGTGAAGTTTTGCATTAAACCTGCATTATCCACTTCCCCTGTCTCCTCTGCTCCCCTCAACATACACAAGAACCCAAACCTACAGTCCATGCCCACAAATAGCCTCTCCTCACAGCTCCTCTCCTTTCCTCACAGCTCCTACCCTCTCACTTCCTCTCCTCTCCTTATAGCTCCTCTTCTCTCAGCTCCTCGCCTCTCCTTACAGCTCCTCTTCTCTCAGCTCCTCTCCTTACAGCTCCTCTCCCCTCAGCTCCTCTCCTCGCAGCTCCTCTCCTCTCAGCTCCTCTCCTCTCAATTCCTCTCCTCGCAGCTCCTCTCCTCTCAGCTTCTCTCCTCTCAATTCCTCTCCTCTCAGCTCCTCTCCTATCCTTACAGCTCCTCTCAGCTCCTCTCTTCTCCTCTCAGCTCCTCTACTCTCCTTACAGCTACTCTCCTCTCAGCTCCTCTCCTCTCCTTACAGCTCCTCACAGCTCCTCTCCTCTCAGCTCCTCTCCTTACAGCTCCTCTCATAGCCTCTCCTCACAGCTCCTCTCCTCTCAGCTCTTCTCCTCACAGCTCCTCTCCTTGCAGCTCCTCTCCTCTCCTTACAGCTCCTTACAGCTCCTCTCCTCTCAGAGCCTCTCCTCACAGCTCCTCTCCTTACAGCTCCTCTTCTCTCCTTACAGCTGGAAGCTAGTGGCACATTTTATTCCCATCCACATGTTCCATCCTCCTTCCTCAATTACTTCCAAAACAGCAGAAGGAAAAAAAGAAAATGTTACCTTGTATAACCATTCACACACCGAAATGTAACTCTTTAAAATGCCTCAATGTCCTGCCCTTGCGTCTCGACTCCAGCAGTTTGATACATCCCCTGCGTCAGATTAAAAACAATGTTTTGAGCACAAAATAAAGAACATTTCACACAAAGGCCAGGAAGCGCCTGTATTATCATAATTGGCTCATTTCCAAAGTGAACGCATGAGGTCGCTGTTGTGACCCAAACCTGCAAAATGTTTCACTGCCTGAAATATTTCCCAACAATCGCTTCATTTCCAGAGGGACTTTTACCTTCATGCGGTGAAATAAGCTGAAGTAAAAAAAAATCTGCTAAAATAACAGGGTTTAACTATGAATATCATCGTCATCAAGTGACAAAAATAGGATGAAATCGTCTGGGAATTTGAGGACCGGTCCGCAAATCTTCTTCATTTATGTAAAATAAAATAAAAGCTGCAAATTAGAATTAAGTGTTAACATTCTGGCATGCTTTATCTCTCTCTCCCCCTCTCTCTGTCTGTCTATCTCTCTCTCTCTCTCTCTCTCCCTCTCTCTCTCTGTGAATCTACCTTTATCTATCATATATCTATCTATCTATCTATCTATCTATCTATCTATCTATCTATCTATCTATCTATCTATCTATCTATCTATTTCTCATTCTCTCTCTCTCTCTCTCTCTCTCTCTCTCTCTCTCTCTCTCCCTCTCTGTGTATCTATCTATCTATCTATCATTATCTATCTTGATCTATCATCATCTGTCTGTCTATCTATCTATCTATCTATCTATCTATCTATCTATCTATCTATCTATCTATCTATCTATCTATCTATCTATTAGTCTGTCCATCTATCTTTCTATCTTGGTAGGATTCCGTCTTCCTTAATGTGACTCATTCATTTGTTTTTTGTTTGTTTTTTTGAGTTATAAAATGAACAATTAATGTATTTAGAATACAAATAGACATGTAATATATGTATAATAAATACTTGTAAGGATACTTATTTATGAAAAATGAAATAACAAGATGGAAGTAAAAGTTCCCTCCAATTATAGTCATTGTAAAAAAAAAAACCCACTGGGCAAGGTCTTATATGCTATTTTACATCATTTTACACCTTCCCTTTATATTAATTGACTTTGGAGATCTGTGTATGTGTACATTTATATTCAATTAAATCCTGCTGCTTAGTGATTATTGTCATGACTCCCATTGTTGTAAAATATGAGAATGTGACTATTAGAATATTAATATTAAAGTATGAGGAGTGAATACAGTGACCTGTATTAAAGCACTCCCCCCCCCCCCCATGGTCATAGAACTCCTGCATGACATAATATCTATTTTTTGTTTTTAACAAGTGCATACAATACAAGTGTATATTTAATACAAGTGCTTCATTTATACTAATTGCTGGGATTCAGATCACAGTTAAAACGGAGTCTAGAGAGAAAAATCTTAAACATTTAAAAAACACACAATAAGTGAATTGGAAATAGTATTTTGTATGAAGTGTGCCAGTAATATGGATATATATTTTGTTTTTAATTTTTGTTTTAAATCAGAACCAAAGGGCCCCTCTCACATACTACAGGTTGGAATCCTATGCTTTCTCTGGCCAATGAGGGATTCTCTTCCCCCGTGTTATTTCAGCATGTGAAGGAGGCCAATTATCCGACTGTGAAAATCTTAAGCAAACACACGCCGGAGAGAGGTCACCTCTATTGTCTGCGGGACGAGCCAAGACAGAAGCCTGTGCCCAGGGAATCTACATGAGAATCAGCATCAGCAGCAACATCAGAATCAGCATCAGCATCAGCCCACTCATTTATGGCTGCAACTCATACTGGGACCTCTAACAGACATTGGGGGCTGCCACTGTATATTGTCTAATTACAAGTTTTTTTCTAGGAATCCTAAATACACTGCAAGCACGACCACCCATTCAATTGAGCTTTTAATATTAGATAGATATACATGTGTACAAAGATGTGACAAAAGGAGATAGATCATACACAAACAGATGATAGATAGATAGATAGATATATAGATAGATAGATAGATAGATAGATAGATAGATAGATAGATAGAAGATAGATAGATAGATAGATAGATAGATAGATAGATAGATAGATAGATAGATAGATAGATAGATAGATAGATAGAAGATAGATAGATAGATAGATAGATAATAGATAAATAGATAGATAGATAATAGATAGATAGATAGATAGATAGATAGATAGATAGATAGATAGATAGATAGATAGATAGATAATAGATAGATAGATAGATAGATAGATAGATAGTAAAGAAAGAGAGAGAGAGAGAGAGAGAGAGAGAGAGAGAGAGAGAGAGAGAGAGAGAGAGAGAGAGAGATACCAGTAATCGCTAGGCATATGCAATTAACACACCCTGGCACTGAGGGGATTAAACCATTTGTTTGCAAACAGAAAGAGATCCATGTTACTGGGCTATTTATAGATTTATATATCAGAGGAATGAAGTGGAGGCAGTGTATTATTATAACTTATATTATAATTGAATGATATTATAATGATCGTATATTAGAATTGCAGGAATAAGTGCACAAGAAATAACATGGGGGCCACGCAAATAAACGCGAGTATAGTAAAGAGACGCACAAACATTTGTACTACTGACTGCACACACACACTTGTGTATCACTGTAGAGACACACACACACAAGCCGCAGCTCCATTGCCCTGTATGTGGGATAACCCGCAGGAGTTGGCACATGAATCAGTGTGTGTGAGTGTGTGAGTGTGTGTGAGTGAGTGTGTGAGTGTGTGAGTGTGTGAGTGTGTGAGTGTAAGCGCAGGGGGTGCAGCAGCAGCAGCAGCAGAGGGGCCAGTGACACACACACACGCAATGTGGGACTTGAAATGTGATAATAAGAACAGCTGCTGGGTGCGCGGCTCGGCCAATCAGCGGCGGGGGGAGCGGTGACGTCGCCGCGCCCTGCGTCAGACCCAATGGAGATTGAGCTGAGTTGGAGCAGAGAAGTTTGAGCAAGAGATAAGGAAGAGAAGGGGACTCCGGCACTGCAGCGTCTGCTCCACCAACTGCTCTGGGATCATCAGCAGCAGCAGCGCCACGTCCTGGGGCTAATCTTGCGCCTCCATCACTGTTTCCTTGTGTGTGGGGATACAACAAGCTGACACAATTTCACTGTGGACATTACACCCTCTAACAGCAATGGGAGACATGGGAGACCCACCAAAAAGTAAGCAGCCTTCTCTTTTATTTCTGCCATCTCGTCTGTCTGCCCATTGGCACTTGTTAGGGCAGCCTGTCTATCCCTGGACTCAATGCAGCTTATTTCCCTGCAGCACCGGCTCCTGTGCCCAGTCTGTCCCCCTCCCTCCTATTCTGCCCTCATTCAATTCCACCCAGGGCCTCCTTATCCTGATTGGGGGCTTATTCCTCCACATTAACCTCATCACCCCCAGAAACACCTCTCAGCAGGACAGTTACAAGCTCAACTCATTTCTGCTGCTGCTGCGAGAGGGAAAAATAAACTGATCATCACTGAAGATCTGACTGCCACCTTCCCTGTGCTATACCCTATCTGTCAGTTACCTTGACAAAATTCTACCCTGTCCCCTTTAAATTCTGTCATGTCTCACCTTGGCATATCCAAAGTGGCAGTGTCTGGGCACACAATGCAGTGACAAGTACAGTCTCCATTAACAACACGGTCCTCCTCCTTCTATACGATGGCAGGTATCAATTATCAACTAAAAACTGGAATATATATAAATATATGCATTTTTTTTTCTAAAATAACAAAAAAAAAAAAAAAACCTAAAAAGCAGACAAGCAAACACCAATACATACACACTCCCTGTGTACTCCCCACCAGAGTGACTCTCAGAGTATGTTTATCTCTGTAGGAGAGTAAATGGTCAGTCAATCATGTATTTCTTTCCCTTGCAGAAAAGCGCCTGATTTCTCTGTGTGTTGGATGCGGGAATCAGATCCACGACCAATATATACTGAGGGTTTCCCCGGACTTGGAGTGGCACGCAGCTTGCCTCAAATGCGCAGAGTGCAGCCAATACCTGGATGAGAGCTGCACTTGCTTTGTCAGGGATGGCAAAACCTACTGCAAAAGGGACTATATCAGGTACAGCCATGGGCACCTTCCTTACTCTTTGTGCCACGGTTCGGCCGCTGCTACATGGAGATCTTTATCCAACATTCTGTGCTTTTATTTCCATTGATTTGATTCATTTTTATTTTTCGTGTTGTGCCTAATATTCCTGTTGGGAGGTTGTTTTTGCTCTGCCCGCAGTAGCCAGGACTGTTGTTTATTTTAGGAAATCGCTTTAAATCATTTATTTATTTTTTTAGAAAATTGAGGATTGTGATATTGATATTTTATTGATTTATTGTTATAAGCAAATCATTCTAAATCACTATGCCCTTCTGAAAAAACCAGACATTTAATCTAAACAAAAAATAAAATAAATAACCTTGTCCTGGGTATGATTTGCTTCCCCCCCCCCCCCACCTCTTATCTTATCTCTGCTGATGAATTGGACAGAACAGATCAAATTGCCCGTCATGTGGCCGCGAACAATTGGGGATATTTAGATAATGGAAGCTCCTTCCTTCCTCACATTTAAAATCTGGGAACTGATAAAGTGCTCTGGCTGACAGTTGGTACAATGCAGGCACCCCCGGCAGCAACGTCGGCTGCGCTTTATCCTGTTTGCTTCCCCACCTTCAATTTGCATCTTTCATGCCTACACCTATTTATATATAGATAAATGATACCTTATACATATATATCTTAGAATGGGATTTTTTATTTTTATTTTTTTTTAATCTTTGGAGTTGAAATTTGAGATTCACTAGACATGTGACAAAAAAAATTAATTTATACAAGATGTTTTTTCTTGAAATAACTATTAAAAAATAAATATTATATATATATATATATATATATATATATATATATATATATATATATATATATATATATATATATATATGTATATATATATATACATGGAATACCCACATTAAAAATAATTCCCAAATTGTATTTTTATAGGAGATTCCTTATAAAATGTGTTTTTTTTAAGGAAACAGAGTTTATTTGTGTGTTTGTAGAGCTATGTGTGTAGTTCACGTGGTGTATGCTTAGATTTTAATATGTTTGTCAGATGAGATTAATTTATTTGATCATATTTTGGGGGATAATTAAAGCAGTTAGAAAGTCGGCGCTTTTACGCAACGATTAATTTGGTTCGGTTTGTAAGAATATGGATGATATTTAAGTGGGATTATCAATGTAGTTGCTTGGTACAAAGTGAGCTGGTTTTAGAGGGAATGTTCGCTGGCTACAGGGCCTGCATTGGCTTTATTCGGAGAATAAACAAGCTGTAATGCGCTTTTTCTATTATTATATGTTATATGGCTGTTTCTTGTGTATTAAGTTCCCTGGATAGTCAGTGAGTGGATCTCATGGATGTGTCTGTATAGGGGGGCTGTAGTGACCCTGCATATGAAACTCACATTCTAGTTGCTTTGTGTGCAAGCTGGGCTGTTGCCTGTGAATGTGCAGATAGGAGCTGCCCGTGCGATTAGACGCACAAAGGGAAACAGTTCAATAAATAGCGATAGAGCCGGGAGCGATAAGAACAAGGACTTTCAAGGAGTCGCTTGAGGACGGGATTGGGAATGTGACCGCTGTTTGTGATTCTCATCTTGTGGCCCTTTTCTTCTCTTCCGACCCCTCCGCGCAGGTTGTACGGGATCAAGTGCGCCAAATGCAACATCGGCTTCAGCAAGAACGACTTCGTTATGAGGGCTCGCTCCAAGGTCTATCACATCGAGTGTTTCCGCTGTGTGGCGTGTAGTCGCCAGCTCATCCCCGGGGACGAGTTCGCATTGAGGGAGGACGGACTGTTCTGTCGCGCCGACCACGATGTGGTGGAAAGAGCAAGCTTGGGGGTCAGCGACCCTCTCAGCCCCCTTCACCCAGCAAGACCCCTACAGATGGCAGGTATTTCCTCCGCCAGGATTATATTTCACTTCATGGCTCATGCTGCCTGTCCCAGGCCGACATTCTGCTTCCTACCTCCTTGGGACCCCCGCCAGCTTCGGGATCTATGAGGGGGGATTTCCTAAAAAAAATCTTCCTCATTTAACGCATTTAATATACTGCATTTACTGCCTCCATATTTGTATTAACCATTCCAGCTGCATTCCCTGCCTGTCTGACTGCAGGACTAGTTGTTATTGCAGGTTAACCCTTTCCCTGTCAAAATGCCATTGCAAACCCCCCCCCCCCCACTATGCCCAATAATTATGGTGTGAAATAAAGGTGGGGAGTATTTACCACCTGATCTGACCCCAGCTACAGGGAAACAATTAACCCCATCCTTGCCGATCCCTCTTGTATTATAACAACAATAATAACCCTGGTGGCATAGAGAAGCTAAAAATAAAAAGGAATCTGTGTATTTTAACCCATAGTTTAATGGCACCTTAGTACTGAGCCACTGCTGGTGTCTTTAGCTGCCTGATAAATACATCACATAGAAATAGGAAGCAGCAAACTACTAACAAGAGGGTTAAAACCAGACCCAATATTTATATAAAATAAAAAAAATGGGGGAAAATTAGGGGAACAATATCCCTCTATTTTAGTGTGGAGCTTGTCACTTTGTGAAACTACAAATTCCAGACAGAGGTTGTTTTCTTGGGGTTCCAAATCACCCCCTGGCTCCCAAATCCCTACCTATCATTTTGCTTCCTGGATTACAGAAATACACAGCAAACTGATCACCATTACGTAGTGGTTTTCATTTGACGTCACAGCCTGGCATATTCTTTTATTCACTTTTTTTCCCCCAGGATTATTTTGTATTTAGGGAGCCTCCTTTCCTTTCCAAGCAATCTCCCCCCCCACACACACACAAGGACAGACTTGGGGGAACTAAAGGCAGACACTTTAGACTGTAATTTAAAACTGTCAACAGGCTAATCTTCAGTAATTGCTTTGCTTAAGTGATCCTGCCGATTTTTAAAGAAATCTTGCGATTTGATGAGAATTTGCCTTTGCGATTCTGTACTCCAAACTCTCTCTGGGTTCTAGGAGAGCCAAGGACCACATTTATTATTATTATTATTATTATTATTAGTATTAGTATTGGTATTAGTAGTAGTAGTATTAGTAATTATTGTTATTATTATTATTTAGAAGTACTATTACCAACGATTTAACCCCCCCATCCCCAGCAAGCAGAAGGATAAACCAGTTGTTATAGCTGAAAAAACCAGTTGTTATAGCTGAAAAGGAACATTTTCCAGTCCGTTGATGACTAATTGCACGGAGATTGGATACATGGCATCCACACTAAACAGCCTTCAAAAAATAAAAATAAAAATTCTGAAGGAACATAAAATCTCTTTTGTGTTTACAAAAATCCGTTTTGTGCCTCCCTGCTCTGTAAACTCACCCCCAGCATTCGGGGCAATATCTGGGCAAATCTTGTGCAAACACCCAGGCGCTACATTGTAACCACAATTATATTTGGAAACAAAAGGCGTTGAGGCCACTTGTTCGGGTCCCATTGTAGCCTCTTATCAGCCTAACATAATATTTGAGGAGAAATCCTGTTTATCTTTTATTTCCTCGCCCAGTGCGAATAACTTCGCAATCTCACAATTTCACCCACCCTGAGTTAAATACGGTTTTTGTATCACCTCCTTTATAAATACGAATCAGAAAGCCTCTATGTGTGTGTGTGAGTGTTAATGCTCCCTGTTATTCTGAGGGGTGCCCCAAATGTTATCACCCCTTTGAATGTTATTTTAACCCCTTTCAGTGCTCTGCCAATTAAAACAAGTGATTATGTTTATATATCCCTTATAAATAAGAATTAAAAAGCTTCTGTTTGTGTGTGTGTGTATTAATGCTCCCTGTTATTCTGAGGGGTGCCCCAAATTGTGTCACCCCTTTGAATGTTTTATTAACCCCTTTCAGTGTTCTGCCAATTAAAACAAATCGTTCTGCGTATACTGTATATCCCTTATAAATAAGAATTAAAAGCCTGTGTGTGTGTGTGTGTGTGTGTGTGTACTAATGCTCCCTGTTGACTCCTAAGGGGTGCTCCAAATTTTATCACCCCTTTCAATGTTATATTAACCCTTTCGGTGCTCTGCCGATTAAAACAAATCATTTTGATAATATTTCCCTTATAAATCGAATCGAAAAGCCTCTTTGTATGTGTATTAAGGCTCCCTGTTATTCTGGGGGGGGGGGTGACCCACGTTTTGTGACCCCTTACATTAACCCTTTCAATGCTCTGTCTATTAAAACAATCATTCTGCTTATACATTTTTTTATTATTATTATTAGTAGTATTTTAAACGTGTTTTGAAAATGGGGGATACATGATCGATGTAGTTAGAGGGAGATATCAACAGAGTGGGTTATTCTCTGCTGAAATAATTGTCGCAGACTGTTGATAGTGTTATAATAAACTTTTATTTGGCGACGTTGATACCGTCCGGCTATAATGGAGTTAATATGTATTAACATGGTTTCCAGGGAAATATCGAGGCATAGTCAATAGAGCAGAATCTTTATTTTATACGATCTACATATTATATATAGTTTATATCTAATTATATGTGTATAAATATATATATACAATATTTGTCTCTACTTGAATAAGTGGGATTTGACTTTAAATTCTGTAGCAGAATCTTTGATCCCAGAATAGAATCTTATGGTCCGTTCGTTGATTTTACAGCAGAACCCATTTCTGCCCAGCAGCCCGCGCTCCGACCCCACGTGCACAAGCAGCCAGAGAAGACCACCAGGATCAGGACGGTTCTTAATGAGAAGCAGCTTCACACCTTGCGGACCTGCTACGCTGCCAACCCCAGGCCTGATGCCCTGATGAAGGAGCAGCTGGTGGAAATGACTGGACTCAGTCCCAGGGTCATCAGGGTCTGGTTTCAGAACAAGAGGTGCAAGGACAAAAAGAGGAGCATCTTGATGAAGCAGCTACAGCAACAGCAGCCCAACGACAAAACCGTAAGTGAATCATTTGGGGAGGGGGGAAAAAACCCTCCTTTTTTTATCCAGGTGTATTTGGCCTTCACCTAGTGGTGCAACATAATTAGACTGAATGATGGCCATAGTTCCCCAAAAATAAATGTGTGTGTGTGTATATATATACATATAGACCTCTTGTAGTTGACTATAGATAGATAGATAGATAGATAGATAGATAGATAGATAGATAGATAGATAGATAGATAGATAGATAGATAGATAGACTGATCCAATATAGGAAGGTGCATTTACTGATCCAATTTAGGAGGCTGCATTTACTGGTCTAATATAAGAAGGTGCATTTACTGGTCCAATATAGGAAGGTGTATTTACTGGTCCAATATAGGAGGGTGCATTTACTGGTCTAATATAGGAGGGTGCATTTACTGGTCCAATATAGGAGGGTGCATTTACTGGTCCAATATAGGAGGGTGCATTTACTGGTCTAATATAGGAGGGTGCATTTACTGGTCCAATATAGGAGGGTGCATTTACTGGTCTAATATAGGAGGGTGCATTTACTGGTCCAATATAGGAGGGTGCATTTACTGGTCTAATATAGGAGGGTGCATTTACTGGTCCAATATAGGAGGGTGCATTTACTGGTCCAATATAGGAGGGTGCATTTACTGGTCTAATATAGGAGGGTGCATTTACTGGTCTAATATAGGAGGGTGCATTTACTGGTCCAATATAGGAGGGTGCATTTACTGGTCCAATATAGGAGGGTGCATTTACTGGTCTAATATAGGAGGGTGCATTTACTGGTCTAATATAGGAGGGTGCATTTACTGGTCTAATATAGGAGGGTGCATTTACTGGTCCAATATAGGAGGGTGCATTTACTGGTCTAATATAGGAGGGTGCATTTACTGGTCCAATATAGGAGGGTGCATTTACTGGTCCAATATAGGAGGGTGCATTTACTGGTCTAATATAGGAGGGTGCATTTACTGGTCTAATATAGGAGGGTGCATTTACTGGTCCAATATAGGAAGGTGCATTTACTGGTCCAATACAGGAAGGTGCATTTACTGGTCCAATATAGGAAGGTGCATATACTAGTCCAATATAGGAGGCTGCATTTACTGGTCCAATATACGAAGATGCATATACTAGTCCATTATAGGAAGGTGCATTTACTGGACCAATATAGGAGGGTGCATTTACTGGTCCAATTTAGGAGGGTGCATTTGCAAAGGATGAAAACCATTTATCCATTTATTCCCAGATGGTTCATAGAATTATTGCTCCACCTCCCTGGAAACCAATATAATATTTATAACCCACTGTGAATAAGACTGATAGGCAAACTCTTGTTATTCACTGAAACTAATATAGTATACCCCCCTATCTTTCATGGTGTTGAATAGCATGAGGATATGGACATTTTAAAACGCATCTGTTTGTTGGCTGTGAAGTCTCTTTTTAAAAACGTTGGCGACAAATCGTCCAGTGTGTCCTTACCCTGAGGTTCATTGGAGAGCGGCGGTAAAACGCTTGTGTGTGGAGCGATCAAGAGCGTGTGGGGAGCGTGCAAGAAAAAGCTGTAATTATCGATAATATTTGTGTGTATTTGTGGCGTGAGAGAGTGAGAGAACGATTGCAAATCTGTTTACAAAAAAAGAGAGAAACGGAATCCCTATAAAGTAGTCAGACAGCTCCCTTTTCCCTTTCACCCAGCGATTTGTCTGCGTCGATTTTGCATTGTTCTTTCTGCCGAATGTCCAAATAATAAGTCAGGCCGAACGACTCCGGATTTTCAGCATTTTGTCCATCAATCCGCATCTGGCAATATGATGTGTGTGTGGGGCTTTTGTGTGGGTGACAATAGCTGGGGGCGATGTGTCAGAGCGATGGGAAAAGGAATGATTGATGGGTCCCAACCTTGTCTGCCCAGGTAACTTGTCTCCTGCCTAATTATTGTTTTGGAGCGTGTGTGCTAATTAATAGATTCTGATGGGCCTCATGTCAGCCCCAATAATCCTGCGCTGGGGGTTATTCTAATCTTGACTCTTGTTGTTAAAGTATTTTTCACTTACTATTAAATGATTTAACGGGCGAGTCAGTGAGAATTCTGTGGATTATTAAATCTCCACGCAAAAATCAGAAAAATATGTGGGTATGTGCAACGCACAATAAGATCGCAGAGAATCAGATCGCAGAGAATCAGATCGCCGGATGTGATTGGTGCGATTGCTAATAAAAGCCGCGCTAACGTGCCCTGATCTCTCCCCAGAATATACAAGGGATGACAGGGACCCCTATGGTGGCTTCCAGTCCCGAAAGACACGACGGCGGATTACAAGCGAACCCGGTGGAAGTACAAACCTATCAGCCCCCCTGGAAGGTCCTCAGTGACTTTGCCCTGCAGAGTGACATCGATCAGCCGGCCTTCCAGCAACTGGTGAGTGGCCCTGTCTCTCTGCTATTGCTCCTAGTGCTATTGGGGTAGTAGGGACCCCCACACACTTACACACTCTTCTACACTAACTCACACTACTCACACTACCCACTTACACTTACTCTAACACACACACACTAACCCTAACTCCAGCACATATTATAGCCCTATTCACTATCTTTCATACACACATATTTTACACAACACATTTACACATTCTTCTACTTTCTGTCATACAATCTCCCACTAGCCCCCCTCTTACTCTAACACACACATACACAACTCCTGCACATATCATAGCCCTATTCACTCTTTTATGCACACACATATTTTACACACACACATTACACACTCTTCTACTTTTTGTCATACAAACTCCCACTACCCCATCCTCTTACTCTAACACACTAAGCACACACACACACACACACACACACACACACACACACACACACACACACACACACACACACACACACACACTCCTGCACAATTAATAACCCTATTCACTCTGTTTCATATACACACATATTTTACACAACACGCTTACATTACACAATCTTCTACTTTTTGTCATACAACTACCCCTTACTCTAACACACAAACACACACACACTTCACACACAAACTCCTGCACATATCATAGCCCTATGCTCTCTTTTATACACACATATTTTACACAACACAATTACACAATCTTCTACATTTTGTCATACAAACTCCCACTACCCCTCTCTGTTACTGTAACACACACACACCTCCCTCTTAGTCTAACATACATGAACACATACACACACAACTCCTGCACTTATCATAGCCCTATTCACTCTTTCATACACACACACTCTCAAACACACACAACCAATGACTCAAATACAACCATCCAGGCACATTCCACTTTCTCCTTAACACTCACACACACATCCATATTCCACACACACTCATATTTGGTGTGCAAAATGATCTGTAATGTTAGATGCAAACCAGGGTCCAAACACATTTTTATGTTGTATTTTGCTAAACATGTGCTAATTATATATATATATATATATATATATATATATATATATATATATATATATATATATATATATAAATATATTTATATAGCATCAACAATTTGAATACAAGGTTTTGTCTCTAATATATACAAGTGTATTTAGACAGACTGCAGTAGCTGTTAGTTACCAAGTTCCAGGTGGCAGTTACGTTGGCACAACTGTCAGTGTATAGTAAATATCTGCCTTTAGGCCCCAGTGGAGATTCAGTAGGTGTCTTGCTGTATGTATAGGGATCCATGTCCTGTCATTCCTTTCACACACTCTTTCTCTCTCTCTTTCTTTCTGTTCTGCTTCTAATTGAAGACCTGTTTCTCACAGGTTAATTTTTCAGAAGGAGGACCTGGCTCCAACTCTACAGGGAGTGAAGTGGCCTCCATGTCCTCTCAACTCCCAGATACCCCAAACAGCATGGTAGCCAGCCCTATAGAGGCATGAGGAGCATGGACTGGTTCCCTCTGTTGAGGGCAAGAACGCAAAGCTTGGACTGAAAGGAAGTGTTTTAGGACCCAGCTGATGCCGACAGAGAATCCAGCCAACTCCATAGGATGCGGGGCCGCCTACAGAACATGGGATGGCAGCCACACTGTGAAGACAATCATGGGATCTTACTAGGAGTGAATGACAAGGACATGGTGGTTGGAGTATTACAAGAGTACGACAGACAAGAACTGAGTGGTGTAGAGGATTTATATCTATGGATCTCAAAAATAGCATTTAACCTTCCCCCCCATATCCCTCTTTGGCACATCCCAGAACAGACCAAGATGGACACAGATAGGAGGGCTCACCCTAATCCGAACGGTGCTGCTTTTTATCTCTCTTGACATCGCTTTTATCACTGCCTGCCAAACAGGAGCTGCGATCAATCTGAAAGCAGCAGCCCAGACTGTAGCCAAGTTAAAGGGATAGTGACCTGTGTGGTGGGATCCCTGCAGGATGAGATGTTGGAGTTGCCATGCGGTGTTTCACCGTGGAATTCCAGGTCGCCTATAGCATGCAACAGTCGCTGAAATCCTTTTTGTCCTTTCTCATGAATTCAAACCTTATTAACGTTAAAAAAAACTGAAAAATGAAATTGGGGCGGGGGGAAGGGGTGGATTAAAACAAAGACAACAGTTAGACACTGCTTCTTTTTTTCCAATTTAATTTTTTTTTTTTCATGTTCAAACCAAGTCTAGGAAAGCATTGCAACAACAAGGTATACCTCTCTCTCTGCCACATGCGTCTCTGGATTGCGTCTGATTCTTGTCTGTCCAACGACTTTTTATTTTTCTTCCCCCTCCCAAAGATGTGTATAGTTATTGATTCAAACGACTGTTCCTCTCTGGAAATAAAGAGAGAAAAAAAAGGGCAGCATTTTTTATTTTATTTTTTTCGTTTGCAAAACGTATAAAGTAATTTATTATTTATTGTCGGAAGACTTGCCACTTTTCATGTTATTTGACTATATATATATATTTTTTTTTTTTGTTTTTGTTTTTTGTTTGCTGAAGTAAAAAATATGGAGAAAGAAAATGTTTATTTTTAATTATTATTTTTAGTTGTAACTTGGTCTCTGCGTTGTATGATTTCCTGGTCTGTCCCGCATCAAAGCGATTTTTGTTTCAAAATAAAACTCAGCTCCTTGTAGTAAGGACAAACCATAACTCCTGCACTGGGGGGGGGGATATATTGGCAGCTACAGGGTTTATGTATAGAGACTGGGGGGAGGTCATGGTGGTGCAATGTTATCTCATAATCATAAAAATAAATCCCAAATAATATGGAAAAAGCAGGGCATATCCCTTATATATGTACTAAGAATAATTCTATTTAAAAAGGCCTTAAAGGGCAAGTCAACCCCAAAATAAAAAGAAAACATTATCATAAGCAACTTTCCAATATACATTTATTAATTGCTTGTTACATTTTAAACATGTTGCAAAGTCAGCTGCCTTGTCTTACATTGTATCAACAGTCTGAGCCATCAGGGCAGAGAATAGAAAGGGACAAACAAACACTGCTTTCAATAGCAATATACATATACAAATACATATCAGCCCACATAGAGGCCCACATAGAGGCCCAAACAGCCCCCACCAACCCACTAAATACTGACTTTCTATGGGACCTAATAGCAGCCCCTCTGGCATTTGCCAGGACCCACAGATTGCCAGTCCGGGCCTGCCTTTAATTCTCTTCTTTGCACCAACCTTACCCCCATCTATAACATCAGCCCTTCTGGTGTGTTTAGTCCCTTAAAGGGATGGTTCACCTTTAAGCTAACTTTTAGTATATTATAGAATGTCCAATACTAAGCAACTTTTCAACTGGTCTTTATGATTTATTTATTTTTTTAGTTTTTGAATGATTTGCCTTTTTCTTCTGACTCTTTCCAGCTTTCAAAAGGGGGGTCACTGACCCCATCTAAAAAACAAATGCTCTGTAAGGCTACAAATGTATTGTTATTGCTACTTTTTTTTATTACTCATCTTTCTATTCAGACCCTGTCCTATTCATATTCCAGTCTCTTATTTAAATCAGAGCATGGTTGCTGGGGTAATTTGGACCCTGGAGAGCTGCTAAATAAAAAGCTAAATAACTCAAAAACCACGAATAATAAAAGAAATACATGAAAACCAATTGCAAATTGTCTCAGAATATCATTCTCTACATCATACTAAAAGTTATCTTAAAGGTGAACAGTCCCTTTAACCCACAATTTATCAATTTCCAACAGACACTAGAGCAATGGAAAAGACCCATATCTGTATTAACGTTTCATATATATATATATATATATATATATATATATATATATATACATTTAGAGAATATCCATAAGGCTGTATGGTCTCAGTTTTGTTTGTAAATATTTGAGCTATATCTGAGCAAACAGACTCACTCACATACACAAATTCACACAGACTCACATACAATCACATACAACAAACACACATCTGTTACCTCTGTCTCTCTCTGTCTCTTTTCCCCCAGCCCTGTGTTCTATGTGTCCCTTTCTGCTGTTATGAAAATGAAAGCTGTGCAGTATTATATTATATTATATTATATACAAGACCGTTATTTATTGCTGTTTCCAGCCCAGACACATTACAGTAGTGCCCTGGTTTGTAAAGGATAAAAAACCATGTGAAATTCGTATTACACTCCAGGTTGTGGTTCTTTTAGCTGCAGAAAGTTCTTTGTATTAGTTCCCTTTGCTTTCACTGGGCTGCAGTTTGCATGGGAGATAAGGTTTAAGATCTCACATTAATTGGATTCTGCTCTCATTTTCAACATGTTGGTTCTTCTGTCTTTATGGTCATTTCGCCATATGGGAATGGAGGGATTTAATGAGATTAAAAGTCCATACACAGAGAAAAGAGCCCAAACCACCTGTTTTTCACCATAAATATTGCAGGTTAACCAAATTGAGCCACTTATGGTGGCAGGTTTCATGGCACAAGGTCTGACAAACAATGAAATAGACACAATCTGTTATTTTAGTGCTGAGAATACAATGTAATATGTTTTAAAAGTCCTCAATCAGTGCAGTTGTCTCTGGAGAATGTTATACTATCCGTTTTAAGGGATGTAAAATAGTGTTTGATACATTTCGCATGGGTGTAAAACTTTGCTCGATTTTTAGGGCTAATTTGACACCAGCGCTTTAGACTTTTGGGGATTTTATGGCTTTTGTACTGAGCAGAATGGTAGCGCCCAGCGAGGGGGAGGCTGTTGTTGTTACTTATGGTCTTATTGAACTATAACTCCCACCGACGGATGCTGGAAGTAGGTAGTGCAATCTGGCTGCATAAAGTGACTTTATCATAATGCTGCTTTTTTTTTTGACCATTGGGGGATAGGGGCAACTTAATTCAGAGTTTTCCTTTGCAGTGGCCCATTTTTGTACCCAGTAAACAGTGTGGATTTATCCTCTTCCATTTAATGTATTTTGTATGTATATATATATATATATATAAGGATATTATAAGTTACTGAGGAGTTCCATGACCATATAAAAAACAGGCTGGATAAAACAAGAAGTTGAAGATAACTTCTTATATATATATATATATATATATATATATATATATATATATATTGTCGAATATTGCCTGGAATAATAATATTATTATATAATATCTATCTATCTATCTATCTATCTATCTATCTATCTATCTATCTATCTATCTATCTATCATCTATCTATAAACGATGTCTCTCCCTCTTTTCCCCCTTCTACAATAATCCAACCAATTAACCTAGAGGCTTAACTGTAGATATATATTTTTTTTTCCTGGGGAAATATGTGATCATAGCACCTATAATAAGTTGAATGAATAGGAAATGCAATTCTTCATTAGTGCACTGGAGTTTCTGAATGAGAGATATATAGATGATTATATATATCTCTATATATATCTCTATATATCTCTATATCTCTCTCTTTCTCTCTCTCTCTCTCTCTCTCTCTCTCTCTCTCTCTCTCTCTCTCTCTCTCTCTCTCTCTCTCTCTATATATAATTCCAGCCAGTATTGTGTGTGTGCTCAGCAGTGCAGGTATGTTAGTTTAGGTACTCTGCTGAATTTACAAACATTGACTTTTTGGCCACTTGTACAGCAGAAATTATAAGAAAAAATGTTATTGCAGAATTTCCTTGTTATAGTTCTTTTAATCTGAAGGTAGGAATAAAATCTCTGGGTTTATTTGTTGTAAAAGCTGTTTCAATCGCTGCAGAAAAGGAAAAGTCAGATGTGAGAGGTGATACAGCTGAATTAGGAGAGAAAAGGGGAAAAGAAGAAAGAGAAAAGTAAGGTTGGGGGTTATTAAGAGAAGGAGGGGGGTGTAAGATATTTAGGGCAGAAAATCAGGAAGAGAGCTTTAGAAAGGGATGAAGAGAAACAATAGGGGAAGGGGTTAATATGCCAAAAGAGAATAAATAAAACTGTACCCTTTTGTATCTTTATTAGTAAATATCCCGATACCCCAAACCTGGAGCAGAGTGGAAGAAAGAAATGCTGGGTTGGGTGTTTTTTCTGCTCAGTGTTCCCTTGTATCCAGTTCATTCCCAACTGTGAGTATTTTATATCAACATCTCTGTGTGTCCTTATTGCTGGGACATTTGTAATCATAGATTGGGGTTTATTCCTGGAGTTCTTCTCTGCTTTGCTTCAGTCTAATGAGCAGAATATCAACCCAATGCTGGTGGTGGAGAGGATTCCGTGACAAGCACACGCGTGTTTTCCTCTTTTTACTATTGTCCTAAATGTGGATTTGGTTTCGGGTATTTATGACTCAACTTGCGCTCAGAACAATTAACACTCCCGCTACCAGAATCCAGTTGTTGTCACCCAGTGGCTTTATCCTTAATTGTTTCCCTCGGTAGCCAGGGGGTTAAAGCAAAGTGCTGTCACTGGAGGAGATGGGGACTAATCCTATTTACTGATTGCCCCAGATTGTTGTTTTCTTGATAAGGGCCCAGGCCACTGAATGACAGTTTTTGATCCCAGGCGCCACAAACAGAGATGGAGCAGCGAACAATGTCCCAGACTGATGGGGGATCTCTCTGCACCTCCCAGAGGCTTGGGAAGTACTTACTGAGAAATCCAAGGGAGGAGGGAGGAGTTTCATGATGATGATGATTATGATGATGGGGCTGGAAGGGCTGATTTTCCTGTTTATATCCATTCATAAATAGTAATATATAGGGACTGGACACCCAGACCTGGAAAATACTCATGTATGTGTGTATAGCAAGGTAAATTGATTTTGTGTGTGTGCGCATAGTAATGCAAACTTGTGTGTGTATGTGTGTGTATAGTAAGGCAATCTTGTGTGTGTGTATAGTAAGGCAATCTTGTGTGTGTTTATAGTAAGACAAACGTGTGTGTGTGTGTATAGTAAGGCACACTTATGTGTGTGTGTGTGTGTGTGTGTATAGTAAGGCAAACTTGTTTTGTGTGTGTGTGTGTGTGTGTATAGTAAGGCAAACGTATGTGTATGTGTGTATAGTAAGGCAAACTTGGGGTGTGTGTGTAGTAAGGCAAACTTGGTGTATGTCGTAAGGCAAACTTGGTGTGTGTGTGTGTATAGTAAGGCAAACGTATGTGTGTGTGTGTGTATAGTAAGGCAAACTTGGTGTGTGTGTGTGTGTGTATAGTAAGGCAAACGTATGTGTGTGTGTGTAGTAAAGGTTGGGTCTTAGGAAGGGGTTACAGGTATTGGTTTAAATAAACAGGGAAGGGCTGTACTTTCATATTTGCTGATTTTAAAGATGTAAAAATAAAAACAATTCAGTACTGATGATTCCTTAACTGAGAAATGACCTACTTTATATCATCAGCATAATTGCCCATAGTGCGTTTTATTAGAGAGAAGCAGAAATCTTTCATAGCAATTCCCCCACTTCCAATCCATGCCCACACCCCATCCCCCCACAAACTCGCAGCTTTAAAGGGCCAGTGATCCCAGAAAAATGAACATTCCCTAAATGCATAAACTGCTCCTTTAGTGTATTTGTTTATGGCTCAATGGAAATATATCTCATATATAGATATGTGCGTCAATATTTCCTAAGTCTTAGTTGGTCTCAAAGTGCAATAGCACAAATTATTAGCGCCATCAGCAAATATATATAACACCAGGTTTTGCAGCTTTACTGAATAGAGCGATATTACTTTGGAGGGAATTTCTGCCGGATATTACTTGGTGTTTTTATCATAGAGATAAAATAACTCAATAATAGTAAGTGCTGGACAAGCCTTCCCCTGATTTCTAGCACAGTTTAGTAAATCCGGCCCAAAATCTTTATCTCCCACCCTTGGGATTTGTTCAAGTAATTCATTCCCCAGGGAGAGGAAAAAAGGGTGTTAACTGGTGTATTTCCCCCTTCCTAAAAGAAGCCCATCAGGTTGGTAGATCTTGAAAACTAATCCAAACAAGTTTAACTTGTGAGGTCCCAGTCTAGACAAATGCTGGTGACTCGGCGGCTTCTTATCTGTCTTTGGGATCAACCTTAAAGAGTCTCCTTTAATGCCCACAGCTATAGGATCTGCCAGGCCTACAATTGGGGGCCAGGAGACACCAGACTAATTGTATGATTGCTGAATAAACCTGTCAAATATATAACCCCCCCTATAAAGCACCCCGAGTTAATAAGACTATAGAAACCCCAGTTTTATTTAGTTAATATATATGATAATGTCGCAATACTGTGCGCGTCTTTTTTTTTTAAAGATTGTCGCAAAACCTTCAGGATTAATAGAGACAAACGAATTAACACGAATTTCCCAATACCTTTCGTTGCACCACTGATCTGCAGTGTGACACGTCCAAAAAAAAAAAATCCCCTAATCTGGTACAATTAGCATAAAATTAGAGTAAATCCTTATCTAATAGCAATGCCATTAAATAGACAATATTGGATTCATACTTTAGTTTCTCTGTTGAAAGTCAAAACGAAATATGGTGAAAGGGAAATTATTGGAGCCTCGATTCTATTGATTGGTTCTTTTGCTCACATTGAGGTTCCTGCAGAACTATAACTGGGGTTCTCTTTATGCAGATTCCTTAATTACGTGCAATTTCCCCTTTGCTGATAAAACGTGATAGAAGTCGTGTTATAATTTGTTAGCTGGGCTAGTTTTGATTTATTAAAGGGGGCTTAAGGCCTTTCTAATACTTTTTTTTTTTTTTAAAGCTATTTTAAAAGCAGTATTTTCTGCACTGCTGGTTCTGTCTCTAGAAACATTGTATCAGAAATCAGCTTTCTGCTACTTTGTGTGTAAAGTCAGAATGACTAGGGCACAGAGACAGATATATATTTGCAGAAAACCATTTAAACAATTAATTGTTATTGGGAAATAGCTTAGAAGTAACACTTCTTTCAACAGGCAAAAAGTGATTTTTTTTTTTTTGGAGTTTACATCCCCTTTAAAAAGACCCAATTTAAATACCCCCACCCTGTCAAAACTGTGCAGCCTTAAGTCTACCTGGAAGCCAAAGCAATATTTACATTATTTAACCCCCCTCCCCAAGCTGTTCCTGCCTATCCCCAGTGATAAATTAATATCATAAACATTATTATAGGGCTGGCGTTTGTATACATTGGAGCCCTGCAGCTTTGAAATGCTTTTAACTCCCCCTTTTCTATAATTAATAAGCGCTGATATAATTGATGCTGAATAGGACCAATACAAACACAGTATTTGCCTTTCCCAAAAAAAAGCAGCAGCCTTGATAAATGATTTTAAAAATATCTGTTCATGGATATAATGTTAAAAAAAATAAAATAAAAAAAATATATATATTTGTCTTTATACAGCAGCAGAGTTTTCCTGTAGCCATAACTTTGCGGTCATGAGTAAAATATTCTGTTTATTTGGAGGTGTCACCAATAAAAGGTGTTGTTTGAAGAGCTGGGAAGGCAGCAGGTATAGGGAGATAGACTTCTCTCAGCTCAGCCCATTGATAGTCGGTGGGAAAGGAGAATGAAATTGTAGTCGACTAATTACTCTGGGAAGGTGGAAAAGTGGATTTTACAAACGAGGACTTCGTATGAGATTGATATTCCTTAGTATTTAGGGCAACTATTTTTCACAATTGCTTTAATTCTATATTAATTTAATTGAAGGTCATATCATGGATGTCACTAGCTTTACAATAATACTTCATTAATTCATAAATATATATATATACACACAAAATCTAAATTTACCTTTTGATTAACTAGCCTTAATACTTCATTAATTCATATATAAATTATATATATCTATACACAAAATCTAAATAAAAAATAAAAACAAAATTTAGAGCTTAGACGTCGGATACATTTTGATATTTTATTTTTATACAAATAGTTACACCTTCTCCACAAAGGATATTTTATTTGCAACAATTGTTTATTTCACAATAAATTCGGTTTGTGCTAAATAATTCCAGATTTTGCACCACGATGTACATCAGCGCAAAGGTTACAGTTCTTTTGTATCTTTAATCAACACTTTAACAAAATAATTAATCAAAATTGATATTTTGCAATTGGTCTCGACAGAGAATGGGGGGAATCAGAATCAGACAGGTCCTAGAAAGAGAGAGAGAGAGAGAGAGAGAGAGAGAGAGAGAGAGAGAGAGAGAGATAGAGACAGAGACAGAGAGAGAGAGAGAGAGAGAGAGACAGAGGGATGGATAGATGGATAGATAGCTAGATAGAGAGAGAGAGAGAGAGAGAGAGAGCAATACTAAAGATATATGACAAATATTAGATACCATGGATGGGTCTCTATTTCTCTCTTTCTCTCTCTCTCTTAGCAACTTGAGCTTCAGAGGTACATTTTTCCCCAGGGGGAAAAAAAAAAAAATTATATATATATATATATATATATATATATATATATATATATATATATATATATATATATATATATATATTTTTTTTTTTTTTTTTTTTCCCCCTGGGGAAAAATGTGATCACAGCACCTATAATAAATTGATTGAATAGGAAATTAAAATGTTCATTATTGCATTGGAGTTTCTGAATGAGAGATATATAAATGATTTTATCTCTCTCTCTCTCTCTCTCTCTCTCTCTCTCTCTCTCTCTCTCTCTCTATAAATAATGTACACCTTCAACCTCCTCTGTTGTTTAACAGCAGCTACCAAGTACTATTTTATATTTTTTATATATATATATATATAATAAACTCAGGGAGCTGCTGTGTTTGCACAATCCTGTATCTCTGCTTGGGTGCTGAGAGTTTACGAGCTACTGTCGTGGGTGCAGCTCTTGCAGAATGATCAGATATACTTTTTATTGCAATTTGTAGGTGCCAGACTTTATACAATAATCCTTTATAGGAAGTATTGATCAGAAAGAGCCTGCCTTTGGTTTAGCCTAGTGATTCCTAGTGATTCCTCATGGCAGGATTATAGATGGTATTAAGGTGGCAATTAATAGTCACTGTGGTTGTGCCTAAGGCTGAATAGAGATGGGCTTGAATGAACAAGTAGAAGTGTGGCCCTGCTTTATGGCAGTGATGTTACAATGAGAAAAGTGGTCACTAATTCATTCTGAAACCTACTGTAGCTTTAACAACTGAGGTGTAACAGGAGGCAGAAGACCCTGCGGGAGCATTGGGGGAGAGAAGTGTAGTGGGCAGACATTTAGGAGCAATTTTAATAGATATAGGAAAAACAGGTAAATTGTTGGAATTCTGGAGGGACCCTGAAATTAATTTGCTATAGGGCCCAGTAACATTTAGCTACATCACTGCTTGATTGTAACATGCACTTGGACTTAAAAGGGATTGTTCATCTTTTAGTATGATGTAGAGAATGAAATGCTAAGAAAATTCCATTTGGTTTTCATTTTTTACTATTTGTGGTTTTTGATTTTTTTTTCTAGCAGCTCTCCAGTTTGAAATTTCAGCAATTTAGTTGCTAGGGTCCAAATTGCCCTAGCAACCATGCGTCAATTTCAATAAAAGACAGGAATATGAATAGGAGAGGCCTGAATAGAAAGATGATTAATAAAGATTAGCAATAACAATAAATGTGTAGCCTTACAGAGCATTTGTTTGTTTTTTTTAGATGGGTCAGTGACACCCATTTGAAAGCTGGAAAGAGTCAGAAGGTAAATAATTAAAAAAAACTATAAAAAAAGAAATAAGGAAGATCAGTTGAAAAGTTGCGTAGAAGAGCAGTTAGGGGAAGTTTCCTATTCACAGCAGTGAGAGCAAGTAAATGAAGTGGGAATTTCAATGCATACAGTCACGGTTCTTATAAAAACTATAGATATTTTTTTTTCTCTTTATTTATTGTGTTTTTCCAACAAATACATACATTGTACCCAGGCCCGGACTGGCAATCTGTGAGTTCTGGCAAATGCCAGAGGGGCTGCTATAAGCTGCCATAGAAAGTCAGTATTTAGTGGGCTGGTGGGGACTGTTTGGGCCTCTGTGTACCTGAAATGCCAGGGTCTATTTTAATTCTTAGACCAGACCTGATTGTACCTTCATATACTTCTCTAAGGGGGTTATTTACTAAACTCTGAATGCAAAAATCACAAAAAAATTTGATTTTTTAAAATAAAATTGGACTTTTAAAAAATCACAAATTTTTCGGAATTTATTAAACCCTGAGGATGGAAAAGTCAGAATCTGGAAATCTGGCATCTCAGACCTGTCGAGGTCGCGTATAAGTTAATGGGAGAAGTCCCAATGATTTTTTGATGTGCAATGGGTTTCGGCCAATACCCCGAAAATTTTGGGTAAAAATTACAAAAAAATCGTGAAAATAGGATGAAAAGTCAGAAAAATTCATGAAAATCAGACTTTTTTCCAGCAAAGCAAATTTAATAATAAATAAGAAAAAAAATGTAATAAATAAGCAGATTATAAGCGGATGAGCGGATTTGATCAGACTGTTTCCTCTTGGTGTATAGACACATCAAGACAATACTTAGTAGCTGCTGTTAAATGACAGAGGAGGTTGGGAGGATTTTATTCAGTCTTTATTGGGGAGCCACAAATTATCCCTGAATATTTTGGATTTGCAGAAACTTGTTTTTTTTTTTTTTTGGGGTGGGGGGAGGGGTCTGTGCAAGGAACCATAATCAGCCTAGTGATGTTACATATGGTTAGCTGTCATTGTACAAATGTGCCAAGTTACAGTGCCAGTGGATGATGCAGATAAGAGTGTTTATATAATCTCTGACAATATTTCAGTTTCCATGATACATTCCTGGCCACATGACTGTAGGGTAGGAAAGTGTCTTAGTGACAAGCCATTTATCACGGCTGTTGAGACAGAGGCCTCTCAGTGTGTAGCTACAGAGACATGTTTGGTTTGGCACATTGGGACTCGTTAGACTGTTAGCCTTGTCCCAGATGGACCCATGTTCTTATCAGCGTCTTTTACAGTTTCATGATGATGATGAGTGTAACCCAGAGAGGCTCAACCCCTCCGCCGGCACAGCAAGCTGCTCATTGATGTGCAATAGAGAGGTGTCCTGATTTTTTCATTATAAAGTCATTGATATATGAACTGCTCTACTCTTAAATGATGGTCTCCAGTGTTCTACAAACATATATACCATTTGTCTATTGTCTAAGGCAGGGGTCCCCAACCTTTGAGCCACATTTAAATGTAAAAAAAAGTTGGAGAGCAACACAAGCATGAGAAAGTCAATGGGGATGACAATAAGGGCTGTGATTGGCTGTTTGGTAGCCCCTATATGGACTGGCAGCCTACAGGAGACTCTGTTTGGCTGTACACCTGGTTTTTATGAAACCAAAACTTGCCTCCAAGCCTCGAATTCAAAAATAAGCACCTGCTTTGAGGCCACTGGGAGCAACATCCAAGGGGTTGGTGAGTAACATGTTGCTTGCGAGCTACTGGTTGGGGTCCACTGGCCTAAGGCCTTATATCATTCACTTCAGTGAAACAGCACCCCTAGAGATGACACAGTACCAATGTCACCAGAAAAGACAAAGCACATCATACTGTATGATTTATTCTGTATTTGTAAAGCTGCTGAGTCAGGATATTCAGAAAAGTTGCATGAAGGTACGGGACTTGTTATTCAGAATTCTCTGAACTTAGTGTTTTCTGGATAATGGATCATTCCGTAATTTGGCTTTTCATACCCTAAGTCTCTTAGAAAACCGTTTAAACATTAAATAAACTCAATAGGCTGGTTTTGCTTCCAATATTAATTATATCTTAGGTGGGATCAAGTACAAGGTACTGTTTTATTATTATAGAGAAAAAGGAAATTATTTTTAAGAATTTGGAACAGAGTATATGGGAGATGGCCTCCTTATAATTTGGAGCTTTGTGGATAACAGGTTTGCAGATAACAGAGGCCATGGCTGTTTACATGGAGAACATGCATGTAAAGTCAGCTATTATTATTATTATTATTATTAATAACATGTATTTATAGAGCACCAACATATTCCTTTACTGGCCTTTTAGGAGGAGGACAGAATGAGCATTTGTGTTGCTGAAACCTTTCAGGTATAAAAGAAAATAAAATATGAGCAAATAGCCCAGGGTCCGGGATTGCTGCAGAAAATGCAGAAGGGAATGCTCTAGGCAAGAAATCTATGCTTTCACACTATGCATGAGAAGCAGCCCTTGGCTTTTTCGCGGGATTTAGCCTTTCTACCTGAGATCAATCCTGTTAGCCATCTGAGAATATAAATGCAATATTAACCCTATACAGGTATGGGATCAGTTATCCGGAAACCTATTATACAGAAAGCTCCAAATTGAGTGATGGCCATCTCCCACAGGCTCCATTTTATGCAAATAATTAACATTTTTAAACATTATTTCCTTTTTCTCTGCAATAATAAAACAGTCCCTTGTACATGATCCCAACTAAGATATAATTAATCCTTATTAGAAACAAAACCAGCCTATTGGGTTCATTTAATATTTACATGATTTTCTAGTAGACTTCAGGAATGAAGATCCAAATTACGGAAAGATTCCTTATCCAGAAAACCCCAGGCCTCGAGCATTCTGGATATCAGGTCCCATACCTGAATTATGCACACATACTGTATACATACACGCATACTTACACACACACACTGACAAGTATATGCATGCACTGAAACACACACACAAACAAACATATCTACTTGATATATGTATATATATATTTATATATATATGTGTATATATAATTATCAGTAGACCAGCACTCCCTTTCAAAATGTAATATTTTTTATTATTGTCATGGTATCAAACTGACGTTTCGGTCCACATTAGGACCTTTTTCAAGGATGATACAGAAATCTTTCTAAAAACACATTAAATAAAAAAAAAAGTGCTCCATTGCAAACCAATCAGTGCCCTCTTTGGTTTGCAATGGAGCACATTTTTTTTGTTTAATGTGTTTTTAGAAAGATTTCTGTATCATCCTTGAAAAAGGTCCTAATGTGGACCGAAACGTCAGTTTGATACCATGACAATAATAAAAAATATTACATTTTGAAAGGGAGTGCTGGTCTACTGATAATTGATATACAAATAATCACCGTGCACCCCGCCATCAGCAGCAGCCTTGAAATGCGGATACTCATTGGAGAGAGTGTATATATATATATATATATATATATATATATATATATATATATATATATATATATATATATACACACACACTTGGATATATACAGTAGACATGTACACAGAAATATTTTTTCCCAGGAAATGACTGATTTGTCAAAGATGAGAAAGCTCATAGATTTCTAGATTATAAAGTAAACAGGATGACGTACTCACACTCTCACATAATAAACATGCATGGATGCCTCACATTACTCAATGGGAAACTGAAACCTTTTAAACTATGACCATCCAAACCCCCATGTAAAGCCAAAGCTATATTGGTATAAGCCCCAGAATATTTCATATTTGTTAATAAGGACTGTTGCACTTAAATAAACTCTTAGGGTCAGGGCACACACACAGATTCGGGGAGATTAGTTGCCCGGCGACAAATCTCCTCTTCTTTGGGGCGACTACTCGAAATGCCTCCCGCTGGCTAAAATGTAAATCACCGACGGGAGGGCACTCAGAGCGCTTAGTTTTCCGAAGTCGCCCGAAGTTTCCTCGTGAGCCTAAAATAACAAGCCATATTTGTAGTCAAGCTGGCCACTCATGCATTGACTTGGCATTTGCCAATGGCCTGTGTGCAACCTCCAAAGTGACTGACTAAACATAGTAACATGACTAAAAGATACAGAGCAAAACCTTTTTCTTAGGTGCCCCCTCTAGGCTTTGGGAAGATGCAACAATATATGTGTGTGCATTTAGTAGTTAAAATATGTGAAAACAAATGAGTAATACTGTGTAAAGTAGTGCAGTTTGGGGAGAAAATGCTGGAAACAGTTATTAGAACGTTTAAACAAGGTATGACTGAATTCTTTCCCACTATTCATATGGGTTATGCACCAAATCCATCATTTTTGGTATTCAGTCAAATACCAAATCCTAACATAAGCTTTATTCACATGACTTCAAGGTTTTGGTTTCACTGTTCACTTAAATTGGCCATACGCGGGGAGATTTAAGCTGCTGATTTGGGGCCCTCTGACCAGCCCACTTGATCGATATCTGCCTGAAAATTGTCCATCTGTCGATCAGGCAGGTTTTGTTTCCCAGTCTGATCAAGGACTTCATTGGTGATTTCATGCTGTGCTCACTCATATTGCCGTTGTTGTAATGCTAAGGCCCAATATCACACAGTTTAGTTGGATGTATCGGGGGAAGGAACAGCCCAAAAAAATTCCAGGGTTACATAGTATCCTAAACTAATCTTGGATTAGCCCTGATCTGCCCCCATTTTGGCTGAATTTCATCTCTTTTCTGCTGCGATTATACAGAATTCACTGAAAGCCCCACCCCTTTACATAATTGACCCAACTTGTTACATAATTAACCAGCCCCCAACATCACCGACCCACCCCCTATGTCACAGCCCCCCACCCAGGCAGTAAACATATCTGTAAAAGGTGGCAACCCTATATTTGTAAATGTAATTGCTATTGAAAGGAGTATCTGTCTGTGTATCTATGTATATAATTCATGTGATTTAGTTGTATAATCACATTTACTTTACAGTGCTACGCAATATTTTGGCGCTATATAAATACATGTTAATAATAATAATAATAATAATAATATATGGCTTTGCTTTGGCATAACCGTGTGATGAATGCTAGAGTTCCATGGTGCCCAGCACCCAATGCACCTAAATCCATGCACCAAATGACTATGGCAAAAGCCCGATCAAAGTGAAGTACTTTAATTAGGTTTATTATTTGTGGCCATGGGCTCCTTTTAGACTCTAGGGCCCTGTTCAGTTCATGAAATTCTTTTAACAATGCCCCTGGCAATAAGGTGGTATATGAATAGAATAGGATGTAATTGCACTGGAACATTTCAATGCTGGGATATTATAGTTGTTGGCAAAAAAAAAAAAAAAATTAAAAGCAAATATTCAGTAAGGAGTCCCTGAGTAAGTGAGATGCAAGGGGAGTGCATGTATACTATGGATAATCTATTAGAAACCTCTATTAGTTGTATGTTTATACAATATATATATATATATATATATATATATATATATATATATATATATATATATATATATATATATATTAGGGATGCAACGAATCCACTATGTTGGATTCAGCCAAACCCCCGAATCTATCAGGAAAGATTTGGCCGAATACCGAACCGAATCCGGGGTGGGAAGGGGGAAACTTTTTTTACTTCCTTGTTTTATGACAAAAAGTCACGCGATTTCCCTCCCGCCCCTAATTTGCATATGTAAATTAGAATTTGGATTCGGTTCGGCCAGGCAAAAGGATTCTACCGAATCCAAATCCTGCTGAAAAATGCTGAATCCTGGCCGAATCCCGAACCGAATCCTGGATTCGGTGCATCCCTAATATATATATTATAATTTATATAACACTCCTTGCATACACAAAGCTGAGTATGAGTAGAACGCTTGCTTTTAGAATCCTCTGCTAACATGATAACTGGCTTTCTGATGACCTAAGAAGACACTCTGAATTTGTACTCCTGTTTCCCAGAGGATAAGATCTGTGATACTGGACTCCAGACAGCCTACCTCTCTCTGCGGCAGATCAGAGAATTCAGTCTCTATACAGGTCTTCATCTGCCCCACGTTTGAACTGTGTGCTCCTCATTAGGCTGAGGCTATAGAGATGCAGGAATAGGATCATTTAAAACTTGATTTTTTTTCTTCTTTGAGCTGCCTGATCTCTGTGCCAATATGTGCTTCTTAGGAAATCAATATAAAATCACCCTGCTGGATGGGCAAAAGAGCTGACATGTACAGATCAGTATACTCATTGCAAAAGCACAAGCATCGGAAGACCTGATGCCAAATTGAGAGTCCAGGGCAAATTTATAAATGCTTGTATTATGGTTTTTAGGAGAACAATTATTTCCTTGTAAACTTTTTAACTGGCCTGTTCAACTGTATTGTTAGTGGGGAAACACGTGCCAGGGATTTGGCACATTACTTATTATTATGCTGGCTGACACCAAGGCTATGGTGATAGTGTCCTTGTTCTAAAGGCGACAGGCCAGATCGATGCCTCCAATGGAACCAGAAATGTAACTTCTTCCATAGGTCAGTAATTATTGATTCAAATCAATGCGTGGTTGCTTGGGGAATTTGGACCAGATTGCTGAAAATGCAAACTGGAGAGCGGCTGAATAAAAATCTAAATAACTCAAAAAAGCACAAATAAGAAAAAAATGAAAACGAATTGAAAATTTTCTATGAATACCACTCTCTACATCGTACTAAAAGTTAACTCAAAGTCAAACAACCCCTTTAAGCCCTGTGAATGTTTAAATGATGTGATTGGCTATAGATGTTTGTAGTTGTGAGTAAAAAACACAGGGTCAATTTTTTTTTTTAGCTATATCAGTTTAATATGGTAAAGAATGCATTTTGGGGTATGGACTAGAGAGTATGAAATGGCTTCAGATACACTTAAATAAGTGAAACAGAAAAGAAACAGGGACGTTTATTGTTTTCACTCTTAAAGGAGACATATAGCATAACTAAAAAAATAAAAACCCAATCTTGTAGGCAATAACAAATAATAGTATATAGTACTGGTTTCACTTTAGGCTAAAATGAACACCTTTAAAAATGCCCCCATTATTGGAGCTCCTCATAAATCTGCTATGGTTCCTGTCTGTGTTTTCAAATGAGGGGTGGGTGTGTTCTAACAGTCCTGCCCGGCACACAGGAGACGGCAGCCAATCACAGGTATGCATTTACGGAAGCAAAGACAAGTTTCAGTTCCCTGTCAGGTCCATCTAGCTGCTGATTGGTTCCTATCCTACAGTGAAGAGGGCTGAGTGCCCCAGACTTTCCTGCACAGTCTGGGAAAGGAGACATATGGGCGGATATTTTCATTAAATCAACCCAAACCGCTACTTTTTTAAGCACTTTCCTTCTATATTTATAAGAGTATTATGCACTGGCACCTTCTTGTTTTTCACACAATATATCACACAATTAGGCTTCCTCTAGCTGCTAGCTTTGTTACCTCTGTTCTTACACCTGTGCGTGCCAAGTCGTCTCTTTCCATACACTCTACAAGCAGGACGGAGCCAGCATATCTGTCAGAACCCAGGCTGTGGCCACGGCTGAATTCTTAGTTCATCAACGTGAGAGTGGCAATGCCTGAAATAGGTATATGATACCAGGTTATCCAGATAAACTTGACTGCAGAGAAGCCTCACAACTTGGGGATAGAATAACATCCTAGTATTTGACTCTTCCCATCACCCGGGAAAAAGGTAAATTAGTTCCGTTATGAACCTCTCAAGGAATCTCTTGTAAACGGCTGAGTACTCCAAGTTACAGTTTGAGAAACGTAATGCCTTTCACTGACTTTGAGAAGAACATGACAAAGACTGACAGTGACGCTGACTCAATGCATCATTTGTTAAAGGGCAAGTCAACTCCGAAATAAAGATTTCCCTAAAAAACATAATACTAAGCAACTTTCCAATATATATGTATTAAAAATGTTCATGTTTTAAAGTTATTGGTAAAAACAATTGCTACTGAAAGCAGCATTTGCTTAACTCCTGGTTGTTACTTTTTAACCAATGTTGCAAAAAGTCTGGTGGGTAAATCAGATACTTGTCTTACTTTTGAGCCGTCAGGGCAAAGAATAGAAAGGGACAGACAAACACTGCTTGCAATAGCAATACATACACAAATAACTTAAAAAAACATAGAAAATGTGTAATGTAAGTATATTGCAAAGTTGATTAGAATTAATTAGAATTAATTTTTTTTCTGTTTTGAAAATTAATTTTTTTTCTGTTTTGAAATTTTTTTTCTGTTTTGATCTGTAACTGGGATAATGAGTGCTAGCAAGATTGAAGGTCTGACTCAGTGCACAGTCTGCCATATGTATGCAGATTTGGAACAAGAGTTCCAAAATGCTTACCTCTGTGGTGGTTGTGAGCAAATTGCCACTTTGGAGGCTCACGTTAGAGCACTAGAGCAACAAATTGCAACATTGCGGTCGATTGACAATCTTGAAAGGAGTCTTTTGCTCACTGAGCAGGACCTAGTGGGGTCAGATAGTTTGGGGGGAACAGAACAGCAGCAGGATGTTGAGGCAGCTAGCTGGGTGACAGTTAGAAAATCTAAGGTGGGCAAAAGGAAAATGGAGGCTGATCCGGAGATTATACATCGCAACAAATTTGCCAGATTGTGTGAAGATGATGGGAGTATGAACTCTGGATTGGCAATTCTAGATGGGGCTGATCTCTCTAACAGCCGGGAGACCAGTTTCTCTAGTAGTGGTGGGGAGGAGAGTAGAGTCAGGCCTAAGCAGATTGTGGTTGTAGGGGACTCAATTATTAGGAAAGTGGATAGGGTAATTTGTCGTCCGGATCGCTACAACCGAACAGTTTGCTGTCTACCTGGTGCCAGGGTTCGGCATGTGGTTGATCGGATAGACAAATTATTGGGTGGGGCTGGGCATGACCCAGCTGTCTTAGTGCATATCGGTACTAATGACAAAATAAATGGTAGATGGAAGACCTTAAAGAATGATTTCAGGGATCTAGGCTCTAAGATCAAGGAAAGGTCTTCCAATGTCATCTTTTCTGAAATTTTGCCTGTGCCACGTGCAAGTTTAGGAAAACAGCGGGAGTTTAGGGAGCTAAATGCGTGGCTCAAGTCTTGGTGCAGGAAGGAAGGGTTTGGGTTCATAGAGCACTGGGCTGACTTTTCGTTGGGGTACAACTTATACAGTCGTGACGGTTTGCACCTCAATGGAAGGGGGTCCGCGGTGCTAGGAGAAAGAATGGCTAAGAGGTTGGAGGAGAGTTTAAACTAGGCAAGAGGGGGGTGGGTGAGAGAAAGAATTATGGGGAAGCTAGGGAAGACGGGGCAGTGGGGTTAGTAAGGGGTCATGGGGGAGGAGTGAGGGGGGCATACATTTTACCAGCTAAGGAGGTCCCTCTGTTACAAGGAAAACAGAATAATACTAACTTAACATATAATTCTTCACTAAGTAATGCAAATTTCAAAAGTAAAAGTAGTAACCTCCGCTGTATGCTGGCAAATGCACGGAGTTTGTCAGGTAAAATGGGAGACCTGGAATTAATTGCATGCTCTAAAAATTATGATATAATTGGTATCACTGAGACCTGGTGGGATGAAACCTGTGACTGGATTGTGAATTTAAATGGTTACACCCTTTTTAGGAGGGACAGAGGGATTAAAAAGGGTGGAGGAGTGTGTTTGTATAGTGTGTTTGTATGTAAAGCCTGAATTAAAACCATGCGCTAAAGAAATAACAATAGCTGGCACTGGTGAGGGTGTAGAATCACTCTGGGTAGAGATTTTGACTGGGCAAAAGGTATCAAAAAGAATTATCATTGGTGTATGCTATAAACCACCTCGTATAAGTGTCGAGTATGAAGCCCAGCTACTCTTGCAGATACAAGCGGCTTCACAGCTGGGTCAAGTTGTTGCTATGGGTGACTTCAATTATCCAGACATTGACTGGGGTAATGGGGTTGCTAAGACAGAAAAAGCTAGTAGGTTTGTAAATATGCTGAATGACAACTTTTTATTCCAGCTCGTTCAAGAACCTACTAGGAATAACTCTCTTTTGGACCTTGTAATAACTAATAATACTGAACTCATTTCTAACATTTGTGTGGGTGAGCATTTAGGGAATAGTGATCATAACATGGTCTCCTTTGAGATTCTGTTGCAGAAGCAATTCTATAAGGGAGTAACTAAAACACTAAATTTCAGACGTGCAAACTTTGACAGTATAAGGGCATCTCTGCAACATATTAAGTGGGAAATGCTTTTCTCAGGGTTAAACACAGAACAAAAATGGGAAGTCTTTAAAATGCTGCTTAATAAATATACTTGTCAGTATATTCCACTTGTAAGCAAGGAACGTCGTTGCAAAGCAAAACCTTTTTGGTTCAATAGAAGCGTTGGTGTTGAGGTGGGTAAGAAAAGACGTGCTTTTAAAACTTTCAAGTTAGCTGGTACAGCCGAATCATTTATAAGGTACAAGGAGGCCAATAAATCATGCAAAGAAGCTATAAGGCAAGCTAAAATTGCTATAGAAAAGGATATTGCAGCAAGCAGTAAAAAAAATACAAAATTATTTTTTAAATATGTTAATAGTAAAAAAATGAAGCAGGAAGGGGTGGGTCCCTTACTATCAGAGGGGGGTCAGCTGGTTGATGAAAACAAATTAAAAGCGCAGATTCTGAATTCATATTTTTCATCTGTCTACACAAATGAGGAATCAGTAAGTGAAGGTTTCCTTCTTAACAGTCCCAATTCTAGTAATACAACTAATGATGCATGGTTCACACATGATGAAATTCAAAAGAGACTAGAACATGTTAAGATTAACAAAGGTCCAGGGCCAGATGGTATTCATCCCAGGGTAATTAGCGAGCTTAGCTCTGTGATTGCCAAACCTCTTTACTTAATTTTTCAGGATTCATTGAGATCTAGCATAGTGCCGAGAGACTGGCGAATTGCTAATGTGGTGCCTCTATTCAAAAAAGGATCCCGTTCTCAGCCTCAAAACTATAGGCCAGTTAGTCTAACGTCAGTGGTAGGAAAGCTTTTCGAAGGGTTAATAAAGGATAAGATACTGGACTTCATAGCAAATCATAATACTATGAGTTTGTGCCAGCATGGTTTTATGCGTAATAGATCTTGCCAGACTAACTTAATTTCTTTTTATGAGAATGTAAGTAGAGACCTCGATTCTGGGATGGCAGTGGATGTGATTTACTTAGATTTTGCTAAAGCATTTGATACAGTGCCACACAAAAGGTTACTGGCTAAATTAAGGAATGTTGGCCTGGAACATAGTATTTTTACCTGGATAGAGAACTGGCTAAAAGATAGACTACAAAGAGTGGTGGTAAATGGAACATTTTCTAATTGGACCAATGTTGTTAGTGGAGTACCTCAGGGCTCTGTACTAGGTCCCTTGCTTTTCAACTTGTTTATTAATGACCTGGAGGTGGGCATTGAAAGTACTGTTTCTATTTTTGCAGATGATACTAAATTGTGCAGAACTATAGGTTCCATGCAGGATGCTGCCACTTTGCAGAGTGATTTGTCTAAACTGGAAAACTGGGCAGAAAACTGGAAAATGAGGTTCAATGTTGATAAATGCAAGGTTATGCACTTTGGCAAAAATAATATAAATGCAAGTTATACACTAAATGGCAGTGTGTTGGGAGTTTCCTTAAATGAGAAGGATCTAGGGGTCTTTGTAGATAACACGTTGTCTAATTCTGGGCAGTGTCATTCTGTGGCTACTAAAGCAAATAAAGTTCTGTCTTGCATAAAAAAGGGCATTAACTCAAGGGATGAAAACATAATTATGCCTCTTTATAGGTCCCTGGTAAGGCCTCATCTGGAGTATGCAGTGCAGTTTTGGACTCCAGTCCTTAAGAGGGATATAAATGAGCTGGAGAGAGTGCAGAGACGTGCAACTAAATTGGTTAGAGGGACGGAAGACTTAAATTATGAGGGTAGACTGTCAAGGTTGGGGTTGTTTTCTCTGGAAAAAAGCGCTTGCGAGGGGACATGATTACACTTTACAAGTACATTAGAGGACATTATAGACAAATGGCAGGGGACCTTTTTACCCATAAAGTGGATCACCGTACCAGAGGCCACCCCTTTAGACTAGAAGAAAAGAACTTTCATTTGAAGCAACGTAGGGGGTTCTTCACAGTCAGGACAGTGAGGTTGTGGAATGCACTGCCGGGTGATGTTGTGATGGCTGATTCAGTTAATGCCTTTAAGAATGGCTTGGATGATTTTTTTGGACAGACATAATATCAAAGGCTATTGTGATACTAAGCTCTATAGTTAGTATGGGTATATAGAATTTAATTAAAAGTAGAGGGGTGTATGTATGGATGCTGGGTTTTCATTTGGAGGGGTTGAACTTGATGGACTTTGTCTTTTTTCAACCCAATTTAACTATGTAACTATGTAACTATGTTTAATTTTATTAGCCAAATTTTTATTTTGGGGTTGACTTGCCCTTTAATGGTTACATAGGAACTATTACTGCTACTACTATTCGTTAGTATCTGAGAAGTAGATCATTTTAAACCCTTTGAGTTTATTAAAAGGGTTGTTCCCCTTTTGAGTTAATTTTTACTAGATGTAGAGAGTCATATTCTGAAATAATTTGTAGCCTTACAGAGCATTTGGTTTTTTTTCAGATGGGGTCAGTCACCCCCATTTTAAAGCTGGAAAGAATAAAACAAAAAGTTAGATAATGAAAAAAAGCTATAAAAAAATAAATAATGAAGACCAATTGAAAAGTTGATTAGAATGTTCCATTCTATAACACACTAATAATTAACTTAAAGGTGATCCACCCCTTTAAACAAAGGTATTATGATCATTATATCCCTGCTTTTTATTTTTAACCCTTTCTTGGCCTAAAACTCTGCCTATACCCTGGTAAAGCACAGTTACTTTGTCTGGAGTAAGTATAATTTAGTAAGAGCTGTTACAATAAATAAATAAATATAAATAATAATAATAATAATGAAGGGTGTCAGTTTTGTTAAACAAAATTCTTTCTTTGTAGAGTAACGTTTCAAGCAGTAAATGAAATAATATGCCATACAGCACAATAATGGGTAATCTAACTGTAGGGGACACCTTTAGTGTACCCGGATTGTCTAGAGGATACTCCAAGGGAATATACACTACCCTGAGCCCTAACACATTACAGTCCCTACTTTTTAGATTTTGCCTCTGAAATACCAACTCCACTACTTCTACTTTGTGGAACACTAGGCCTGACTATCTTACTATAGCAGGAGCTATCACTAACTGGTCCTCATTCACAGGGTCACTGCAAAACTTTGTTTTTACTCTCTAAAACTTTGTTATCTAAGGGTTAACTTTTCTTCAATCCTGAGGCCTTCCTCCATTTCATACCCTTAGTTAGGCCCCCTACCTCAGGCTAGAGTCTTGCAGTGGGTCAGCTAACCATGGGTTACCCGCAAAAAAAAAGCAATTTTCGGTTGCAGGTATTGATACAGGTCACAGGTCTGCAGGTCCGTGGGTTGGGGGTCGGGTTGCAGGTATCATATTTTTTTCATTTCTTATGATATGTTATATTATCTATATTTTGCTTCTTTTAAAATTTTGTAAAAACGTTTTTTCTGTCCCTGCCCACTTCTGATGATGTCACTTCTGGTTTGTAGCAAGAGCACTTCCTGTTTAATGGTGGTCAGCTTGTTGCTGACTGGGTTGTGGATAAGGCAGTTGTGTGTTGGGTCTGGTAGCAGATCCAAGTGGTTAAATATGCGGGTTGGGGTCTTTTTCATGGGTCTGGGTCAGGTCTGGACCTCAAAAATTGGTTCCATGCAAGACTCTACCTCAGGCTCTCTGGCAGTATCCATCCCTGTCCTGGCGTGGAGTCTAAAGAGGTAGATCACATGGCAACTCCCCTTCTGAGAGACTAGGGATACCTAACACCTCTGATCAATTACAGAACTACCAGGGAACCTCTAACATGGAAAGGGAAACAGTGCTCCTTCCCAATTGTGAACCATTGGCTGGATTTAAAGTAACGGTGATCAAACTCGTTACCCCCTTCCTACGTTTGGGTTGGAAAATACCAACAATTTTTTTCTCTGGTAGGGCTTTTAAGGGTAGTTGATAATGTTATTTTATTATCTAAAATTCAACTGAACATAATAGACTGGGTTGAATTTTGTTTAGACAACAGAGAAGCAGCTCTGGCTGAACACAGCAGAGTTAATAGCTAACACAGTACAATAAAAACCAGGCCTGTGTTAGATAACCCTGACTGCTATCACTTGTAATGATATTAAATGGAAAGCACCCTGACTGCTGCACACTGAGCAGTGGGAGACAGGGGTGTTTTGGCCACTGATTCCACCAGGTCAAAATGTCCCTTGTGTCATAGGTCTATGGTTAAAGCCACATCAAATGATCCTCCGTGGTGTATTTCCAGAGATGGAGAATCTCCCTGTCCCAGTGTTTTTTGTGAATTGGCATGCCAGGAGACCATGCATAGCTTAGTTTTATACCAACTTTATTATTCTGTTTTATAAAATGAATTTGCCCAGCAGCCTGAACCATAGGAGAAGGCCACAGGAGAGATGAACCCTAGGACAAGGAGTGGATTGGGTAGTGTCGGGAGGACATATAGGTAGACTTTTCTGGAATAACATATTCTAAATAGGTTTGTTTGCACCAGGCAGGTCATGCCCTATTCGCTCATATTTACTCTCATTGCCATCCCCAATGCACACAAGACTGCTGTTGGTGACAGTGTAAGGAGACAAAAATAGTCTCATTGCCCTCGCTGAATATAAAGAAAAGACAATTTCCAAGAAATACCCAGATTCAGCAATTCGCTGGCCTTCACTGCACGGGTGCTTTGTTTTAGGTCGTCTCACGTATATAGCGAGAAAGTTCCTCGGCTTTATGCTATACAACCCATCGCTATGGTGATAAATACAGTTGTGCTGATATTGATTTGATATAATAGTTATTGTATGCAATTAATAATGTCATTACATGTTCACGCATGGCAGGCTATAGATTTGAAGGCTTGCTTTTATTTCCAAAGAGGATGATATGATTACTGCACTGCGCATGAATGGGAATTTGAATACATGCTACTTATTTGTGACATTGATAATATGATTAGGAAACCAGGAATGAGCTGGATGCTATTTTTTATATTTAGACAGCTGTGTTCGTATTCTGTGGCATAGCATAAAACACTTTGGGATAAAACAACTTGGAAACAGCCGCAGAAGCATCGATGATCATCACGCACCCTGTGCGGCTAGGCCATTCCCCATTTTTGTTATGGGATTATAACACAATAGAAGGACTATGGGAGGTGATAAAGAAACTTGTTGCCAGACTGAGTGTCAGACAGGTGTTGACCAGCGAAGACTTGCTTCCTGGCTCAGTTATGGGTTTTTTATGATGCATGTCAGCATGTTCCATACATTTGCTCATATGCACATTGACCAGATGCCTCCATTGTTGTGAAGAGATCATGCACCCCCACCAGCATTTACGGGGCCCTTGTTCCTAAATGTCTAGCCTGCCATTGGACTTAGTTTTGAGTATTCTGAACTTCTCTCCTCTGCCTGTTTCCTCATTTGCGACCCACTGCTGTCTGAACTAACCCTCTGCCTGTAGGACCTTAAAACTGTTGTTCACCTTCCAAATACTTTTTCCAATTCGGTTGTTTTCAGATTGTTGACCAGCAATAAAAACTTTTTTCAATTGCTTTCCATTTCTTATTTTTTTAAAAATTTTTTTCCAAAATTGAAGTCTAAAGTTGAATGTTCGTGTCTCTGGTGTTTGAGTCTGGCAGCTCAGTAATTCAGGTGCGGATTCTGTTACAATTTGCTCCATTAGTTGATACATTTCTCAGCAGCATCTGTGGGAATATTATAAAAATATAAAACTAGTGTATCAATTCTAACAGCTCCTCATGGAACTCAAGGAATCTGCTCAAAGATAATGTATCAATTAATGTATCAATTTAGATCAGCTACAGGGTCGGCCACCCCCCCCCCCACCCTCCCAGAGCTGCTTTAGAAAAACATAAGAAGGTGAAAAATCTTTAAGCTTCAATATAAGAAAAATGGTCAGAAATAGAAAGTAACTGCACAAAGTTTTTATTTCTGGTGAATTATCTGAAAACCACTGGACTGAAGTATTGGAAGATGAACAACCCCTTTGAATTAACTTTTTGTATGTTATAGAATGTCCAGTTCTAAGCATCTTTTCAGTCGGATTTATTTTATATAGTTTTTTAAATGATTTGCCTTCTACTTTTGACTCATTCCAGCTTTCAAATAAGGGTCACTGAAATAAACAAATGCGTTAAGGTTACAAATGTATTGTTATTGCTACATTTTATTACTCATCTTTCTTTTCAGGCTTCTCCTATTCATATTCCAGTCTCTACATCATACTAAAAGTTAACTCAAAACAAGTGAACAACCCCATTAAGATGCCTGCCATCTTGCTACTTCAACTTGACCTGTAAGTGCTTCTGCGTCTCTACGCCACTTCCATCTTCCACGTGACCAGTACCTTTATTTATTATAATACACAAGTTTCAGTGAGTCATGTGACAGACATAACATCACTAACCTCCAATTATAACCGATGACCCCACGAAGCATCGTTTATATAGTGAATAAAGTACCCCATCTTGTAAAATATAAGGATATTATAAGTTACTGAGGAATTTCATGACCATATAAAAACACGAGGCCGAGTGTTTTTATACAGGTCATGGAACTCCGAGGTAACTTCTAATATCTTCATGTGACAGAAATGACATCAGAACTCACCGTTTATAACTGATGACATCAGAACTCACCGTTTATAACTGATGACATCAGAACTCACCGTTTATAACTGATGACATCAGAACTCACCGTTTATAAGGATATAATTTACAAGATATTCATAGCTTTTGTGTATTATAAGGATATAGTTTACAGGATAATCATGGCTCTTGCATATCATATACGTTCAACTTTTACAATCTTTAGCGGAAAAATCTAAAGGGGAAACAAAAAACAAAGATATAGTCACTCTTTAAAGGAGAAGGAAAGGTTAAAACTAAGTAAGCCTTATCAGAAAGGTCCATCTAAATATACCAGTAAACCCCCAAAGTAATGTTGCTCTGAGTCCCCTGTCAAAAGAAACACAGCATTTCTTTCCTTCTATTGTGTACACATGGGCTTCTGTATCAGACTTCCTGCCTTCAGCTTAAACCTCATTGCCCTGGGCAAGAGCATGCTCAGTTTGTTCCTCTCCCCCCACCCCTCCCTTCTCTACTGTAATCTGAGCCCAGAGCAGGGAGAGACTCAGGCAGGAAGTGATGTCACTCCACATTAATACTGCAGCTCCTATTCTAAACAAACAGAGAGTTTCCAGAGCTTTTTACTCAGGTATGGTAAAACATTCTACAGAATAAATATAGCATTCTAGCTTGCACTATTGCAGCTAATCTATTGGCAATAAAATGCCTCCGTAGCTTTCCTTCTCCTTTAATGCAAATTTAATTACCAAAACATTGCTGAATGCTATAGAGTGCTTTATCTTCTACTTGAAAGGTATACAAAGTTCTAAAATTAGACGACTATCCCATCTATAATATACTAGAGAAGCCTCATACATCATAGCGTAGTATAACTTCCCTTGACTTCAGTTTCAGTCCTGCTTTGACATTTTAGAAACAACATTTTTTTCCCAGCATTTCATTCGATGTAGGTAATGTCACTTGTTGCAGAGAGACCAGGTTTTTTTTTCCCACTCTAACCCAATGAGCGTCGGAAAGCTCAACGTAATGACAGACTCCTTGTGCACAAAATATTCTGTACGCTCTTGTAAACGCTTCTCGGTTTTGGGAAGCTGAAAAACACCGATCCCAATGGAGCTGCTGATATTTCACTTCTGAAGTTCTTTTGACAGTGTTACATTTAGATCTTCCATCTTGAATGTGTTTTAATGTTTTGAATGTGTTTTAAGGTAATTCTGCAAAAAAAAAAAAAAAAACAACCACGTGGAAACGGTAAGGTATGTTCATCATCTTGAATATAATCTTGGATGTTTGTTTAATGGTTTTAACTTGGCCCTGTGAGTTTATGGGCAACATGGCAAATACCACTAGAAGGCAGGGTGTTGCTTTACAATTTCTTTAGTGGCCTATGACCCCATACATGCTCTGTATTCCTATAGCTCCCTTTTGGTCAGTCACCGGTAGTAGTGTAATACTGTCTGAATTTTTCATTGTACAAATCTGTCAGACATGAGTAAATTGTAAGACCTAAATGGTCTATGTGTGGCCACCACCTCTTGGCAGTTTAAGTTCTCTGACCGCCACAATTGAATTGAAATCAATTTATTTTACTAGAATAGCCTTATACATTCATATAGGAAAACGTAACAACAGAAGCAAACTGTAACCAAGAACAAACAATCTCAGGTGTTTTGTTATTTTTAGATTAGTGTAGACTAGTAAATGCTGCCAAGGGTTACTAGACCTAGGCACACTTTCTCCTCTTCTTTAACCCACTCCACATACAGTATATAATTAGTTGATTTGCAGCCTGATGAACTGGTTTTAAACAGAAACTCCCACATATCTCTACATATCACCAAATGTTGGAAACCACGGTAGAAGTGTAGCTTTGTAGATCCATCGCTTACATTTTATCTAGCTCGATGAGACAGGTTTCTACTAAGCAATAACTAGAAGGTCGAAGATAATGGCCATTGTCTTTCAGCATATTCAAGTCTGAAGATCTAGGTTTTTAGAGCCATGAAACAAGTGATGTCCAGGTGGAGCTTTGTCCAAGGTCCTCCAAGGAATTTTATGGCCCTCTGTACTAAGGGCTTCATTACTTTGTAATACATCTAAAGGTGGATTCAAAGTGCAATTTCAAGTGCAACTGTGTCCGATTCATGAAAATGAATGCAACTGCAGGTGCAATTGGTTGCACATCGGATGCAGTTGCTCCAATTATTTTTAAGTTTACTTGAAGTTATTTCCAGTGCTCTGTGTGCAAGTGATGACAGTGCCAGATTCTTTAGATGCAGCTGATTGATGTCAGGCACTGGGGGAACCCTGGAGCTGCTGCCTGGTCAGGAGGTGGTGATAGCTTCAGGCATACCAGCACCTTATTCAGAGTGGAAAGCATTACCTTTAAAGGAGAAATAAACCCTTGACCTACTCCACCGCCCAGCCCCTCCTCCAAGCTCCTTGCCCACAGTATTTAGTCTTTTTAGAAGTCTGCCTTCTTCTGACCTGCTATAAATTTGTGCAGCGGAGTACAAAGGGGCCATCTTCCATCTGTGCTCTCTTCCTCTTCTGACAGTTGTTGATAGGGATCTTGCAGGAGCATGTGCAGTAGAAGCTGATTCAAGACATAGATTGAACTGCACATACTCCTTCAAGATCCTTGTCACCACTCTACAGTAGAGAATCAGAAGACAGAGAGAAGATGGCACCTTTGAATGCCGCTGCACAACTCTGCAAATTTATAGCACGTCAGCAGAAGGCAGACTTCTAAATACTTCTGGCAGGGAGCTTGGAGCTGGGGCAGTGAAGAGAACAGTGGCGGGGGTGGAGAGGGTCAAGGGTTTAGTTCTCCTTTAATGAAAATGGTTTTAGGAGTAACTCACTGCATCTGTGGATGTAAATGAGCCCTCTAGTAAATCATATATATGGAAAGTTTTGATGCAAACCCTAGTCTGGAAAGCAGATTGTTTGCCTTCCAAGTCAGCAACTGGCTCACACTATAAATACATGCTGAAAATGTTTTAGGTTGTGCTAAAAATATATATTTGTTTGTGATGGCATAACAATAAAATTATTACAATAATATGGTATTATTTGGTGTACCTCAAGGTACAATGTATCCCAATGTATAAACTTTGCAAGCACCTTGGAGGCACAAGATGATGAAAACAGATCACGTTGTCCTTACATAACACACAGTTCTGTGTTATGTATTATAAAAGGTAATTGCAGGTATAGTACCTGTTATCCAGAATGCTCAGGACCTGGGGTTTTCCAGATAACGGATCGTTCCTTAATTTGGATCTTTATACCTTAAGTCTACTAGAAAATAATTTAAACATTAAATAAACAAAGACTGTTTTGCTTCCAATAAGGATTCGTTTTATCTCGCATTAGATCAAGTACAAGGTACTGTTTTATTATTACAGAGAAAAGGGAAATTATTTTTAAAAAAATTGGATAGTTTGGATAAAACGGAGTCTATGGGAGATGGCCTTTCCATAATGTGGAGCTTTGTATTTGAAGTGTTCTGGACATTCTATGGCCTACCTTCATATACCTGTAAAAACTGTTATGAATAAAAAAAAAAAGGCGGGGGGGGTTGAAGAAGGAAAGGAAAACATACAACACTGAACAGTTTAGCACTGTACTATTCAAAATATATTTCTCTTGAAGAGATAATGTGCAGACATTTGGGACATTTTAGTGAGAGTTCATATGGCAGATGTCTTTTGTTACCTGCTACACAAAAGCTTTATAATTTATTTAATGCCAGTGGAGTTACTTGTATATGTAAACCATTCACTGGCACTAAAAGAGACAAGCTCCTGATTAACACCTTAACTTCCTTCCCACACATTTCTTATCCCAGAGATATAATTCACAACAAACTCTGAGTCGCTGGAGAGATCATTATGCAGTTACAGCATTTAAATCATCTGCTACTAACCCCAACCCTAATTTAAAACAAAACCATAGCATAGTTTTATCGACCTAAGCTTCCACCGTATAGTAGACCCCACTCAGTGTTCTGGGGATCCTCATCAAGCTCCTTTGGTTCTACAACCTATGTATTTCCAGAATGAGTATATGAGTGATGATAAAAGTTTGTTGTATCTGAATGGGTCACAAAGATGGGGTGGGTCAGCCAATGGGAATAAGAACATGGAAACACAAGAGCAGCAGGAGGGGGTTGATATCTTTATTCGGAAACATATGGTGCACAGTCGTGTTTGCATAACAGCCCTATGATAGGTGTTGAAGTTATGGAACATTTCTTTAGAAGAGGCTTTATTTGGACTATAACAGAGTGGATATTGTATAAGAATCCTCTAGGAGTTTAGTCTGGGTTTATTATTCCTAGAGTGGGAACGTGAGGTTGCTTGCACATTTTGCTGCTAAAATTAAATTGATATTCCAAACATTAGCTGATAAAGATCTTTTCAAACATACCATATTTTCCTTGCCATTAAATTCTCTCTAACGCTTCTTAGTTCTCCAACAACCACCAACATCAATGCTGCCCAGTGGCATTGTTACACTTCTGCTTGCACCATTGGGCTAATGCCACACTAGCCACTTTTTCCCTTTCCTGTTACTTGTAGCAGAAGTTAAAAAACCATAGACTCTATCAATTGGGTCTTATCAACCATTGGGCCAGATCCAGTTCAGTGTGAAAAAGTTATATAATGGTTTATCACATGAAAACTCATGGATGAGATTCAATTCGAGGAGAAAAAAAAATTCTCCTAATTCAGTTCCATTTTTTCCCCATAGACATCAACAGTGTTTTTTACGTGATAAACAGTGAGATAAGTTTTTCTGAATTGAATTGAATCTCAAATTGAATCTCGTCCATGAGTTTTCACATGAAAAACCTTTTTCTCACAATATTGAATCTGGTCCTGGGAATAATAAGGGTTGCCCAGTGATTATCACACAGAAAACACCTCTCTACAATAATCACAATAATTTCAGAAATATTTATCATCAGGCAAAGAGTAAGTCTACTACAAACCTTTCTTCTGAACTCTGAATTCTAGGTTAGTGATATATTCCGAATCCATATATTATATTAGCGATCCCCAACCAGTGGCTCATTACAACATATTACTCACCAACCCCTTGGATGTTGCTCCCAGTTGCCTCAAAGCAGGTGCGTATTTTTAAATTCCAGGCTTGGAGGAAAGTTTAAGTTTTATAAAAAACAGATGTACTGCCAAACAGAGTCTCCTGTATGCTGCCAGTCCACATAGGAACTACCAAATAGCCAATCACATCCCTTATTTGGCACCCCTAGGAACCTTTTTCATACTTGTGTTGCTCCCCAACTCTTTTTCTATTTGAATGTGGCAAAGAAATTTGGGAACCCCATATTATATATTCAGTATTAAACATTTTCCACCTCTGAGCTGACGAGGACTCCTTTACAATATGTACATAAGCCTCAAAGCGCAAAAGCAAGCATAATTTAAGTGTATTTTGCAATTTGGCACGTCATGCTGCTCACAAACACCAGGAGATGTACAGCACTTTATCAGGGCAGGCATCCTTAAAGGGTTTTCGTGTGCTGTGGTTTAGGATGCATGAGTTTTGTGTATGTCTATGGGGGGAGGGGGGAATTAGTCCCCCAGCATTTCCTCCCCTACCTAAATAAGTCTTTTAGCCCTTGCAGTTCCTAATCCACAAAGTTAGTTTCACTTCTCTCATTGCTGCTCCTCTATGTCTTTTCTCAACACAAATAATAGTATTATTTTATCATGTATTTTAATTGTATCTGCGTGATGCTTTTCTCAAATACAGGGCTGGATTTAGAGAAGATTTCTGGGAGCTGCAGTTGAAAAACAGCTGGGGCTGAAGAGTCCCCATTCCTGATTCATGGACAGACAATATCTAACAACTGCTACACAATATAGCATGTTCTTTGTACTTTGATGTTCATGTTCTGCCTAGGGTTGCCAGCCAGTAAAACACCCGTCAGGGCCGGGGCCGGTATTACAAATTTACCAGCAATGTAGCTGCCGGTAATTTGTAATACAATTTACAAAAGCCTTTGCCCTCAGGTGAAAACTTACATTTTCTTCGGCTTCGGGCGATGTGGTCCAGCCCCTTTTGCGGCACTACCCCTTGGCTCCGCCTCTTTTTGCATCACGCCCGACGGCTCCGCCGCTTTTTGCATCACTGTCTGCCCCTTAATTCCACCACTGCCCGGAAATTTTTTTTTTAAAAGGTAGCACCCCTAGTTCTACCCCCTCAAGCAACTTCTACTGATATTAAGATATATTAGACCGTGTTTAGCTTTTTTTTTTTTTATCATAAATCATAGCTACTTGCACAATTACAATACCAGCTGTACCCTGAAACACCAAGGGGGTTATTTACTAAACTCTGAATGCAAAAATCAAGAAACATTCATGTTTTTTTTAATAAAATCTGACTTTTAAAAAAATCTATAAACCCAGAGGATGGGAAAAGTCCGAATCTGAAAATCCGACATATCAGGCCCGTCGAGGTTGCATATAAGTCAATGGGAGATGTCCCAATGATTTTTTGATGTGCGATGGGTTTTTGGCAATACCCCGAAGTTTTTGGGGCAAAATTCTTAGTTTTCAGGTAAAAATCTGAAAAAATCTTCAAAATTGGATGAAAAATCAGAAAAAAAAACGTGAAAATCTGATTTTTCACGATTTTTTCCTGCAAACAAAATTTTGTATTAATAAATAATCCCAAAAAACCTGTGCGGATTTGGTCTGAGTTTTTTTCAGAAAATATTGAGATAAATTTGGATGTTGATAAATAACCCCCCAAGTAGCAGCTACAAAGTCTGCATTGTAACAGAGGCCTTAGACTTTCTCTTAATTCATTGTTTTCTCTCTCTAGCCTTCCCAAACATGGGTATTTCATCAAATGCTGGAATTACACGTCAGGCTCAATTACCATTGTATAAAATCTATTTACTCCCTAGTGTACATTACTAATGAAATGCCCATCCCCTTTAAAGACAAGATCACCGGATTTACTATACACTCACATCCCATCCGAGCAAATTGTCCGAAAACGTCCCTTTGTCCTGTTGATCACGTGGTCTATAATCTCTGCCCATGTTGATGCTTCCTACTCAAATTACCCCTTTGAAAATCTGATAAGTGAACTCGGAATGTTGAAATTGTGTTCAGATAAAGGATCAGCAAACCAGTTTTAAAGAAAACAGTAATTAGGAGATAAGTTTGGCTGAATTCTGTCTCTTCTAAATTAGCCAACTGATAATCTGATAAATAAATACAAAACAAAGAAACTATCATTTATTTATTGTGGGTTTTTTTTTCTGTTTGTTTTGTTAGGTTTAAGGATCTTGAGTTTGTTTTACAATGAATGTTCTTCTGAGTCAAAAAGAACAAAAAAACAAAAAAGGCTTCATAAATATATTACAATGTGCAGTGTTACACGAGGCTCATAAAAGATAAAAATGCAACTAATCACCATGGAACACTTCTCATTCAAGGGTTGGTTAACATCCATGCAGCTAATTTTTGAGACCTAATAATGGTGTCAGGGGAACCCCCAGTGCTTCATATCTTTGTCAATGGGAAGTTATCTTGAGAAGGTAGTGACATTTTAATTCCAGCCACAATTCCAGCAACACAAATGCCTTTCATTTCATCCCTAAGGGCAGAGATACACGGTCAGATTTGAGGAGATTAGTCACCCAGCGACAAATCTCTTCTTCTTCGTTTTCCGAAGTCGTCTAAAGTTTCCTCGTTCCATCACAACGGCGATTTAAATTCTAGCCGGTGGGAAGGCAGTGGAAAGCATTAGTCGTCCCTGAAGAAGAGGAGATTTATTGCCCAGAGACTAATCTCCCGAATCTGACCGTGTGTCTCTGCCCTAAAGCAGGGCTGTCCAACTTCTTACATGTAACAAGCTGCTCATTCTTAATATCATGTTAATGTATAGAAAATGATAATGTTATACAGAAGGATGGTGATCATGAAAATCCTTAGAATGATTTGGCACACTTGAGACATATTGATGTCTAATCCAAGTTCCTTAAGTTGTGCTAAACATCAACAGCAGCCCATAATTGCCCATAATTGCAAACATTATACGTATAGATATGGGATCTGTTATCCAGAAACCCATTATCCAGAAAGCTCAAAATTAAGGCTGTTTCCCATTTTATCCAAAAATACTGAATCTTTTAAAAATGTATCTTGTACTTGATCCCAACTAAGATATAATTAATCCATATTGGAAGCAAAACCATCTTAGTGGGTTTATTTAATGTTTGCATGATTTTCTAGTAGACTTAAGGTATGAAGATCTAAATTACAGAATGATCTATTATCTGGAAAACCCTAATTTCCAAGCATTCAGGATAACAGATTCCATACCTGTACCAGATAGCTTTTAGCAATGTAGAATAGCCCCACCATGAATGGTTGTTGGTTTTGTGAAGACCATACTGGAGGCATCTGTGACAGAAGATCCAACTCCAGAATTAGGGTTAATAAAGACTTTAATGACACAAGCAAGATATTTATTTCTTTATCTGTATAGGAAACTGTCTACCTTGTTTGTCCTCCTGGGATACTGCAGAATTACAGGACAGCGTTTGGTTTACGATGTAACTATCCCATTGTCCTTATAATTGGATATGCATGCTTTGGGGTTTTTATTCATGTTCATATCCATACCAGTAATTACTGAATGTTTTGCATTTACCTCTTTGTCCTTGATTGTCTATTAAACTTTAGATGTTTACTAACTGCATTTATGTGCCAAGTGTGAACATAAATGTATTATGTCATCTTATTTACCCTCAATGCACTGCTTTTTACCCAGAATTTTAAATTTTTTTTAAATATGTCCCAGATTTTGGAATTACTAAATAAGCAATTTGCAACACTAGTGGCTACATATTTTAGACAACAATACAAGCATTCCATGGGCATTCTATCTAGTTATCTAGTTAGTGCAGACTAGTTTGAAGGCATTTTGTCTAGAAACAGAGGCAGGTGTTAAGTTCAGGGCCTTTTGCACCAATAATTTCCCCCCAAGGCCCCCTTTGTCCCTCTTCCCCCTCCACCGTCAGTGCATACCACCGTCAGTGCATACCTGCTTCACGTCTTCTTTATGCGATTTGGTTGGGGGAGGGGAGGTCAGGAGCGCCAGCTCTGTGGAGCAGGTCTAGGCCAGGGGGCCCACGAGAGCTAGGGCCCACTGGATTTTGTCCCAGGCAGACGCTGACGTCACTGCACTTAGGACTTCGGGGTGCTTGGTGAAAAAGGTTGACAATATGATTTTTGTGGAGGTCTATTTATCAACAGTCTTATTTTAGTGGTTTTAGAGGTTTTTGAAACCATGACTGAACTCACTTTCTCTAAAACCACAAATGTCATGGAATTTATTAAAAGATCCGAATTTAAAACACACAAATGGAAAAAAAAGTGCTGAATGATCATAAAAACCTCTAACGAATAGAGTTTTTTTTGGGCAAATCATAGCGGAAAAAAAATCCAAAAACCTCTAAAAATCTGAATTGTTTAAAAATGGTCCAATAGGATGTGCCTAGCTCAGAATGACTTCTATAGGACCTTGACAACTTTTTCACAGAGTTTTTCAAGGTTTTTACATTTTACACAGATCTCGAATTTTTAGAGCTCATGAAAAAAACGGGAAAACCACACATTTTTGGAGATTCTTGGAAGGAATAGAAATTAATTTTTTTAGTAAATGGGCCCCTTAGTATGAGCAAATATATTTTGTGCGACAATTTTATAATCTTCAGGACAATTTTATAAATAAACTCTTTATCATCATCATTTATTTATATAGCGCTGTAGAGATACGCAGTGCTTTATGGGAAATATGTACATTATAGTAGATATTACCCTTTAATAGACAATACCACACTTTAATATGTAATGTCATAAGTGTAGGGAAGCTGACAGTCTCTTTTAGCTTTTTTTTTAAGCCCCTGCCTGTCTCCCTTCTACTGCTGTGTTTACTACTATGTGGTCAGGCAGCATTGTTTAGTTTCCTGCCTGCAGTGAATAGCGTCTGATGAAGGAAAACAGTCAGTGATTACTTCCCCAGGGAAGATTTTACCTGAGTTCTGCTTTTTTTACACCCATTGTTTAGGGAGGATATTGTTTTGTATCCCATTCATTAGGGCAGAGACACACGTGGAGATTTGGGGAGATTAGTCGTCCAGCGACAAATCGTTTCTTCTTCAGCGACTAATCTCCCTGCAATGCCTTCCCACCGGCTAGAATCTAAATCGCCGGCAGGATGGCACTCAGATCGCTTCGTTTTCTGAAGTCGTCTGAAGTTTCCTCTTGAGGCAACTACGGGTGACTTTGGAAAATGAAGCACTCCGAGTGCCATCCCCCTGACGATTTCCATTGTAGCCGGCGGGAAGGCAATTCAGGGAGATTAGTAGCCCGAAGAAGAGGAGATTTGTAGCCAGGCAACTAAATCTCCCTGAATCTCCATGTGTATCTCTGCCCTTAATGGTAGAAACAGAGAGTCTGGCTATGGAGTTCAGTGAATGAAATCAGGACAGGTATAATGCAAATTTTTATTTTTGGTATTATTTGCTATATTCAACAAAACATAGCATGATCTGAATATAAAGAGGCCTATTTATTTAAGGTTGAATTTTAATGGTATTAGAGGTGTTTGAAACCACAACCAAACTCACTTTCTCTAAAACCCCAAATGTCATGACATTTATTAAAAGAACCAAATAGAAAAAGTGGGAATGGAAAATGATGCTGAACAATGCTCTAATACTAATAGCTCTAAAGTCTCTACAAAATTGAGTTTTTCGGACAAAAAAAATCTGGATAAGGGATCTTTCCATTATTTGGATCACTATGCATAAAGGGCCAGATTTAATTCAGTGAGAAAACCTTTTCTCACTGAATTGAATCTGCCCAAAGTTTGCTAAAAATCAAGTAAACATTAAATAAACCCAATAGGCTGGCTTTGCTTCCAATAAGGATTAATTATTAGTGATGGGTGAATCTGTCCCGTTTCGCCAAAAAATTCGAAAATATACTGCAAAATTTGCAAAAAGGCAGTACTCGAAATGCATTGAGGTCCATGGGCGTCAAAATAATTTTGACGCACGTCAATTGTGACGCCTGCAATCATTTTTATATGCACGCCTATTTTGTCCAAATGCATTAAAATCAAAAATAATTTTGACGAGCGTTATGTGTGCGATTTTTCGGACTGAAGTGGTGGATTTTTTGCTGGCGCATCTTCACCACAGTCTTGAATATTTTCTGTGGCGGGAAAACGTGGAAATTCTATGCGAATTTATTCGTCCATCAATATTAATTATATCTTAGTTGATATCAAGTACAAGCTACTGTTTAATTATTACAGAGAAAAAGGAAATCATTTTCAAAACTTAGAATTAATTGCTTATAATGGAGTCTATGGGAGATGGTCATCCTGTAATTAGGAGCTTTCTGGATAATGGGATAAGGGATCTCGTGTCTGTACTAACATTTCTGAATTATATAAACTATGTTCTCTGTAAAATCAATATTTTGGTTGAAAGAGACGATCAAAGAAAGAAGCACAATATCATCTTGATCCCTTGTGAATGATATTGTCATCTACTGATGCAAAGTTCCATGACACAAGCCCTGGTTTTCATCAGTATTATAAATTGCCTTTTAAATTGGACTAAATTGTGGAAACTGAATCTGCTTCTTGATTTTTGCACATTTTTAGGTGATGGGAGTCTTATGAAAGAAATGACCCATCTGTTCAATACATTTCATGACTACCGCAAGAAGCCAGAATTTATTTCATCTGCTGAGAATGGTGAATAATCCCATTCCTTACATTCACCTTAAAGCATTTCATAACTTGTGTTTTATTTTGGAAATATTGGTAGACCTTTCTATGAAGCTGTTGTCAAGTCTGTTTGCAGTTTCAGGGCAATGTTCCATGTAAAACTTTATCACCCTCAGGAGATCGCCTCACCCACGGGTGACAAAATATCTGGAAATACCCTTTTAAATCAGGAGGATGGGGATTGCAACGTAAACAATAAGGCATACAATCCTGCCATATTGAAGGGATAGCGGGAAAATGGTTTCTTGTCTTATCTATCTATCAGGCTGTCTGTCCACAATCTTCCTTAAATCTTTCTATTGCCTTCCTATTCTGATGTCAACTTGGAACAAAAATTACCGGATGAGTGGCTTAGAATATCAGGGGTATGAACTGATGCCTATAAACACTGTATAAACTCCATAAAGTTGCTTATAGTAGAGCGATGTCCAGCTTTTCAATGTACAGTAGTTGGTTGATGATATAATTAATGCATGTCCAAGATGATGTCATAAAAAAGAAGTCTATGGAGTTATCTGATAGGCTGGGGTAAGGTTACCAGATCAATTGAAAAATCTGGAAATCTTCCAATAAATAACAGTTGTTGATTGTGTTAAATGGGATGGAAACCATGTGACCCCTCTTGCAGCGATCCGGTGTTATCGCATGATCCGGTAACCTCTTGGTGTCCACCATTTACATGGACAGCCCCAACATGGCATGTAGAGAGATCTATCATAAAACTATGGCAGCATATATATTCTCTTGTTCTTACTAACATTTTGGTGGCTTATGGTTTTTATTTGGATTTTTAAATTTTTTTTAACATTTTTATTTTTCATAAACTTCAGTGACACACTTCCCATTGGTTTTAGACAGTTCATGTCGTAGAACAAGACCTTTAGCAAATCTAATATGGGGGATGTATTTTGCAGTAAATATACTGTAGCTGACCTTTGGCAAAAGCCCAAACTTTTACTTTTCTCGATCGGGCCAGTCAGGGAGCAGTACAGACTATGAGAAGCGGGTTTGGGCAAGTGGGGTCCACTTCGTTTTTTCAGGGTGTCCCGTCAGCCCAGTCCAACCCTGATAATATATGTATGGGATCCCTTATCCAGGTATCCAGATACAGTAAGCTCTGAATTACACAAAGGCCATCTCCCAGAAAGTCCATTTAAAGCATACAATTCTAAATTTTAAAAATGATTCCCTGTGCAATAATAAAGAGATACAGGTATTGGATCCATTATCTGGAAACCCATTATCCAGAAAGTTCTGAATTATGGAAAGGCCATCTCCCATAGACTCCATTTTATTCAAATAATCTTTAAAAATGATTTATTTTTACGCTGTAAAATTGTATCTTGTAATTGATCCAAACCAGCCTATTGGGTGTATTTAATGTTTACATAATTTTCTAGTAGACTTAAGGAATGAAGAGCCAAATTATGGAAAAATCTGGTATCTGGGAAACCCCAGGTCCCATGCATTCTGCCTTTACCTTGTGCTTGATGTTAACTACAGTGCATTAATCCATATCAGTGACACAATAATTCTATTGGGTAATTTTTTTCGATTAAGGTATGCTGATCCAAATTATAGAAAGATCTTTTTTTTCTGGAAAATCCCAGGTACAACAAGCATTCGGAATAATAGATCCTGTGCCTGTAACATAATACATAATATACTTATACACATGTGAATGTAGTTTGCTTCCATTGTACATGGGTCAGATTGGTCAGACCCATGAAAACCAAGGATGGAGCATTTCTGAAGGTTAAGAAATGGGATCCCCTGCTACAAATGTTTTCACGATAATTACTTGAACTCTTGGAACCTCCTCAGAATTCCACTGTTGACAGTTAGAAAGGCTGCATTTGTTTTCTGTCATGTTTTGTCTTGTTGGTCGGCTTAATTAGCTGTTGGAGCCACATTTAGAGAAGGTTACGTTTTGCATGCAAGGAATTTTTTATAAACAATTATTTTATGTGTCCCAAATGCACCAAATGATAAATATCTTTTTGAATTGTATATTAGAGGTTTAAGAGTTTAAGTGAAAAATAAATAAAATAAACTGATTTTTGCATTGGGTCTTGCCAAAGAAAGGGGTACAGGCAGGGGCGTAACGATAGAGGAAGCAGACCCTGCGGTTGCAGGGGGGCCCAGGAGTGTAGGGGGCCCAGTGAGACCCTAATTAATTAATTAATGAATTAATAAATCTTGTAAAATAGGCCAACTTATAAATATTTTGGGGCCCTAAATTGAATTTGCTATGGGGCCCAGTAACAACTAGTTACGCCACTGGGTACAGGAATGGGATCCGTTATCCAGAAACCATTTATCAAGAAAGCTCTGAAATATGCAAAGGCCATCTCCCATAGACTCCATTTTATCCAAATAATCCAAATTTTTAAAAATGATTTCCTTTTCTCTGTAATAATAAAACAGTAGCTTGTACTTGATCCAGACTAAGATATAATTAATCCTTATTGAAGGCAGAATAACCCTACTGGGTTTATTTAATGTTTACATGATTTTCTAGTAGACTTGAGGTATGAAGATCCAAATTATGGAAAGATCTGTTATCCGGAAAACCCCAGGTCCAAAGCATTTTGAATTACAGGTCCTATACCTGTATTATAATTGTATAATAATATAAAAAATTTGTATTAAAACAAAATAAGTAGATACTGTCATTAGGGTTTTGTAACTGAATCATCAGAAATGAGTGGATCTGAAATGAATAAACTACTAATTAATTGTACAAGGGTGGATGAGGTGGGAATAAGTGGCATATGGTGGTATTCATATAATTGCAATTTATAATGCCAACATATCCATTTCAAAATTAAAAATGATTAAGAATGCATTATGCAGGGCTATGCTGGAATCTAATCTGTGAACAGGCATGGTTCCAAAAATGTCCTAAATATTGAACAAGTAGCTTTAATTAAAGGGATAAACTGGCACTGCTGCAGGAATACAGATTACATGACACAAACAGAAACCTGTGTAGCCTGCAGTAAGGATCTAAATTAGCTGATAATTCAGGGGTCCCTAACCTTTTTTACTCGTGAGCCACATTCAAGTAGAAAATAATGTTGGAGAGCAACGTAAGCATTCAAAAAGTTCCAGGGACTTCCAAATAAGTGCTGTGCTTGGGTATTGGTAGCTTGTGGACTTAAAGCCAACAGGAGGCTCTATTTGGCAGTACACATGGTTTTGGTGCAAATAAAGCTTGCTTTTAAGATAGGAATTCAAAAAGAAGCACCTGCTTGGAGGCCACTGGGAGCAACATCCAAGGGGTCGGAGTGCAACATGTTACTCATGAGTCACTGGTTGGGGATCACTGTTAAAATTAGTCATGCAGCATGTTTAATATGTATGTGGGAATTCTCTGAGCACTGGTAATCTGATTCAATTAATCCTCCTCTCCTACAATAACTTGTAAGAACCAGGAAGTCGGAAAATATAAACAAACATACCAGAAGCAACAATTTAAACAATTTAAAGGAGAAGGAAATCTACTGGAGCAGTTTATTGCCAGTAGATTAGCCACAATAGTGCAAGCTATAACACTATATTTATTCTGCAGAATGCTTTACCATACTTGAGTAAACAGCTCTTGACGTGTTTTGTGTTTGTTTAGGATAGCAGCTGCCATATTGGCTTGTGTGACATCACTTCCTGTCTGAGTCTCTCCCTGCTCGCTCATAGCTCTGGGCTCAGATTACAGCAGGGAGGGGAGGAGGGTGAGGGAATGGAGCAAACTGAGCATGCTCAAGACCGTGCCCTGGAGGTTTAAGCTGAAAACAGAAAGTCTGATACAGAAGCCCATGAGTACACAAAAGAAGGAAAGAAATGCTGTGTTTCTTTTGACAGAGGACTCAGAGCAGCATTACTTTGAGGGCTTACTGGTGTATTTATATAGACCTTTCTAATAATACTTACTTACTTTTAGCCTTTCCTTATCCTTTAATCCTATGACATGTCATGGAACATATCAACAATTGACCTTACTAACCAATTTATTATCATTATTATTACAAATTATAAATGTATAAAGCACCTGCAAAGCTGTGTATCACTGTACAATTAAAGGGTGGATATAATGAACAAACAGATTACATACGAAAAGGTGAGGCAGAGGGGCTCTAACCTATATCAATGTTATCCAATTTAAGGTGCATATTTATTTAAGGGTAAAAAAACGAAGCAGGTCACGAGAGGGGAACTCCAGAGAATTCTATGCACAGTTAAGATTTTTAGGGTCATTTTTATCAAAAGGTCACTTATTTGTGGGAGATCCAACTAACACAAGGACACCTTTCAAACCACAAGTTTCTCTTTTTATTCTTCTTACTCTTCAGTTTCTGCCATAATTCATTTCTTTACATACTGTGAAAATATAAACTCCTTGCAGATAGTGCCCAGATCAAACTATGAGCCCCAGTAGTGTGAGGCAACAATGCTAACAAATGTCACCCATCTAAATTTTTCTGATTCTCCTGCATTTGTCTTTTTTTCTGTTCTGTCTGCTATCGTTCCTAATCTCCTTCTTCAGCCATTTTCTATTCCTTCCTCTACCCTTCCTTTTTCCTTCTTCCACCATGTTCGCCCTCATGTGCGTCTCTAGTCTTCTTTCCCTTTATCTTAGTTGTCTTGTCCTTTTGCTTTTTTATGTTTCCTCAGTTTTCACATGGTCCCTTCTCTCCCCCCTTCTTGTCTTGATCCCTTCATTCTACTTCTTTGTCTTTGTACTTTCTGCTCCGATTCCCATTCATTTTTCCTCATTACTTTGCCTTCTGTTCTTCATCTCCCTTTCCTCTATGCCCAGACCAATTTTCCCTTTCCTTCCGTTTCTTTTTATTCTTCCCCTTTAATTTACTCAAAGTTCACTTTGCTCTCCTCCTTTAACTTTTAAACTCTCCATATTTGGCTTTTTTTGCTCATTTTCTCTTTTGCTCTTCTGTTGTTCCCTCTTCTGCTCTCTCCTTCTTATTCTTGTTTTCCTTGTATTCTGCACTTTCACCCCTTTTTCCTTGTGCCCTTCATTTATTTTCCTTCTCTGTGCTGTCTACTCTCTCTCTAGTTCTCTAGTTTTTTGTTACTCAATAAAACATTTTCCTTTCTCTTCACATTGTTACATCCTGAGCTGCTAATACAGAGCAATTGCATAATGCTGATACCTGATAGGCACAAAAGAGGTGGGTGCAGTTTGACAGTAGCTTGAATCTTCAAACGTTTCACAATCTCCTGCTTTGTTGACGTATATCAATGCTATGAGAGCAAACTGGATTAGCAGTCCTGGTCAGAACAACCTGGAATGAGGCGAAAAGTACTGTACGGGGCTGCCCTAAGGGTCCAGAAGATGCACCTGCCATTCATCAGCTGGACAGTCCTGAACTATATCATTTGTCTCTTGCTTGCCTTGAGTAGCATCCAGATGACTAGTGAAGTCTATCTTTCTTAAATGTCAATGCAATATAGTCTGCATAGCTCTGATTTGTTACACAGGCTGGCTTATATTCAGAAGTAGTCTTTCCTCAAGTGTTGGACCCCTGACAGTTTCCACATCTGCTTGGAGAGAAGCAAAGGTACTCAATTTACTTTGCAGAATCCACAACACAACCTATAGGAAACTCTCTGTGATCTGCATGATAATAAAGTGAAAGCACCTGTCAGTGTCGATTAATCTTACATTTCCTAAAAGAAATACAAATAAAATAAAATTCAAATAACAGTATATCAGTAACTGACATAAGCCTTATCATTTGGTATTGGCATTGTAAACTGGTCGAAAGAGTAGTGCATGTAACAACAAAAAAAAAAATACATTTTTAAATTCATTTAGAAATGGTCATCTTGGTGTCTGGGTGCAAAGCTATGAAATACATCCACATTCATCACCCGGTGTCTTGGAAAGGTGCCAGAGAAGCATTAATCAGTGGTTGACACCATGTGGCTTAAAGAAAAGACTTGTCACACTGCACAATGGCTGAAATGTGATTACAACCTGGCCACAATGACTCACATCCCTTAAATGTTCAAGCAAGTCGCCATCAGATATACTCCAAATAAAGATCTGCATAAACCCACAGCTCTGGTACACCTATAGTGTATTCAAATCAGTGCTAGGTTGCTAGGGTAATTTGGACCTTAGCAACCAGAAACGGCAAACTGGAGAACTGCATAAAAAGACAAATAACTAAAAAAAAGTAATAATAAAAAATGAAAACCAATTGCAAATTGTCTCAGAATATCACTCCCTACATCATAATAAAAGTTAATAGAAAGGTGAACAACTCCTTTAAAGGGATACTGTCATGGGAAAACATTTTTTTTTTCAAAATGAATCAGTTAATAGTAGGGATGGGCGAATTTTTTCGCCTCGTTTCGCCGTAAAAATGACTCCCATAGACTTGTATGGAGACGTGCGTCAAAAAAAAAAAGACGCGCGACAAAATAATTTCGCCGCACGACAAATTTTTTTTGACGCCCATAGACTTTAATGGGCACATGACTTGAGGCAGCTGGGAAATTGACAATATGTCTAGCCCCATGTCAGATTTCAAAATTGAATATAAAAAAAATCTGTTTGCTCTTTTGAGAAATGGATTTCAGTGCAGAATTCCGCTGGAGCAGCACTATTAACTGATTCATTTTGAAAAAAAAGTATTTTCCCATGACAGTATCCCTTTAAGCACATACAGCACTACTGGACAGTTCCTATGACTCCCCAGGGACTTGAGCATGTCAAAATGAAGTCCAATCAGAATATATTTTCATAAAATATAAATAAGCTCCCCATAAGTGTAAACTAATATGTCACCCCATTTGCAGATACAAAAGATATATCCATAATTGCAAATATGCTGAAGACTTGATAAAATAATGCTTGATACATAGCCACACCTAGACAGCATTGAAAAGAAAATGTTATATTTTCACCTAATGAGCCAGATGGGCTTACCCAAAAATTGACCCAATCATGTCCAAAGATTCTTCTTGTACTTTGTCCTGTCTCGTGCCGTAAATCACATCCAAGTGCACCTTTAGTTTCCGAGTATTGGAAATGATACCAATCCCAGCTCTTCAAATGCACCCACACAATTGTGATGCATTGCCCTCAATTGCACCGGAAGCAGTGGCGTAATTATATAGGAAGCAGACCCTGTAGTCACGGGATCCGCTTCCTCTGCATAATGATTTGGGGATTACTTTGCACCGGGCCCCTCCAAATATTTATTTTTACAGGAGGGGCGGCACACACTAGGTATGCCACTGCCCAGATGCTTCTCCCCCTCTCAGCTTCAATTCCACTGGAATTATGGGGGACAAAACTAGATTACAAGCAAAAAACACAGTAACTTGCATCTGAAAATGCACTTTGCCCAGTGAACTTGCACTCATAATTGAGCCTTAGGGGCAGATTTACTAAAGGGCGAAGGGGCTTACACTAGTGACATTTTGACAGAAATCCCATCAGCAGGGACATTGCCAATTTACTAAAAAGTGTAGGCGACAATTCGCTAGCAAATTGAGCCGTCACTAGCATTCATCGCAAGGGTGACTTTTCGCTCTTGCGAGTGGTCTTTGTGCCGCATATTCAGTAAAGTGTGAATTTTATTGAACGTTACCTCTTTCGCCAGAATTGACTTTGCCAACTCAGATCAGGCGATCTGCTGAAATGAATCTAGATCTTCCTCAATCTGATGTCACTTACATCATATCCCGTCTGCCGGAAATGCATTAGAGTCATAAATACGCTGGTGACATTTCCTTTTTTAAGTGGAATTGCCTACAAAAGTCCTAACTATTAATCTTTATTGGGTTAACATTTTTCCCCAGACATTTGAGGGGCATGGAACATTCATTTTAGGATGGGCTCTTGTGTAGGGTATTATATGATCTCTTTTGTCTTTATTCAGGTTCCTTGGACTTTTGTAATAAAAAGCGGCCACTTTAAGCATTTGCACCAACGTCTCTAATAAAGACTTCCATATGACTTTAATATACCCACCCTATTCAAATTGACCAAAGCGTAAGAGGACTAACTAAGTTTCACTAGGTAGAAGCGAGCGTAATTTCAATTTGAAACGCTCACACTGCCAAAGTAACACTACCGAAAAGTCGAAAGTGTTCGGCACCCAGTATGCAAGTTCACATTTTAATGAATTAGCATAGTGGTAACGAAGTTTCACCTGGCCTGGTGCAAAGTGTGCGAATCGGTCACTGGCAACAACTCGCCCTTTAGTGAATCTGCCCCTTAGGGTGTTAAGGTTGTGTATTGATTGTATTGCGTTTTCTTTTGTGGAAACAGTTTATCCAGTCCTTCCATGTTGGTGGTTGGAGGACTTGTTGGTCTTCAAGGTACTATACTGTAAGTAAGGTTATGTTTTACTAAATGTAATGCCATTGTATACACATAACCTCATTATTATTGTTTCTACTACTGATTTCCACTTCAAGGGCAGTCCTTTTCAGCATCAGTCTATGCAATGATCCATGTTACAGTTACAGAATTGTCCCTCAGTTATAGGATTACACAGACTTTATTCAATGCATCTCTGGCACCTTTCTTCTCAGTCAGGAGACCTAGGTTGTTTCTGGGCAGAAACAGCAATATCAGTAGTTTCCTTTAAGTATTGGTATGGGATCTGTCATTTGTAAACCTGTTATCCAGAAAGCTCAGAATTATAGGAAGGCCATCTCTTATTACAATGTAGAGCACATTGTAAGCAAATTCTTAAAATGTTTTGAAAATATTTATTTTTTCCCATTCTAATAAAACAAAAACTTGTACCTAAGAAATAATTAATCCTTAGTGGAGGCAAAACAATCCTACTGAGGTGATTTAATGTTTAAATAAACAAGTTATAGAGATCCAAATTATGAAAGATCACTTATCCATAAACCCCAGGTCCCGAACATTCTGGATAATAGATCCCATACCTGTAAAGTAACTATTGCTTTGGTTCAAAGTGGATTAGGATAACACAGTAGATCAAAGATTTCCATTATTATTTATTACATTTTTGACCCAGAAGTCAGTGTTTAAAACAAATGGAGTTTCTCTCAAAACTCTGTTATTAACCTGTATGTGTTTGGAGGAGCATAGGTGGAATTTGGTGTACATGGAGGAAAACCGCATAGTCACGGAGTGAACACGCAAACTTGATTAAACATATACGGGCAAATTCACTAAGATGCGAAGTTGCGCCAGGCGCAACTTCGCCGCTCTTCGCCGCACTTCGCCACACTTCGCCAGGTGTATTTTCGCCAGCGCTCCGCAAATTCACTAAAATCCGAAGTTGCGCACAGGGGTATCGTAAGTTTTCGAAGTTGCGCTAGTGTTAATTCGCCAAGTGAAGCGAAGTTTCGCTAGCGATGGTTCATTTGCATACGGCGCGAAATTCAAATTTCAATGGAGGAACACGTATCTGCACTACAAATGCCTAGAAAACCTTCAAATCAGCAAATATAATTTTTATTTTGCCCTACACATGTGCCCACTGTCTAGGTAAGTTGCCATGAGTCAGGAAATGTAGGGGGGAAGAAGGGGAGCCCCAAAAAATTTTTCGATCTTTTTCAGCCTATCACCCATCATGTAGAAAACACGCCAGCGTTTTTTGGGACTTAGAAAAAAATTTGACCTTTTTGGAAACAATCCCTATCTACTCTATTGCGCTTCGCCAGGTCTGAGGTGGCGAAGGAAGTCTAGCGTAAAAGGTAGCGTTCAGTACACTGCGCAAGTTAGTGAATTTGTGTAGTTACATCGCTAGCGAAAATTCGCCTGGCGTAAGTGTGCGAAGTAACACTAGCGAATTTATGCCAGCGTTCGTTAGTGAATTTGCGAAGTACTGAAAATGCCAAATGCTAGCGAATTAACGCTAGCGTTCGGTGCTTCGGCGCTTAGTGAATTAGCGCCAGAGAGTCTGGCTATGGAGTTCAGTGAATGAAATCAGAACTTCTGTTCCACAGCTGCTTCCCTGAAATGTTTGTGAGATGTCTCTGTTATGGCAAAGAAATCGGCATATATGTTTAGTTTTCAGTAGAAAGGTTTCTCTAGAAGACTTTGGTGACTGTTTTTGATGTAACTACATCTGGTCAGGCTGTGGTAGCTCATAATATTATCCCAGATATATATACAAACAAGTCATCTACAGTAGGCAACAATACCTACAGTAGGTAACAAAGATGAGGGGCAAGTCTACACTTTAATTAAACCCTTGTTTCAGCCTATAGGCAATCATCATAGGCACTTAGTTCAAGGGATAGCAGCCGGATCAACATCAGCGGTGGAGCCAAGAATAGGGTAAAAATAAGCTTTCTTGATCAATGCTAAAATTGTATGTACAAGCGGGCAGGGAGATGTAGCTTGATGTGTTTCGTGACCAATACGTCACTTCATCAGAAGCTCAGCCTATAGGGAAAACTAAGGAGCACAACGGTGCTCTAATGATGAGCGAATCTGCCCCATTTGGCTTTGCAGGAAAATTTGTGAAACTGCTGAAAAATTTGCAAAACTAAAAAAATCCATGAAATGCATTAAATGTCTACGGGCGACTTTTTTGTAGCAAAATATATTAGAGCCTGTGGGGCAAATTCACTAACCTCAGAAAATTTGCCAATTACGGCTTTGCTCACAGCACAACACTTTGCCAGGCGTAGATTCGCCAGGACAATGCTAATTCACTAAAATCCGAAGTTGTGCCCAGGGCACTACATGTTTGAGAAGCTGCGCTAGCGTTACTGCGCCAAGTGAAGCGAAGTTGTGCTAGCGTTGGCTAATTTGCATACGCCTGGAAGTTAAAGTTCACTGCAAAAGCCCAGGGAAGCTTAATAAAATAAAATAAAGTTGTTATATTGCCCTACACATGTGCCCACTGTATAGTTTATGTGCCATATGTTAGGAAATGTAGAGGGGGAGCTGGATACCCCAAAAATATTTACGCTATTTTTCAGCCTTGAAAAAGGAAAAGATGCCAGCGTTTTTTGGGAATTTTTTTCAACTATTTTTTGAGGAAGTCCTATCTACTCTATTGCACTTCGCCTGGTCTGAGGTGGTGAAGGCAAGTCTGGCACAAGAGGTAACGTTCAGTGAAATCCGCATCTTAGTGAATTAGCATAGTTATGTCCATTCGCTGGAGCGCAAATTCGCCAGGCGTTAGGGAGCGAAGTACTGATAGAGTCTATCTCCTTCGCTAGCGAATTTATGCCAGTGATGTTACGCTGGAGAATTTTCGCCCCCACGTTAGTCACTTTGACCTTTAGTACATTTGTCCCCATGGGTGACTTTTCTCACTCCACTTGCAATTAAAGTAAATGTGTGTTTTTCTTGAACTTTTTCTGCAATTTTTTTACTGTAATTTTGCGGAAAAAACCCACCAATGGCAAAATGTAGTGATGGGTGAATTTGTCCCGTTTAGCTTCACCTAAAAAATTGCGAATTTCCTACAGAATTCGCGAAACGGCTTAAAAATTCACGAAATGCAATTTTTAAGCTGGTGTCAATTCACAGCTGTCAAAATTGGCGACAATTTGAGGCGCATTGAAATCAACGGGTATCTTCTTAATTGTCCCTGTTGTCTGAATTGTCGCGGCGTCAATTTTGACACCCGTAAATTGACGGTGGCGTCAAGAAAAACTTTTCACAAAATATGCGCGCATTCATTCGCCGGCGGTGAAACGTGGATATCCACCGCTAATTTGCGCCTGCTGAATAAATTTGCCCATCACTAGCAAAATGCTAAATTTCGCTGTGAATCCATGCGTGCCAAAATCTTTTACTTATCCCTACTGTTCTCCTCAGTTCTTTCCTGGCTTTGGTTAAAACCTTATACTACACTGACAAGCCCAAACACGGTAGTTGAGGTCTGATCGGTTGTGTTTATAAATCCAGTGATCCCCAACCACTGACTCACAAGTAACACGTTGCTCACCACCCCCTTTGATGATACTCCCAGATGCACATTTTAGATTTCGGAGCCTCCGCTGTTTCCAGGGGGCTACCAAACAGCCAATCACAGCTCTTATTTGGCATCCCCAAGAAACTTTTTTCATGCTTGTGTGGGTTACCAACACTTTTTCCATTTAATAATGAATAAAATAGGTTGGGGATCCCTTGCCAGATCTCCTACTGTTTTGCTGTGCTCCAGAACACCCTTGGCCAACAAATATAAATAACTGTAACAAAGACAGTGTATTTATTTCTGTACTACATTCCCTGTTTATCTTAAAACTACATCTGATCCATGGAGCACAAGCACAAACTCCAAATCAATGAAATCACTTTCTGCTGCAATCCATGTACATAAAGGCTCTTTGTCTGGGTTGCTTTTACGTCTGTGTAATTTTTGATACTTCTGCAGTCATTTTATTTAAGCCTTCCTTTAGGTCAAGTTATGGCAATGCTGATAAGGAGTAGACTATGTGGAAATATGAGAAAGCTCACAGGGCTTCTATGAAACAGTAACTGTCATGTCATCATCATCACCAAGCTTGTCCGTCAATAGCTAAGAGTCCGTCTGGAGAGGAATTCCTCTTCCTTTCCAGTCTACATCAACAAACAGTGCTAATAGCCAAAAGCATGTGACTATTTCTCTTTCCAACAAGAACAATCAGCTGTTGATCAGCTGCTAATGTAGTCGGCCTTTCATGAGCGCCGTATTTTTTACACGGCTTCTCCTTGCACCTGTGGAACTGTTACATTTTTCTTGGGCTACTAAGTGTTCTTTAAAGCAGTTCACACGTATTTACATATATTAAGGCGTTTGTCGAAAATGAAGGATAGCTTTGATATGTGTTAAATCGTTTTTTTTAAATTAGATGACTTTTAAAGGACGGGCAAGACAGAGCTTGTAAAAAGGAAAGCCATGTTTGCCTTTGTTGGATGATCTTGACTTCAGGAAAAAGATTGAAAACTTTAATTCTTCTCATATTTGCCTGCTGAGAATTACAGTGTTAAATTGTTTTAAATGTTTTTTTTTTTTCTTCCATGGCACAAACAATCCTTTTTTTTTTTTTTTTTTTAAATCAATTGGTAGTGAGAACGCCACCAACAAAACAGAGCAGAGGAATTTTTCAGTGCATTTGCAAGAATCAATACTATGAACTTGTAACCTTCCTACTGTGATCCGTAATATAGAGCCAGCAAGAGGCAAACCTGATGCAGAATTCTGCTAGTGTTGCCTTTATGTCTATTTCAATCATTAAATAATACAGAGAATGGATTTATATATATAAATTGTTAAAAATACAATATTTTTTCTTTCAAATCAGTGTATTTAGTGTGTATTAGAGATAATCTATAACTATATAATATCTTTTGAATTGAGATTTTTGATGATTAGGTAATGCTGAATAGTCTACAATAAAGCTTATATTTTCAGAATTTGGGGTTAGGATTGCCATCTGTGGTTTTGACATGGGCAGTTTTTTGAAGGGCTGTCCAGGTCAAAACTGCCTGCTCCATTTTTCCAAATTAGGAAAATCTGCAAGACTCTCTGATATTGACATTGCTATGCCCCTGCAGTACTAGCCCACCCTTGCAACGTCACCGATCCACCCTGAATCGTCATCAACCGGCCCCATGTTGTCACTTCTCCACTGTCATTCAGAGTTAACTGTTGAAAAAGGTGGCAACCCTTTTAGGAATCTTTCCTAGTGATGAGTTTGAGTCTTGAGTTCAGGAGGGTGTTGGGTCAGACCTTAAGCAGAGCCCCTCCCCTTTCATGATGTAATAGGCCCTTTTGCGTGATCCTGTCTAATGATGGGTGAATTTCTCCCATTTTGCTTTGCTGAAATTTATGAAATGGTGAAAAATTAGCAAAACTCGAATTTTGACGCCCACCTCAATTTTGATGAGCGCGTTAATTTTGATGCCATCGTTAAAGTCAATGAGCATCTGAATAGTGTTGACGTGCGACGGTTTTGATGTGAGCGACTTTTCTGACACACGTCTTAATTTTTTTGACACCCGCAAATTTCCGCCTCGCGAATTTATTCGCTTATCACTAATCCTGTCCATGAGCTATCAAAGTTAGGTTGGCATGGGTGCAGATCATATAGTTGAACAGGACTTTGGACTAGTCTGGGTGTGAATTGGGAAGAAGTTGGTTGGGGACTGTTTCAGGATGATATATTTCTGACCTGCTCATTACTAGTGTTTCCATAATTTAGATCACAATACCTTAAAGGGATACTTTCATGGGAAAAAATGTTTTTTTTTTCAAAACACATCAGTTAATAGTGCTGCTCCAGCAGAATTCTGCAAACAGATTTTTTTTATATTTTATTTTGAAATCTGATATGGGTCTAGACATATTGTCAGTTTCCCAGCTGCCCCATGTCATGTGACTTGTGCTCTGATAAACTTCAGTTACTCTTTACTGCTGTACTGAGAGCTGGAGTGATATCATCCCCTCTCTTCCCCCCCCCCAGCAGCCTAAAAAGGAAGGTAACCAGATAGCAACTCTCTAACACAAGATAACAGTTGCCTGGTACATCTAAGAACAGCACTCAACAGTAAAATCCAGGTCCCACTGCAACACATTCAATTACATTGAGTAGGAGAAACAACAGCCTGTCAGAAATTAGTTCCATCCTAAAGTGCTGGCTCTTTCTGAAAGCACATGATCAGGCAAAATGACCTGAGATGCACCTACACACCAATATTACAACTAAAAAAAATACACTTGCTAGTTCAGGAATGAAATTTTATGTTGTAGAGTGAATTATTTGCAGTGAAAATTTAGAAATAAAAACTACATCATAAAAATCATGACAGATCCCTTTAAAGCTACTAAAAAAACAAAACAATAAGATTGTTTTACCAAGAATGTGGATTAATAGCAAGACAAAGTACTGTTTTATTATTGTGGAGAAAAAGGATATCTTTACAAAATATTACATAAAATAGATCCTAAGGGAGACACCCTTCCTGTATTTCAGAGCTTTCTGGATTATAGATCCTATGCTTGTTTTACCATGTTGTTAGAGCTGATATTACATTTCTTTTGTGGCTACATTTAGATGTTTAAGACTTGAGTTAAAGCCACTTTGTGGTTCAAAATTTTGTCAGGAACCACCTTAAGGTTATAGATTTATGAAAGCTTGGTTTCAACAGTCATTCTGATATAGTTCCAAGCATATATAGGGCAGAAAATATTATTATTATGGAATCTTGTTATAATTGTTATTCGGGTTAGGCTTCCTAAAATATCCTTGTTGGTGTTCAGGCTGATTCGCTATCCACTGCTTTAGGAGACCTAGGGGGAAGCTTCACTGCCTGGGAACCTATGAACAGGGATAAACTGGGATTAAAAAGCAGCCCTGGCAAAATAATCAACACAGCCCACGTATAAAGATGCAACACTGGCTCCCCTTACAAGCTAAAAAGAACTCTTGGTGGTCAGGTGTCCCCCCATAAATGCTAAAAAAACATTTGTGACCAGTCCCCCCAAGTTAAAGAACCATTGGTAGCCAATGTCCCCCATGAAGATAAAAAAAAAATTGGTGAACCACAAATTATTTTCTATCCTTACAGGAATGTAACTGATTCCAGTCTGAGCCAAAGGGACTTGCCCCAGTTCCAAATGCACCCACAATGTGCTATAAATATATATCCAAGATATATGTCCCAAGACTCAATTCTTAGTTAAAAATAGAAAGTTTATTACAAATCACATTAAAAATGCTACATACTGAGCCCATATTGCCCACCTTACACGTTTCATACCCTCCGGAACTTAGTCGTAGGTGTCTTTGGCAGTAGCATGTTAAGCACACAATTTGAGTATTTCAGACAATCACTAACAAAAAATCCAAAAACCTCTAAAAGTCTGAATGGCTACAAAAAAAAGTCCAATAGGCTCTCATTCTTCTCCTACTTCTATTGGATCTTGAATGCTTTTACTTGGGAAACTATTAGAGTTTTTTTTTATAATTTTTACACTAAGGGGGTTATTTATCAACCGTCAAGTTGTTTTTTCCACAAAACATTTGACTTTTCAAGGGTATTTTTCAGTCAAATCGAAAAATTTTGGATTGAAAAAAAAAAACTCGAGTTCATGTTAAAGTCAATGGCAGAGGTCCCTTGAACCATTTGAAGATGTTTGTAGCTTTCATGATGTTTGGTTTTTTTTCAGTGGGTTTTGCTCGAAAACGTGATGAATTTGAGCGATTTTAAGTTTTTTTCAGCCGAAAACTCGATTCAAGTATTCGAGTTTTCAGCCTGACTACACTGATTCAAGTTTTTTGCATACAAGTTTTTTTTTTACATTAGAAACCATCCAAGTTGTGAGTTCATTCCAGGTCTAAAAAAGCTCACAGAGCTCTCAAATTCGACTTTAAATAACCCCCTTTATAAACCTTGATTTTTTTTTTAAAGAAATAAAAACAAACCCCAATTTTTTAGAGAAGAAATACAATTCATGAAAAAATAGAAATCAGAAATTTAATAAATTGGCCCAATAAAAACAGACATTTCTGCACACGTGATATTACTGCAGGACAAACCAGTCCCAGTGGAAGCTCTTCCCTTACTACTCATGGTTTTTTAATAAACTATATAGAATTTAATGCCCACGTAAGAAATGTTACACATTTGGGTAGATAATTTAACAATGGTGATGTGTATTTTTGTTCAAAGTGAGTAAATATTTTTTCGTTAAAAATTTTCTTTTCAGTAATATAATTTAACAAATGAAGCTGGTGGTGTTTATGTTAATATCCAATTTATTTCTCCTGACTTTTCCTGTCTTTTTTTTTTCTCGTTCGACAAGCTCCTAAGGGTACAAAACATAACCTCGTCAAAGGTGGTAAATGGGGCACTTTTTTATCACCTTAGGAATCTAAGTTGTTAGTAACATTCTACATGATGCGCATTTATCAGAGGGGGACTGTGCATATTCTGAATACTCTTGAAGATAAATGTGCAGGTGCCTCATCATTTTCACTTTGGAGGTTTGTGCGTCTCCCAGCATGTTTGGAATTGAATCCTCAAGAATGATGATGCAAACTAACCCCATGACTTTGTAGGATATCTACTAAAATGTTTTTATTTTTGCAAGAAAGTGTTAAAATCTTTCTTTTCCTTGCTAAAATGATATTGATTACAAACCGGTGACTTAAGTGATTCAAAGTGGTAATTCCCCAGGCACAAATTTGCAGGGAAAAATCTGCTGCGACCAAAAAAAAAATTGTCGTGCGTCAGAATAGTCACCCGCATAAAATTGATGTGCATCTAGATTATTCGGACGCCCATTGACTTATAAAGCATTTTATAAAAATTGACGCTCGCGTAAAAATCGTCAAAATTATTTTAACTTCAATGTGTTTCACAAATGTTTTGCCTTTTCGCCCATCAGTAATTCTAAGTTGTGAATTGATTAAAAGGGGTTGGTCAGCTTTGAATTAACGTTTAGTATGAGATAGAGAGTGATATTCTGAGACAATTTGCATTCGGTTTTCAATTTTTATTATTTGTAGTTTTTGAGTTATTTAGCTTTTTATTCAGCAGCTCTCCAGTTTGCAATTATCCTAGCAACCATGCATTGATTTGAATAAGAGACTGGAATATGAATAGGAGAGGACCCGAATAGAAAGATGAGTAATACATTTTAACAATAAGGGGCATATTTATCAAATTGAAAAAACTTTGAAATTCGAATTTAAAAAGACCCACCGAAATTAGTCAAAGATTTTTTTTGGTCCAATAGGTAATTTTCAATCGGATAGGTCTGTATTCAGCCAAATTTGAATCTACGAATCAAAGGAATATTGCATTCGATCAAAATTGATTTGAGGTTTTTCAAAAAAAAACTTAGATTTTTCAAAGTATACTCCAAATGGGTTCTAGGAGGTCCCCCATAGGCTAAAAAAGAAATTTGGCAGGTTTTGGATGGCAAATGGTTGAAGTTGAATTTTTAAAAAGACAGTACATGATACATTTCGATATTCGAAATTCAAATCAATTTGGACTATTCCCTAGTTGACGTACCCAAAAAATAGCTCAAAATTTTATTCATTCGAAAATTCACCTCCACCTTTGATAAATCTGCCCCTAAATGTGTAGCCTTTCAGAGCATTTGTTTTTTGATGAGTCAGTGACATTTGAAAGCTGGGATAAGTCAGAAGAAGAGGGTAAATAATTCAAAACTATAAAAAAGAAAACATGAAGACCAATGGAAAAGTTGCTTAGAATTACCCATTCTATACTTTTTTAAAAATGAACTTAAAAATGAACCAATCCTTTAATGATTATGCAGAATAATTATACATATTCAGATATGGGCCGCCTCCTTTGCAAATGACAGTTTTGCTTAGCTTTTTTTCCTCTATATCTTTAAAAAGGTCCAAAAATTTAGAACCTTTACATAAATTGGGAGGAGAAGGAGCATTATGAATGCTCTACTGTTACTGTTACATAGGAAAAAGAGAGGGAAGAACTCGGTTGACAGTTCTAGAGTCACTACGCTAGAGTCACTACTTCACAATTGTTCTTTCTCAAGGGAATAAGGCTGAGCTAACTGCATTTCATCAAACTGGTTAAGAAAGTCCATTTACTGCTAAGTGACCTCACTGGAATTGAAAGGAGAAAGTTGCTTTGTAGAAACAGGGGTTTGTCTATAGCCATGACTATCAATACAATCAATGTCCGGGCCTCCCAGTAGCACTCAGAGTGAGAATGATTTGCACCAGAAAGCGGCAAAGGCTCACTTATCAGTTTCAGACCACTCCCGCGAGGAACGTTTTATCAGGGAGTAATGTTGGTCTTGAATATTCTTAATTGCCAGACATGTATCTGTTTAGTAGTGTCTGCTGATTGTTGTGCGTTTATCCTAGAGAAAGGCCCTGTTAATACAAGCCTAGCCCTATACTCTGAGAGCAAAGGTATCTAGCGGAGAAACATTTGATTAACCTTGTAGGATGAAATGCGTTGACATTACAGACATGTTCCTAATAGTCTGTGTATGGAAATGAATAGTGAATGAAAACTAGACAGTGTGGCAGTGATGGGCAAATTTGTCCCGTTTCGCCAAAAAAAATTTGTGAAACACAAATTTTGACGCCTTAAAGGCAATGGGCGTCCGATTAATGTTGACGCGCAACAGTTATGACGTGAGCAACTATTCAGATGCGAATCAAAAAAATTTTTTGTCGCTGGCAAATTTTTGCCGCGGTTGCACGAATTAATTTGCCGGCATCAAAACGTGCAAATTTGCCAAGAATTTATTCGCCCATCAGTACAGTGTGGTAGTATGCAGTGTCAACTTATCATAAATATAAAAAATCATCCCAGGCACCCGTCATTGTGTCTGATGGGATAACAAATGTCAGTACTAACCTTAAGGGTAGAACTACATGGACGATTTCCATTCGTTTTTGGCAGATGCGATACGTTGCGGCAAAACGCAGGCGTCAAGTCAGATGTGATGGAAAACAAGGTAAGAAATTCAAATGTTGGATGGTGTCTTAGCATGATGTGACACGGTGCAACATCTGAATCTGACAGTCAATTCACGACGGACGCATCGCATCCGCTGAAAACGCGGTAGTTGAATTTTTAAAGAGACAGTACATGATAAGTTTGATATTCAAATCTTTTTCAAATCCTAATCGAATTTGGTCTATTCCCTAATCGAAGTAAAATTAGCTTGAAATTCAAATTTAAAAATTCAATTTTTCAATTCGACCCTTGATAAATCTGCCCCCAATTAAACATAACAAACCTAAACAGCTAGAAAATGGCCAACGCAGGGTATTTAATTTTTTTTATATTTCTGTGAAACATTATAGGGTTCATCTACAACTGCAGTGGAAGAAATGCAATTTTAGATGCAGTCATCATGTTTTTACCGACTATGCAGTGTTTTTGCCATGATTCCAGCATGCTTGAAGTCATCAGGGGGTGATGATCCTGATGCTATTGTGGCTGATGCATTAAAACTGACACATTTGGACCTGCAATTTAATGCTAATTGGGCTGAAAAATTTCAAAAGTCCAAGTTGGTGTCCTTTTCAGCCTTCAATGTGAGAGTAACGTGTGATTGACACAGGCTGAGGTGGGAATCCTGGAGCTACTGCCTGGTTCAGAGGTGGTGTTAACTCCAGGGTTCCCCTGCATCAATAGGTGCAACCAGGGTCGGAACAAACAAGGGGGGGCCTGGCTCTAGTGGGCCCCTCCGACCCAGACCCACTTCAACCCCCCTGCACAGGCCCTGGTTTACATAACTGGTGCCCCGAGGCCAGCTCTGTTCATCGCTTGCCTCCTTCTCCATCTCCCGTCCCACACAGCACCCAAGACTGGTGTGTGGGAGATTTGCAAATCTCCTGCGTGTCTCTGGTGCTCAAAACTAGGCAGCTGGGCCGCATGCTGCCTCTGAATTTCTGCCGCCATAGTCCTGGGCCTTTTTGGCCTTGCCACAAATCTGGGCCTGCCCCTGCAGAACCCTTAGCTACTTCAGCCCCACCCCAAGTGAGGCCACAAAAAGTATAAGATAGTGGCATGAACGAAGGGCAAGCTGGCCAGTGGTTGGTGGGTGTTTGAAAGAGTTTGTAACTGGATTGTGGGGCCCAGACACCCCAATCTCACACTTGGCTCAACTCTATGAAATTTGAAACAGGAGGCAGAAGGAGCACAACTGTACAGAAGTGCAAAGAATGAAAGTTGATACAAATACTTTTAATGAATGGGACTTTTCGTACATCAAGTGCATCTGTACTTGCGTCATATATGACCCCTTGTATCTTCCTGTGCACCATAAAGGGTTAAAGTTAGTGGAAAGGAAAGATATTGACACACAGGGAGAATGCAAACTGGATCCTATTTGTTGAGAAAGAAAGTCGGATTACGCGATGTCTTCAAGAGAAAAAAACTAATACAATCAAGTCCAGTTGATTTGAATTATTACTCTATATATATACTCCACTAATTAATTTCATAAAACCACAGGGCATTGCAATAGAGGTAAAACATTGCTTATTACTGCCTTATTACTGAAATTGATATTTGATCAAAATAAATTAAGAATAAATTGGCAAAGGAGACAACACGGGACACACAATAAAGATATTTCATAGGCCTTTATGTTATATGGCTTTTAGACTGAAGAAGGCTGCCAGAACTGTCAGTCTGGTGATTCGTTTTAGCCAGTCAACAGCCACCCAAGCCAGCTGACATATCCTAGAGCTGGAAAGCTTGTGCTGATAGGAGACATAAAGGCATAAGGACCTACGTTTGCTGCACTCAAGCAGTCTTTCTAATTGTGCCATTCTAAGCTATTGCTGTGATACTTGTGCTACACAAGAAGCAATTCATTGTTAAAGTAGGTTCAGGCTTGGCAATACGTAAAGGGAGGAAGAAGAAATCAAATAAACAGTAGCAAATGTTCAATAAATCTGTTTCAAAGATGGTCTTGATTTGTTTATATATTTATAAACAAATCCAGGATTCAGCCTTTTTCAGCAGGATTCGGATTCGGCTGAATCCTTCTGCCTGGCCGAACCAAATTTGAATCCTAATTTGCATATGCAAATTAGGGGCGGGATTCACATGACTTTTTGTATCAAAACAAGGAAGTAAAAAATATTTCCCCCTTCCCACCCTAATTTGCATATGCAAATTAGGGTTCGGATTTGGTTTGATATTCGGCCAATCTATGGCGATGGATTCAGGGGTTTGGCCAAATCCAAAATAGTTGATTCGGTGCATCCCTAGCTTGACCAACACACTCATGCTGTGAGTCTCTGACAGATGTCACGTGTAACTGTAACTGCCTAATACCAACATGGGTCAGCATGGCTTATTAGGAGACAATGTATTACTATTTGAGGTCCACTTTTGCCGCAATGGACGAGAATTATGGCAACATTTTTGCCCCCGGTTTCTTTGTCTTTTTCATGCCTCGCGAGGAGCCTTCGGCCGACTTCAGAAAGCGTCAAAGGAAGAAGAAAAAAAATAATTTGAAAACTATAAATAATAAATAATTAGGACCAATTGAAAAGTTGCTTTGAATTGGCCATTCTATAACATACTAAGGGGCAGATTTAACAAAGGTTGAAGTGAAAATTCGATTTAAAAAAGATTTGAATTTCAAGCTCAATTGAATTTGTGTACGCTGACTAGGCAATAGTCCAAATTCGATTTGAATTTGAAAAACAGTAGAGAATTAGAATATTGAAATTTATCATGTACTGTTTCTTCAAAATTCGACTTCCACCATTCGCCATCTAAAACCTGCCGAAGTGCTGTTTTAGCCTATGAGGGACCTCCTAGAATCCACTTGGAGTCAATTGGTGGGCTTTTTTTTGGAAACACTTTGAATCGAATTTGATCGAATGAGCTGTTGCTTCAATTCGTACTATTCTAGTTAGATCAAAAATTTACCTATCCCCCCCCCAAAAAAACCCTTTGATTTTTTGATAAATTTCAGTCTTTTTTAATTCGAATTTCAAAGTTATGGGAGTTTGAAAAAGCTCTCATTAATTGATAAATCTGCCCCTAGAAGTTACTTCACGGGTTAACCACCCCTTTAAAGTTTGGAGATCCAAATTATGAAAAGATCCATTATACAGAAAACCCCAGGTCCAGAGCCTTCTGAATAACAGGTCCCACCTGTACATGTTTGTGTCTAGACTTAGGTTTGCTGCAGGTGTTCTGGTTTCGCCAACCCTCTAAGAATAGAAAAGCTCATTGATTTACTCCTAAATAAATTGACTCTGGTCTTTGTGTGATTGTAAGCTCCACTGGGGAAGCGAATAATGTAAATCAGGAACAGTATCTGTGTAAATCCTCTCTCCAAAATCTAGCCATAGGGGAAAAGACTCTGGCACATTCACCTTCAGGCTAATTATAGTGTAGTTAGTCAACTTGCAAAGAACCTGCTTGTTCAGTCTTTATTGTGTTTAACTTCGCTGACTAAGAACAGGATATAGGAACAATTAGGTCTGTCTGGTGTGTTGTTTCTTACAAAAGTGAGACTAATTAGCACGTGTCTATTAGAGTCTATCAATAATAATAAGGGGTTATAAACTGGCAGGTAAATTACAGAATATTTTAAATGAAGACAAAAATGATATTGTTGACTTGTACAGGGAACACTGCTTTCTGTAATTGCCGTCACACATATTTATATGCACTCGGTCATTGTCAATAGAATTGTAAAGCTGCACATTTACTGATTACCAGTTAGATTGTTGCTCACCTTAAGTCTTATGTCCTCAGCTTTAAAATTATTAAAGGGGCAGTTCACCTTTAAGTTCATTTTTAGTATGTTATTTAATGGCCAATTCTAAGCAACTTTTTAATTGGTCTTCATTATTTCTTTTTAATGTTTTTTTAATTACTTCTTCTGAATTACTTTTTTTTAAATGGGGCGGGTCACTGACCCCATCTAAAAAAACAAATGCTCTGTAAGGCTACCCATGTATTGTTATTGCTAGTTTCTGTTACTCTGTTTTCTATTCAGGCAGAATTTAATCCGTTTCTCAAAAGAGCAAACTGATTTTTTTATATTTAATTTTGAAATCTGACATGAGGCTAGACATATTGACAGTTTCCCAGCTGCCCCCAGTCATGTGACTTGTGCTCTGATAAACTTCAATCACTCTTTACTGCTGTACTGCAAGTTGGAGTGATAGCAACCCCCCCCCCAGCAGCCTAACAACAGAACAATGGGAAGGTAACCAGATAGCAGCTCTCTAACACAAGATAACAGCTGCCTGGTAGATCTAAGAACAGCACTCAATAGTAAAATCCAGGTCCCACTGAGACACATTCAGTTACATTGAGTAGGAGAAACAACAGCCTGCCAGAAAGCAGTTCCATACTAAAGTGCTGGCTCTTTCTGAAAGCACATGACCAGGCAAAATTACCTGAGATGCACCTATACACAAATCTTACAACTAAAAATACACTTGCTGGTTCAGAAATGACGTTTTATGTTGTAAAGTGAATTATTTGCAATCATGACAGAATTCCATTTAAACACACAAGGACTCATAAGCTAAAATTGGGGCTAAATAGCACAAAAGCAGGTACTGACAGCAACCAGTCTGGCCTTTGCTTCCATTTTCTAACTTGAAAAAAATTATTTCTAATTGGTTGGTATTGGCAACTGCAGCTAAGTTTGTAAAGCATCCCCCCTTACTGTCCGCAAGATATTGTTTTTCGTAATATATTTTAAATATTCTCTCATCGGTTAATATCATGGTAACACTGAACTAAAGCCCTAAATCATCATTGTCCATGGCTGAACAGTGTATTGATCTGCTATAGATATTTCCATAAATATCAATATATATATTAATTTATTTAAACATATTGATACAGAATCCTCGCTCACTTCATTCTAATATATTTCCAATCTCCCATGGAGAAGTCACTGGCACAAGTACCTGGATCAGCAATGTCTATAGAAGCAAAGCAACCAAGTGTATTTTATGGGTCTGTATAGCAGTTAAGGAAAAGCACATTTTTTGGCCTGTTACAGATTCTTGGTGAAAATTGTGTTTTCAAGAGAGGCGAAAATTTTCTTGAATCAGTGCTAGAATTCACCATGTGTTTCGCTTGACCTTTTTTCCATGTAGGAAATAGAAGCAGATATACAGAAAAGCCCATTGACTCCAAAGCATTTGCAAGAAAAGCATTGAGAACAATGCGTTTGGTGCAAAAAAAAAAAGAAAAAATGTCTATTGTCTTCATTGCATTTGGTGCAAGAAAAAACAAGGAGAAAAACGCTCATTGACTCAAATGCATTTGTCATGAGAAAAGGCGCAGCAAAAAAACTCCCATTAAATTAATTCGTTTTCACATTTTTTTCTTCGAAGGGGCCTATTTACTGACTTTCAGATTTCCTAAAACTCTATAAATTAAAAATTTATTCAGATTGTTGTAAAATACTTCGAAATGCGACCATCGGATTAAAATACTTAGAATTCCTATATCGAAGTCAAAGTATTTTTCCCCGTATTTGGGCATCGAACGATCGAAGTACAATCGTACGATCGCACTATTAAATTGTTCGAATCGAACGATTTTAGCGTACGATCGAATGATTTTACTTCGATGTGTGAAGACTTAGAAAAATGTCTAGAAGGTCCCCATAGGCTAACATAGCACTTCGACAGGTTTAATTTGGCGAAGTATTGAAGTTGAAGTTTTTTTTAAAGAGACAGTACTTCGATTATCGAATGGTCGAATATTCAAAAGATTTATACTTCGAATCGAAGTTGAAGTAAATCCGAAGTCATAGTATCCTATTCAATGGTCGAAGTATCCAAAAAGTTACTTCGAATTTTTTTACTTGGAAAATTCCCTCGATTCACTTCACATATCTGCCCCTTAGTATGTTGCAGAGAGTGAGACAATTTGCAATTGGTTTTCATTTTTTATTATTTGTTATTGAGTTATTTAGCTTTTTATTCAGCAGCTCTCCAGTTTGCAATTTCAGCAATCTGGTTGCTAGGGTCCAAATTCCCCTAGCAACCATGCATTGATTTGAATAAGAGACTGGAATATGAATAGGAGAGGCCTGAATAGAAAGATGACTAATAAAAAGTTGCAATAACAATAAAGGGATAATTTATCAAAGATCGAGTTTTAGAGGTTTGTAAGGTTTTTGTATCTCGAATAAACTTACAACTCGAAAGCTTTTCTGATTTATGAAAAAACTCAAATCAGTGAAAAAAAACCCCCTGAACATCTTGAAGGCTACAAACATCTTCAAATGATTCAAGAGACCTCCATTGACTTGTACATGACCTGGACAGGTTTTAACTGGAGTATTTTCGGATTCAAGTTATTTCCGGCTTTGGTGTACAATATTATTTATTATTAATAAATCTTGAAAAAAAAATTACGTTTAAAAATATAAACCCCGAAAAATGTACGTTTTTTTTAACCTGAAAATTGAGTTTTGACTGAAAAATACCCTCGAAAACTCAAATTGTTTGGGTAAAAATCAACTCGACCTTTAATAAATAACCCCTTAAGTTTTTTTTGATCGAATAAAAATCATTCGATCGATCGCTTAAAATCGTTCGATGCGAAGGATTTTATCGTTCAATCGAATGATTTTTAATCGATCATTCGATCAAACCTTTTGCGCTAAAATCCTTCGAATTCGAATTCAAAGGATTTTACTTCGAGGGTTGAATTTGAGGGTTTTTTAACCCTCGAAATTCAACCCTTGATAAATCTGCCCCTAAGTGTTAAAATCACAAAAAACTCAAATGCAGAACTTCTCCAAGTAAAATCGGTCGAGGTCCAATAGAAGTCAGTGGGAGCTGATCTGATTCTGTTGGACCTATTTTTAACCATTCAGACTTTCAGAGGTTTTCTGATATTCTTTGTTTTAGAGATATTCGTATTTTTTTTCTGATCATTCAGCGCATTTTTCCTTTCATACTTTTTATATTGGGATCTTTTAATAATTTTCAAGTCATTCCTGGTTTTAGAGAAATAGAGTTTAATCGTGGTTTCAAAAAAGCTCTAATACCACTAAAATTTGACCTTTGTTACATTACTGTTACACTTTAAATGCAGATTTTGTCACTTAAATATTAAAACATTTTTTTAAAGGGTGGTTCACCTTTACATTAACTTTTAGTTATTGTAGAATGGTCAATTCAAAGCAACTACTACAGCCTTCATTTTTTTTTTTTTTTCAATAGTTTTTGAAATATTTGTCTTCTTCTTCTGACTCTTTCCAACTTTTAAATGGGGGGTCACTGACCCCATATAAAAAAACAAATGCTCTGTACGGCTACAAATGTGTCATTTTTTTATTCAGGCCTCTCCTGTTTGTATTCTAGTCTCTTATTAAAATCTATGCACAGTTGCTAGGGTAATGTGGACCCTAGCAATCAGATTGCTGAAATTGCAAACTGGAGAGTCCGCTAAATAACTCTAAACTCAAATGATAAAACATGAAAACAAAGTGCAAAATGTTTTAGAATATCACTCTCTATTTAGCAAAATCAGTTTTTTTATATATATTCTTTTAATTTCTCTATTTAAATGAAAAAAAGTCAGAGTGAGCTAGAATCTACGACTGGACCTTATTTATTATTAAAAAAGCACAATTTAATAAGATTGGGGACAAACACTTAAAAAATCGTATGAAAATCTGAAACGTATGTTTTTTTTGGAGTTTTTTCCAGAATCGCTCAATTTTTTCAGGCTGTTTCCCGAAAAGCCAGAATTTTTCGGATTATTTGTCTGAAAATCCTGAAATAGTCAGGTTTTCGGGTTAATTTCAGTGCAGAACGCAGAGGCTTTCAAATAGGACAGGGACCTCTCCCATTGACTTATATACAACTTCGCTAGGTCTGAGATGCCAGATTTTAGGATTTAGACTTTTTCCATCCTTGAAAAATCTTGAAAAATTCTAGTTTTTTTCCACTAAAAATTCAGAGTTTATAGTAAAAAATAAAACTCACATTTTTTGAGTTTTTGGCATTCGGACTTTAATAAATAACCCCCTTAAAGTTTGTTTAAAAGTGAACATCCCCTTTAAATTATATTCATGTTTGTACTAATAACAGAAAATAATACAATATAGCTCCAGATATATGTGTAGTCAAAGAATTTCTGTAGAGTGAAAGAGAATGATACACAGTATTGTGCATGGCTAGTGATAACCCTGGCATACAGTGTGTATAGATATGGCAGTCGTGTGCTGTTAAGTGTCAGAAAGTGCCTTCTTTACTGAGTGCTAGACATGGCAAAAACAGTGCATCAGAGAGATACTTGTATACCTGTTACTCGCTCTATTTTGTGACACAGAGATAAACATGGCAATCATGTCCCCAGCTGTAAAAATAGCATTGCCATCTGGTACAGTCACAGTGATCTAGTGCCGCTCTGTTAATTGAAATATCTCTTCCTGCTCTCCTTGTGTGTAACAGTAGCTCGGGTAATTCAGTCCCTGTAATCAGGGGAAGTAGAAAGGTTTGATGATTTCAGTGAATCTTCCACGAAAACCTGAAGAAGTCAAGAGCTTGGGAGGCAAGAACTAAGAGACAAAGTGCCGACCATGTAATTAGCCTGAAGGGGGAACGGGTTGGAATGTTTTCCTTATGGGAAGAGTCAAAAGTTTGCCTGTAGTTCTCGATTAAGCAGTTACGGAAGATTTATCCTTTTATCTCCAACATATTTTTCCAGGGGATAACAATCATTTCCTAAACTGCAAAGCTGTCCTCCTTGGGTTGGCTGAAGGGCATTGGACAGTCCATTAAAGGTAATGCAAAAGGTTGAATCACTGTGAACTGTGAAAGGAGAACTAAAGTTAAACTAAAAAAGTAGCTAGAAATGTTGTATATTATGTTTTGGGCTTCTGTACCAGCCCAAGGCAACCACATCCCTTTAGCAGTAAAGATCTGTGTCTCCAAAGATGCCCCAGTAGCTCCCCAACTTCTTTTCTGCTGATTCACTGCACATGCTCTGTTCTGCTGTCACTTACTGAGCTTAGGGACCCACTCACAATATACAGTACACATAGAATAGAAATGTCACAATATAAGGCTGATTAGTAATTAATACAGATAATTATTACATGGCAGCACATAAACCTGTGCAATTAGCATCAGCATTTAATAATCAGCCCTGTAGCATCAGTTTGAAGTCCTGGATCATTGCTGCTATTGACAAGCTGAAACTTTAGGCTGGTGCAATAAGTTCAGTATATAAAATATGCCATTCTTAACCACAGTTCTCCTTTAAGGTCTGGTAACCCAAATTACAGATAGATCTCTTAATTGGAAAACCCCAGGTTCCAAGCATTATATATATATATATATATATATATATATATATATATATATATATATATATATATAAAAAAATACACACTCATATGGGATCCATTATCCGGAAACCCATTACCTGGAAAAGTATCTCAGCAATTCCATCTTCCACAGACTTAATTGTAATCAAATAATTTGATTTTTTTTTTAATTATCTTATTTTTCTCTGTAATATTAAAACAGTACTGATTTTTTTTTTATAAGATACAGGTATGGGACCTGTTATTCAGAATGCTTGGGACCTGGGGCTTTCCAGATTTTTTCTGTAATTTGGATCTTCATACCTTAAGTCTACTAGAAAAACATTTGAAAATGAATTAAACCCAAAAGGCTGATTTTGGCTCCAATAAGGAATAATTATATATTAGTTGGGATTAAGTACAAGCTACTGTTTTATTATTACAGAGAAAAAGGAAATAATTTGTAATAATTTGAATTATTTGTATAAAATTGAGTCTATGGGAGACAGCCTTTCTGTAATTCAAAGCTTTATGGATAATGGATTTCTGGATAAGGGATCCCATACCTGTATAATTAATTGTTGTTGGAGACAAAATCCTCCTATTGTTTTTTTTTAATGTTTAAATATTTTTTTTAGTAGACTTAAGGTATGGAGATCCAGATTATGGCAAGACCCCTTTTTATTATTATTAACATGTATTTATATAGCGCCGACATATTGCGTAGCACTTTACCCTTAAACTGAAACCCCCTGGTCCTAAGCATTCTGGATAATAGGTCCCATACCTGTATTTATTTCTGACACTTGGTCAAAATATCAGTTAAAATTGAAATAAGTAGAGAGAATGAATAAATGAAGAGAGAATAGAATGTTGTAAATAACATTAAAAATCTTAATCATTATGGACATTTGTATACAGTGGAAAGAAACTCAGATTATTATTCAGTGGATATATACAACCATGTCTGAGCTATGGCCAAATAATCATAATGCATTTTTAATACTGTGAATGTACAGTATAATACGTTAAGGATTTTTTATTTTTTTTTAAAGAAAAAAATAATAGTATCAAGTGAAATCATATTTGAATTTAGCCTTCACACTTGCAAATAAAAAGTCTCATGAGCAAATTAAAAAAACCGAACATGCTTGGCATTTTGATAAGGCTTTCAAAGGCAGCACAACTGTCAATTTGAGACTATATGGGGTCTGTTCTTTGAGGTATTTAAACTGTAAGTACTTGGTGTGTATAGCTGAAGAAACATGCCGTGCCTCTGAATACTCAGCAGGCAGAAAACTTCTTAAATGACAAACAAAATTGTATGAAAGGGGGTTCCCAACACCACTGTAGTTCCATTTTTGACATTTTAGTGTCGTTTTTCTGAATTAATAGCAAAAGGTCATTGGAAATCTTGTAAGGAAAAAACTAAATTTGATTTGGAAAAATTAAACCTATAGGGAAGGGAAACCGATAAAATGGCTTTCGCAGTGAAATAAAATACACAGGACATTTTGAAAATGAAACATTGTTGATGAAGGTGTTTGTGGCCTGGCTACACAACATATTAATATGTGAACATGAATTTGTGGCCCATTATTCATTCTAATTAAAGGATTCCCAATCACGGGGACCTTTGAAGCAAAACCAGCCAGAAGACTTGCACTGGTTGCATTTAATTTAATTGTAATTATTGACTGGTGAATCTGTGCAGTTTCGCTTCGCCGAGAAATTTGCAAATTTACAGGGAAATACGCAAAAATTTGTGAAACACATTGAAGTCAACGGGCATCAAAATAATTTTGACGCATGTCTCAATTTTTATTTGTGTGACTATTTGGTCCAAATGCATTAAAGTCAATGGGTGGCGAAAGTCAATGTTTATGCGCAAATTGTAGCCGCAGTTTCGCGAATTAATTCGCTTGTTTGCCATGAATTTGTGTCTGCTGTAAAGCTACAAATGTATTTTTTATTACTCATCTTTCTATTCAGCCCCTCTCCGTTTCATATTTCAGTCTCTTATTCAAATCAGTGCATGGTTGCTAGGGTAATTTGGACCCTAGCAACCAGATTGCTGAAATTGCAAGCTGTAGAGCTGGTGAATAAAAAGCTAAATAACTAAAAAAATAACACAAATAAAAAATGAAAACCAACTGCAAATTATCTCAAAATATTACTCTCTACATCATACTAAAAGTTGACACAAAGGTGAACAACCCCTTTTAGAACTGAACATTATTACATCAGAGGGCCAATATTGCCATAAATAAAAGATAAAAGAAAGTATTTTAAAATTTTAGATTTTGAATCCACCCAACACATCAAGGGGCCCATTTATTAAACCTTGTTTTCTGGTTGAGATTTTTATGGGAAAAACTAAATTCAAAAACTAAAATTTTTAGAGATTTATCATACCCCAAAGCTGCTAAAAATCTGAAATGAGGCCATCTCAAACCTTTCAAGGTCATGTAGAAGTCAATGACCGATGTCCCTGAAGTTGTTTCTTGACATCATGATCTGTGCTGGACAATCCGAAAAATTTGGGGTTTTTGCATCGAAAACTCCAAAAAATCAAGTTTTAGAGGTATCAATTGTACGAACCAAAATTATGCTCAATTTTGTTGTGACGTTTTGTCGCTCTAATTATTCAAAAAAATTACAGATGAAAAAGTTAAAATCGTGGAAGGGAGTTTGGTCGGATTTGTTTTCATAACATTTTTTGATTAATTTGAGTCTTAGTAAATGTGCCCCCAAGTTATTAATTTTTTGAAATTTATTATACCCCAAGGCTGCTAAAAATCTGAATCTGAAAACCTGTCGAGGTCAATGGCAGATGTCCCTGAAGATGCTTCTTGACATTGGGATCTGCACTGGTTTTCGTTTAAAAATCTGAAAAAGTCTGGGTTTTCAGGGCGACAACAGTGATTCGGGCATCAAACTTGAAAAATTTGTACGATTCAAATTGTTGCGTGATTTTGTTGAGACTTTTCCTGCACTGACTTTTTCAAGCTGATTTCTTGATAAATGAGTTCAACTCGTAGATGGGAGTTAAGGTTGACTTTTTTTTAATAAAAATATGAGATAAATTTCAGTTTTAGTAAAAAATCTTCCAAGGCAAATTCAAAATTATCTGTCAAAAAGATCATCAGACACAAGCAGCAATCAGATATTTCACTTTACAAAAATTATATATTAACGGTATTATATTACAATGTATGTTATTTATAGTTGGGAGTTATATCATGATGTAGTTAAGGATTCTCATAACATTCTTTTGTAAATCTGGTGAATGAATCTGGTGTCATAATTCTCCAAAATGAGCCCATGTAGCTAGTTACTCCTGTCACTCACTGTTGAAAGGCAGCTCATTGATGTGTCTTGCTGGGGAGGCAGAGGAGACAAGCAATTATCTCCTTTGTGAGCTGGATGATTTTTTTTTTATGTCTCACAGTTTTATCTAGTCCTCACAATGTTCCCATGCTCAGTTATCTGCACTATTTTCTCCCCATGTCTTTAACACGTTGAAACACTGAAAAGGAAAAAAAAGAAAAAAAAATCATCATTTACCGCGAAGTCATTCTTGGTAAAATAACATTCTGACATTCTCACTAGAGTAATGTCTTGTTCTGCATAAAGTATTGCATTTATGTATTTTCACATTTGAAAATGTCAAAAATTCTGTGAATTTATCATTCAAATAGTGATGGGCGAATTTGTCCCAAAATATTTTTTTAAGGCAATTGACTTCAATGCATTTCGAATTTTTTTTTGTCGTTTCGTGAATTCTCGAAGCAAGGAGAAAAATTTGCGAAATGCATTGAAGTCAATTGGCGTCAAAATAATTTTTACACACGTCAATTTTGACGCCCGCGACAATTTTTATATGTGTGCCTATTTTGTCCAAATGCATTAAAGTCAATGGGCGTCCGAATAATTTTGAGTATTTGGACGCATGGCCAAATTTTTTTGATGCAGTAGATTTTTTGCCTGCAAATTTTCTCTGTAGTACACAAATTTATTCGCCGGTGCCAAAACACAGAAATTTGCTGTGAATTCACGCCTGCCAAATTTATTCGCACATCACTACATCAAATATTTGTTTTTTAAATGTGGAGCTGCAATTTTTGAATAGTGAACAGAAGTGAATTGGTGCCCTGGCACTCAGGTATGATGTGGTCTGTTCTGCAAAAGCAAAAATTGTTGCTTGATAAACATTTGTGTTTTAGATGAACTGACAGAGCAGACAGTTTGTTTTGGTAAAAAAAGTCATAGTAAATTGATATTACTAATGACATCATCAAAAAATTAAGCTTTTGTCTAGAATAATGAATTTAATAATCTAGTATTGAATTTCTTATAAAGCATTCTGTTTTATTGCTCTTATACATTATTGCATACATTTTTGTCTTCACATTTTTACATTATTTTAAAAAACTTACTTTATATTCCTTTGATAATATAGTTATAAATATCCTTATTCATAAGGTGGCCATAGACGTAACAATTACGATCTTTCTTGGAAAAGATCTTTCCAAGAAAGATTGTTTGTTTCAATACACACGTGTAGAGCTGAATTGTCAGATATACAGGTAGAAACAATAGAATTCTACCTGTGTCTGACGATTCAGCACTAACAATGGCCGATGTTTGGGTGTCTTCAAAGGCGCCCGATCAAAATTTTCCATCCAGCCTGATTGGCAAGCCGACCGATATTGAAGTCTTCTGACAATATCGGTCGGCTCTTTTCCCACAATACACACACCTAATATTGTACGAAAATTTGTTTTGTTACGATATTATCTGTGCATCTATGGCCACCTAAAGTGTTCTTAATTATACACAGTGTTGTGCAATTATTGCTAGGAAAAGAGATTTTTTTTAGTGTGCAAATTAGCACTGACCTGGCAACTGAGCACCAGTATTTTGTTTCAAAAGTTTTAGCTAAATTCCAATCTATTACTGGATGTAAATAGCAGCAAATCCCATCCCATCTTTAATTGTCACTAACTTTAATTTGTGTTAGAATTAAATATCAATATTTTTGATGGGTTCAGTGTGCTACAATGATTTATTTCTACAACTTTCTATCATGCACCCGAAAAAAACACTTTTGTACAGACAATGTACATACCATTTCTGACTGTTTACTGCATTACAAAACGTATACATTCGTGCAGGAGTTCAATCGATACAAATAATAGAATTTAATAAGTAAATACTTAGAATTAGTGATGCACTTGGAAGGAGATTCCTGCCCTGAAGATTTAGTTCCAGATTTAGAATTTCTGATTCAACAGCTTTTGCCACTGATCCTGCTATTGTGCCTGATTTGTACATACATATGCAATCACCATTGAAAAAATACCAGCACAGAGCCACTAACATCAAAACCAAATTAACGCAGGCAGAGGGATTACTATAATAAATAAGATGGGGCCAATTGTCTTCCACATAATATCTTGTAAATTGTTTGATTATTTTCTCAACTGTTGCCTGCTTAGGCTACTGCCATTCCAGACTGATTCTGGACTTGCAGATAAACACAAGCTGACAATCGCCCCAATGCTTGCCTCAACCGACCCTTGTGACTTCACCTGGAGCAATTACATTGACCCAGGTGGAGGCACCACCTAAATTCAAACTGATGTGACACCAAAATCTGCTCATTGTGCCCACCCAGGCCAAAACGGTGGCTCCGGGTGCAATAACAAGGGTAGGCTGAGGCAAGGGTAGGAGCCTATTCTCTGCCTGTGTTTATCCAAAGGTTGAGAATAAGCCTGATGTGGCAGTAGCCTTACAGTCAGGAAAATGAAAGACACTACTGTCCTCCTCCCAACTGGCCAGTGTGAATTATGAATAACAGATCTGTAATTTGGCTAGGAATTCAGACATTGCAAATGATAAAACTATTTAACTCTGCCTGGTTATAACACCCAGATTTTTTGTCATGGTCATGGTTTTGATATAAATTCAATTTTCATTTGGGTTGAGCCCGTTGATAATATATGAATATAACACAGTTTCAGGGTCAGATTTAAACATAAGAGCCCAAAATAATATCAGACAAAGAGGAAGATGAAAAAGATAGAAGAAGAAGGCCAGATTAAGTTAAGAATAAAGTTTAGAAAGTTCAGCCTCACTGATTATTAGATTTTGCGTAGAATATACAGTAAGTAGTATTAATTACAATAGAGACAAGCTCTACTGAGATACAGTAGGTACTTATTTACACCAGTCTTTGTCCTAGGGGAGCTTAAAATTTAAGAAACATAACAAGAGCTTGATTTCAGTCTTAGGTGCCCCGAGGCTGCAGGGTCCTAGCACCCGCCAAACACAGAAATCCACTGCAAATTCGTGCCTGGCGAATTTATTCGCTCATCACTATGTACGACTGCTTAAGGGAGAAACTTCACAAATGTCACTGTAACAAACACTTTCAGAATATTTCGATGGAACCTCCTTTCTTCTCATTGGAAAGGAAGCCCTTGTGTTTGCTGAAAGGACATTCTGGTAAATAAAACATTCAAGTTTATTTATATGGTCCCTTATATATTAATATATAGTTATTATATTCCCCTTTAAGCACCTCTTCTCCATTGAAAACAAACCCGACTTGACCAGTCTTTCTTCATAACTGAAACTTTCCATACCATTTACCAGTTTATTTGCCCAGGTAATGTTCCAGTTCACAATAAAGCCGAAGACAATTTATTATAATTCATTTTTGCCTTTTTCCAGTTCTTAGCATTCATGCTCTAATTTTAATGAACCCAATACATTTCACTTTCAAAATAGATTAGAAAACAAAAATTCTGAATTTTTTTTTAGCTTCAACACAGTCTGAGTTAAGGTAACGGTGAATCACTGTCTGACTAAAGTTTCCTTAAAATGTCACAATGATTAATGCCTTGCTCTATATGGTGTATCTTAAAAAAAAAAAACATGGACAAGTTAAAAGTGTCAGTAGCAAAAGGTCATTCATCTGAAAATGACATACTTTATCCTCAGGTATCTTATACCTTCCAAAGTGGAATTTCTAAGGTTCAAAAGACTGTGTGCCCCAGTTAGCTACATTTACAGCCAAAGTGTTACGTGACATGCTGATTTTTTTTAAAGGTTTACTCAAAAGTCTTCAATTGTCTGTCAGCGAGGAAAAGTAAGATATAGGAAAGTCAAAGCAGCTTGGAATGTGTTGATGAAGAGGGCACTCTAGATGTTACAATATCCTTGTCTCCAGAGAGGTTACAGAAATATTAATTCTACCAGGCGGGTTTGTGACAGGAATGTGGGTGATGAAAATCTGCTCTTCAACCTTTCGTATAGTACCCCGGGCTTCTCCTGGAGGACTGTCTATCCACAAGTGGGGCTTGAGTTGTTAATGATATGCTTAGTCTTATAGTAGTTCAGTCTGCAAAGTGGATCCACTTAGGACTGAAGAAGGTGATGAAGTTCAAGCAGTGTTGGGCTGTTTGAATAATAAAGAAGCACAACAATGAAATGGATGGTCTTCCTAAAGTATCTTATCTGTAGATACAGCTAAACATGTGGATCTCCATGAATTTGAATCAGAGATGTTCACTTGGACCAAAAGACTAGCGATTTCCCATTATTAGTGATGAGTGAATGTGCCCAGTTTCACCCAAAAAAATGGCAAAAGTGCTGACAATTTTGAAGTCTATTGGCGTCTTTTTTGTCGCTGCAATTTTTTATGTCACGGTGCCGTTTTTGTCGAGTCAGCTTTTTTGTTGCAAAATATATTTGAGTCTATGGGCGACTTTTTCTCACTCCAAATGCATTAAAGTCAATGGGTGTTTTTTCTCAAGTTTTTTCCCACTCCAAATGCATTGTAGTGAATGGGTGTTTTTTCTTGCGTTTTTGAATGCAAATTTTTGTTGCAGTTTCGAGAAAAAATTGAGCAGATGCTGAAAAGCCGAATTTTTATGCAAATCCATGCATGGTGAAAAAAATTTGCTTATCACTACCCATTATCTATATAACAAGAAGGACATTTTGCTTGTTACAAAGGCCTGGATAAAACATTTTGAACATGTCAGGCTTTTACTTCTAAATTATAATTGTTATTATTGTCATTTTATTTCTTTGTTTTTTTTTTTCAAATCTAAAGTTAATAATATAATCATAATCATTTGTGATTATATACAATTTATCAAAGGATAACTATTAGTTGTGGGGTTTTTTTGCTTATATCTCCGGTTTCTGTCATGGCAAAGGAAGAAAAGTATTGTTAATAAGTGAACTTTTTTCTCCCAAACAACTGAATGCAGCCCACTTTCCCAATAAAAGTGATGGGCGAATTTATTCGCCAGGCGCGAATTTGCACGATTCGCTGCCAGCGAATAAATTTTTTTTTCTCGAAAAAACGGACACCGGCGTCAAAAACGGGCGCCGGCGCCGTTTTGCGAATTTTTTGCCATTTCGCGAATTTCGCGAATTTTTCGGTGAAGCGAAATGGCGCAAATTCGCCCATCACTACCCAATAACAATATTTTGGGTTTAAAAACACCTGAAAGATGGTCCTTAACACCTCTTTATTTTATTTTGTATTTAAGTAACATTTTGATTAATACGCATAAATACTTATACTGCATTCATTTACAGTATCTGTTTGTACAGTGCATGAGAAAATCTATAAAGTTATCCCTGCTTAGGCCAATTTGCGAGAACAATCAACCTGCCATGGCCCAATGAGATAACATTGAATGCCTTGACTGCCACACCCCTTTATGGCTCCTTCTCATAACATTATAAACACTTTGGGAGATTTGTGGAAGCTTATAAGTACCTTGTGGCCAGCCTACCAGTGAGACAGTGGTTGCTTAGACAAAGCTAAGGCTTATGAAACATGGTATGTTTTGCCCATCCAGCAGAAAACAGGAGTAGACAAACTGCCCTTGTCCATCTGTCAAAGTTCAAGATATTGTGAAAACTTATATGGAGTAGCGATGGGTGGATCTCAGCTCCAAATGGTTAATTTATGCCATGTAGGTCATGCATTGTGAACTACCAGTGAAGGAGGGATTTTAAATCATGGGTATTAGGAAAAGGGTCCTGTGTCACTTGAAATGTGCTGTGTAGTGATGGGTGAATCTGTCCCGTTTCTGTCCCGAGAAATTTGTGAAACTCCGAAAAAATTCATGAAAAGTCAAAGTATTTTGAAGTGCGACAATTTTGACACAAGCGACAATTTTTATATGCGTGACTCTTTTGTCCAAATGTATTAAAGTCAATGGGCATCTGAATAATTTTGATGTGCGATAATTTTTATGTGCACGGCAAGTTTTACACGCACAACTCTTTTGTCCAAATGCATTGAAGTCTATGAGCATTTGAATAATTTTGACGAGCAACAATTTTTTTTGTCACATCGAATTCTCCCACGGCAAATTTCCGTGCCATTTTCACAAAAACATTTGCCGTCTGCGAAATCATGCCTGCCGAATAAATCGCCCATTACTAGTGCTGTGCCAATAAAGGATTTTGCATATAGCTGTCAGATAAATAGCTCAAAAATTAGAAAACTGATGACCATATCAGTGGTTGCATGGCTACTTAAGTGGCCCAGGATTTTATGGGAGTCCAAAATATCTATTGGTTCTTTTTTTGTTAAAAAGAATAGTAGAGGTTCAGCATTCTTATTCAAACCACAAATCCACTTATAGATAGGTCCCATTTGGTCAATATAGCATAATACAAAATTCCCAAGTAACATAGTAACATAGTAAATTAGGTTGAAAAAAGACATACGTCCATCAAGTTCAACCTTTTAACTTTTTTTAACCTGCCTAACTGCCAGTAGTAGAGCAAACAAACATCAAAATAAATCATGGAACAATTCCATACATCAGTTATCCTTAATTTATTCATTAGTTTTGCCAGAACACAACAAGTAATTACATATGAACTTGATCAAAAGACTTTACTTTTCTTTGACATTCAATCCAGAAAACTATTGATTTTACAGTGTTAATTCTTGGAAAGTTATGCAGCCCCTTGTGTACAATCAAGACATTTCAACACATTTCTAGGACAGGTGTTGAAAGCACCTTGGGGACTGATTGTAATTCTTTAAATATTTAACTGGGGGGGTCTTGTTTTGTTAGGTCAACATCTAATACAAAGGTCTCAGTCGTTCTCAAATCTTTGGTAACTCAATATCTATTAAAAAGAGCTGGAGACAACAGATTTCTCATAATTCAGTTGCCTGAGAAGCCAATTAAGAAGAGAGGGGTTATAATTATTATAAACATATATGAATAAATAATGAATAACAATGATAATTTTTGACACACTTTAGAATTTTCCATGTCAGAAAGTTAATAGTTACTAAAATAATAGGCATTTGAAGTATGGATACCTAAATGAACTGAATCAAACCCAACAAAAACACTGGGTTTATGAATAAACTCAGGCAAAGTTTAATCAAGCCAATTGACCCATAGTGACCAGATGTTTACTTTCATCATTCTTATTGCATTAGACCAGTAAAATCTGAGGATCTGTTGTTATGGGCCCTGTAACAGCCCGACCTTAACCTGTGTTTCTGCATTACCCCTGTGGATTTATTTTTATTAAAACCAAAGTTCATACTTGCTTTTTTGGATTCTTCTTCAACTAAATTATATCAAATTCTGCCGCTGACCCTTTTATCTTTTCCTTCCGGTCACTGGGTTTTATGACATTGCAACTGGATTTCAGAGAAAATTTATTTCTTAAGAACGTTTCTCTTCTACTGTCATCATTTGCAAAGCTCTTAATAGAAGTTGACATGATGTGTCATTTAGATGTCAGATTGGTTATCAAAAACATTTGAGAAGTATACTTATTTGTCAGGTAGAAGATTCCCAGTGCACCTCTTCACCTTTAATATGCCATGAACTTCCTTGGTCAGGGAGCTTAAAAATATTATCACTCGATTCTTGTTACAAGTGTTTGGCATCCCATATTTTTTCCAAATGTTTTTTTAAAGAAATTTATTTTTAAATATCTGTCATGTTCATCCAATTACTGATGCTCTATTTCAGCTTTAAAACCCATTGAAATTGAGCTCTCTGCAAGTCATTTCCGACCTTCAGTACAGTCTCAGCAATTATATTGCATCAAACTAATACCCTACAGGTGCAATTAACAGTCGAGTGTTTAAGTAGAAGATGAATTTCAGGTGTTTGGTCTTAAAGGATAATCGAAATGAAACCAGAAAACACACAGGTGCTTGTATGGCAAACACTGAAAATTTTATATAGTGAAGGGAATTCAGACAGTTTATTCATGCAAAATTGGAGAGCGTAGTGCTTTAAGCAGGTGGTTAGTCTTTTTTAAATGTCTCCTGTTGAGTTGAGGGCATTATCCTAAATTAAACCAACTGTATCTCAAAATTGAACTTATAATTTTATAAAAAGGTTTAAAAAGTAGACATCAACTCTTATAATAATTCTGATTAGGTTGAAGGAACTCCCCCCAGGAAATGTCCCATGTAAGAAACACCAAAAAATGTAACACACATCTTACAGCCCATGGTGTTTATTATGGGGCCCATTTACTTAGCTTGAGTGAAGGAATAGAGGAAAAATAGTTTGAATTTCAAATGGTCGAATATGGCTACTTTGACCATCGAATAGGCTACTTCGACTACGACCTTTGACTTCGAATCGAACAACTCAAACTAAAAATCGTTAGACTATTTGACCATTTGATAGTCGAAGTACTGTCTCTTTAAAAAATTCTTCGACCCCCTAGTTCACCACCTAAAACCTACCAAGGCCAATGTTAGCCTATGGGGAAGGTCCCTATAGGCTTCCCAACAATTTTCTGATCGAAGGAATATCCTTCAATCAATGGATTAAAATCCTTCGAATCGTTCGATTTGAAGGAATTAATCGTTCGATAGAACGATTATTCCTTTGATCGTTCGATCGTAGGAATATCAGTTTATCCTTTGACTTCGATATTTGAAGGATTTTACTTCGGGTTAATTAACACTCGATATTCGACCCTAGGTAAATGTGCCCCTTTATGTCATTTAAATTATTTATTTAAAAAATGTTATCCTACATCCTCAGTATCTGAAAGATATAGTGGAACTATTGGAACTCTAGAAATCTAAATAAAGTCATGCAGACTAACAGAAATGCACCAGTCACTGTTATTATTCTTCACATGTTATAGGCTCTAAAAAAAAAATTACATTGTTTTAAAGTAATAAAAATATAATGCAATGTTGCCCTGCACTGGTAAAACTGCTGTGTTTGCTTCAGAAACACTACTATTGTTTATATAAACAGGAAGAGAGAAATTCAGACGACCCCACACCGGATCCTTGAAAAATTTGTCTTTATTCATCAAACATTAAAATACACACATGACGTCCTAATATTAATGGTGTGTATTTTAATGTTTGATGAATAAAGACACATTTTTAAATGATCCGGTGTGCGGTCTTCCGAATTTCTCTCTTCTATGCTACACGTCATTGGACGCTAAGAGGGACACCTGCACCTGGTAATATACTTCCGGACTTTGCCTGTAGGATCCTCTGCGAAATAGTGAGTTTGAGCGATGTCTCTCCATTTATATAAACAAGCTGCTGTGTAGCAATGGGGGCAGCCATTCAAAGGAGAAAAGGCTCAGGCTCATAGGAGAGTGACCCGCCGATATACTGCAAGAGACCCTAAAGCCACGAGCGCTCTGGCAGCAGGATTTCCGATTGTGGATAGGCGTGGAGAGAAAGCCTCTCTAGGACGATATGCTATACATGCTATTATTGCGGAATGCCATGTGAGTGCAATTTTAATGTTACATTTTTAAATATATTAAAGGCAATATTACACTATTTCGCTGCCGCATCTACTTCACAGTTTTAAAGTATACGCGCTGGGACAACAAAGATTTTTTTACGCCTATTTGAACCGCATGTTTGTGAGTATCCATCTGTAAGGCCCACGAGGCAAGAAGAAACCCCTCTCCCCTTAAAGGATATATATAATTGTGGTGGTGGATAAGAAGGGGTTACACATAACACGGTGAAGATACAAAAAAACCTGTGCACAGAAATAAGGGGGTCATTTGCAAAACGTTATTGCCCTATATTTGTTTGTTTTGCCCGGTGCCTGTGGCGCTGGCTTCTTTTTTAGGTATTATAATGGTGTTATCTGTTATCCACTATTTAACCTGTGCCATATAGCCGTTTTTCAATTTCCGCCATTGCTACACAGCAGCTTGTTTATATGAACTATAGTAGTGTTACTGAAACAAACACAGCAGTTTTACCAGTGCAGGGCAACACTACATGATATTTTCATTACTTTAAAACACTTTCATATTTTGGTGTTACTGCTCCTTTATTAAATGGGCCTCCCTGGTGATCAATTGATTTGATTTTGCCTTTGCCCTTGGGTTTACAAAACGTAAATTGATAGAAAGATCATTTCAGTGTACATTACTGTCAGTTTCAGGTTTATGTTGTGTAATGTGATCCTCAGTTCTCTTTTTTTTGCATATTTACTTGTACTTGACAGTCCATGAACCAAATAAAAAAACATCTAGAAAACTTCACATGCATCCAGCATAGTTTTTTTTTGGGTCATTAGTCTAGGTATTTCTTTACTGAAGGAATGTACTATTTACTAATCTGTGCAGCTTTCAAAAAGCTTAACTGACTTGTTTATACTCTAGAGTTTTTTTGTTATATAATTCAAAAGATTCCACAAAACATTTTTAATGATTTAGACATACAAGACACATATGCTTACAAAATATTAGCTTGATACTGATATAGATTGAATTGATATTAAGATTTTTTAAAGTTCGTATTGTGTTTTCAATGAAAAATTTGAGTTTTCAATGTTATTTTTGAGTCAAAAATCTTTTTTTTTTTTTTGGGTTTAAAAAACCTCAAATTTTGAGTTTTTTTATAAAAAAATAAACTTTTTTTAGATTTATCATACCCTAACCTTGGAAATATCTCGAAGTTTTGGAGGGTTTCACTTGAAAACTCGATCAATTAGAGCGATTAATTTTCAACATCTAGAAATGAAACATTTTTAGTTACATATACTCCTCTTAATAACTGAATTGACTGAATAAGATTCTATAGCTATATATGTTTTTTATGTATATAAAGCTTATCACATGCTGACCTAATGTTTATATAATGGCACATATGAAAATACCAAAATATGCAAATACATCTGATGGGAAAAAAAAACGCTAAAGAAAAAACACCCATTGACTCCAATGTATTAGGCAAAATGTCGCTATTTTTCAAAGATATCGCAAATGTTTCAGCAGCTTTGCTCCTCACTGGGTGGCAAACATTTTTAGATGGTGGAATATACAAAATCATAATAAATCAGACCAATTATATAGCAGTTAAATATGAAATCACCATCAATTAATGCCATCATAAGCAGAAGAAAATTTGGAGACAAACATTATTAGATGGTGAAGTTTAACATTTCCATTCTTCATTTAGTGAATTCTTAAATGTTTACATTGTAGAAATATGGAATAGCATTTAATTTAGAGAAGATCGAAGGTTTTTTGCCAATTGGTTTCAGTATAAGGGCATAGAATACAGATGACCTGTAGTGAATCTGTACCAAATGACAAAAATGAGAAAACTGCATTAAATTTTTTTCCCACATTGGAGTCAATGGGCATTTTTCCGAGGCAACTTTTTTCACATTTGAGTCAGTGGGTGTTTTTTTGGCAATGCCATTTATAAAAGTGAAAAATTTTAGAAAAATATAATTTTTGTGCAGTTTACCTCTATAAAGCTCTAGTTGCTTGAGTGCAAGTTGAGTTTCCAGGAGAATATAGCATACACATTACATTATCAATGCAGAATAGAAGCCTACAAGATAAAAACAGGGAGTCAGCTTCATTCTTTAGATTTCTGACACCATTTTTTGTCTAATTGTTGTATGGGACACTGGGAAGCCTTTTCAGTTACCTATTCAGTCATGCTAACAGATAATTCCATGGTAACTTCATTAGTTCTCAGGTAAATTATTGGTGGAAATAAATTGTCCCAGTTGGTTGTAAACAAGTCCTGGAGGAGGTAAAAAAGTAGATATGCTGTGACTGAAAGGCCAAGGGAGAAGTTTTGCTTGTCTTTTTCATGTATATTTCGGGGGAAAAGCTAAATCAATATCGTGGCTTAAATTAACACTTTTTTTAAAAATCTTGTTCACAATGAATGTTCACATGCTTGCCTTCTTAGGTAGAACAAATATCCGCTAACTGCGCTATTAAACTGTAAAGTAACATTTATGCATGGTAGTGAGGCATCACAAATTAAAAAAAATATTGCTAATTTTACATATATTTTAACATTCCAACAGCAACACAATGTAACATGTACATGCTCAGTACTAGAATAATAATAGTTTTTTTTTTAAACTAAAAGCTGTAATTCCTAAAAAAAAAAGTGATTATGTATATGGCACAAATAAATACAGTAAATATCCCAAATAGAGTTTGCACAGAACAGGGCAAACCATATATATATATTTATTAAAATAACATCACACAAAAAAAACAAAAACAAAATCCTAATGGCAGATAAATAATTATCCAGAAGGCCACTGTGCAGAACACTCTGACTTACAACAATGTCATTTGTCATGGAGCAAAAGAAACCACTAACATATTTACAAAAAGACTTGAATCAAAAAGTTGTGCGAAAAGAAATCAATCACAAAGAAAATGGTATAATTCCATTATATTTTACAAATTTGACTAAATAAAGAAAATAGTATTATATTATAATGGTATTAGAACGGAAAAAGTGCATAAAAAATACAAATATTTCTAAAATGTCTAAAACTTCATGTTTTTGAAATAATTATTAGTAAAAAAAAAAAATGAAAACCTCTAAGGTTTAAAGAAAAGCGCATTCGATCCGAAGTTTTTCCCAAAAATACAAAGTCCACCAATTGACTCTGAATGGGTTCTAGGAGGTCCCCCATAGGCTAAAACAGCAGGTGTAGATGGCAAATGGTCAAAGTCAAAATTTTAAAGAGACTTTTAAATCTGCCCCTAAAAGTCTGAATGGCTAAAAAAAATGGTCCAATAGGATCATCACAGTTCCCGTTGACTTCTATGGGACCTTGACTGCTTTTACTTGTACAAGTTTTGTATTAGAGTATGAGAAATACTATTTGCGAAAAAAAGAAAATCCAAATTCTAAAAAATAGGCCCCCAAGTCTTGAAAATAGAAGCTTGTCAGGTTTTAGCTGTGGAAATTTTTTAATTCAAACTGTCAAGATATTTTAAACTGATAAAACTCAAATATTCAGGTTTGGAAAACTTTTCTTAGATAAAATTTAAATAATAATGTGCTCCATTTGCCCCTATTTAGGTGATTTTGTTTCAACAAAACAATAATATTTGGATTATTAATGTGCACAGTTGTCCGTTTTTCCTGAATTCATGCACACTTATGGAGTCCAAGAACAGGAATCTTGGATCCTTTACACTGGGCAATGCAAACTAGCCCGAGAGCCCTTTGAATATTTGAATATGCGCATTGACATCGCAATGACGTCACACGGTGCTTTGGGTATTTCCAGATTTCCCTGAATTGCCGTGCAACCCAGAAGGACCAGCACTAAGTGCAGGAGGTGGTCATCCCCAACACCTGCCTGGCAACTTTATCACAACCATGACCTGAATGAATGAGAACCTTCAGAGACACACTGACCCTTCTTCCACCCAGTTTGGTAGTTCTGCTCTATCATGCACACTACTACTCTTGTTTCATGAACATGTAGTAAGCAATGCAGAGAGTAGACCTGTGATCTTCTGCACAGGTCACTATCACTTTTGTACACTATGGTCAATTTTACAAGCCAACACCGTGCCTGTATGTTTTTGGAGTGTGGAAGGAAACCCAAGCAAACATGGAGACAAATTATTTGCAGTACTCTGGCTGAACTTGAACCTAGAACCACAGCACTGTAAGCTGTTGCACCAATGAAAGAGTTGAACTTGATGGACAAGCTTTTTCAATCCCAATCATTATTTTTTATCCTTTATATCACGGGCTAGATGCCCTCAACATATCAAATGGTTTCCCAATTTTATTTTGTATAGCCAGCAGCTTTTCTACCTTATCCTGATAAATATTCTCCACCGACCACCATCTAAAATAAGACCTTTTGAAGAGCTAAGGTTTATGGTTCATATGGCATTTTGACTGCTATGGGACTTTTACTGAGAACTGTGGAGGCCAAAGCATGCTTCATTGTCTCTCAGCACTTCCCATTAAAATGAATGGAAAACTATTCTGCCTATGGCAGGTACTGGTGGTGACACACAGACATTGCTAGAGATATCAAATAATGCAATGGTAGGAAGGGAAGAGTTGAAGGCACAGAAGCACAGAAGTTGATTTTATTTCCTCCCTCTACCACTACCCATACGTCTGTATTTGCATTATTGTAAATAACACTAATACCGACATGCTTATTTTTTCAATAGTACAGTGTAAATATTTCAGGCGCAGTATATGCTGAGTTTGATATCAGCATAACATTGTATACCGTGCTGCACTAAACAAATCCTTTGTTGAGGAGTAAAAAAACATGAATTTGGAGTCAGTTCAGCACAAGCCCATAAATGTAGCAAACGAGACTCAGGTTCTTTTTTTATACTTTATATGCCTAGCCATTTGGATCAGTAAGGATGGTGGCACACATTGGGTCAAAAACTGACCAGACTGTATCAATAACTGGCCTGTGTGTGGTCAGCCATAATCACTGCCACGATCAGTTGTATCCAGTGGTGCAGCAAACCCATACATTATGTTTATTAGCTTCTCCACTTTGTCTGCATATGCCATTCCCATGAGCAGAGCCTTCAGACTGTTTTTATGGGCTGTTGTTGTTTGTTCTCGTTGCTCCTTTCTGGTTTATACCTAACTCAGGTCGATGTTGGTGCTTATAAATAGCCTTCTATTTTCCTATTCTTACTTTCATTCGGTGAAAGAATACAGGCCTGACTTAAATAAACAGGGAATCCTTAACATTTATTTCTGACTTATAGGTAAGATACAAAAGAGCAATAGGAAAAGCACCATGTTCTCAACCCATATTTGTGTTACTATTATATTTAGGGTTATAATATTATTATAAACTCAGTCATCCACAGAGCCTTGGAGTACTGGTATTTAGCAACACTTCAGATCAAAAGCATACCAGCTTCCCAGGAAAGTATGCTAGACCATAAATGTTAAATTGCACTTTCTGGACAAGCCATTGTGCTTTCTTTATAGTGCGGCTCTGTTTAACTGTGTGTAACGCAAAGGATGATTGCAAGAAGTCTCATGCGGCTAGACATTGTCATACGGACTGGTATTGGTGCAGTCAGCTAATTGTGCTGTAAAATAAAAACAAATACTGCCCTAAGTTATCTGCCTGAGAGTAATATCTGTGTGTGTGTGTGTTTATGAGTAGGCTTTTAGTAGGACAAGAAGGACAAGGTCAAAGATTTGTATACAGACACATTATTGACCATATTGACATGGGCAGCATCAAGGTTACAGGAGAGGGATACCCCAACATCATGTAATCAACTGTGTTCCTCTGTTTACGCCTATGGTTGCTTGAGAGACAATAGAACAACATCTAGTTTTTGGGATTGAAAAGGCCACAAAAGATCAAAACGTAACAAACGCAACATATCCACTTACACATAAAAACAAATAACAAAATACCCTTTTCAAACCACGTGAAAGAATTTTGAAAGATGATTTCCTTTTGCTCTATAATAATAAAACAATACATTGTACTTAATTCCAACTAAGATATAATTATCCCGAAATGTTACTTTAATGCACTTCGAGTAAAGTTTTTCACCTTTTTCAAATAATACCAGAGTGCTGCTGCTTTTATTGATTCAAACTATTTTGGCCTGGCAGAGGGCAGTGTCGGACTGGGACACCAGGGACCCAAAAACCTTAGACCAGGGGCCCACTCTCAGTACTAATATTCTTTATCTCCTTAATCAACCGCTATTCTCATAGTCAAAGTCAAAGTAAACATTATTGTCATCTCAGCAGTATACAAATATACAGTGAGACGAGTCTGTTATCTTTACATACTATAATCAATTACTCCATCTATTTAGCCTCTGTTCTCAGAGAAATAGGAAATGTCCATGAAATAGGCCAAAAGTTTAGCAGAATGAGGAACCACTGACACCTGGGCCCACCGGGAGTTTTCCTGGTATCCCGGTGGGCCAGTCCGACACTGGCAGAGGGTACAGCTTGCTCCTGGGGCTGCAAATTCAAATTCAATTTTAACCAGTTTTCTCTGTGTTAAAATATGTATAATTTTATTACATTTGATTTTAGTATGTGTCTAATGTTTCAGGCCTCATTAGGGCCTTGAGAAAGGATTAGAATGTTGGATACATACTAGAAGGTTATATTAATTTGGTATATATTCTTAAATCTTTTTGCTTGCCCTTTTTGTCTAAATTTGTTGCCACCTCTTGTTTTCAGACATAATAAATCTTTCTGAATCTATCTATTCTGTATTTTACTGTAATTACTTTTCCCAAGGGAACAAACTTGATCTGGGAAATGGGCCCTCCAGGTAGAAGTGGAATCAGATGAATAACCTGACAGTGTTAGGTGGTATGTATTGGTACCACTCACATCAAAAGGGACACATGCACTTCTATAAAGATGTGATCATCAGAGGTCTGTGTGGTCCAACTCATGTACAAAATTGGACACAGTGCAATTTTTGAAGCCAGGAGCCCTGGAGGTTCTACCTGTGAAGATTACTCCAGGGTTCCCAGGGTTGCCTTAATTGCTTCAGCCCATTTGAGTGCCAGAATTTTGATTCTGAGAGAAAGAAGCAGGTTCAAAACTAGTGGTAGGTAGAAGAGGGATGCCTAGAGTACAGTGAAGGGGGAGCTGGGCAGGTGCCTTTTGAAGGGTCTTCTGCCTACTCCTAGTTGAGGTTCATTTGTTCCCTCAGGCCCTCTCCCCTCTTGTTATGGAATCAAAACACAAAGGATTTTCAGTGCAACTGCACCCAATTCACGCCAAAGTGCAAACGCAATTGAATGCTGTTTAAAGCATGGGCTGCAATTGTGTCAGGCACACCTATCCCTCACCACCACAATTATACTAGAATAATGGGGAAAACATTGCATTGCAGGTAAAAAATGGGTCATTTACAACCCATGAGTGCGCTGTACAAAGTTTTGCTGGAGTCACATCAGGCACAGGGATACACAGGGATGGAGAATATTAGCAAAGGGTTAACTTTACTTGGTACAGAGCTTCTTAACCTTTATCAGATGAAACCTCATGTTAATTACTATTAAATTACACAAACCATATATATGATATATATATATATATATATATATATATATATAATATATTAATAACCTGTGCCTTTGTATCTCTTGCAGAATGAAAATGTAATTCTTTTTTATGAGTAAATGTAAGAAAATAATACAACAAAGAGGAGTTATAAAAATGATAATAAATATCTGTTTTAAGTTTTGTTTGTTTATTTTACTGCAGAGTTTATTTTATGGTACTTCATTTGAAAGCAATTTGCATTTTCCCAGCACTGTGTTGCTATTAAGGCAGCATATGGTTAAACCCAATAAAAGTCTTAATACTCCTTTGCTGTAGTTTGCGGTGTCCTTTCATAATATTATTTTTATCCAGAAGCCTCTTATGTGGAAGTTTAAGTTTGCCAGGCTGATCCAATTTTCACCTTTTTTGAAATGACTTCTGGCCGGCTTTCATTCTGATGTCACAATGCAAAGCTTTGTTCAGCTGCTGGGACTCCAGCTAGGGTTGTCCTTTTAATGGATCATTTGTGGCTAAAATAGCATTATACTTATTAAAGAAGTACAAGCACAACTCATTTGTCACTAGCACTCATCCAGTAGGTCTGATCCATATGATAAGGATAATTTAAAAGGTTCAGAACATGTGCTGCAATTGTTTATGTGGGTATGATTTAAGGGGTTTTTATTCCAGAGCTGTTCGGTTTTTCTTTTCATCCAGAAAATCAAGGTCTCAGGCCGACACAGATAAACTGTACAGCAATCCTAACTTGTCAAATTTTTACTGATATTGATCCCTTAGTTGCTCTCAACCCATAACTTTTCAATGTGATTGTTTTTTTACAGGCTGTAAAATATGACTGAAGATAGGCAGACAGTGGTATACAGATAACGCATACTGGGCACTCGCTATTCCATCTCAGTTTAACAGCCATTTCGTCATTCTGGAAACAAACTCTACTTTCATTTCATGTCTGCGGACCTAATATAGTTTTGCTTTCTACCTTTGTGCACTCAAAGACTCTTTTTTATGTGAAATAGATTTGTGTTCATAAATGGGAAGCTAAACTTGCTTTCACTTAAAGGGATTCTGTCATGGGAAAACACAATTAATAGTGCTGCTCCATCAAACTTTTACACTGAAATCCATTTTTCAAAAGAGAAAACAGATTTATTTATATTTAATTTTAAAATCTGACATGGGGCTAGACATGTTGATAGTTTCACAGGTGCCCTCAGTCATGTGACTTGTGGTCTGAAAAACTTCTGTAGCTCCTCCACATCTCCCTTTCCCCCCAGCAGTCCATCAGCAGAACAATGGGACCAAGTAATAGTTTCCATACATAAGATAACAGCTCCATGGTATAACAGCACTCAATAGTAAAAGTCCAAGTCCCACTGTGTCGCCTTCAAGTTGGAGGAACAATAACATGTCTGAAAACAGTTCCATCATGAAGTGCTGGCTCTTTGTGAAAGCACAGGATCAAAATGACCTGAGATGGCTGCATACACACCAAGGGGCCTATTTATTAAACCTCTATTTTTTTGTGGTCAAGTTTTAAAAGGGGAAAACCTGAATTTGTAGAGGGAAAAAAACCTAGATTTTTTAGAGATTTATTATACCCCCAATCTGCTAAAAATTTGAATCTGAAAATACTCCAGCTGAAACCTGTCAAGGTCTTGTAAACGTGAATGGCAGATGTCACTGAAGATGTTTCTTGCCATTGTGATCTGCATTGGTTTTTATATCCAAAAAAGTCAAGGTTTTCAACGACAACTCGAAAAAATTGTGTGATTCAAAATAAAAAAATACCTACAATTCGAATTGTTAAAATTTTTTTCGAGACTTTTCCTGCACCGACTTAGGATAGGTCTTAGGTCAATAAAATATTAGATTAATTTGAGTTTAAGTAAATACCCCCCTCAAAATTAGAATAACATTTTTATATCTGGTACAGTAAACTATTTCATAGCAATCATAGTCATAGGCATATTTATTCTCATCTCTTCTGCATACAAAAAAGAAATGCATACATAATGAGACGAAATTACAATGTCCCTATCCCGCTCCAGACCACATACATATTATTCATCCAAACAAACATTATGGGGCAGATTTATCAAGGGTCAAAGTGAATTTGAGGGAATTTTCTAAGTAAAAAAATTCGAAGTAATTATTTGAATACTTCGACCATTGAATTGGATACACTACGACTTCGAAATTACTTCGACTTCGATTCAAAGTAAAAATCGTTGAAAATTCGACCATTCGATAATCAAAGTACTGTCTCTTTAAAAAACTTTGACTTCAATAGGGATGTAGCGAACTGCCGTTAATGTGTTCGCGAACGCCGTTCGCGAACACCGGCAAAAAAGCGAACAGTTCGCGAACAGTTCGCGAACTTCGAACGCTCGATAAAATCGTACGATCGAAGGATTTTCGTTCGAATCGAACGATCGAAGCTATTCGATCGAATGATTTTAATTCAATCGAATGCTTATAATCGTTCGAACGAATGGAAATCGTTTGATTTTAGCGATCGAACGGTCGAATGGTCGAATGGTCGAACGAAATTTTACTTCGAATCGAACGCGAACACCAATTGGCGAATGTCGCGCGACGTTCGCGAACATTCGGCGGACGCGAACAGTCGAAGTTCGCGCGAACTAGTTCGCCGGCGAACAGTTCGCTACATCCCTAGACTTCAATACTTCGCCAAACTAAACCTGCGGAAGTGCTACAGTATATTAGCCTATGGGGACCATCTAGACGATTTGTCTTCACACATTGGAGTAAAATTGTTCGATTGTGTGCTAAAATCGTTCGAATCGTTCGAACGATTTTACTTCGATTGTTCAATTGCCAAATTCGGTGAAAAATACTTTGACTTCGATATTCAAAGTCAAAGTATTTTAATTAGAGTTTCAAATTTCGAAGTATTTATCACTTCGAAATTCGACCCTTGATAAATCTGCCCCATACTGTGTTAAAAAATCCAAAACATATTTCAGTATACACTTTCAAGCCAAGAAAATATATATATAAAATACAAAAAAGAAGAATTTTTTTCTAACTCCCACTCCTTCATTTTTAACATGAGTATTTTTTTTATGTTTTGTGCCATTTATTTGTGCAATCAAAATCTACTACCAACCTTACTATGCAATAATTGTGCGTGATTGTACCTAATATAAGGTACTTTATTTGTGCCTATAACCATAATTCACATTATCTATTTTTTATTTCCATCACTATGTTGTGCATTAAAGGAATTGTTCAGTATAAAAATAAAAACTGGGTAAATAGATAGGCTGTGCAAAATAAAAAATGTTTCTAATATAGTTCGTTAGCCAAATATGTCATGTATTAAGTGATTTTATGCAGTTCTCTTGGTTTCCACTGATTGGTTACCAGGCAGTAACCAATCAGTGACTTGTGGGGGGCACATGGTTCATAACTGTTGCTTCTGAGCTGAATGCTAAGGATCAATTGCAAAATCACTGAACAGTTATGTCCCATTTGGCCCCCCTTCAAGTCGCTGACTAACTCAGAGTTAGAGAGCTGAAAAGCAGGAAGTAGTGTTCTGGCTATTATGTTAGACATCCAGTCACTCCAGCCTTTAAACATTACATTTTTGGCTAACTAACTATATTAGAAACATTATTTATTTTCACACGGTTTTTATTTTTTACACTGAACTGTCCCTTTAAAGTGCATATCTGTTACCTCCTCTCTTCCAATAATAAAGTGCATTTATTGTGCATAACCCATAGTATGTTCAATCTAAGCAAACCCATCCCTAATGATCCACCCTTACCTTCAACTCCCATGTGCAACCCCTTTATATCTAGTCTATAAGGAACAGGATTAAAAACAGAAGCTGAAAACATTGAATTTCTATAAAAAGACCATATTGTTAATCACAATTTTAAGAGAGCAATTGCTCATTTAAAAATCTTACAGCTTGTGGGATAAAACTGTTACAAAACCTGGTTGAAAGTGCATGGATGCTACAGTATTTCCTTCTGGATGGCAGCAAATCAAAATAACGCATTAAAAGCATACCTTACGTAATCATCTCTTGTTAAAAATCTCTTGAATAGAAGGTAAAAAGAAGGTAAAAACTCTCCAATAATTACACTTGCTGTCCTCACAATTTTTTGCAGCCTCTTACGGTCACTACACTCTCAATAACTCTTCTGTAAAAGGGCACAAGTACAGATCCAAGGAGATTTACCTTCCTCAACCATCTTTAAACAAAAAGCCTTATGAACTGGGTGCGCTTTTCTAAAATCAATTATTAGCTCTTTAGTTTTTTCAACATTGAGTGACAACTTGTTGTCAATACACCAAGTTTCCAGCAGATTGACCTCCTCTCTATATTCTAATATATTGTTGTCTCTAATTTGGCTGATCACAGTTGTATGTGTATTTGCCGTGTAAACAGTGCAATTTAGAAATAAAAATATGTAATAGGGTTTCAGTCAAAAATATTCTGTCCAATGGTACATTAATACCATTTATCATTGACATTGTACCATACCAGTCTTATGATTGCATTTTATAGATTTCCTTGGAACATTTTTTCTGTTTACTTGGTAAATTTTAAAACAAATTCTAAAAGTGGAATTCCAAGCAAGTAACATTTCATCACAGTAATTAACACTTGGGGAGGTTTATCAGCAGTCGAGTTTGTGAGGTTTGTGAAGATTATTTATACTTCGAATAAACTCAGAACTGGAATGTTTTCTTATTTATGAAAAAACTCTTATGTAAAAAACTCGAATCAGTGCATTTGGTTGGAAAAACCAGAATACTGGAATTTATCAAGTTTTTGGCGAAAAAAAACTGGAATCACTCAAATTCAGCGAGTTAGGAGTGCAAACCACCAAAAAAAAAAAACAAACATCATGAAGGCTACAAACATCTTTAAATGGTTTAAGGGAGCTCTGCTATTGACTTCTACATGACCTTGACAGGTTTTAGCTAGATAATTATTAGATTCAAGCTATTTCCAGCTCTGGGGCATAATAAATCTAGAAAAAAATTGAGTTTTTATTTTAAAACCAGAAAAATTTGAGTTTTTACTGGAAACCACCCTTGAAAACTCAAATTTTTCAGGAAAAACACAACTCAACCTTTAATAAATAACCCTCTTGTTGTAACATCTTTATCATGAATTGTATATTCCTGAAGCAATAATCATTCCAAAAAAACCCAGCAGAATTACACCTGTCCGATAATCTTTGTCTCTCTTCATTAGATTGGACATTTTTATCATGCATTGTATAAATCTCAAATTGAATACCAAATGAGAGACATGCATATACAGCAAGCTTCTCTTAGCATTTCATATTATTAGCAACATATTAAATATAAGTGAGCATGCTTTTAAATTACACAGTACATCTTTCCCCTCTAACAATATGTTGCATTTCATCCCAAGCTTCAGCATGGGCTCACAATAAAAAGATGTGTTTGCCCTGGCCTTGTTTCGCTTTACTACAACTTCTGCTGTGCCCAGTTGTTATGGCAACCCAACACTAAATGCGATGGGGTGAAGCAGTTGCCTTATGCCAGTCAGATATTTTTTTTTCAAGACTTTTGAATCGGGCATTTATGTCTGTGAAAGAACTGAGAAACAGAGATGTGTTCATATACTGGGCTTGAAAAAAAAAAAGAATGGAAAAGGCAGGCAAATGCTCCAGGAAAAGAAAACGTTTTGTGCTATAGTAGACTTAAAAGAAAATGTTATTGAGGGGTCAACCCATTAGAAGGGGTCAAATATATTGCAGCTCTAGCATCCGAAGAATAAAAATGAATTCATCCTGCAACTGAATTTAATAAAAGATACAGAAAAAAGGAATGTCATTGGTTTTTGAATGATTGTGTTAAAAATAAAAGTATAGGAATCATTGAAATTTACCAGGGGTACAAGTGCTAGAGCATTAATAGGCACAAGAGTATGTTCCTTGGTGCTCATCCATGTATTTGTGCCCAGTAAGCTGTGCTCTGCTCCTCACCGGGGGCGTATTTATAGTAAGGAGCCCGAGGGCCTGTGCTAGGGCAGCAGGTTTTGGGGGATGACCCTCGGGTGCCTACAAATGTAATTTTTTAAAAAAAAAAAAAATCACCCATCATCTTCCACGGATTTCCATAGGAAATCCGGTGAAAGAGCTTGGGGCTGAGGGGTACGGGGCTGAGCTAGGTGGAGGAAGTGACATCACACAAACACTCACGTGAGTCATGTTTAGGTCCGGTGCCTAGGGCAGCATCGACCTAAGTACAGTTCTGTCCTCACCCCATATTGAAAAACTTCTGCCGGGCCCTAACATGTCTGAATGATGTGATATAGATGTAGTAGAACTACAAGGAAGAACCCATTAGATAAAAACTATATTGTGTAATAAGTTCATACACGCTAAAAAGTCCATGTAGACCTACCCTAAAGTGGATTTTATTGGTTATTTTTTCACACATCTTTTTGTATATACACATTGTATGAACTTACTATTCTATATAGTTTTTATCTAATGTGCGCTTCCTTGTAGTTCTACCACATCTATATCAAATCATTCAGACATGTTAGGGACTGGCAGAAGTTTTTCAATATGGGGTGAGGAGTACAGCTTACTGGGCACAAATACTCATACATGGATGAGCACCAAGGGGCATACTCTTGTGCCATTAATGCTCTAGCACTTGTACCCCTGGTTAACAAAAATGATTCCTGCAGGATGATCAGTTGCAGGATGAATTAATTTTTAGTCTTCAGATGCTACAGTTGCAATATGTTTGACCCATTCTAATGGGTTGACCCCCTCAATAACATTTTCTTTCAAGCCTACTATAACACAAAACATTTTCTTTTCCTGGAGCATTTGCTTGTCTTTTCCATTCTTTTTTTTCAAGCCCAGTATATGAACACATCTCCGTTTCTCAGTTCTTTCACAGACATAAATGTCTGATTTAAAACTCTTAAAAAAACAAAAATATCTGACTGGCATGAGGCAACTGCTTAAAGCTGCCTCGTATTGCTTCACCCCATCGCACTTAGAAGCACATTTATCAAGTGTCGAAATTTTAAGTTTTTTTTAAAACTCCCATAAACTGCCATAAATTCGAAAGTTGACCAATCAAACTTTATTATTAAAATCGATTTTTTTTTTAACTCGGATGAACTGAAACAACAGGAAAACTCTAATCTAATTTAAAAAGCTTGATTCGAATGTCAGAAAGGCTGCAAACATCACCAAATTAATCCCTGGACCTCTCCCTTTGACTAATACAGCAAGTCGGCAGGTTTTCATGGCGAATAGTCGAAATTGAGTTCTTAAAGGGCCAGAGTATGATAAATCTCAAAATTCTAATTCAAATTAAAACTCAAATCGTGTTTGGATAATTCACAATTCAAATTTGAGAGTTTTGATGAAAAAAAAATTCAAAAATTCTAATTTGAATTTTCACTTCGACTTTAATACATCTTCCCCTTAATGTTGGGTTGCCACTGTGACCCAGCCTGTTTTTGCTTGTTTGCTGTCAGACCTGACCTTTCTGCTTGATACCCGTGCTGCACCTTAGCGACCCGGATCTGTCTGATTATGATACCGCCTCTCTGGCTTCTCTCCACTTCATTGGTTCCCTGTCTCCATTCCAGGTGGGTCTAGTGTTAGTGTGAGCTGCTTGAGGGTCTCCTTCTACAATTGTTACCTTGACAAGGCTGGCACCTGGTTACACAGATTCTTGCTCATGGTTCTAAAAGCAACAACAATAGTGAGCTTGGATGTTATCTGACTGATTGACCTTTGGGCCATACATGTGAATATGGTCAAGTTTGCAAATAGCAAGATTCCATTGTTTGTCTGATAGAATGAAGAATGGAACTGAATGTAAGTGACAGAGCAGCACTCCTTTCTGGATCTTCTGATACTCCATCTTTGTTTTGAGATGGGTTATCAACATATTTTAATTTGTGCATACATGGCCACCTTAAGCCAACATATAGGAGTAATATTGGCCATTGCTTTGTTATCTTAATTAGTGCAGTGGTTGAATTTCTGTTCATGTTAATTTTTGGAAGTATGAGTCTATGAAATTTTGAGGAATTTACAAGGAACCTGAATTATAATAGGAGGTAGGGTGATGTGGTCCCCTGACACTTTTTGTTGGCTTTCATAAGTATTGATGTGAGGGCCCCACGCATAGAGGCTTGTTCAGTCAAAAATGGCTAAACTAGTAGACAAAAGCACTTCATGTGTGGCCAGCTTAAGTTTCAAAGCTGAAATTCAAGCAGGTAAGGCTCTTGGTAAACTTGAGGCATGAACTTTTTGATTGTATTGACAAGGGAGCATTTGTGAATGAATCCAAGAACAACTGACATGTTTCTAGAGATTTTTTTTAGACTGTTGTGGGATATAAGAACTACAAAGGTCATAGGACGAAGAGTAGTTGTTGAAGGACATTTGTGTGAAAAGCTTGAAAGCACATATTTGATTATAAGTATGCAAATAGCCATGGAAACCATTACTGCAAATAAAAAGAGCGGCAAGTTTTATCCACGCTATGGCTATAAGCTATTTACACATTCCATAACTTACATTGGACAGCATTGCCTTCATACAGGTATTCCCTGAAGTTATATTTAATTTACACTGTTCTTCAATGAAACTGAGGAGATTTACATAAGATTCAGTTTCAATGCGGTATTGTGTTACAAGAATCGTTTATTATTTTACATAAGCCATAAAATAATCCTGTTTTATAGTCACGTGTGGATATGTTTTGTATGTAAATGAAAAGTACAATAATAAGCAATTTATTTTCTATTTCATTATTAAATAGCTAGAAAATAACCGGTTTCATGCGGTTCTGTTATTTCCATCCATACTCCATGATCATTGGTCTATGCATGAGCCCCACAATCAAATTCAATAACACTAGCATTTTTAAAAATCCTGGACTGTTTATGGGAATTATTAGCAACCCAAACCTGCATGCCTCGTCATCTCTGCTGATTATTTACTGTGATTCCCTATAATTGGCTATCACTGGATATTGCATAGTGGATATTGGCAATATCCACTCAAAGATCTTGCTATATTTGGCTTTTCTGTTTTTTGATGCTATAGATATTATTATAAGAGCATTCTTTTCACATGTTTGACTGCCCTCTTTACTTCTCACTTGATAAAAATATAGCAGGGGTGCAGTATGCCGTCAGAACAGCTAAGAAAAGCAAACGTGCTCTCTTCATGAGTGATTGAGGGTGCAGTTAAGGTGCAGAGTGCAGTATTGGTGGGCATAGGCCAGACCTGTTCTTATCACCTGCCATAGGGAAAATAGTAGGAATACAGACCAGTAGATGAACATGTAAGAGAATGTGCAGTAGGTAAAAGGGGGAATGTCTACCCCATTGGTCCCCAACCTTTTTTACCTGTGAGCCACATTTACATGCAGTAACGGAAATAAGGAGGGGCAGGCCCCTCTCTAAATGCAGTTTTCTGTATGCCTCAGCATCGGCGACAGTATCCGGAGGGCCACAAGGGGGTGTGGGCCCCTGTGCCCCTGGTAGTTATGCCTCTGTTTACATGTTAAAAAAGTTTGGGAGCAACACAAGCATGAAGAAGTCCCTGGGGGTGCTGCCAAATAGGGGTTGTGGCTATGAGAAAGCCCCTATGTGGACTGGTAGCATATAGGAGCCTCTATTTGGCAGTACATCTGGTTTTTATGCAACCAAAACTTGACCACAAGCCAGGAATTAAAAAATTAGCTCCAGCATTGAGGCCACTGGGAGCAACATTAAAGCTGTATGGGTCGGTGAGCGACAAATTGCTCACGAGCCACTGGTTGGGTATAAAAAAAGTATAAAAAAATGGCTGTATTTTGCAATCTGTATCGTGTCTATCTGCTTGTAGATGAGCTCTACCGTGTTCTATTATATTAAAGGAAAACTATACTCCCAAAATGAATACTTAAGCAACAGATAGTTTATATCAAATTGAATGACATATTAAAGAATCTTACCAAACTGGAATATATATTTACATAAATATTGCCCTTTTACAGCTCTTGCCTTGAACCACCATTTCGTGACTGTATCTGTGCTGCCTCAGAGATCACCTGACCAGAAATACTACAACTCTAACTGTAACAGGAAGAAGTGAGGAAGCAAATGGCAGAACTCTGTCTATTAATTGGCTCATGTGACCTCACATGTGGTTTGTATGTGAGCACAGTGAATCGTACGATCTCAGGGGGCGGCTCTTATTTTTTAAAATGGCAATTTTCTATTTATGATTACCCAATGGCACATACTACTAAAAAAGTATATTATTATGATAATGGTTCATTTACATGAAGCAGGGTTTTACACATGAGCTGTTTTACTCAGTATCTTTTAATAGAGACCTACATTGTTTGGAGGGTATAGTTTTCCTCTAATGCTTCTTTTATATATGTACTGTATATATATATATATATTATTTATTTTTTTTTTTGACAGGCTTTGACTGCTAACATTGCCAGTGGTGTAACTAGATCTTACTGAGCCGCACAGTAAATTATTTTTCAGGCCCTAAAAATATCTAGAGGTTGACTTGTTTTACAAATATTACAGAGAGTTACATCCCATGGACGGTTAATGAAACTGAACCAAAGCAATACCCTGTGTCACAGGAAAATTTAAAATCAGTACCAATGCACTGTTCATCATATTCTTAATAGGCAAGTGATGCCACTAAAGTGGAGCCTGAATTGCATTCAATCTTTCACATTATAGAAATCTCTGCAAAGCACATTCTGTTGTGTGATCTGGGTGCACATTTCCTTCACAGGGCAACTGCTATGATTCTGCTATGTATATACATTACTATACATGCCTGAAGTACCTTCAAACATTTTACTCAACTTATTTATGGAATAATACATTGCTGTATACTTGAAAAGACTCTTCTAGATTAAGATTATTTATGGATTTCAGTATAGATGGCTTTGATTTGGCTGTGACATTAGTTAAACCTCCTGAATAGTGTGATGAGTTTGAGTACTCAAAAGTTGAACATTAGAAGGTACCACTAGTGATGGGAAAATTCGTTTGCCAGGTGCAAATTTGTGGTGAATTTCCGCGTTTAGCTGGCGGCAAATAAATTTGCAGGCATCAAAGTTTTTGTGACAGTTTCGATGTCGGTGACAATTTTCATGTTTCACACATTTTTTGCCTATTTTGCGAATTTCAGGAAAAATTCGCCCATCACTAGGTACCACTGATGTAAACACATGGGTGAAGGACTCACTGTACTTCACACAATATTTATAAAAGTAACATTTCATAAACTAAATGAAAAAAATACATTACTCTTTTTAAATCCCCACTTCCCCTAAGATTTTATGATTATTATTTTGAACATTTATTTATATAGTGCCAGCATATTTCGCAGTGCTGTAAAGAAAGTGTGTTCATACAACTAAATCATATTAATTGCATACATAGAACATATGGAGTTACATACATCACAACCAATACCGGTACAAAAGGTGAGGAAGGCCCTGTGCAAAGGAGCTTACAATCTACAGGTACGGGAATAAGACAAGTTGTGGGAGTGGGCAAGATTAGAATTAAGTGAGTGAGAGATGTAGTACTGTATGTGCTAATGTATTTAGTAGTTAAACAGAGTGAGGGTTAGGATCTTCAAATAGTGCTTAAGAATGAAAAACATTTGAAATGAAGAAGATCATGATTTTGGACTTTTGTCAAATTTACAAATTTATACTCTAGGCTGCCCCTTAGCTTTGTGTTCCTCCCCTCCTACATTGCTCTCATCAGGTTGAATGTCCTCCCTGCCAACCTCTACACCAATTTATTTTCAGAAACCAACAAACTTCCATTAGTAAATTAATATTCCTCTAGACTTGGCAGAGGAGGAATTCACTCCCCAAAGCGTGTTTTACCTCCAAACTGCAAATAGCTAGTGCAGTAAATATGATTCTTATTCCTATTTATTCAGAAGGTGAACTTCATATCGAAAGGGATAATTTATTAAGTTGATGTTTTGGCAGATAAAGATGAGGTGTTGTATAGAAACTTTGAAACAAATGGAATATCGCTTCATAGTAGACATTCACCAAGATTGGCTCTTTTTCTGTTTTGGGAATATTTATATTTCTTTTGTCAGGGTGCAGTAGTGTAAACTGTTTAGGAATAATAAAAAAAAAAAAAAGATTCTTATACTGTTTATCCCAATGAAAATAAGCATATTGTTCCCCAGTGCTCAGTGTTTAAGCCCCTCTGTCTTACACATCTTATGAAGGTAACCCCTGGTTCCTTTCACTCAGATGACATACATGGCTGCTTTTGTTCTTATAATGTCCTTATTATGGGCATCACACAAAATAAATAGTTCTTTTCTTAATAACTGTATTATATTGTCACGTTCGGGACCCTATTTCCAGAACCCAAGCTAAGCTCCCTGGTCTCGGCTCTCACTTCTGCCTCTAACTGCCGCCTTTCACCTCGGGAGGAGCCCTCAGCTAATCGAATGTCGCCAGGTCTTATTTGAGAGGAGCAGAGCTAACGATTCTGGATGAGCAAAAGGGCCTCATCGTCTCACCAGGATAATGGAAGGAAGAACACCACCAGGAACAGGCAGGCCAGGCCAGCACAAGCAGAGAATCGTCAGACAGGCTGGAATCGGGATTGGAGAGCATAGAATAGTCGGAGGACAGGCAAAGGTCAGATTGGAGAGGTCAGAGTAGTCACAAGCAGGCAGGATCAGGATTGGAGAAGTCGGAGATATCAGGCCGGCAAAGGTCAGGATTGGAGAAGATCAGAATAGTCACAGGCAAAGCAAGGGTCAAAACCAGAAGTAACAGATAGGATTATACAAGGCAAGGCACCTATGAACTTTCCAAACAGAACCTAACAACGGGCAAGGTGCTGTAGACTAAATTCCCCTTTTATAGTTTTTGAATCTCGCGCCAATGTGCGATGATGTCATCACGCCGGCGCATAAACCAGGAAGCATGCCGGTGCACGCGCCATAGGGATACTGCACACAGAAGTGGAAAGATGCAGTGAAGGAATAGGATAAAAAATACTTCGAATTTCGAAGCATTTTTTTGGCTACTTCGACTATCGAATTGGCTATTTCGACCTTCGACTACGGCTTTGAAACGAACGATTTCGAACTAAAAATCGTTCGACTATCCGACCATTCGATAGTCGAAGTACTGTCTCTTTAAAAAAAACTCCGACCACCTACTTCGCCACCTGAAACCTACCGAGCATCAATGTTAGCCTATGAGGAAGGTCCCCATAGGCTTTCTAGCCAATTTCTGATCGAAGGAAAATCGTTTGTTCGATCGATGGATTAAAATCCTTCGAATCGTTCATTTCGAAGGATTTAATTGTTCGATCGAACGATTATTCCTTCGATCGTTCGATCGAACGAATATCGCTAAATCCTTTGACTTCGATATTCGAAGTCAAAGGATTTAACTTTGACGATCGAATATCGAGGGTTAATTAACCCTCGATATTCGACCCTAAGTAAATGTGCCCCTAAAACATAAAGCTTTTATGAATATCAAGGTAAAATTAAGAAACAAGAAACATAAGTCAACTTGAAATAACACAAAGGTAAAATGTGATGGTAACATCTCTTACACTTTATTGTACTAGGAACATCAGAACCTTCACAGGTGAACCAGTGCACTTGATTTAGAGAGTACCATTTTAGATTCATCTTCAAATACTTTGTTTCTTTCTTTGGTTTTAAGATATAGGTTAACTGGATGGATTTATTAAATACACATTAGTATTACAGTATTTTTTAATTTTTTTTATTTTTTATTGATTTTTCTCAAATTTTTCTTGAAAATTAAAACTTTAAAATAGCTTGATTTTTAAAGATAAAATTCTCGTTAACTTCTACAGAATCCAAGTTTTTAATAAAGTTTGGACATAATCATGCATATTTTGTGTAGTAAAAGACACAATATAAATTTTGACAAAAATGCCCATTACTGGATGTGATTTAAAAGATGCTAAATATATATGCAGATACCCTATTTCTTACCACTTACATGCAGATTTATTAAAGGTCAAATTAAAAATTCGAATTTTATAATTTTTTTATGGTCAAAACTCTAGGGGGCCCATTTACTTAGCTTGGGTGAAGGAATAGAGGAAAAAAACTGAATTTCGAATGTTTTTTTTGGCTACTTCAACCATTGAATGGGCTACTTCGAACTTCGACTTCGACCTTCGACTTCGAAAGATTCAAACTAAGTCAATGTTAGCCTATGGGAAGGTCCCCATAGGCTTGGCTATCGTTTTTTGGTCGAACAAAAATCGTTTGATCGAAGGAATAAAATCCTTCGAATCGAACGATTCGAAGGATTTAATCGTTCTATCGAACGATTTTTCATTTGATCGAACGAATAGCGCTAAATCCATTGACTTCGAAGTCGAAGGATTTAACTTCGATAGTCAAATATCGAGGGTTAATTAACCCTCGATATTCGACCTTAAGTAAATCTGCCCCTAAAATTCGAAATTGTGAATGATCCAAACTCAATTGAAATTCTAATTTGAATTTCAAGATTTATCAAACCTTGGCCCTTTAAAAATTTGAATTTGACTATTCACCACCAAAATCTCGCCAAATTCATGTATAAGTCAATGGGAGAGATCCAGGGACCAATTTGAATGTTACTAGCCTTCCTGACATTCGAGTTTTTTTCAGAGAAAAAACTTGATTTGTGGTTAGTCTAAATTGAGTTTTTGAAATTCGACCTTTGATAAATGTGCCTCCCCGTGAGCCATTTCTGCATATTTACATAATAAATGTTTGCAACAATTTTGGTCTTAGCTGAATATTGGTATGAAACCTTGAGCCATAAATGAAGACCAGACATAAAATGTATTTGTATATGCCCTTAAAGTAAAGGTCCTAAAGACATATACAATTGTCTGAAATCCTTCTCTACTGTTTTTTTATGATGGCTTGTAATAAAATTCTTTGTACAAGAAAGCTTTAGTCTCTCCCACATAAAAACACAAAATTTTGCGTTTCCCTGGCAAACTAACAGAAGAAAATTTACAAACTGCACTAAAACAAAATAGTAAATTACAAAAATAAGAAAGATCAGAAATCTTTATTAAACCAATACAACTAACATTGTCAACTTTGCATAATATTGACATTTTATATGTATTTTTTGTTCTATGAGATATCAGTAGAAAAAATTGTAAAGACGTTTTAAAAGAATGTACTTGTGCTTTTTAATAGACTTAACTATTATAGCAGGCCTGCGTTTACCAACGAAAACAAAACTGTTTTTCAGTTCACTCTTTATTTTCTTTTTGTTTCTCATGGAGAAGTCATAAAAACTGAACCAAATGTAATATATTGTGGAGGAACTGGGATTTAATCCTGCGGCATACAAATCTTTAAATGTCAAAAGCTTGAAGCAGCTTTCTGTATTCGGGATCTGTTCATAAAAAGTTACATTCTGTTTATGTGGATATTCTGCAGACTTTATTCATAAAGTATAGCTCTGTGCACAATGTGAAACTGCGAGCCTGCTGTTTGGGGAAAAAAAGTATTTTGCCATATTTTCATTGCTTCTTGAAAGAGTTTAAATGTTAAAAAAGTGAGTTTTTAAATTCTTGCATTAGTTTAGAGCAGCCCCCAGAAGCAGGATTTAATGTGACTATTGATTGCACAGTAATGGACTAATAAAAAGTGCTATTTTCTTGAAGGAAAAGTTTTGCCTTCATTGGCACAGTGTTCCTCTATAAATTTACAGAATGTCATTCAGGAAACAAATATTAGGTAATATAGATTTCATGATATATTTTTAAAGGCTTTTATTTTCTAACAATGCATTTTGATAAATTTATTATTTAGGGATATTAATTTATAACTGGATTGATATATAATTGACTTTTCCATAACAGATTTCGTTTTCAGTTTTTCTTTCAATTAAAGAAAAACGTTATTTTCTAAAAATAAAAATGATGTTATCGTCTCTGTGTTTATATCACAGTCAAACAGAGAAACTTTAACAGAGTTAATTGGGAGGGTGAAGAAAAACGTTTATTTAAAGTCGAGCAAATGAACCATTTAGTGGAGGAGAATGTTAATTTAAATTATGGGAAAATTAATGAATAAAACCAACCGATCTTGTGTGAAACCTAAAAAGTTCATTTTCTTCTTAAAGTTGCACAAATATAGAAATACAGATGAAGCCACTTGGATTTGTGAGTTAAATGCGTCATGACTCAGGGGTAATTGAAGAAACTGTGTTATCTTAAGTCATCTTAACTCATTTAATGCATTTAACATTTTCATTAGCATACCAAAGCTCCATTGTTCACAATGGTGAATGCTTTAATTAGATGGGATGTTGTGACACAGTTTTCTGTGTTAAATGAGATAAATGGGATATCTGTGTTTAGTTATTCTGTGTCAAACAGACAAACCAAAGTGGCTGCATCTGTATGCTAATTATAAAATGAAGAAAAGAAAAAATGTGAAGAGTGAGAAAACATTGTCTTTGGGTTGTTTATACATGATATGGTATGCCTGGCGATGAAGACATTTTAAAGTGATACTGTCATGGGAAAAATTTTTTTTTTTCAAAATTAATCAGTTAATAGTGCTGCTCCAGCAGAATTCTGCACTGAAATCCATTTCTCAAAAGAGTAAACAGATTTTTTATATTCAATTTTGAAATCTGACATGGGGCTAGACATATTTTCAATTTCCCAGCTGCCCCAAGTCATGTGACATGTGCTCTGATAAACTTCAATCACGCTTTACTGCTGTACTGCAAGTTGGAGTGATATCACCCCCTCACTTCCCCCCCCAGCAGCCTAACAACAGAACAATGGGAAGGTAACCAGATAGCAACTGCCTAACACAAGATAACAGCTACCTGTTAGATCTAAGAACAACACTCAATACTAAAAACCCATGTCCCACTGAGACACATTCAGTTACATTAAGAAGGAAAAACAGCAGCCTGCCAGAAAGCATTTCTCTCCTAAAGTGCAGGCACAAGTCACATGACCAGGGGCAGCTGGGAAATTTACAAAATGTCTAGCCCCATGTCAGATTTCAAAATTGAATATAAAAAAAATCTTGACAAAAATGAGGATTAAAGCCCTTTCAAGTAAGCAATATTGTTGAGTAGTAATTGGTAAATCTAACTTATTTTGCTTTACCCAAAATTCACAAAATGGCAAAAATTGCCAAATTCATTGAAGTCAATGGGTGTTTTTTTTTACTATACATCAGCGTCTATAGGAGTTTTTTTTGTTGCAGCAGCAGCAGAAAACTGTGGCAAAATATTGCGCTCATATACAGTCATATGAAAAAGTTTGGGAACCCCTCTTAATTCTTTGTAGTTTTGTTTATCATTGGCTGAGCTTTCAATATAGCAACTTCCTTTTAATATATAGCATGCCGTATTTCAGCAGTGACATAAAGTTTATTGGATTAACAGGAAATATGCAATATGCATCATAACAAAATTAGACAGGTGCATAAATTTGGGCACCCCAACAACAGAGATATTACATCAATACTTAGTTGAGCTCCTTTTGCAATATAACAGCCTCTAGACATCTCCTATAGCCTTTGATGAGTGTTTGGATTCTGGATGGTGGTATTTTTGACTATTAGTCCATACATAATCTCTCCAGTTCAGTTCAATTTGATGGCTGCCGAGCATGGACAGCCTGCTTCAAATTATCCCATAGATTTTCAATGATATTTAAGTCAGGGGACTGTGATGACCATTCCAGAATATTGTACTTCTCCCTCTGCATAAATGTCTTTGTAGATTTTGAAGTGTGTTTAGGGTCATTGTCTTGTTGGAATATAAAACCCCAGCATAACTGCAACTTTGTGACTGATGCTTGAACATTTTCCTGAAGAATTTGTTGATATTGGGTTGAATTCATCCGACCCTCGACCTTTAACAAGGGCCCCAGTCCCTGAACTAGCCCCACAGCATGTTGGAACCTCCACCAAATTTGACAGTAGGTAACAGGTGTTTTTCTTGGAATGTGGTGTTCTTATTCCACTATGCACATTGCTTTTTGTTATGACCAAATAACTCAATTTTTGTCTCATCAGTCCAAAGCACTTTGTTCCAAAATGACAATGGTAGATCAAGAGACCCTGTGTGTGGTGTTAGTGCAGAAAGGGCTTCTTTCTCATCACCCTGACATACAGATGTTCTTTGTGCATTGCACTGAATTGTAGAATGATGTACGGATACATCTGCAGCAAGATGTTCTTGTAGGTCTTTGGAGGTGATCTTTGGGTTGTCTGTAACCATTCTCACAATCCTCCACATATGCCACTCCTGTATTTTTCTTGGCCTGCCAAGACCTGAGTTTTACAGCAACTGTGCCTGTGGTCTTCCATTTCCTGATTACATTCCTTACAGTTGAAACTGACAGTTTAAACTTCTGAGCTTTTTGTAGCCTTCCCCTAAACCATGATACTGAACAATCTTTGTTTTCAGATCTTTTGAGAGTTGCTTTGAGGATCCCATGCTGTCACTTTTCATAAGAGCGTCAAACAGAAGCACAACTTGCAATTGGCCATCTTAAATACTTTTTCTCATAATTGGACACACCTGCCTATGAAGTTCAAGGCTCAACAAGCTAATCCAACCAATTTGGTGTTGCCAGTAATCAATATTGAGCAGATACAATCTTTGTTCAGAAAACACCCCAGTACTCAGGTGTTCCTGGGAAATGAAAGTCATACCACTATTGTCTTTTTTGTTGAAAGTGGAGTAAATTATTATGCAGGCTGAGAGGGATTACCAAACTTTTTCATATGACTTTAAATCACTTGCAGGGATCATTGTTTGTCCCTGCATGTACTGTTTTAGGGTCATCTAAAGCTATTTATACAAACTTGAAGGGGGTATCATCAATATAAAGTTTTATTTCAACCTGATGTAATTACATTTTGTTACACTGTGCTTAAAAAAATATTTATTATTATTATTATTTATTACTAGTGATGGGCAAATTTGCGCCGCTTCGCCAAAAAATTTGCGAATTTCCCATGAAATTCGCGAAATGGCGAAAAATTTGCAAAACACCATCTCGTTTTTGACGCCGGCGTCCATTTTCTTTGAACGCGACAACTTTTTTTTTGACTCCGGCGAATTTTTACCAGCGAATTTTTGCTGCCGTTTTGCGAATTCGATGCGAAATCGCCCCTGGCGAATAAATTCGCCCATCACTATTTATTACTTTAATGCTTGCTTAGAATATATTCCCTGCTACTTAAAGGGGTGATTCAACTTTATGTTAACTTTTACTATGTTATAGAATGGCTAATCTAAGCACCTTTTCAATTGGCCATTATCTTTTCTTTTTAGAGTTTTTGAATTATTTGCCTTTTTCCTTTTACTCTTTCTAGATTTCAAATGGGGGTCACTGACCCCATCTAAAAACAAATGCCTTGTAAGGCTACAAATGTATTGCACATTGTCTCAGAATATCAGTCTCTACATCAGTGATCCCCAACCAGTAGCTCGTGAGCAACATGTTGCTCTCCAACCCCTTGTTGCTCCCGGTGGCCTCAAAGCAGGAACTTATTTTTGAATTCCAGGTTTGGAGGCAAGTTTTAGTTGTATAAAACTCAGGTGCACTGCCAAACAGAGCCTCAATGTAGGGTGACAATCCTCATAGGAGCTACCAAATGGCCAATCACAGCCCTTATTTGGCACCCCAGGAACTTTTTTCATGCATGTGTTGCTCCCCAACTCCTTGTACTTCTGAATGTTGCACACAAGTTCAAAAGGTTGGGGATCCCTGCTCTACATCATACCAAAAGTTAACTCAAGGGTGAACAAGCCCTTTAACAGATATGGGTCCAAATTACCCTAGCAACCATGCATTGATTTGAAGAGAAAAATTTGTAATCAAAGGTAGCAATAACAATAAATGTGTAGCCTTACAGAGCATTTATTTAGATGGGGTCAGTGACCTCTTTTTGAAACCTGGAAAGAAGAAGAAGAAGTCAAATAATTAAAACTATAAAAATTAAATAAGGAAGACCAATTGAAAAGTTTCTAAGAATTGGCCATTCTATAGGATTCTAAAAGTTAACTTAAAGGTGAACCATAAACATAGTGATAGATAGCATGATATTACATTAAATTAAACGGTTTGTTGGTATATGCACAAACACATGCACAAATTATTGCATTTTTGTTTAGATATTCTATCATAGTAGTTTTACTAACAATATTGTATATATATATAATTTTTTTAAGATTAAGATATTATAAAATTTAAATTGTTAATTTTTTGTAAAAAAAAAAAAAATTACATTTAGAATGAGACATTTTAAATATTTTTTTTTATTCACAGTACAGGTATACGCTCAATTAAAAACATTATCCAGAAAACTCCGAATTATGGAAAGGCCATCTCCCATAGACTTCATTTTATTCAAATAATCCAAATTTTTTAAAAATGATTTCCTTTTTCTCTGTAATAATAAAACAGTACGTTGTACTTGATCCCAACTAAGATATAATTAATCCTTATTGGAAGCAAAAACAGCCTATTGGGTTTATTTATCATTTACATATTTTCTAGTTGAAGTTCCAGGTATGAAGATCCAAATTACGGAAGGATCCGTTATCAGGAAAACCCCGGGTCCCGAGCATTCTGGATAATAGGTCCCATACCTGTACATTAAAATTTAACAGTCATATAAAGTGTTGCACACAGAAACAACACATAGAGGTCTGTAAAATGTAAACGATGTTTAATAGGTCTATTATCTTTAGAAACCATATTGGAGGCATATTTATAAAAGTGTTTGAGATACCAAATCTCGTCACGTTAACGCCAAGATACACTGTGTAAAACCTCAGGTACATATAGAGCTGTGTAATTAATTGTTTGCCAAAAGTGTAGCACGGTAAAAATTCTGGCATAAAAAGAGGTGTTACTTTCAAAGAGCCACATAAAAATAGTCATCAAACACAAAAAAACATAAATTTTTTTGTAAAATTAACTGATAAAATCAATATAGATATTCAGAAGTATCTTTAAAAAATATCAGATATTTATAACCATAATTGCCTTTCATTCATTTACAGTCTTTCTTATGTCTGTTTTCACGTAAAACTCTATGAAACACGAGAAAGTCAATGGCCAAGTAATTTAAATTTTACAAAGCTGTAGGGTGAAATAAAATGTTTAATACACAGCTGACCTCACTTTCTAGAAGTAGGATAAATATAACCCCTGTGTTTCCATGTTTTTCTTCAAGCTGTGAGTTACTGAACATCTGACAGACTAGCAGAGCGCTCCAAAATGGAATTCAGTAATGTGTTAAATTTGCTACTAAATACACTTTATTGGGTCTCCTGGATAAACATTTATTGTAAGCACTCCACAATGCATAGAATTATGCTTCAGAAAAATATGATTATGTAGGGGTAAACTACACAGGCAGAAGAACAAGGGAATGTGATCTTTTCTCCACAAGGTAACATCCCTGAGGAGAGAAAAAAATATACAGTAGGTTTAGAAGCACTTTACAGCTGAGATACAGTATGAAGAATTCATGCAGAGAAACACCTTATGTGCTTCACACTTGTGCTTCAGTAGAACTAAGAAATAAATGAACACAGGTGGCATAACTTGGCAAAGACGAAGACTGAAAGAAAAAAGAGAAGAAGAAATAAAAGCAAACTGATCTTAGTAATAAAATGTTATTATAAAGAATCAAACAGAAAAAAAGAATACACTATGAGGCTTTTTATCAACTATTTATCAATGTAATTGAAATTAGGGATGCACCGAATCCACCGAATCCTTCTGCCCGGCCGAACCGAATCCGAATCCTAATTCGCATATGCAAATTAGGGGTAGGGAGTGAAATTGCGTGGCTTTTTGTCACAAAACGAGGAAGTAATAAAGGTTTTCCTCTTCCCACCCCTAATTTGCATATGGAAGTTAGGATTTGGATTTGGTTCGGTATTCGGCCGGGGGTTCTGCCGAATCCAAAATAGTGGATTCGGTGCAGCCCTAATTGAATTATTTTATAGGCTAAAAGTGAGGAATTCAAATTAGGGTTTCTTAAAACTCAAATGTTCAATATTCAAAAAAGCTTGTTAAATATAAAAGTTTTTTTTTTTTAATTAAAATCTGGTTAAAAAAATGCAAACCCTTCAAAAATCAGCCCTAGGTCTCCTATCCAGCCCAATCTAAACAGTGTATATTATTTTCTGTTGTATTAGACATCCAGTTTCCATACTTTATTTATATGGTTTGCACAGTAGCAAACCTTTTTTTGGGCTGACAGGATCCCTTATATTTTATGTTATTTCTATAGGAAATGCACAGGTCAATGTACACTATATACATTCATTGGTTAGCTAATTAATATTAAGAAAACTAATAGTGTATAGAAAGAGATTTATAACGACAAATTACTATTACTTATTACTATTATCTACATTTCATTGATGATGTTCTTGGATTCTTTTGTGAAGGCCAAGAAACCTAATGGGCATGTTACCTACATTGTTTAAATTTATATTTTTAAGACTTGTTTACTATGCAAATGCAAGTCTTATTTTACAGACCATGGATCTGTAACCCCTATATTTCTACATTTGTGCCCAAGCTGTGAGTCGTCTGACTGTCTAACACAGCTCTTATAAATGGAATTCAGTAATGTGTTAAAATGAAAACAAAATAAACTATACCCTGGTCTCCTGGACAGATGTTTAACACACCCACATTGCATATGTTGTGCAAGAGTGATCCAGTACCTAGTAGCAAGTTACAGCGTTGCCTTTAAAACTACTTAGGAATCATTTAACTGGTATATGTTTTAAGTGTCTATTTCATTGGGAAAAAAATTAAATCACAAGGTAGAAATGCTTGAAAATACAGAGGTATCATTTTCTTCAAGACACGGGGAGAACTGTATAACAAAACTGGATTTGTGAATTTTAGAGTTTTTTTAAATTCGAATAAACTTTACATTTTATGTGTAAGTTTCCTTATTTATCTAAAATAATTGATTGAAGAAAACCATGAAAAATAACTAGAATGCATAAAATTTAAATTTCTAGTCATCCTTTACTCTCAAAAAATTTTGAATTAAAAAAATCTAAAATTTTTCCCAGTATAATTTGTATTGATTCTACATGAACTCATAGGGGCAGATTTACTAAAGAGCGAAGTGGCTAACGCTAGGGACTTTTTGGCAACATTGCCACCCGCAGGGACATCACAAATTCACCAATAGGCGCCAATTCACTAGAGAACGGGACCACTCTATCGCCAATAGACTTTCCGCTCTGGCGAATGATCGTTACTCCGCAAATTCACAAAAGTGCGGATTTTACTGAACTCAGGCCCGGACTGGCAATCTGTGGGTTCTGGCAAATGCCAGAGGGGCTGCTATAAGGTGCCATAGAAAGTCAGTATTTAGTGGGCTGGTGGGGGCTGTTTGGGCCTCTGTGTACCAGAAATGCCAGGGCCTATTTTGATTCTCAGTCCAGACCTCAACATTACCTCTTTTGCCAGAGTTGCCTTCGCCACCTCAGACCAGGCGAAGTGATAAAAGAAGCTAGATCTTCCTCAATCTTCTGTCACTTACATTATATCCTGTGCATCAAAATTCAAAATACACTGGCAACTTACTTTTTTGAGTAAGCGGTTTTCTCCAGACATTTTATAACATCTGGAACATTATTTTTACAGTGGGCTCATGTGTAGGGCATTATATTAACTCTCTTGTCTTTATTAAGGTCCCCAGGACATGTGTAATATAAACCAGTAAAGCATTTGCAGCAACATTTATAATAAAGATGTCCATACAACTTTAAATTTCTCGCCCTATGCAAATTGACCTAAGCGTAAGACCACTTTTTGAAGTTTCGTTAGGCAAATGAATGCTAGTGCATCTTCATTATGAAATGCTCGCACAGCCGAAGTAACAAAAAGTCGCCAGCGGGGATTAAACTTTGCATTTTATTGAATTTGCGTATTCTTAGCGTATTTGTGCCAGACAAAGTAGTGCGATGGGTGTAAATCTGCCCCATAAGTTTTCAGATGCTGAAGTTTTAATTTTAAATTTTCCAGTTTAAAATTAACTTTTATATTAGTATGATGTAGAGAGTCATATTCTGAGACATTTTGCAATTGATTTTTCAGTTTATATTTTTTGTGGTTTTTAAGTTATTTGGTGTTTAATTCAGCTTCTCTCATGCAATGTCAGCAATCTGGTTGCTAGGGTCCAAATTACTCTAGCAGCCATGCATTGATTTGAATGAAAGACTGGAATAGGAGAGGCCTGGATAGAAAGCTGAGTAATAAAAAGTAGCAATATCAATAGATTTGTAGCCTTTGTAGCCTTAAAGAGCTTTTGTTTTTTCGATGAGGTCACTTACCCCCATTTGAAAGCTGGAAAGAGTCAGAATAAGTAGATAAATAATTTAAAAATTGTAAAAAAGAAGAATGAAGGCCAATTGAAAAGTTGCTTTGAATTAACCATTGTATAACATACTTTGGGGGTTATTTACTAAACTTTGAATGCAAAAATGTGTTTTTGGAATTTAATAAAACCTGAGGATGGAAAAGTACAAATCTGAAAATCCTGCATCTCAGACCTGTCGAGGTTGATAAAGGGTTGTTATACCCGAAACATGTCAGTTATTCTGCCTTTGGCCGTATCCTTTCCTATATGCAATATTAAAGTTGCACACACGTTTGGACGGGACATGGAAAGGTGGCCTTGCTGAAAGGTAATTGTTGGGTATGTAATAGCTATTGCTGAGGAATTTACAAAGAGGTTGCTAATTTTCGGGAAAATGTAATAATAATTAAGTGTAAAAAAACCTGAGCGGATTTGATCGGAGTTGTTAGCAGAAAATATTGAGATAAATTCGGACTTTGATTAATAACCCCCCTAAAGTTAGCTAAAAGGTGAACCATCTCTTCAATAAGTATCTAGCATTCCAGTTTTTAAACCCTGATTTAAATTCATGAGTTGTACAGCAAAAGAATTTGGTAAGAATAGGAATGTTGATAAATCAGCCCCCTAGCTTTATAGAAAGCAATAATCTAAAGGAAATACAGTTTGGGGCATGTTTATGTGAGATAGCTTGTGGGGCAGGGGGCGGCATCCCAAAAATGGCCTAGACAGTTGTTAATGTGGTAGCAGTTGTATAATTTATAATTTATTTCTTGTTCTACATAGTTACATAGTTACATAGTTATATAGTTACATAGTTAAATTGGGTTGAAAAAAGACAAGGTCCATCAAGTTCAATCCCTCCAAATGAAAACCCAGCATCCATACACACACCCCTCCCTACTTTTACATAAATTCTATATCACAATAGCCTTTGATATTATGTCTGTCCAAAAAATCATCCAAGCCATTCTTAAAGGCATTAACTGAATCAGCATCACAACATCACCCGGCAGTGCATTCCACAACCTCAATGTCCTTACTATGAAGAACCCCCTACGTTGATTCAAATGAAAGTTCTTTTCTTCTAGTCTAAAGGGGGGGCCTCTGGTACGGTGATCCACTTTATGGGTAAAAAGGTCCCCTGCTATTTGTCTATAATGTCCTCTGCTGAAGAGGATCCTGTAGGCAATTATTTAATCTTCAAGAAAGAACAATAAGGTTTATAGTGTTAATATAATCAATATCCCTATCATATGGTCGACTAAGTACTAAACCAAACCAAAAATGAGACTAAATCCCCAACTTGAATAAAAGCAAATGAATAATTCCAATTGAATTATTATTAATTTGGGTTAATTTATGTGAGCATTTCGTCGCATTTTCCCTCTCTTTGGTTTGGTTAAGGGTATTATATAGGGATGTAGCGAACTGCCGTTAATGTGTTCGCGAACACCGTTCGCGAACACCGGCAAAAAAGCGAACAGTTCGCGAACAGTTCGCGAACTTCGAACGCTCGATAAAATCGTTCGATCGAACGATCGAAGGATTTTATTCGTACGATCGAAGGATTTTCGTTCGAATCGAACGATCGAAGCTATTCGATCGAATGATTTTAATTCAATCGAATGCTTATAATCGTTCGAACGAATGGAAATCGTTCGATTTTAGCGATCGAATGGTCGAATGGTCGAACGAAATTTTACTTCGAATCGAATGCGAACACCAATTGGCGAACGTCGCGCGACGTTCGCGAACATTCGGCGGACGCGAACAGTCGAAGTTCGCGCGAACTAGTTCGCGCGAACTAGTTCGCCGGCGAACAGTTCGCTACATCCCTAGTATTATATAGTTTTAGAAACAAGGGATATTTAGTAATAAAGAAACCTACTTATTAACTCATTGTATGCCTTCACACCCTTCCATATATGCAATATATCATAAATGTGCCTATTTTAAACAACAGAGGTTCTGCATCTGGTCATTCCCACTTGCTATTACTGCTTATTGTCCACATATTTACCTATTTATGAACTAGTGATTTTTTCCCTATGTATGGTTGTGCAGTGAGTCTCTGTGTGTAGCAGGATTCTGAGCCAAAAATGCATGTGGTTTTGCCTTCCCATTTACTCCAATGCAAGTTTGATGCCTGTTTACGAATTTTGACACAAAGCAAAACATGGCAGATTCGATCAACACATTCTACGAAAAAAGGGAAAAATGTTTTAGTGGTAAAAAAAAATTAATAATTTACTATTAACTAATTTACTTATTAACTAATTTATTTGGCTATAGAAAAGACACTGTAACAAAAAAGTTGCCCCTAGACTAACATGTTTAGCAAATTTTTATGAATTTTTTGCCAAGCAAAATGGGACAGATTCGCTAATCACTATTATGAACATATTGTCTTTTGTCCAACATTTTCCAGTATTTTTGGATCCTAATTTTAGTCCTTTGTGGTCCAACATGACACTTCATAGCTCACAATAAGATGAAGTTAAATTTACTATAGTCACAGTAAAATAGTAATGTACTAAGTGAAGATTGCTGCACAGATTTATATGTGGAACCATTGAAAGGGAGGCTGAAAGCTGAAAGATGGAAGAACATACATTCCTTTTTTAAAGATGATTTTTCAAATTTCTTTCCCCCAAAACACATTTCAAATATGACATTTTTTTATTCAACACCCAATGAATCAGTGCTTGGCACTAGTCTTAGTACACTGCCTTTACTTTAAATTTACTATTCCTCCACTTCAGGTGGCACCTTTATCCAAGATTGGTTGCGTTGATTGTCCTGTGAATAAAAAGCAGAGATTATTGACAGATAGCTGTATCATTTTATGGCTGTCAAAATGCTATACAATAGTATTCCAAGACAGAGAGAGAACTAGTTTAGAGGAATTGTGCTTCTATAATTATCCAAGTTTTTTTTTGCAAGACTTTTCATGCATGTACCTCTCGATTACACAAGTAGCATACAAATACGTCTAGCCCTGTGGAGAAATGTCTCAGAGAGATGTCTGCTACTATAACAAAATACTAAAGAGTCTGGGCTTATCTCGTCAATTCAGCTCTGATATCATTGAATGTTGTTTGATATAGGAGTAGTTTGTACTTTATCTAAAGTTTCCAGTTAAGCAATAGCAATAGAATATCATTGACAATCATTATCTCTGTTTAGCAATCCAATCCCCTTCAATGCTTCTTAAGAGCAAGGTCACCTAGAGTAGAAATTCTACATTTACTCTATTGTCCCTAGTCATTGTTCTGCTTAGTGGAGCAAAGCAATATGAATAGGCATTAGAACATTGCAACACATACCCAATGTTTAGGGGCAAACTGTTCATAACATTAGCACTGCACAATGTCTAAAATAAACAGAACACAAATGAATGATTCATTGATGAGAACAAGAGGAAGAAGGAAAAATCATCAAACTCCAGCTAAAAAATAACAAGAAAAGTTGATTTCTGTTTAAGCATAATATATTGGGTGTTCTTGTTAAAGCTTATCCTCAACCTTTAGTTCCCATTTAAGTGATTCCAAAAAATCAAAGCAGTGATTATACACAAGTTTCTGTAGGAAACATAATGATTCCACAAGAATTTCTACAGGAAACATAATGATTTGTCAAGAATTTTTGTAGGAAACATAATACAAATGCTTGGTGCACTTCACTTTGTGTCCTAGTAAACATAACAACTTGCCTGGATCCAGTTATAACCCCTCAGGGTGCTGACATGTCTTCATTCCCTTCCTATGCCAGGGCATGCTAGGAGGTCTTATTCAGAAGTAGCAGTTGGAGATTCTCAGGTGCAAGATTCTAGACAAGTAGCTTCCTTTACACACATAACTGCACAGACATTCACCTGTATGTATGTATGTATGTATGACTTTATTTGTAAAGTGCTGTTTAGGAGCCGCAGTGCTATACAGTGCATAAAAGTACAATATATATAAAAGTATACATGGGGGAGACAAATCACATAATAAATATATACAGAATCATAGGACAAAGAGCTTAAGTGCTATGTGGTAAGAGACATAGTGGGAAGGAGGTCCCTGCCCCATAGCGCTTACAGTCTAAGTGGATGGGAGGCTAAAAAAGTGCACAAGGTAAGGCATAGTAAGTAGGGACAGTACTAGGCTAATGTTCTAGTGGTCCAAAAGGTAGTTCGATTTTTTCTTGAAGAGATTAAGAGAGTATTCCTTACGGAGGAATTCAGGGATGGAATTCCAGAGGTAAGGAGCAGCAAGATAAAAGGGTTTGAGACGAGAGATTGCAGTGGATGTGGATGGTGTGAAGAGAAGGTGACTCTGAGAAGAGCGGAGAAGACAACCAGTAACGTATAGTGAGACAAGAGAAGGAATGGAATGAGCAGCATAAAAGTGAAGGGCTTTGAATGTTAGTAGAAGGGTTTTATATACTATCCTTTGCTTAAAAGGCAGCCACGCTAAGGATTTTAGTTGGGGTTGAACAGGTTCCCTTTTAGGAGAGAGCAGAAGGATCCTGGTAGCAGAGTTTAAGATTGATTGGAGGGAAGAGAGATGGGAGTCAGGAAGTCCAGTTAGGAAGAGATTGCAATAGTCTAAACGGGATAAGATAATGATATATAATTACATACAGAAGCATAAAGAATAAATACATGTGCCTGTGATGACTAAAACATACCTACAGAAAAACATACCTACAGAAATGATTAAACACTATACACTAGTGATGCGCAAATCTGCCCCATTCTGCTTTGTGAAAAATTAGCAAAACTGTTGAAAAATTAATAAAATGCATTAGTCTGTAGGTGACTTTTCTTCATGGCGACTTTTTTGTAGCAAAATTTATTGAGTCTGTGGGTGACTTTTCTTCTCACTCCAGTTGCATTAAAGTCAATCTGCATTTTTTCTCACTCCAAATTCATTGTCAATTGGTGTTTTTTCCCACTCCAAAAGTCAATGGGCTTTTTTTCTCAAGTTTTTTTCTTACTCCAAATGCAATGAAGTGAAAGGGCGTTTTTTCTTGTGTTTTTTTCTCTGCAATTTTTCATGCCAAATCTTTGGCACGAAAAAAAATTTGCTGATGGCAAAATGTGGAACTTTGCCACAAATCCATATGTGCAGAAAAACATTGTTCATCACTATTATACACACATAAAGGGGGTTATTTATCAAGCTCCACATTTATCTCAGTATTTCTAAGATAAAAATCCAAGCAACTCCGAAATTGCCGAATGGACCTTATTTATAATTCAAAACTTCGGACCTTTGCCTGAAAAGTCCGAAGTTTTTGGACTTTTTTGCAAAAATCACAATTTTTTCATAGTTTTCGGACTTTATGGCCCAAAATCCCTGAAATCATCGGATATCAGTACTGACAGCAGCGCAGACACTGGGACCTTCCCCATGGACTAATACAGGACCCCGAGAGCTTTGAGATGCCCGGTTTTTGGATTGAGAGTTTTCATACCATCGGACTTAAATAAACTCTTAAAAATTTGGATTTTTTTAAGGTCAGAAAAATCAGAATTTTTCTGATTTCGGGTATTCAGAGTTTAATAAAAAAACAAAAACAAAATGTAACTTATATTTCTTCCGGTGTTCAGTTTCAGCTCATTTCTTCACACGTGAAGGGATAGAATTTCTATATGTTGTTTACTAATTATACATGTATAAGAAGTCAAATAATAAGAATTTACTTACCAGCAAAATGAAGTATTGCCAAAGCATTGTGAACCTTTTTCACTCCCAAAAGGGAACATCCATTATTCACCAGAGCAGTGTACCATGGCTGGTTGATTAGCCAGACAACTTAGTTTGGCTGATGTAGTGAGAGCACTTCTGGGATAGGGAGAGAAACATACACATTTGTGATCATATTAGTTCTTGTAGGGAAAAAGGAGTCAATCAAAACATCTAACTTCACTGCCGGACACTTTCCATTCACTTGATTGGAGATTTTAAAAATACACTGCCCACAACAGTCACTAGCATTGACAGATGGTAATACTGGATAAAGTCAGCATTCCCAAGTGAGAGTAGTAGCATCTGTCATGAGCCATAGGTAGCATATTCAAATGAATGGAAAGTGGCTAAAGCTGGATACTGGAACTTTGAAAGCAGAGGTTTTGCTTAAGGAGAATTTCCCGCGAAATTCTCGAAACGGCGAAAAATTAGCAAAACCCCATTTTTTACGCCGGTGTCCATTTTTTTTTGATGCGGGCAAAAAAATTTTTTGCCGCCGGTGAATTTTTTTGGATGAATTTTCGCGGGCGTTATTTGAATTTATTCGCTGGCGGCAAATAACGCAAATTATAATAAATTCGCCCATTACTATTAACCAACTGTTAGGTGGAGACATACACAGACTAATTAGATTTCAATTTATTCAAAAGGGCAGAATTTTGTGACATGGGCCATGTGTGGCCAATTTTCAAGCAGCTTCATGTTTTTGCCTTCCCCTAAAAAACAAAGAAGGCACTATCACAGTAATTAAAATTCCTAAAGTAAATCATGAGGAGATCAGAGGAGTCATTTACAACTGCAAGAGCAGTGAGAAAAGTGTAATTAGCATGTTTCCCACAATAATTCTAGCGTTGTTGTGGTTGCCAGGGTGAGTTGTACTTGATGCAATTGCATTAGATGCATCGTAATTAACTTAACTGTGCTTGCACTTAAATGCAAGTTGGGTTGAATTTTGTTGAATGTCTAGTTGGTGTCATTTCCATTGCTTGTTATAGTGATGTGTGCCCAAATTCTATGGATGCAATTGTGCTGAGTCTGCGGGAGAAACACTCTGGTCCAGAGGTGGCATTGAATTCAGGGTGTCAATAAGCAGGAGGAATGCAGTGGCGTTGAGCAACTATATGAAAGTTCAAGGATCACATTTTGATGCAGGCACCTTTAATAGACAAAGTTTTACACGCAACTGACCATGTAAATGCAAGTGCACTTGGGGTCTCTTTTTTACAGAGATTTGCAAGAAATTAGCTGTTTGCTTAAACAATCTGGGACATCATAATGATTTGTACTAGGTGCCCCTGCATGTGTCCTTCCTCCTCCCTTACATATGTCCTGTCTCCTGTTGCAAATTCACCTACTGAGCAGGGACACCATGGAGCTTCTTCCACCTTGGCTGTGCCTAAATGTATAGTAGACTTGTATCTACAGAATTAAGCACAGAAGTAAAAAAAATAGGTAATCTGCCTTAAAATGTTTATATGCATACATATATTGAAAGCACAAATGTATTTTTTTACAGTCACATTCACAATAACATTCTACGACATTATACAAAGTTCTTTCGCACTGTCAATATTCTCTATAAGAAACCTCCAAATCATCTCCTTACATGTGGAAACCCCATCTCCATATTTTATTACAATAGCAAATTCAAAAATACACATCTGATTTTATATTGGAGATGACAAGTAAGTACATGGTTATTAGCCAGACGAAGTTGATGGGTCTCGGCTACCGTGAGGATACAGAAAGAAACTGTAACAATAAGAAATCACTTACATTCAGATGAAAATAAAACTGAACAAATAGAGGAGTTTCTTGACAACATGTTAGAAATGGCAAAATCTGTTATATACCACATCATTCTCATAGCTTTGGCTAAATGCAGAGGGCCAAGTAAGATGTCAAATCTTAGAGAATTGCAATAAACTGAAGATTGACATTAGCCAGATCAGGCTATAAATACCGCACAAAAGAACCATGAAAGCCATTTACTGATTGAACTGTTATTTTAAATAGGCTTTTCCCAAATGCAAATACAAAAGGGAAATAAATAAGCCTATTGGTCAGTTATATTTGTAATACAAATTATCACAGACATACATTGACAAATGGGATAAAGCAACCAAAGGAAAAAGATTTAAGCATCACAAAATTTTTCACTAGGCTTGGATTTGCATTGAAACGCCACATTTCACCATCTGCAAATATTTCACTGCAAAAAAAAAGCATAAACTTAAAATGTAAAAGTTATCAAAGATTAATATTAAAATATCATTTCCTGTTCAAGTTTTAATTAAAATTGTCAAGAATGTTCCCTGTTTTATTAATGCTTCATAGTATTTTTTTCCCAAGGTATATAAAAAAATATTTATTTCAAAATGTTATTACCAGTAGAATTGAGTGAAAAGATGTAAGATTTTAGTGAATTGCACAACTCTTGCATTAGACGGATGATACTGTGATAAATTTCCCACAATGTGTAAAACTTTTTACTTATTAGGTGAATTAGAAGCAGGCGTTTTTGTCTCAGGTAAAAATGGTTTTGGACTGTTCGTATTTGGAGAACACTTCTGGAGAAAAAAAGAAAGGAAGTCAATGGGAGCTGTGCTGATCCTATTGGACCTTTTTTCAGACTTTTAGAGGTTTTTGGATATTTTTTGCTGAAAAAGCAAAAGTTTTAGTGTTTTTTGAAGATATACGTATTATTTTTGGATCATTCAGCATGCTTTCCATTCTTACTTTTTGGAGGTTATTTACTAAAACTCAAGATTATTAAAACAAAGTTTACCTAGCTGCCAACCATGAATTGAACTCATTTATCAATAATTCTTCTCAATAAAATTTTCTGTGCAAAAAAATGTTGAAACAAATTTGTGCGTCATTTCGAACCATATGATTGAAACTTTTATTTGAATTGTCACTGCAAAAACTCTTATTTATCAGATTATCGGAAGAAAACGAATGCGGATCACAATGTCAAGAAACATCTCCAGGAACATCTGCCATTAGCTTCTACATGACCTCAACAGGTTTGAGATGGAGTATTTCGGATTCTAATTTTTAGCAGCTTTTGGGTATAATAAATCTCTAAAAATTATAGTTTTTTTCATCTTTAAAAACTGGACCAGAAAAATTTGAGGTTTAATAAATGAGCCCCTGTATATTCAGATCTTTTAATAACTGTCATGGCATTTGGGATTTTAAAGAAAAACAGTTTAATTGTGGTTTCAAAAAGCTCCAATATCACTTAAATGTGACTTTATAAATAAATGGGCCTTGCCATGTTTATCAGGAAAAAAAATTCACGGTTAGATAAATCAATTCCATTAGGAGAGTTCTGGGAATGTCTCCTCTTTCCTTGAAAAATATGATATGGGCATTTAAAGCTTTATTTAAATGTTATTGGTAGAATTAACTAAGCATATTACCATGTACCATAGAAATTTGCATTTAGAGTAAGTTATGTTAATCATACTGTACATATTTTAATATTGCGTAGAGAAAGCATTGATTGCAACAGAAAGAATATTATTATAGCTTCCTAGTGATGGGCGAATCAGTCCCATTTCACTGAAAAATTTGCAAAATGGCAAAAAAAAAATCATGAAGGGGCGAAAAATTTGCCAAACGCATTGAAGTCAGACCCGACTATTTTGTCCAAATGCATTAAAGTTAATGGACATCCAAATAATTTTGGCGCACATCAATTTTTGTACGTGCAGCAATTTTGATTGTCATGGTGAATGATTGCCGCAATTTCGGGAAAACATTTACTGCCAGTGAAACATGGAAATTTGCCGCAAATCCATGCCTGCTGAATTTATTCGCCCATCACTATAACTTAGTGCTCTTTGTGAAGAATAATTTTAATATTTTATGCAAACCTCCATATTTTTCCCTTTAATCAATGCTTACTCTGTGTACCTCTGTTGTGATAAATGATGGCTTCCTATTATTTTTTTCGCTTTATTTCTTTATTTATTTTAAGTGACAATTGACTAAACTTTTCTGAAACACAAAGTTTTTTTTAAAGAATTCCATGCATTCAGGATAAAGTTATGCTGTTTACCATAGTTTTTTTTCCTAGTAAGAATCCATTAAGAAAAGTCTGCCACTGAATAGCATTTTACTAAATTTTTTTGTCATAGGGTCAAACCAAAAGAAAACTGATAGCGAAACTAAATAGGACCCAGAAGGAAAGTTAAATCAGCCCTTGTGAATTTCTGGTGTAGCAGGAATCGCTTGATTGACAAGGACCGAGCCACTGACTGTATTATCTTGGTAGTATATCACATGTCAAAACTTCCCTCCTAAGAATAACAGAAATGACCTCTATGGTGCCACAAGTCCTTTGTGACCTTTTTAGTAGCCATAACAGTGACTAAAACAACAAAGAAATATCAAGCAATAGTCCTCCCCCAACCTCCCTGTGCCCAGTGAAGCTTTATTTCAGCTACAGTGAGAGTCAGCTCTGAGGAGTATTGCAGTGTATTACCATGCAGACAATATGGAGCAGTGTAATAAGAAAAACATATCGACAAGCCAATTATTTATTTTTCTTTATGGGCTAAGGTAATGGAATGTGTTTCCACACATGAACAAGTTCATTAAAATTCATTATTTATAACTGCTTTTTTTGTTGCTGCCTAAAGATTTAACTGTGCTGTATAATGATTGCTAGTTATAATTAGTACTTTAGTAGTACATTAGTTTTTTCCATTCGGCGGCCCTCCAGCAGCTTTTGAACTACAAATCCTATCACTGGCTGACAGGGGTTGCTGAGGGGCAAATTGACTTAAGTTCGAATATCGAGGGTTCATTAACCCTCGATATTCGACTGTCGAAGTTATATCCCTCGACTTAGAATATCGAAGTCGAAGGATTTAGCACTATTCGTTCGATCGAACAATCAAACGAAAAATCGAAAGATCCAACTATTAAATCCTTCGAATCGTTCGATTCGAAGGATTTTAATCCATCGATCGAACGATTTTTCTTCGACCTAAAAAAGCTACTTAAGCCTATGGGGACCTTCCCCATAGGCTAACATTGACTTCGGTAGCTTTTAGGTGGCGAACTAGGGGGTCGAAGTTTTTTCTTAAAGAGACAGTACTTTGACTATCGACTGTCGAATAGTCGAACGATTTTTAGTTCGAATCGTCAAAGTAGCCCATTCGATGGTCAAAGTAGCCAAAAAAACATCGAAATTCAACGTTTTTTTTTATTCATTCCTTCACTCGAGCTAAGTAAATGGGCCCCTGAGTGTTGCAGTAACAGTAAAATGGCATGAGGCTAAACATTTAAAAACTCTTGAAATTGGGAATGGCATGCAAATGCCATTACAGACAACTTGTATGTATATAAGTATGTATGTATAACTTTATTTATAAAGGATACACAGCATTGTACAATTTTAAATGATAGGAAAATGCACACAGGGTTAAAAAAATTAAGATTTCTATTTTTTTTCAAAAATAATATTTTTTTTCTCAAAAAATTTGTGGTTTCTTATATCTCTTTAAAACTTTATTTTTTGACATTTATGAAGGGGCAGATTTATCAAAGGTCGAGGTGAACTTTCGAATGAAAAAAAAAATTGAATTTCAAGCTATTTTTTGTGTACTTCGACTAGGGAATAGTCCAAATTCGATTTGAATTTGAAAAAAATTGAAACTTTGAATATCGAAATTTATCATGTACTGCCGCTTTAAAAATTCGACTTCGACCATTCGCCATCTTAAACCTGCCAATCGTTCGACTATTCGACCATTCGATAGTTGAAGTACTGTCTCTTTAAGAAAAAACTTATATTTCATCTCTAATCTCCAAATACTCTCCTTCACGCAACCTTCGCTCTGCTTCTGATCTTTGCCTCGCTTCTCCTCTCATTACTTCTGCCCATTCTCGTCTACAAGACTTCTCTCAGGCTTCTGCTTTTCTCTGGAACTTTCTGCCACAAGCTGTCAGACTTTCTCCTTCTTTCCAAACTTTCAAGTGCTCCTTAAGACCCACCTGTTTAAAGAAGCTTATTCAATGTACCTTAATTAATCAATCATTGCTGTCAAAAATCACAAATTTTTCTAAAATCCTAATTCCTCAATTGTACCCTAACCTTTAGTTTGTAAACTCTAATTTGTAGGGCCCTCTAACCCTATTGTACTCTGTAACCCTTGTTTGTTATCCACCATTTATTCCCTGTTGTTATAACTAAGGTAAAGCACTGTGTATCTTGTCAGCGCTATATAAATAAATGATGAGGATGATGATGAAATACCCCATATCCAGAAAACCTCAGATTCCAAGTATTCAGATATATATATATCCCTATATATATATATATATATATATATATATATATATATATATATATATATATATATATATATGCATTTTTAAACAGATAAACCTATATACTATATATTATATTGTATTATATGGATGAGGTCTTTGAAAATGCCATATAAATAATGGCATTTCAATAACATTTTACTACTTCAACAACATTTCAACTTTCATATTTCAACTTCTTCTCTTCCCTCCACTCCCTCCCTTCCCTGGAAATTTTTCTTAATTTGCATAACAATGCTACACTGCTATGTACATATATATGTATATATATATATATATATATATATCAAAAAGTTTAATCATTTCATTGTCATTCTGTAATATCCAATGTCGGATATTACAGAATGACAATGAAGTTATTAAACTTTTAAAGGGAGTGCTGGTCAGAAGATTTTTGATACATAAATAATTACCGCGCACCCCGCCATTGACAACAGCTTTGGAGTGCGGATACTCATTGGAAAACACATATATATATATATATATATATATATATATATATATATATATATATATATATATATATATATATATATATATTTATATTTATATACATGACTCACACTTTATCTGTGACGTGTGAAATAAAAATCACACCCACAGAAGAAACAAGTGCCACAAAATGAAATGAAAAAAAATGAAAAAAATGTGGAGGCCAGAGAAACCACAAACAGAACAGGGATCAGGAGGTTCCCTATAAATACACAGGTGAGTCAACAATAAAACAGATTATTCCAAAAGAAAGGTTTCCATATACTAAACCAGTGGTTTCCTCATATGCCTCAAAAACCACAAACTAGGCACTGGGAATATGCAAGAATAATGTTGTGGATGGAATAAATTATATGGATATGAAGTAGACCTTGGAAATTTGGGTAGTGTTTAATTAATATTTGGTTATTGTTTAATGACAAGGATATTAATTTAAAATGTTAAATGTGATAAACATAAGTGGCAGCACAATGGTTTGTCATCAGCCATTCTCAAAATGTTTATAAAAAAAAATCCAGTAATATCAAATTTCACACAACAAATATGTGTAAAATATATTTTTTTGTAAATCGGATTTATTTGAATGGGTCATTATGTATTAAATCGCCAGGTCAGACAGCAAATATAAGAGTTACTGTACATATACTGGATGCACCACAATTACCATTATTTGCTTGAACTATTCCCTATAGCAGTCTATTGAGATTAACTATGCTAATGTAGTTAGACAGTTCTCACCCCAATGTGTAAAGTGCTCTCTTTTGCTGTTCATTTAAGGGTAATTAATATCTAGAAACAAAATTAACAGGTATGCAATCTGTTATCTGGAAATCTGTTAACTATATTTTAAACAAATAGTTCACATTTTAAAAAGTGATTTCCTTTTCTCTGTAATAATAAAACAGTACCTTGTACTTGATCCCAATCCTTATTGAAAGTAAACAATCCTATTGGGTTTATTTAATGTTTAAATTCATTTAAATTCATGTTTAAATTAATTTTAAGTAGGTGTAATGTATTAAAATACTATTGGGTTTATTTAATGTTTAAATTAATTTTAAGTAGACTTAAGGAATGAAGATCCAAATTAGGGAAAGATCCCTTAACCGGAAAATCCCAGGTCCTGAACATTCTGGATAACAGACCTCATACTGTATTGATATCAATAACAAAAAATCAGCATGTCTTAAAGAGGAACCTATAATGTGAAAGTATCAGGTTTAGTGTTTATCTTTATAAACAGCCACCTCTGCTCTATTATTTTAAAAGAAAACAACCTACTGGCAAATTAGAATCTTAAATAGACCAGATAAAACCACTGGCAGCCAATAGGAAGTTTTGTTTGGCAGTACATCTGGTTTTTATTCAACCAAAACATTCCTGCAAGCCAGGAATTGAAAAATAAGCACCTGCTTTCAGATTAATGGAAGCAAAATCCAAGGGATTGGGAATCCACTGGTTAAGGGCCACTGCTTTATAGATACTAGTTACAGCTCTACAGCTATGGCATATATATTATATTAATTGGGAATTTGTAACATATATTCCAGTTCTATTCCTTGTAGACTGAATCCTTATTTTCATGGTTCTATGTTTGTATAGTAATAAGAAGTATATTGGGAAAGTAGTAACGGGATAATGTTTGTGTAGTCTTAACCAAAGAGTCCAATAGTAATAGTAAGCATCTGACTGATGACTAAAAGTTACAAGTTATATACAAAATTTTCAATTATACTACATACAGTACCTAGCCTTTTTAAATAAAGGTAAGGGAACTGCTATCCAGAATGCTTGGGATCTGTTTTTTTCTGGATAATGGATCTTTCTGAAATTTGGATCTCCCTACCTTAAATAAACCCTATAGGCTGGTTTTGCTTCCAATAAGGATCAATGATATCTAAGGGGGTTATTTACTAAACTCCAAATACCCGAAAATTCCCGAAATCCGAAAAATTTGTGATTTTTTTTGTTATAATAGGCTTATAAAAAAAATCACAAATTTTTTGGAATTTATTAAGGCTAAAAAGCCTGAATATAAAAACAAGGCATCTCAAACCTGTTGTGGTTGTATAAAAGTTAATGGGAACAGTGCCATTGATTTTTGGTTGTGTCAGGGTTTTTTGGCAATTTCACAATGTTTTCTGAGTTTTAGGGTGAAAACTCAGAAAAATTTGGAAAATAGTGAAAATCTGAGCTTTTCCCGCAAAGGTAATTTTCAGGAAAATGTAATAATAAATTAAAAACCCGAGCGGCATAAATCAGAGTTTGTAGCAGCCGATAAATTCAGAACTTGATAAATAATCCCCTTAGTTGTTTAAAAGTACAAGGTACTGTTTTATTATTACAGAGAAAAATGAATTATTATTTTTAAATTTGGATTATTTAGATAAAATGGGAGATGGCTTTTCTGCATTTCTGGATAATGAGTTTCTGGATAATGAATCTCATACCTGTACTACTACTAATTGGATGGCAGGGTTGGTTATTCTCTCAGTAGTATTGATGACAAGATTTCCTAAATGTGGCTTTGGTCATTAATTACATTTTTTTAATGGAGCATAGTACAGTCACAGGGCAAATAACATGAGGTTTGTGTCTAGGCAATAGAATAGCAAACTGTATTCTCTGGGAGTTTTTCAAAATTTATATAAATACTACCTGATTCCTTTTCAGCAAACCCCCTTTCCCCAAGAACAATGTTTAAAGCATAGTAAACATTGTTTTCCTTTGTGTTTGTTTATTAGGAATACTTAGAAATGCATTTATGATTATGATTATAGTCTATATCAGGGGTCCCCAACTTTTTTTTTACCTGTAAGCCACATTCAAATGTAACTAGAGTTGGAGAGCAATAGAAGCATGAAAAAAGTAATTGGGTGCCAAATAAGGATTGTGATTGTCTATTTGGTAGACCTTTTGTGGACTGGCAGTCTAAAGGAGGCTCTGTATGGCAGTAAATCTCATTTTTATGAAACCAAAACTTGTCTCCAAGCCTGGAATTTAAAAATAAACCTGCTTTGAGGTCACTGGGAGCAACATCCAAGGGATTGGTGAGCAATATGTTGCTCACAAGTCACTGGTTGGGGATCACTGGTCTATATAGTTTCCCAAAAGAAGCCATTTTACTCTCTCTTTTTCTGTTAATCCACTTTACAAGGTTCAGCTGCCTCCCTGCTCTAATTAGTGACACGGATAAAATAAACTGGCTCAGAAACCAATCACATTAGTCTAAACGTACAGTCCATACTATTTTGAAATGGCCACTTGTGACATAAAAAGGTCTACAGGGGGCCATTGGGAGTCATTGAGGTATTATTATGGATCACACAGTACTTTCAGAAATAGTCACTCATTTTAGAAATAAACTGTATTTGTGTTATGCATTAGTTCTTGATTATAAACCTACCTTTTCTCTGTAATAATAAAACAGTACCTTGTACTGGATCCTAACTTAGATATAAATAATCCTTATTGGTGGCAAAACAATCCTATTGGGTTTCGTTATTGTTTATCTGATTTAATAGACTTTAGTAGACTTAAAACATGGGGATCCAATACCTGTACTTCTTCCTTTTTATACGGTGTATTTTAATTTGCTGATATATTACATACACTGCAGTTGTTCTCGTCACTAATAAAATAAATACATTTAACACATTTTAAAAAATTTATTAAATGAATGACTATATTTGCAGTGACCATTAGATCCAAATGTAATTTTAAAAAAATAATGCTAGGGAGGCCAATGTATCAATTTTTGAATTCATTGGCTGAAAAAACATTGTGATTGCAATGATTTTTTCACATCCATTTATGTTTACAAATTTGACTGTTTAAATAAAAATCAAGCAATTTTGAATGTTGAATACACCCCTCCCATTGACTTATATAGAAATCCAGAAGGTTTCAGCTGACGAAATATTTAATTCGATTTTTTTTATATTTTTTATTTAATTCCTAATTCTAAAAAAAAAAATCTTGTTGAAAAACTCAAAATAGGAAAAAAAATTAATGTTTTTAAATATTTTTTATTTAATTCCTAATTCTAAAAAAAAATTCTTGTTTGAAAAACTCAAAACTAGGAAAAAAATCATCACACCATGGGGAAAATGTGACCTTTAACTCAAATAAATTAAAATTTTAAAAATAATGTTGACCATGATAAATTGCGAGGTCTGGGCAAAAGCACCCACCAGTCTGTTTGGGCTTTGGGCAGAATTTTTAATGCAGCAATGCAGAATGACAACGCACACCAAATGATAGTTTGTACAGAGGAAAATATTATATAGTATATACATTTCCTGAAACAGGCACAGTTAAGCGAGAAAAAAAAATGTTTCCTTTAAGAAATAATTATTTTCTTTCCCTTTTTTGAACAGCTCATTAAGTAACGCCGGAGTTGTTTTGAGAGATGAACCTTATATTTATCAGTTCCCACACTTATATCTTATGCTAATTATACCTGTTCCTGAAATTGCCAAAGATAATTGTGCCCTTGTAGCATAAACCCCAGATGCATGAACCAGCCGTGCACTACATATGTTATCTGCGAGAGCTGAGAAACTGACCTGCTTTGTGGGAGTCTGCAGAAAGCATTACAAGCAGTACACTGTTTGACAGCTGTGGGACTGTCACAGGAATAGACATTCTTTTCGTTTTTCTCTTGTTAATTCAAGGCTTAAGAACTGTGCACAATTTGTTAACAGAGAAAGATAACCTTTCTTTTGAGAAAAGCTAACCCAGCAAGACAATCCAGTGGTATACTATGCCACATTTCTTCAAACAGGCAGTTGGGGTTTGTATTTAGTCTGAAATGAAGAATTGGGAATCTCCAGTTGCAGTGCATATGAGAAACGGGCAACCTAGGCTGTATTGTCAATGAAGATTTAGTGGTTTTTCCTTTCGCTTTTTGTTGTTGTTGCTCAGGAGAATAAAAATGCAAGTTAAAGACTTAATTATGTGTCGGATTAAAAAGCAAATATATAAACGAAGACTGTTATTAAAATAATTGGTACTGTATTTATAGTATATATATATATATATATATATATATATATATATATATATATATATATATATATATACTGAAGCCCCACAAAGTTAGACAGATATCATTCATTAGTGTGTCAGAGATTGTCCTAAATGACAATTCCATAAGGGGTTCCAGTCCATGATTCTACTAGTTACACTGTATTACTGAGCATGCATCCTAGAATTAAGGGGGTCATCTATGAATAACAAGAACAGTAGTATTAGCTCAAATTGTCCCTCTCATTTATTAATGGTACTTGCTTGAAAATGTGATGCTTGTTCTGCCATATATTTGAGATCGGCACCACTCAGTCCAATCTGCCTTCAAATTGATTGATGTTTTGTCTATTGATGCAGAGGAACCCTTGAGTAACCATCATCAATGGACCAAGCTTTATAGCTCCAGGGTTCCTTTTGTACCCTGCATCACTAGGCACAGTACAATTGCATATAAAGAACTGGGACCAGAAATGACCCCAAGTAGACTGGAAAATGTATGCCTGATTGTGTTAAAGTAAGTACACAATTGTATTAATTGACGCATCAGTCACAATTGCTTCTCAGAAATATACCACATTATTTAAAAAAAAAATGTCGATTGCACTTGAAATTGCACTTTGATCCCAGCACATGCAGTCTTATAAACTCCCATGAACTCAAAATTCGACCAATCATAATTTATTATAAAAATCTAAATTGTTAAACTCGGGTGAATAGGATCGACCCGAAAACTCAAATCAAATGTGAATCGAATCAGGAAGGCTGCAAACAACTCCAAATTGATCCCTGAACCTCTCCCATTGACTAAAACAGCAATTCGGCAGGTTTAAGGTGGCGAATAGTCGAATTTGAGTTCTTTATTAATAGAGTATGATAAATCTCAAATATTTAACTCTAATCAAATTTGAATAATGCCCTTATTCAGTTAAAAAGGTATTTGACCATAAAAAACTTGAAAATTTGCCCCTTAAAGTCTTCTATGCCTATTGACCCCACAGCTGTGGTTTTTCATGCTTGTTTGTTCTTAATTGATAACAAGATTACGGATATATTAAATAATTGCTTATTAGGCATTTAGAAATAGTGCCACAAGTAAACAGTAAACAAAATACCGTTGTAAAGCCAAGTAATTTACACATAAGGAACATTTTTGCATTGTGTATATTTGTTCTTTAATACTATTTATTACATTTTTCAGTGGATCCTTATTATTTGAAAGAATTGATTTTATTTTTCTTTAGTAATCATGGCTATAAATTCTTCTATGTTTTCCCTTTTTCTGTCTGGCAGGAAGTAAAAACAGCCACATGGTTTCTACGAAACTTCTCCATGAAACCAGAAGAGGCTGCAGGAATGTTTACAGCATCAGACTAAATTCCCCCTTTTGAACTGTATAGTTTATATTTTCTGTATCCTCCCCTATAAAAGTTAAATGTTGTTTGAGGCATGACAGGTTTATCAATGTTTAACTTATATTTGCTTTTCTTGGTAATGGGAATATACCTGTCTAGTCAAGAACTGATCATCAGTATTGTTTCTACTACAACAAAATTACTGGTCAAACCATATAAAACCCACACCAAAGTAGAAAACAGCATTTTTTACCTTTGTACACTTTACTTACACAGTAAAATATTTTCCTATAGAGCAGTGCTGTCCAACTGCTGGCCCGTGTCCCCCGCCTTGTGCAGCCCTCCATAAAAGTCTGGCTGCTGTCACTGCTTACATTGCGAAAGCTTTAAAAGTTATCAGTACAGATATTAACTGGCCCCGTATTGTTCACACACTAGACTGTAAAACCCTGCATTGTTCACAACTGCAAGACACTGTATTGTTCACGCCTGTAATCCCACACACTCTTCATACCTATAAGACCCTGCATTGTTCACACATGTAAAACCTGTATTGCAGCATTATTCATCTGTTCACACCTGTTCATTTTAGCATGGTCTTGACATGTCCTGTCAGTCACTTGCTAGGTCCTGTCTCCTGCCCTACTCTGCCTTCCCTACTCCGCCTGTGTGCACTATACTCTGCCTGCCCTACTCTGCCTGTGTGTACCATACTCTGCCTGCCCAATGCTGCCTCTGTGACATACTCTGCTATCTGTGTTCCAATCTCTGCCTGCCCTACTCCGCTTGTGCGCACCATACTCTGCCTGCCCTACTCTGCCTGTGTGCACCACACTCTGCCTGCCCTACTCTGCCTGTGTGTACCATACTCTGCCTGCCCTAATCTGTCTGCCATACGCTGCCTGTGTGTACCATACTCTGCCTGCCCTAATCTGTCTGCCATACTCTGCCTGTGTGTACCATACTCGGCCTGCCCAATGTGCCATACTCTAATGCAATCAGGCAGGCACTCAAAGGACCAATCCGCCACACACGTTTATTGGTAATAAGACATTTACATATATTGATTGAATTGAAACTGCTATCAGTAAACCTTTGGGCCCCATTTATCCCCCAGGCATTAGAAGCAGCAGGATCTGCTCCCTTGTATGTTTTGCCCTTGGCTGAGAATGCTATTTTTTAGGAGGTCATTGATGCAAGAAAGACAGTCTATTCAAAGTTACAACCCAAGTTGTAACCTAATCTGAGGTAAAAAAAAATAATAAAAAATGCTTATAATCTGTCCAAATTTTCTACAAAAACAAGAAAAGGATATCTATCAATAAATATTCCATAAGACCATGTTTTAATTGCCAGTCTATGAAACATATGACCAGAGGTAAATATATAGCTAATGGGTTTTACTTTGACATGGCTTTTGGGGTTGATCGTCAATGATCATCATCATAAAGTATGGAAACGCAACTGAAATCAAAACAGAACTGTGAATTATTTCTGGGTTAAAAAAATATTTTCAAATCCCATTTGTACTTCAATAGGCAGTGTAATCAAACAGTCTCTTTCCTTAACTCCCATAAAGTAGCATTGCTGTCACGTTTTATGGCTGAAATTCCAGCTATTTTTGTAACAGAATGTTCATACTACAATGTCTTTAGATCTCCCATCTGAAAATCACTGAAAATCATTGATTTTGATCGCTTAACCCAATTAAAATAATGGCACCTGTACAGCATTGGATTCCTGGGACAGAAAAAAAACTCAAATTGTACAGAAAGCTCTGAACAACGGGAAGGCCATCACCCATAAACTCCATTTTAATCAAATAATTAAAATTGAAAATGATTTCCTTTTTCTCTATAATATTGAGATAAACATTGAGCTTGATTGTAACTAAGAACTAATTAATTCTTATTGGAGAAAAAAAAATCCTATTTGGTGTATTTAATGTTTAAATTATTTTTTTAGTGGACTTAAGGTACGGAGATCCAAATTACGGAAAGACCCTTTCCCTGGAAAGCCACAGATGCCGAGCATTCTGGATACAAGGCGTCATTCCTGTTTTAATAATTAGGCAACTAAAAGAGCTTTATTGTGAAGCTTTAATGTTATTATTATTATTACGATTTTTATTTTCTTGTTACTTACTAGGGATTTTTCAACCGGATTTGGCTGAAGTGTTTGGCTGAACAAAATCCAAACCGTGGAGGCCAATTTCTAAAAATTAAAGTTTGAGTAGTTTTAGAGATTAGAGATTTGTTTCAACCTCAACTAAATTCATATTTTAAAAAAAACACAAATGTCTACTTTTGCAGATCCAAATGTGTAAAGCATGAATGAATAAAAACAATAACATGTCCAAATAAGAATACTAAAACCTCAAAATCCTTATTTTCCCTCAAATTTCTGTTTGATTACAAAGAAAAAGAATCTCGAAAACCTCTAAAATATCAAAGAAAGATTTTAAAAAAGGAAAAGGACAGCTACCATTGACTCACATGAGCTCTCAAGCTTTTAGATGGAGAAGTTTTGTATTAGGGTTTTACATGGTTTCTACATAGTGATGGGTGAATTTATTCGCCAGGCTCAAATCTGGCTTTTGACTGCTTTAGCGAGAAATCGCCGGCTTCAATTTTTTCTCGAAATTGCCATCTGCACCAATTTGCGTTACACAGATTTTTCACCCGTTTTATGAAGTTAGCAGGAAATTCACGAATTTCATGGCAAAGCGAAATGGGACAAATTCGCCCATGACTAGTAATTATTCTAATACATGATTTTTAGAACTAAAAAATTTGATTCAGGAAAACAACAAAACAGAGGAATGCTAATAAATTATACCCCCGAATGCATATTGGGCAAATCAAATTGTCTGACGGAATTGAATCTGTACCCTTAAAATCACATGGCTTTAGGTCACATGAAGCTATAAAATATCCCCCTTTCCTTACTCTAAAATGTATATTTACATTATACTAAAAGGGGGTTATTTACTAAAATCCAAATTTATCTCATAATTAAAATAAAACAAGCTCGCCCAAACTCCCATCCCCGATTGTGCCTTATTTTTTTTAATAAAATAACTCGAATAAGTCAGATCGGATCGTATGAGTTTTTTCCAGATTTTATCGGGTTCTTGACTAAATACCCTGAAAATATAAAATTATCAGGCTAAACCCTGAGCAAACCATAATAACTTCCAATTGGGTTAGGGACATCTCCCTTTGACTAATACATGACCTCAATAGGTCTGAGATGGCAGATTTTCAGATTTGCAGCATCTGGGTATAATAAATCTCAAAAAATGTTAGTCTTTTTCTTTCCATGAAAAATTTGAGCTTTTGCCACAAAAAGCCAGACCAGATAAATTTGTGGTTTAGTAAATAACCCCCAAAATGTTAATTTAAGGTGAACTACCCCCCTTTAAATCTTGCAATCAATTACATTTTTTTAATTGAGGGTATTTCTTTTTGTTCAATTGGGTTTTTAAAAGGGATACTGTTTGTACATCACAGGTGTAGTATTATGGTCATTGTTTTATTGTGTTGAGTGATCACGATTCATCATATCCTTTCAAATTGGTCAGTAAAGAAGGTCCCTTGACTGATGATCACCCTGCAAGGAACTAGACAATAGCCACACTCCCAACAACTGGATTGCTACAAATTGACTGTGCATGGGGCTTATACTCTACAATCATTTCACCCACAAACAATGGGCCCCTGTGCAGCTAATTTAATGCAGAACACAAGAAATGTAGATTTTGCCCCACTTCATTCGATATGTTAAAGCAGACTAGTAATCGTTTACTCCTGACTAGCAAGTGACAGTTCCATTTTCCGTACTTTTAGTAAATTACCATCCAACTTGCTTATTTGAAGAAAAAAAAATAATATTTTCATGTCTTGGAAACTGTAGATATCCCTGGAATGCAGCTGTTGGTTAATAATGTGTTAAATATTGAACACAATGATTATGCTTGTAGATGGATGCATGGTTGAGGTGAATCACTTTTTCCTCTCCATGTCATAGTCTGTGGATTTTTTTTCTATATGACATTATTCAAATGACTGCCTAAAGCTATAATTTTAGCCCGTTTTTAGATTGACAAGAAAATGTGTCTGTCAGATCACAGGCATATTCCAGCTGTCCTTTCAAACACCCTTTGGTCTGCTCCAGACAATTTCTATTCATTTACACAAGTCATAAAAAAAATTCTGACTTTATTATTTTATTTCGTAGCTTAATAACATTGAGGTTTAAGTTTTAAAACATAATTAGAAGGACCATTTTCCTTATACCTGTTGTTAGTTTTTTTAAATGCAACTTTTAATGCAAGCGCCGCTGAATGTATTAAAATATCAAGTAGAATAGTTTTTAAAATAGAGAAAGACCTAAACTGTAGGATTTTCTTCTGTACAGGTTATGAGAAAACCCAGGGTGGTTAAGGTGAGGTTGGACACACCTTAATGATATCAGGAATGGATACGCTCACTTGGTGATGGCGAGTAATGATGGACGATTTTGGGGCATTTCTCTTCGCCAAAAAATTTGTGAGTTTCCAGTGAAATTCACGAAACGGCAAAAAATTCTCAAAACGGCGACGGCATCTCTTTTTTGATGCCGGTGTCCATTTTTGATGCGGATGTCCATTTTATTTAACGCCAGTGCAAATTCGCTGGCAAAAATGCGCCGGCTTCAAATTTTCGCAATGGTTTCGTGAATTTCTTCAGCAGCGGTTTCCAATCCATTTCCATTTCCATTGATTGGTTTCCAATCAATGGAAACGAAGAGAGCTGAAAAGCAGGAAGTAGTGTTCTGACTATTATTTTATTATTTGTTTTGCTTCCAATAAGGATTAATTATATCTTAGTTGGGATCAAGTACAAGGTACTATATTATTATTACAGAGAAAAAGGCAATTATTTTAAAAAAACATTTCATAATTTGATAAATTTTTATGAAAATTTCGACTAAAATTAAATATATTTAAATAAAAAAAGTAAAGCAACACAATCTGCTTTCATTTCCTTGTAGAATCGTCCTTAGTACTGAGCAATACTTGTGCTTGCAGAGTATTATGGTATTAAGGTCCTTGCTTCCTACCCGCATAGTGTTATACTAGAAAAAGTGTCCTGTTCAGCAACACTGACTTATATTTACAGAGTATCACAGCGGAGCTTAGAGGCCCCATGTATCTTCTGTATCTTCCGGATCCTCTTCTTTCTTTCAGTAATTTGCGGAGCTTTCCGGCACCAGCTGCACCTGTGCCAAAAGCTTAAGGGGCAAATTTACTAAAGGGCGAAGTGACTAACGCTGGCGAAAATTCGCCAGAGTGACGTCATTTTGAAACTTTACAGATTTACTAACGGTCGATGGTGTAACTTCGCTAGTGAAGGAGATAGACTCTAGTGGTACTTCACTCCCTAAAGCCAGGCAAATTTGCGCTCTGGTGAATGGAAGTAACTATGCAAATTCACTAAGATGTGGATTTTACTGAATGTTACCTCTTGCGCCAGACTTGCCTTCAACACCTCAGACCAGGCGAAGTGCAACAGAGTAGATAGGAGTTCCTCAAAAAATAGTTGAAAAGTTGAAAGTCCCAAAAAACGCTGGCGTCTTTTACTTTTTTCAAGGCGATAGGCTGCAAAAGAGAGTAAATTAATTTTGGGGTAATCTGCTTCCCCCCTACATTTCCTAACATATGACACATAAACTATACACTGGGCTCATGTGTAGGGCAATATAACAACTTTATTTGCTTTTATTAAGGTTCCCTGGACTTGTGTAGTGTAATGTATTTGCTGCAACATATACATCCACTTTAACTTCCCGCCGTATGCAAATTAGGCAACGCTAGCTAAACTTCAATATGCTTAGCGCAGTAACGCTAGCACAACTTCATTAACATTCGGGGTCCTGGACGCAACTTCAGATTTTAGTGAATTAGCGTTGTTCTGGCGAATCTATGCCTGGCGAAGTGTTGCTGTGTTGCTGTGAGCAAACCCGTCGCTGACAAATTTTCAAATGTTAGTAAATTTGCCCCTAAGTGTCTGCATTCACTTCACAAAGATACTGAACATGGTGTCCCTCAGCTCTGATGTGCTACACTGCAAATATAGGTCAGTGTTGCTGAACGGGACATGTTTTCTAGTAGAACACTGGACGGGACATGTTTTCTAGTAGAAGCATGGAGGGGGGATAGTGGAGGGTGGCGAATGGGGGCTTCTAGCTGTAGGGGGTTTACTTCTCCTTTAACATGTAGTATGTCCTCGCTCCCAGGCAGACAGATGTGAACTAGGAGGACGCAGGCCCTGCGGCTAGGACGCCCAAGAGGTATAGGGGGACACACGAGGCCTAATTAATGAGTCATTTTAATGTATACTGGTAAAACAGGACACCCTCCGGATATTTTTGGGGCCCTAAAATTATTTTTCTGTTGGGCCCGGTAACATTTAGTTACACCATTGATATGAAATGTCATCGCTAGCGTATTATAATAAATGGTTAATGGCATCACCAAGATATTATACTACCAGAGCAGTGGGCAATACACCCAAAGAACATTACAGTGAATGGCAGCATTTAATCATAAAATTATACAATGGGAACAACATAAACTGTCACACCAAGTACATTATATAGTGAGAGCTGTGAATGCTGGAGCTACGAGCACAGAGAGGCAGAGGATTCTGGTATCCAAAGAATGATATATGCAGAGCCAGTGGGTACTGGCACCCCAAGCTCATTATATCACGAGAAACAGGTGCACTGACACCTAAAGCCCATTATTCAGAGAGAGGTTTTGGCATCCCAAGCACATTATACAATACAATAAAATGTACAATAAAAGGTAGTGTGTATTGGCACCAAATGTACATGGCCTAGTAAGAGGCAGTGAGAACTGACACTCCAAGCACATTATATACAGTAACAGACAGCAAGGACCCACACCCCAATACTGGATAACATGAAAGGTGAGTGCAAAATCACGTTGTTTAGTGGCATGCAATGGCCATTGCTTAATTTTAACCTCACATATACATTATATACAGTATAGATCCTTCTTTAATAAGCCATGGTGCACTACCCCATGTACTCATGTATAATTTAATTTTTAAACCTGTTTTACCTTGCAGCCTCTTATGACTTCTCATTTCTTCACATTTTTCTCCTTTTCTCATTCTTATTTTTATCTTGATTTTTTTCTACCATATTTATTTCTCCAGACCCAGCGGTGTAATTAGGCAAATCCCATTGGGGCCCACGATAAATGCTATTATGGGCAGAAGGATGGAGGGAATCTTTTAGGCACCTACATCGATAGCACACTGGCATTCAAATATTGAGGGGAGCCCACCAAGACCATCTCTAATTTTATATTTCAGCCTGTTACCTTGCTCCTCTATTCCCAGTGTGTTATTTTCTTATCACCCATTGCCCCTTTCATTATACTTGTCAGGCGACAACCATGCTATCCTCACCCCCATTTTTTGTTTCATGGCCCCACTGCCCCCCCAAGTTTCAATGATTATGCATCAAGCCACAGTCATAAAAATATATATAATTAAAAATTAATGTTCACCACCAAACCCTACTCAATATGATCTTCATGCTATGGTTCCAGCAACACCTAGAAGAGAAAATATGGATTTTCCTAAAATTTTAACCAATCTGACCTTCAGCCTGAGCCTGTCTAATGACTGCTCCACCCCGCTGGGTCCATCCCTCAGAAGCATTCAGCTAGGAGTTAAAAGCAAAACAATCAATTTATATGTTTCTTAAGATCCGTATCTGAGTTCTTTTTCATGAAAGTAAATTCTTGCCTTTTTAATTTTTCAGCTAAATTGCACAAAGCCATGAAAACAACTAACGTATGCATTTCTGATGCAACAAGAGACAACAGGTGGCACATTAGTTTAAAAAAGAATTGAAAAGATAAGTGAATCTGGTTCTCTGGGGATTTGGAACATACAGATGATAGCTGGTAGGTAATAGAAGCAAATGCAGTTAGAGGTCAAGTGAAACATTCAAAGAAAAAGAGAAGGAGGCTGGACACACAGTTAGTTGTGCCAACACTCAGACAGAGGGAAATGTAACCCAGACTATATATTCTTGAACAAGACAAACAAAAGGAAGGATAAGGGAAGGCTGATAAAACAGTGGCTTACTAATTGAATATAACTTCTGCTAGATTTTGCATTAGAATGAGGGAGTGGGATATCCTGTCAAGAGAAATATCTGAAATATCTGTCTGTTCTGTCCAGTAGCCATAAAAGGAAATCATTGGCTTATCTGACTGCACACACAAACATATATATATAGTTAACTAACCAGTCCAGTTCATGCACTTTACACATGAAATCATAGGATGGATGAATTTGCCAGCATACTGCATGATTCAAGGCAAACACAGGGGCATATTGAAGTCAGTCTTTATCTAACACATCACAAAAATAGAAGTCAAACCTAAAGGCTCATGTCATGCTGGGTGTATAATCAGCTGGTAATTTCCATTAAAACAAATGACAGGCAGCTCAGCCAGGTTCTGGCATATGCCTGATGCGCCGTGAGCCAAAGAAACTGCAGGGGTGTGAGAAGGATGCAGCATACATTTACACTGCTGAAATAATGTAAGAAAAGGCAGACATTAATTCAGGGCTTCCATGCATTCCTTAGCACATCGGTGTTCCCCTGTCTTATAGTAAAGGAGCCATTCTGCCTTTGCACAACATAGCCTTTTGATTCATAATAAGAATAATTTAAAACTAGGAAGTCCTGCAGCAGTTCAGGTATACATGAGTACCTGCAGAATACCTGCAAAGCAGTCAGGACTCGTTCAGAATATCCCTCATGTCTAGGGTTGCCAACTTTCTTGTATGAGCCATCCGGACAGGGGGTGGGTCATGTGATGTCATTGGGCAGGGAACGTGCTCTCGTGGGCGGGGCTATTATGTGGTGAATGGCAATTGGCACTTTTGACCCGGGCAGCACTTCCTAAAACTGGGCTGTCTGGGTCAAAACACCTTACTCATGTCCCCACCATGCAGGCAATCCACAAACAGTTCACGGGCACCTTTTAGCTGCAGCTTGGTAGTAGCAGGCAGCCATTTATGGAAAAATGAAAATATACAATTTAAGGGAACTTTCCAAACCGCTGGAAGAAGACCCCAAAGATTACTGAAGAAAAGAAGATGGTGCCCGTGAACTCCAATGCCCTGAATTTGCACAGAGGGGTAATAAAAGAGTTAGGGGCATTTACCTGGGGTAACACCTAGGCTGGGGGGGGAGCGGGGAGCAGGGTCTATTTAGGGTAGGGTTTTTTTTTTATTAAGGGTTTAGTTCTCCTTTAACTACAGAGGAAGCAGACCCAGGGAGGGGAGCCTGGGTAGCAGGGTTCCCCTCCCCAGCCACTGTTTTACCTGTGGCAGGGAATGGGGGGTGCAGAAAATCTGACGTGGGACAGGAAGAAGGTGGGCGGGGGGCAGGGATTAGGTGGTCACAGGCTGGAGAAGGTGTGGGAGATTTGGGATCTTTGGGATAATTTTTTTGCTGGGGGGGCCCGGTGAACTCTAGTTACACCTCTGCATGATTCAAAGCCCAGGGTGGCAGTAGCTCCAGGGTTCCCCAACGTTAGACAGGATGGAGTCATTGGCAACCATGGGGAAGTGCAGGAACGTGTTTGATGTGCTCTCCATTGTATCCATATTCAGTAACGTAACTATGGGGAGGCAGGCCTGGGTGCAGACCATGCACCCGGGATGGCCCACCTCCCTCCAGAAGCAATTTTTTGTCACTTGTGTGAACTGCCAGTGGGCTCGCAGGGGGTGCGGACCCTGGTACAATTGCACCATCTACTCCCCCGGTAGTTCCGCCACTGTCCATATTAGGGAACCCACACTTGGGGGTTCCATTCATAAATGACTCTTTAATAGGAACAAGTACTTTCATGAGCATATCACTGGGTTACCTGAAGTCATTGCATAACCTGGACAGTTGGTGCCTGAATAAGACATGGACTCTGAATCAGCAGAACTCTTTATATATATATATATATATATATATATATATATATATATATATCCCACATAAAGACTTTCATCAAGAAATGATAGAAAGGCAAATATAGACAGCAGATGGGGAAATGTATCATAAGCTGGCAACAGGCATCAAACTCTTTAATTAGCTGAGTGAATGTTGTTTGCTGAACACAAAAAGTACAAGCTCACTCATAATAAAATGTCCATAGTTTTCTGTGAAAAATCCCATCTGAACAGCTCCGACCACAGTCAATCACTCTAAAAGCCACTGCTGGTTAATTTGATTTGCCAATATAAAATGCAAATCAGGTGGTTAAGTGGAGTGGCAGACAGACCAGGCCCTGTTTCCAGCCATCAACTTAAATGCAAGCAGACAGAAAACTGGCTTTGCAAAGACAATTTTAGCATTTTCGTTTGATTAGTGCTACAAAAATTTAATTAGCTTGACTAATTACATGACAAATTGCTGTACACCAGAGAAAAGGCAGAACATTTTTATCTTTGCAAAGCCTTGTGTGTATTTTATCCCAAATGCTATCAGCCAATTTGCAAAAGCATTATTAAATGAAAAGAAGACAGCACAACAGCCCTTACCAATTGTATGCAGCATCATTTATTTAATTAGGCAGGAGATACGCATTGATCCAGATGCCGTGTATTTTCACTCCATGGACCGTGCCGTGGGGTTTTCTGAAACAAAGTAAAAAGACAAGTCTTTGGAGTACATTTTAGTTCTTATTAGGCATTCAAAAGGTTATTAGATATTCCCATTTTGTATATAAGGGATGTAGGATGTGCATCTCTCCGGATCTTGTTTGTAACTCGGTAATTTGGATCTCTATACTTTACGGGGGTTTTACTAAACGTCAAATATATCTGTTCAGGCTTTTTGGGCAAAAACTAAATTTTTTGTGGAAAAAAACTCAAATTATGTGAGATTTATTATATACAGATGCAGCAAAAAGCATGAATACAAAAATCCGTTTGTCTCCCGTAGACTCAAATAATTCAACTTTTTTCTCTGTAATAATTATGGCATTAATAATATATATTATATATAAAATGTATATACAGGTATGGGATCCCTTATCCGGAAACTCAATATCCAGAAAGCTCCGAATTACGGAATGGCTGTCTCCCATAGACTCCATTTTATCCAAATAATCCAAATTTTTAAAAATGATTTCCCTTTTCTCTGTAATAATAAAACAGTAGCTTGTACTTGATCCCAACTGAGATATAAATAATCCTTATTGGAAGCAAAATCCGCCTATTGGGTTTATTTAATGTTTAAATGAATTTCTAGTAGACTTAAGGCATGAAGACCCAAATTATGGAAAGATCCGTTATCCGGAAAACCCCAGGTCCCGAGCATTCTGGATAACAGGTCCCATACCTGTACTTTAAGCTTTTTCATGGTTTTTGAGTACTATTAGAAATTTTATTAAACTTTGTTAAACTAATGGCGTTTTGGCAAATATACACAAGCAGATCCACTGTTTAAATAAGCAGAAGAGAATTAATGCTTAGGGATGTAAGCATTAATTCTGTAAGTATGACAAGAAAATTGAGTAAAATATTTTAGTTTTTTACATTTTGAATGTTATAAATATTAACATTCAAAATGCAAAAAACTTAAATATTTTACTCAATTTTCTCATCATATTTACAGAATTTTTCTCCCCCAATTCTCATTCTCTGTGTGAGTTTTTATTTCTCACTATATATGGATTTCTGCCTATATTTTTTCATAACATATTTTTACAGGTGGTCAAATCATATAGCATAGTTGTAGTTAAAACAAATTCCTTATAGTTACAATCAAATAAGGAATCTATAAATAACATAACATTGCAGATTGCATTTGGATAAATGAGATGTTACACAGCAAAGAAAACAATTATGTTACGCCGTAGGGCAATAATGGCATGGAGTTGTGACATAACATTTATTTTCGTGGACATAAAAGGCATTGTTATTTATGGTGCTGCCCAAAATTTTTACATACAATACGCTGCTTCCTCTATTGATACAGGACAACCCTCAAGCTTACGCCACCTCTAGGCAGTAGCTCCAGTGTTCCCTTTACACCCAGTGTCAATAGAAGCAGCACACATGCGCCTAAAGGATCATGTGCAGACGTCACTCACATGTGAAACTCGGAATTGACCCCAGACGGACTTCCACGTAAATTGGACATCATTAAGTCAGACTGCATTGTGGGAAAAACATGGCGACTCTGCTTTGCTCACTGAACTTGTCGATGTACTTGTGCCCTAGTGTTGATATTAATTTGGGTAGTTCACCTTTTAGGTAACAGTTGGTATGTTATGGAATACAATATTTTTAGGAACATTTCACTTGTCCTTTACTACTAATTGTCTATAGTTGTTATTGATGAGTTGATGAGCAAAAATTGTTGTGCGTCAATGCATTTTGCAGAATTTTCTCCATTCTGCAAATTTTCAGCAAAGAGAAACAGGTCATATTCACCCATCACAATTTTTGATTCATTTGCCTTCCTCTTCTGCATCTTCCAACAGAAACATAGCAACCAGCTGCTGAAAATCCAAACTAGAGAGAGATGCATAATATATAGGTTATATATATTACTAAATATATTATACTAGAAGAAATTATAATGGAGAACCACCCCTTTGCTGAAGTTTTACGCAGTGAAAAGACCCCCTATTATTCATTCCTTGGTGGTACAGAAATGTTTTTCCGTCACTTAACTTTGCTTAAAAAATATTATGGCTACAAACATGTCAATTAATGATGAGGGTCAATAAGTAGTCGTTCCACGTCTGAACCCAATCCTTCTGGACCCAACCCATACCCATTATCTTGACTTGGGTCAGCACATGGTTGGCCAAAGTTTGCAAACATTCACTTGGTTCTGGGGCTTTACCAGATGAAGGAATTTTAATATGATACATGTCATACATGACACTTGACTGTGATGCATTGATAGTAAAACATTTTGCAAATACAGTAGAACCCACATTTTTACATGTTCCAGGGGACCATAAAAAATGGTGTAAAATCCAAGAAAATGTAAAATCATTTATATCATTTATATTGAGCATAATGTATAGGTGGGACCACAAAAAAACAATGTACAATGAGAGAAAACTTAAAATCAGGGGATTTAAAATTGAGGTTTCACTGTAGTGTCAGACTAAAATAATTTAAAAACCCCACATGTAAAAACAGTAGTTGAAAATTGTTTAAGAATGTGTTTGCCACATAGTGTGGAGTGGTGGCTCAGTGGTTAATGCTGGGATCTTGAGTCTGTTTCTGACCAGGGCACTTCAAGGAGTTCTTAAGTTCCCCCCATATGAAATAACAGGCTGATTGACTGACTGGTGATATGAAAGGGACCTGCAGAGGAGAGCATTTTTACATAAATAAGACCAAACACCTATACAGTTGTTTTATTACCAATACTAATGGAGCATAGTGGATTTTATTAATTTAGGACTCAATAAAGATGGCTTATTTTTTGATGTTCTCCTGGATTTGCAAAGTATTTGTTATATAGTGAATAAAGTACCCCCTCTTCTAAATTATAAGGATGTTATAAGTTACCAAGGAGTTTCATGACCAAAGGCCAAGTGTTTTTATACAGGTCATGAAACTCCGAGGTAACTTCTAATATCCTAGTTTTTGCAACAGGGGGTATTTTATTTATTATAATACAGACGTTTCAGTGAGTCATGTGACAGAAATGACATCACTACTCACCGTTTATAACTGATGACTAGGGATGTAGCGAACTGTTCGCCGGCAAACTTGTTCGCGCGAACTTCGACCGTTCGCGTCCGCCGAATGTTCGCGAACGTCGCGCGACGTTCGCCAATTTGGGTTCGCGTTCGATTCGTTCGACCATTCGAATTCCTTTGACCGCTAAAAATCGAACGATTTCCATTCGTTCGAACGATTGTAAGCATTCGATCGAATGAAAAGCATTCGATCGAATGGTTTCGATCGTTCGATTCGAATGAAAATCCTTCGATCAAACGAAAATCCTTCGATCGAATGATTAAAATCCTTCGATCGTTCGAATCGAACGATTTTAGCGGGTGTTCGAAGTTTGCGAACTGTCCGCGAACGTTCGCATTTTTTGCCGGTGTTCGCGAACGGCGTTCGTGAACATCAAATCGGCAGTTCGCTGCATCCCTACTGATGACATCAGTACTCACCATTTATAAGGATATCATTTACAAGATTCATGGCTTTTGTGTATTATACCATTATAACTTTCTGTATACAATATATATGCAATCTTGTTATAAGGTAAATGGTCCAGGCTACAGTTGTGGTGCAATTGGGGGTGATGCCCTGAAACTATTGCAGGGTAACCCAATGTTTCTATATATCTGTAATGTAACCTTGTTATGAGCTATGAGGACCCAGCCTGAAGGCCAGTTAGGGTGAGATTTGGGGTGAGTGCATATTTGTGCCATGGGTACCCCTGGAGCTATAGCAGGGTGACTGGTATACCCCAATGTTTCTATATGTTTGTAATCTTTTTATGAGCTAAGGGGGCCCAGCCTGAAGGCCAGTTAGAAAGACTTTTGGGATGAATGCCTATTTGTTCCCTGATACCCTGGGAGCTTTATCGGGGTGACTGTTACCCCAATGTTTCAATATATCTGTAAACTTTTTATAAGCTAAGTGAACCCAGTCTGAAGGCCAGTTATTGAATGATGAGGCGTGAGTGCTTATTTGTGTCCTGCATATCCCTGGGACCCTGGAACTATAACAGGAGGATTGTTATACCCCAATGTCTCCATATATCTGTAACCTTGTTATGAGCTAAGGGGGCCCAGCCTGAAGGCCAGTTAGTGTGAGATTTGGGGTGAGTGCTTAGTTGTGCCCTGGGTACCCCTGGATCTATAGCAGGGTGCAAGTTAGGAACTGATTTGGGGCTAGTACTCATTTCCATCCATTATCGTTTAAATGATTGCAAGGTGCATATTCTAGCCATATTAATATGAAACATTTTTATAAGATAAGGAGGTAAATATTTAAAATAGAATACAAAAATAGGGGTAATATACAATTGATGCAGAGGTACTGAACATTTTTGGGCTTTATGGCAGCATATTTAAAGAATGCTGCTCCACCCATCATTTCTCCACCTGTAGGGTAGTCGGGATTTCCTGTGGCAAAGTTTTACGCCATCCACCATGACTTTTGTAAATTTGATGTTATTTTAAAGCTAATTTTGTTTCATTACTATTTCTTACTCCAGAGAATGAGTTACAGCACTGATAGGAAGTTGTAATATTGTTTGCAGATTTGCTAGGACTGGGCATAGGAGCTTATTTTCTCCGTGTGCCCTTGGAAATCATGCGCAGAACCTGCAAACTGGCAGGGCACAGTTTATCAAGACAGATTTCTTTGCCCCCCCTTTCCTTGCAGATTTTCCACTGTCCCTGTCTGTCTCGGTGGGAGATCTACGCAAAGCAATTACCCAACGACCGTACTTACAGTAATGTGCAATGTAGCTAATAGACTAACATTTGCATGTCATTGCATATGGCACACTTGTACCCCTTTGAGATGCGTTTGCAAACAAGGCCCTAATACATATTGCTTTCTTTGTTCTAATCCTTTGAGGACGGCAAAACAGCTGGTATGGGTCACACCAAAAGTATGGATGACCTGCAAGCGAATACTTAAGCAAATGACAGATGAATTAAAAGTGCTTTAAGCCAACACGTTTCATCTGCATAACAATACAGGAGGTAAAACAGCAACGTGTTGTAACAAACTCATGTAAATCGAGGCCCTGGTGTTGCAAACAGAGATTCATTACACTGACCATATCATTGTCATGATAAAAGACAGCCGTCCAATGAGGAATACAAGCAAATCATCCTAAGTGCTAGTGCTAATAAAACACAATCATCTGTTCATTGGTGAATGACTCTCGGCAGTCTATGTTTATACCTGAAAAGATACTCAACTTCTTTTATTTCTCACTATATTCCCTTCAGTATTAGTTACACCGGAGTATAAAACATTCAGAGTTTTTTTCCCTGATAATAGAGAGATACCATTTCAGGCCATGAATATATTTTAGCTGCCTGAGTGGATATGTATGATGCCTGATGTGACCAGTTGCCCACCTTTCTATCACAAAGAATACTCTTGTGTATGTGAACAAAAGTGTAATATTTCCCAGAAACACATGATATTTTTTTCTTTTTCACACTGTATACGTTTTGGTTTGTTTCTAAGTATTTTGCGCAAAACTCTTGTTTTTAAAACAAACACATATTTATAAAGGTGTTTGTTGTTTAGCCTCTAATATTTTTCTCTATAATCCAAATGATCCTTTCTTTTTTCATTGTGTTCCCGTGTGGGTTTCCCATAGTGAAAACAATGCTACTTTCATTCTATTAGGGTGAGGATAATGTGCTTTTTATGCACTAGTGTATCCTGACTTGAAAATCAATATGGCTGCTAGCCTGACTCCATTGTATAAGAGGAATCCTTAATGTCATTGATGCTTAATAGGGAAGCTGCTTTATCATGGAGCTGGCAGCCAGACATAGTATTGTGTAATACTGCAGGCCAATAGCCTCTTCTTTATGTCTTACGGGATGATTAGTAGCTGCTTCTTGAAGTTGTCTAGACATAGATTCCATTTATTTCATATGGAGGCATAGTAGAGATCACATAATAATACATAAAGCAATATTTGTAGCAGCTACAAGCCATATCAACTAACATCCTTATGTGCGAGCCAGTTGAGAAGAGTAAGCCACATGGTGCAGGAGCTAAACTACAATGTTCAGCATGGAAATGAAGCTCACCAATGAAATCTCAATATATAGAATGTATCAGTTTATACTATCATGCTCCGATTCTTTCCCAGTTCTGTGTACAGCACTGGCAATTAGTGATGGGCGAATTTATTCGCCAGGCGCGAATTTGCGGCGAATTTGCGTGATTCGCCATCAGCGAATAAATTCGCGAAACGCCCGCGAAAATTCACGGAAAAAAATCGCCGGTGTCAATTTTTTTTTTTTTTCGAAAAAACAGACGCCGGCATCAAAAACGGGCACCGGCGTCAAATTCACCCATCACTACTGGCAATAACTAATGTGGCACAGTTTGTTGTTTTCTCAGGGACAAACACATATTACTATGGAAATATTGCCTGCAGTTTCCTTCTGTGACTGTTATTTGTTGAATTGGCTTGTGTGGATATAGGTACAGTAAATGCCAGTCCATAGTGGTATGTGTTTTTAATGAGTATTCAAGGATGGCGAAAGATAGGAGACGTTACGGCTAAAATTCTGATTTTGATTTTTTTTTTTCACAAATTGTATTTTTTCTCTAAAAAATATTCCTTTAAAACTCTAAATATTCTAAATTTATCAAGTGTAAAAAACACAAAAAACTCTAAAACAAAAAAAGGAAAAAGCTGTCGAGGTCCTATAAAAGTCAATAGAAATTGCGTTGCTCCTAATGGACCCTTTTTTAGACTTTTAGGGGCCTATTTACTAATTCTCAATGTCAAAGAAAAAAACAGAGGTTTTAGAGGTTGTCATATTTTTTAGAGCATCTTTCATCATTCTCTTAAGTTCATATCTTTTAATAACTTTCATGTCATTCATGGTTTCAATGAAAATCATTCAATTGTGAGCTTGAATACCACTAAAATTTGATCTGTAATGAATGAGTCTGACTAGTGATGTGCGAATTTGTGGCTTTTCGCTGCGCCAAATAATTTGCGAACTTACCTGGAAATTCACAAAACTGCGAAAAATTCACGAAACGCATTTTTGACGAACAACAATTTTGACGCGATCGGAAATTTTTATACACACGACTATTTTGTCCAAATGCATTAAAGTCAATGGGTGTCTGAATAATTTTCATGCACGACAATTTTTATGTGTGCGACTATTCTGACGCACGACAAATTTTTATTGTCGCAACTGATTTTTCAGTGGAAAATTTTTGCAATGTTTCCTAAATGTATTCGCTGGGGGTGAAACGTGGAAATTCAATGCAAATCCATGCCTTCCGAATTTATTCAATTAAATAGCAGCACACTGTGTTCAATACCTCTGGTTCTTTAATGTAATGTGAAATGGTTGCCAAATCTATAATGCTCTGCTTATGTGAGAAATATCATTATTGTATACTCTAGACCGGGGTCCCCAACCTTTTTCAACATTCAGATGCAAAAAGAGTTGGGGAGCAACACAAGCATAATGTTTTCCTGGGTGATTCCAAATAAGGGTTGTGATTGGCTATTGGTAGCCCCTATGTGGACTGGCAGCCTACATGAGACTCTGTTCGGCAGTAAACCTGGTTTTTATGGAACCAAAACTTGTCTCCAAGCCTGGAATTCAAAAATAAGCACCTGCTTTGAGGCCACTCGGAGCAACAACCAAGGGGTTGAAGTAAAACATGTTGCCCACGAGCTGCTGGTTGGGGATCACTATGCTAGACTATAATCTAAAATGCCTCCAGTGTTGTGGAGTAGACACCATAGCAGAATCACATAATTTACTAAAGTCAATTCTGTTAGCAAAAAATTCTGGCCTTCAATCCTGGTTTCAGCTGGTTACAGAATACTGGAAATGGATGGAAATACTGGCGAATCTGCACAAGTTGTGGCACAAGCTGATTGGTGGCCATCTGCAAAGCCATTGGAATTCTAGGAGAAAAAACTTCATTGCAGGTAAAAAATTAGACAATTTGCATCCAAATATTGCACTTTGCACATAAAGCTGCATCTATAAATAAGCCCAAAATGATCCTACATTAGTTCTGTCATAAGGAAAAGGGAGGTTCAGTAATCTATTTTAGCAGAAAATGTGATTCAGAATGAATGGTACAAAAATGGAGGTCTTTGCACTTTATCTAATAAAATCCCTGCCAGCAAAACATACTCATTTCAAACATTCCTACTTTTGCTTTGGGAAGCCCACAGAGCTCAGATGACTAAGGCTTCCTGCACTTCAGGGGTTTACATCTACTAAAATGCCTCATTAATATTTTATATGTTGCATTCTTATCATCTCACATTGCTTTCTCCTTTCTGTATAATGATTTGGGGGGATGTAATGTTGTGCCTATAAAGGGTATTTCAAGATGGTTCTATGGTCAAGGTGGAGCACAATGTTCTCATTTCCAGCAAGGAAATATTGGGGGTAATTTACAATCAATCAGGTGGCCATTTACTAACAGTTGATGTTTCTATAATGCAAACATACATATACATAGTGCAAACTACAAAAATATATTGCATTATCCCCTTTATTAATATCTGCCTCTTGAATACAAAATCTAGTAGATACTAAAATCCCCCTCTAAGTATGCTGAAGTGTTGAAACCAACATGTTGTTGTCTAGTTTTCACCATAAAAGGCCTTGGACCTTTGGCACAACATACATTTTGGCTGATATAGGGCAGAACCCTGGTGATCAGTATGTTCTTCCCACGTGATATCATTTCTCATTCACATTATATGGAAACACTACTTATTTCAGACCCTGGAGATGTTAGAGTGGACTACTCAAGAATGTCAAAGGAAGCATTTGATTTGGTTAAAAAGTATGTTGTGAGCTCCAAATCAAAAAGTTTTGTAGAGACAGATCCTATTACATTCTATTGGTTTATTTTGAATAATTTTTTAAGATCTGACAAGCAGTTTTCTAATAACCTAATATTACAAAGCAGCTAATTGTTGAAGTAACACCTGTAACCTTCATCTCTTCATTATGCAACTGCTTCTTCTGAGCAGAACTTGCTCTAGTTACAGTATCTTGCCTGACCATGCTTTCTCTAACAGATAATGCCTATTGTTCACACTTGCATTTCCTCTAATATTTGCTCCAGGTCTCATTTCCATATCAATCATTCCTTTAGTTCCTCATGAAAAAAAAATCCCTTTTTTTTGCCAAGAAAACTCTTTCAAGTGTTTAAAGCCACTGAAGTTTAGAAGTGAAATCCAAGTGCTTATAAAAATGAAACTAACAATTTGAAATTGCTTTACACTGAGCAGACCCAGAAATTGACCACCCTCAAGCAGAGACTTTTTATGAAACAGTGAAGCACTTTAGTATTTTAAATTGCACAGCCTAATATGGAGTGATTTCAGATGATGAGAGATCTTTTTAGTATGTACTTTCTTTTATTAAGTGAAGCAGCATTTTACTACAGCTGCTAAGAAGGTTTTAAATATAGACATGGAAAGCACAGTACGGGCACTAGGGAAAGTAGCAAACATTTTTCTTTTTATATCAGGATTTTTTTTTTTTTCATTTGCCATACCTTCTGCTTTATTAGTACTCGCGTGGCAATGAATAGTGTATTTCGTACATTCTGAATTTTATGAAACCTGCAAGTGCCTTTAGTATTCAGTCCAAAGAGGCCATTTATTGACAAGTACTTCTACTGCAGCCAAGAACTTATTCATAACCCATACCTCTTTATTTCAACCTCTCTGGCTTGAAGGCACCTTTTTAAAAGCAAGGATTTAAATGACCATTATTTGGGAAATAGCATAACATTCATCTTTGCACATCTATGTTATATGTACTGATTATCTGTAGGGCGTATGTTACAAGGACACTAAGGGGCAGATTTATCACTGAGGTTTAAAATTTTAAGTTTTTCTTAGAAAATAATTGAATTTAAAAATAGCTTGAAAAATAAACGGCTCATTGACTTCTACCAGAGGTAGATACCTTTCAAAAGAAATCTATGTTTTTGAAATTTGAATTCACGATTTTTGCACCAAAAACGGATTGTGGTAAAATTTGGAATACGAATGTTGAGAAATCTCTCCCCATATTTCAGTTATTAAATAGCATCAGGAATTTATCATCAATGTTACCTCTTGTAGGCAATGTGCAGTAGCACCTGCTTAGAACCAAACCAAAAGGTAATTTGCACTTTGTATAGTGATTTGAGGACATCTATCTGGCTAGTGGGCTGTGGACCCTCAAAGCCAATATATTGAAAATTATAATTGCTGATACTATAGGGTTAACTTCTGCCACTTTCCACCAAGCCTCATGATGGCTAATCAGTAGTATGCAGTATTTCTTTGTGGCTGTAACATTTGGTATCCCAAAACCCACCGCAAACCACAAGGTCCCGGTCTCGGTTCACACTTCTGCCTATAGCAGCCGCCATTGGCTTCAGGAGGAGCACTCCATTACTCAGATGCAACCAGGACATGAGAGGACCAAGGGGGAAGCTCTGTGCAGGCAAGGGAACTGTAATGTATAAAGGAAGGACGGGGGACAAGGAGTGTGGTCAAGGGACAGGCCAGGGTCAAACCAAACAGATTCACGGTACAGTAACGAGATCCAATAGAATAGTCGAAGAATAGGCAGAGGTTGGTACAGGCAGCAGAACACCAAGGGTCATGGTCAGGCAGGAACTATGGAACATAGACCTTTACTGGGCAATGAGTCAGAGCAGAGTAGGGTGTTTTATAGCCAGCCAAATGGCTTACACAGATCACCTGTGGCCAGATTAGCAACAGGTGAAACAAGCCATGCTTACTAGCAATTACCTAAAGCACAGCCATAGGAGTGAACCAGGACCATAGCTATCAGCTCGCACAGAGCAGTGGTAATGCAAATAGCACAGAAGCATCAGGTCCCTGATTCAACACTAGGCAGGTTATCACAAAGGCATCTTAAATTCCAGGAAAAACAAACCATAGTCCACCTAAAACTTCTCAAATTCGAAGGCTTTGTTCCTGCCTGGTGGGAATCCAATCACAATAATTTTAGCTATAGAAGTGCTGTAAAGTCTATGGAACAAGCTGTTCATATGTCAGTTTGGGGGAAATGTAATAAAATTCTCAAAGAGAACACATTTGCGAATAAAAATTTGCATGTTGCAATGTAATAGTCTTCATTAGGCTTTTGCATTGCAAATCTTAATTGCGCATGGCAAACCTTTAACACCTGCTTCAAGGTGGCGTAAACTTTTGAAGCAAACGTAACAAACTTTTCATTAAGTGATTACATACACTTCACACTATTGCAAACTATAACATTTGCAATCTCTATCCTACTGTCGCGTGAGGGGCAAAGGGTTTGCAAAAGCAACATTTTTACTTTGCAAACATTTATCTGCAATGTGAAAGATTTTTGCGTTGGTGACTCCCATTTGTATTTAATCCCAGGCGTTGGCATCAAAGGAAAGTGTTTTCAAATTGCTTTGCTTGCAAGAAAAACAACAGAAGTAAATGCATTTCCCTCAAATGCCCGAAATAATATTCTGCTATTGAATTGTACATGAACTGTACTGTTGTGATTTCTATTCATTTTACAATGTGGTATAGGGACCCATAGGCATACCTCCCAACATTTTGGAAATAAAGGGACAAAAAGATTTGCCTCACAGAGACCATGCCCATTTCTATGGCCACACCCCCTTATTACCACATTCATTTTACAAAATGATGGCAAGTTATGAAAGTTTGAACTCATTTCTGGGGTTTTATGTGTTATTGCAGTTTTGGTAATGGTGGTGAATTGCCCTTTAAGCTGCCAGTCACAGTTTCCCCAAGAGACCTGCATATCTTAAATTGTTACAATTGCTTTTGCTTATCTTAAAGTGTTACAAAAGTATCTAAATGCACCTGGTAGCTGTTCTGGGCTCTCTGACAAAAGCCAATTACGTAACTTTGTTTCTTTTTCTGGTTATTCAGTGCAGTCGATCAAAGAGAAAGTCGGGACATTTCAGTAACAAACCCGGGACTGCGGGTTGAGCTGTCAAAATCGTGATGGTCCAGTGAAGGGAGGTTGTACCCCCCGAAACGTTGATACTGGTGGTGAATACAAATAAAATAAAACTGCAGAAAATTGGTGTGTGCGGATCCATAATTGAAATTGCTGCTATTGGAAGGCCTCGTCAGGCCGAAGGATAACCAGCACCACTAAAGCAGAAAAAGTGAGTAAAATTCCAGGTGTGCGGTGTAACCATTTCAATACCAGTGAAAACTGGGACAGTTGGGAGGTATGCATAGGGTTAATGTGCCCCTATGACTTTAAATCCCTACACTTCCTGATCTCCCTAGTTGCTGGGCAGATACCCATGTACAGTAGCTAGTTGTATTATTGGCCACATCCTGTCACACTTTGGTATAGTGAGTGGGAAGAGGTGGATCTTCCTCTTTGGCTTCTGGTTGTTGAATGTTTTAGGAAGCCTGGGTACACAAAGGCCCAGTAAAACCATTCAAGTTTTAGTAAATTACCCCCTCAATTTTCAAATTTTTACCACACATTGAATTTTTTTGCAGCAAAGTTTCTGAAGCACATATTTTCAAGATTTATTAAAGGGATACTGTCATGGGGAATTTTTTTTATTCAAAATTAATCAGTTAATAGTGCTGACTTGGGGCAGCAGGGAAATTGACAAAATGTCTAGCCCCATGTCAGATTTCAAAATTGAATATAAAAAAATCGGTTTGCTCTTTTGAGAAATGGATTTCAGTACAGAATTCTGCTGGAGTAGCACTATTAACTGATGTGTTTTGAAAAAAAAACATGTTTTCCGATGACAGGATCCCTTTAAGCACAGAAAAACCCAAAAAACTTGAATACTGTACAAAATTCAGTGTCTAAAAGCTGCTGAGAGTTATATTGGCAGAATTCTAGCTATTTCAAGCTATTTACATATGAGATTAATTCAAAAGTTTGCAAACTCATTGAAAATGATGGAATGAACATGATTTCACTGTGCTCGGGTTACATTTTATAATAAATAAGAACAAATACGAGATTTTATGAATTAGAGTAAATTTTTGATAAAACTACCTCCCAGTCTAGAAATTATACAAAGTATAAAAATAACAAGAACTACTGTCCAAGAGGGAGTTGAGAGTTCATCTGGTATAAACTTAAGAATTCAAGGAACTCTTGCAGCAGCAATTTTCTAAATAACTCCAATAAGGTCAGATTTATTAACATTCAATTTCAACTTTTTACCAACACTTTTTTGCCACAAAATTCTAAAATAATATTATAATAATATTATAATTCTAATTATTTTCTTGTATTATGACAATTTGTAGCGTTAACTAATTTGCATGGAAATTAAACTTATCCAGTAAAGCTCATGACTGCCCTAGAAATTCAATTCCCTCATATTTGAATTAGTTATAGAACATTCTCCAAATTTGTAGACAGTTAATTCTGATCCCATGCTTTAAAAACAGAGTTTTTGCTTGAATTCTGGCCATTGCAGAACCAGATTAGAATCGTCTCAGAGCTGTCACTGTTAAAGAGACAACTGCTATTAACATTCTCTAATAAGTAGTTAAGGGCTTCACTGGAATTCTTGTGACAAAAGTGCTAAGCTTCTACATTTCTGGGGTTTTCGCTCTTTTTTAGTTTCCCTTTATTCCGTTTTCTCCCCCTAAACTCTCATTGCTCGACAGCCTTCCCTTTATCACTTTAAAATAATATCTGAAAGTAACTTACTACAAACTACAAGTAAAAACACTTTAGAGGATTTAGTTAAAGACAACAAATTACCTGCTCTTATCCCAACCTGAACAAGACATCTTCTGTCACTAAAAGACACTTTAGAAGCCCTGACAAGATACGTCTCCTTTTATCACTTACAAAAAGGTTTTCAGTGAAAAGATGGTTTTAAGGGATATATTGTGGCAGACAGTTGTTAGGAAAATACCTAATTTTGATTCTTAAAAAACACCTATTATGACAAAGCTGTGTATTAATATTATTTTATCCCACAGCTAATTTTTGGCTCAATGGATCATTTTAACTACAAACCACTCTGGGCAGCAGAGTTGCACTAATTTAGCATAAGCTTACACAATTCAGCGTTGAAAGATCAGGAGGAAGAAAAACAGTGATGGGCGAATAAATTCGCCAGACAATAACTTGCAGTGAATTCCTGCGTTTCACTACAAGCAAATTAATTCACGAAACTGCGGTGACAATTTGCCAGCGAAAAATCCGTCATGTCAGAAAAAAATTCACAAGCTTCAAAATTAGTGCGTGCATAAAAATTGGAGTGTGTCGAAATTATTCTGACGCCCATTGACTTTAATGCATTTGGACCAAATAGTCACTCATAAAAAATTTACGCACTTAAAAATTGATGTGCATCAAAATTATTTTGATGCCCATTGACTTCAATGCATTTTGCAAATTTTTCACCAGCACAGATTCGCCCATCACTATTTTTCAGTTCAAGCCCCACCTTGAACCTTTTTGGCCCAACTTAGTTCTTAAAATGAGTACAGATAAAGGAAAAGATTGGTGTATCATCAGTCACACCAGCTTACAGTAGTTCCAAGAATATCTAGGACAGCAAATACATAAATATGCCATTTTTTATACGGCAAAGCATGGTTATAACCAGCATGTTATCCCACAGTTTTTTATACCATACAAGAAAACTGCTTCTAAGGGTATACAAGAATCAACTTCTCTCCAGTAATTCAATCTGAACTAACTAATGATACATTATCACACACATGTTATATAGACTGGTACTTTATGACAAAGTAGATGGTTAGTCATATAGGTGGGGCTAAAATATTAACGTTATTATGCTAACATGTTTTATAACAATGTTGAACTACGGTGACATAAAAAAACCAGTGACATATAGAAACATTTATTGCAAAGGGTGTAGAACAAGTAAGGACTGTTATTAAACACAAAACATTTATGACATTTATGAAGTGTTTCTGAGCTTTAGAAGTAATCAGTTCTCCCATCTAGTTTATAAGAATGTTGGACGTTGATTAGATTAGTGGATATTTGTATAAAATGTGAGCAACATAATGGGTTTTGAAACCAAATAATTAATTTGAGGAAGCATACAGGATTATCTACATTTATAAAAGTACCTTAATTTTTTTTCACGTATATTTGGCTATTAGCTATGAGCTTAGTGGTTTGTAAAGATTTTGGTTGAGTCTAAAGTATATGTAACTGCATATACACTGCAACTATTTCCAACAATGCTCAAAATTTTTGTTGATGAAACACAGAAAGAAATCACCAGCGCACGGTCTAACTCACACTGTGGTGTTGACCAGCTGCTATAAACACCATTGTGCCAGCCAGATTTGTTGATCTAGAATTGAGCTGTGACTTGAATCAAGGGTGGCAAACAAAAATCTTAAGGGAAGTTTTATCTTGCGGCTAATAAACTGGGCTGATTAGTGTTGAAATATGTTTAAAAAAAATGTTTTTAATTAAAAATGTTCAATTCTAAAGACTACAATAAATTTAGAAGTAATATGAATTTTTTTAACTCCCATAGCTCCGAAATTCGAATTAAAAATGATCAATTGTAACTTATCAAAAAAAACAAGTTTTTTTTTTGAGTGTATAGGTTCCATTTTCGATTCAATTCAAATTGTTTGAATCGAAGTAACAGCGCATTCAATCGAATTCAATTTGAAGTTTTTCCAAAAAAACCATCCAATTGACTCCAAATAGGTTCTAGGAGGTCCCCCATTTGCTAAAAAGGTAATTCGGCAGGTTTTAGATGGTGAATGGTTGGAGTCGCAATTATTAACAGACAGTACATGATACATTTTGATATTCAAATTTTCGAATTATTTTCAAATTTGAATCAAATTTGGACTATTCCCTAGTTGAAGTACACAAAAAAACTTAAAATCATAATTTACTGCCAGTTTTCTTCAATTTACATGCTGTTCTATTGTCCATGCCTCCAGTAACATTATAATGTACCTGCTGTGTGATGCATGATGATTGTAATGGGCAAATTTGGGGCGTTTCGCTTTGCTGAAAAATTCCTGAATTTCCCGTGAAATTCGCAAAACAGTGAAAAATGTGCTAAACGGCGCCTTGCTTTTGACGCTGGCATTCGTTTTTGATGTCTTTTGGACACTGGCGAAAATTTGCCAGCGAAAATTCGAATTTTCATTGCATCGCGGGAATTCGTGCCTGGTGAATAAATTCGCCCATCACTAATGATGATTCTCCCAGCTTTTTCTTAGGAATTGTAACACAACAGAAGGATCAGAAGCAGTGATAATATTTCAATTATATAAATACAACATGAAAGTTTAAAAAATGAAGGTATAATGGCCTTTTAGATAAATGCAATTCTAAAACGCACAAAAGTGTTACATCTTTGAGTATGATAATCTATGCCAGGGACCCCCAACCTTTTTTTAGCAGTGAGCCACATTCAAATTTAAAAGGAGTTGGGGAGCAACACATTCATGACAATCATTCCTGGAGGTGCCAAATAAGGGCTGTGATTGGCTATTGGTTGCCTCTATGTAGACTGGCAGCCTATAGGAGACTCTGTTTGCCAGTGCACCTCTTTTTTTATGCAACAAAAACTTGCCTCCAATCCAAGAATTCAAAAATACATGCTTTGAGGCCACTGGGAGCAACAACCAAGGGGTTGGTGAGTAACTTGTTGCTCACGAGCCATTGGTTGGGGATCACTGATCTATGCAGTCCGTTCTATACTCATTGAATAGCCCCTGAACTCCAATACGATACTCTGTAGAAAGCAGAGGTTAGTGTGACTAGAAAGAAATATTTCTCATAGATCTTGACCAGATTTTAACCTTCTAGTTGTAGCACAAATGACAAGACTGAGTCTGTCTTATTCTGGACATATTTTGAGAAGATTCAATTAAGTGGAAAATTATCCCTGAAAAATGTTGAGGGAGAGGAGAAAACAAACAACCAACAACGAGATAGACTCAATAATCTGGAACAAATCACTGAGAAGCTGGAAGACATTGGTACTTGTAGCAAAAGGCAGGTCAAGCCTGTGACAAAACACTCACCAAAAATACATTTAGGGGGTTATTTACTCTAATTTTTTTTGTGGTCGAGGTTTTTTGGACAAAAACGTAAATTATTCAAAATTTAATTCCCGAAGCTGGAAAAAGTCTGAATCTGAAAATCCACCATCTCAAGCCTGTCTAGGTCATGTATAAGTCAATGGGAGATGTCCCTTTTACATTTTAAAGATATTGTGATCTGGGTTTTGTCCATTAATCTGAAAACTTTGGGGTTTTCAGGTGATTGAGCGATTCAGACATCAAATCCAAAAAATATAACTTTTTGGGGTTTTGGTCCATTTTATCTATTTTTTCCCGGCCTGACTTTTTTGAGTAATTTTTTTTATAAATAAGATAAAATTGAGGATGGGCGTTTAGTCTAGCTTGATTTAATAACAATATTAGATAAATTTTAGTTTTGGTAAATAACTCCCTTAAAGATTTAAAATCCATTTTAAGGAAATAATTTTTTTTTTTTAATGATTTCCTTCTCAATGATTAAAAAACAGTACTTTGTACTTCCTCGTAATCAAGCATAAATCCATATTGGTGGCACACCAATCCTACTGGATTTTTTAAAATGTTTGTAGTAAATTTTAGGTAAAACCCAATAGATTTGTGGATATTTGTACAAGTTTTGAACCTATTTGAAAGCACCCGTTGAAAGGATCCCTATCAGAACTGGAAATGCCTTAATGTATTTGAAAATAACATTCACTTAATTTGCAACATCAAACTTCTACATTCTGAAATATTGATGTTTTTATATAAAATATAGTTTTTTTATATGGAACAGCCAACATATATGGATTATTCAAGGCTCGATTAAGCACAGTTGGTGCAAAATGAAATAGATTAAGATGGTTAAACATACCAGCTCTGATAAATCAGCAGAAATCCTGAGAAGGAAACCTAGTTTGGCTTTTAATATATGCACTTTTATTTAATTTGCTATAGGCTGAAGCTCACCTATTAGAGATGGCGCGAACTGTTCGCCGGCGAACTTGTTCGCGCGAACATCGGGTGTTCGCGCTCGCCGGAAGTTCGCGAACATCGCGCGACGTTCGCCATTTTGGGTTCGCCATTGTTGGCGCTTTTTTTTGCCCTCTCACCCCAGACCAGCAGGTACATGGCAGCCAATCAGGAAGCTCTCCCCTGGACCACTCCCCTTCCCTATAAAAACCGAAGCCCTGCAGCGTTTTTTTCACTCTGCCTGTGTGTGCTGAAGAGATAGTGTAGGGAGAGAGCTGCTGCCTGTTAGTGATTTCAGGGACAGTTGAAAGTTTGCTGGCTAGTAATCGTGTTGATACTGCTCTGTTATTGGAGGGACAGAAGTCTGCAGGGGTTTGAGGGACATTTAAGCTTAGGTAGCTTTGCTGGCTAGTAATCTACCTTCTACTGCAGTGCTCTGTATGTAGCTGCAGTGGGCAGCTGTCCTGCTTCTGATCTCATCTGCTGACTGCTGCAATAACAGTAGTCCTTGTAAGGACTGCTTTTATTTATTTTTTTGTTGTTTTACTACTACTACTACTACTACTATAAGAGCCCAGTGCTATTAGTCTAGCAGTGTTGGGGAGTGGGACTGGTGTGCTAATCTGCTGCTCCTAGTAGTTCAGCAGCACCAACTTTAATTTTTTTTTTTTTAATATTCATTTTTTTTTTATTTTACTTTTTTTTATTTTACTACCGCTGTAGTAGTGTATAAGTTGACCTTTTAGGCATTATTTGCCCTGTAGGCATTTTTTGCCCAGTGTGTTATTCAACCAACTGCCATCTAGCATCACTAACAGCTCTCCCCCTACACTATCTCTTCCAAGCACACACAGGCAGATTTTTCAGATACATTTTTGCCCTTGATCCCCCTCTGGCATGCCACTGTCCAGGTCGTTGCACCCTTTAAACAACTTTAAAATCATTTTTCTGGCCAGAAATGTCTTTTTTAGATGTTAAAGTTCGCCTTCCCATTGAAGTCTATGGGGTTCGCGAACCGTTCGCGAACCGCTCGCATTTTTGCGCAAGTTCGCGAATATGTTCGCGAACTTTTTTTCCGACGTTCGCTACATCCCTATCACCTATTAGTTTTTAAACCACAGCCAGTGTAGGTGCCAATAAGATTCCAGTTTCAGATCAATTTTGTTTTTGCTGCTGCTCATCAGTGAAATGACTTTCTTGATTAGTATGTCATCTTAGCTTTTAACTACCATACTCTCCATACCATACTCTCCATATGCAGTGATACTCAACTTAGGAATTGAAGTATCAATTCTTTGCTTGTTGTACTAGGAATTACACCTTATATGACAAGAAATGATACAAGGGGCAAACAAACATACCAGTTTGTGCCTTTTTGGAGGTCTAAAAATCTGTAGTCAACTACCCTGGTTGTGCTTTAAATCCAATGGGTAAATATAAATAGACAGGGTACCCTGTGAAAATAGAATTATTATGAACAAAACTTTCCTTCCACAGATTTCTGCTGCTTTGCATACAAATGAGATGTTCCTCTCCTTCCAAATGTATTTTTCAAAGCTGATAGCAAACACGCAGCAATAAAAAAAAGAATCAGGCATTCCAGTTATTTGATTCTGTGTCAGCACAGAAATAAATGGTGTGCCAGTTTCAATGAATAATTCTCATAAATTGTCCTGTAGTCCTAAATATCTAAAGGATTGCAAATAACAGATGTTTTGTAAATTCAAACAATACTCAAAGACAGAGTGGATATACATATGTTACGGCTTTTTCTGCCTTTTTATTCATCGTTCTACAGTGTATTAAAATTTCATGAAAACTTTATGGGTTTAAAATAGGGGAATTCAGCTCATACTTTCTTACACCAAAAAGAAACCATATCTGCAGGTATCTTTGTAAAAAATGGAGCGATATTTTAACTTATTTTCTATTTATATCATGGGAGTTGCAGCCAGCATTACTTACTTAACTACAACAAAATTATGACTTACCCAGCCACAGCTGTTGTTTATTAATTATCATATCAATCAGAACAGTAACCATTGCTAATAATAATAATACTAATAATAATACCTGCTCATACACATCTTGCCAGCCAGCTTCTGCATCAGATCTCTGCAGCGGACCGCCTTAAATATAATAATAATCGGTAAGCCCCACCTATTTACCACTTAGCCAGGGGCATACCTCCACACAACACTTTCTCTGTCATCAACAACTAAACTCACTTTCTCTAAAACCACTAATGTCTTGAAATGTATAAAAACAAACAGAACTAAAAAAGCATGAACAGGAAAAGTTGCAGAAAAGTTGTGAAAACTGTGACTCTTTCATATTGTTGCACAAAAGCCTGTAAAACCTCTAAAACTATGAATCAAGGAAAGAGCTTCCAGTTGTTTTAATGGAACAATAACACCAACATATTAAAGTGTTTTATAGTAATGAATATCATGTAGTGTTGCCCTGCACTGGCTAAACTGATGTGTTTGCTTCAGAAACACTACTATAGTTCATATAACCAAGACGCTGTGTAGCAATGGTGGAAATTGAAAAAAGTCTATGGGGCAAATTCACTAAGATTCGTAGTTGCGTCAGGCCTAACTTCGCCGCACTTCGCCACACTTCGCCAGGCGTAGTTTCGCCAGCGCTCCGCAAATTCACTAAAATCCGAAGTTGCGCTCAGGGGTAGCGTAAGGTTGCGAAGTTACGCTATCGATGGTTAATTTGCATACGGCGCCAAATTCAAATTTCAATGGAGGAATATGTAAAAGCACTACAAATGCCTGGGAAACCTTCAAAACATCAAATAAAATTTTTATTTTGCCCTACACATGTGCCCACTGTATAGTTAAGTTGCCATGAGTTAGGAAATGTAGGGGGGAAGGAGGAGAGCCCCAAAAATTTTTTCGATCTTTTTCAGCATATCACCCATAATATAGAAAAAACGCCAGCGTTTTTTGGGACTTAGAAAAAATGTGAACTTTTTTTGAAGAAATCTCTATCTACTCTATTGCGTTTTGCCTGGTCTGAGGAGGCGAAAGAAGTCTAGCGTAAAGGTAGCGTTCAGAACAATGCACACGTTAGTGGATTTGCGAAGTTACGTCCGTTGCGCAAATTCGCCAGGTGTAAGGGTGCGAAGTTACGCTAGCGAAGTTACGTCAGCGTCCGTTAGTGAATTTGCGGAGTAACGAAAATGGCCAACACTAGCGAATTGACGCTAGCGTTAGGCGCTTCGGCGCATAGTGAATTTGCCCCTATATGGCACAGGCTAAATAGTAGATAACAGATAACATCATTATGTTCTACAGAGTTAATTGTTATCTGCTGTGTAACTTGAGCCTTTTCTCCTTTGAATGGCTGCCCCCATTGCTACACAGCAGCTTGTTTATATAAACAATAGTAGTGTTTCTGAAGCAAACAATTTAATTTTGTGATGTTACTGGTCTTTAAGGGACATCTGCCATTAACTTCTACATGCTTTCAACAGGGTTTAGCTAGATTATTTTCATATTCGGAATTGTCACATATATAAATTGTGCAACATTTTTGGATTTTTGCCATCAAAAAGCTCCATCCAAAATAGTCTTGCATTATTTGTGTCTTTGGCTTAGTCTGGGTGATGCACAGATCTTTGTTTTTTTTATAAAGCAATACAAACCTTGCCTAGTTTAAGGCTGCAAACTTTATTTGAAAATACCCAGAACAATTCAATGATAACAGCAGGATCTGAGGAGGAGCTGTGGGTCCCCTCCACTTCTGCTGAAGCATCACATACTGAAAGATATGGAGCATTGCCAGAAAGGATTTTCAAACATGCCCAATTGACAAAATGATCGTTGGACAGCCAGACACATACCAAAAATTGCACAAAACTCAATTTCATACTATTTTTTGGTACGTGTATGGCTAGCTTTAGGAAAAGGAAGGGTGTGGTAAAAAAACAGCAGAAGGAAGTGGTTGAAAGACAAAAACCTTTAAAAGGAAATGGCAATGGAGCCAATTTAGAGAAGTGAAATGGGATTGGGAGTGAAATGAAAAACAAAGCAAAACTTTTAGAAAGAAAGAAGAATAATTTCTATATGAAGCAAGAAAACTTGCAAAAAAGGAAGGTTCAGCATCAAGAAAATAGAAAAAATGGCTTAAAACATCAGCAGAAAAGAATCAACAAGAATAAAAGATATTAAAAAAAGGCAGAGAAATACTTTTGACTTATGGAGAAAGCCAGAATCAGCTTATCCAAACACAGAAAGTAACACATTAGTGCTTACTGCAGAAGTTGTCCAACTACCCTACCCTTTTAAGAAACCAACAGACAACAAACCAAAACAATGGATTTACTGCATTTACAAGAATGCAATGCATTTGGAGAAAAGGTGGAAAATCAAGATCTATTTGTCATATGCTACTAAAAACCTCCTAGATATGTATCTACTAGTTCATTCACAACTTTCCAGACATGACACCAGTCAGATCAAAGCAAGAGGTAGGCAAATATATTATTTCAGACCACCTGTCAATGAGATGTATCATCATAGCAGTACAGAAATCTTTTCTTCAGGTGGAGACAGTCCTACAGCCCTTTATTGGTGTACTCCTATCTTTCTAACCCTAAACAGAGCCAGTCCCACCAGCATTCCAATATTCCTAATTGGCTCAGGTATGTTGCATCTATTGATGCTGCACACTGTCACAACCCAGGAATTCCAACAATGTTCAGGAATGATCAGGATTATTCTTTTTTTTTTGTAACTTAGATTTTTATTTATTTTCTCAAAAGAAAAAGAAATACAATCACAGTAAAGGAGACACATGTCAAAGAATGGATAAAGTGCAAGCATACATCCATACAACAGCAATAAGACATAATGAAAGAAGCACCAGACATTATATGCCGCGATGTACTTGCCTCACATGACTCCTCCCAAACGACATGTGCCAATTAGAACGTATTAGAAATTTAAGAGCCTCGCAGCCCAAGTGCTAGAACAAAAATAGCAAAGAACATACATGACGTTATAGGCAGAGTCACGACCCAAATGTTTACCAAAAAGAGTGAGTGAAGGCACAAGCAAGAACATTACATAGTATGGCTTACAAAAAAGCCAACCAATAAGGCCAACGCAGTGACCATGAACAATAACAACAAAATAATAGAAAACAAAACAAAGCAAAAGAAAAAAAAAAAAAAAAAAAAAACAGTAAATAATAAATGATAGTAAATAATAGCCGTAACCATACAGATCTTTAACCGTGAAAACGGCAGCATCCTTGTCAGCAATATCAAAGTGAGTACCCCTAGCAACCCTGCAGTTAGACCAAATCAGTGGAAAGTAACACCCAGGCCGACCAGATTTTCAGAAAACTGGGAATCGTGTTCTTAATGTATGCAATCCTATATTCAAAATCCTTATTACTATTTACTTTCAGACAGATTTCACGTATGGAAGGAAGATTGGGTGTTTTCCATTTAGCTGCAATAGAAATCCTAGCTACCGTAAGCACATGATTGAGCAGTTTTTGTTGAGCTACAGTAAGCCCTAAAACCGGTTTGCCCAGCAAAAATGTAAAAGCATCCTTCGGTACATCCTCATGCGTAAACCGTCTCACAAGGCCTAAGATATCATCCCAAAACGGTTGGATCAATGCACAATTCCAAAATATATGATAAACATCTCCTGGGGCTTCACCACATCTCCAGCACAAATTAGAAACCCCAGGAAAGGTTTTGTGCAACCGCACAGGGGTCAAGTACCAATGCATCAATATTTTATAAATATTCTCCCTCTGCTTGGTACATGTCACACTACGCTTAGCATTATTCCAGACAGATTCCCATTCCTCCCGAGTAATGTCCAGGTTCAGGGCCTTTTCCCATTTCACCATATAAGAATGTTTGTAGTCTTGTATACCAAAGGGGTCATTAATCATAGCATAAATTTTCGATATTAATTTCGTTTGAGGAAGGCCCTTAGAAGCTAATTGTTCAAAAGCAGTAGGTAGATTATTCTTAAAATATTGAGCGAAAGGTAACACATAATGCCTAATTTGGAAGTACATAAACCAACGTAACTGCGCATTTGGAAGCTTCAACTGAACATCATTATAGTTAAGCATAGACCCCAGGGAAGTGTCCAAGACATCCCTGACTTGAAACAGAGAAGTGGCCTCCCCAAAGCTATTAAAAGGAGTAGAAATGGCTGGGGGAAATAGGGGATTTCCGGAAAGTGCCAATAATGGGGAAAAAGGAGAGCACAGTTTGAATTTCAACTTCATTCTATTCCAAATTGCTAACGTCAATCGTGTCGCATTAAGCATCGGTATCTCCAGTTTCAGAATCTTTAAAGGTGCCCAGAACCAAGCATTGGGATAGTATGGTTGAAACAAAGCACTCTCCACTCTCACCCAAATAAGATCCGAGGACCAGAATGTCCACGCCAACACCTGTCGTAACTGGGCTGCCTCATAGTATTTCTGCAATATAGGCAAACCTAGCCCTCCCTGTCGCGTTGACGTACCCAAAGTATGTTTATTAATCCTATGGGACCTACCACCCCATACAAATTTATGGAAAGCAGTTTGCAAATCTCGGAAAAAAGAGAGGGGGATGTCTATTGGCAAAGTTTCAAAAAGATAAAGAAATTTAGGGAGTACATTCATCTTGATTGAGGCTATTTTACCAAACCAGGAAATAGCCATATTCGACCATTTCTGTAGGTTCCCTTTAATCACCCGAGCAAGTGGGACAAAATTTTGTTTAAAGAGATCTGCAGACCGAGGGGTAAGTTTAGTGCCGAGATATGTAATATAGTCCGCCTTCCATTTATAAGTATAAGTGGATTGTAAAGTTAAACTCATCTCCTCAGAAATATGTATAGGTAGAGCTTCAGTTTTGGACATATTAACTTTATAATGAGAGATCACACTATATTGGTCTAACAGCTCATGAAGAGCTCTAAGGGAGCTTTGCGGTGTGGTAAGGGTCAAAATAACATCATCTGCATATAGTGCTACTTTAAGATGTTCAGCACCTATCCGCAGTCCATTAATATCCGGGTTAGCCCTAATACTGGCTGCCAAGGGTTCTATGCTTAAAGCATAAAGCAAAGGGGATAAGGGACATCCCTGTCGTGTGCCATTGGAAATCACTATAGGGCGGGAGAGTTGTCCAGGTAATTTAAGGTATGCAGTAGGTTTAGAGTATAAGAGGCCTAAGGCTGTCAGATAGGGACCTTGTAACTTTAAATGACGTAAAAGGGCGAACATATAGGACCAGTCCAGGCGGTCAAAGGCCTTCTCGGCGTCCAAACTAAGTATCAAGGCCGGAAAGCCACGTCTTTGCAAGAGCTCAATAGAATTTATAATGCGCCTCGTATTGTCTCCAGATTGACGTCCCTGAATAAACCCAACCTGATCCCCATGGATCAGTTTAGGAAGCAATGGGGCTAGGCGATTCGCTAAGATCTTCGTAAAGATTTTTAAATCTGAATTTAAGAGAGCAATTGGCCTATAACTGGAACAACTCGTTAAATCTTTACCCTCCTTCGGTATTAAAGAGAGATATGACGTAAGGTCGGAGTGAGGAATGGGCGAACCTTGCAAATAACTATTAAAAAGTTGAACCAAATAGGGGGATAAAATATGCTGATAAAGTTTATAGTATTGATATGGGTAACCGTCGGGCCCAGGTGTTTTACCATTCGGAAAAGTTTTCAAGGTGTTTGTGACTTCCTCTAAAGTAATATCCCTATTCAGAATCTCTAGGTCTGCTTCCTGAAACATAGGCAAGTTTGCTCTTACAAAAAAATCATTCAACTGAGGCAAAGCGGTCACATCAGTATGCGGCAAATTATACAAGGCAGTGTAATACTCATAAAATTGTCCCGCAATCTGATCAGAGCTATATAACAGGTGGCCCTTCGAGGAACGTATAGCTCTAATAGCAGATTGTATTTTTTGATCTCTCAGCTTCCTCGCTAAAAGGGTATGCTGTTTATTGCCCATCTCATACATCTTTTGCCTAGTCCAGATTAAAGCCTTATCCACTTCCTGTAATTGGTAAGTTTTAAGCTCTCCACGTTTAGCAAGTATTTCCAATAGCAATTGATCCGAGGTAGTTAGATTATACTGAGTTTCCAATAATTGGAGCTGATGTGTGAGCTCTTGCAGTTTCTGTCTCTGGGCTCGTTTTTTAGCAGAGGAGATAGCTATCAGGGTGCCTCTAATAGAAGCTTTATGAGCTTCCCAGAGAGTAGCAATGGAATCAACTGAGCCATTATTTAGTGCAAAAAATTCAGTCAACGAATTTTCAACAGTTTTACATGTGTCAGTGTCGTGCAATAAAGTCTCATTGAGCCTCCAATGCGGGGTCCTGCTTGGACAGCTCAATAAATTTAAGGAAAGCTGAATTGGGGCATGGTCCGACCATGTAATAGAGGCAATGTCAGAAGTATAAGATGTGCTAAGGCAGGGCTGAGAGACCAAAAAATAATCTAACCTCACATGCACCTTATGAACAGCAGAATAGAAACTAAACCGCTTCTCCTTCGGGTGTTCTATTCGCCAGACATCATACAATGGAACCTGATTAAATAATTGGCGGGCTGCCCTGGATAGAACATGAGCTGAAGAGTCAGAGGACGGATGAGATCTATCTTCCTGCTGCGATAAGGGAACATTAAAATCTCCGCCAATGACCACGTATGGGGAATTGTAGGCAGTCAATTTGGCAAGGACTTTCTTAAGAAATTTAATCTGCCCTTTATTCGGAGAGTAAACATTTCCTAGAATTATCGATTTACCCCCTAAAACACCCTCTAACAAAAGATAATGACCATTAGGATCACAAAACACACTAGATACTTGCAAGGGACAATCTTTATGTAGTAAAATGGCCACCCCAGCTTTTTTAGTGTCAGAGGATGCATAATATGCAGTAGGGAAATATTTAGAATACAATTTGCCCGGGGTAAGGCGAGAAAAGTGGGTTTCCTGCAAGAACACAACATCCGCCCTCAAACTCCTAAGCTCCTTAATAGCCAAATATCTCTTAGTGATTGAATTTAAACCATTACAATTTAAAGACACAATATTCACCATGTTGCCAAATAAAATACAGCTGATGTAAACATTATACCAGTATAAGAGAACCCATCAAATAATAAGACAGGAGTAATGCAGATAATAGTAAAAAAATAAGAAAGTCTTGTACGGTCACGATCAATAATAATAAAAAAAAAAGAAGCACCAAAAAAAACAATAAAAATAAGCAAAAAAACTGTGTAACCAAAAAATGAAGAAAACCAATTCACAGTCAAAGTAGAAAAAAGTTCAGCACTTAGGCTATTGAACTTAGTGGGAAATTTCCACTTTCCCAAGGGGGGATCCTCGCCCAGATCCATGAGCAACAAACAAACGTGGCAATGGACCTCCGCAACAGCAGAATAAGTCCTTCAAAAGGTGTAGCGATATTCAGAAGGTAGTAGAAAAGACCACCAAATCCCACTGATAAGCAGCTCAGGGAGGTTGCCTCGGAGAGCCTGAAGTCGAAGAGGAGCTCAAGGCTAATCGTGGAGAGGAAGACGAGCCCGTCGCTATCTGCCATTGGGGAGCGATGTCAGGTCGAGATGTAGGGTGTCTGGGCGATTCAGGCTGTGATGCATTTTTTAGGCCCAATGCTTGTAAAAACTGTTGGCGTCTCTCCAGGGTCTGCAAGGAGTAGGTCTGGCCGTGATGCTGCACGATAAGCCGAAATGGATAACCCCAGCGATACAAGATTTCTTATCCCGCAACAGCTGGGTAATCGGACGAAATTCTCTCCTTTTAGCCAGGGTAATCGGAGAAATGTCTGCAAACACTTGGATTCTATGGTTCAAATAGTCAAGCGACGTAAGGGACCTCGCTCGAGTAAGCACTGCTTCTTTCTGCACAAACCGATGGAAACACACAACAATGTCTCTTGGTGGTTTAGGTAAAGATGGCTTAGGCCCCAAAGAACGGTGCGCACGCTCAAACTCCCATTTATCCAGGAGAATTGTTGGACATAAATGTGTGAAAAGACCCTTCAAATACTGCGGAATATCTTGTGTCTCAATCTCCTCAGGGACTCCCCGTATGCGGAGATTTTGTCTCCGGGACCTATTTTCAAGGTCTTCACACATACTTTTAAGGTGACGCAATTCGTCCCTCAACATTGTGTTATCCTCCTCCACATTAGCGTACCTTTGTGACAAATCATCGGTGATATATTCCAATTTATCGGTTCTCTCACCCAAATCATTCAGATCGCGTTGCACATCTTTCAGCGCTACGGCTACTGTGTACGATACTGCTTTAATCAAAGTATTGGTTAGGCCATCTTTAAGGCGAGAAAGCTGAAGCGCCAATATCTGTGCAGTAACCGGCGAGGCATCCACCGAGTCAGCATCAGTTGTAAGTGGTGGTGTATCAAAAGATTGACTTGCCTCTTGCTGTAGTGAAGCAGAGCTCTCCGCTTGCGAAGAAGCTGGGGACATCGCGGGTATCTCCTCGTCCATTACATCCTCCGCCGTCCCGCCGCCATCTTGGCTACGCAGTTGTTTCACCTTTGGCGCCTTCTTCAAGAACGGAGACATGGTAGTCCGCTGATCTTTCGGCTTGCGTTTACCCATGTCAAGATCGCCACACCGGTAGTAATGATAATCCTCCTGATTTGAGGATTATCAAGCCTGGAAAGCTAATTTTCAGGAGGATTAAAGCTAATTCTGCCACGGAGCTCCCGTGCCACACGTCCTCACTCAGTCATGGCGCGCCACGCCCCCCGATCAGGATTATTCTTTTGCCTGATACAGATTTGCAGCAATTTTTTTTCAAGAGGCAAAATTTTTCACAAATATGCATTAGAATTTTATCATTTTGGTTCAGCTTATTGATCCATTTAGAGCAAGAAAAAATGCAACTCCAATGCATTTGGTGTAGGGATGCACCGAATCCGGGATTCGGTTTCGGCCAGGATTCAACTTTTTTCAGAAGGATTTAGATTCGGCCAAATCCTTGTGCCTGGCCTAACCGAATCTGAATCCTAATTTGCATATGTAAATTAGGGGCGGGTAGGGAAATCACGTGACTTTTCATCACAAAAGAAGAATTTTTTCCACTTTTTCCTTTCCTGACCCTAATTTGCAAATAGTGGATCATCCCTAATTTGGTGCAAGAAAAAACATCCATTAGCTACAATGCATTTGGCACAAAAAACAACCCCATTGATTACAATACTTTTGCCACAAGAAAAAAAAAGTATTGAAAAACACCAAATGACAAAGGATTACGTAGAATTTATGAAAAATGTTGACATTTTGCATATTTCTCCACAGATTTCTCCCATTTCGCAAGTCAATAGATGTGGACATTTTAATGAGGTATGTTGGAAATTATGTAATTCTTACCGATTTTGCCAGAAACTTTTTTAATATTTGTAGTAATATGCAACTGCAGTTGCGTGTATCTTAATGTATCAGGTTCAACTGCAGCAGGAGCAAATACATGCAAAACCATTACACTGGAATTATGGGGAAGGGGAACTTTGCAGATTGCATTCAGAATTGCACTTTGTGCACTTGCAGTCATAAATAGTGATGAGCAATTTTTTTCCCATTCGCTTGCAAAATTCCACATTTCACTATCTACAAATTTTTTCACGAAACTGTGGCAAAAATTTGCAGCAGAAAAATTTAACATAACAAAAAAGTCGCCATCAGAAAAAACGCCCATTGACTTTGGACAAAAAAAGTTGCAGAGACAAAAAAAAGTTGCCACAAGAAAAAACTTTAATGCGTTTGGAGTGAGAAATATTGTTGCACGCGTAAAGAATATTCGCACGTAAAAAATTTCAAGCCCATTGACTTCAATGCGTTTGCGCTTGTTTTTTATTTGCCGATCTGCAATTTTTTTTAGTTTCACTAATTTTTCGGCAATTCGAAACAGGACAGATTTGCTCAACAGTAGTCGGAAATTATCTTTAATAAATTATTTGGAAAGTTACAGCTATACTGTCATTTCAGACATATTACAGAGCATAAATAGTCTATATCCATAAGGCTTGGTAATGTTTTACTGATTAGTAATCTTTATCATGCAGTAACATTTACAGAGGAATATCAGACCCTACAGCAGTTTTATTATTATATTTGATGAACAATTTTCTCTTTTTAACATTTCCTAGCTTATTTCCCCAAATAAAACTTTTAAGTAATTTATAAAGGCCACTTCTAAACAAAGGGCATCTTACTTTCCCCTGTGAATCGGAGTATACTTGTATTATCATTCACACAGAAGTGATGCAATTTAAAATATTCATAGCAAGGTTTCTAAATTATGTACTTAACATCCACTATGCTGTTACTGTCAGAAATTGTCACACTTTTTGTCTACTAAATATCCCAAAAGACGGAAAGAGATGAATTATATCTCTCAAAGAATTGTCCAAATCTTTCAATAATTCATATCTATATTTGGATATTTAGCAGAAATTGTATGTACATGCAATGGAAAATAAGTATATCAATGTACTTAGTTTCCTATCACACTATTCAGCCAATGTTTAATTTTCAGTTTTCCAGTAAGAAGAGCTGATGTTACACACAGTAAAACTATATTAGGCACTCAACACCAATTTTCTAGGTACATGTATGGGACCTGTTATCCAGAATGCTCAAGACCTGGGGCTTTCCATGTAATGGATCTTTCCATAATTTGGATCTTCATACCTTAAGTCTACTAGAAAATCATGTAAATATTAAGTAAACCCAATAGGCTGGTTTTGCTTCCAATAAGGATTAATTATATCTTAATTGGGATCAAGTACAAGGTACTGTTTTATTATTACAGAAAAAGGAAATCACTTTTTAAAATTTGGATTAATTAATTATAATGGAGGCTACGGGAGATGGCCGTAATTCAGAATTTTCAGGATAATGGGTTTCCGTATAACGGATCCCATACCTGTAATATATATTTATTCACTTAATTGCCTAGTTCCATTTTCAGATAGTGGGAAAGCAAATGGCCGAATTTCCATTAGCTTATACAAGTATGGGATCTTTAAGCCAGAAGGTTTGGGACTTGGGGTATTCTAGATAAGAAATCTTTCTGTAATTTGGATTTTCATACATTTAGTTTACTACGAAAGCATTAAAACATTAATTAAACCCAATAAGATTGCTGTGTCTCCAATAAGGATTAATTATATCTTAGTTGGACTAAGGTACAAGATTCTATTTTATTACTACAGAGAAAAAATTTCAATATTTTTTAAAATTAGAATTATTTGATTAAAATGGAGTCTATGGGAGATGGCCTTCCCATAATTCAGATTTTTCTGGATAATGGTTTTCCGGATAATGGACCCATACCTGTATATCATCAATAGTGATGGACAAATTTGTCCCTTTATGATTCCGCGAAATTTTTTTGAATTTCCAGTGAAATTCGGGTAAAGGTAAAAAATTTGTGAACTGCTGCCAGCCTTGATGCTGGTGCATTTTGGCAGGCGAATTTTAGTGGCAGATTCGCAAATTTATTCGCCGACGGGGAAAATCCGTGCAAAATCGCACCTAGCGATTAAATTTGCCCATCACTATTCTTAAAGGAAACTTTATATTAAACATAAAGAAACTTGCCCAAGTGGACCAGTTACTATTGGCACATATCTGCTCCTTTAAGAAATAGAAATGTTCATTTTGCTTATAAGATACATTTGTTGTCATTTATGGGTGAGTGGGTTACATTGAAATAATGAAGCATGTTTTTCATCCTATCTCATTTATATGTTTTATGTATGAAGAAGAAAACAAAAAAGATTGGTTTTGGATTAGCATTCAGAATGTAAGTAAATATATACTATTAGACCATGGTGTAATTATCTCTTCTTTGATTTTTCAGCACAATGTTGTGTAAAATGGTGCAGCAATCACTAAATTCATATTCTTTTAGTGCTACAGTTCTCCCTACAAATGATCTAAATTGTCAAAGAAAATGCAATGTTCCCAATTATCTTTTTGGTCTATCAATGCTAACAACGCTGTTGCCTTAATCAGAAGTAATGAATAATTTTTTAATGCTAGTTATTACATATTGGCATGCAATTCAATAGGATTGCTAGATAGCAGCTATTTATTAATTTGATCTTGCCTATTATTTACATATTATGCTATATTTATAGGATTATATATATATATTTATATGTACATGTGTGTTATATGCTCGACTTTAGAGTTGTTATAAATGAATCAGAGATGTGGGTCTCAACAGTGGTAAAGATTTTGGGTGTTTTGAAGTAATTCTTTGCAAAACAATGTTTATAGTCTGATAATTAGTGATAGTAAATGCAACCAAAACCAAGAAGGCTTATGGTTAGGGTTATGATAAATGTGTTCAATATAGTGACTTCAGTTAGGTATTTCCTAGAAATCTAAGGTTTCTTCACTAAAAAAAACGCAAAAACCTCTAATACAAAACTTCGCCAAGTAAAAGTAAGGTCCTATAGAGGTCAATGTGAGCTGTGCTGATCATTTTAGATCACTCTAAATCAGTTCAGACTTTTAGAGGGTTTTGTATTTTTTCCCCAAGTATTGTCTGAAAAACGTGAACTTTTTAGAGGTTTTTGAGGTATTTGTATTTTTTTTAATTTTCCATTCGTACTTTTTTGTATTTGGAATTTGTAGTAAAAAGCCTTGTAGTTCAAGTACAAGTCAATAGGAATTTCCATAGGCAATTTTTTTTTAATCTAATGCTTATGGCATTTTATAAATTTTTGAATTTTTTTTTAATGTTTGTAGTCCTGCTGAAAATGATGAGTAGAATAAGAACTTTTGTAGATTCATAAGAATTGTTGTAGAATCAACCTTTTTTTTTAAAATAAGAAAACATTCTAGTTTGGTAACTTTTTTAGTGTATTCGAATTACAAAAAAATTCTAGCGTTCACAAATTTGAATTCTAATAAATAGGCCTCCCCGTCACTACCTACTATACACATATAATGACACTACCTTCTCCCTCACCTTTTTATTTATGATGTACCTTTCTTTTGAATGTTGAATGTATAAAAGTCATGTTTAACTGTCAGGCTTATCCTGACAATTAATTGTATTCTCCCAAAAACAAGTAAAGTATATACCTTCTATTGTTGATCATTGGTACTTGATAAATGATCCTATAATAAATTCAAATTAAATTCTTTGGAGTCCATGGCGATTGTAAAAAAACATTTTTATTTTCTCTACAGGATAAATTAGTAAATACTAGCCTGCAACAGTTCCACTGAGAACACAGAAATTATCCTTGAATCATTTGTTTCACTTCAAGACAAGGACCTGCAGCTGGGAGGCCACATCTCCAGGTATGATCGGTGGATTTTATTCAGCATATAAAATTTTTTTATTAAACATTGTCTGTCAAGTGTTCTCTACTGCATGCACAGTAACCATTCTTCTCTTCTTTACAACAGCACCTGGTAAACTAACCCAGAATTAATTTATCCACTCAATCATTAATTCATTAGTCATCCAACCTCTCATTACATTGGCACAAGACAATGCAGGTGGGGAGATACTACTTTCCCATTTTTTTTAAATTACTAATGATGGAAATAGTTTACCACTAGTCGGTAATGACAGCATTAATGTCATCAGCCTATAGTCCAGCTTTTCAGCAAAAGTAAATCAGACCTTATATGACTAAAATCCCTAAAAGCCACCTTGTTTCTTTGACTACAGACCACCAGACTTCCTATGCATTATTACTTTCCTAAGGGGGTTCACATGAGTAGACTAAAAATAACATTATTTTCAGTTAAGTGTTTAGTATACCCATAATGAAGTGTTTCCCTTGATATCTAAGCTTATGTAAGTCAATCTCGTGTTGTGTGTGTATATTGCTACCCAACATTACATCAGGCAAATCAGACCTTCACATGAGTTCTACATTATAATCAGGAGAAGGGATTTTGGCATGTTCTCCTATTTTAATGCAGATATCAGTGTTGTATGTCCCATAACCAGCTTATTTATTGAAAGCTATTTTCAGTTCTTCTAACTAATTTTTCTCCTAGCAGGTTTTCTCTGGGAAAAATATCCATTTCACAAATAAATCTTCTAGAATTTTGTCATGGCCACTTTCCTTGGAAAAAGAATTCTAGAATTTTGCCCTTGTGACAATTAAATAAGCAAATGCTACATTTTCAAATTCAAAAAAAGATTTCCTATTATTTTATATATCACATTAAAATTAAGGGGTTTTGTCAACTAAAGGGTTACATAATTTCTGTACTTTTTTGCAGTCCACACTTTTGTGAAATAGGTAATGAAGTCAGCTGATGGAGGCACTCTCTGGGTCTTTTTAGTACATGGTTGTGGCCTCCCCAATACGGCTATGGGTGCACATACACCATGATGCAATACATTGTGCTAGTGAATGCTATTGGCCTATTTTGAAACCCTTGTTCATCCTTTAAATTAGCACCAAGTAACCTTTAATTTCTATTTCTCTGTTTCACTCTGTTTTGTCAGTTCCTGTTCAAGCTTGTTTTTGCCTTTCTGGTTACTGTGGTAATTGATCTCTGCTTGTACTGATTAATAAAACCTGCCCAATCAATCTGCCTAATTTTTGGCCAGATATCAGTTGGGTGGGACCATTGGAGGCCCCCATACACAAGGAGATAAACTGCTGAATCAGTCTGAAGGGTGTAAATTGGTAATTAAATCGGCCTGTGTATGGCCACTTTAACACATTAGTTAGTTGCCCAGTAGTATTCTTCTATCCTGTAAATTGTTACATTAGGTGAAAAAACTACTTACTTCAGTACAGATTATATTTGGAGTCAATACATTACATTTTAACAAGGGATGCACCGAATCCAGGATTTGGTTCGGGATTTGGCCAGGATTCGGCCTTTTTCAGCAGGATTCATATTCGGCCCAATCCTTCTGTTTGGCTGAACCGAATCAGAATCCTAATTTGCATATGCAAATTTAGAGGTAGGGAAGGAAATCACGTGATTTTTTTGTCACAAAACAAGGAAGTAAAAAATGTTTTCCCATTCCCATCCCTAATTTGCATATGAACATTTGGGATTCAGATTCAGTTCGGTATTCGGTCGAATCTTTTGCGAAGGATTCGGGGGTTCGGCCGAATTGAAAATAGTTGATTCGGTGCATTCCTAATTTTAACTAAACTCTCTTTCAAGTTTTTATAAAGTATTAAATTATCAGAACAAGACATTCTAAATCCTAAATCATATATGCAATGATTAGAAATAAGAGTGCCAGTTCATTAAAATCAGTATTTATTTTGTGACAGATATTTAAATTTCTGCAACTAAGTATAGTACGTATTTTGAGGACTTGGTAAAAAGGATAACCATTCTCACAACACAAAACCCTGTATTCTTTGTACAGTTTTTTAGTCTTCAGCTTCTTGTCACTACTTATTATTTACAGAGGTCAAAGAAGAAAATCCACCTTGTATTTCCTTTTACACATGCCTGTAGCCTGTGATGCCTCATCATTAAAGAGCTAAACTTAAAATATCTGCAGAACTGAAATGAATAGGGAAAACTAGGGAGATCAAGGCAACAAAGTAGATAAAATATTGCATGATAAATATTGCATGTTTGTGCAAAAATCCAATATGATATCATAAAAAATGTCATTGTCCTGAAGTTGGGTTCAACAATAAAAACTAATGGCATTCTAACCTACATCAGTTCTTCTTTAAACTTGTAATTTAAAAAATATATGATCCTGTGATTTTCATTCAAGTTCCTTCATTCTTCTAAAGGCCCCCATACACAAGCAGATATAAGATGCTGACAGATTAAATATTTTTATTGGGCAGTGTATGGGGTCCTCAGACGCACTTCATTGATCGATATTTGGCCGAAAGTCTCAGACTTAACTAGCTACAAACATAATAAAAGTCACCATGCACGTAGAGATCCGCTCGTTTGGCGACATATCTCTCCCCGATATGCCCACCTTGAGGTTGGCGATATTGGCCTGATCCGATCGTGGGCCCTAGGGCCAGCGATTGGATCATAATGAATGGTATCAATATCTGGTAGACTTACGACCGGATATCAATCGGGGAAGCCCATCGGAAGGGCTCCATACATCTTTCGCTCTGTTGGCAGGCGAAGAGTTCAAGGCTAGCGGCAGAAGTTGAAGTCAAAAGATCAAGCAAAGGTCAAAACCAGGATGTCAAAATACAGAATCACTCTTGAGCAGGAACAGATAAACTGAAGCCTAGCTTGGGCACTTTAAAAATGGCTATTGGGCTTCTTATAGAGGATCTGGTGCCAAACTTCGAATTCAGCGCCCACGTTTTGACACTTGCCATCAAAACATCGGCGTCCTGATGCTCAGCATTAAACACCAGCGACGTTGCGCTGGCGTCCATTAACTTTAGATGACATCAGCGCCGGACGCCTGCGTCCCTTCAAATGAGCAGAGACGCGCAGCGAGGTAAGAACAAGGGGAAATCTCCCGGCGCGTCTTACAATATGCTTGAAAAGTCTTATTGCCACTACTGTCCATTTATTTTTCACTTCTTAAGGTAGGACTCGGGCATGGACTTTGTCTTATCTCGACAGATCTGAGATGGCAGATTTTCGGATTCAGGCTTTTTGCAGCATCGGGGTATAATAAATCATGAAAGTTTTTTTTTCACTAGAAATCTCCATCTTTTCATGATTTATTATCCCCCGATGCTACAAAAAGCCAGAATCTCAGACCTGTCGAGGCCCTGTAAACGTCAATGGGAGAGGCATCTATCTCAAATTGAAGTTATCAGGATCTTTGGGGCGATTTGCCAGAAGATTTTTTCTTGGGTTTCAGGCAAAGACTTCGAAAAAATCGAGTCATTTTGGAATCAAGTTTTTCTGCTATCAGATTAATTCAGGTTATTTTATAAGAAAATAAGATTAACTGAGATCAAATTGGGCATGGGAGTTTGGTCGTGTTTTTTTTTTTTTTAATAAAATATCAGATAAATTCGGATTTTAGTAAATATTTTTTTTCACAGTCAAGGTCTTATAGAAGTCAATGGGAGCTGTGCTGATCCTATTAGATCTTTTTTTTGCCATTTTAGAGGTTTTAGAGGTGTTCATATTTTTTAGCACATCAGTAATTTTTTTCCATTCATACTCTTTATATTCGTATATTTTAATGCATTTTATGGCAGTTGTGGTTTAAGAAAAAACAAGTTTAATTGTGGTTTCAAAAAGCATTAATACCACCAGAATTCTTTAATAAATGGGCCACTAATTGCCTATGCTTGGATGCAATGGATCAAATGATCTGATTGTTTATAGGTTTTATGTCCACATGTGGGTGAGTGTAACCAATACAACAATATGTTAAAGCCAGTATATTTAAATTTGTTATTCCAAGTGAATTGCACCTAATAACTATACTATAGAATATTACAGTGAAGAAAAACTAATGATCAAAACATAGATTTATTGTGTATATAACCAGCTGATTTATGTTTATTCACAGTACAAATGTTCTTTCTGGCAAATAGACTTCATATACTATTATGTTTTCTGCAGCAAATATAAGATATTTTTTTAGACGAGTAGAAAAGCTCCTTCTGAACAAAGCTTGTGCAAGAGCTGACCTACATATCAAGACAACATCTCCGCTAAAAGCTTGTATCTGATTCTCTGGAGCTTTCAAACACAACAAGGCATGTCAATGTTTTACAGGGCTTAATACAAGGTATTACTGGCAGCCGAATTCTGAGCAGCACTTATAACACTAATTACAATTAGTGATATGTAAGTATTTGCTTATGCTCTTGTTGTCGGGTTCAAAAGATCTTACCTCTAACAAGTCTATCTTTGTGATATTTCCTTCTTAGCCTGCCTTATATTGCAGAATTCTCAGGACTTTATACGTAAGGGGATACCCCATGTAAAATCATTTCCACACAGCAACTGTTTTATCTCCTGAATTAATCCGAGCCCCTTTCCTGATCCATGAAACAGTTGATAATGCCACTTTACCCTTCTCCACCTGTTTTATGTTTCTCCTCCCCCCATTATCTACCTTTTCTACACAACAAGACAACCCAGAGTGTGTGCCATGTAGGTGTCACCAAGTCTGTGACTTTTAAAAAGCACCGGCAATTACCATATAACATAATCAACAGAGCTTCCATGGAATCAAGTTACTTTTCAGCACAGAAAGCTGAGCAGAGAGGAAAAGTAGCTTTAGAATGAACATTTGAATGAGGACACTTTGTCTGTGAATGGAAACTCTACATTCTTTGTTATTTTAACAGGCTGTGTCTGTTCTCCTTGATAGACGTTGTATGGGAGAAGATTGGATTAAGTAGTTTTTATGTTATTTCAAAGCAACTTGTGCATTTTGCAAAGATCAGCTTACTTAGCCATGTAATAAACTCTTGTTTTGCAATAATACTGCGGTGCATATTATCATTACATCCAAACTTAGAATGGAAGTAAGTTAAGAAGTCTTTGTGCTTTTCAAACTAGAGATCATGGATCTATATTAGCATAAGCCAATATATTAATTACAATGCTACATTTATAGGGGTATCTTTATATATCTTTCAGTTTAAGTTCAGTTCGTTAGGGCTTAAAAAGAGTGTGAAATACAGGAAAACAGCTCAAATCTTAACTTTTTTTTTTAAACTTTGCCGTTTTCTGTGATTCAAGCATCCGTGCACCAGGGGTGTAACTATAGAGGAAGCAGACCCTGCAGTTCCAGGGGGACCCAGGAGTGTAGGGGGCCCAGTGAGACCCTAATTAATTAGCAATTTTAATATATCTTGGTAAAATAGGCCAACTTATAAATATTTTGGGGCCCTAAATTGAATTTGCTATGGGGCCCAGTAACAACTAGTTACGCCACTGCCGTGCACCCAACCCAGCACAAAAAGAAGATAGAAAAATGTATTCCAGTTAGAGATCTGACTGCAAGTTGCATGTAAGAGACTTCTCATAGGTGAAATGTGATTGCACTTAGGTGCCTTATTTGCATGCTATTTAAGTGTGAGCACCCAGGGTGATCCCTATACCTAATGACACAATTATAAAAAACATAGCTCCCTTACACTGTTGCACATTTGCTCTTGGTATACCAAACTATAAAAAAGCAGCACATTGGGGCAGTGCTTTCCTCTAGAGGGGTAGGTGCAAACACTAGGTGAAAGGTGTTTGGATGGGCTAAATTCTGCACTTGGGGCAGATTTATCAAAGGTCGAGGTGAATTTGAAAAATAATTGAATTTGAGCTATTTTTTGTGTACTTCGACTAGGGAATAGTCCAAATTCGATTTGAATTGTAAAAAAATTCAAAAATTAGAATATCGAAATTTATCATGTACTGTCTCTTTAAAAATTTGACTTTGACCATTCACCATCTAAAACCTGCCCCATTCCTTCAATTCGAATTGTCAGAATATGGACCTATTCGATTGAAAACAGACCTGTGTGAAAAACTTTGACTTCATTTTGGTTGGTCTTTTTGAATTCACATTTTGAAGTTTTTTTCAATTCGAAATTCGACCCATGATAAATATGCCCCTTAGTGTCCATTAGTGTGCTTAGCACTGAAACTACCTATAAAATAAATTAGTTTACATTTTTCACTAAAATTGATGCTCCTATAGCTCAAATTATTCTGTTGTGATTACAAGGTAGGTTTTATTTTTTAATTTTCCAAAAATATATTTATATATATATATATATATATATATATATATATATATATATATATATATATTTTTTTTTTCCATTCATATATATCAGCATTAGCTAACATCTTGTTTGTCCAGTGTCAGACAGAGGGGTCCAGTCCCATCGGGGCTGCAGCATTGGGGTCCACACCCCCCTGGACCTCTGCCACAACCCCTACCGGCCCCCAACCTCAGCCGTAATACCCCTCTGCCCCCCTTCCCCACCACCAATGCCTACCTTCTATATTATCTTCTCAATTGAGGCAGTCAGGGAGCAGCACAGACCATGGGGAGTAGGTCTTGGCCAGCGGGGTGGGGTGTTTCCCGGTGTTTTGCCAGCCCAGTCTGGCCCTGTGTGGCCTTGCCTAAAGTATTTTGTTTTAACCATAACAGCATTTTCCATTGGCCATTCAAAGAAACTATACCTCAGCAGGGCAGTATGATGGGCATTGTTGCTTCATGTGCTGGGATTTTGGGCTTAATTTCAACTAGGGCATGGTATCTGTATGCTCTCCTGGTGTCCTTAAATGAAAGGTTCCATAAAACCAAACCTTAGGTGTCTCAGGGAACTTAGTGTAAGGGGCAGAATTACTAAGCTTGAGTAAAAAAAAATGTAAATTTCGAAGGATTTTTTTGGGTACTTCGACCATTGAATAGGTCAAATTCGATTGAATTCTATCTAATCGAATGATTCAACCGATTCGAAGTAAAAATCGTTCAACCATTCGATAGTGAAAGTACTGTCTCTTTAAAAAATACTTCGACTTCATACTTCGCCACTTTAAACCTACCGAGCTGTAATGTTAGTCTATGGGGACCTTCCTCTAAGCACTTGTCTAAGTTTTTTTTGATCTAATAAAAATCCTTAGATCGATCGCTTAAAATCGTTCAAATCGTTCCATTCGAGCGATTTTATCGTTCAATCAAAGTATTTTGCTCTAAATCCTTTGAATTCGATATTCGAATTCGAAGGATTTAACTTCGAGGGTCAAATTGGAGGGTTTATTAACCCTTGAAATTCGACCCTTGATAAATCTGCCCCTGCGCTCCCATCGGAGACATCCTTTTTGCACGTGGATTCTTCTTTGACTGTAACATGAGATATCCCAAACTCAGAACTAACTCCAAGGACCTGGTCATGGCTCACTCTTCTGCCAACAGCAGAAGCCTTTGGCTTCAGGAGGAGCCCTCCGCTAATCATATGTCTACAGGTCTTAATGTGAGAGGACCAAGGAGAGAGTTCTGGGCAGGCTAGGAAACTGAATGTGTAGTAGTAGAAGGGGAAACAGGAAGGGTAGTCAAGGTCACAGGCTGGGATCCAAAACCAAACGGATATGCGGTACAGATTCAGAATCCAAAGAATGGTCAAAAACAGGTAATGGTTAGTACAGGCAGCAGGATAGCAAAGTCAGGGACAGACAAGAGTCAAGGACAAAGATCAGACTTGATAAACACACCCAGGAACTATAGAAATAGACCTAGACCTTCAGCAATGCGACAGAGGACATGTTGCCTTTAAATTTTTGAATTTCGTTCCTTGCCTTACATTTAGATTGTGAGCTGCATTGGGGAAAGAACTGATGTAAATTAATAAACATTCTCTGTAAAGCACTGTATAATATATTGGTTCTGTATACATAAAGGAAAACTATAAAACATGGTGCTTGGCCTCAGCATCTTCCACTGATACAGAATGTGTAAATGCAAAACTATTCTGCGCATATAGGGGAATACAATGGACAATAAGCATTTTATACACTACAGATGGTACATTTTGATTTTGCAAGTTCTTTTCCAATAAATGCCCCTTTTAAGGCTATGCAAACACATATTTAATGGTTAAAAATCTTTTCATAGAACCAGAAGATGCCTGAACAATGTGAGCTAACTAGTAATGGCTTTATAAACATGTATAGATCTTCAGAGCCATTTTATATGTTTTGTGATATTTTTGTGAACACCTACCATTATAAGAATATGGAGGTGGTATATTTAAGTTGTCAGAATCTTAATGCGTGCTAGCTGTCAGTATGTTAGAAATACTGAAAAGCTGGTGTCACATTGTATTGGAAGCGAAAGGCTCAGAATCACCTTCATTGTCTGTTCTGTTGTAGACAAAAAAAGACAAAGAGGACATCTTTGAAAAAGACAAGGAAGATTATAGTGTCATGCTGTAAATGTAGACTAGGCTTCTCTTATCGTTGTTCATGAAAAAAATACACGGAAATAATAAGATAGCATTGTAAGTCATCGAAAAATAGTGAAATTTATCGAGAAAACAGTAATACATCGATGAGAAACTTCTCTGTAGTTTAGTAGTCTTATATCAAGTCATTTTTTAAAAGGATTATTTTTCATATGAAGAAGAGATATGCTTATCAAATGTTTATTACAGTATTGATATCAAACATAATTCATGTCCATACTGAAATAATATTACAAATCCTACCAACATAAAAGAGGAGTTTGGACAATTTGGTGTAGACCATGTGCCCCACTCTAAACTATTTTTTAACAATTGAGAAAAGCACTTTGTAGGAGAAGGGTGAGTATTATATTTTGTGGTGGCAATGTACATTGTGTGAGTTCTGTTTTTTTATACACAGTAACGCATTGCTTAATTCCTAGCGTAGGTAATAAATCATTTTTTTAATACTGCAGAGGTGATAGCGTAATAAATTTGGTCTTGGTCAAGACCCCCCCCCCTCGTCATGACTACTAGTCAATTGTACTAAGATTTAATTTAATCCCTTTATTTTTCCATCAGTTGCTATGCCAAAATAAGATTGGCATGCCTTTAAGTAGATGTGCTTTGTATTGCCTTATTAAATGGCACTTGCTCCAGTGAAAGAAATGTATCTATTATGGGTGGCAGGGGCAAGTGGCCACAATCATCTATAATGACATTGCAGACAACATGTTCGGCTTCAATGTGATAGATTTACAGAAATGTTCTTGCTCCAACTTTTCTCCTAAAGAATATAAAATGCCCATTTAATCCAGCCTAAAGCTGGTCACTAAATGGCAGTGTGTTGGGAGTTTCCTTAAATGAGAAGGATCTAGGGGTCTTTGTAGATAACACGTTGTCTAATTCTGGGCAGTGTCATTCTGTGGCTACTAAAGCAAATAAAGTTCTGTCTTGCATAAAAAAGGGCATTAACTCAAGGGATGAAAACATAATTATGCCTCTTTATAGGTCCCTGGTAAGGCCTCATCTGGAGTATGCAGTGCAGTTTTGGACTCCAGTCCTTAAGAGGGATATAAATGAGCTGGAGAGAGTGCAGAGACTAAGTGCAACTAAATTGGGATGGAAGACTTAAATTATGTGGGTAGACTGTCAAGGTTGGGTTGTTTTCTCTGGAAAAAAGGGCTTGCGAGGGGACATGATTACACTTTACAAGTACATTAGAGGACATTATAGACAAATAGCAGGGGACCTTTTTACCCATAAAGTGGATCACCATACCAGAGGCCACCCCTTTAGACTAGAAGAAAAGAACTTTCATTTGAAGCAACGTTGGGGGTTCTTCACAGTCAGGACAGTGAGGTTGTGATGCTGATTCAGTTAATGCCTTTAAGAATGGCTTGGATGATTTTTGGGACAGACATAATATCAAAGGCTATTGTGATACTAAACTCTATAGTTAGTATAGGTATGGGTATATAGAATTTAATTAAAAGTAGGGATGGGTGTATGTATGGATGCTGGGTTTTCATTTGGAGGGGTTGAACTTGATGGACTTTGTCTTTTTTTCAACCCAATTTAACTATGTAACTATGTAACTATGTAACTATGTAACTATGTAACTATTAGACGCCCTTTTGAGAAAATACTATTGCTTATGCATATGATTTGGGGGCCGATTCACTAATGATCGATAAAGTGAGTGCTATTTATAGTTACTATGTAACTGATATTTATAATGCTACCCAAAGCCCAGAAACCATGTCTTGGCATGTGCTCCTTTACATATAACTGCTCTCACTTAGGCTTTGGGTCTGATCCTTGGTTATAAGATTTCCACATGATCAAAATGCTTATGGTTTGCAGAGCATCCACAAGAGCAAGAAAAATAGTAAAACAACATGGCAAGTAAATGGAATAATGAGGAACAGGAGTGATTCAAGGAAAGAGGCGTGTCAGGGACAAATAAAATACACAGGGACTAGGGAACTAGTAATTATCAAGGACCAATTGTTTATGCTTGAACAGGAAATTATAGGAAAAATAAGGACAAACGTGAAACTATTCCATTTCCAGGGACAATACTTTCCATATCCATAAACAATACCAGTATCATTTCTGGAAAAAAAATTGATATCTGACATTTGTGGGGTTTTTTACTAAAATCCGAATTTATCTCATAATTTTAATAAAAAAAGCTCAACCAAACTCCCATCCCTGATTTATTAATAAAATAAAATGAATAAATGGGATCGGGGGAAAAAAATGTAAAATTTAGCGAAATGTTTCTTAACTTTTTCCCAAATCGCTCAATTTTTTTCTGGTTTTTGCCTGAAAACCCCCCAGAGCAAATAACATGATTTGCAATTGCGATAGGGGCATCTCCCATTGACTTATACATGACCTTAACAGGTCTGAGATAGTGGCATGCATCTTAGCATGCATGTCCTTGGTTTGACAAGATATTTCCTTAGTTCCTTAGTGCACCATCAGATTACATACATATTCATCTTTATGTAGGTGTCGCATTTATACATCTTTTTAGTGTAAAGCACAATTATTCTTACTATAGTAAATATATAATATCATGAATATAATATCATGGGCATGGATATGCATAAAGTATAATAAAGTATATTACCTTATATATTACCAATATATTACCTTAACAGAGTGTGCAGATTTGGTTTCACCTTCTGTAACTTTTCCTATACCTCTAGCTATTTACATTTTTTTTAATATTTACCCATTTTGCTGTGAAACACTTAAATAAGCCCTTGGCCATTTTATTGCCATTTAGAAGTCATATTATATTTTAACTGAATGTGCAACATGATCTGAAAACAAATGCTGTTCAATTGTTTCTGGGAGGTCCCAAAGTTTGAGAACAAACCTAAAGAAACAGCATCATCATGACTTTTTAATCTTTCTAAAAAGGTTCAGGTAAAGTACTGAAGAAGCACCACTGAATCTATTAAAATTTATTATTTAGAACGTAGAGAACACTATTGTGACTCTGCCTAAATAAGGCATCCACCAAAACAAAGTAACTGCATAGAGAGGGAAACCAAGAGACAACGATGACAATGGTGAAATGAAGAAATCTGCAGGTGAATTTGTCCACTGGACAATTATGGAACAATTCTCTACATAGCTGGGGTTTGAAAAAAAAAAAAAAACATTGCTAAAAAACATATCAAAGGCTGTTTGAAATTTGCTAAAAGGGATATTAGGAAAAAAAGCCAACAAGTGTGAATGTATTTTTGGTCTAATGAAGCAAAATGTAACTTTCTGGCCTTCATACACAATGCTGTGTATGGTATAATGGCTGCCCTGCTCATGACCCTGAGAACACTATCTCCATGCTAAGACATGGTGACTGCAGCATCATGTAGTTGCAGGTAAAGTTGCTGTACCGTGATAGGCAATAAAAATGTTATAGGGCAACCCTTTTATTTTTTTTATTTCAAAAGGGTTGCCCTGTAGCATCATGTAGTCAATGCTTTTTATTGAAAAGGATCAATAAACTGGTCAGAAATAAGGAAATGTTTAATGGAGCCAAATACAATGCAATTCTAGAGGAAAATGTTTGCTGTCATGATTAGATCGGAAGGAGGTTTACCCTCTAGCAGGACATTGACCATAAACACACAGCTAAAGATACACTGGAGTGGTTTAAGTCAGAGTTAGAGCATCCAAGTAAAATCCCTGATCTCAACTGATTGAGAATTTGATGACTTGAAAATTGCTGTTCACTAATGGTCACCTGGCAATTTTGCTAAACAATGCATTAAAAAAATTTAGAAATTTACCCCAAAGGCTTTGCAAAGATACTTGAGTGGTTGTGGCATAAAACAAAAAAAACTTTTATGCCACAAGAAAGTACATGTTGCACCTAAAAGGGTTGAGTAGTTGTATAAAAACTATGAATGATTCAATTTTAGTTCCAGATAACAACAAAATGTGGGGAAAAAAGCGATGGACTATAAATTTAGTAAATTCTCATAACAATGAAAGTTCTACTAAAATTATTAAATATTCAATTAAAAAAAATATTTCAATAACACTCTACAACATGCCCTTTATTTTATATAAAAATGTCCAGGAGAAAAACATATCCTGTGTTTTTTACAGTTCAAAAGTATTTGTACCCTTGGGTGGATTTGGTGGCTTTGTGATGATAGCATGAATTGTAAAAAATAAAAATCTTTGGTAATGTTATACTAAGACCTGTAGCTTGATGGTTTTCCAAATGTGCCTTTCTTGATAGCTCCTTGGGGATTACCTGCCAACTGATTCCCTGTAGTCCTGCACCTCCCAGGTTTTTCAGTAACATGAGTATGTGCCATTTGGAAGTGTTGGTGTTAATCTGTTTCTGACTGAATCTTTTAACACAGACTCTTGGGCTCCAGGAGTTTGGAACAATAACAGTTATTGTAAACTTAAAGAACAGATGTTCACATGCCAGGAGGCAACTTCACTGGAATAGACTCTGCTACTGGATTGTATGCTAGGTCATTTTTTTCAAAGGAAGTCTTGCACTTCTCAATCAAAGAACTTCATGTACTGGCACTAACAGGAAGGAAAGTCTATGCTCAGGCCAAATAGCAGAAATTCAACTATTGACACACAAAATTAAAAAGATCCCATGATTGGGAAATCTTCTGTTAAAACAACAACAACAAACAATTGTATTATATATATATATATATATATATATATAGATTTGTTGTGTCTGTTGGAAGTAATTTAGACATTTTTCCTGAGATGGAAGATGCCTAAGTTTTTAGTGGTACCTCGAAGGCTAAATATCCAAAATATGCATGGAATACAGTGTACAAGTAAAGCACACCATCTGAAGTGAAACTGATCGGTTCCTTCGTATATACTCACATGTAAACAATTGCTTAAATGAAAATAAATGTTTATGAAGCTATGATTTATTTGAAACAACATAGTTGTTAAGGTTAAAAAGGCATTCAGCTATCTAGCTGATTCTAAAGAAGGCAAAAAGAAAAAATCTGTTGTCAAAGAAAAAATCTTTGTTTATTTAAAAAAAAAGTAAATGTACATGGCCCCAGATCAAAACCATGGGGCTGATTCACAAAAGGTTGATATTCCTTAACGCACAGTTTTGTTCGTTATTTAAGACGTATTATTTAAGGAACGATTCATCTAAGTAATTTCGCATGCGTTAATAGACATATCTCAAGCGTTAATTCTACATTTTTGCACAGTGGTATTCTAAGCGCATTGCTATATTTATAGAATTAATCCTAACGTATTATTCACTATAAAACATCTTTTAAGCGATAAAAGTATGAAATAGTGTGATAATTACTTTGAAATTTAACACCTCCGAGGAGTAGGCGTTACTAAACAAGATCAAATGGATTAATAGAGGAAGATGTAGTGAGGAGCTTTAGGGCAGCAATTAAAGACTTTTATGAGGAACTGGAGACTTACCTACAGCCACTAACACATTTTCATGATACCTTGGGCAGATCCAGAATGTACTATGTTCTGTGTCATGAATTATATTACGTTTCCCAGGGAAAGGAATGACTAGAATATTGTAAAAAGAGACTTCTACTCTGCCAGTGGCATCTCAAATGTCTTAGATGTTATAGATTGCACTAATAACATGTGTCAATATCATATACCTTAAAATAACACACAAAATAACGCATGCTATAAAATACCACACACAATTCAGCTAAAATTAACTTTAAAATATCACTTCTTTTAGTGAATCGATCACTAATTCTAAAAATATAAGAAGTGGTAAAATTTTTAAGGCATGCTATAAATAGCACTCACTTTATTGACCATTAGTGAATCGGCCCCCAAATCATATGCATAAGCAATAGTATTTTCTCAAAAGGGCGTCTAGTAGTTACATAGTTACATAGTTACATAGTTAAATTGGGTTGAAAAAAGACAAAGTCCATCAAGTTCAACCCCTCCAAATGAAAACCCAGCATCCATACATACACCCATCCCTAATTTTAATTAAATTCTATATACCCATATATATACTAACTATAGAGCTTAGTATCACAATAGCCTTTGATATTATGTCTGTCCAAAAAATCATCCAAGCCATTCTTATAGTCATTAACTGAATCAGCATCACAACATCACCCGGCAGTGCATTCCACAACCTCACTGTCCTGACTGTGAAGAACCCCCTACGTTGCTTCAAATGAAAGTTCTTTTCTTCTAGTCTAAAGGGGTGGCCTCTGGTACGGTGATCCACTTTATGGGTAAATAGGTCCCCTGCTATTTGTCTATAATGTCCTCTAATGTACTTGTAAAGTGTAATCATGTCCCCTCACAAGCGTCTTTTTTTCCAGAGAAAACAACCCCAACCTTGACAGTCTACCCTCATAATTTAAGTCTTCCGTCCCTCTAACCAATTTAGTTGCACGTCTCTGCGCTCTCTCCAGCTCATTTATATCCCTCTTTAGGACTGGAGTCCAAAACTGCACTGCATACTCCAGATGAGGCCTCACCAGGGACCTATAAAGAGGCCTAATTATGTTTTCATCCCTTGAGTTAATGCCCTTTTTTATGCAAGACAGAACTTTATTTGCTTTAGTAGCCACAGAATGACACTGCCCAGAATTAGACAACGTGTTATCTACAAAGACCCCTAGATCCTTCTCATTTAAGGAAACTCCCAACACACTGCCATTTAGTGTATAACTTGCATTTATATTATTTTTGCCAAAGTGCATAACCTGCATTTATCAACATTGAACCTCATTTTCCAGTTTGCTGCCCAGTTTTCCAGTTTAGACAAATCACTCTGCAAAGTGGCAGCATCCTGCATGGAACCTATAGTTCTGCACAATTTAGTATCATCTGCAAAAATACAAACAGTACTTTCAATGCCCACCTCCAGGTCATTAATAAACAAGTTGAAAAGCAAGGGACCTAGTACAGAGCCCAGCGGTACTCCACTAACAACACTGGTCCAATTAGAAAATGTTCCATTTACCACCACTCTTTGTAGTCTATCTTTTAGCCAGTTCTCTATCCAGGTACAAATACTATGTTCCAGGCCAACATTCCTTAATTTAACCAGTAACCTTTTGTGTGGCACTGTATCAAATGCTTTAGCAAAGTCTAAGTAAATCACATCCACTGCCATCCCAGAATCGAGGTGCGGGTCAGGGTTTTCCTTACCTGCACCCGACCCTAACCTGCCCTGCTCCCGCGCCCGCACCCACCCTTCCAGGGTCCTTTTATAGACCAGCGCCGACCTGTCCCACCAATGATGTCACAATTACGTCACAAAAGGGGTGGGGCAAGCAGATGCAAGACTATAAAACTGGAACACAGAAGTCAGAAGCCGACATTTGAAGGTGGCAGGCGGGGAGAGCAGGAGAAGAGCTCAACCCGCACCCGCCCCGCTACCTGCAAGGAGCAGTGCAAGGTTGACCCGAACCTGCCAGATCCACGGTTCCCCCGGGTATCGGGTGGGCCCACACATCACTAGCGTCTAGTTAGAAACAATCTACTTTATCTGTTAACACTAGGGATGCTTGGATTTGCAGCAAAATTCCGCAAAACTGTGACAAAAGCTTGTTGTGACAAAAAAAGTTGCCACAAGATAAAACGCCCATTGACTTTAATGCATTTTAGTGAGAAAAAAAAAATTGCGCTTTTAAAAAATTGTACAAAAAAATGTGTTGCCTATTGACTTCAATGCATTTCGCTCATTTTTTTTTTTTTGCCATTACTACTTGCCTAGGCATACTTTGTAAATTAAAGTCTCTAAACGTATCCAGGACCAAGATGTAACCTCTGCAGCTGATTTGTCGAGATTCTCCAAACCAACAGCAGAATATGGCAAAAAAACATTCCCGAAATCCATGCATGCAGACCTCAGTGAAGAAAGTATTCTGTAGCTTAACTCCTCTTTATCAGTGTCAGTATAGGCCGGCAAGACAAAAGGATCATAAACACTATAAACATTTTATACTGTCTCATGCCCAAAAAGATCATGGGCACATACAAACTTAAGGTTCAGCTATGAAAACAAAAAGCAAATGCTCAAACAGCTGGACCCTTCAGACCCAGTACCATACTAACCCTGTTCTAGAACAATCTTATAATGATAAAGGCTCTTTTGTGTGCAATTGTTTCTTGTATCGAAATGTGCATTTTTTAAAAAAAATTATTTGGTGTCTTTCTTTTGCCAGCCATAACAACTAACCATAAATTATGTTAAAAAACATTTATCATTAGCATTATCAAATATTTAAAACATACTCAAAACATATATCTCCGATATTTCATATTTGTGCCTTTGTATGTAGAGCTCTTAATGTTCATATTTCATTTTCTATCCCCTTCCTATATTTATGCCCACCCTCTATATCCTCTATATCCTCTCATTCCTTCCATTCCACCACACACTCCCTCAACAGTGGTCTATTAAATAGCACATAATTCTTCTCCCTTCATTTTTATCAGCAATCAGCAGAGAAATAGAAGTTAACGCTGTCCTTATTTTAATAGATATGTTGTATATTATTTTACTGGGAAGTTTATACTATATGTGAACACACTGTGGGAATATATGAGGTGTGGATGACCTTATTCAGATAAAAGAGGGTGGTCTGCTTTCAGTCAAAGAAATAGACCGAATCACAAAACCTGCTGAGCAAGACAGGATTGTGAATATCTCATATGTCCACGGCCATCAGGAAATCTGTATGTAGATGTTACTCTACATGCAAATTAAAACGGAAAATACATTTGAGTTATCTCATCTGTTTAGGGGAAGAATTATAATAAATTTAATTAAAAAACTTAAAATGGATAATACAAAAATCCCCACCCCAACAACTTATCTCATTCTTTCGGATATTTTGGGAAATATTTCCATCATGCCACAGACCCAGTCCCCTATAGATTGTATTGGGGTAAAACTAAAGGTTATTTAACACAATGCAGTAAAATATAGTTTATATATAAGTAAATATACTTGATCAATAGTGATGGGTGAATAAATTCGCAAAGCATGGATGTGCAGTGAAATTGCAGCAAATTTGTTCCGCCGCAAGCGAATAAATTCGAGAAACTGCGGTGAAAATTCTCCGTTGAAAAATCCGCAGCAACCAAAAAATTGTTGATCGACAGAATAGTCGAACGCGTCAAAATTGTCACGAGTCAAAATTATTCAGACGCCCATTGACTTCAATGCGTTTCACAAAAGTTTAGCGGTTAATTCGCAGATTTTTCGGTGAAGCAAAACGCCACAGATTCGCCCATCACTGTTGATCATTCCTCTATTAAAGGAGAACTAAACTCTAAAGTGCCATCTTTTTTTATAATGACCTTATTGCACCATGTTAAAGTTTCAGCTTGTCAATAGCAGCAATGATCCAGGACTTCAAACTTGCACTAGTTTCTGTGCTGCCATGTAGTAATTATCTGTATTAATTACTAATCAGCCTTATATTGTGACATTTCTATTCTATGTGTACTGTATATTGTGAGTGGGTCCCTAAGCTCAGTAAGTGACAGCAGCACAGAGCATGTGCAGTGAATCAGCCGAAAAGAAGATGGGGAGCTACTGGGGCATCTTTGGAGACACAGATCTTTACTGCTTGCATTGGGCTGGTACAGAAGCCCCAAATATAATGTAAAACATTTGTAACCTACATCTACAGTAAAGCTTTAGGCTTTATTTCTCCTTTAAATCAAGGTTTTAACTCCGGATGTTTTGATATGAAAGCTTATATGTATAATCTAAATTTTCTTTAACAGTAAACTTTAGGCATTCCGTGCATTCAAAGAATGCACAATGAAGTCCTCTCAAGTACATTCCACGTAAGAAGGGTTCAAGGGATTCCACAAGTACATTGTCTTAAGGTGATGGGAACCCAGTGTTTTCTAACTGCAAAAAAGTGCCTATAGCAGCTCAATAACTGCATGTCTGAAATCCATTTATCAGTCAGTTTATTTCTGGACATCCATATTGAAAAATATATTTTGAGCAATTTTTGCACTCTGGCCATTATTGTAAATTATGAATAAGTACAGTTATAGGTTGTATTATAAGGTCTTCATAACTTTTAAAGATTAAATAAACCCAGTAGGATTGTTATGGGATCTTTAGAACCAAATCCCATCGGAATGAATAGAATGTGGGTGAGTTTTTATTTATAAGGGCAGAGACACATGCAAAGATTTGGGGAGATTTAGTCGCCAGGTGACAAATCACCTCTATCCCCAAAAAGCCTTCCCGCTGGCTAGAATCTATATCGCCGACGGGATGGCACTCGGAGCGTTTCGTTTTCTGAGTTTCCTCATGAGGAACGGTCATCCCTGTGGCTTGAATGTAAATCGCCGGCTGGATGGCACTTCCTCATGAGGAAACTCAGAAAACAAAGCGCTCCGAGGCAGTTCAGGGAGATTTGTCGACCGAAGAAGAATCGATTTGTCGCCGGGCGACGTCGTCTCCCCGAATCTGTGTGTCTCCGGCCCTTATGTTCTAAACTCACATATTGATAAATCTGCCACTCAATTATGATTAAGTAAAAGCTACTGTGTTGATATTATTACAGAGAAAAAGTAATTTTAAAAACTTTGAATCATTTGCTATGGGACATGGCCTTGCTGTAATTCAGAGCTTTCTAGGTAATGGGTTTCCAAATAAGGGACCCCATACCTGTACTATAGTAAGTTAATTAGGATAAAATATAAAATAGGACATTTTAATGAATGTGTCAAGCTATGTCACAAATCACTTTACTTTATATTATTTGTCGTATTGTGTAAAGATAAAGTTCTATTTGAGTTCCAATGAATTCATGTTATCGTTTTAATAATTATTGCTTCTTTCTTGGCAACTAATAATATGAAATATATCTGATAATGAATCTGACACTAATAAAATAATTGTTTCCCATTTCTCTGACATTAATAATTTTGATGTTTTTAATGATTTTAATGATCGCTGAAATAAAAAAAAAAAGATCTTAATTTCTTGCTAGAACTTGCTCTTGCACTTATTTTACTCTGCACAATCACAAACGCAATGCGAATCCAACGGAAAACAACGGTTGATAAGTAAACAATTGTAAATTATAAAATAAGATTGATTGAAAAACATACATGGTGGTCTACCGCATGACAAAATAGGTGTAAGCTTCATAATAATCAAGTACTTAAGGATTTGAAAAACAAATATATACATATATATTCTATTTTTATTCAATATATTGTATTTTATTTTAGAATCTGCATATTTTCTTTTCATTACATTAATACTGAAATGTTTCTATTCTGCTATAACATTTTTATTATATATAAAAAAAGTGCTGTGTCCCTTCTATTTTTATTTCCATACAGTGTCCAGTGCTGGTATTTTTAAAATCTGATGATCTAAGAACACATATATGTACTATATCTTGAATAGACATAATCACAGTGTCATACTTTCCAATACCACAAAAGATGGATATTGTCAAATGTACTTAAAATGGACCCATTAATTATGAAAAAGATAAGCGTTTCATCGGCAATATACACACAACTCTGTTTATCATTGAGTAAGTAGATTGACTTCATTGTTGGTCATTCACAAATCCATAAAGTGCTGAGAAGTTTGGAATCTCAGCTCTGACAATTAATGATTTCTTGAGTTTCATGCCCTAATGTTGTATACTTCTGTTCAAGTAAAAATATGCAACAAGGAAAACTAGGCAATAATTGTTCTATTTTAAAATAAGTTAAATTAATGCTGTTTTGTTGTTTAGTATAATATAATAATGTCAACTATAGTTGTTTTTTTTTTACCAGTTTTGCAACACTTGTATACTTTTCTATACATAAATGACATTATTTTATGCCGACAACTGACAACTCAGACTTGTGTTAATTGTTTTGGTTCCCTGTTTTTTCAAATGTCACTAACAAGGTTTTATAAGGGAAATAAAAATCAAATCACCATAGGCTGGCAGTATCCATATCACGCTATTATGGGGTACAGGTTTTTAATTAAGTACACTTGATAAAGGAGGTGACCCCAGAACACAAATAAAGGCACCGCTGACTAAAGATTTTGAAGATATTTTCAAGAAGATATATATACAAAACTTGAAACCAGGAGGATAAACATTCATGGTCAAGTTTCCTACTTATTTCTACTTATTAGCTGTAGAAAGAGAATAACAATGGCACCTGTGAATTCCAGTGCATGTGACTCTGCATGTGCGGTCAGTTTTTCACACAATTCAGGGGTAAGACTGTGCAGGGGGGAGGCAGGGTGGGGAGATCAGCCGAGTAGACCAGTGGGGATTTTTGGCTAAAGGGGGGTTTAGTTTGTCTTTAATTGAGTGTTGTTGGGTTGGTCCTGAAGCTATTATTACCATGAGTGAGAGTTTATAAGGTGTAGACTGTAAAAGATACATGAGGAGGCCCATTTATCCACATTTTCATTTTAGTGGTTTTAGAGGTTTTTGAAACCACAATTAAGCTCATTTTCTCTAAAACCTCGAATGCCATACAATTCATTAAAAGTTCCTAATGGTGATGGGCAAATCTGTCCCATTAAAAATGTGCAAAAGCATTGAAGTCAATGGGCATCAAAATCATTTTGATATGAGCAACAATTTTTTTTATGCGTAACTCTTTAGTCCAAATGCATTAAGGTGAATGGGTGTCTGTAAAATTTGACGCACAACAATTTTTATTTGTTGCAGTGAATTTTTACGAAAACATTTGCGGTCGACGAAATGCAGAAATTGCCGCCAATTCATGCCTGGTGAATAAATTCACCCATCACTAGTTCTGAATACTGAAAGAATGGAAAAAAAGGTGCCTAACGGTTCAAACAGAATTACAAAAACTTAACGAGTTTTTCAGGGCAATGATTATATATATATTATAAGAAAATCTGAAAACCACTAAAAGTCTGCATTGCTTAAAAATGGACAAATAGGATAAGCGCAGCTTCCATTGACTTGTATAGGACAACTTTTACACAATTAAGTTTTTATATATTTTGTGTTTTTTACACTTTATGAATCTTGAATTTTTAGAGTTTTAGAGAAATAAAAGAACATTAATTTTTTAGAGGAAACAAGTTTGATTTGTGAAAAACATAGAAGTTTGAATGTTAGTAAATAAGCCCCATAGTTTCAGACAATAGCGCTCATACTAAATATAGTGGTCACATGGAAGTGCAAGGGTGCATTTTGGTGCAAGTACTCTTAATGAAAGGTGTTTTACGAACAACTAAAGGACAGCCTTAAATGACCCCTTATACTGTATATGCTAAATAATTCTATTGGGCTTATGTCTCATGTTTTTGTTAGTGTATTGAAAATGTCAGTATTTTTTTAACTGTTTTTCCAAGATAACCATGGAGAGAAGGAAAAAGTGAGAAAAGCTGACAGCGGAAGTCGAGTCATTAATCAGGTTCCTCAAGAGGAAACTTCGGTCGACTTCGGAAAACAAAGCGCTCTGAGTTCCCGCCGTTGATTTATATTCTAGCCAGCGGAAGTCAGGGGAAGGCATTGCGGGGAGATTAGTCGCCCCGAAGTAGAGGAGATTTAATCTCCCCGAACTGACCGTGTGTCTCTGCCCTAAAAGTATTTGAAGCGGAGGAAAGAAAGCTTTATTTAGCTGAATTGGCAAGAATTTTAGGCAGTATCAGCATTTTTATGATGTTTATTCTTTCTAGCCAGGAAAATGAAAGATGTCCGCCAAGTGTTTAATTCTTGTTGCAGGTTCTGTGTAAGTCCAGTGTTGTTGTAGCAGTATATTTGGTTACATCCCATGTGATCTATCTGGTTTGGGGTATTGTGGAAATGTATGACAGGATCCAGAAGTAGCTGCCTGATCCAGGGCTTGTTAGGTACAGTATGTTGCTAGTATGTGTTTAAATGTTTTATAGTATTTGTTGGTAATCCCATCTGGTCCTGAGTCTTTGTTTAGGGGCAGCTTGTGAGTTGAGGTTAGCACTTATTGGGTTGTAATTGGTGCAGATAGGGCTAAGGCCTGTTCCAGCTGGAGTTGTGGGAGGTGTTATTTTTCTAAGTATTGGTTGATCGCTCCTATATTTGAGGGGTTGGTATATTTATCATCTTTAAGATTGCATAGCTTTTTATAGAAGTTAGTGAATATGTCCACTATGTCTTTGGGATTTATTTTTTTGGGGTTGTCCTTTGCTTGTATTCGCTCGATCCTATATTGGAGGGTTTGATTGATCTTTTTAGCGCAGCATTTGCTTTGTTGCCCATGGCATATTGATTGCTTTGAATTTTTAACAATTTGTGCTGACATCTTTGAAGGATCAGTAAGGTAATATCTTCTTTTAGGGTGACTATTTGGCATGCCAAATTTGGTATAGGGCTTTCTCTATGGGGTAAATTTACTTGCCTCTGAAAATCCGCCATCGCTGGCTTCGCGGACATCGCACCACTTAGCCAGGTGTAAATCAACGCTTATTCACGAAGATCCGAAGTTGCGCACAAGGTACTGAATGCTTGCGAAGGTGCGCTAGCAATAATACGATCAGCAGATCGAAGTTGCGCTAGCGTTGGCTAATTTGCATACGGCGTGCAGTTTAAGTACAATGGACGTATATGTTGCAGCAAATACATTACACTACACAAGCCCAGGGAACCTTAATTAAATAAAATAAAGTTGTTATATTGCCCTACACATGAGCCCAGTGTATAGTTTATGTGCCATATGTAAGGAAATGTAGGGGGGAAGTAGGGTACCCTAAAAAAAAATTACGCACTTTTGCAGGCTATCACCCTGAAAAAAGGAAAAGAGACCAGCGTTTTTTGGGACTTAGAAAATTTTTCAACAAAATTTCAAGTAAGTCTAGTAGTAAATCTACTCCATTGCACTTCGCCTGGTCTGAGGTGGCGAAGGCAAGTCTGGCGATAGAAGCAACGGTCAGTAAAATCAAAAACGTAGTGAATTTGCATAGTAACGCTCTTTTGCCATAGCAAAAATTCGCCTGGTGTTAGAGTGCGAAGTTGAGCCAGCGACCATTAGTAAATCGTCGTTAACGAAATGACGTTAGCCACTTCGCCCTTTAGTAAATTTCCCTCATATATTCCTGTTCTGCTGCTGTTAGTTTTAAGAAAACTTGTGTTTGTTTGTTTCTATCTAATTTAGCCTTATGTGATACTATACTTATTATCTGGCCCCATATAATGGCCTTATGGGCACACCAAAGATTTAAAAGTTTTGGACTCCACCTAGTTACTTATGAAGAAGCTTTTGAGCTTGTGAGTTCATTTTTGTATGATCTATTTATTTTTTGAAGCAGAGAATTATTAAGGCGCCAAGGTGGCCGAGTCGTACATTGGCATTTCTCTAATATTGTTACTGTGATCGGGGAGTTATCTGTCCAAGTTTGATGAGGAACATGTTGATTCTAGTGTATGATTTGTGAACAGAGGAATGGTATGTCAAATCACAAGTATTGAGGTTGGTGGCTCTCCATGTGTCATACAGACTGTGTTGTGAGAAAAGCTTAGAGAATTGTTTTGATTCATTTGTACCATTCGTTTGTATTTTTTAAATAAGGATTCTGTCTAATTCAGGGTCTAGGACATTGTTAAAATCTCCTCCAATTACCACTGTGCCTATTTGAAGTTTGGGAAGTGCTTGTAGTCTTCAACGCTTATTAAGAAGCAGGTCTGATTCTTGTTGGGGACATATACATTGACAAGTGTATAAGGCTGTTTATTGATTGTTCAAACCACAATAAGACATCTACCTTGCAGTCTGCCAGCCGCCTAGTTATTTTTATATTAAGCTAATTATTTGCTACAATAGCTACACCTCTCTTTTTAGTTCTGAATGTAGCAGCTGTTATCATGGTGCAATATTTGTTTTGTAAATACATCTGGTCTTTAATGTGGAAATTGCTGCTTGGTTTTTATATTTGGTTAATGCTATTAGCCTTTTACAAGGTGCATTGAGACCCTTTGCATTTATAGAAAATTTTTTAGCCCCATCATAGCATAAAGGGGCTACTGTATTGGCAGCTGGAGTAGCCCCAATGGCTAGTGGATAAGTGTACAATCTGTTGCAAACGGCTCAGATTCTCCAATAGAGGAAGAGAGAGAGGAAAGGTGGAATAGTTAACTTAAAATAATGCATTACTTTAACTATATACAATTAAACCATGACGGCATATACAACCTGCCACACAATATTGTTTACATTTGACTGTTCAATGTCTTGCGGGTGTATTAACTGTATGTATTATTGTGTTGTGCACTGCAGCAGACTCTGCCATTTTGATTTCTATGTGGTCTGTTCTATCTGCAACTGACTGCAATTTGGTTTTTAACTCTTGAAGTGCGATCTTAGTGTCGGACTTAATGTCCTATATAAGCTACAAGAGTAAGGACTTGAGGCTATGCTCAGTAATCATAGGCGCAGTATGTTCATACTCATCTGTGACCTATTCTGTATCCCAATTACTTCACACTGGAGAGGAGATGCTAGGCACCATCTTGAATTTTTCCCTGGTGACAGAGCTTTTGGCTGCTACCAATAAAAGCCGGTGAGTTGAAAAGATTGTGTCTTGTTTCTGCGCTTTTGTACTGCCAATTACGCTCTGTTTATCTGTGCTGGGACTGGAGCTCCTCAGATTCCCATCATTTCACATAGCAGCACAGGCCACACCCATAACCAAAAAAACTCCAGGTCCCAAATATTCTGAGTAGATGTAGGCTGCTAGAAACCCACCTGCTCTGAATTCGAAATGACAGATAAAGAGGTCAGATACATGGGAAATCATAAAAGGGTATGGATATAAGTACAATAAAATGTAACTTTCATTGTCTATGCATTAAAAACCAATAAAGACATAATTTAAGCAGCAGACAGTAAGAGCCACAATGCAGTAAACTTTGATCATGGGATTATGAAAATGAATGTTTATGACTATATCTAATGAAGGCAGTGAGCACAGTATCCCTGCCCATGTCCAGCTTTGTGCTGCTTGATTTGTCCCAAAAGATAAGACAAATGCTTTCTGTCCTTCCATTCTGCAATAGATATCCTCCCAATCTAAGTTGTAGTCTCATTTTCAGATATTAAATTATCTGGATCCGAAACATTTCCCTGCATACCTTGTCTAGTTCATAGCCGGTCATATCTCTTATAACCTTTTGTCATTTCACCTGAGATGTCTCCTGCTCCAATCTATCCAAGTAGTCATTTGCTGAATGATACAATTCACTTAACAAGAGCCGATTGGGAAAATACAGTATATGTATAAACTCAGTAGGTATATAGAACTCACGATCTGAAACTTTCACAACTTAATTGGTGGGTGCTCTCCTTTTTCATCACACAAGGAAGACTTCAAATTGAAAAACCTCATGAAAAACATCATGATCTACAGATGAAGCCACTTGGATTTGTGAGTTAAATGCGTCATGACTCAGGGGTAATTGAAGAAACTGTGTTATCTTAAGTCATCTTAACTCATTTAATGCATTTAACCTTTTCATTAGCATACCAAAGCTCCATTGTTCACAATGGTGAATGCTTTAATTAGATGTGATGTTGTGACGCAGTTTTCTGTGTTAAATGAGATAAATGGGATATCTGTGTTTAGTTATTCTGTGTCAAACAGACAAACCAAAGTGGCTGCATCTGTAGCTCTGCCTTTCACCCTATGTTCTAAGTTTTAGGTAGACTTACACCAGGAGTCATTTACACATTTGGCTTTAATACCTTAATGTGTTCCTGAATGCTAGTCTGCTAACCCTTTCAACCTTAGAGAGTTATCAGTAGACTGCTTAACAATGCAGCTGTTAACAATATAGACATTGGGGCAGATTTATTAAAGGGCGAAGAGGCTAATGCCAGCGACATTTCGCCAGAAATCCCATCTGCAGGGACATTGGCAATTTACTAGCATTCTATTGCCAAGTGATTTTTCCCTCTTGTGAATGGTCGTTACTCTACAATTTCGGTAAAGTGCAAATTTTACTGAACGTTCACCAAAATAGACTTCGCCACCTCAGATCAGGCAAACTGCTAAAATGAAGCTAGATCTTCCTCAATCTTATGTCACTTACATCATATCCTGTCTGCCAGAAATGCTTTAAAGTTGTAAAAATGCTGGCGAGATTTCCTTTTTTTAAGCAGAATTGCCTGGAAAAGTCCTAACTATTAAACTTTTTTGGGTTAACATTTTTCCCAAGACATTGGAGGGGCATGGAAAATTCATTTTAGGATGGCCTCATGTCTAGGGCATTATATGATCTATTTTGTCTTTATTCAGGTTCCTTGGACTTTTGTAATAAAAAGTGGCCACTTCAAGCATTTGCACCAGCATCTCTTATAAAGACGTCCATATGTCTTTAAACTACCCGTCCTATTCAAATTGACCAAAACATAAGAGGACTACCAAAGTTTCGACAGGCAGAAGCGATCGCTAGCGTAATTTTGCTTTGAAACACTCGCACTACCGAAGCAACTCAAGCAAAAAGTCACCAGCGTTCGGCACCCAGGACGCAACTTTGCATTTTAGCGAATTAGCCTAGTGGTAACAAATTTTCGCCTGGTGAAGTGTATAAAGCTGTCGCTGGAGACAATTCACCCTTTAGTGAATCTGCCCCAGTTATATTCATCCTAATCCCTGTTTATGTATCACCAATCTGAAACATCACAAGCAAAATTTCAGTTAGGGTGTCAATTTTCTGAGACAAGTACTTTTGTGAACTTTTCACATTCTTCACTGTTGTTACTCTAATACATAGGGAGAAAAGAATCTGTCTACCAGCCAGGGTCAAACCTCAGCAAGCATGCCTCATAGGTTAGGATAGACTAACAGTAACATACTAGGCATATAATGTGTGTTATTCTGGCAGATCAATACAAGAATAAAATATCAGAAAAGCATGGCATGTATCATTTTCAGAAAAAATATGGAACCAGTGAAGTTGACGGTGATGAGTCCTCCATTTATAAGCATCATACAAAGCTGTACAAAGGTGTCTATAGGAATACGTGCAAAGAGAAAAAGGCTCTAAATGCAATATTATGAACGTGTCTTCTCTCTTTACAAATGACATCCATCGCTATAATAAGAGTTCAGACTGTACCTCGTTTCTTGATTTTTCATTTATTCATACTATTATGGTTTTAAATACATTTATTAGAAAAATAAAATAAAACCAATGTAAGTAATGAGCAATCTCTCTAAAGCGCTAAACATGTCATCGCTATATATACATATATAAAGGATAATAATAAATAGTAAAGGGAAAGTGCAACTTCAATAAAGTCCTCATATTGTGTTCATACTTAAAAAATAAGCATTTTTCTCAATGTGTAATAGTATTTTTAAAAAATGCTGCTTTATATGCTGTTTATATTTGCATGACTCAATAGCCAGAGCCATTATTCTCAGTTGGAATAAGATGAGGGCTCTTTTGGGACCATTGTAGTACTTTTTTTTTTATTTTGAGTCACTTACTGTCACTCTGTACATGTGCTTGGTATCATTGTCCTACTGAAAAACTTTCAGCTCTTGTATCATTTTCTTGTGTTTGCTACAACCTTGCCTCATGGAAGGAGCGTCCCTGTGTACATCAGTCCACAAGGGCAAAGTAACAAATATACAACAAAGTCTGAAGTGCAGGTAAGTCTGTGTTTTACTTTGATTCTTTTGCCAGAATGTGACAGGGCAAAGCTGTCCCCTGTCAGTAAAGAGTTAAATAACAACATAAAACACAATTGTTGCATCTGTAACAACCTGGTTTGACCTTTGGGAGCCAGGATTTAATCTTAGTATCGGAAGGTCTAATGTACATGCAGACCAAAAGGTCCAAAGTATTGATTGGCGAATTTGTCCCATTTCGCCGAAAAAATTGCGACTTTACCGCTAAATTTGCGAAACGGCAATTGTTTTTCGAAACGCATTGAAGTCAATGGGTATTAAAGTAATTTTTTTGATGAGGTGGATTTCCGCTAGCAAATTTTTGCCGCAGTTTCGCTAATTGATTAGATGGCGCAAAATGTGGAAATTTGCACAAATTAACGCCTGGCAAATTTATTCGCCCATCACTAGTCCCAAGACTAATGTCCTTGAAAGCTAATTTCTCATCAGATGCCAAAGGTTTTTTGATAGAGGGCATAACTGGCTGTGTCATAGTGGGAAATAAAAAAACAAACTTTCATTCTCTTTAGGTTGGGTTCTAACATTGTCACATTCACAGTTTTCTCTAGCTCTGTCAGTGGCGGAACTACCGGGAGAGCAGGGGGTGCGAGCAGGCCAGGGCCCGCACCCCATCAGGGCCCCCCCGGCAGCCCGTGCGCCACTGACAAATGCGGCCGTATGGAGGGGGGCGGGGCCCGGCTGCGCTTCACGTACCAGGGTCCGTCCCCCTCTAGTGATGCTACTGAGCTCTGTTCACTCTGTTCACAAGGCCCAGTCATTACCTCTGATCTGGAATCTGCGTGCCATCTCATTCCATTGAATTAAAGCAGAATGTTTTTAAAAACTCTCTGGTGGGTGCAGACCAACAATTCTGTGCCATTCCCAGTTGAGGACGGAATTCTCCTGAGTGCGCACACCATGGGACTTTCTGCATGATTAGGAGGCTTATTAGGATGCACGAGTAGGGTTGGTGAAGTTATACTGATCTAACTTGCACTGGGTATTTAGATGGTTGTTTGTACACCAAAGATCCAAATTACGGAAAGATCTGTGATCCGGAAAAGCCTAGGTCATGAGCATTCTGCATAACAGGTCCTGTACCTATATATATATATATAAATAATAAATTTGCCAGGCGTGAATTTGTGGCAAATTTCTGCATTTCGCCGCCGGCGAATACATTTGTGAGACTGCTGCAAAAATTCTAAAATTTTTGGATGCGCATTGGAAAAGTCGCTTGCATCAAAAACTGTTGTCAACATTATTCAGACGCCCACGGACTTTAACACTGGTGTCAGAATTGATGCGGGCATCAAAAGTGACGTGGCCGTTGCAGGAAATTTTTGGGCAAATCGAAACGGGACAAATTCGCCCATAACTAGTTAGTGTCTTTAGAAAGAAAACCTCTATGTACGACACACTCATGAATTGAAGGGATTCCAAATCCCAGCATTGACCAGTCACTTTTGACTACTATAAATGTAGTTCAGCTAAAGAGCTGAAATGTGTGTTATACATGATACTACTTTACCTACTTTAACTAAACTTTTCAACTTTATTTAATTAAAAGCTTCATTTGGCCAAACACTTCCTGCTTTTATATTGAGTAAAAAGAACAAAAAAATCCATAGTATAATAACTAGGCGACGGCCATATTGATAGCATTTTTGAGCAGGAAAGGCATTAATACATTAAATTAGCATTACACCAGATTATAGGGGTCACATCCTCTGGTGAACCTGAAGGACGCTGAGTTACTCTCCATATATATTGATTCAGCTGGCTCCATTTCATATTCTGCTGAGTAGGTTGGCTTACCAGACCATTAGCACTATTGGATGGCACCGCGGAACATTGTTTATCTTACCATTAGACATTGTTTTATCACTATACACTGTGGCAGGTGCATGATATACAGTTGGATCATGTTTGGAAGATTGCACTTAAAGGAACGGTAAAACCAAAAAATGAAAACCTTTAAAAGCTATGAAACTGTATTGTACTGTTGTGCTCCACTGGTAAAACTTATGTGTTTGCTACAGAAACTATACAATAGTTTTTATTAACAGGCTGCTGAATAGCCACAGGGTCAGGCATTCATAGTTGAAAAAGGAGAAAAGGCACAGGATACACGGCAGATAACAGATACACTCTGTAGTATACAATAGGATCCTTCAGAACTTATCTGTTATGTACAGGTGTGGGACCTGTCATCCAGAATGCTCGGGACCTGGGGTTTTCTGGATAATGGATCTTTCTGTAAATTGGATCTTCATACCTTGAGTCTACCAGAAAATCATGAAAATCAAATAAACCCAATAGGCTGGTTTTACTTCCAATAAGAATTAACATAATTAACATAATATTGTCATTGCTTTAAAGGGGATCCATCACCCCAAAAAAATATTCAAAATCCTATTGTATAACATTAGTCAAGCCAAATGAACTTTAATTACACCATTTTGTGGACACTGTTATTATGCCAAGCCTTACATCAGCTCAGAATCTTGTTTGTGCACCAGAATGGGGGGACTGATGTCCATCCCCATTGTCCTGGTTACACAATTAAACTGGGAAGAGAACAGGGGAATGTGGGGAGAGCAATGACATCTAGGAAGTGCCGAATGGAAAGCGAAACTGATTTAATAAGGCATAGAGGAGGGGCACAAATATTTGATTGACAGCTGAGATTTTTAAATGAGTTTATAGCAGCTATGAATGCTTTAATAAATAATAGAAATTGGATTTCATGTTTAATTTGAAAAGGACTTTTATTATATATTGTGTCTCGGTGACAGGTCCACTTTAAAACATTTTAATTTTTTGGTGTTACTGTTCCTTTAATGGACAGGTTCTTAATGTTTAAATGACTGCTCTCCCTTGCAATTTGCAGTTTTTTCTCATTTAAAAACCCACCAGGGAGAGAGTATAGCCCATCGACAGTAGGACTGTATGGTTGTGTGTTGTTTGGTCTGCGTCTACATTTGTAGCTCTTTGGTGTCCACCAAACACAAACAGGTTTTTTAATTCTGCTCTGCAGTTATGTATCTGACCTGGGCAGCTGTGATTAAAAAGCTTTTTATCCTTATAATTATCCTTAAAATGTAAAGTATATTACATTTTTGTTTCATTATTTTTTTTTCTAGGTTTGTCCTCATATCTCCATTAAACATTTGTCTCACTTACGGCACATTAGCACAAGATTGATTTTCAGAAGAAGGAATAAACCATACAGACACGATGTCTAAGTGCTTTATACTAAGATGATAATATTTCTTTTTTTCCCTGCATGCTTTTGTGGAGCTCTCTGGGTACCTAACTTTCATTCTAACCCTGATACATCTAGTAACATTATACATTTCACCATTTATCTGAGAGATAATATAAGCTTCTTTGAAGCAGAATTTATATATGATTCAGAATTATCCTTGAGGATTATGAGGTTCTGTGCAAAACAGAATTTTCCGGGCCACATTTTACTATAAACATTATCTAACCCTAATATATCCTCCTATCCCACAGTCACACTCCCTTCCCAGAGACTATTATCCACTGTTACTATAGGCACCATCTCTCCCTACTATACCTGCTATCCCACAGTCACACTCCCTTCCCAGAGACTATTATCCACTGTTACTATAGACACCATCTCTCCCTACTATACCTGCTATCCCACAGTCACACTCCCTTCCCAGAGACTATTATCCACTGTTACTATAGGCACCATCTCTCCCTACTATACCTGCTATCCCACAGTCACACTCCCTTCCCAGAGACTATTATCCACTGTTACTATAGGCACCATCTCTCCCTACTATACCTGCTATCCCACAGTCACACTCCCTTGCCAGAGACTATTATCCACTGTTACTATAGGCACCATCTCTCCCTACTATACCTGCTATCCCACAGCCACACTCCCTTCCCAGAGACTATTATCCTACTGTTACTATAGACACCATCTCTCCCTACTATACCTGCTACCCCACAGTCACACTCCCTTCCCAGAGACTATTATCCCACTGTTACTATAGGCACCATATCTCCCTACTATACCTGCCATCCCACAGTCACACTCCCTTCCCAGAGACTATTATACCACTGTTACTATAGGCACCATCTCTCTCTACTATACCTGCTATCCCACAGTCACACTCCCTTCCCAGAGACTATTATCCACTGTTGCTATAGGCACCATCTCTCCCTACTATACCTGCTATCCTACAGTAACACTCCCTTCCCAGAGACTATTATCCCACTGTTACTATAGGCACCATCTCTCCCTACTATACCTGCTATCCCACAGTCACACTCCCTTCCCAGAGACTATTATCCACTGTTACTATAGGCACCATCTCTCCCTACTATACCTGCTATCCCACAGTCACACTCCCTTCCCAGAGACTATAATCCCACTGACACTATGGGGACCATTTCTTTCCAGAGATTTTTATCTCTACTGCTACTCCATGCATTAATTTTGTGTTATCTCTGCTTTGGTAGGTTCTGCTGTGCTTCCCATGAAATCAAGAATAATGTTGCATGTTACTGAGTTTCCTCACACACTGTATGTGTGTGCACAGGACAGTTAACCCTCTACAACGCCTATATTTTAAAACAAAAAAATATGTAGCAAAATCCAAAGTTACACCTTGTACAGAAATTTCTTTCTTTGATTATTGCATTTTGTTTTTGCTTTATTGTTTTTGCATTCCTATTAACTGTCTAAGGAGAAATAGCTGATTCAGATAATATGCTCAGCTCCAAATTGAATGTCAAAGTGCATCCTTTGCCCTGATATTTCATTGTATTTGTATTGGAAAATAAAGTTTCAATAGAATTCAATAAACAGAAAATTATATATAATAGAGTAACAACATAACAAACCTGACTTTTACAGTAAACGATCAGTCTTGTTCTCTTCTTTCAAAACTTTAACATCTTGAAATAAATCTAAAGAAATATGTACATTCAGCCTCACTAACATATATGCTAACAACAAATGGAAGTCAATCTAATACTTTAATTCCTATATAACAGAGAAATTTAATTACATTGCAATTAATTAAAATAATACTATTAAGACACATATATTCTTGATATGAGATCTACAGTTTTCTTGATAATAACCCAAAGTAAAATGAATTGCTAAGCAGACAAATCCTTAATTAGAAAACTATTTAAATAATAGATCACCCATACAGAGTAAAACCATCACTCAAACGAGGCGGAAATGCTATTATTTCTAACAAAATTCAATTTAAGAGCTCCGGTAAAAATAAAAATATACATATTGAGAAAAAAAAGTGCAATAAGTCATGTATTAGACAAATAAAAAAACCAGTTCATAAACATTACAATATGCCAACAAATAGATATCACACAATAAATATTAAAAGTCTATCCATCAGATTGCAGATAAGCCATTCTAAATGAAACATAGTTAAAGCCTTTTGAAAACAGAAAACATCCAGACCTCTCCCTAAACTGAGAAGTTATGATATCACCCCTCAGGGTAATGAAGAGCCAATTAATGACACAATATATTAAGTACAAAGCAAACAGTGTCTTATCAGTCGTTGGATTACCTGACAAATCCCTCTCTCTCCTGCTATGTCCCAACACAAATCTTGATTCTCTCTTTTTTTTTCTTTCATCTTCTTTCCTGTAAGGAGAGGTGATCCTGCATAATCCAAAGAATAATGTAGCCTTTTGCTACAGAAGCAGTGCTTTACCCCTACCCTCTATAAATCAGACTAATGGAGCCAGTAGATTAGATTGATCTTTTTTTTTTTTTTTCCTATGTGGTTTCCTCACGGATTTCACAGACTTCCTTGCTGTTAAGTAATCCAGGTTTTTTTGAGAAGGGACTGTTTTTTTTTTTAATTCTAAATTTCCACAGCCCAGTGCCCCATTATTTTTAAAAAAGATTTAACAGTTTTGTTTCTCCTGTTCAGATCAATGTGTCATTTCTCCTAGAATTCGTCTAGATACGGTCTAACGTAGGACACAGTTGCCTGATTCAAATCTTCCGTAACAAATCAGATGCCATCTAACATGATGTTACAAGGAGAAACTCACAGTGACAGTTCACTTATCCTTTAGCAAGAATCAATTCTCCCACAATGCATCTGTCAGACAACTTTCACTCGGTGAAAGCAATTTTTCCTGCCGTCTGACACTGTAATTGCTCCGAAATTTTCAATGAACGTTTTACAAGATCTCCCCTGAACCATGTTGAAAATCTTAACTTTTTCAAAAAATCAGAGGCTGACAGGGAAGGGATAAAAGGGGCCCTTCTTTCTTCAAGCCAAGCTAGCAGAGGTAGGAATTCTTTCATATCATCGGCAAACTGTTGAATAAGGGGGTAGATTACTTTCCATTTATTTCGTCAATCAGATTAAAAGCTCTCCTTCACAATGCCCTTTACATGAGAGCCGTTTATTATGTCCTCCCATTCTTTACTTCAATGTGGTATTATATCACACTGTGTAGACAGGCAAGAAAACATACAAACATCGAAAAATGTGAGAAAGAATTGCAATATCTTGGACGTTGTTGGGAAATAGAGCAAATTATTTATATAGTGGCGTACTTTCAGTAGTCTCTCTTGTTCTGTCTATCACTAGCTGTTAGTTTCTACCTTTGTGTTACCCAGTTATGCAAATCTAGTCCTCGTTCAGCCTCATAAATTGTGCCCAATCCTCTCATTTCTCCCTGCCCTCCCTCAAATTGTTGTCATTCTGCAGCTCTAGGCAGATGGATGCTGATAGTTCTACTTCAAAAACTGCAGGAGTTTTCATGAAACTGAAATTTTTTATCCAGCACATATGCAGTACCATGTTTAAGGTGCAAGCTGTACAATGAGGGACACACAAGTTATTTTAATTTGTCTGATCACACCTTCAAACATAGGGGCTATAATTATGATGGAGAATGGAGGATGTTGATCTAAAGCATATTGACAAATAATGCAACTTAGTCTGCAGGTACAATATGCCCAACCTGGATACAGGCTCTTTACAAAGTATATTGCAAAGGGCCTCACGGATATGGATGGACTGTTGGGCTGTAATGAAGAGAACCAGCAGACCTGATGTCCATGTTTGTGGGAAACTCTATGAGGGGAATGTGATATTGGTCGCTAACGCAAAATTAAAAGTTGTTATGTTGGCTCTAGGGATGGGCGAATTTTTTCGCCTTGTTACGCCAAAAAAATTACGCCCATAGACTTGTATGGCGGCGTGCATCAAAAAATTTCGCCGCACGACAACATTTTTTTGATGCCCATAGACTTTAATAGGTAGTGTTAACAGGCAGTGAATTTTTGGCGAAACTAAACGGGTCAAATTCATCCATCCCTAGTTGGCTGCAAAACGTTACGCTACCTTCAAGTAGGTGTCAAAGGTTTGCAATGCGCAATTAAGATTTGCAATGCAAAAGCCTAATTAAGAATATTACATTCTGGCATGTAAATTTTTATTTGCAAATTTGTCCTCTTCGCCAATTTTATTACATTTCCCCCATGCTTATTAAAACCAGGCCCAAAAACAGTGTTTACTACTTCAGTAGGCTCAGTAATTACTTGTGATAAAATATTTTCTTAATTAGCAACGGTAGTTCCTTTTCTTAACTAGCATTGATCCTGGTCATGGCAAGGACTTCATTTTAGTCAAATAATTCAATATTTTTTTAAAAAAAAATGATTTTCTTTTTCTCTGTAATAATATAAACAGTAGCTTGTATGTGATCCCAACTAAGATATAATTAATAGTTGGTGGAGGCAAAACAGTCTTATTGGGTTTGTTTAGGGGTTTATTAACTAAACTCTCAATGCAAAAATCACAAAAATTTGTAATTTTTTTTATATAAAATCAAACTTTTAAAAAATTACAAATGTTTTGGAATTTATTAAACCCTGAGGATGGAAAAGTCTAAATCTGAAAATTCAGCATCTCAGACCTGTCGAGGTTGCATATAAGTCAAAGGGAGAAGTCCCAATGATTTTTTGATGTGCACTGGGTTTCGTGCAATACCCCAAAGTTTTCAAGTGAAAATTAGGAAAAAATAGTGAAATTCTAGAAAATCAGATGAAAAAAATCAGAAAAAAACGTGAAAAACAGAATTTCTACTGCAAAGCAAATTTTTGGGAAAAAATAAATTAAATAAGTGTAAAAAAACTCCCTTAATGTTTAAAAGATTTTTATTAGACTTAGGTTTCCTCGTGAGGCAACTTCGGGTGACTTTGGAAAACAAAGATTGCCATCCCACCATCGACTTACATTCTAGCCGGCGCAAGGCAGTTCGGGGAGATTAGTCACCCTGAAGAAGAGGAGATTTGTCGGAGATTCAAATTACACAAATGCCCGTTCTCTGGTCCCAAACAATTCATATGACAATGGAAGTAACAATGGTCATATTACCTACAAGCATACAAAACAGGGGGGGGGGATTGATTACTGTCCCCTGTTTCATTAGTATCTTCAAAAACAGGGGTTTTTAATTATGACCATAACATTTTCAAGACACCATAACACATCATGGTAAAAGCCTTACTACTATTTACCTCCAGTCATACTTTTAATGGGATGAAACGTGACTGCATGGTTGTATTTCTTGGGAAAAATGTCTCCTCACATACCATGACAAATACCATGTATTTTGTATCCTAGTAAGAAGTTCATTCTGTGCTGTGCACCTTTGTATGGACATCCAACACAAGGCAAATACACAGCACCCAGTAGAATAAAGCAGGCTTGTACTGAAAGATGCTTTTAGCCTTGAGATACAGGAGTTCCCTCTTACTTCTCAGAAATAATATACAAGTGAAGAATGGACACGCCATCCCTTGTCTTGCAAATCTCTACACCCCATAACAGTTCTTTGGTGGATACAAAAAGTAGGGGAAGAGTGCCAAAAAATGGTCAAATATCATAAATATAAGGAAAATAGCTAAAACTGATATGTGCCTTTATTTTAGCCTCTGAAAGTCATATACTGTACATAGGCAGGGCTAGTTTATGTCCTACTCCTATTATTCTCCTCAACTGACTTGTCCTGTTTTTAAAGACCATCTCTTCCCTGAACATAGGTTTACAATGCATATAATAGTGTTATTTAATCAAGTAATTCCCCCTGTTTTTCTTTGTTAACATTGTTTGTGTGCTTAGGTAAAGGACCAAACACATTGTAAATATAAATAGGTCTATGCTTTGGATAAATTGGTTTCCAGACTGTCTCCAAGTTAAATAAGCTCGGCTTGCATCTGCCTTTATTTATATTAAGTCAACAGAATGAATTGACTTCTAGAGTACATACATACAGCTACTCTTTTTTTATAGTATATATTTAGGGAGGAAGAGACTGAAAGAGAAACAGCATCAATATTGCAGTGATGTTCTTTACTAAGAGAAGTTTTTTTTTTCCTTTTTCCATTCTCAGTACAGAAATACGGCTTTATGAGAAGGAGAAATAAGTGCAAGAGCCTGCCATTTGTACAGGGAGCAAAAATCAATAGGTGCTCTGAAGCTGTTATTGATAGTTGCATTAGAAGCACTATCCGTTATTACATTTATATGGCTCTTCACTTTAGAAATGTTATCTCTAGAAAGCTGAATTTATTTATTGTCATGGCTCGACATCCTTGACATAAAATAATGTATGATAACTGATAATTCATTAATGTGCTACTGCCATTGCAAGTACTTTAGGAGTCAAATTATGTTAAAATTACATTTTTCCCCTTCAGCTTAAACAGAATGTGCTAATTTTGTTTTGTAAGGCCTGGCATTTATAGGTTTAGCTTTGTTTGAAATTCATATTGATTTTGCCAGTGTGTGGCCATATCTCATAGTTTATTATAATGATGTTGAGCAACACAACATATTTTTGGATTCCTCTAAATCATTGTGTGAGTGTTTCATTCTGTTCTGGAAAAGGCTGCAATTTATTGTTCCGTGTTGCTGTCAGGTCCAAATTTCAAGGGCGTCACCATTGCTGCAGCCCTAATTTACTTCTCTAAGCCTTCAAATTTAACAATGCTTTGTGAGCAGATAAAAAGGCTTGGTTGCAATTTTAGAAGGAGGTTATGTATCAAGGTCTCAAAATGTGATTTGGCAAGTATCAAATCTTTAATATCCTTGCTGTCTTTATACAAAAGGCATTTTAAATAGTTGCATGTTTTTCAGATGTGCTGCAGAATGCACAAGGATATAAGCCACCATGAGAAGCTTGCCTGATAATTTCCTACAGAAGCCTTTGATAAATTTACTCATTTAGACTTAAAAATACAACTCGTTTAAAAATTAATAGTGATAATAATATGAGGTTAGAACCTATACTGAGAGGTTATTTATTAAGTCTGAATCCCCTTTTTACTATAAAATCTGAATTTTTTAGTGGACAAAAAAAACGTGAATTTTTTCGAGATTTATTATATCCCGAGGATGGAAAAAGTCTGAATCCGAAAATCCGGCATCTCAGACCTACCGAGTTTATTTATAAGTCAATAGGAGAGGTCCCTATCCTATTTGGAAGTTTCTGTGGTCTGCTCTGGAATTAGGCCAAAAATCTGACTAGTTTGGACTTTTCGGGAAAAAAATCCAAAAAAAATTTCTGTCTTTTTGGGAAAAAGCCAGAAAAAAAATAATTTTGGATTTTTACTAAATTTTTTCGTGTTTGTCCCAGATCAGATTAAATCATGCTTTTTTTAAATAATAAATACGTTTGGTCAGACTTTTTAAATTAATAATGTGAGGCCCTTAATGTAAGATTTGTTTTCTCTGCATTTCTAAGGGGAAAATTCACTAAAGTGCGAAGCGCCTAACGCTAGCGCAAATAGCGAAGTGGACCCACCCTAGCGCTACTTCGCACCCTTACACCAGGCCAAGTTGCGCTATGGTGAAGGGACGTAACTACGATAATTCACTAACTTGCGGATTTTCATGAACGTTAACTCTTGCGCCAGACTTGCCTTCGCCAACTGAGACCAGGCGAAGTGCAATAGAGCTTGCTTCAAAAAAAGTTGAAAAAAAGTTCCAAAAAACGCTGGCGTCTTTTCCTTTTTTAAAGGTGATAGGCTGAAAAAGACTGTATATTTTTTTGGGGGCACCCTCCTTCCCCCCTACATTTCCTAACATATGGCACATAAACTATACAGTGGGCACATGTGTAGGGCAAAATAACAACTCTATTTTATTTTATGAAGCTTTCCCAGGCTTGTGTAGTGTAATGTATTTGCTGCTACATATACGTCCATTTTACTTTAACTTGGCGCCGTATGCAAATTAGGCATCGCTAGTGTAACTGCACTTTCCTTGATAAATTAACGCTAGCGCAACTTCGCTACCTTTCGCCTCCCTGAGCGCAACTTCATATTTTAGTGAATTAGTGGCGCCCTGGCGAAGTGTGGCGAAGCCTGCTCTAGCGCAACTCCGCAGGTTAGTGAATTTGCACCTTATTGTGAAGGAGCATCTGTTTTTCTTGCCTCAACAATATCTTCAAAATATATAGTCCTTGTGGCAATAAATACCTGCTGTTGTAGATACTTAATGTGGATGATATTCATATGCATTTATGGGACATTATGGAAGCTCTAGTTCCTACATATACATATAAAGGTGATATACATTGCAGCAAGTTACTTTATCATAAAGCATTTGGTCCTCAAAGAGATACTAGCAACATTTATCATGTTATCATAACATGCTGTTTATAATCTTGCCATAAAAGTATTTTCCCAATGCTCTTACATTACCTATATGACCCCCATGTTTCTTTATGAGAAGGCTGCTATAATTGTGCAGAAGTAGTCTGTGAGCATTATAAACTCTAAGGGGCGAAGTCGAAGGATTTAGTGCAGATAGTACGATCGAACGATCAAAGGATAATTCCTTCGAACGAACGATTAAATCCTTCGATCGAACGATTAAATCCTTCGAATCGAACGATTCGAAGGATTTAAATCCATCGATCGAAGGAATATCCTTCAATCAAAAAAAGTTAGGTAAGCCTATGGGGACCTTCCCCATAGGCTAACATTGAGTTCGGTAGCTTTTAGATGGCGAACTAGGGGGTCGAAGTTTTTTTTTAAAGAGACAGTACTCTTTGGTCGAATAGTCGAACGATTTTTACTTCGAATCCTTAGATTCGAAGTCGTAGTCGTAGTCGAAGGTCAAAGTAGCCCATTCGATGGTCGAAGTAGCCCAAAAAAACCTTTCGAAATTCAAAGTTTTTTTACTTCGAATCCTTCACTCGAAGTTAGTGAATCGGCCCCTAACTGACAGTTTGTGAAAGGATACTTGGGTTTGCAAAACTGTCAGGTTTAGGAACTTCAAGTAACAATTATTTACAAAAGCAAAAACAATTAACGTGACACATAAGTACCTTTTATACAATACTATTTTGAAGAGTAGCTTTTTAGTGCCAGTATCACTTCAGTATCACTTTAATCACTTTTAATTGTCCTTTTAATTGTACTGCCACTTTAGGGCTAGTCCACACGGGGAGATAGCGACGCGTTTGCGGTCGCGGCGACAAAGCGCCGCGACAGTCGCCGCGACCGGCGCAGGCGACAGTTTTGTATGGGCGCCTATGTAAAAACGCCTGTGCTAACCACACGAGGCGATGCGCTTTTCAACAGTCGCCTGAAAATGCCTCGCCAGGCTTTTTCAGGCGACTGTTGAAAAGCGCATCGCCTCGTGTGGTTAGCACAGGCGTTTTTACATAGGCGCCCATACAAAACTGTCGCCTGCGCCGGTCGCGGCGACTGTCGCGGCGCTTTGTCGCCGCGACCGCAAACGCGTCGCTATCTCCCCGTGTGGAATAGCCCTTAAGCAGTTTATCCTTCAGAGAAATCTAAAAGAAACGTAACAATTGATAAAAGTCTTTATTGCATACAATATCAATACTTTGTATTTCACAGGAAAAAAAGTGATGTTGACGGCAAAACAATCTACTAGGTTCCTTAAAACTGTGACACTGAGATCCTGAGTTTAATTTCAGCCTAGACATGGGGTGGCCCATTTATGAAAGGTTGAATTTTAGTGATATTAGAGCTTTTTGAAACCACGATTAAACTCAATTTCTCTAAAATCACAAATGCCATGAAAGTTATTAAACGATCCAAATATAAAAAGTATATATAGAAACAACTTCAGAAAGAAACAAGAATATCTCTAAAACCTCAAATTTTTTTAGTTTTGTTTAAAAATTCCTAGCGAAAAAAAAATGGGATCAGCGCAGCTCTCATTGTCTTCTACGGGACCTCGACTGCTTTGACTTAGAAAAGTTTTGTATTAGAGCTTTTAGTGTTTTTACAATTTAATAAAGATCACATTTTTTTCATAATTTTACAGAGATAAAAAAAAGCCTTGAATTTTTAGAGAAAAATACGATTTGTGAAAAAAAGGAAATCAAATGTTATTAAATAGTCCCCATAATCTATAGGGCACTCAACTAGTGGGAAAGAAACATGTTGTAGAATAAAGAAGAAACATCTACTATTAAACCTGGGTCTTAATAATTAATTTTACCTGCATTTTGTATAATGATATTTCCAGATAAGTGGGGCTGATCCAAAGCATTCTATGGAGGTCATTGGTTAGCAATAGAGATGGGTGAATTTATTCACCAGGCGAGAAATAGCAGCGAACTTCTGTGCTTCGCCGCTGGCGAATAAACTTGCAAAATTGCAGCGTAAATAAATGTTTTTTTGACGTTGGTGGCAATTCCGATGCTGGCGTCAATTTAGATGCTGGCGACAATTAAATGTATGCCCATTGACTTTAATGTGCATCATATTCGTTGGAGTCAGAATTGTCGGCTCCCACAAATTTACGCTGTCGTCAAAATTCAAGTTTCATGAATTTTTCGCCTTTTCGTGAATTTTGCAGGAAATTCACTAATTTTTCTTCGAAGTGAAACAGGACAAATTTGCCCATCACTAGTTAGCAATGCTGCCTTGCAGTCATAGGCCCCTACGCTTTGGCAAGGTATTATCCATGTTTCTCAAGTACTGGGGTTTCCCTCCACACAGGCAGGTAAATTGGCTGCTTAGATTGCAAGCTCCAGAAAGGCAGGATCTTATGTGAATGATGAACAATCTCTTTGTCGCATAAATGTGATAATTAATATATAAATAAATAAAGGATAACATATAAATTACAAGGTACGTTTTATTATAACAGAGAAAATGGAAATCATTTTTAAAAATTTGGTTTATTTGGATAAATTGGAGTCTATGGGACACAGCCATCCTGTAATTCGGAGCTTTCTGGATAACAGGTTTCCGGATAATGGATTCCATAACTGTACTTACTTCCTGCTGTGGAACATTTAGGGGCCGATTCATCAAGGGTCGAATATCGAGGGTTAATTAACCCTCGATATTCTACTGGGGAATGAAAATCCTTCGACTTCGAATATCGAAGTCGAAGGATTTTGTGCAAAAAGTTCGATCGAACGATCGAAGGAATAATCTTTTGATTATTCTTGATAATAACTATTCGAATCTATTGATTCAAAGGATTTTAATCCAACGATCGAAGGATTATCCTTCGACCAAAAAAATTTAGCCAAGCATAAGGGGACCTTCCCCATAGGCTAACATTGGGTTCAGCAGCTTTTAGGTGGCGAACTAGGGGGTCGAAGTTTTTTCTTAAAGAGACAGTACTTCGATTATCGAGTGGTTGAATAGTCGAACAATTTTTAGTTTGAATCCTTTGATTCGAAGTCGTAGTCGAAGGTTGAAGTAGCCCATTTGATGGTCGAAGTAGCCCAAAAAACACTTCGAAATTCAAAGTTTTTTTACTTTGAATCCTTCACTTGAGCTTGGTGAATTGGCCCCCAATATATTTTACCTATAGTTCTTTAATGAGGCTAATATAATTTTATATTATATCAAGTTTTCTAACTAATGTTTAACTTTGACATTGATTACAGAATATTAGACGTCAGCAAAGTAAAAAACTCTTAATTTAGAGTTGAATTAAAATGTCACCATCTCCATATGTCCTGCACGTTTCGTGCCATGATTGGAAGTAATTATATGCTAAGCCCCTGTGGAACCCTAGAGTTACAGAATACTACTTATCTGCTTGCTGAAGGATTATCATGCCCATTGCTGAAGGTCTGGGGCAGGTGCTCCTGGTGGGAATGCCATATGTATGTTTATTTCTGTTTATTCTTATGAGTAGATTCACTTTAATGAATTGTCTCCTGAAAGAGAGAAATGTGTGTTAAAATGAATATAATGTACTCTTGAAAACAAGTAAGATTAGGCAGGATTTGCCCACAGCATTCTTAGTAGTCCAACCATGTGAGGCCAAATATGCCTGAAATGATTCTCCATTGTCCACTATGAGAAAGACTTGAAAGCAATAGCATCCATCCAACACTCTTAGGTGAGGATGGTTGGACAAATGCAGGTACAGGCTTTGAATAACTGTATACTCCAAAAGCTCTGAATTCTAATAACTAATAATTCTAATAACTAATAATTCTAATTTTTAAAATATGATTTTTCATTGTATTAATAAAACAGTACCCTTTACTTGATAATAACTAAGCTGCAAGAATCCATATTGGCGTTTTGATATTATTTATGTTTAAATGATTTTTAGCCGATGTAGAGTCCAATTATGGAATGATCCCTTATCCAGTAAACCCCAGGTCCCATGCATTCTGGATAATAGACCCAATATCTGTACTCACATTTTCAAGCAATTCTCATAGTGGATATGTTTGTAAATATAAATGATCTACCAGCAATCACATTATTTTACAGCTGTTTGATTTCAAATGTTACATTCTGGCCACTGTAAAAACGTTCTTCTTCTGTGCTCCAAAAGAGATTAATATATTTCAGTGCAATACAGTTCAATTACCAGACTCATTTGTCAGCCATAGAGATGTGAAACTATAGGGCGAGGTTACAGTGCCACTAAGGGTATCTTCATCACTTCAATATCATCGCCTTAAAAGGCACTGACCAGAATAAGTAGATGACCTAATTTCAAAATTATTATAGTACCAAGAACTCAGTTTCAACATTATAATTCATTTCTAGTGGAATATTTCAAATTTATTATCAGTTTCCTGGGGTATAATGGCTAATCGTTAAGGATAGGCACTTTAACATAATATGAATACGCATTTCTCCATAGGTAATGTAGCAGTTTGTGCATTAGCATTATTGACTAAGGTACATTAAATTTCTTCACTAATACTTAATGGAAGGTTAATGTAAAAGTCATAAGATTAAATGGTTTTTACTTAAAAGTATATTGATTAAAATAACTTAGTATGATTCTCTAAGCTGTTGAAAGAAAAGTAGTAACACTTTTTTTTGTTATTTTAGCTCGCAGAAGTGCAAAATATTAGGAGGCACAAACTGATGTTCCTGGAAATTATAAGGCTAATTGTATTTGATGCTATAATTACTTGATATCTTCTACTGAAGTGATAGTTTCAATTGAATGGTAACAAATTATTGAGCTGATTTAAAGACCTCTTAATAAATTGGCGATTATATGGTTTTCCGGAATGCCCTTCTTTTTTATTTCTTATATTGTGCATGAGCTAATTTACTAAAGGAATTACTATAGGAATTCCTCACTTTTTTACTGGAATAGAAATCATGTTTGAATCTTTACCATGCATGTTCAAGATAGACATTACCTTTAAACAAAAATTAAGTGATATTAAGCTGAACTGTTTTTTTTCCCCTTCGTAATTTTATTGATCAATCTTAACAAAATTGTAATTCCTCTAAAATGTTAGCTATAGTGTCCTTTGCCAGGACTATAACATCAGAAAACCAGAAAACAGAAAAGAGACAGTAGATGGGAAATCAGAGACATTTCAAAAAGATATCTACATAAAAGCTAGAGTTACTTATGAGAAAAGTCTCAACAAAATAATGCTACAATTCGAATCATACATCTTTTTTGAATTTCCTCCTCAAATCGTATGATTTTTTTGAGTTGTCTTTTCGGATTATTGTACAAAACTCAGCGCAGATCATGATGTCAAGACACATCTTCAAATTGTAAAAGGGACATCTGCCAATGACTTCTACATGACCTCGACAGGTTTTAGAATGGAAAATAACGCTGAACTCTTAACTAAAAAATACGCATACCATGAAAACCTCCCCAATTTCTAGTTTTTTGGATAATTCTTAGCGGAAAAAAATATGAAAACCTCAAACTCTCAAAGCTCTCAACCTTAGGGAGTTATTTATCAATGGTCAAGTAAATGTTTACCAGGAAAATTCGAGTTTTCAAGGTATTTTTCAGTCAAAACTCAAATTTTCAAAGTTAAAAAATGTTGTTTTTTTTTGTAATTTATTATACCCCAAAACTGGAAATATCTCAAATCCGAAAATACTCAAGCTAAAACGAGTTGTGAGTTTATTCGAGGTATAAAAAAACCTCACAAAACTCTAAAACTCAACCTTTGATAAATAACTCCCTTAAAAATCACTGTTCCCAGAAAAACAGAAAATCTGATTAGCCAGTAGCTTGTTTGCTTTTCAGCCTATTTTGTTTATGGATTTACAGGTATGGGCAGGGCCATATTAATATTAAGGCACCTGAGGGCCTGTGCCTAGGGTGGCAAGTTTTGGGGGGCGGCTCTCAGGTGCCTATAAATGTATCTAAAAAATGTTAAAAAAAGATTTCCATAGGAAATCCGGTGAAAGAGCTGAGGGCGGGGTGAGGTAGGAGGCAGGCTGGTTGATGGATTGACGTCACTTCTGTGCTGCACGTGACGTCACTTCTACGCTGTGCATGACGTCACTTCCATGATGTACGTGCATGTGACTTCACACGCACAACGCGCTGACTTCATGTATGGTGCGTAGGGCCGTGTTTACCTAAATACAGTCCTGGGTAATTTGATTAAATTAATCTTATGATATTTTAGTAGACTAGGGGGCTGATTTATTAGGCTGCAACTTTTTCCAGTTTAGCTTTTTAATGCCAAAAATCTGAAAAAGTAATTGTTTATCATTGACATAAGTCCCTATCCCAAAGGAGTTTAAAGTCTAAGTTCCATTTTATAGTTACTTAGACAAGAATTAACCTACCAGTTTATCAATGGACAGGAAACTCGGCACACACAGGGCAGAACCTAACGCAAAACCCTATAGCTAAAAGGCAGTAGTGCTATCTATTGAGCCACCTTGAAGGAACTAAATGCACAAATAGAACAGGAACTTTCCATGTTCTTCATTATCATTTCCTTACTCAGAATCATATCAACACTGTTCATTTCTTCCCACTTTAATGAATCTCTTGTCCTTAACTGAGATACAAAATTGTCAATGCTGTTTGCACATGACTAGGGCAGTGTCAAAGTGCAGTGGCTCTAAAGAAGTAACCTTTTCCTTAACTGGGCTGGACTGCCATACCACTCACCCTTACTTCAACCTTTTACCTTAACAGAAGAGATGGACACCAGGTTGGGCCACAGCTTTATTTCAACAGGATAGAAGATTGATAGCAACTATTGCAAAATGGAATCAACATTGTAAATTAACCCCCTTTTAGAATGCTTGCCAGTCAACCCAGATGGGCTACCTGCCATGCCTGCATCTTTCTACAGCCGTGTCAGATGGGCAAGTGAATGCAGATAACCATAAAATTAGCCCTTATAGCCCATTTCTACTGGGACCCGTGTAGTATACATTGATTTTTCCCCTTAGGAAATATAACCCTAACCCCATGTCAAGTATTCCATCTACAGTCCCAAGCTGTGACATAAAATAGCAAAAAAGATGAAGGGATGGTATGGATGCATCCCTCTGATGTCTTCTTCAGCCTCCTGGACATCCTCTATTTATCCCCTCTGCTCTTTGCCTCTCTTTGACCTGCCAAACTTCCTGCCTACTTTCCACCTGTGTTCCTACATTCTATTGCCATGAAGCAACCCCTCATTTTCCACCCTGCTTCTTTCATCTGAGCAGTGATTATATAGCTGATAAGAAATGGAACTACTGTTATGGGATCCGTAAACCCGTTATTTAGAAAGCCCCAAATTATGGGAAGGCCATCTCCCATGGGGACAAATTTACTAAAGGGCAAAGTGGCTAACGCTAGTGAAAATTTGCAAGCATAACCTCATTTTGCCACTTCGCCAATTTACTAACGGTCCCTGGTGTACATTCACTAGCGAAGTAGACATACTGTAGCACTACTTCGCACCCTTACGCCATGCAAAGCTGTGCTCTGGCGAAGGGACATAACTATGCTAATTCACTAACTTGCGGATTTTACTGAAACGTTACCTCTTGCGCCAGACTTGATTTTGCCAGCTTAGACCAGGCAAAGTGCAATAGAGTAGATAGGAGTTTCTTCAAAACTATTTTTTCATTTTTACTGGGGTTGAAATAAGATTGTAAATTTTTTTTGGGGTACCCTCCTTCCCCCTTACATTTGGCACCTAAACTATACAGTGGGCACATGTGTAGGGCAATATACGACCTCTATTAAATTTTATTACATTTCCCTGGCCTTGTGTAGTGTAATGTACAGTAGTTGCTGCAGCATACACGTCCATTGTACTTTAACTGCACACCGTATGCTAATTAGGCATTGCTAGCGTAACTTCAGACTGCTTATCGTATTATCACTAGCACAACTTCGGAACCGTTCGGTAACCTGTGAGCAACTTCGAATCTTCGTGAATTTGCACAGCCCTGGCGAAACTACACCTGGCGTAGTGTGGCAAATAGTGAATTTGCCCCTTATTTTTCTTTTTAATAATAAAACAATACCTTCTTCTTGATCCCAACTAAAATACAATTATTCCTTATTTGTAGCAAAACAATCCTATGGTTTGGTTTATTTAATATCTAAATTGTTTTCAAGTAGTTTTAATTATGGAAAGATCTCTAATCAGAAAACCCCCAGGTTCTGAGCATTCTCGATAACAGGTCCCATACCTGTACAAGGTGCATAGAACTACTACTGGTCAGTAAACCAGAAAATAACCTTATAAGCATACATTAAAAATAATGTAAAATGAATGAAACCAGTGTTATCCAACGGTTTTGGTCCCTGTGGCCTATGTGGATAGATATATTAATGATACCCTATCAGATATTTCTCAGTAAGCTGTTTTTTTGCCAACTCAATCTGGTGTCCCCAGTCAATGTCAGCTCATGTACAGATTAAATCCAGCTCTGGAAAGATCACACAGTATTTTTGTCTTTTAATAGTTATAAACTTTCATCACATCTCCTTATATCTGGCATTCATCTCCTTCCAATACTATGTTATTCCCTCTCTTTGTTTGAGTTATGGCTTTTTTAAACAGGGACATAGTTATGTGAAAGCATGTGAACTGTAAATTGTGTTATTCGTTTGGTTTACTGTGTGAGATAAAATGTTGGATTATTATATTCATTATCAGCTACTCTGAGAATAGTCAATAATGCTCCGTTCCACGTAGAAAAGTCACACAGAGGTGATAATCACCTTTCACAATACTGCAGTCATTCATTCAACGACTATTGCTTCCTTTAAGAAAATTCAATAAGCATTATGGGTAATGAAGCCATTCAGAACAGGCACAGAAGGGATGCTGATGTTTACACTGCTTCGATAATTGATCATTGTTCCTTTTCAGTCTTCCAGTTTACATAGTAGACCAATGTTTATTGTAGTGATGCTGTGAAGGCCGGAGAATTCTTCAGTCTATTTATTCCTATGAATTCCAGTTACATGTATACAGGCTTCAGCACCCACACGTGTATCTGCCTACGTTCCAGATTCTAGCCTGAGCAATAAAAGTTAAAAATGCAGTTTAAGGATATAAAAAAAGCATATTTGCTGTCAATAAAATTGAGATGTTTTTGTCTGGTATATTGGGACATTTTTAATTTTTTTTTAATTCACATTTTTATTGATTTTGTCATATAACAAGGGCTTAAGAGTGATATGATTATAGCATTGTTCTGTAGGCGGAGAACAAGGAGGTGTTTGGATAAGGGGTGAAGGAATAGTTAGAAGTAGGGTAAAAAAACAATGTGCACTGTAGATCCTATTGTAACAACAGAGAAAGGTTAACTTGCTGATGAGTCATATCCATTGGATTTTATGAGATGGAGAGACCATTTTTGTTGAGTATCCAAGTGTCCCATATGTTGGTGTACAGTTCCATTTGGTTGCCCAGCCAGTAAGTCGTTGGTCTGTATGTATTACATTTTGTCCATTACTTTGGATATCGATAATGTGGAACATTTCCATTGTGCTGCAATGTGAATCCTCGCTGCCATACATATATGTTGTGTCAGTCATTGTGCCGGATTATTTAGTCCTTTAAGCTTGCCCCCTTGTAACATGACTTTTGGGCATGGTGGAATAGTTGTGTTATAATTTTGACTACCTGGACCCATAGCCTCTGTACAATCTGCCAGGTCCACTATATGTGCCACAGGGAAATATTTAATTTTTAATATATGCTATTTTTATTAATCATAAACTATAGTGGCCCTTTATTATGTTAAGGGTAGGGTGCAAAGTGCAAAGAATGGGTGCACTTTGCACTCTACTCTGTACAGAGAAAAATTGACATAGGTCTCTACACTCCCCATGTGCCCCATGAATACTGCACTGTCTATGTTCATCTCAGCTGTATACATGTGGGTATGGTGTGGGTATGGGTTAGTCAGTAGACTACCCCTCTCTTGCCCTCTACTCACCCTCTAACTTAAGCATCATTTTTAATGTGGATGTTAGGCAACACTGGAGGGAGTAGGCTGCAACTAAGCCTGTATTAAAGGACAGGCAGGACTGTCTGCATCTGACAGCACCTTTAACTGGATTTCATATGCACTCTGTCGAACACCATTGTATTCCATTACATGGTTTTTTGGTTATCTGCTAAGTAACCTGCCCTCATAGCTACACAGCACCTTATTTATATAAACAATAGTAGTCTTTCTAATGCAAACACATAACTTTCACCAATGCAGTTAATGAATTTATCTCACATTTTTATTAAACCAAGCTCGACCAAACTCCCATCCATTAACTCTATCTTATTTATCAATAAAATAACTGGAAAATGTTGGGTCGGGGAAAAAACGTAAAATCGAACGAAAAGTCATATTGCACGAATCTTTCATATTTGAAGCCCGGATTGCCAGATTTTTTTAGGTTATCGCCCGAAGAGCCCAAATTTTTCGGATTATTAGACAAAACACAGTGCACATCACAGTATCTTCAAATTGTAAAAGGGACAGATTTTTGGATTTGGACTTGAAAAAAAATTGTGGTTTAGTAGATAACCCCCTTTTAGCTGATATACAGGTAGAAACAAGATAATTTTACCTGTATCTGAAAATTCAACAGTAAACACTGGCTGATGGTTGGGTTCCCATCAAAATTTTCCAACTTGGCTTATTGAAAAGCCTACCAATATTCAAGTTTTTTGCCAATATCGGTCCTCTCGTCTTCCGTCATACATGCACGAAATAGTCTTTTACGATTATATCTGTGTGTGTATGGCCACCTTTAGTCTCAGTACATGATCCCTAGTAAGTTGTTTTTGTACTTGCAATTCTATAGCCACCATTTGGACCTTCATCAGTTTTCTGGTTTCCACTATCTGAATGATGTTGTCAATTACATCTCAACCTAGGGCACCTATGACAAATTTTAGCAAATTACTCATATACTGTGCCACTGCTCAGCAGTACGCTAAGGGCAATGTATTAAGCATTTTAGGCAGCCACATACTAAACACCTGAAATCATGTACCAAAGTGTTATTGTTAGAGAATTGCTAGTGAGCGATCCATATTGTGTAAAATATAGGAAGATGTGGAGATTTTTTGCTGTTACATGTTTGGGAAATATAAAAAATGACTTCCATGACTTATTGCCTTACACACAATTAAATATGATGCCATAGTTCAACTTTTAACATAACGCATATTATATAACACTTTATTTGACTTTTTATTAGAGGGATAAATAACTCCCACAGGTATAACAACAAACAAACAAAAAAATGGGGGAAAAATAATCTCACGATTCACGATTTATAAGCTCATGAACATCAAAATACATAAAGAACATGATAGCATCAAATTGTTTTTACAGAATTGTAGATATTTCACAATAATCGCTGTTGTGTATATGGACATGCTACTTAGAAAGGTTATTATCTTATATATTATAGGTGATGTGTTACTATGTCTGTTCCAATGACAACGATGTAATGATGTTGATGAGAAGAAAGTGGGTTGCCATGGAAACCACAAAGCCAGTTTAAATTTAGCATCTAGGTCTGATACATCAGTAGGTGCATGTAACCGCTAAAATCCTTGTGCTGCAACAGAAGACACCAGATTTATACAATGAACCACACACAATAACCCTAAAGTTAATAAAACACCAGCAACATACGAAATACAATAATATATATATATATATATATACAATAGGAGACAATGTAATTAATGCACACACACAAATATGGGGTGACACAAAAGTGGCCATATACTACAGGTATGGGATCTGTTATGCAGAAATCTGGAAAGCTCCAGATAAGGGGAAGGTCATCTTGCATAGACTCCATTTTATCAAATAATTGTCATTTAAAAAATAAATTGTTGCACATATGAAAATTAATTCAGAGTGCGAGGGTAGGGTACGAGTAATTCCATTTATTGCATGGAGCTAAAAGACAACAGGAACATTTTCTTAATCCTGCATATGGGAACTGGTGCATCATGTAAACGTTTCTATACATACTGTACTTTTAAACTTCTAAGTAATTCAGGATACAGGTAATATAACAATACTGTTCTTGAAATACATACCTGTATAACAAATAGCAATCCTATAAATATTCTAGTGTGGCTTTTATAAAACAGTACACTTTATATCAGGCGACATAAAGGATCTGTAATCAGCATTAACTACTGCGCAACATGTGCACTGATTCTGCAGCTGTAACTGCCTGGCTGCTTTAGTTCACTGCAGGCTGTGTGTGCTGGAGACAGTATAAAACTTGTTTGCAGTGACATATAAACAGTTTTCAATCAGTTTGTAAAATATTAGACTAGGGGGCAGATTTACATTGGGTTGAATATCGAGGGTTAATTAACCCTCGATATTCGACTGCCGAATGTAAATCCTTCGACTTCGAATATCGAAGACAAGAGAGAAGGTCACCAATCTCCACATTGAGCCCCATCAACAGACACATTAATATAAAAGGATGCAGAGTTAAGAATAGCTGCAAAAACTCATAGTGACAGAGGTCAAAGGATAGAAAGTGCTTTACCTCTACAAAGCAATAGACACTTTGTGCACCTGTTGGTACCTCTGTGGATCCAATGATCTTTCATGCTATCTTTCTTGGCATCACTTTTTAATACCGCTATCTCCATAATTCCTTCATCTAAATATGATGCAATTAAGTTTTACATTCACACTTTTACATGATCCATATTTATTACAGACCTTTGAGAAATGTAATATATGGGGATGCACCGAATCCAGGATTCGGTTCAGGATTCGGCCAGGATTCGGCCTTTTTCAGCAGGATTCGGCCGAATCCTTCTGCCAGGCCGAACCGAATCGGAATCCTAACTTGCGTATGCAAATTAGGGGCGGGAGGTAAATCGCATGACTTTTTGTCACAAAACAAGGAAGTAAAAAATGTTTCCCCCTTCCCACCCCTAATTTGCATATGCAAATTAGGATTTGGTTCGGTATTCGGCCGAATCTTTCGCCATGGATTCGAGGTTTCGGCCGAATCCAAAAAAGTGGATTTGTTGCATCCCTAGTAATATAGAGGTATGATCAGCCTCAAGCACAATTTTATCCTAATTTATAGTAATGATTCACTGCACTGTAAGAACTATGAAATAGGCCAGAACCAACCTATATAAGGCTCATTAATGTCACCATAGGAGGGTGCTGTCACCCTCATGCCCACCCTGTGAATGTTCATCCAGAATTAAATATGGTATTTGTGGTGCAGTTAGGTTAGATAGGTTGAGCTTTCTATCAGTGTAAATTGTGTCGCATTTGGCTCTGACCTGGGAGATGGTGGAACCATATGGCTGATGTTTAGAGGTATCCTGTTGGAATAACCATCTGTCTGGTAGTATTAAATGGCTATGGTATGTTCAATTTATAAATATGCACACTACAATGTAATCATCATGAAGGCCATTAACATCTTTAAATGGCCTTCAATGGGACCTCTGTCATTTACTTCTACCTGATCTTGCCAGGTTTTAGATGGTGTATCTTTCGGATTTGAGCTATTTCCAGGGTTGGGATATAATAAAACTTAACATTTTTTAGTTTTTTGAAAAAAATTGAACTTTTTCATAAAAAAAAACTTGTACCTTAATAAATCCACCCCTAAGGGTCATTTATAAGTGTAGTATGCAAAGTGGAGTTTTTAGACAACAATTGCTGTGTTTATTTACCCATCCTTAATGCAGCATTTTACCCATAATCCCAGTGTCATCATGGCTGCTCCAAGGTTTGTAATTGCACCCAATGCATCAAATCAGACACCACTATACTTATGTTTTTATACAATTCAGTTGCAAATTGTGTCTAGCATTTATTGAGAGGGGGTTGCATCACTTCTACAGCTTTACAGAGTTTGCCGTTCTGGTGCACCAATTACTGCAACCATGTGGAAATGCATAAAGTGGGGAGACTCTGGGTTATTTACAAATGCAGCTAAAGTGAGCAAAGTGTAATTTGACACAATTCACAATGGATTGCATCAATTCCAGATCTTGGTGTTTTTAGAAAGTTTGCAAGTGATCCTTAAGTTGAAAGTCTTATGTAGTTATATAAGCAGCCTGCAGTGTGAACCTTGGAATTGCTGTATAGTTCTCAGTTTGGTGATAGCTCCAGGGTGTGCAGGAGAGTAGTGATGGGCAAATACATTCACCAGACATGAATTTGCGGTAAATGTCTACGTTTCACTGCAAGCGAATCAATTTACAACTGCGGCAACAATTCCATTGCATCAAAGCGTCGAAATTGGGGTGCACATAAAATTTGTCGCATGTCAAAATTATTCGGAGGCCCATTGACTTTGGACCAAATAGTCGCGCATATAAAAATTGTTGCTCGCGTCAAAATTGAGGAGCATCAAAACTATTTTGACACCCATTGACTTCAATGCGTTTTGTGAATTTTTCACTGTTTCACGAATTTCAGTGAATTCCTCCATCACTACTAGAGATAAACTGAATGGACAGAAATAAAATAATAATTATATTTAAGTACAAGAAGCATGTTTAGAAGCAAGTACAGATTTGAGATATATTATCTCGGATGCTTGGAAGCTGGGGGTTTTCAGATATGGGATTTTCCATAATTCAGATATTAATATCTTAAATCTTCTATAAAGATGCAAGTAAATAAACCCAGTAGGGTTGTTTTGCCACCAATATAGATGTATGCTGCTTAGTTATTATCAAGCACAAGGTACAGGTCTATTAATACAGAGAAAAAGTACTTGATATGGAATCTTTGGGAGATGGCCTTCCTGTATTTGAGTTTTCTGGATATGCGATCTTAAACCTCTACCTTTTAACGTTACAAACAACAATTGTATCGGTTTCAGTAGGACCACACTTGCAGATGCAAACATAAATGAGCCATGAACCATGATACCATGACCTGGTTGAATGAAATTCTTCATAGTCATAAATGAGCCCTTGACGTTACCTTCAGCTCCAGGGTGATTGTAGTTTCAGGGTTCCTCAGCATCAATAGTCTGAGTTGCACACCATTCATCAGAAGAGGCAGGATGGATGCATTAGGGGTCATTTATGAAAACATTCACAGGTGCTCCAAAATTGATGCTATGGAGAGGACATATTGATGCAATTCACTATGATACTTGAATCCAAAATCACTCCAGCATTTCTATACGATTGCCGGTTTTCTAGGACTCTGTATCACTTAATGGGTTAAAACCCAAGCAAGAAGACTTGTGACAAGCTTCTTTATACCGGAATATATTCAGAAAACATTTGTCTCGTCCTCTTTGTTAGTCTGCGCTTTATAGCTCAGAAAATATTATTGGGTTTCTCTAAACAGTGTAATTTTCTCGCTCACAAAACAAAGCCAACTGCCTTGTGCGAAGAAAGCCCATTTCGATAGTGTAAATATTTGCTATTAAAAAAGCTGGAAGAGGGATTAGTTATTTTAAACTACAAAAGCAAAATTACTAATAATGATTGGTTTCAAGTAATTAAATGCTTTTATGCAAATTTGTGAACCGTAAATATGACCTAGGAACAAAAGCCTGCTTAACAGTTACTATTAGGCAATACATTAGTGTATCAATTAAACACAACTCCTTCCTAATGAATACAAAGTAGAGGCGTTGCCATGGAAACGGGAACGGTGTAAGATGTAACACCCAAATGGAACGAGGAGGCAGACGGAAATGTTTGCAAATATAGAAGTTATATATTCATTTACAAATGATGGATTCAATGTGGTTACTGCACAAGGAAAACAAACATATTTTCATGTTTATTGTGTTTCTGTCTGAAAAGAATGGAAAAGAGGACAGCGCATAATGACTTGTTAGTGAAAGTACATTTAAAGGGGGCAATTTGTATAGCACAGGAGCAGGAATGGCGGTATCTTCAGCTATTAGCGCCATGATTTAACCAGGATTAATTGTGCAATGTACCCAACATACTCCGGCCTCCTAGATTGCCTTACCATATTTTCTCATAACCCACCCAACCACTTCAAATAGTGCATTCCCATTGTCTGTCTTTCCCTTATACCATTTTGTATTTTAATGACCATTAATTGTAAACAAATTCAAGGGGCTAATTTATATCTGCAGTTACATCCACATAAAAATGGAAGTAGTTGTTGCTTGGCACTGACACCATTCATTAAAGTTATTTGCAATCAAACATGCTCCTTGCGATTCCATGTAGCTGCACACGGGCCTTATCATGGGCTTTATCAAAATCCGAATTTTTCGGAGAATTTAAATAAAAACAGTCTGACCCAACAAGAATCCACTATTGGACCTAATTCATTATTAAAAAACATGATTTAATCGGATCGGGGACAAACAAGATAAAATCAAGCGCAAATCCAAATCGTACGATTTTTTAGGATCTGATTCACAAATCACTCGATTTATTCTGGCTTTTTCCCTAAAAGTTCAAATTTTTCAGATTTTTGCCCAAAAAGCCTGAAATAGTTGGATTTCCGGGCTAAATCCAGCGTAGACTACAGAAACTTCCAAACAGGATAGGGACCTCTCCCATTAATTAATATATAACCTCGGCAGGTCTGAGATGGAAGATTTACGGATTCTGACTTTTTCCATACTCGGGGTATAATAAATCATGAAAAAGTTTTTTTTCCACTAAAAATTCTGATTTTATAGTAAAAAAAAAATAGATTTTTTGGAGTTGGCACATTCATTTCGCCTCCTGTTCTGAATTGCACCCAAATGCAGATATTGTTGCTGGGGATCCTTTCCCCTCCTTCATGCCGTATGTGAGCGCATGCATAAATGAAAGCAACATGTCAGGATAGCAGCGATTATCAGGTGATTGGGGGGGGCAAGGGCCCGGAGGAGGTGCAAGGGCCAAGAGAAGGTGTATACGTAAGAAGAGGTACGTGCCTGGTGCTTCCCCACCATTGCACCAAGTAACATGCCTCTTCTGCCTATCTCTAGCTCCAGCCCTGGTACCTGGCTCTTCTTGACTGGCAGTACTGCAGGATTGTGCACAATTTTCTGAGGGAAGGGGGAGGAATCTGGTGTTAGGGTTGCACCGGACCTAAGTTTAGACCTTAGTTCAATCATGGCTTGGAACTATCTGCAAAATTTGTCCTGTGCATTTGTTGGTTTCCCTGTGAAAAGATTGCTTTGGGGCCACTAAACAAGGAAAATTTACACATGAGTAAAACTGCAAGGTAAGCAAACACCACTTTTATAAATTGTAAAAGGAGGAAATTATGGTGTGGCTAATCATGCAAATGCATTTAATTTCAAGTCCTGATAAAGAAATATTTCAGGGATTCTTATGGTGTCTGAACATCACATGTAATTAGCTTTGCCCCATAATTAGGCCTGTTATTATATTTAGTACAGCCAGGCTGAATGAATATAGGCTATTCATCCCCTGGGGTAATTCATCTTTAGAGATGGCGCGAACTGTTCGCCGGCGAACTTGTTCGCGCGAACATCGGGTGTTCGCGCTCGCAGGAAGTTTGCGAACGTCGCGCGACGTTCGCCATTTTGGGTTCGCCATTGTTGGCGCTATTTTTTGCCCTCTCACCCCAGACCAGCAGGTACATGGCAGCCAATCAGGAAGCTCTCCCCTGGACCACTCCCCTTCCCTATAAAAACCGAAGCCCTGCAGCGTTTTTTTCACTCTGCCTGTGTGTGCTGAAGAGATAGTGTAGGGAGAGAGCTGCTGCCTGTTAGTGATTTCAGGGACAGTTGAAAGTTTGCTGGCTAGTAATCGTGTTGATACTGCTCTGTTATTGGAGGGACAGAAGTCTGCAGGGGTTTGAGGGACATTTAAGCTTAGGTAGCTTTGCTGGCTAGTAATCTACCTTCTACTGCAGTGCTCTGTATGTAGCTGCAGTGGGCAGCTGTCCTGCTTCTGATCTCATCTGCTGACTGCTGCAATAACAGTAGTCCTTGTAAGGACTGCTTTTATTTATTTTTTTGTTGTTTTACTACTACTACTACTACTACTACTACTACTACTACTATAAGAGCCCAGTGCTATTAGTCTAGCAGTGTTGGGGAGTGGGACTGGTGTGCTAATCTGCTGCTCCTAGTAGTTCAGCAGCACCAACTGTAATTTTTTTTTTTTAATATTCATTCTTTTTTTTTATTTTACTTTTTTTTATTTTACTATCGCTGTAGTAGTGTATAAGTTGACCTTTTAGGCATTATTTGCCCTGTAGGCATTTTTTGCCCAGTGTGTTATTCAACCAACAGCCATCTAGCTGTGTGACCTTGTTCACATTCTGTCTAAATATCCATAATATTACCGTCTCCAGAAAAAACACCGGAGTGACTTTTTTCAAGCAGCCATAATAAATTTTACATAATCCGTATCCATCGCTGTAGTAGTGTATAAGTTGACCTTTTAGGCATTATTTGCCCTGTAGGCATTTTTTGCCCAGTGTGTTATTCAACCAACAGCCATCTAGCTGTGTGACCTTGTTCACATTCTGTCTAAATATCCATAATATTAACGTCTCCAGAAAAAACACCGGAGTGACTTTTTTCAAGCAGCCATAATAAATTTTACGTAATCCGTATCCATCGCTGTAGTAGTGTATAAGTTGACCTTTTAGGCATTATTTGCCCTGTAGGCATTTTTTGCCCAGTGTGTTATTCAACCAACAGCCATCTAGCTGTGTGACCTTGTTCACATTCTGTCTAAATATCCATAATATTACCGTCTCCAGAAAAAACACCGGAGTGACTTTTTTCAAGCAGCCATAATAAATTTTACGTAATCCGTATCCATCGCTGTAGTAGTGTATAAGTTGACCTTTTAGGCATTATTTGCCCTGTAGGCATTTTTTGCCCAGTGTGTTATTCAACCAACAGCCATCTAGCTGTGTGACCTTGTTCACATTCTGTCTAAATATCCATAATATTACCGTCTCCAGAAAAAACACCGGAGTGACTTTTTTCAAGCAGCCATAATATATTTTACGTAATCCGTATCCACCGCTGTAGTAGTGTATACGTTGATCTTGTGGGCATTATTTGCACAGTGTTTTCTTCAAACCGCCATCTAGCTGTGTGAGCTTGTTCACATTTTGTCTAAATATTGATAATATTATCGTCTCTAGAAAAACCACTTGAGTTACGTTTTTTCAAGCAGCATTCTTATATTTTACGTAATCCGTATCCACCGCTGTGTATACGTTGACCTTGTAGGCATTATTTGCACAGTGTTTTCTTCAAACCGCCATCTAGCTGTGTGAGCTTGTTCACATTTTGTCTAAATATTGATAATATTATCGTCTCTAGAAAAACCACTTGAGTTACGTTTTTTCAAGCAGCATTCTTATATTTTACGTAATCCGTATCCACCGCTGTGTATACGTTGACCTTGTAGGCATTATTTGCACAGTGTTTTCTTCAAACCGCCATCTAGCTGTGTGAGCTTGTTCACATTTTGTCTAAATATTGATAATATTATCGTCTCTAGAAAAACCACTTGAGTTACGTTTTTTCAAGCAGCATTCTTATATTTTACGTAATCCGTATCCACCGCTGTGTATACGTTGACCTTGTAGGCATTATTTGCACAGTGTTTTCTTCAAACCGCCATCTAGCTGTGTGACCTTGTTCACATTTTGTCTAAATATTGATAATATTATCGTCTCTAGAAAAACCACTTGAGTTACGTTTTTTCAAGCAGCATTCTTATATTTTACGTAATCCGTATCCACCGCTGTGTATACGTTGACCTTGTAGGCATTATTTGCACAGTGTTTTCTTCAAACCGCCATCTAGCTGTGTGAGCTTGTTCACATTTTGTCTAAATATTGATAATATTATCGTCTCTAGAAAAACCACTTGAGTTACTTTTTTTCAAGCAGCATTCTTATATTTTACGTAATCCGTATCCACCGCTGTGTATACGTTGACCTTGTAGGCATTATTTGCACAGTGTTTTCTTCAAACCGCCATCTAGCTGTGTGAGCTTGTTCACATTTTGTCTAAATATTGATAATATTATCGTCTCTAGAAAAACCACTTGAGTTACTTTTTTTCAAGCAGCATTCTTATATTTTACGTAATCCGTATCCACCGCTGTGTATACGTTGACCTTGTAGGCATTATTTGCACAGTGTTTTCTTCAAACCGCCATCTAGCTGTGTGTATTATCGTTTCCAGGAAAACCAACTGAGTTTTTGTTGTTGTTGTTTTTTTAAAAATAATGCCAGGCAAAGGCAGGCCGCCACGCAGAGGCCGTGCTAGGGGCCGTGCTGCTATGCAATCCTGTGGCCCTAGCAAATTGCCCAGTTTTAAAAAGCCAATGACCCTGAACTCCCAAAATGCTGAAGAGGTAGTTGACTGGCTTACACAGCACACCCCATCCTCTACCGTTTCTAACTTTACCACAACATCCTCCTCATCCTCCACTGCTATGGCCACCCCACGTAACACTTCCTCCACCACCGGTGCCCCTTCTTCACTGGAGTCAGAGGAGTTATTTTCCCATGAGTTTCTTGAACTGAGTAATGCGCAACCATTATTGGCAGAAGAAGATGAAGGAGATGAGGACGTTACACCAGATTTAATTCTGGCAGAGAACACGACAGAGATGGACATAATGATGAGTGATGAGGAGGAGGTCCCCGCTGCTGCTTCCTTCTGTGATGTGTCAGAAGAAATTGATGCATCTGAGGAGAATGATGATGAGGAGATTGATGTTTTGTGGGTGCCTAGTAGAAGAGAGCAAGAGGAGGGTAGTTCAGATGGAGAGACGGAGAGTCAGAGAGGCAGTAGGAGAATAAGACTTAGAAGAAGCAGGGAGGACAGCCCGCAGGGATCAGTAGGGCAACAACATGTATCGGCACCTGTGTTCAGCCAGCCAACGCACCCGCCATTGCCGCCAATGCCGCCAACTTCTACTGTTACCGCCAGATCGCACACTTCCAAAAAGTCAGCAGTGTGGGATTTTTTTAATGTGTGTGCCTCTGACAAAAGCATTGTAATTTGCAATGAGTGCAGTCAGAAACTGAGCCTTGGTAAGCACAACAGCCACATAGGTACAACTTCTATGCGAAGGCACATGAGCGGCAAGCACAAAGCACTTTGGGAGCAACACCTCAAAGGCAACAGGCAAACTAAAAGCCACACTCCTTCTGGTCCAGCATCTTACTGCTCTACCTCTGCTCTCCTTGACCCATCTGAACCACCCTCCACTCCGCCTTCCACCTTGACCACCTGTTCCCATTCCCAGTCATCTGCCACCAGCCAAGTTTCTGTGAAGGCCATGTTTGAGCGTAAGAAGCCAATGTCTGACTGTCACCCCCTTGCCCGGCGTCTGACAGCTGGCTTGTCTGCACTCTTAGCCCGCCAGCTTTTACCATACCAGCTGGTGGACTCTGAGGCCTTCCGCAAATTTGTAGCAATTGGGACACCGCAGTGGAAGGTACCCAGCCGCAATTTTTTTTCTAAAAAGGGAATACCACACCTGTACCAACATGTGCAGAGCCAAGTTACCGCATCTCTGTCACTTAGTGTTGGGCCAAAGGTCCATATGACTACTGACGCATGGTCCTCCAAGCATGGTCAGGGCAGGTATGTCACCTACACTGCCCACTGGGTGAACTTGGTAATGGCTGGGAATGGGAAGCAGGGAATGGGTAGCTCAATAACAACAACAACAGTGGAGTTGGTGTCACCGCCACGGATTGCACGCGGTTCTGCCACCACCTCTACTCCTCCATCGCTCTCTACCTCGTCTTCTTCCTCTTCTTCTTCTTACTCTGCTGCTGGGTCCTCCTTCTCCTCCTCCACACCTGTGCACCCCCAGCTCCCCCTAGGCTATTCGACGTGCCAGGTACGCCGTTGTCACGCTGTCTTGGGGATGACGTGCCTGGAAAGCAAAAACCATACCGGATCTGTACTCCTGTCATCTCTGCAGTCACAGGCCGATCGGTGGCTGACCCCACACCAACTGCAGATCGGAAAAGTGGTGTGTGACAATGGAAGCAATCTGTTGGCAGCGTTGAGACTGGGAAATTTAACACATGTGCCCTGCATGGCACATGTGTTAAATTTAATAGTCCAACGTTTTGTCTCCAAGTACCCAGGATTCCAGGACGTTCTCACCCAGTCCAGAAAGGTGTCGGCCCATTTCAGACGTTCCTACACAGCCATGGCACGCCTTGCTGACATTCAGCAGCGCTACAACATGCCAGTCAGGCGTTTGATTTCTGACAGCCAGACTCGCTGGAATTCAACGCTCCTTATGTTGGAACGTCTGCTGCAACAACAAAGGGCCGTCAACGAGTACCTTTTTGAACTGGGTGGTAGGACTGGATCTGCAGAGCTGGGGATTTTTTTCCCCCGTTACTGGGTGCTTATGCGCGATGCCTGCAGGCTCATGCGACCTTTTGAAGAGGTGACAAATATGGTCAGTCGCACCGAAGGCACCATCAGCGACCTAATACCCTTCGCTTTCTTCCTGGAGCGTGCTGTGCGACGAGTGACAGATGAGGCTGTAGACCAGCGTGACGAGGAGCTGGAAGCGCACGATTTATGGTCGGAATCACCAGAACGAACCCAGGCACCTGCTGCAACGCAGGGAGAGGTGCCAGAAGTGGAGTCAGAGGAGGAAGGTGGCTTTGTGGAGGAGGAGGAGGAGGACCAACAGGAGCAGGCTTCCCAGGGGGCTAGTGGTGACCTTTTGGGGACCCCTGGTCTTGTACGTGGCTGGGGGGAGGAGACCGTGGATGATGCAGTCCTTGATAATGAGGAAGCGGAGATGGATAGCTCTGCATCCAACCTTGTGAGAATGGGGTCTTTCATGCTGTCATGCCTGTTGAAGGACCCCCGTATCAAGAGGCTTAAGGAGAAGGACCTGTACTGGGTCGCAACGCTACTAGACCCTCGGTACAAGCATAAAGTGGCAGAAATGTTACCAACATACCACAAGTCCGAAAAGATGCGGCATTTACAAACCAGCCTGCAAAACATGTTGTACAATGCTTTTAAGGGTGATGTCACTTCAGGAACTCATCAACATTCCAGGGGCAGAGGTGCCAGTAATCCTGCCACGAGCACACCTGCAAGGACAAAGCCCTTTGGCCGGTCTGTAACATCAGACATGCAAATGTTTTTCTGTCCAAGGCAGCGCCACAACCCTTCTGGATCCACCCTCAAAGAACGCCTCGACCGGCAGGTAGCGGACTACCTGGCATTAACTGCAGATATCGACACTCTGAGGAGCGATGAACCCCTGGACTACTGGGTGCGCAGGCTTGATCTGTGGCCAGAGCTGTCACAATTTGCCATGAACCTCTTGTCTTGCCCAGCCTCAAGTATGCTCTCAGAAAGGACCTTCAGTGCAGCAGGAGGGATTGTAACTGAGAAGAGAACTCGCCTAGGTCACAAAAGTGTCGATTACCTGACCTTTATTAAAATGAATGAGGGGTGGATCTCGGAGGGTTACTGCACGCCGGAAGACTTGTTCTGACTTCTATGCAGCTGTCCTTCTCTTCAAGCCTCATGACTCCACACACAGCTGTCCTTTAGCGTCCTCCTCCCTCCGCCACCGTTACAAACTAGGGTGCAAACCCTACTGGTTTAATTTTTTCTGGCCTCTGTGCTTCAGTGGCTGCGTCCAAAAAAACTGGGCAAACAATGTCTACAAGGTCAACGTATGGCGAAAAATTACTATTTTCAGCATTTATATGGCATATTTTTTCTGGCAACTGTGCTTCAGTGGCTGCGTCCAAAAAAATGCATATTTTCTGCATTTATATGGCATAATTTTTCTGGCCTCTGTGCTTCAGTGGCTGCAACCAAAAAAATGCATATTTTCTGCATTTATATGGCATAATTTTTCTGGCCTCTGTGCTTCAGTGGCTGCAACCAAAAAAATGCATATTTTGTCCATTTATATGGCATAATTTTTCTAGCCTCTGTGCTTCAGTGGCTGCAACCAAAAAAATTTATATTTTCAGCATTTATATGGCATAATTTTTCTTTCAACTGTGCTTCAGTGGCTGCGACCAAAAAAATGCATATTTTCTGCATTTATATGGCATAATTTTTCTGGCCTCTGTGCTTCAGTGGCTGCAACCAAAAAAATTTATATTTTCAGCATTTATATGGCATAATTTTTCTGGCAACTGTGCTTCAGTGGCTGCGACCAAAAAAATGACTATTTTCAGCATTTATATGGCATATTTTTTCTGGCCTCTGTGCTTCAGTGGCTGCGGCCAAAAAAACTGGGCAAACAATGCCTACAAGGTCAACGACTTTGACCTTGTAGGCATTGTTTGCCCAGTTTTTTTGGCCGCAGCCACTGAAGCACAGAGGCCAGAAAAAATAGGCCACATAAATGCTGAAAATAGTCATTTTTTGCCATACGTTGACTCAACGTATATGGCAAAAAATGACTATTTTCAGCATTTATATGGCATATTTTTTCTGGCAACTGTGCTTCAGTGGCTGCAACCAAAAAAACTGGGCAAACAATGTCTACAAGGTCAACGTATGGCGAAAAATTACTATTTTCAGCATTTATATGGCATATTTTTTCTGGCAACTGTGCTTCAGTGGCTGCGTCCAAAAAAACTGGGCAAACAATGTCTACAAGGTCAACGTATGGCGAAAAATGACTATTTTCAGCATTTATATGGCATATTTTTTCTGGCAACTGTGCTTCAGTGGCTGTGTCCAAAAAAACTGGGCAAACAATGCCTACAAGGTCAATGTATGGCAGTTGTTTAAAGAGAACAGTAGATTACTAGCCAGCAAAGCTACCTAAGCTAAAATGTCCCTCAAATCCCTGCAGACTTCTGTCCCTCCAATACAGAGCAGTATCAAGCAGATTACTAGCCAGCAAACTTACTATCATCTGTCCCTGAAATCACTAACAGCTCTCCCCCTACACTATCTCTTCCAAGCACACACAGGCAGATTTTTCAGATACATTTTTGCCCTTGATCCCCCTCTGGCATGCCACTGTCCAGGTCGTTGCACCCTTTAAACAACTTTAAAATCATTTTTCTGGCCAGAAATGTCTTTTTTAGATGTTAAAGTTCGCCTTCCCATTGAAGTCTATGGGGTTCGCGAACCGTTCGCGAACCGCTCGCATTTTTGCGCAAGTTCGCGAATATGTTCGCGAACTTTTTTTCCGACGTTCGCTACATCCCTATTCATCTTCATATTCCTCTGAGCGGCAGGGTTGTAGCCAGAGAATACAATCCTTTACATGGGGTGCAACCAGTTTCCCTGTGATTATTTTCCATTTGCTGCAAACAAAATGTATCTAAGAGAGCAAATGCCCATTCTGCCCAATTCTCACCCTAACCCTTTAGATTAAACCCTACAATGTAACTGATCCAAGATGCCACTACGGTCCCCAGCCAAAAAGTTTGGGAACCAATGGCCTAAGGGATACAGATGGCATCTCTATAAAGAAAAATGTAAGAACCAGTTATGATAATTATAACAACAAAAGTAAAAAAGTTAACAACTAAAAAAACATGTCCTCTGCTGTGTGTGAGTTTATTCGCCCTTGGTAATATCAACATTAAGGGGGTTATTTATTAAAGGTTGAATTGTGAAATCTCAAAAATAATTCACTAGAAAACTTGATTTTTAGATTGAAAAAAACTTTTATGAGATTTATTATACCCCAAATGCTGTATAAAGTCAGAATCTGAAAATCCGCCATATCAGACCTGTCAATGTCCTGTATAAGCCAATGGGAGAGGCACCAATCTCAATTTGATGTTTTTATGGTAAGCGCTGGGTTTCGCCTGAAGATCAGGGGGTTTTGTTTTCAGGGTTTTCCAGGAAAAAATAAAAAAATTCAAGCAATTTGGAAAAAAAAAATAAAAATTTGAGCGATTCAAGTTTTCGTTCTATTTTAGCGTGTTTTTTTGCGATAACAATCATTGTTAAATAAAAGATAGTGATAAGGCCAAATGCATTGAAGTCAAATTTTTCAGGCCGTGCAACATTTTTAAACCACGTAACAATTTTTTTAAATATACATTATAGTCTAGGGGCAAACAGCAAAACAATGCAAAATTTTTGTCTCATCCCTAATGGATAATAATCATTAGTAATATCCTATTAGCCAACTTACAATTAAATGCAATTATATTTGCTGCAGAGTAAAATTCCACTAGTTCATCTTTCTCTTTTCAATATTATTACAGAGAAAAAGATAATTATTATTAAAAACTTAAATTATTTGATTAAAATGGAGTCTTTACTTCCCATAATTCTGAGCTTTCTGGATGACGGGAATCCAGTTAATGGATCTTATACCTGTAGTTGCTTAGATACATATCTAAAACAATTTGTGATTTAAAAATCAAACCCATTCTATAATATAAATGTTTAACCAATGTTTTTTCTCTATTTAAAAAAAATAATAATAATTTGACAATTTTACTAATTCATCGATTGTGAATCATGTGTTTGTGTCCATATTGACTTCCTCTTAAAAGCCAGGTGCATTCCTGCTGCAGAGTATATAAAGTTTGTTAATGAATTTGTTGAAAGGAAAAAGTAGGACATCCTGCTTAATTACTAGGACAGTCCATGGGCCGAGTATTGTTTTACTTGACGATCATCTCACTAATGAGGCAGCTGACTGCTCCTGGAATCAGTTTGGCAGTTGCACCATGTTCAAGCAAAGGGATCTCCTTGTACATATACATTCCGGACAACTTTGGGGGAAATTCTTGGAATTGTGCTGAAAGCAGATGTGGATGTAATGTAACTGTTTTTTGTAGACTTTCCTTATTTTGCTTTTCTTCATTCACCAGCCCTAACAAGGACTCTAGCTTTGCTAAATCATACATTTTTTGGCTTAAGCTGATAAATGCGACTATCTATTTCACCCCATTAGGGTAGCACTACATGGATGATTTCCATGCGCTTCTGTTGGATCCGAGGCTGGGCAACAAAATGCCAGCGTCAAGTCAGATGCCAACGGGAAACAAAGTAAGTAATACAAAAGTCAGATGGTGTCACAGCGTTCAAACCTGACTTAACGCTGCCATTTTGTTGCCCAGCTTCGGATCCGACAGAAGCGCACGGAAATCATCCGTGTAGTTTATATCTAATTAAATATACTAGAATTAAAATGAATTCACAATTCTGTGTATATTTCTTTTTTTGCAAGTTTATTTCCTATGGGTTCTTCACAGATAGGGATGTAGCGAACTGTTCACCGGCGAACTAGTTCGCGCGAACTTCGACTGTTCGCGTCCGCCGAATGTTCGCGAACGTCGCGCGACGTTCGCCAATTGGTGTTCGCGTTCGATTCGAAGTAAAATTTCGTTCGACCATTCGACCATTCGACCATTCGATCGCTAAAATCGAACGATTTCCGTTCGTTCGAACGATTATAAGCATTCGATTGAATTAAAATCATTCGATCGAATAGCTTCGATCGTTCGATTCGAACGAAAATCCTTCGATCGTACGAATAAAATCCTTCGATCGTTCGATCGAACGATTTTATCGAGCGTTCGAAGTTCGCGAACTGTTCGCGAACTGTTCGCTTTTTTGCCGGTGTTCGCGAACGGCGTTCGCGAACACATCGGCGGCGGTTCGCTACATCACTATTCACAGACAGGCATTTTACAATATAACTAGATATTCCTACAAAGGCAGGTACATTATTACCTAATTACCTGGGCAGCCGTTGAAGGGATTGTTCACCTTTTAGTTATGATGTACAGAGTGATATTCTGTGACATGGGATTTGTAATTGGTTTTACTTCTTATTTGTGGTTTTTGAGTTATTTAGCTTTTTATTCTGTACAAAGTCCCCTAGCAGCCCTGAATTGATTTGAATAAGAGACTGGAATATGAATAGGAGAGACTTGAATACAAAGATGAATAATAAAAAGTAACAAAACAATTTATAGCCTTACAGAGCATTTGTTTTTTAGGATGGGGTCAATGACTCCCATTTAAAAGCTGGAAAGAATCAGAAGAAGAAGGCAAATAATAAATTGAACCAATTGAATGTTGCTTAGAAGTGGCCATTCTATAACATACTAAAATAAAACTTAAAGGTGAACCATAGCTTTACCAGATCCAAAGCCAGGTCAGATATATGAGTCCCCTCTAACTTCAGTATAGCAACTGATTTAACCCTTTAAGGGTCTTTATTAAGGTTCCCTGGACATGTATAAGAAAAAGTGGTAACTTCAAGCATTTGCACCAACATTTATAATAAAGACGTCCTTACAACTTACATGCCGTATGCAAATTAACCTAATCGCAAGATCACTAGTGAATTTTCAGTACAAACGAACGCTAGTGCATCTGAAATGCTCGCACTGCCAAAGTAATGCTAGTGAAAAGTCGCCAGCGTTCAATGCCCAGGGCGAAACTTTGCATTTTAGTGAATTAGCGTATTCGTATAGCATTTGCGCCTGGCAAAGTGGTGTGATGTGTGCGAAGTGGTCGCTGGCAACAATTCACCCTAAGTCTACTAGAAAATCATGTAAACATTAAATAAACACAATACTCTGGTTCTGCTTCCAATAAGGATTAATTATATCTTAGTTGGGATCAAGTACAAGCTGCTGCTTTATCATTACAGCAATTTTAAAAATGTGGATTATTTGGATAAAATGGAGTCTATGAGAGATGGAACTTTCTGGATAACAGGTTTCTGGATAATCAATCCCATACCTGTATTAGAATTTTTCATAGCCAGTATTAAATAGTTGTGAGGACAGTGTAAGTATGAGTAAAGTCAATGTAAGTAATACTTTCATTGTGTTTCAACCTGGGGGAATTTTCTGCACTGTGTGAGAGAATGAACATTGTGGCCTTATAGATTTCCTTTTGCAAAGCACTGTCCTCTGCTAATACATAAAAATAATTATACAAAATACTTAAAATGCAAAATGAAAAATGTTGATTTGGGCAGTTTCAAAAGCTGAATGATAAATGTTGAGCCAGTCATAATAATCTAGTCATGAGCAGGATTTTCTGATGTCAGAAATACTTATAGAAAATGGCATGACACATGCCACAAAAACATTTCTTTGAAACAATCGCACCCAGACAAAAACTATGAATAACTAAGATGCCACAAAACATGGAAAAGCAATTAGAGCCAATAAAATTTGTATTGAATTCGAATAAATTTTAAACAATTAGCTTTTTTCTCAATGTGATTTCTGGCCAAGTAGTCCACAGGGATAAATGTATTTTCTACATTTATTACTCATTAGAAAGGAGTCATTCCTGTCATGCCTGAACATCACTGGATTTATCATCATAAATTCAAAAGGACTAATGGACTAGGCAGGCCCATTCAACTGAACACCTACCCCATGAGAAATGATATGAAATATAAATTGCCACTTAGACAATATATAGGAAATACAGGTCAAATTTGTCAACTGCCTATACTTAAGCAACTAAAAACATTTGAACAAAAGAAATTATATATATTTTTGAACTTTTGCACTTTGATTAAAGTGTTGCTACTGCTATTAAATGCACTACTGTAAGGGGATATCTATCTATCTATCTATCTATCTATCTATCTATCTATCTATCTATCTATCTATCTATCTATCTATCTATCTATCTATCTATATATATATGTATATAATACACAAAAGCCATGAATATCTTGTTAATTATATCCTTATAAACAATGAGTTCTGATGTCATATATATATATATACTTTTTTTATTATAATACACAAGTTTCAGTGAGTCATGTGTCAGAAATGACATCAGAACTCACCGTTTATAACCGATGACATCAGAACTCACCATTTATAAGGATATAATTTACAAGATATTCATAGCGTTTGTGAATTATATATATATATATATATATATATATATATATATATATATATATATTATAGCGTTTGTGAATTATATATATATATATATATATATATATATATATATAATTCACAAACGCTATGAATATCTTGTAAATTATATCCTTATAAATGGTGAGTTCTGATGTCATCGGTTATAAACGGTGAGTTCTGATGTCATTTCTGACACATGACTCACTGAAACTTGTGTATTATAATAAAAAAAGTACCCCCAGTTGCAAAATATGAGGATATTAGAAGTTACCTCGGAGTTTCATGACCTTATATTTTACAAGAGGGGGTACTTTATTCACTATATAATACACAAAAGCCATGAATATCTTGTAAATTATATCCTTATAAACGGTGAGTAGTGATGTCATCAGTTATAAACGGTGAGTAGTGATGTAATTTCTGTCACATGACTCACTAAAATTTGTGTATTATAATTAATAAAGTACCCCCCAGTTGTAAAATATGAGGATATTATAAGTTACCTCGGAGTTCCATGACTGTATAATATGGTCACGAAACTCCTCGGTAACTTATAATATCCTTATATTTTACAAGAGGGGGTACTTTATTCACTATATATCTCCCCTTACAGGCTGTGTTTATATATTATCCAGAATTCTCGGAACCTGGGGTTTTCGAGATAAGGGGTCTTTCTGTGATTTGGATCTCCCTAATATGTCTACTAAACATCATTTAAACATCTATGAAACCCAGTAAGATTGTTTTGATACTAATAAGAATTAACTACAATATATCTTAGTTGGGATCAAGTACAAGGTACTGTTTTATTATTACAGAGAAAAAGAGAAAATGTTTTTTAAAAAAATCATTATTTTATTAAAATGGAGTTTATGGGAGATGAGCTTCCCATGATTTGGAGCTTTCTGGATAACAGGTTTCTGGATAACAGATCCCTTACCTGTGTGTGTGGGTATGGGACCAGTTATCCAGAATTTTTAGGACCTGGGTTTTTCCAGATAATGGATCTTTCGTAATTTGGATCTTCATACCTTAAGTCTACTAGATAATCATGAAAACATTAAGAGGCAGATTTATTAAGGTCCGAGTTGTGTTTTCCACGAAAATTTGAGTTTTCGCGTTGTATTTTTGGTAACAACTCACATTTTTTGGTTAAATTCTTTTTTTTTTATAGATTTATTACACCCCACCCTGGAAATAGCTTGAATCTGAACATATACCATCTAAAACCTGTCAAAGTCATGTAGAAGTCAATAGCAGAGGTCCCTTGAACCATTTGAAGATGTTAGCCTTGCATGATGTTTACGTTTTTTCGGAAGGCTTTTGCCCAAAAACTAAAATGTTTCAAGCAATTCAAGTTTTTTACCCTGAAAACTTGATTAATTCTAGTTTTCAAGTTTCGGATCTCAAACTCCCAGAATCAGGTTTTTCCCAGTCTAGTTTTTTCTTAAATAAGATACTATTCAAGTTGTGAGTTCATTCAAGCTATAAAAAAACTCTAACACTCGAAATTTGATAAATAATCCCCTAAATAAACCCAATAGGCTCGTTTTGCTTACAGTAAACTTTAATAATAAACTTCTGTGCTGGAATTAGCCTGAAAATATGACCTTTTCAGGGTTTTCTGGCAAAAATCAAAAAAATGTTGCCAAAAACTCTGAAACAAATTAAGCGACTGAGGAAAAAACACAGATTTGTGGTTTCACTCAATTTTATCCGGTTTTTACCCCAAGTGATTGTATTAATCTTTTTTAATAGTAAATAAAGTCAAATTGTGGCTTCCACTCAGACTTTTTTTATTTAAATAATCAGAATAATTCAGATTTTAGTAAATAATACTTTCCATGTTACTTGTAATCCCTTTCCAACTAATTCAGACTGAACTCCCTCCTTCTTGGATAATCAGTTCAGATCAACAGGTTCATGAAGAGGCATTGGGTAATACAAAAGCCTATGGGATAGCAGGTATAACAGGGTCCCTGTTTTTCTAGGGGTACCAGACCCTCCTATTTAGTCAAGCAGATAAACATTTGATTTGATGGCAGCAAAGCTGTTCTGTGCTAGTGGCCTCCTTTTCTATGGTGCTTAAAAAATTATGGAAATATTACTGTTGTTTTTGACAATAACAATTTTGTTTTTCATTGTGATATTGTACAATGCAATGCTCAATTAAATTTTAGAGAAATCATTCCTAAAATATTAACTATAAGTCAGTCTGAGAACAAGAATAATGGATAGTTAATAAGGGGATATATCTAGTTTAGAACTGGCAGAATAAAACTTGTGTACAATAGGGATCCATGTATTAAAGAAACTTGATCTCCAATCTTCCTTTCCCACAACAAAATATAAGAATTGCTCTTTTCGGGGAATTTAATACAAATAAGAACATATGTAATTATCTTTGCCTGAAATCAGCAATGGCAAGCACAAGTCATAATCTGTGTGCATCAATTATTTAATCATGTCATTTTCCTACAGTGCCAAATCAAATCAATACTTTTTTATGGCTGGTATGAGACACTAATTTCTGAGCTAAAGAAGTAAGTAATGACATATCACTCCATAAAATGGGGCCAATAATTATTTCCCATATATACGTTGCTATTTCTTGATCTCTGACTAGAGTTAAGCTCATTTAGTGATGATGATATGGTTCTTAAAAGAATGTAGACACAATTAGCTAATGTAATTGTCTTGCTGCCTTGATAGGAAAATACAGCACTTTGCCACTATCATAATGGCACCAACTTCATGTCTAGTCTCTTGAGTTGGCTGCTTTGTTGCTAACCCAGTGCCTCTAAGACTACTTGCTATAGTTTTTCAGCTTGGGGCTAGAGACTTTTTTTTTTAAATTTATTAAACCATGAGGATGGAAAAGTCAGAATTAGAAAATCCTGCACCTCAGACCTGTCGAGGTTGCATATAAGTCAATGGGAGAAGTCCCAATGATTTTTTGATTTTTGATGGGTTTCGTGCAATACCCCAAAGTTTTTGTAGTTTTCAGGTGTACATTTTAAAAAATCAGGAAAATCGTTAAAAAAATTGAAAAAAACGGAAAAAACATGGAAATCCTGGTACCTTCCACCCAGTATTGCAAAAATTATAAAAATTGATTTGAGAGAGTTTAATATGACACCTGGGGGGTTATATTAAACTCGCACAATAATCCAAACATTTTTGGGCTTTTCCGCCAAATTTCACGAAAAATTCAGATTTTTTGAGCGACAATCTGAACAAGTTGCAGTTTTTGTGCAACAATCTGAAAAACGTTTGTGGTTTTTGTCGATTCAATTGTTACGTATTTTTCAATGATAAATAAGGGTAAATTGTGGTTTCTTGTTTTATCGGATGTTTTTATTAATTAATCAGAAAAATTTGGATTTTGATACATACCCCCCGATGTGGATAAGGTGTCATATTAAGCTCTCTCGAATAAATTTTCACCATTCTTGAAATACAAGTGGAACTACACATTTTTTGTCTACTGAGATTATTCTTGACAAACAGAAAATATGGGAGTACACTGAAACAGCAGCCAGAATATATTGTACTATGGATTATTTGATGGGCATGCAATGTCACCAGGGATAAGCAAATTTTTTCAGTTGATACAGATTTATGGCAAAAATATTTGTGAATCTGCACTAGAATTTCAGCATACATTTTGTTTTGCCAGAAAAAAAAATTACTTTTTTGTGCTTAAAAAAAACAGAAGAAAAAGGCATTTGCCACAAAAAAGTCACCCAACGATGCATTTGGTGCAATAAAAAATGAGAGAAAAAGCATCACTTGACTAATGGATTTGTGGCAAAATTCTGAAAAAATGTCTATAAGAAAATATGCTTTATAATTTCAAAAAACGGTCCGCACACACCAATGTTGCAGTTGGGGATTGTGCCCCTTTTATTAATGCCACCAACAATCAACGTTTCGGGGGGAACACAGCCTCCCTTCTTCAGGGAGAAGGGAGGCTGTGTTCCCCCCGAAACGTTGATTGTTGGTGGCTTTAATAAAAGGGGCACAATCCCCAACTGCAACATTGGTGTGTGTGGACCGTTTTTTGAAATTATAAAGCATTAAGGTGACCGGGCTTGGTCGACGGAGGACCAGCACCACCACGCAGAAAAGTGGAAGGAGGTGTGCGGTAATAGAATACTTTATTATAAGAAAATATGCCCATTGACTTAAATGCATTGGGACAAAACATTCACCATAACAAAAAACGCCCATTGACTTAAATGCATTAGGACAAAAAACGCCATAAGAAAAAACACCAATTGAATTTAATGCTTTTTGAGTAACAAAAACTGTTGCGCGTGAAAAAAACAGTTCTGCGTAAAAATGCCTATTTACTTCAATTCGGTATGTAAATTTTTCGACATTCAGCAAAATTTTTCGGTGAAGCAAAATGTAACACATTAGCTCAACACTACCCTTAACAATAATACATTTGTTACAGGGACAAAATGATCTTTGACTCAAGAAAAGCATTTGGCACAAGAAAAACCGAACCTGGTCTCCAATGCATTTGGTATGAGAAAAAACACAGCGGGACAAGCTGACAAGCTGACAAGAGGGCACCCATTCCGATTAGAAGAAAGGAGGTAAATATTCGGAAAGGGTAAACTGGAGAGGTTTCAAATGGGGCTTTTGCCTTCCTCTGGATCAACTAGCAGTTAAGCAGGATAATATATAGACATAAAAGGTTGAACTTGATGGACGTGTGACTTTTTTCAACTGAACTTACTATGTCACTATGTTACTATGTAAACAAAACACTGCTCCTATGAAATGATAATGGCCAAAAACACATGTTTCTACCCTAAGATTCTTATGGCTTGAATATATTCTGGGGCTAAATGTCTCTAAGAAGGATTCACCCAGTAGTCTTTCTTTGTTGTTTCCACTTACAGTGGGTTGTGCCAGTTATATCATAATTTTGTGGACCTAACCTACAAAGAATCTCCAAAGAAGAGAAAGAAAGCTGGATGATTTATTCTTAGAGACAAATTGGTCTTTTAGTATATGATTGTTTTATTATTGAAGGGCTTGCAAGGTTTTAGTGCACATTCAAAATTAGGCTTTGCCGCCATTATATGAAATTTATGTAAGTTAAATTAGATAGCCCCTATCCAGTGCTATCAATGCCTATTTCTTTATGAAATATGAAAGCAGAAGGCTATAGATGTTGTTTATTAATATAAAGCACACACATTATGCAGAGCATTTCAGATGTTTCATGCCATTCACATCAGCCCCTTTACACCCTGTGCCAGCACAAAAAATAGAAATAACCCTACCTTAAAAAATACCTACATTGTATAATGTTTCAGGCCTAACTAAAACCTTTGTGTTTTGATTGCCAGACATTTCTTTGAGTGTGCTTAAGCTTTTGTTGTTTTATTTGAATTGCCTTTGAGTGACTCTTCTGACAATAACAATTCTTTGGAACTCATAATTTTATTTGTCAGACTAAGACAGACAAAAAAAAAATCATTAAAGAGCAAGCTTGTATCGTAAGGCAGGTGTTCTAGCTAGGGCTGCTGCAATATTCTTTTGACACAAAAGTACCTATAAATAAAAATACAATACAGACCCCCCCAGATGAAAGCATACAAAGAATTTTGCATTTGAACATATGTAATGTTATAATAAGTTAGCGGAGGCATGATATTACTGCTTGCTTTGTACTACCAGAGGGATTAGTGTCTCACCGAAGCAACGCCAAGTCAAGAGAGTTCTATGCTTGAAGACACTTACCCATCATAGGCTAATATGTTGTGGCTGTTGTGTTACTTTGATTGCAAATTCCAATTGACAATTCCCAATCATTAATGTATAGTGCTGCATAACTTGCTGGGGCAATATAAATAAATGATGATGACGATAATATGTGGTGCTCTGTCACTTCTTGAAACAAGTTGGTGGTTTTCCATCATCATCACAGCAGCCTATACAACAATATGACATTGAAAACTGTGTAATGTACTTTAACATTGCATAGATCACAGCTCTAATAGCTAGTGAATAGCTACAGGGGTGGTAACTAGAACTGGCATCAGAAACCAAAAATTAAGTGGGAAAGGACCAATACAAAGCCACATGCTGCAGATGAAGATCAGGGATCCAAAACTATTGACTCTTCCTATCAAACAAACATGATTGTACTGACTAATTGAGGCTGGAATTGTAATGGTGTAATACCACAGCCTTGTTGATCAACCTATGGGAAATCTTTTCAAAATTGAGTGGCTCCCCAACTCTTGCTACAGATTGGTTGAATTTGGGTATAAATTTATAAAGGGATTGGGATTAAGCTATTGGGACATTCATGCTTGTGCGTATAAGAAGGGGGGCCTCTAGCTATTTCGCTGGTACCATACATGAATACAGATGCTCTTATATGGTTAAAATCTACTTTTAATATGGGAAATGTTGCTCAGTGAAATACATGATATTTTCTAGTTTATATTTTAAGAATTGGTGACACACTGTAGTACTTATTCATTGCACTATCCATAGCAAGATTAACCCATACATGACTTAATTTCGGTAAATCTCATTTACTGGAATGCACATTTCTGCACATCCGTGAAAAATGCAACTATTCCTGATCCACTCTGTTACAATTGGTAAACTCAGAACAAACCCCAAGGTCCCAGTTGAGGCTCAGTCTTCCGCCTTCAGATCTCTGCTACTCGGGTCCCACCAGATCTTAGTGGGAGAGGAACAATGGGAGAGTTCTGGGCAGGCAAGGGAACAGCAAATGGTACAGCAATGGAGTACAAGAAGTGTAGTCAAGGGACGGGCTGGGTCAGTACCAAGGATCAGACAATACGGTACCAAATCAGGAACAGAAGCATAGTTGAGGTCACAGGCCAGGGTCAGGTCAGGCAGGGAAACATCAGAGTCAGAACAGGCAGAGGGTCAAAAACAGATATCAATATAATAATCACACCCAGGAACTACTAAACAGAACCTATATTGGGCAATGATTCAGTGCAGGACAGGGGTTTTATAGGCAGCCTAATGGCTTATACTGATCACATGGGACCAGTTGGGGCCAGATAGATAACCAAGCCACTCCTATTTGCAATTACTAATATAGCAATGGGAGTGAACATGGGCCTTAGGTGTCTGCTCACATGAAGCAGTGGTAACTCAGACAGCCCATGAACACCAGGTCCCTGGTTCAACTCCAGGAGGATATTACACACTCTAACACAATACAGCCATGTTTTTGAAACTTCCTTGGCATTACAGTTAATATAATTATGATTTTCATTCTTTTTATTATAAAATAAAGGCTATTTTTTAAATGAGATGATGATGGTGTGCTTTCAGAAAATGTTATATATTTTCCAATGTAGTATTTTTTTCCCTTTTTTTATTTTTACAGGTAGGAGACCAAATGGATGTTTGCCTAGGCCTTACGCTTTTTCATATCCACTGGTGTTGAATAGTCTTTTACTAGTTGCCATAGCAACTAATATCAGAGGAACACTCAGCTCTGTGTTCATCCCCTAGAAAGCTTCAACAGATGTCTTCAACAAATTGCCATGAAAAGACTTCACTCTCTGTACCTTGTTAAGAGATAAAAATCAAACAACAAGATGTCCCTGCCATCGCTGCTGATATAAGCATCCCATAAAATATGTAGAATAACACCTCTTACAGTGAGCTAGTAAAATCTCTCACACCCACTCCAATTCCTCCGGCTTTTCTGCAGAACAAATTTTTAAATATTTATGTTCGTATTCCTACATGAAACACAAGGGCATTATGCTTTGCAGCTGACATTGTCTGGCGGTGCCATGCTAGAAGCAGCTGGCTAACAGCAGAGAATGAGAGCAAGATGATAAATTATTGATTTCAATAAATCACCACCCTTTTGAATATTGGTCTTGAAGAAAAAGCTTGCACGTTACTTCAGGGTGAAAGTGTCAAGATAATAAATACTAAATTGGCGGAATTGTGATTTGTATTATTCATATTTCTATTTTTAAATCATCTGTTTATGAGCAGTAGCAAACATATGTATTGCACACTTTTGTCATGTTCATGTTGTCATGTTTTATTTTTCAGAATAATGTTTTTTTTTTAAAAAAGAAAAGCAAAATTGAGCTGGATTATTACTACTAAAGCATATGCCATGATACTCAAAATGTATTTCTGCCACTTGAATGTAATTTTATTACAAGGGCATGTTGTGGGAGATGTTATAAATCGACTGGTTGCTTATGGACTTGTGTCCCAAGTATACACTACCTCCATCTTCTTGGTATTATTTCAACATACATATACAAACATGTAAAAATAACACAACTGGAGCTATGGAAGTGCAAACCCATATACATGTTGCTCCGCATATGTGGACTATAAAACCAAAGTCAAATAAAAGTGTTTCTAGGAGAATTTTTAATTATAAATGGCTTGTTTTCAAGAAACTGGAAACCCATCCATGGTTGTTGTAAGGTAGGGGGACAGGCTAACACAAAGAAACATACTGTTTACTTTTAACTTAACTTATAAGTAAGCTTAGTGACTATGAATTTGTTGCTAATATCATTATCATTATCCTTTTTTTTCATTCTTTCTACAAAGTTAAAAGTAAAATATTATCTGGATGCTAAGGTCATTCAAGAAATCAGACTAAGGGGGTTATTTACTAAGCTCTGAATACCCGAAATTCCCTGAAATCCGAAAAATTCATGATTTTTTTATAAGATCGGACTTTTAAAAAAATCATGAATTTATTAAACCCTGAGTGCTAAAATGCCTGAATATAAAAACACGGCATCTCAAACCTGTCGAGGTTGCATAAAAGTCAATGGGAACAGTCCTGTTGAGTTTTGGTTGTGGCGGGGGGTTTCGGGCAATTTCACAATGTTTTCCAAGCTTTTGGGTGAAAACTCTGAAAAATTTTGAGATTTCGGGGAAAATTCACGAAAAAATCGTGAAAATCAGAGTTTTTCCCGTAAAGCAAATTCGGGAAAATGTAATAATAAATAAGCCTTAAAAAAACGGATGGGTTAGATCGGAGTTTGTAGCAGCCGATATTGAGATAAAATCTTGTAGAAGCAAACAAGTAAAGGCACAATAAAAAAAACTTACATTGCATTTTTCAAGATTGCCTTTTGATTTTTTCCTAAAATAGTATTTTCAAAACTTATCAATCGCAATAATATCAAACACATGTATTAAAAAAATGTGATGGGTAAAACCTGTTAAGCTTCTATATAAGTCAATGGGAAGTGTATTTTCAGCATTCAATCTATTTTATTTTTTGAATTTCTGCAACAATAACATTTGTAAAAAAAAAAAAAAAAAAAATAATGCATTTTTCCTTTTTTTCCTGCAAATTAATGCAACCTGTATTTGTTATTCAAATACTGTAAATAATGTAAACTGCAAGCAATATTTGTTGATATGCACCTGTGGGAAAAAAATAATACTAAAGATGGAAATAAGATTTTAATGAAAAATTGTTTAGTTGTAGCTTATAGTCATATCTAACAGTTCTCAAGTTTTTATGAGAGACAACTGAATGCATACATTACATAGATATCTCAAATATGTTGTTTCCCTTTATTTATTTTATGTATTTTTATTTTTAAAACCAACTCAGTCATTAAGGCTCCATCCATCCTAATGTAAATGTTTTAAATAAACAGCCATCATGACTTTTACGTTAAAATGCATAGTGAATGTTTATGTATTTTAAAGCTTAATGTATGCTCTAATTGTATTAAATAGAAATATACATTTACAGCTATTACATAAATGTAACCAATGAGATTGTTGTTGATGGCCTTTTTTATTGAATAAATAAGCTGTATATTGCAAGATACTATTTCCCCAACAAGTGTTATTATTTTGCTTATCACTATATATACATATATTTAGATTTATACACAATTTACAATGAAAAAATGTTGGGGTACATAATAAATATAATAATATAATCAATATATTTTAGGACAGCACTCCCCTGTGGTGGTGGCCCTACTATATTGTTTGAGTAAATAAATACACACACACATTTTGCAGAAATTTCACCAAAAGCATTTTTTCTCAAGTTTTTCTCATGCTAAAAGGATTATTTATCAAGTCCAAATTTATCTCAATATTTTCTGCTACAAACTCCGATCAAATCCGCTCAGGTTTTTTACGCTTATTTCTTATTACATTTTCCCGAAAATTGGTTTTGTGGGATTTTTCATCCGATTTTCGCATTTTTTTCCGGATTTTTGCCCGAAAACTTTGGGGTATTACACAAAACCCAGTGCACATCAAAAAATCATTTGGAGTTCTACTTTTAACTTATATGCAACCTCAACAGGTCTGAGATGCCGGATTTTCTGATTCTGACTTTTCCATCCTCTGGGTTTAATAAATTCAAAAAAATTTGTTATTTTTTAGGGATGCACCAAATCCTCTTTTTTGGATTCTGCCAAACCCCCGAACCGTTTGCGAAAGATTTGGCCGAATACCGAAACGAATCCGAACCCTATTTTGCATATGCAAATTAGGGGTGGGAAGGGGAAAACATTTTTTACTTCCTTGTTTTGTGACAAATAGTCATGTGATTTCCCTCCCCACCCCTAATTTACATATGCAAATTAGCATTCGGATTCGGTTCGGCCAGGCAGAAGGATTAGACCAAATCCGAATCCTGCTGAAAAAGGCTGAATCCTGGCCTAATCCCAAACCGAATCCTGGATTTGGTGCATCCCTATGATTTTTTCATAAGTCCAATTTTATAAAAAAAAAATCACACATTTCTTGTGGTTTTTGCATTCGGAGTTTAGTAAATAACCCCCGTAAATGTATTTGTATCAATGGGATTTTTTTTCTGACGTCAAAAAATGTGTGGGGATAGCCAAACTAAACACATGCTAAAATTCGATCAAATATTCACAGAAATGTGTGGCAATTGTGAAAATACAAATATCACTGTATCAGCTGAAAAAATTTACCTATCTCTACAAGTGTAAATATGTTAGACAATGTAGAATCCCTAAGATGTTGTACATGGGTAGGCCCATTTTCTAATGGTCAAATTTTAGAGCGCTTTTTGAAACCAAGATTAAACTCTGTTTCTCTAAAATCACAAATGCCCTGAAAGTTATTAAAAGATCCAAATAAAGAAAGTACGAACAAAGATAGCTGTTGAAAAGAAATCGTAAACAATGAATTTTTCATGAACAAAATTTTTTTTTTACTACAATGAAAGTTTTGAACTCTGAAAACCTCTAAAACCATGAATGAACGGTTGATCTTTGCAAGAAAAGAAAGGGAACTTCCATTGACTTGTACATGACCTCAACAGCTTTTACTTGCCGTTCTCTTGTATTCATGGATTTTATGGATCTGGGGTTTTTTGGATAAGGGATCTTCATGCCTCAAGTCTACAACAAATGTTTTAGGGCTCTTACACACAGCCATTCCGACCTGCGCTCCCCTGTGTTCCGTTTTTTGGCGTTCAGCCGCAGGAGAGCGCAGGAATAGACGCAAGTAATTATTTGAAATGGGGCTTTACTCACTCAGGCGCGTGTAGGAGCCGAACGCAGGAAAAATGCAGCATGTTGCATCTGAACCTGCGTTCGGCGCCTACACGCGCCTGAGTGAGTACAGCCCCATTTCAAATAATTACTTGCGTCTATTCCTGCACTCCCCTGCGGCTGAATGCCAAAAAACGGAACGCAGGGGAGCGCAGGTCGGAACGGCCATGTGTAAGAGCCCTTAAACACAAAATAAACCCTATAGGATTGTTTTGCCACCTGTGTTGCATTCACAAAACTTAACCACCGTCAAGTACAAGGTATTGTTTTATTATTTCAGAGAAAAAGGGAATCATTTTAAAAATATTATCTGCTTAAAATTGACACTATGAATGATGACTTTTTGTCTCAAAAACAGTAAATTGTTTACTTTGGGAGACATTAAAATATATTCTAAAATATCTCACTTTTAGTGGTGCATTGTAACCTATAATAGATGTGCATGATATATTTAAAATGATATAATCATAATAAGGATATGAGATATTTATTTTATGTAAGTAGCTCTTATTTTATTTTATTTTCTTTGTTTATTAACCTCTGTATATCTGTCTAATCCAATAGCAGTAGCATATGGCCACACATGGATTTAATAATTAATGCTCTGAATTCACATGTGAAATTTGGGTTCAGCTGGTGACTTAATACATACAATCAATGCATGAGCCCTGATAATTATTAGTGATGAGCAAATCTGTCCTGTTTCTCTTTGCTAAAAATGTGCAAAACCACAGAAAAATTTGTGAATTCCTTCAATGCATTGAAGTCGCAGTGTTTTTTTTTTCACAAAATGCAAGCGTTTTTTTCATGGATTTTTCATTCAGAATACATTGAAGTCACTGTGGTTTTCCACTGTTTTTGCATGTTGCTTCACAGGCAAAGTTTTTGTGCAGTAACAATTTTGCTGTAGTTTCATAGATGGCAAATCATGGAAATTTTCTGCAAATCTATGCCTGCTGAAAAATTTTACTATTTTGGCTTAGTATGCCAGAAGTCATGACACTGGTTTTTTATATAGGTCAATTCTTTAGGATCCATTTAGCTTTAATTATGGATTAAAATGGCAATATCCCTTCCTACTGTCAAGCTAGTAGCAGGATCCAATGCTTTCTTGTGTCGGGTATTTATCTTACATTTGAAACTAGAAGAAAACAAATCTGTTTACCAAAGGATGTTTTTACTCTTGTTTTCTTTAGGAAGTTCCAGTGTTTAGTTTCATGCATGCCTGCAGGCTAGAGCAGTGGGATCACACTAGATGTCATTGAACCACAAAAAAAAGCTGTCATTTACCTACAATGATAAGGAACTGTGGAAGCTTTTGTTACCCTTCTCTTAAGACAGGAGAACAGCAATGGAATATTTTGCAACTGCATAAAAGGTAAAGCACTGTGGTTAGATGTATACAATTTTTTGCTGTTGACTGTGAAATGAAATTACATTTGTAGGACTAGTGAAGTCCTATAAACCAATGGACAGGCAATGGGGTTATTCATATTAATTCAAAGTATATAGAAGAAAATGTAATTGTCTGCTCTTGTTGATCTCCCATAAAACACATTAGGCACATATTAATGGTCATCAAGCTTTTAGTCAGTGCCTTAAAGAAGAACTAAACCCTACAAATTAATTTGGATACAAATGTCATATTTTATATAATGACCTTATTGCACCAGCCTAAAGTTTCAGCTTGTCAATAGCAGCAATAATCCAGGATTCCAAACTTGTCACAGGGGGTCACCATCTTGGAAAGTGTCTGTGACACTCACATGCTCAGTGGGCTCTGAGCAGCTGTTGAGAAGCTAAGCTTAGGGGTCGTCACTAATTATCCAGCAGAAAATGAGGTTTGTCTGTAATATAAGCTGATGCTACAGGGATGATTATTAAATTCTGATGCTAATTGCACTGGTTTCTGTGCTGCCATGTAGTAATTATATGTATTAATTACTAATCAGCCGTATATTGTGACATTTATATTCTACGGGGCACATTTACTAAGGGTCGAATTTGGAAGTTGTAAAACTTCGAAATTCAACAATCGAATTGTAGAAATTCGATAGTCAAAGTTTTTTTTGAGTCAATTTAGCAGCTTTCAATCTAATTCAAATCTTTGATGACCGTAGAAATCGTTCGAATTGAACAATTCGAACGATTTAATCGATCAATCAAACGATATACAAAAAAAAAAATTTGACTTCTAAAAACTTAGCCAAATACTGACTATAGGTTCTAGGAGGTCCCAATAGGCTAACATAGCAATTCGGCAGGTTTAAGGTGGCGAAGTGTCGAAGTCAAAGTTTTTTAAAGAGACAGTAATGCGATTTTCGAATGGTTGAATATTTGAAGTTTTTTCAATTTGAATCTAATTTTGGCCTATTCTATGGTCGAAGTACCCAAAAAATACTTCAAAATCCAACGTTTTTGAATTCGAAAATTCACTTCGAATTCACTTCGACCCTTAGTAAATGTGCCCTTAAGTGTACTGTATATTGTAAGTTGGTCCCTAAGTAAGTGACAGCAGCACAGAGCATGTGCAGTGAATCAGCAGAAAAGAAGATGGGGAGCTACTGGGGCATCTTTGGAGACACAGATCTTTACTGCTAAAGGGCTATTGTTGCTTTGGGCTGGTACAGAAGACAAAGCATAATGTACAACATTTCTAGTTACTTCTTTAGTTAAGTAACAGAAAAATCTGTTTCCATTCCTTTCCCTGTGATGCAGTCATAGATGCAGCTGAACTACAATAATCTGCTCAATAATCATAAATGAGCACATTACTGAATACACTGTTATACAAAGCGAGGAAAAAAATACAAACATGCACATTTAAATGCCGACACAGCAGTCAGACCCTTGAATTAAGGAGAACTAAAAGTTATGAGATTGGGTAAAAGGGAAACATTGACTATTCAGCATGCTCTAACATGATATTAATTTGAAAAAGACAATATGCAGTTAAACCCAGTAGTTCACTATACTTTTTTTAAAAATATATATTTTATAAGAAACATCACATAGAGGCAGATTTATCAAGGGTCAAATTTCAAGGTGATTGGATTTTTTTCAATTGGAATGAAAAAAGACCAACTCAAATGTATTAAAAAAACTATTTTTTCTTACTTAGAGTGAATAGGCTCTATTCGATCGTTCGAATCTTATTTTCTTTAAAAAAAAAGCTTAGATTTTTCAAAGTCCACCAAATGACTCCAAGTAGGTTCTAGGAGATCATAGGCTAAACAGCAAATCGGCAGGTTTTAGATGGTGAATAATCAAAGTTAAAATTTTTAAAGAGACAGTACCATTTTTTCATTTTTTTTCAAATTTGAATCGAATTTGGACTATTCCCTAGTCGAAGTACACTAAGGGGCACATTTACTTAGCTCGAGTGAAGGAATAAAGCATCAATGTTAGCCTATGGTAAAGGTCCCCATAGGCTTTGCAAGCTTTTTTTGATTGAAGGAATTTCGTTCGATGGATGGATTAAAATCCTTTGAATCGTTCGATTGAACGAAGTGCGCTAAATCCTTCAACTTCGATATTTGAAGTTGAAGGATTTAATTAACCCTCGATATTCGACCCTAAGTAAATGTGCCCCTAGAATTAGCTCGAAATTCTAATTTCAAAATTAGATTTTTCAATTCGATCCTTGATAAATCTGGCCATTAATACATTTTTGCTATTCAGTTCTCCTCTCGATTGCAGTTGTAAATGTCCAAAAAGGAAGGTGCAGTGCCAGACTGGTCCAGCAGGATACCGGAAAAAAAAACCTGATGGAACCCGCAGACCCAATCCCCCTTGCAATATTGTTTCTCCCCCACTACCCTCCCTCCCCTGGTCACAGCCAAGTAAGTATAAGGTGAACGTGTTGGGGGAGGGGCTGGTGTAGGGTGGGTGAGCAAGTGAGCAGGCATCAGGAGTCCCTGAGACAAATCTTATGAATATGCTCACATGAACTGAATGATCAATCAGCAAACTTATTATACTCATTTGCTTGATTAGGGGCAGGACATCCTTAGTGGAGGGGTGGCCAAGCTGAAATCAGTAAGCCCTACAATAGGATAGCACAGATATGTTCAGGAGGTGTGAGATGAATATGGGATTGCAGGTGAAGTAGGTAATGCCATCTAAGAGTAAGATGATGACAGCAAGACTTTATATTTATGTTGTCCAACATGCTATCCTTCGGTTTTTTGGGAGTTGGGGAGTTGTAGCTCAGAAGATGCATAGACTGGACCATCCAACCCTCTATACACAATGGTACTATTTAAAGACAGCACCAGGCAGTCTTTAGCACAGTGGTTTGCGAAGCACCTATCTAAAGAGAAATGTTGGGAGGTATAGGGCACATATTGGCTTCAATTCAGAGGGCTAAACTGTAGGTTTGGCTTACAAGGTTCATACAAGAGCGCTCACCTGAATGTGGTGCCATATCGAGTTAAGCAGTTATAGAGGAAGGCCCAAATAATCTCAAGGTGCCATCTTCTTTTTCAATTGCAATAAATACACTACGGCCAACATATCTGAAAATTCTGAGCCCGTTCCATTTATATGGCAGTTATACCATAATAAAAATGCCCCGTGAATATAAAATCATTCCTGCTCTCCGTGCTCTTATTTTATATCCTCTGAAATGTTTGTCACTGCCATTGATATCGTTTTGATTGATGTTTGCTTGTTACAATCAGTGGATGGGATCAAAGTAAAATGACAGTAATTTTCCTTACTTACATATCATTATTAACAAGGTACTAGATTTTCGCTTCAAAGCACAGCAAAGTGTTCGCTCCTTTTAGAGACACTAAACATATAGGATGAAACCATCACATTTTATTGGCTTAGCCTTTCTCTGCACTGTCTATAAAAAAAAGGCATCACTTTAAAGCATCTATTTAACATTCATGTTCCTTGGTTAAAGATGACCTTAAGTACTTTACAGCTTGGCAGTATTTGAAGTCTAATTAACTTTGACTTTGTTGTTGAAGTATCATAATCTGCAGTTTCCATTTTCACACAGAGACAGGTTCTTTAAGGTGGGATGGCTATTATTCATAAACAGTATAGGGTTATCAGGAATAATTAACACACACTGCCCAAAACGGAAAAAATGAAAAAGTGGTACATTAAAAAGGAATCAGGCGAAATACAGTATTTATTATTGTATAAGCCTGGAATTATGGTTTTCTAATAAGACTATGTAACATTATACCAGTTTTTTTTAATTTTTGACATGTGGTTATACAACACTTCAATTTTTTCATGTTATGCATGTAGTTATATACTGTATTATATATCAAAACTAGGGATAACTTGCACCATCAAAATAGCTATTTTGTTTTAAAAAGGGGTTCAGTTAAGGGGTCCATTATTAAGAATGATTGGGATCTTGGGTTTTTCATTCTGCAATTTAGATCTTCCTTACATCAACTAAAATAACATGTAATTCATTGCACCACAATGAAATTGCCTGGGTCAAACTGGGCCAGCGGGACACCGGGAAAAAAACCTGATGGGCCCCCGCCAGGCCAGACTTGGCCCTCCGTTGCTTCCTGGTTGTGCACTTTTACGTGCATGGGTGTGTTTCAGCATTTTTTGCGCGTACAATTTTATGCGCATGCTCGTCACTGTTTTTTTTTATTCACATGCGTGGGCCCCGGTGGGCCCCAAAGGCTCCAGTTCAACAATGTTTAAATCAATAAAACAAAAATTGTACAGAAATATTAAATATACTAATAGTAAAAAAAAAAAATGTAGTTGATTCAGGTTCCAAGAATATCACATTGTACCTATTATTAGCATATAAGAGAGTAAAAATCAGAGAAAATTTTATGTAACTACAGTATTGTGAATTCATGAAGCTAGAAATCTTCAACCCCACTTATTTCAGTAACTACATCTAAAGTGACTTTTCTAACCATGCTTGAGAAGAAAGTAGAGTATACATGTGTAACATAAATAGGTAAATTATTTTATCCTGGGGTTGAGAGTTGCTACTATTGATTCGCTGCGAATTTCCGCCCACATATTTTTGATGCCAGTGACAATTCCGACGCTGGCGACAATTCTAGGTGCCTATTGACTTTAATGGGTGTCGAATTGTTGCCGGCGTCAAAAATATTTGGACGCCAGTTTCGAGAATTTCTTGGGAAATTAGCAAATTTTTTGGAGAAGCAAAACAGGAGAAATCCGCCCATCACCAGTTGCTACTTCTGGCATCCATTATTCAGAAACACATTATCCAGAAAACTTACATTACAGGATTGTCATCTCTCATAGACTCCATTTTAATAAATTCTTTAAAATCTTTACAAAATATTTCCCTTTTCTCTGTAATAATGACAAATTTTATTCCAACTAAGATATATAGAGAGCATATTTATCAAGGGTCGCATTTAAATTCATGTTTTTTTCACCAAAAAAGAAATTTGATTTTCAAAAGTCCACTAAATGACTCCCAATTGATTGTAGGAGGTCCCTCATAGGCTAAACACCAATTTGGCGGTTTTAGATGGCGAATAGTCAAATCTGAATTCTTAAAGTACAGTACATGATAAATTTCTAAATTTGGATTTCACATTTTTTTTAAACTCGAATCAAATTTGGACTATTCCCTAGTCAAATTACACTAAAATAAACTCGAAATTCTAATTTAAAAACTAGAATTTTCAATTGGACCTTTGATAAATCTGCCTTATAGGAGGCAAAACAATCCTATTGGGTTTACTTAATTGTTTAAATATTTTTTAGTAGACTTTTGGTATGGAGATCCAAATTACTAAAATACTACTTATCCTGAAAAGCCCTGATCCCTAACATTTTGGATAACATGTACCATACCTGTAGAAGAGTTCAATGCATGGAACCAGATTCATAACCTACTGGTTAAGTTATTTTGTGGTGTGCCTTTATACAAAAGTTAATTGATACGATTTATATCCCTCCAACAATTCATACAATTTCAAAAACAGTAATTATAATCAAAATCTTGTGACTAAAATTCCATAAGCCACTATGTGAATGTACTGTATATCCCATATAGTGGAGTAAAGCTGACCTCTACAAGCAGAAATGGGCAGCGGAGCTAGGAGGCACCATCTTCTGAATCTTCATGTTCTTTTCCGATCAGTTTCGCTACATGGAGCTTGCTGGTGCATGTGCAGTTAAAGAGAAATCCTGGACTGGGCCGGCAGGACACCGGGAAAAAACCTGGTGGGCCCCCTGCGTCTGTGCCTCTCTTCCTGCCACGGCAAAACAGAAAAGTGCATGCGCACACAAGTGGCGGGGGATGAAGGGGGGCCCTGAGGCAGCAACCCCAGTGGGTCCTGGGCCCCCCAGTCTGACCCTGTTGGACTGCTGTGCTGCTCAGGAGACTTTTCTCTGAAGGACAAAGCTGCTAGTTTTGGACCTTTATTTAGGGATTGGTGTGGTGTTTCCTCTTATGATTATAAACATACAGTCTGGTGATGTACAGTAATCATTTTAATGTGCTCAAATCAGTGCCACTTCCATAACTGTTAATGGAGCCTTGATTATTTTTTCAATTTGTAAACCCATTTTTTTGTTAAATTTATTTATATGTATTTTATTTTATTAAATAGACTACTCTTCATAAGGACCGGTTATGGATTTCCTACACATTCCTCACTTCCTGGCTTTTATTAGCATAGTAAATAACAATCGCTGGGGGTGGCTTCTGCACAGCATAAGTTCTTGATCAATAGGGAAAAATAGTACTTTATACAGAATTATGTCAAGGTAACTGAAAGGTATATTTATTTTTAAAGTAATGCCACTTTTCTTTTTTTTTTTTTAACAAGAAAACACTAATTATATGGAATCCAGATTCTTTTAACTTTAACTATTTTTTTTTAAATAACATGCTATTATTAAATGTCAGAAGGGTTGAAATTTAAACGTACAAGTACAAATGCTGTGTAGCGTGTACCTTTTGAGTATCCTGAGCTCTGAGCCAGCATCTGTAAACATTTTTTCTTTGGTGGTTTATCCTTTAAATCTGGTTTTAATTTGCCTGATAAGCATGTTTCTTTGTGCCAGAGCCACTGCTTTCCTTACTTTTATTTGTGCTAGCTGGAAATAATTGAAAAGATTTAATGCAGGTAATTGATTAAGATAAACACTGTGACTTTGTGAAAAGCCTTATGTTTCCTATTGTATAGACGTATTTAATCTCTGCCAGTTATATGGCTATAAATACGAGTAATAATAATAACAATAATAATGATGTTATTTAGATAGTACTTTTCTGCCAATAAGAACTGAAAAAGCAAACCATGTGCGTAGAATTTGAATAGCAGTCTCAGCACTGATTATTAACGCCAAATAATACTTTGGCCACACATAAAGAAATATTGTTTGCCAGTTTAATTGTTACTGAAATCATTTTTCTAATCTCTCTCTCTTTCTGAGGAGCCCTTTAGGCAACCATTTACCATTATATATACTGTATACTAATTTGTACAGACTGATACCCACCGGACTTTCACAAAAATACTAAAACATAGGGGCAGATTTACATATGGTCGAATATCGAGGGTTAATTAACCCTCGATATTCGACTGCTGAAGGTAAATCCTTCGACTTCGAATATCAAAGTCGAAGGATTTACCGCAATTTGTTCAATTGATCGAAAAATCGTTCGATTCAAAGGATTTTAATCCATCGATGGAACGATTTTTCCTCAACCAAAAAAAGCTTGCAAAGCCTATGGGGACCTTCCCCATAGGCTAACATTGAGGTTCGGTAGGTTTTTCGATGGCGAAGTAGGGGGTCGAAGTTTTTTTTAAAGAGACAGTACTTCGACTATCGAATGGTCGAATAGTCAAACGATTTTTAGTTCGAATCATTCGATTCAAAGTCGTAGTCGAAGGTCGAAGTAGCCAATTCGATGGTCAAAGTAGCCAAAAAAAAATTCGAAATTCGAAGTTTTTTTTATTCTATTCCTTCACTCGAACTAAGTAAATGTGCCCCATAGTGTAATGCTATTTTGGGCTATATCAGACCAACAGGGTTCATGTCTAGTTACAGTATGTCTACAGAGCATGGGTTACATTTGACTCTAACACTTAAGGCAGGACCTTCACAAAGTGGACGAGATGAAGGCATGGTGTACTGCAACTACAAATCCCAAAGGCTACTGTGCATAAAAATGAAAAAATAAAATGCCAGGAGGTAAAACAGAACAAGAACAGTCAGAGACAAATTATCCACATGGTTACTTACAGTACAAAGAGCCATATGCAGAATAGGTAATCAGAAGGCTAGGACAGTAAATCAGAGACAGCTAAATGTGGTCCCTGCAGATGTAGTTAAGGTAGTACAGCATACCTCCAGGCAGAAATACCTCATAAGTGGTCATCCGGATCCCACACAGTGGAGTAGTCATGGAGAACAATCTAAACCTGACTCTCTTACTGCTCTTACTATTTACCCTTACTATCTTACTATCCTAGCCTATGAAAGGTATTTATCCTGTCTCTAACTGAGCCTCATTCATGGGGTCCCTGGTCCCTGACTTATCTCTAGAGGTACCGGTTCCTCTCTGGCAATATTGGATTTACTGGGCCTTAGTGTACCCAGGATCAGTGGAAACATCCAGATGAATCAGCAAAGGAAGATCCACCCCTAACCAGACACTATGTTAAAGTGTGTCAGGAAGTGGTCATAAAGCCTCTTGGCCAATAACTGGAATATGCAAATAATAAACTAGATACATGGAGATCTACATAGCAACTAGGGAGATGAGGAAAGGTATGGATTTAAAGCCATAGGTGCATATTAACCTTATGGGCCCATACATAAGCTTTTATTAAAGAACTATGCAGGTCAACATTTTGGTCCCCATCTTGAACCTTGAACCTTAATCAAGACCCCAAGACACAAATATATATATATATTCACTGTATGCACTCTTACCGGACTGTAGCCAATGCGTGTGCGTTAGTCACTTTTGTTGAACATATCAGTAAATTGACTCGCACTCCATAATCAAGTGAATAAATGTGTCTTTATTCTTCAATGCATATCCAACGTTTCGGCCCACATCCTTGAAAAAGGCCTTAATGTGGGCTGAAATGTCGGCTATGCATTGAAGAATAAAGACACATTTATTCACTTGATTATGGAGTGCGAGCCCATTTACTGATATATATATATATATATATATATATATATATATATATATATATATATATATATATGAGCTTAAATTTGGTCTGTAAAATGTGAAAATAACATCCATGCCACTTAGTCATCGGTGTGAACTTGAGTGGTGACTTTTCTAGACCACAAGTAATCCAGTCCTCTGGCTCATGGGCCAAGGCTACCAAACAAAGTCTACATCAAACAATGCATGACTTCATTAAAAGAAAAACATTTGTAAATGCCCCATTGATATCATGTACTTCTTGTAGGTTGTTGATGTAGGTATGGCAATCCACCCATTGTTCAAATTAGGTTAAAGTGGTAGTATACCTCCTTGTTCAACATGAGACCCCCTTGTTCAACATGAGCTCATTAAATAGGACTTAAGTTGTTTTACCTGTTTTTTAATTTTGAAAAATAAATGTATTTCTTTAACAGGGCAAAAAGGAAACTGAAGCTAGTCTATGTTTGGTCCTTGAGAGGGAGATAATTCAATTAATTATTTACCTGGCAAGGACCAAACGTGGAGTAGCATCAAATTTCCTGGTTGCTCTATTTAACTCAAGAAATACCAAAAACCAAAGTATTTTTATGATGAAAACCATTGATGCAATGCCTATTTATTAAAGTCTTGTTGAATGAGGGTGGATACTGCTCCTATTGGCTCCTGATAAATTGACCATAATATGATGGGTGACTGTAAGCTTCCCAGTGGCAGGGACTGATGTATACATTTTTTAAAGCTCTGTGAAATTTGTTAACACCAGTGGTGTAATTTGGTAGTGTCGGGCCCCCCCCTGCCAAAAATATACTGTGGGGGCCTGGTGCAAACAGTCCTCTTTCCCTAGCCCCCCTCCCACTCTGTGCTGCACCTCCCAGGCTGGCACTGCTATGCTATTTTAAAGGTAAAATATTGGTCGGGAAGGGGGACTATGAGGCAGCAGACCCCGAGGTCTGGGCCCCCCCCCCCTGTGGCTGTGGTGGTCTGCTGTATAGGTAGTTCGCCAGTGGTTAACACTAGATAAACAATGATAATAGTACAGAAAGACAAGAAAAGTTTGCAAAAGCCGGAAAATAAGGGTTTCCCCCACAAATGCAGTTAACATTATATTCAAGTGTGTAGTCGCAGGCAAAACTATACTCAAAGAAGACAAAGTGAAAAGTAATATTTGAGTATAGGGGAATATTTTTCCTCTATATTAAAATAAAATGAATTTAAGTTAATGTTGAGTGGGTCTTATGGACAGTGGGAATGGTAGACATGCTTGCTTTGGAACATTGCGCCCCTCATTAGGAACAACAAATATGATTCCACAATTATAAGTTCTATCAAGTACATACTACTGTAAATTGTCAAGAATACATTTTCATTTCAGCAACTAACAGCAGGAGGCACATCAATTATTTTAGCCAGGCTTTGCTTTTAAATATCACTCCAACAACAAAATTGGTCAACATCATTATATCTCTGCTTGCCCTTAATATGCATTTGTTCTCATGCTCTTTGTGTAGATGATGAAAACAGATATGGTTCTTGTTGGGGGGAAGTAAGAGTTCTTCACTATTCTTTGTAGCTCCTACTTCTTCCCTTTCAGTGTCAGGTAATATGTTTACTCTAATGGTCCTTCCCTAATTATCATAATGACTGCCACTGGTAGTCCTATTATCCTGGCTTTTAGGAGCTGATGATATCTTACAAGGGCACTGCAGGTCACTCTCTGGCCTGGCCACTGCATGTTCTCATCCCAAGTTCCAACATTTTTTTCCCTTTTAGCACATTGGGGACTCAATGATGTTGCAGCCGGGAAGATATAAGCATCAACAGTTAAAGCACTTGAGCATGGAGCACTTGCTTTCATCAGGAAAACCCTTGCCTTCCTCCTGCACCTGTTGCAAGCGTGTCTATTATAGGAACACTTGAGAGTCTTTGAATCCAGCTTTCCCTTTTACAAATAAATGTTTTGTTAGGAAAGTATGTTTAGGGCACATCATCGAATTGAAAAATTATACAGTCTGTAATTACAGAATTTTTTATACCTCATGTTTCCTTTTTCATAGACCATTCCAAGAAAAATGGTCTTATCATATATTTTGGAATCTAAGGGGCTGATTTACTAACATTCAGTTTTCTTTTTTTTCAACAAATCATAGTTATTTCTCAAAAAATGTATGTTTATTATTTATTTAAAATTCAAAAGATTTGAGATGTATTAGAGCAAAAAGCACAACATTTTGCCTAGTAAAAGCAGTCAAGAACCCATAGAAGTCAATAGGTGCTGCACTGATCCTATTAGACATTTTTTTAAACCATTCAGACTTTCAGAGGTTCTTGCGTTTTTTTTCTCTAGTAATTATTTTAAACAGCACATGGTTCAGTGTTTTTTTTTTTTATACGTACTTTTTATATTCAGATCTTTTAATAATTTCATCGCATTCATGGTTTTTGACAAACAGAGTTTCAAAAAGCTCTAATGCCACTAAAACATCAGCCTTTAATAAATGGACATCCATTGGTTAAAAAAAGACACAATTTATTAATGTTTCAAAATATCACTTCATATTATAATTCTGTACTAATCCAGAAAATGTGACCGGCATGAAGCTCAGTAGGACTATGATGCATCTTTTTCAATGTTAAAAAGTTTTGTTTCCCACAGTATCTAAGGGGCCGATTCACTAACTTCGAGTGAAGGATTCGAAGTTAAAAAATGTCGAATTTTGAAGTTTTTTTTTGGGCTACTTCAACCATCGAATGGGCTACTTCGACCTTCGACTACGACTTCGACTTCGAATCGAAGGATTCGAAGTAAAAATCGTTCGACTATTCGACCATTCGATAGTCAAAGTACTGTATCTTTAAAAAATACTTCGACCCCCTAGTTCGCCATCTAAAAGCTACCGAAGTCAATGTTAGCCTATGGGGAAGGTCCCCATAGGCTTGGCTAACTTTTTTTGATCGAAGCATATTCCTACGATCGTTGGATTTAAATCCTTCGAATCGTTCAATTCGAAGGATTTAATCGTTCGATCGAAGGAATTATCCTTCGATCGTTCGATCAAACTATCTGCGCTAAATCCTTCAATGTCGAATATCGAGGGTTAATTAACCCTTAACAGTTCAGCATATTTTAAAAATCCTATATAAATATATAGACTATTGTGGAGTTCTCCACTGGGTAGTTGTTTCTCAACCCTTTTATAATTATGTTCCTATATGTGTATGTGTAGTATTAGTAGTAACTGTACTGTGGATTAAAGGACAATGAAAGTCTCTGTCTTTGGTGTGCCACTTTGTTAGGTCCATTCAGTCATTCTAATTGTTGACTTCTAACCTTAGGTCAGTACTCTCCTCATCTTTAAAAATAAATGCATTGGGCCAATGTCCTTTTGTGTAGGGCATGCTGCCATCTTGTTCTAGGCCCTCAAGTATTTCCGGCACATGCTCTAAAGAAGGAGCAATATTAGTGAGCATCTAGAGGTGATCAGAACTGGCTCCAGTTGTAGTTCTAAAATGTGTAGTAGGTGAGTACTGGCAATCAAAGGTTTTGCATTTAGAAATATTTGAAGTTAATTACCACCCCTCCTATGGATATTATTTTACATATACACAAAGCAGTTTTGGTTGTAGTTTCTGTTCCCTTGGTTTGTGTATGCTCAGAATTCGCCTGTGCGGATGTTTCAGGATTTAACAAACATATATAATGCAGAAGTTTATAACAATCATTAAGTGATATCAATGATGCTGAATATAATAAATACAGGAGTCCCCTGTATGCAGCTGGGTGCTCTGTGTGTATTTTATTTAGTGCTTGTAGCAGATTTGTTTGAATGGATCCTAGTTGGAAGTTGTCAAAGCAAAATATTTGGTTTCAAAACAATTGTGTCAGAGCTTACAGACATTTCCTTATTTTCTTTTGTTCAGGCTAGATAGCAATGGATATTATTTTTTGTATCTATAATTTAACGCCAGGCCGTAGCTGTTTGTCAACAGATCATTAGCATCAACCAGGCAACCAATTAGCTGCTTCTACAAGTAATAACAAAATTTAGCTTGAAATAAACTGACTAAGCAAACAGACAGCTCCTACGTCTGATGATAAAAGTTGGAGGACACTTTTTTGAGAATGCTTTATGTCAGAAGATGAAGAATTCTCACTGCAGTAAATACGGTATCATTTTCCAGTTGTTCCAATGCATACCTTTACGGGTGAGAACAACTGAGTAAATGCTTGATTTTATTCAAGATGTTGGATCTTTTATGCAGAAAGTTCCAAAATAAGGCACTCATTCATAATTTTTCCTAGAATATTAGTAAGGCAAACAATTCTTATTTTCTTGACTCTTTGCTTTTGTCTGTAACAAGAGTCCAAGGGGCAAATTTACTTACCTTCGAAGTTTCGCCAGGGCGCCGCTAATTCACTTAAATAGGAAGTTGCGCTCAGGGAGGCGAAAGGTAGCGAAGTTGCGCTAGCGTTACTTCGTCAAGCAAATTGAAGTTACGCTATCGATGCCTTATTTGCAAATGACGCCATGTTAAAGTACAATGGACGTATATGTAACAGAGAATACATTACACTACACAAGCCTGGGAAAGCTTCATAAAATAAAATAGAGTTGTTATTTTGCCCTATACATGTGCCCACTGTATACAGTAGTTTATGTGCCCTATGTTAGGAAATGTAGGGGGAAGGAGGGTACCCCCCCAAAAAATTTACGAACTTTTTCAGCCTTAAAAAAGTAAAAGACGCCAGCATTTTTTTGGGACTTAAACTTTTTTTGAAGCAAGCCCTATCTACTCTATTGCCTTCGCCTGGTCTGAGGTGGCGAAGACAAGTCTGGTGCAAGAGGTAACGTTTAGTAAAATGCGCAAATTAGTGTAGTTATGTCCCTTCGCCGTAGCGCAACGAAGTATCGCTAGAGTAGGTCCACTTTGTTTGCAAATTTACGCCAGCGCCCATTAGTAAATCGCCGTAGTAGCAAAATTATGTCACACTGGCGAATTTTCGCTAGCGTTCGCCACTTCATCCTTTAGTAAATTTGCCCCATATGCATTGTACCAAGCTAATGCACTAAACTAGCATAAATCCATGTTGATGGGCATAAATTAATGTTCTAATGTTTCTCTATCATAGAGTAACCTTAAAGCATAAAGGAACATGCAAATTACCTTTTACTTATTCACAACACAGAGTTTGCCCACTTTACAGGATGTACTGGAGGTTATAAATGATCCTATAGCTGGATTTCCAAAGTTTTAGACCTGTGAGCCTCATTCAATTGTAAAAAGAGTTGGGAGCAACACAAGCATGAAAGAAGTACCTGGGGTGGCAAATATGGGCTGGGATTGGCTGTTTGGTAACCCTATTTGGACTGACAGCCTACAGGAGGCCCAGTTGTACAGTACACCTGGTTTTCATGAAACTAAAACTTGCCTCCAAGCCTGGAGATTAATTTAAAAATGAATCACCTGCTTTGAGGCCACTGGGAGCAACATCCAAGGGGTTGGAGAGCAACATGTTGCAGTGAGCTACTGGTTTGGAAACACTGCCCTGTAGTATGGATATACAATTCTGAGATAAACTGATACTGAACTGTAGGAGATATATTAGTGTGCAGCCAACTTCTACACAAAGACATACTTTATTTACTAAACTGTGAATTTGCTTCTCTTTTAACTTCACCAAAGTTCACCTTAATTCACCAGGTGTACTTTGAAAATTCATCTTATATTTACTAAACATTTTAGTGCGCTTGTTCAGACATGTGGCGTAAATTCTCTGGGAAAATTCAAAAGTTTATTTTCCCCATATAATTGTAGTATAGAAAATAGATTTTTCACCATGAAGAAATGATGTGTGTGGGTAATTAGCATGGAGGATATGTCATAGATAATGAGATGCAAAAGTGGCTGCTCTGTCTTTATAATTGCAGTTTGGCAGCTTGAGCATGGAGAAATTACTCTTGTGCTCTTGATACATTGGCAATAATTCACTGGGGAAAAGATGTGAATTTATGCCAATGCACAAAGAATATTCACCAATGTGAAGTTAATTTGACAAAATGTTTTGTGCTAATCTTTTAATAAATTGCCATTGTCATGGCAAATTTACATTTTTGGTGATACACCAAATTACAACTATCACCCTTTTGTAAATGCCCCCAAGGTGTATATATTTTCACAAGCATGCCGATATGAAGCTCCCATACTTTGTATGGGGTAGCCAAACCAGTGGCAGCTCTAGATATTGCATCACTTTCCTGCAAATTACCCTTTAATGATTCATCCAAAAATTACTTTTAACCTAAATTTTAAACACATTTTTAAGAAAAGGCCAAAATAGTTTGATAATTGCTTCTCTAGAGGCATCTCTGCATTCAGTCATGTGAAATGTACCTTTTATTGGAACTTTTGATGTAATCTAAGTACAACTTCTTTTTGACATCTTTGATCTTAAGGTTAGCGGTCAAATCTACCACACAACTGCACTTTTATTGATCTGTTCTCATGCTGAGCAAATCAAGCCTTTTTTTTATAGGGGAGATTGAACAAAGATAGTAAAACTGCCTTTGAGACAGGAGTTTATGTCTGTGCAACAACAGTGAAAGGCAAAGATAAGACTTTTATGAGACTTCCAAACTTAACGTGAACTCGAAGTGTCATTAAATAGGTATGTGTCATTTACCACATTTGTTTATTTTAGCAGATAACGTTGTTGCCACCCAGATGTATAGCATTCTTCTTTCTTTTAAACATTTTCATTTTCTTGATTTTTATTATGTCTCTTGTTTAGTTAACATGATGGTTCGTTCTCAAATAAATTTTTGCTTCAGCGCTTTATAGTGCACAATATAAATACAAACATTGTCAACAATATTATAACGAAATCCCTTTCAAGTGGCTGTCAAAATTCTCCAAAAGTATATAGAACAGGGATTTACCTTGTAGGAGAGAAACGGTCTGGGAAAACTGATTTACTTCCCAATGTCATAAAACAAAATAATTGGCCATGTCTAGAACTATCATACAGAGAAGTATTTGGTTGGAAGAGATTATTACTGGCATAGCGAGACTATTTATGAAGTGGAGAACAAAGTTCAAGACCCAGGGAAGGTCACTTCATCTTGACCTTGGGCAAATCATTACATATGTGAATGCATAAGCAGCGTGCATTTCAGAGAAAATTGTGTACAAGCCCAGTCCATTGACAGTACTTGCAAATAGATTATGAACGTAGATAGGGTCATTTTCACAGCAGATGATATTCAAAGGAGATATTTGAAATTCTGTGTGCTGGCTGAAGGAGGCAACTTAGACATTTTTAATTTTAAAAGCAAATAGCTTTACATGATCAAAAAAGGTTTTTCTAGGGGCCTTACTACAAGTTGGAGAAACTATGTTAAAGCTGGAGTTTCATTGCATAGTATTAGATTTTAATGTATCTGTTTTATTTTATTTTCCATTTGCCATTATACACTAGGCAGCAACTGAACAAATAGAATTTACAGGGATAGAATGAGGCAGGGGGCAAGGTAAGGATAGAAGCAATAAACAGGGGCAAGGGGAAGTGCCATAAGAATTACTTTGGTTTCCATTCCGATATAAAAGCAGAGATTGGTAGCAACATGTCCCTTGAACACACTCTCATGATGAACCTTCTAGGCCTTTAATACTTTGGTTGGGATAGAGAAGCATCTGTACATCTTGTAACATAAGAGGGGTCTGCTATGGAGTTTAATTTAAAATACTGTGTTTGAGTAATCTAATCCTAACAGCATTATCACAAATTGTTTGGTCATAATTCTGGGACCCCTGGCAAGGAAGGTCCTGATCACTAAGTAAGACGAACCCCATTATTTCTCCTTCTCGTGCTTTCCTTCTCTGCTTATTTATTTTGTTAAAGGATAGCAATGTAGTTACCAGTTAAAGTGTTTCAATGAAGTAAGGCTGGTACAGATTACAAAAGCACAATGTTATGAATGTCTTGGGAGTGTCTAGATTGCTATAAATGGGACAGCTTTAAAGGAATTCTGTCATGACTTTTATGGTGTCAATTGCATTTCTAAATTATGCTGTTTACACTACAAATAATTTACTCTAGCATATAACATTTCATTCCTGAACCAGCAAGTGTATTTTTTTTTAGTTTATAATATTGGTCTGTAGGCAGCCATCTCAGGTGATTTTGTCTAGTCATGTGATTTCAGAAAGAGCCAGCACTTCAGGATGGAAATGCTTTCTGGCAGGCTGTTGTTTCTCAATGTAACTGAATGTGTCTCAGTGGGACCTGTATTTTACTATTGAGTGCTGTTCTTAGATCTACCAGGCAGCTGTTATCTTGTGTTAGGGAGCTGCTATCTGGTTACCTTCCCATTGTTCTGTTGTTTGGCTGCTGGGGGGAAAAGGAGGGGGTGATGTCACTCCAACTTGCAGTGCAGCAGTAAAGATTGACTGAAGTTGATCAGAGCACAAGTTACACTACTGGGGGCAGCTGGGAAAATGACATGACTAGCCCCATGTCAGATTTCAAAATTAAATATAAAAAAATCTGTTTGCTCTTTTGATTAATAGATTTCAGTGTATAATTATAATGGAGCAGCACTTTTAACTGATGCGTTTAAAAAAAAAAAAAACATGTTTTCCCATGACATTATACCTTTAATTCCATCTGCTGGGATTTCTCTTAGGAGAGATAATAATATGGCTTAAAGTCAGGCCTGCCAAAGTACCGGGAGATGTCTCTGTGTGGGCCTAGGACCTTATGGGCCATGGGTCAGGACATTTCCAATAAGAACCAACTTATTTTCAACCTAGGTCTTTATAACATCAATAATATTTAGTACTGTGTAGATTAAATTGCTGTGAGTGTGAGCCCTGGATTTCAGACTTAATCTAAAACTGGTTGAGGACCTTGTATTGAGTACAAGTAAGTGCAGGGCTAGATCCTTCTCTATATACAGTAGCAATGCAAGGTGGTATTTAACCAAGGAACAAGTCTCCCTTTAAATAAAATAAAAATAGCATCTTTAGAAAATAGGATAGTGATATGTATTGCCTCAGAAAAGTACATAAGCGCCCTTTTAGATGAGAAACACTGTGTAAACTGATGTCAAAAATGTTTATTTTATTACATATGTTTTCTGATGATCAACAACGCGAAAGATTCTGACTATGGATGAGAAACAGAAAACTATATGAAGCCAGGTTGAATGAAATGGAAAATAAACACTTAAAAATATTATGTTACTGACCATTTACTTCTGCAATTTAGAAGCAAGAGATGACAATATATATAGGGCAGATATCTGTGCTGTAGAGACTATTATTTTACATGTAAGAATAAAACTAGCTATAACATTACATATCTAAAAAGTGGTTTTCCTCAAACTTCCTGAACATTGATTTGTGCGTCCAGTGTATTGGAGGCAAATGATCAATAAAGGTTAATGAAGAGTAATTTGATGGTTTCAGGACTTGATTGTTTAGGCCTTCATATATCAGTTGCTTGCCATCGGCAAAACATTGACATTGGTGCATGATTGGGATAATTAATAGATGCAGCAAGGATTGATCACTAATCATTCACTTTGGCCATACTTAGCAGGATAAACCTGTCAATTTTGCAAGACTCAGAAGAAAATAGAACTACACTATTCAGTGAACACCAAAAGGTCTCTCTTATACTCTCACTTAGCTCTACTCATTTCATGGAAGCAGAGAATTAATGTCACAGTAACCCTTCCAACACCTTCTCCTGACTCTTCCCTTATATACGTATATTAGGGGTCTATCTAGTGAAGCCCATGTCATGGAAGCAAAAAAAGACAGTAATTCTTTCACCACTTTCTCCCTTTGACATTTATATTAATCACTAATCAAGTACAGGTATGGGATCTGTTATACAGAATGCTCGGGACCTGGTGCTTTTCAGATAATGGATCTTTCCATAATTTGGATCATCATTCCTTAATTTTACTATAAAATATTGTAAACATTAAATAAACCAATAGGCTGGTTCTGCTTCCAATAAAGATTCATTATAACTTAGTATGGATCTTGTACAGAGAAAAAGATAATCATTTTTAAAAACTTCGATTATTTGGATAAAATGGAGTCTATGGGAGACAGCCTTTCAGTAATTTGGACAATGGGTTTCCATATAACAGATCTCATACCTGTATTAACAATACCTATTTTTTATGTATTTTGGATTTTGAGGTTATTTTCAAAATACAATTGAGGCAAAAATTATTAAAATTACATTTTTTGTGACCATGATTTTTTTTCCTCGACCACATATATATATATATATATATATATATATATATATATATATATATATATATATATATTTATATATATTTATCAAAACACTCAAATATGTTAATTTGTTAACTATTCAAAAAAAAGACTTGAATAATAAAATAACTTGGATGCTAAAAATACACCCCCTTGACTTATATAGAAGCGTGACAGTCTAGCAGATTTTTTTTATATATTTTTGATTGATAAAATTAAAAAATTTTAGTTTGGAAAATTTGCATTAGAAACAAATGAGTCATCAAATTTTTTTCTCACTACCATTATATCGAACTGAAAAAAAAATCAATCTCAAATTGTAAGAAATTCTCCCCAATATAAGAAGTGTTTTTATTACTTTGCAGAAAAGGGATAGAAAAGTGTATTCAAATTGTGTCGGTATCTCACTATTAAATTAGAATTTGTCTATTTATTGCATTTTTTTTTTAAATTACATTGACATGTTTGATTTCCACATGATAAAAACTGATAAAAGAAAATCCCAGTTAGAAGAGCAGTTGCTAGTTTGGGGATTCTGTTTTACTCACAGTTCTGGACATCCTTGGATTCTTGGATAATGACCATGAACCTATCAGTGCATTTCACAGCCATGTAATGATCATGACAGGCAATTTCAGTGATCAAATAATGAAGCCAATGTTTTGAAAATACTTATTTTGTCAACAGCTCTGCTTCTATTTTTCTCACATGGATTCTTGATAATAGAGAGCCAGGAACAGCTGTTAAAGAGCTGCTTTTATGTGTTGTGGTGCCAAATAATTGAAATGGTCTACCCGTTAGTTCTGGTTTTATGTAATACATTGGAATATTTTAATTCTAGCAGATAGAATATTATGTTTTTTTGGGTGGAGCAATACTTGATGGTAAAACAATAATAAAGTGATTTTAAGACACAGGCCAAAGCTAATATTTCTTGCAGCTTGTTTTGCCAATAAAAAAAATATCCTGCAGTTTTATTATTAGAGAATAAAGATACCAACAAAAACATGTATTATTATTATTATTATTATTATTATTATCATTATTTATAATATAGCATGCACTGACCCACTTCAAGTGTGATACTTAAACGGGAACTCCGGCTTCCAAACTAAAATTGGATAAAGAGGCCCACATAACACAGAAAACCCTAATATATCTATCACCGTTATCGGTTTCTTTAAAAAGTATGAATAAATGCCATTTTCTATGCTGAAATCAAGCTAACAGTTCTTCTCTTTCTTCCTCATTTGAAATCCTGGCAGGGAAGGAGGGACTAAAACACTGATGTTACAACTTATCCACAGCTTACAGACAGCATGCAGGAACTACATAACCCACAATGCATTGCACTATGATGTTCCTTTCCTTATTGAAAGGGAATTGTGGGGTTTGGAGGATGCAGGCTGAGGACAGATGGCTGCTGATACAAAGTAACAGTAGTCAGCCAGCTCAGCAAAGTAGTCAGAGAGATCAGCAGGAGAGCAGGGAGCTAGGCGTAGAGAACTGGTTTAATCAATTAAAAATCATGAAAAGTATGCATATTTTTTAATTGATGTATATTGCAAAGTTGCTTGAAATTGTGTTTACTTTTCAACAAATTGAACCTTGTTCTTACAGCCAACAGCTAAACAAATATCAAATAATATGAAATGATTAATGCAGGGGTCTTTCCATTTGTTTAGAATTTTTTTTAAGGATCAGTGAAATTGATCTATCATTATCAATATTTCTCATTATTTAAACCTTTAGTAATTCTGTATTTCAGACCCCCCCCAAGAAAACTAGTAGACTAGAATGTCAAATCCCATTAAAGCCTGCACCTGTGAATATGATCAAATGCAAACTACAAGTGTGATTTAAATCACCTATACTAGCCCAGTACTCAAGTATAAGCCTATAACATAGTGCCATTCTGCCTCCTATCACAGCAGACCTGGATCATACCAAGACCTCAAACACGATAAAGTAGTATTAGTATTAATTTGGCTGAATACAATGCTTTTTCAGCAGGATTTAGATTCATCCGAATGACTTTAGGTCATGCGATTAATGGAATCAACTTTCTTTTCCCCTATCAGTACCCTAATATACATATGCAAATTAGGAATAGGATTTGGTTAAGGATTTTCCTGAATCCTTCAAGAAGATTCAGAGTTCAGCCAAATCCCGAAAATAGGGATTAACTGAATCCCTTCTATAGGGTCAGATGTTTGGGGTTGAAATTTAACAGATTTCCTATTATTGTTAAAAAATGAATACAGTAAAAAGTTGCTTAACTGGTCACATAAGGGTTGACCAAATGAAAAGTAAGAGCACTAAGGACTGTGAGAAAGGTCATCTTTTTCATGAATCTGCAATAGAAGTTTGCTACGCAATTTACATAAAAATATGTGAAAAGAAGCCCATTCACTCTGATGCCTTTTGCCTTCTGAGTTTTTTTGGTGAAGTGAAACAGAGCAATTTTGCCTATAACTAATGAAAACACAAAAGCAGCTAATGTTACAAAGTCATCGCTCTCTTGTTGTTTGGGTGAACACTGTTGTGTATATGTGTGAACTTTTAAGATTTTAGCTACATATTCTTAACTCTAAACATTCTAAACACTCTAAACATTTCACTGGAAATAGGCTATTTTCAACAAATTATTGGTTTGTTTGGCTTCAAATGTTAGCCAGACATTGTTCTATTTATGTAAGAAAACAAAGAAGCAAATCAATAACTATTTGGATACAAAAACAATGTGATCTACGCCTATAATTTATGTATGCTTTCTTTACTAACAGTTTATTTTGTATAATACTACTTTGTTTGCTATGTCAGCAGAATCACAAGGAGCCAATGGAAGTCTAAAGAAATATATTAAAGGATTGCAGACACAGTTTAAGTTCATCCTTAAGCTTTGAAAAATGTGGTCTGAGCAGAGTTGCTAGTAAATGTCTACATCATAAAACAACTTCACTTAATTTCCCATGATTAATAGTTTTACTGAGCTTAAACTCTTGCTTCAGCTTGCAGGGAGACTTTATTACCTCTCACACTGGTGGTGAGGGTGGTCCAGGTAGGTCAAAGCCGAGGTCAATAGCAGGACACGTCTATTGACTTGAGACTACTTCTGCTTCAGTGAGGATTTTTTTCCTTTTTTTTTAGAATAATAAAAATGAAAAATGTATAAATCAATAATTCATATTATGAAAAGCATAGATAAAAAAACGGTAAAATTTGTAAATCTGACAGTAGATCTGTTTAGCTGTATAAATTGAAAATGTTTTTGTACAAACAAGCCAAAAGTATATAATGTTTTGTTTATGGATGAAGCTTAACTTCCACAGTGAAAAAACATCAATTATCTTATTATCGGTGTGGAAAAAAACTAGTGAATTCCTGACTGATAAACCTCCCTACAAATAGTTCATTACTATGTCTACAATTCACATCACAACTCTTATTTGGGTATCGGCCTGTTTTATTTGGCAAATATCATACATTTTATCAGTTTTCCATTTCTTTTACTGGATCATTAATTTACTCAAGTAAATGTGTATTAAGATTTTGAATTTTGGGTGTGAGGCATTTTACATTATTCAGTAATTTAAACATTTTAGAACTTTAAAGCTGTCATCAATGTATAACTAGGCCAGGCATCAGCAGCCATTAACTAACGTTGTTTGAATAGGATTGAAAACACATGCAGGAAAGATGTCGAAAGACTGAATATTCGCCGAGGCTTACCAGGTAGATCAAAAGCAGCCATAAAAGAGCAGAAGTACAGATAGCAGGAAAATGTGACCAGCGCTGCACTTTTAATTGGAACTTTTTTTTTTACAGATTTTGGTTGTTTGTAAATGAATTATTGAGTATATTTCTAATACTGAGTACTTTATATAATGTAATGTGGGAGTGTTGTACTTTAAAAAAGAAAAAGAATAAAACATGAATTTTGTTACTAGTTATGTTTAGCAGGAACCCAAGACTTCTTTTTTATGGTACATCTAAATATGTCATTTATTGACATAACCCATTGTCATATCTACTTTCACATGTTAGATGTGACTAGAGATGAGTGAGTGAAATTGGAAAATTGTGACTTTCTGGGAATTTTGACAGTTTTTTTGACTATAGGGTTACCATAAAAAATTTTCTTGGATGTACTTTACAAAAACGCCTCTTTACCACGTACAGGTTTACACTACAGAGTTTGGTATCAACCCTTTACCTTCTGTTCTAATTGTGTGGGGAAACTCACAAGGACTTAGGAAGGGCTTACAATCTCCATGTAGATAGCACCTTGTTTGGAATCAAACGTACAACCCTATTTTAGACAGGAGGTTATGCTAACCCCTGTGCTAAAATGCCTCTGTTGTAGACTCAAAAAAAGCCATTACCTGTATATATAGGGCTTATAAGGAGAGATTAAAAAAGGAACAGTAAAGATTTACACTGAACTGCATGATCATCAGTCTTTGTGTAGCTCCTCATCAAGTAGGAAAACACAACTTATATACTTTATTGGTGCATGTATGGCCAATCAAAAACTACATGGACCAACAAGGACCTCCTGTCTAAAATGGGGTAAGAGATAAAGTTGGCTAAATGTGGAAAGATCTGATCATTTGGTGAGGGCTCCAAATAAGAAGACCATTCACCAATACGCTTGCCTTGAGGTGGGCAATGCTGGCTGATCTGATAACTGGTGCAAATGCAGACTGTCAGGGAGAGGACAGCATCAACGTGCCAGTATGGTCCTTGTCCTGACAGTAAAATCTGAATTTCCCAATGAATATCTGGCTGAACAGGCAGCCCCATCAGCTTGCTCCATATGCAGCCTGCCCCATATATGAGTAAACAGCTTTTATTGGGCCATGCAATGGCCACCTTAACTTGGAATGTATCCGCCTAGAAGACATCACCAGAAGTGAGTTGCACCTGTGCAATAAATAGACTTCTATTACCATTATTATAGCATAACAGTTTAAAACAATATTATCTCATCAACAATCTGTTTGACTATCCAGCTGCAAATGCAAAAACTGGGTGTGGGTGGTCAACCATGAATGCCAGACATATCTGGTTTCCAAGTGTGCAGGTACCTTAAAAAGTATTATAGAAATGGATGGTGCTTATTTGCCACACTGGGAATCTTCCTTAAAAACACACTTTACTCAGGATATATACATGGAAATCACATGACAAAAACAGTGCAAAAATATCTGACGCTTCTTATGGCAACTTGTCGCTTCGTTTGACATGGCAATCAAGTTCATTACTTTATTCATATTCATAAAAAAAAAACTATATATTATGCATATGTTATTCCTATAAACACTTAAGGGGGTTATTTACTAAACTCTGAATGCATAAATCACGAGAAATTAGATTTTTTTTTTTTATAAAATCAGACTTTTAAAAAAATCTCCAATTTTTTCGTGCAATAGCCTGAAGTTTTCCGAGTTTTCGGGTACAAATTCTAGAAAATTGTGAAATTCGTGAAAATCTGATGTAAAAGCCAGATTTTTTCCTGCAAAGCAACTTTTCAGGAAAATGTAATAACAAATAAGCGGAAAAAACCTGAGCGGATTTGATTGGAGTTTGTAGCAGAAAATATTGAGATAAATATGGACTTTGATAAATAACTCCCTTAAATTGTTTTTAAGTTATATTGTATTTTCTTTTTGGAAAAGTAGTCAGTGGGTGGAGGCTTGGTCTGTCCTTACCACCTGCCAATTGAATGATGCTAAGATTAGAGGCAGAAGGGGTATACATGTCTCCCGTCATCCACCCCATTTATGTGTCAAGCACATGTCTACAGCAATTCATTTATGTAGATGTCACGAATCGGCATCCAAAATCCAGAACCAATGCTAGGCTCCCTGGTCTCAGCTCTTGCTTCTGCCTTTAACAGCCACCTTTCACCTCGGGAGGAGCCCTCGGCTAACCGGATGCCACCAGGTCTTAATAAGAGAGGAGCCGAGCGAGGGTTCTGGACAAGCACAATGGTTAGCAAAGTATTTTGGGCAAAAGGTCACAATACAAGGAATGGACGAAGACGGAGTCAAACAGGCCTGATCGGTGCAGGCAGAATTCAAGCATCATTCAAGAGTCAGACAGGTAAAAGGTCAAAACCAGGAGATCAATCAGAAGAGTCAGGAAGGCACAGTTCGAATTACAGAAGTCAAAATAGTCGGTTGCCAGGCAGGGGTCAGGATGACAGAAGTCAAGAATAGTCAGGCAGGCAGGGTCAAAACAGGAATCAGAAGAGGATTATTCAGAATAGCACTCAGGAACTCACAAAAGATGAACCTAACAACGGGCAATTGAGAAATACAAAAAGTCCCTTTAAATACTGTTTGAATTTGGTACCACTGCGCGCTGACGTCATTACGCCAGCGCCAATGCGCCTATAAATAAAGGAGATGAGTGCACGCACTAAGAAACCGGCACTGAAGAGGATGGGAGGCAGCGTGGCGGGCGTCGCTGGCCCACTAGACCGCCAGGGTGAGTGTTCGTTAAGTAGAGAGGCAAGGCGCAAAGTAAAAAACATGGTATACCCAGTTTTGCCATTCTACTTATGATGTTACTGGATGATTTGTCAAAGGGTATGAGTCACATATAAAAACTATGTAACTTGTATCTAACTAGTCAAATTAAAACTATGTAACCCTGATGCCAGCCATAGATACTGACACAAATTTGAAACATTAGTGCTGTTATCCAGATACTTTGATGATGAGATTAAGGAGGTAATTTATTCATATTCATATTTTAATTTAATTGCATTTGAATTTCTTAGTGATAAAAATCACTAATTTGTTTTATGGTCTAAAAAACATGAAACACTCAAAGATAAAGCTTTGGTATCTTAAAACTTGCAACGTAGAAGTCAAATGGACCTGTTCTAAACAAAATTTAAACTATTTATTCCATTCAAGTTTTTCAAATTTTTTCATTTGGATTTTTTAATAAATAAGCTAAAAGTTGTATGTTTTTTAAAATTATAGTTTATTCAATGTAGAAACAAAAGTACAAAAATTTCACAAACACAAGTTTTGGAAAATATGCCTGTATAGGGTCTAGTCAGTCTATTTGTCCAACACTGGGGACGCTTTTGGTGAATACAGTACGATTTAGATAAAGAACAGCCATAAGAAAAGATTTTAAGATGACTGTAAATGAACAAACAAATAAATAGTATCACCTATCATATACCTCTAAATATGCTTGCCTAACAATTGTTGGTTAAATATACGTAACCCTTTGTTAATTCCATGATGAATAGTGATGATAGAACTACTTGTTTCACCAAAAAATTGCAAAAACAAAGAAAAATTCACAAAATGACAACATTTTGCAAATGAGTCAATGGTCAATTTTTCGCTGTGTTTTCCTTCCCCCAAATGCATTAGAATCAATGGGCATTTTTTCACTTTTTTTTTGCAGGAAATATATTGGAGTCAATGGTGGGGGTTCTAGCGTGAAAAAATGTTTGTTTTCTGTTGATTCAAAAATGTTTGACAAAATTGTGTCGATTTGAAAAATTTTCAGGCAAAAAAAAATGTTCCCATCCTTACTGAAAAAGTATCCCTATTTTTTATTTTATCAGCCCCCCAGTAATGGGTGACATCATGATTTATAATCTAGCATGAAGAATAGGGATTCCCCTAGCCCTTGCACCCTGGGGAAAAGTAAACATTTCTTTACTACTCAGTAGAAAACCCTTTTTCTCCCATTGGGTCTGTAAGGCAGTGTAACATAAGTGCTGCTAAAATATCTAATAAGTTATTTTAATTGAACTGTAAATAATAATTGCATTGCTTAGTGCAATAAAGTAGATGAAAATTGGGGCTGTATTTACTATTAATTTTTATAATTTTATAAAATAAATAATTTTCTACCTTTTTTTACACACAAGGCAAACACTTGCTTTAAGTACAACCTAAATAGCTTGAAATCCCTACAGAGATCTGTACAAATAATTCACAACCCAGATACACAGAAGAAATCTATTGCTTGGAAGCCATCTAGGAGAACTTTGATTCTAGCAGCCTTTTGGGCAATTTCTGGGGGCTGGAAATCTTCATTCCTCGCCTTAAGGGTGATTCTGGGGGAAAAACAAGACATAAATCCACACTGTAGAAGTCATGAAAATCATGTAATGGCAAACAATAGACAAAGCTAACACTGCCTGAGAGGAGAAATTTGAGCCCACAATCTGTTAGATTTAGACATAGTGATAAGGGATGGGAGGGCTTCTCTGCCTCTGTCTGAAAAGACAGAAAATACCATTTGAGACAAAACAGGCCATTTTAAGTTAAATGCCTAGGGTCTGATAAAATACCTAACTGCTGCTAGTTATATTTCATATACAAAAAAATCCAAAATAGCTGATGATAATTTTTTTTTCAGTTTTCCCATACCTTGAAATTAAAGAACAGTGTATCACAGTTGCATATTCTTGTAAATTATGCTTTATGTATTTTTGTATATCCACTCGTCCAGACAACCCTATCCACTATATATAACAAAAGCAATTGGTTAGGACTGTTGTTGCAACAGCCCAATGTTGCATATCTATAGATAAAATAGTGACATTTTGGTCAATCACATATGTCTTTATGTTTTACATATAGCAACTTAATGTTTAAACTTAAAGTTTATTATTACATTACCTATGTTACACAAAGTAAAATGAGTACAGTATTTTACAAGTATTACTATATATTATTAAATGTATGCAGAGCATGAAATTCATCATAGAAGATGTATAATTTATGACACAAAGGGGCATATTTATTAAACTTTGTGGTCACTTTTTTTGCAAATTGAAAAAAAAACTAGCAAAAAAAGTGTTTTTGAATTTATTTCGAAATGATTCATACAATTATGCATTTTACGATATCCTAAATACGCCTCCCTTATGTCTCTCTTTCTGTGCAGAGGCATTTTTCCTACATGGGCAGAACAATGGCATCTTTGCTTCCCATATAGGGCCAGATAATTTGATAAGACTAGTTTATTTAAATTGAAGTCTATGGGGAAATTTGGAATTGAATTAGGAGATATGCTTTTCTAATTGAATTAAAGCTGGCCATAGTCAATGGAAACTGCAGAACATATGGCTACAAGGCATATTAAGCACTGCTAAGGCTACACAAAAATTAATATGCAAGTTTTAATATTCTTTGATTTGGGTTGTGACTAAACATGGGAATTCCTAGAAGAAGTGATTTTTTATCAGTTTTGAGATAAATAGCAAGGAGACACTTGTATAACCAAACAGCCCCTCCCTGAATCATATATTTTAGAGCTAACGATCAGGAATTATACTAATTACTGTAAATCTCTAAAAATTTCTAGTTTATTAAGGAGTTATTTATCAAAGGTCGAGTTTGTGAGGTTTTTTTCTAACTCGAACAAACTCACAACTAGTAATGGGTGAATAAATTTGGCAGACATGAATTTGCTGTGAATTTCCACGTTTGCTGCAAGCAAATTAATTCACCGGTAGAGAGTCTGATGCCTCAAGAAAAATTGTCGCATGCATAAAAAAATCAAAATTATTTTGACACCCATTGACTTCAATGTGTGTATTTTTCGTCATTTAGCTAATTTCGCTGTAATTTTTTTTGCCAAAGTGAAACAGCACAGATTCTCCCATCACTACTCACAACTCAAATGTTTGCTTATTTATAAAAAAAACTTGAATGTAAAAAACTCGAATGAATGCAGCGGGGGAAAAACTGAAATACTCAAATTGATCGAGGTATTGGTGAAATACCTTGAATTGATCAAATTTTGGAGCACAAAGCATAGAAAATTGTGAAGGCTAAAAAACATCTTCTAAACATCTAAAACGACAAATCCAAATTCGGATAAATCACCCCTTAAGTAATTACTTAGTAACTGTTTAACCAAAAAGTATCAGTTTATGTACTATACTATAGTTTATATGATACTTACAAACACAGGCACAAATAATAAATCCAACCACCAACAGATAATATCTGGGTATTCAAATCCCAATTGCCCAAATCCCATTGGTTAATTTGGAAGGAGAGGGGAAGATAATATGACGCACAGTTTTTCTTGTATACTGCATGTCTTTCTTGCGTGGTGAATTTTTGGCCTCATTAATTATATTTAATGAGGCAAAATATATTTGTGGGCAGAAGAACCCTTTAACTTTTCTGTTTCACACCTGAAAGCCACGCAAATTAGTATTTCACCTCCATCAGGTGGGAAATCTCATGGCCAAATTTTTAGTTGCTTGAAACATGACTAAATTACTTAGATGTTGCATTTAACTGATAATAATATTACCATTTCAACAAATGATTACATATGGTGAGTGCTATATAAATGCACATTAGTCTAATATATATATATGGTTTGTTTCCCCCTAATTACTATTAGCATGTTTTAAAGCACGACTCTTGAATATATAAAACTTGTTGTTCCACTCAGACCTTCTGTTTGTCTTAGGGAAATCAATAATTCTGTATTTTGTTCTAGTACAAGAATATTGTCTTTTTTTCAGAGAGCAGATTTAACAGATTTTCCAGTCCTTTTGATCCTCCAGCCCCCCTGGCTATTTGTCAATTATACTCCCTGGAATTCTTAAAGAGGAGATTTCAGTCTTGTTGAAAGCGAAACAGTTTATGTTTTGTGAGGATCTATTTATGTCTGACATATTCTTTTTTTGCTGATAAAATCATTTTTGTGTCCAGTTAGGTGACTCACCTATGGCCTTGAAATTCAGAGGGAAGAAGTAAAGATCTGACTGCTCCACAAAGCCATTGCTCACTTCGATTAAGATGGAATGAATGTTCAGGATTCAGATAAAGATGGGTCAGGTATGCCCTCTTGACATCACTTGTGATGCCCAGGAGAAATAGCTGAAGTTCATATTTCACAACTGGTACATCTGTGTTGCTAATCCCCATATACTGTATAGTGCTGGATGTAACTTCAAACCTCATGTAACACTTGAAATTCAGGCAGAGGCTATTGGTATAAGGTCTGTCTTTCTACATTTTGGACACTTTGATTTTGCTGCTTTGCAGTAACAGAGTGTTGTTTATAGTAGGTATTTTCCTTAATGCCTTGCTAAATAGGAATCTATATCCATCCTCTGGGTTCATCAACAATGAACAAATGGAGTATTTAACATTTTTAAAAGTTTAAGAAAAGCAGCTACTCACTGTTTGCACATTCATTGGTCTCGGTGGGTGTCTACACACTTATGCCAGTATTATCTCAAGAGCGCAATGACATCATTAGTGATAGCGGAATTTTTCCAGTTTAGTTTCGCCTAAAAATAGTGAAAAATTTGCGAAACACTTTGAAGTCAATGGGCATAAGAATTATTTTGATGCCTGAGACAATTTTTATATGCGTGCCTAGATTGTCCAAATGCATTAACGTCAATGGGCGTCCGAATAATTTTGAGGTGCAACAATTTTTATGTGTGCAACTATTCTGATGTGGGCCAAATTTTTTTTGACGTGGCAGATTTTTTGCCTCAGTTTTGCAAATTTATTTGCTGGCCTTGATATATTCGCCCTTCACTAATCATGTGTGTGCATTGAGACAGTGCACCTATTGCCACAAGTTTCCTGATTTTCTCAGACTTACTTTTATCTAGCATGGTATCTATGGATTAGAGGCAAGCTGATGTATTTGCAATATTTATAAAGGGTTTATGATCTTAGCCTGGCAATTATAGGCCTGTAAGTTTGACATCTGTGTGACGAATCCTTACCCTGGTGGTCTAGTGGTGGTGCGGCGGGGACGCCCGCCACACTGTCCTGCTCCTTCACTGCCGGCTTCCTAATGCGCGCCGCGTGCACTTCTGTTTTTTATAGGTGCATGCGCGCTGGCGTGATTACCTTACACTTATACCCTTAATGGGGCTGCATTAGGAAAATGTATTATAGATAGTGATGGGCGAATTTATTCGCCAGGTGCGAATTCGAAGTGAATTTGTGCGATTCATAGCCGGCGAATAAATTTGCAAAAAGGGCATGAAAATTCAAAAAGTTAATAATAAACAAAATTTGCCAGCGTCCAAAAAAAACAGACGCTGGTGTCAAAAACGGGCGCCGGCGTCAAAAACGAGATTTTTCGAAACGGTGCAAATTCACATATCACTTATTATAGAGAAGACCCTAGGGGTACTTGTGGATAATACATTTGGCTGTAGCAAACAATACCAGTCAGAAGCTACATGGACAAATAAGGTTTTGGGAGTTTTACTTTGAAAGCAGCTAGTAAGTTGCAGGTAAAACTTAGCCCCTTTGTAAAATGTATAATGAAGCAATATAATTCTTAATGAATCAGATGAAAATTGAGCATAGGACTGGCCAGATATGGGATGACTTTGACGTAGTTGGCCAGCTTAAATATTTTGCAATATATGGACAAACAATCCCTGTGTTGTTTAAAGGGTAAGGCATTTTTCAGTAGCAGTATGCACAAAATGTCTCTGTCTTAAATATATTGATAATGGGTTGAGTGCAGAGGTCTCTTGTATTTGTCTATATATATCTATATACTTAAATCTATCTATCTATCTATCTATCTATCTATCTGTCTGTCTGTCTGTCTGTCTGTCTGTCTGTCTGTCTGTCTGTCTGTCTGTCTGTCTATCTATCTATCTATCTATCTATCTATCTATCATCTATCTAATCATTCTAACTGATATATACTGTAATTATGTAAAATAGAGAAGTGAGAATCAGTGTCAAGTATAAAACATACTTCAGTATCAACTTTGTTGAATGATCGCAGACGATTTTTATTCCATTAATATGTGTTGAAAGATCTCAGTCAAGAAATATTCCATGTCCAATGTATTTATAGCACAGCCAACGTCATCCACCTACTGCTATCAGCAACCATGAAACAACATCAGATTTAAGGAGTCCATGCTTAGAAATGGATAAAGGCTGAGATTATTTTTAAGCATATAGACAATATGAAGAGCTGGTTATGTTGAGGCAAACTTGAGTCAAAGTGGCAGTGCCATAAAATTGATCTAAAATGACATCTTTTGCCTTTTTTAAGGATTATGTTACAATACAAGAATGCGGTTTTGCAATTTAATTTCATTTCCCTCTATCAAATTTGTCATTTGAAATTAGTTATATCTGCTGAAATATTTTATCAAATCCTGATATCAGGAAAAAATATTTGTGCAAGTAGCATACACAAGCATGGTGGAAGTTTTACATGTGCCTGGATCCTCAGAGAGACTTCTATAAAGAATTGTGTCTGTATTCAGTCTTGCATACTTTTACTTATCAATGGGGAACATTGTTGCAAGTTTACAATATGGAAGTGAAGGTTTTTTTAAGGATTTACAGCTATTTTTCTGTTAATATAGTTTTTTTTTATATGAGGCTGTTTTTCATATTGGTACGACTTTAATATGGGACAGCATTAACTGATAATTAATTTATGCCGGTAAGCAGCCATGCTTCTGTCTCCACAGATTGGCCTACAAACATACTTCTTGTTTGGGCAGATAGAGTTACTTGTATTCTGACCTTCTTCCTTTGCAGGACTCCTGTCATCACTGTGGGCTTTAGGAAGGGAATCAGTGCACATTCTCCCTGAGCTCATCACAAAAGCTTGGCTGGTGCAAACTATCCCAAGCTTCATTTCCTCCTTCCTAAAATTCCATTTAATACAATTTCAAGAAATAAACATAAAATCAACTGTTAGTATAGTATATATAGTGGCATCTTTTCTTTGCATCTCACCAGGGTTTCCCTGACATCATCCAAGTTAGAAAATGTATAACTGTAAAGTCTACTAATGCAATTTACGTTCTATTTTTATATTAATGACATCACTGAGCTATAATACTGAAATTGTCAGTAATGAAAGAACTTATCAGAGAGGATCTGAGATCTTAAACAAGACTAGAATTTCTTATATGTAACCTTTTTGTTGACCAAATTAAAAAACAAATTCCAAAAAAACAAGAACAGGAAAAATCTTTATTATTCTCAACTCGACTAATAAATCATCATCAAACTGTACAAGAGCATTGTGATTCAACAAACTATCTTATCTTAAAACAAATCTAAATGTAAAATGCATAAGAACTGGTTACTGGATCTCAATAGATACAGGACACGGAATCTCAAGATAGAGACAGGGATAGAACATTTTGTGCCTTGACAAAAGTAGTTCATATGCGAGCATTGTGGGGCCTATTTATCAACAGTCTTTACAGTTTTAGTGATTTTTAAAAGCACGACTAAACTCATAAAAAATCTAAAGCTGCGAATGTCATGAGATTAATTAAAAAATCTGAATGAAAAAAGTGCAAACTGAAAATTACACTGAACTTACACTAAAAAAAATCAGAAAACCTCAAAAATCTCTAAAAATTTCAAATTTTCAGAAAATTCCTAGGGGGAAAAAAGGTATGAAAACCTCTACAAGCCCAAATTGATTTAGAGCAGTCCAATAGGATCAGCACATCTCCCATTGGCTTCTATAGGATCTCAACAACTTTTACCTGGAAAAGTTTTGTAATTTGTTAGGTTTCTACACTTAGGGGGTTATTTATTAAAGTCTGAATGCCAAAAACATTTTTTTGGAAAATGTATTGATAAGTAACAGGAAATAACTGGTGCAGATTTGGTCGGAGTGTATTTCACAAAATAATATATAAATCATAATATAATAGATAAATAACTCCCATTTTAAATCTCACATTTTTTAAAGCTTTTTAAAATAATGAGAAAACCTCACATTTAAGTAAGTGTACATGTAAGTATAATTGTCTTTGAATACTTCAATAAACTTACCTGAACAAAGTAAAAGGCTGAATTCAACCCAAGCTGTATTTATTGTTGTAATCATGAAATTAAGTTAAAAAAAAATATACTTTTTATATATAATTTAATAACATAGATACATGACAAATACATGTAAATATTGGTATTAGTATGGCACTGTCAACGGGAAATCTGTGTCTAGTTATTGCAAATAGGCTGAGGAACAGGAAGAGAGCCCTTTCTCTGTCTTTTATAAGCTCAAACTGTAAAGCAGAGCAAAAGAGAGAAGCTTAAACAAGGTCTATTAGCTGTAAATAGTTCTGCCAATATCCTTCACAGTAGGAAAACTCCTCGAGCAATTTTCACTATTAATTACTAGAGGCAAGTGCATTCATAATCTGGTGTTAATTTTGCTGTACGTGAATGAAGCTGGCTCTGGCACACTCGGTTATTGTTTTTCTGCTGCCAGTCAGATGAACTTGCTTGTTCAGGTCATGCTGTGTCAAAAGAGTGCTAATGTGTTTATAGAAACACTACAAGCAGCACCTGTTTAAACCACTTGGAAAGTAAGTACAGATGAAATTCAGTGTGGTGGGGAAGGGCATTTGTATCTTCCACAAAGTTCAAAACAACTTGTATTCTATGGATTTTGAGCCTTAAGAACGGAACCAAAAAGATTTAGAAGACAAATAGTGACGGGCGAATTTGATGTCGGCTTTTGACGCCGGCGTCCATTTTTGACGCCGGTATCCATTTTTTTTACGCTGATGAATTGTCGCCAGCAAATTTTCGCGAATTTATTTGCTAGCGGCGAATCATGCAAATTTGCCGCAAATACGTGCCTGGCTAATAAATCCGCCCATCACTAAAGACAAACTTACATGAAGTTTTTACTTTTCTACAGCTGTTCCGCGTGTTCAGCTGAAGTGTAAAAACAAAAACTGGGTAAATAGATAGGCTGTGAAAAATAAAAAAAATGTTTCTAATATAGTTAGTTAGCCAAAAATGTAATGTATAAAGGCTGGAGTGACTGGATTTCTAACATAATAGCCAGAACACTACTTCCTGCTTTTCAGCTCTCTAACTCTGAGTTAGTCAGTGACTTTAAGGGGGCCACATGGGACATAACTGTGCAGTGAGTTTGCAATTGATCCTTAGCATGCAGGCAGGGCCGGATGTACATATTAACGTTCAATGTTCCAAGTTACTGATTACTGCAAAAACTCAAATCTTTTAACAACATATAGTAACATAGTAAGGCTGAAAAAAGGTACATGTCCATCAAGTTCAACCTTAAGTCTATATATAACCTGCCTAACTGCTAGTTGATCCAGAGGAAGGCAAAAATTTGCCTCAGAGGGGGAAAAAATTCCTTCCTGACTCCAAGATGACAGTCAGACTAGTCCCTGGAGCAACTTGTACTATGAGCTATCTCCCATAACCCTGTATTCCTTCACTTGCTAAAAAGCTATCCAACCCCTTCTTAAAGCTATCTAATGTATCAGCCTGTACCACTGATTCAGGGAGAGAATTCTACATCTTCACAGCTCTCACTGTAAAAAAAACCCTTCCGAATATTTAGGTGGAACCTCCTTTCTTCTAATCGGAATGGATGACCTCGTGTGGAATCTGCAGTTTAGGCAGTGCCAAACATTTTCTGTGATAGAATTTCAGCATGCATTCGGTTTTGCAGGACAAAACTCAAAAAAAAAAAAAACAGATGTCATTATATTCTTACCCTTGCCTTCCACAGCAACCAATGTGATGGTAGCCTTCTGCATCAAAGAAGTTGCCGGGTACCATGTTTTGAAGAAATTAGCAACATGGGAAAATGTTTTTCTATGAAGAACAGTTGTAGCATAGTGGAAAGAAGCTTCTCTAACAAGATAGGGCAATGGATAAATGGATATGCTACTGCTATGGGCCATGTTATCCAGAATGCTCGGGACTGGGTTTTTTTTTCCAGATAATGGATCTTTGGATTTGGATCTTCATACTACTAGAAATTCATTTAAACATGAAATAAATGGAATAGGCTGGTTCTGCTTCCAATAAGGATTAATTATATCTCAGATAGGATCAAGTACAGGATCAAGTATAGGATTGTATTACTACACAAAAAAAGGAAATATTTTTACAAATTTGGAATATTTGAATAAAATGGAGTCTTTTGGAGACAACCTTTCCATAATTGAGCACTGTATAATGGGTTTACAGATAACAGATCCAATGCTTGTATTTCAGTGATAAAAAAGCTACCTTAACTGAATTATAAAATCACCTTCCCATTGACTCATTGACCAAATCCATTTTGGTAAAATGTTGATGGATCAAAGGACACCCCAAAACTAAAGCTCTGTGGCTAGTAAGTCTTATTTGTTTGAACTGATGTGCTAGTGATCTAATATTTTTTCCTTGGATTTTTTTAAATATTAGAACAGAATTTGCTAATCTTTTTTGTAGAAATGGAATGACACATCTTTTATAACAGATGGAAAAATATTTTTTGCTTGCTACATTTTAACATTTTCAGCAGGGCCGGAACTAGGGGTAGACAGAAGAGGCAAGTGCCTAGGGCGCAAAGGCTGAGGGGCGCCAGGCACGGTACCTCTTCTGAGCCCTTCCCCTAGTTCCTACCGCTGTGCTCAAAAGCTGCGGAGCAATTCTTGCGGTGTCCGCGGTGCTCTCTGATGCATGTGCACTCGCGCGTCCTTGCCGTTCTTTTGCGCATGCGGCGAGAAGCGATGGGCAACGTAGTCGGCCGGGTTGCCTAGGGCGCCCGACGGACTTGGCCCGGCACTGATTTTCAGTAATTATTTTCACAAACGGCTAGATTTTAAAAATTCATTCTAACCAGTTACTGACAGCAAAGCATCAGGTTAGTATGCCAAAACCATGTCTACCAGGGTGCTCAAAACAGTACTTAAATATTATAGTTTTAACTTTATGCAATCCTCTATTTACACCTGCCATTTTTACTTCAACAATATTACATTACACATAAATATACAGTTATTTATAAACTTTGCGCTGGGCAGATGGATTTGCAGTGGTTTTTTTTTCAGATTTTCACTGTTGGCATTAGTTATGAGCGAATTTGGGCCCTTTCGCTTCGCCGAAAAATTAGCGAATTTCCAGTGAAACTGCGACAAATTTGCGAAATGGTGCCGGTGTCTCGTTTTTGACATTTGCTAGCGAAAATGCGCCGGCGTCCAAAAAACTGATGCCGGCATCCAATTTTTTTTGATGCAGGCAATTTTTTTGTGGCCGTATCGCGAATTTATTTGCTGGCGGCGAATCGCAGCAATTTGCCGTGAATTCACGCCTGGCGAATAAATTCGCCTATCACTAGTTGGAATTATGAATATATTTATAAGTAGTATTTACATTGCTACCAAATATATCTACAAAGTAGCTGCATTCATTGGGCTGATCTCCTTCTGTCCTTTCACCTGTGCAACACTATAACAGAACACAATCACAGCAGCCTAAGATCTAATTATTGTTGCCTATAGCAGATGGAGATAAAGGGATCTGCTAAGGATCACAAGGAAGGTTTGAATTTCAAAACCAGGGTCGCATTCATCAAAGGCAATGATGTTCCAAGTGATATTGCTTCTGTACTTCACTGTAGTCATAACAGAAAAAGAGTAATTTGTTTCTGCAGCCACCTGGCAAGAATAATTTTGCTTAGTGTTGATCTAAAGCTTCACCTTACTGCTGGAAAGAAAAAAATCTGGAAAATTGTAATGAAAATATTTGCAAACAAAACCTAGCAATCTTCTAAAGAAGTCAATAGGATGGGGCATGTCCTCAACATTTTAGTTTTTATTAACACATTTTAGAAATCAATGTAATAATTCCACTTTTATTGCAATCAAGTTCTTTTTCCACAACTTAATGCAACTTTTTTTATATTTACTTAATAGCTTGTATGTTTCCATTTACCTTTTTATTCCATGAAAATCATCGAGTTGCCTAACATCTTGAAATTCTGCTAGGAGGGTAAATACTCAAAGGTTAATCCTGCTTTGTTTTTTATAACTATTACTTAAAGGGAAACTATCGTGAAAATGAAAATTTAATATAAGCTTCTGCACACTGAAACTTTCTAAATACAATCAATTAAATATTCTGTACTGTTTCTGAAATAATCTAGTTCATCTTCACTATCCCTCTCTCAGCAACTGTTTCTCTTCATCCTGTCTTTGTCAGGGGGCCTATCGCAGGGACGATCCTTGCCCCTCCGCCGCCTGAGGCAGCAGCAGTTGCTGCTGCCCCCCTCCCCCAGAAATTCGCTCTTAAAGTACCAGGAGTAGCATTTCTGCCGCCCCTGGAACCTAGTGGGGCAATGCCGTCTGAGGCAACAGCCTCAACTTTCCTCATTGGCGAAGCACCCCTGGCCTATTGGCTCCCAGCGGGAGAAGTCAGGACCAAGGAGGAAGCTTGGGTAAAAAAGTCCAAGTTCAGCGGTATCACACAGGGGTCAGGTGAAATCGTAGTCAAATCCAGGCAAAGGTTCAAAAGGCAGGCAGCAAGAATCAGAATCAGGGTCAAAGTCAGGAATCAACAATTTAGGGAATCCAGGAACACAAATCAGGAAACCCTATATTCAGGTATTAAACCCGTGACCTTGGCATATTTGTATTTCAAATTTTGAAACCAGATGTGTGACGTTATCACACTGGTGACGATATGCCAGCGCCTCTACTCATGTGGCGGCCATGGGCACAGCCATCTTGGGAGCAGTGCCAATGGAGACAGGAGCACCATTGGGCGCTCCTGACAGTCTTCTTGCAGGAGTTGGTTGTCAGATAATCATTGACAGATCCAATATATCTTATAGGGGGGCTCCTTTTGCCAAGAAGATGTATTAGAGCTCACTCTATTAAAATCACCAGACATGTCTCTCTACATGCAGGATTTGTGCAAAAGGCAGGTTTTTGTTAGATTTTGTTTGTACTGTCACAGTCACAGTTTTTGAGTGAGCTCTAATTATTAGGAAAGGAAGCCCACCTATAAGATATATTGGATCTAACTGTCAATGAATATCTAACACCCATTTCCTGCATGAAGACAGAATGAAGAGAAACAGATGCTGAGAGAGGAATAGTAAACATAAACTTGATTATTTCAGAAATGATGCAAAATATTTAATTGATTGTGTTTGCAAAGTCTCTTATTTCAGTATATATGAAGCTTATAATAAATGTTCATTTTAGTGATAGTTTCCCTTTAAAATATCATAAATATTGCAAATATTGTGAATGTTATTTATGTAAATGTGTGTGTTCAATAAAGTCAGTGTCATGTAGGTACATTTCCATGTTTCTTATGGGTAAACAATGCAAATAAATGTGGGTTTCTATCAACAGGAAAAATATTTTTAGATACCTTCAAGTAGCACCCAGGGGTAATCAGCAGAGCTTGGCAACCTTATTTTTACAATTTATTTGCCAAGACCTATTGAGCTAGTTGGTCAAAAAGCTGGAGAGGTTTTCAAATATTGCAATATGTACTATCCCACAGTAGAAGGTGTAGCACTGTGACAGGAAAACCCTAGAGGCTAAGTATAGCTATACTGGACATGGTCTATGAGATGCAGCAAATGGGGAAATAAAAAGGGCCTGTGTTCACTCAGGCTGAAGAAGCCAGTAAAAGGAATAGGAAGTGGGGAATGTGTTTGTGCAGCTGAGAGAGCTAAGGGAAAAATCTTGTAAGTAAATTGTTCATAATGTTCACAGTGTACTTTCAAAAATTAGCTCGGTAAGTTATACAGTCTGCCAGAGAAGTCTCTTGTGATGTCAGAAGAAAGTACTTTCATTGGTTTATTTGGTTACATTGTGTGCTTTAAAAACTAGCTTATATTAAGAAGAAAGCCCTGCTGAACATAAAACACTGGCACACGCGGGCATGATAACTACATTGGGTGTCTTGGTCTCATCTATTAAAAAAGTGTTTCCTTTTCTGCCATTTGACTGAGCTCCCAAGGGGAAGAATGGGAACTCCAGTTATTGAATTCTTGCCATATCTCAGCAACAAATTACAATGCATGGCATCAGCCAAAAAAAAAAAAAAAAACTGGAAATAAAATAGTCCACTGGATGATAAAATGGAATTTGTGAGCATAGCAGAACTTCTTTGATTGCTATCTAGAAATTTGCTCTAGCGTTTTGAAACGTAAGACCCCAAATTCACTTATCACTAATATTGAGCTAAGAGGAGACTGTTTTACCGCATAGTTCTGTCTGTCTGTGAAAGAGCTCCCTATTCGAGATTATAAAGGAAGCTGATGCATGCAGGCATACGGTTAGGGCCAATTCATTAACTTCGAGTGAAGGAATAGAAGAAAAAAAACTTTGAATTTCAAAGTGTTTTTTTGGCTACTTCAACCATCGAATGGGCTACTTCGACCTTCGACTACGACTTCGAATCAAAGGATTCGAACTAAAAATTGTTCGACTATTCGACCATTTGATAGTCGAAGTACAGTCTCTTTAAGAAAAAACTTCGACCCCCTAGTTCGCCACCTAAAAGCTACCGAACCCAATGTTATCCTAATGGGAAGGTCCCCATAGGCTTGCCTAACTTTTTTTGGTCGAAGGATAATCCTTCGATCGTTGGATTAAAATCCTTTGAATCGTTCATTTCGAAGGATTTAATCGTTCCTTCGATCGAACAATTTGCGCAAAATCCTTCGACTTTGATATTCGATGTCGAAGGATTTTCATTCCACAGTCGAATATCGAAGGGTTAATTAACCCTTGATATTCGACCCTTGATGAATTTGCCCATTAATGTGTGCACGTGGCTCATCCACAACCAATAGCAAAAAAGGCTGATTAATAGATACTCATCTGCCAATAACAGGCATGTGTTTTTTGAATGTTTTTATCCACTACATGCATGGGTAAAAGGGTCTGATCCCATTGTTCTCAGAATGGGCAAAAATAAACACTACTCAAAGGTTAGAGTAGCTATTAGACAATATAAATGCTTGTAAGTGTAAATGATTGTTCCCGCTGTTCCTAGAAATGCAAATAATGTAATCATTTTTAATTTACGGAAATAGTAAATTGTAGTAGATTTGCTCTATAAATAAATGTCCAAGATTTTCCATGTATAAATAATGTTATTCAATTGCATACAGGTGCAGGGGAAAGCTGTCCACAAATGTAGGGCAAATATCATTTTAGCCTGCTTAAGATTCACATGGTAATCCAAATATTACGTCTGTTCAAAACCCCTAATTACTTGTCTACAGTTCGAAGACAAGTGATGCTGGTTCTCAAAATCCTGCAGCTAATTGCAATTATCATTGTTTCTATAATTAATCCATGGTCTTAATTTGAAACGCAGCTAAATTAAGAGTACTTAACATTTATTTTTGTAAACCCAAACATGTTTTGTTGGATAGATAGAAATAAAGAAAAAAAAGTGGTTTCCATAGTAAACCAAAAAGAAAGCATTCAAACCGTAGACATCGACAATGGTTATTCAGATGCATTATTGTCCCAATGACTGCTGAAAGTGGCAAGATCAGGGGCTAGCATACTGCATGGAGTCTTATGAGCTGTGAAAAGTTCAGGAGCACAGAAAACTAATCAGGGTGCAGGGCTTGGGATTTAAAGGATTGTTCCACTAGCTGGAGAAAAAGGAGAGAAAAGGAGAAAGCAGAAAACGTAGAAATAAATAAATCTCTATTGTAAAAATGTTTTGGAGAAGCAATTGACCTGTAACTGGTAAACCAGAGCTGCTGATCAGTAGAGCAAGGTGACACTGCAACCAACACTCTCAGCTGGATCTTCACAATGGTGTTGGAGGTAGAGCAATGGAAACTCTCATAGGGCCAGCTTTATCATGTGAAAACTAATGGACAAGAATCAATTTGAGATGCAATTAATTTCAGAAAAACTTATCTCACTGTGTTTCATATGAAATCTCTATTGAAGTATATGGGTAAAAAAACTGGAACTGAAATGGGATTATTGTCCTTGAATTTAATCTTCTCTATAAATTAATCTTGTCTATAAATCTATTTATCTTGTCTTTAAATTTTCACATGATAAACCACAAAATAACTTTTTCTTACTGGAATAATTCTGGCCCATAGTGTGATTACCTCAGTGGTGCTAGTGAGACTGAACCAGCAAATAGGATATATTGAACAATAGGACAGGTACTCCCTTGAGTTTCAACAAATGGTGAGGCAAAATATATTAAAAATGATATGTAGTGATGGGCGAATTTCTCCCGTTTCACTTTGACAGAAAAATTCGCGAATTTGCAGCTAAATTCGCAAAACATCAAAAAACCTGCAAAATGCAAATTTTGACGCAGCCGTCCAAATATTTTTGACGCCGGCGGCAATTCCGACCCTGGCGACAATTCTGATGCCCATTAAAGTCAATGGGTGCCTAGAATTGTCGCTGGCATCGGAATTGTCACAGGCTTCAGAATTGTCGCAGGCGTCGAAAATATTTGGATATTTTCATGGAAAAAATTTTGCGCGAATTTATTTGCCCGCAGCGAAACATGGTAATTCGCAAAGAAATTGCACCTGCCAAATAAATTCATCCATCTAATTGTATGGTATAGCACAGATAGAGGTAACTATTTACATTAAATAATGTAGCTGGTAAAAGCCCTGTGGATATGTGTATGCCTAAAAATGGGTATGAGTCCACTGTGTGATCTAAAGTTTAGGCTTAAAAAAAAAAATTATTATTAAATAATAATATTTCGTTTCTTAACAACAGTGAACCCCATATTCCACTGAAGCTCTCTATGTGGGTAATATTTTCTTGGTAAAAAATATCAACTTTCTGTAAAGTCAACATTTTTGCTGTTACAATAACCTATCCCACTGTGCATATGGACGCAAATACAAAACCTAAATAAATCCCTAGAGGAGTGAAAACATGGATGATGTGATTGTGGCATCATATGAATTAGACACAACGGGGCATATTTATCAAGAATCAAGTTGTGTGAGAGTTTTTATACCTCAGATAAGCTTGAGCTTTGCCTAGAACTTCTCCCATTGACTTCTAAATTTTACATTCGCATTTTCAAGTATTTTTTTGCTTGATAAATACCAGACAATGGAGTTTTCAGAAAATATAACTCCAATGTGTAAGTTTGAGTGCAAAAACAATTAGAATCTTGGAAAAAATCGAATTCGATTTTGAATAAATCGGACCCAGCATGTGAGGTAAACAAAAACGTGTAACATAATATTAAAAATACACAGAAAACACCATAAATGCACTGGATGAAACAGCCAGTACACACAATCTCCAACTTTGTATTTCCCATAAGAAAAAATTAAAGGGGAACTATTGTGAAAATGAAAATTTAATATTAGCTTCAGCATGCTGAAATAAGAAACTAAGTACAATCAATTAAATATTCTGTACCATTTCTGAAATAATCAAGTTTATCTTCACTATCCCTCTCTCACGTCTGTTTCTCTTTATTCTCTCTTCATGCAGCAGTAGGGTGAGAGAGGAATAGTGAAGATAAACTTGATTATTTTAGAAACAATGCAGACTATTTAATTAATTGTAGAAAAAGTTTCTTATTTGAGGAAGCTTATATTAAATTTTAATTTTCACGACATGTCCCCTTTACAAACACTGAAAAATATATATATGTTGTGTTGGATTGGCTGATGATATACTGGTCAATAAACTTGATCCAGACCCTTAATTGCAAAAATCAATTGTGAAATACTCGAGAGTCTAATTTCACCTGTCCATACCAAGTGGATGAAATATTTACAAGCAAGTTAAGTCAGTTATTTAGTGTTGCTATTCTGCTTAAGAGATGGGATAACCGGTAGCTCAATCTCACATGAGCCTGCAGCTTTCTTTTAGACAGAGGAGAAACTGTACACAGACACCATGCTTCTCTTGCTTCAAGAAGAAATAACTTTATTAATAGGGATGTAGCGAACTGTTCGCCGGCGAACTAGTTCGCGCGAACTTCGACTGTTCGCGTCCGCCGAATGTTCGCGAACGTCGCGCGACGTTCGCCAATTGGTGTTCGCGTTCGATTCGAAGTAAAATTTCGTTCGACCATTCGACCATTCGACCGTTCGATCGCTAAAATCGAACGATTTCCATTCGTTCGAACGATTATAAGCATTCGATTGAATTAAAATCATTCGATCTAATAGCTTCGATCGTTCGATTCGAACGAAAATCCTTCGATCGTACGAATAAAATCCTTCGATCGTTCGATCGAACGATTTTATCGAGCGTTCGAAGTTCGCGAACTGTTCGCGAACTGTTCGCTTTTTTGCCGGTGTTCGCGAACGGCGTTCGCGAACACATTAACGCCAGTTCGCTACATCCCTATTTATTAACACTTCTGCATTAGCAGACAAAAATCACATGACACTGTATCAGTATCAGATCAGTATGGGATCATTATGAGAACACACCTGTTAATAACTATCTTAACATTTAGATCTCCACTCATAACTTGTGATGGGTGAATTTATTCGCCAGTCGCAAATTTGCGGTGAATTTGCGTGATTCGATTCATGAAAAATTTTGCTGTAAATTTGCAAAATTTTCAGTGAAGCAAATGGCGCAAATTCGCCCATCACTACTCATAACCAGGCCGTCACTGCAATTAGGCTTGCAAGGGGAGGAAAATACATTTTCAGAAATCCATATTCATTTTTCAAGACAAAATATTATTGCAATTTGATGCAAATGTTTGTTGCAGCCTAAAAGACATAACTACAGAGGGGAAAATGTTTGACTGATAACTATGAAAAATGGCCACTGGTTGTAGTCCTAAAATTACTGGCTAAAGATTGGCTGGTTCTAGCAAATGATATTTCTTTACAAAACTGATTCTGCAAGGTACTGTTTGTCGAGAATGAATTTGTGATCTGTTTGTACACCATAATTGCCAGAAGCAGACATCTCATTACTGAATTGGCTTGGGCTAAAGTACCCTCAACTGTTATTTTGCCTTGTGTGTAAAATCTTTCATGCAACAGTTCATTGTGTGCACCAGGCTTAAAATTTGTGAGCATGTACAGTATCTGAATTTATAGATCAGACTTGAAGTGGAAACATTGGGCTCTGGCACATGGGGTCACAACAAAAGATATGCCATACTCAAGTCCTGTGAATAGGAACATTAACAATATATATATATATATTGACAATATGGGGGTTATTTATTTATTTAAGTCCGAATGCCAAAAACTCAAAAATAAAATCAATTTTTTTTACTATTAAATCCGAAATTTTTGGGAAAAAAACTATGATTTTTTTGAAGTTTTATTATACCCCGAGCATGGAAAAAGTCTGAATCCAAAAATCCGGCATCTCAGACATACCGTGGTTATATATAAGTCAATGGGAGAGGTCCCTATACTATTTGGAAGTTTCTGTGATCTGTACTGGAATTAGCCCAAAAATCTGACTATATTTCAGACGTTTCGGGCTAACATCTGAAAAATTCTGGCGTTTTGGGAAAAAGTCAGAAAATATTGAGCGATTCGGGAAAAAACTTTTCCGTTTTTGTCCCAGATCAAATCATGCTTTTTTAATAATAAATAATAAATACATAAACGGTCCAGTCATGGATTCTAGTTTGCACAAATAGATACTCACGATGAGCTCTACTTGCCTGTGTGAGCTCCACCATTACTGCCTCATTACATTTACGTGGATTCTAGTTTGGTCAGACTCGAAAATTCCGATTTTAATAAATATGCCCCTATATGTTAATGACAGGTATGGTACCTGTCATCCAGAACGCTCGAGACCTGCGGTTATCCAGATAAGTGGTCTTTTAGTGATTAGTAGTGATGGGCGAATTTGTCCACCCACAGCAAAAAACTCACAAAAATCATTGAAGTCAATGGCATCAATATAATTCCTTTTAATAAAAAGGAAATATGTTTTAAAATTTAGAATTATTTGAGAGAAATGGAGTCTATGGGAGACATATTCCTGTAATTTTGAACTTTCTGGATAAGGGATCCAATACCTGTGGTATTCCGGTATACCCTGTCTGCAACACCAGTATTAGGCCCCACTAAATGTTTTATGCCCCTTGACCCCATAGCTCTAGCCAGCTGTAATGCAGAACTGAGTCAGGCACATCCTCTCTCCCAAGGATGCACTGGGGTGCCCAGCCAATCGGACAGCTGTAACCTGGCTGGATGATGTCACGGACAGAAAAACAGGAAGGATTTCTCTGGTCCCCTACAATTTTATTGATAAATTAGATAAAATTGTGGATGGGAGTTTGTTCGAGCTTCGTTTAATGAAAAGATGAGATAAATTTGAGTTTTAGTAAATAGCCCCCTCTACTAAAAAATAATTTAGACATTAAATAAATCCAATATGATTGTTTTGCCTTAAATAAGGATTAATTATTTCTTAGTTGGAATCAAGTACCACCTACTGAGAAAATGGAAATCATTTTTAGAAATTTGAATTGTTTGATTAAAACAGAGTCTACGGGAGATGGCCATTCCGTAATTCGGAGCATACTGGATACCAGGCTTTCAGATAACATATTTTGTACCTGTATCTACTGTATAAATATATATATATATGTGTGTGCGTGTGTGTGCGTGTGTGTATACTGTGAATAATATATTTTATTTATAATATATTTATTTAATTTATATTTTTATATACACAGTATTAAGTAGTGTTACCATTTTTATCCAATATATATATATATATATACTGTATATACACACACAAATACAGCTATATACCTCATATGTGTTATATATACAGTATGCACACATGAAATATAGAATAAATATTAATAACAGGCATTGCTATTTCACGAATAATAAAGGAGCAGAAAAATACAGATCCTTTAGAAACTTTAGGATTCTTTAAAAGTATGTACAGAATTAGGTTGAGGGTGAAATTATGAATTTCCCACCTGGAAGAAAGTGGCTTAAATTCTATCCAATTACTTGCCATGACAACCAGCTAAACACAAAGGCCGGGAATGGATGTAGAGTAGTGCCTCTATAATCATCACTGTATGTCCTTCAAATCATGGATATGCAGCACACTATCCCCTTCTACTTCAGGGCCATAAGCCTACACAGTAATTACAGGCTTTGGAACACTCCACTTAAGTGCATCAATAATATAGTGAGTGCACGTGTTCCTTAATTCTGCACCTGTAAATGGAGGAAAAAAATAAAAGAAAGAAACGAGAGCAAGAAAGCCAAAGGAGAAAAAAAAAACCAGGCAACTGCAACAGAAACATATTTGAACCTACTTTAAAAGCCACCACTCTAAAGGGTGTGTGATTACTAATTCAAAGTTTCCCATTAATATATTAACCAATTAAAGACACATAGGCAGCAAATATCAAGCTTTACGCCTGCTCTTCTCTTGCTTATAAATTCAAGCCTCAGTCTCTGCTCTTTAGGACAGTAATTGGTAATATTAAAGCAAGGCAACTATTGATTGTTTCTGGCTCACTTAATTTGCTTACCTCCGTTATCTTAATTACAGTCTCAGCAAGAGTGTCACCTTTGGAGGAGACAGTTAAATAGGGAATATAAATGCCGAAATGAAGAATAAAGGGATTATCTGTGGGTGTCATCTAGTGGTTATCTCTCCGTATTGCATAGAAGGTATTACAGTGCCGTTGTCTTTTTTTTTTCTTCCCCAATAGAAATAATCACTTTAATTTGTGCTCTGGACAGAACTCATGGAGGAGATGAATATTTCCAAGAATCTAAGAGAGTTGTTCTTTTCAGCTTGGTCCTGTGAGGTGTCTCCTTATTAGGTCAGGGCACATCAATATCAAGCTCAGTCAACATATACTGGTGTGAAGGTATTGTCTTCTTTGTTATTTAGACTGCCTGACTGAGTCACTGCACTGTTTAGGGACATCCCGCCACCAATACAGAGGCTATTTTGTTAACGGTTGGATAAGCAACACTCTGGGGATCCTGACAGATTGAACTGATGTGTTAACAATCTGATTGCAGATGGCACTGGAGAAAAAAAATCCCAAAGTAAAATAATAAAACAAAAATAAAAGCTCCCGTGACCCTTCTGTCATCTCTAGCTAAGCCCCAGCGAGGAAGTGTGGCAATGGACTTCGGAAACGGTGGCGCACTGAACTTTCTCTTTAATGCAGATGTTACACCACAGAGCCAACATTACAACACAAGGTCTTTTTAGTTAGATGTGATGTAGTTAATTAAAAGGAGCTCATATTATTAATCCTTTGGGCAGAACTTTTGTTTTCAATGGCATATGTAAAATCAGGCAATCCTAACATGGGCCCATGGCAGAACATTTAACGGGATGTCCACTCTAACACCCAATTAGGCTTTTTGAATATAAACTCATTGCCAATCTTTAATATCCCTGAGGTTCTGGAAGAGTATTATTACATTTTGTGACATATACATTATTGGGCCCCAAATGGTGGAAAGTAGAGGTAGGGGAATTCATACAAAAAGTCTGAACCTTTCTGTCTTAGAGGGTCATAATCATATATAATAGCTTAGTCTACTCTATTTATATTTTGTGTGGGAAAAGTCTGCAGTAAGCGACATAATGCAAATACTTGAAACACATTTTTACCACTAAAAACTGCAATTTTGCAATTTTGGAAATTCTTTCCAAAAAATGTTATAATAACCATATAAGAATACCTGATACATTAATCCTATATTAAGATGGTAGATTTGAAGGTTAACAATCGCAAGATTGCATCTATAGGGCGGTGTAAGATGAAAACAAGAATTTCATAGAACCAAACAAAAATTTTCAGTGCTCAGCTACAAATCTCAAAAAACTTTATGACATTTTTGGAAAGGTAACTGTAGCAAATCAGGTAGCAGTTACCATTTTTTCATCTGAATGCAACTGATTGGTAGCTCTTAGGTGCAGTTTTGCATCTTTTACTACATTACACCCAAAAATGTCTCAAACAAAGAGTAAATTGTCTGACCAAAAGTCAGGATGATGATGAACATGAGGCTGATCTGTTTATTTTCTGGAAAGCTAATAATAAGCTGCTTTTTTCAAGAGTTTTTAATCATGAACTAAATCATTACCCTTTGCCATTTTCACTACTGGGTATGATAGGGTAGTGACGTTTAGTCCAGTTAATACTGTATAGGACTCATTTACAATGCCCCAAATGCTGCAGTTGGGTATTTTCTTTTTCACTGTGTACACTGCACTTAGCATCTAGCATGACCTGTGTTAGGTTGCATATGATTCAAAATGGGCAGGAACATGTGGGTGTCCTCCCCTTCAGCCCCTACCCACCCTTACCTTGCACATCATTCTGACATATAAGGTAGAAGCAGCAGCAGGATGCTCAGCCTGCATCAGGGTCTTTACCTTACTGCCTGCCCAACTATTTTTAATTTGGCGTCTAGTGCAGAGTGCATCACAAATGGATAAATGTGGAATTTTGGTATAGCTTAAACCTGGAGAAATATCTCCTAGTAAAACTTTATTCCTGAGCTCATAGTAAACTGGAAAAGATTCAAATGAGAAATTCTTCCTGGCAGTAAGGTCTTAATTTTCCCCAATGCAAAGAATATGTTCACCAAAGTGTAGATAATTTGCCAAAATGTGTTCATCCTTAATAAATATTCCCCAATGTATCTGCACATTTCTCCATTGTACAAAAAAAACCTCTGCCCCTTAAAAGTGCCTAAAGGGTTTTCAGCAGATTCAAAACAGAGTCTACAGTGACTTTTTGGAATTTGCGACCTCAAGTGCATAATCAGCTCTGAGTCTGAATTTTCCCCAATGCAAAGAATATGTTCACCAAAGTGTAGCTAATTTGCCAAAATGTGTTCATCCTTCAGTAAATCACCAATGTTGTAGACATCAGCGACATGAGCAATTTATTAAAAGTAGTGATGGGCGAATTTGCGCCGTATCGCTTCGCCGGAAAATTAGCAAATTCGCGAAACGGCAAAAAATTCACGAAACGGCGCCCGTTTCTGACGCCGGGGTCAGTTTTTTCGGAAAAAAAAATTGACGCCAGCAAATTTTTGCCGCGAATATTCGCCGGCATTTCACGAATTTATTTGCTGGCGGTGAATCGCACATATTCGCAGTGAATACGCGCCTGGCGAATAAATTCGCCCATCACTAATTAAAAGGTGAATCTAACAAGTTTTGCAAATTAGCTATACTGTACATTGGCGAACATGTTCTTTGCATTGGTGAAAATTCCATTGTTTCTCATTTGAATCTTTTCCAATTTACTATGAGCTCAGAAATAAAGTTTTACAAGGATATATTTCTCCAGATTCAATCTATCAAACTGCCATTAGATAAAACAGCCACTTTTGCATTTTATTATCTATGTCTCCCCCAGCCTTCTAATTTCCCTTATATGTCATTTTCGGAAAAATCATTGATGGTTATTCACAGAACATTTACAAAAAAAAAATCAGTATACCTGGCCAACTGGGGCGAGCATTGGTAAAGGTAGACTAGGAGAGAATTTGCACTTTAATAAATATTCCCCAATGTATCTGCACATTTCTCCATTGTACAACAAAAAAATCTCTGCCCCATAAAAGTGCCTAAAGGGTTTTCAGCAGATTCACAACAGAGTCTACAGTGACTTTTTGGAATTTGCAACCTCAAGTGCATAATCAGCTCTGAGTCTGAATTTTCCCCAATGCAAAGAATATGTTCACCAAAGTGTAGCTAATTTGCCAAAATGTGTTCATCCTTCAGTAAATCACCAATGTCGTAGACATCAGCGACATCAGCAATTTATTAAAAGATGAATCCAACAACTTTTGCAAATTAGCTATACTGTACACTGGCGAACAGGTTCTTTGCATTGGGGAAAATTCAATTTTTTCTCATTTGAATCTTTTCCAATTTACTATGAGCTCAGAAATAAAGTTTTACAAGGATATATTTCTCCAGGTTCAATCTATCAAACTGCCATTAGATAAAGCAGCCACTTTTGCATCCTACTATCTATGTCTCCCCTGCCTTCTAATTTCCCTTATGTGTCATTTTCGGAAAAATCATTGATGATTATTCACAGAACATTTACACCGGGAAAAAAATCAGTAATCCTGGCCAACTGGGGCGAGCATTTGTAAAGGTAGACTAGGAGAAAATTTACACTTTAATAAATATTCCCCAATGTATTTGCACATTTCTCCATTGTACAAAAAAAAAAAAAAACCTCTGCCCCTTAAAAGTGCCTAAAGAGTTTTCATCAGATTCAAAGCAGAGTCTACAGTGACTTTTGGAATTTGCGACCTCAAGTGCATAATCAGCTCTGAGTCTACAGACCCCACAAACAGCCTACCCTGAGGGTGGACAGCATATTGCACATTTGCTGCTCAGCACCACGAGGGGCAGATGGTCAACTTAAACCATTCACTCTTCCACTATGGTTTAATTCTACATTATTAACCCTTTGTAACCTACTGTAGAATGCAGGAAAAGACACAATAAAGAAGCAATCATCAGGCCAGATGAGGAAGTCAACATTTCACTCTCATATTGGACAATGTTCAAATGATTCACTCAAAGCTTGATGCTTCACTTTTCATCTTGACACTACACTTAAAAAAATAGAAAATCATGAGATGAAATCAAACAATTTCATGGAAATAAGATTCTACATAGAAGTCACTCTATTACTTTTTGATATACTGATGACTGCTTTGCCATATTACAGGATTAGGGATTAATATGTTGAATAGAATGAATGTAATGAATGTGTGCCCATTCACTCTGACAATCACTGCACTTTTTTTTTTTTTTGCATAATTTACACCAATTACAGAGGCTGCATATGTACCTCTACTTACCAACAATAGAAAACTAGCTGTTTTTGTTAAAGTATAAAGTGTTTAAAAGTTATTTGTTATATTTTTTTCTAAATCTCTATTATTTTACTGTAATAATACAATGCTCAAAGGGTGAATATAACAAAAAAATAATTATATTTAAAATTGTACTGAGAATATTTTAAGTGGCAATTCAATGGGAAATGAACAAAGAAAGAAAACAAAAGAAAATGTGAAAACTGAAAATGGCTATTCAGAGTGTGAGCTAGCCATAACGTCTTTGTTATGATTCAAAGAATCTACAGGTGTACAAGCTAAAATATCAAGTCAGCCCAGACTTTTATAAATGGAAGTTTCAATATATTTTGCTTTGTTTTCAAAAGAGCTGCACAGTTGGAGGCAGGTTTACTCATACATATTATGCAAGCAAACAAAGCTGTATATTATATTGTAGAATGGGAGACAAATTGTAATTTTTATTTTTAAAATAACCACATTGTCTTAGTGTGTAAAGGAGAAGTCAACCCCTTTGGCGCTAAAATCCCTCCCCTGTGGTGCCCCCCTCCCTCTTCCCCCCTGGCCTACCTCCCCCTCCCCGGGCAAATGCCACTAAGTTGCTACTTACCCCTCGGCGCAGGTCCTGTCCACAGAGATCACAGACGCCATCTTCTCCCGTACGTGCTTCTTCCTGAATTTCCCGGTATTTGGAGGCTCATGCGCAGTAGGAGCATTTGCCGGTTCAGCTCTTCTGCGCACGTGGCGAAAGTCACAAATTTTCCGAAAAAGAAATTGAAAAACTTTGTGACTTTCAGTGCATGTGCAGTAGAGTTGAACCGGCAAATACTCCTACTGAGCATGCCCGGCTTCCCCCCTACATTTACTGTACGTATGGCACATAAACTATACAGTGGGCTCATGTGTAGGGCAATATAACAACTCTATTTTATTTTATTAAGGTTTCCCTGGGCTTGTGTAGTGTAATGTATTTGCTGCTACAAATACGTCCATTGTACTTTAACTGCACGCCGTATGCAAATTAGACAACGCTAGCGTAACTTCGAACTGCTGATCATATTATCACTACCGCAACTTCGCAAGTGTTCAGTACCCTGTGCGAAATTTGGATCTTCGTGAATTACCATTTTTCAGGTGAATTTTTCAGGTGAACTGGTGACGTGTAGCGATGTACGCGAAGCCAACGCTGGTGGCTATTCGGAGGTAAGTAAATTTACCCCGTAGTGTTCTATTGCTTCATTATACATTTTACTCAGGGACTAAGTTTTACCTGCAACTTACTTGCTGCTTTTACTGTTACAACTACCAAACATAGTTGCCCTTTTATTGGCCACCACTGGGATCACCTGAGCTACAACATGAATCGTGCCACTGCTCCTGTATAAACTTTAACAAAATAAGGAAAATTGTGCTCACCATTAATTTTTAAACCGTTAAGCACTCAAATTCAGCCTATGTGAATTCCTTTAAATACATTTTACTAAAATTAAGGTGTATTTTAATATTTAGTATATGGTTTTGTAGGACTCAAGCTTACATAGTTGGCCAAAATGTTGTACTAACACGTCCTCAATTTTTGTAAAATGTATTTAAAGGGGTTCACACAGGCTAAATTTTGGTGCTGGGGATTTTTGTCTCTTTTGTATGTGCAAATAATGTATATTGTTTGCAGCAGCTGGTCAACTCCAGAGCGTGGGTTAGCCCCAGCACTGAAACAATAACAGCTGGTCAATGCTACAATGTGGGTTAAACCGAGTGTTCACAATTTTTCTCTTTGTTTTATGGAAACTTTTAGTCTGTTTCAAAAACATAATAATTCAGCTCAGTGAAGTGTTTTTATTGCACATTACCCTATACTTCTGAAATTCAGAGATAGATCTCAATCTACAAATGGTGCAAAGTCCAGAGTAGAGAGATTCTTTGTGTGCCTATGTAATGTATAACTGGAGCAAAGCAGTAGTCAAGATAAGCACTTCAGTAGTAAACTAGTGATGTTCAGGCACACAGTGGCTTGAAACTAATTGCACGAAAGATGGGGTTTTTTTGTTTGTTTGTTTTTTAACCAATTATGTCTCAGTGCCAGCTCTCTCAGAGCCCAACTTTCACCCTACATTTTTAATAACATAAACTCAGCTTGGACCTATAAGGAAAATATACATTAGAAAATCAGTTTACATGATATACGTAAAGATTTTTTTTTTATTGCAATAGTGGAGACAACCAAACTAACTGTGCCATGCAAATATATGTGACCTATTCTAGCCTCTTAGTGGGGAAATAACTATTTTCCCAAGCACCTCCAGTCATCTAGTGCATGCTGATGTTTACCCATCAAAGTAGCACAAAGGCATGATGCTACTATTTCTAAATTGCTCAAAAATGTATCCAAAAAGTTGAATGATCAAAAAAAATCTTACTTTCTTAGGCCAAATATTGTTCATTACAGGCAAAGCTAGCTATACACAGAAAGACTGAAACATTCTCTTTATGCTTATTTTATCATTTGTCATATATACCTGTGTATGGTTTCTTATTACCACTTCAAAAAATATATGTCATGATTAGTGATTCATATTTTAGTGACTGTAATAAATGAATTGATAAAATACAGATCCACACATTGTTTACAACATTGACTTAATATTTAATGATTGTGTAGAACATTTCAATACATAGGGGGTTATTTACTGAGCTCCGAATACCCGAAATTCTCAGATAAAATCGGACTTGCCCGAGGGCTAAAAAGCCAGTTTATAAAAACACGCCATCTCAAGCCTGTCGAGGTTGCATAAAAGTCAATGGGAACAGTCCCATTGATTTTTGGTGTTGGGGGTTTCGGGCAATTTCACAATGTTTTCGGAGCTTTTGGGTGAAAACTCCAAAAAATTCGGGGAATTTTTCGGGGAAAATTCATGAACAAATTGTGAAAAACAAACCTTTTCCCGCAAAGCAAATTTTCAGGAAAATGTATTAATAAAAAAGCGTTAAAAACCCGAGCAGGTTAGATCGGAGTTTGTATCAGCTGATATTGAGATAAATTCGGACCTTGATAAATAACCCCCCAAATATTCGGTGACAACGGAATATTAATTAACGGATATAATTAACGGATATCAGTTATTCTAGTAGGTAAGAATTTTGGAAACATATATGTTTAAAATACATATTTTGATTCTGTAACAATCATATGTTCTATACACAGATGGAAACAAGGAATAAACATCATTCAAATATTGTTGTATTAATTCCCTGAATAAAATTTTTACTTATCTAGCTGAAAAGATTTTTTCCCACAACCTTCTGTATGTAATTATCAATTATATTGTATAATACCTCTATTCAAGTAGTCTTTATGATGAGGTTTACTCTTTTGCTGTTTGGCTATAGGTGCAAATGTTAAAGCTGGGAAGGAAACATGGGGCTCATCTTAAATCATAATATTAGCACATAAATGTTTTCTAAGCCAATGTTATAATAGAACTGAATGCCAAAAATACATCTCATGAGCTAGGGATACACCAAGTCAAATATTTTGGGATTCGGACGAATCCTGAATCATTCATGAAGGATTAGGCCCAATTCTGAACCAAATCTGTATAAACACAAAATATTGTGAGGCAAAAATAGCAACTTCCTTTTTTGTGGCAGATTCAATTACGTGAGAAAAAAAGTTATCTCATGGTTTAAGATGTGAAAAGTCATGGATGAGATTCAATTTGATAAAAAAACTTTTCTAAAAATTCATTTCCAGTTTTTTTGCCATAGACTTCAATAGAGTTTTCATGCGATAAACCTTGAGATAAGTTTTTCTGAATTGAATTGCATCTCAAATTGAATCTCATTCATGACTTTTCACGTGATAAAACTTTTTCTTACTGAATTGAATCTGGCCCTTTTTGTGATGAAAAGTCATATACTTTTAAGGATTCAATTCAGTTTGTCCATGCATTGGGATGACAATTCACATACTTTGAAATATTCAATTCAGTTTTGCTAGACATTTGAATTCAGCCACATCCAAATCCTGCTGAAAAAAAGTTGATCCTGACTGAATGCCAAGTTAAATCCTAGATTCAGTGCATCCCTACCATGAACAGATTAAACTGCCCACACACATATTTTTTCCTCCAAAACCTGAAAATATGAGTGTCTGTGGATAAAATATTATCCCCAACCAAAAGTGAGGTTTTGGGGGCAACAGTAGGTTTTTTTAAAAAAAAATTGCCACCCCCCCACCAGCACTAGGCCACCCACACTGGGAGGGAGCTCCCGGTACAAACAGCCATGCTGGGGCAAATGCATAGAGCTGGGGATCTAATAGCCTTCCCCTTCGGTTGGGGATAATATTTTTGCCCAACAGGTGCCATTTAACTTTTACATTTGTAAGTCCCAGGGCCAAATTTAATTAAAAGTGTGCAATTGGGAAGAGGAAAACTATTAAATTTGGGTACATTTCCTGTAATCCGAAACTTTAGATCAAATCACATAAGGTATTTTGAACATTTATCAAATCTTGCCTTGGGCTTCCTTATATGTACTTGTGTAAATTTGTGTTTGTGTTTGTGCTCTACAGCTCAACATTCTTGCTAAAATCTTATGCAATGTAGACAAACTAAAGAATTTGTTTTTATAATAAACAAGATTATGCAATATGTAAATTGTCTAAAATCATGAATATTTCAGAAAATCAAAATAAGGAAAATGCATCTGAAGAAGAAAACAAGGAATCAACATGCAATATAAAAATATTAGAAGCACGTGAAGGAAATAGTGGACATTTGAACAATTTACTCTTGAAAATTAATTGGATTGAAACTTTTCTTTTAATGCAACGTTCTTCTAGTTAAAATGTGCATAATAAAACATCTTCCATTAAAATCACAAACAATCAAAATGCTTCTGCACGTAAGAAATATACGCAAAAACCTAATTCTAATTTATAATCCATTATACAGTATTAACTTCCCTCCAGCAATAATGGCATAATAAGCAATATATATAATGTCTTTGTTTCGAATGTAGTTTAATATTTAAAAGGAGCAACTTGGGAAGTTGAAAAGAAAAAAGCAGAATTTAATTGAAAGTATTACTGAAAAATAAAATATATACCACAAGGGCTATGCTCATGAATCTGTTTTGCATTGACCATTAGAGATGGCGCGAACTGTTCGCCGGCGAACTTGTTCGCGCGAACATCGGGTGTTCGCGCTCGCCGGAAGTTCGCGAACGTCGCGCGACGTTCGCCATTTTGGGTTCGCCATTGTTGGCGCTTTTTTTTGCCCTCTCACCACAGACCAGCAGGTACATGGCAGCCAATCAGGAAGCTCTCCCCTGGACCACTCCCCTTCCCTATAAAAACCGAAGCCCTGCAGCGTTTTTTCACTCTGCCTGTGTGTGCTGAAGAGATAGTGTAGGGAGAGAGCTGCTGCCTGTTAGTGATTTCAGGGACAGTTGAAAGTTTGCTGGCTAGTAATCGTGTTGATACTGCTCTGTTATTGGAGGGACAGAAGTCTGCAGGGGTTTGAGGGACATTTAAGCTTAGGTAGCTTTGCTGGCTAGTAATCTACCTTCTACTGCAGTGCTCTGTATGTAGCTGCAGTGGGCAGCTGTCCTGCTTCTGATCTCATCTGCTGACTGCTGCAATAACAGCAGTCCTTGTAAGGACTGCTTTTATTTATTTTTTTGTTGTTTTACTACTACTACTACTACTACTACTATAAGAGCCCAGTGCTATTAGTCTAGCAGTGTTGGGGAGTGGGACTGGTGTGCTAATCTGCTGCTCCTAGTAGTTCAGCAGCACCAACTGTAATTTTTTTTTTTTAATATTCATTTTTTTTTTATTTTACTTTTTTTTATTTTACTACCGCTGTAGTAGTGTATAAGTTGACCTTTTAGGCATTATTTGCCCTGTAGGCATTTTTTGCCCAGTGTGTTATTCAACCAACTGCCATCTAGCTGTGTGACCTTGTTCACATTCTGTCTAAATATCCATAATATTACCGTCTCCAGAAAAAACACCGGAGTGACTTTTTTCAAGCAGCCATAATATATTTTACGTAATCCGTATCCATCGCTGTAGTAGTGTATAAGTTGACCTTTTAGGCATTATTTGCCCTGTAGGCATTTTTTGCCCAGTGTGTTATTCAACCAACTGCCATCTAGCTGTGTGACCTTGTTCACATTCTGTCTAAATATCCATAATATTACCGTCTCCAGAAAAAACACCGGAGTGACTTTTTTCAAGCAGCCATAATAAATTTTACGTAATCCGTATCCATCGCTGTAGTAGTGTATAAGTTGACCTTTTAGGCATTATTTGCCCTGTAGGCATTTTTTGCCCAGTGTGTTATTCAACCAACTGCCATCTAGCTGTGTGACCTTGTTCACATTCTGTCTAAATATCCATAATATTACCGTCTCCAGAAAAAACACCGGAGTGACTTTTTTCAAGCAGCCATAATATATTTTACGTAATCCGTATCCATCGCTGTAGTAGTGTATAAGTTGACCTTTTAGGCATTATTTGCCCTGTAGGCATTTTTTGCCCAGTGTGTTATTCAACCAACTGCCATCTAGCTGTGTGACCTTGTTCACATTCTGTCTAAATATCCATAATATTACCGTCTCCAGAAAAAACACCGGAGTGACTTTTTTCAAGCAGCCATAATAAATTTTACGTAATCCGTATCCACCGCTGTAGTAGTGTATACGTTGATCTTGTGGGCATTATTTGCACAGTGTTTTCTTCAAACCGCCATCTAGCTGTGTGAGCTTGTTCACATTTTGTCTAAATATTGATAATATTATCGTCTCTAGAAAAACCACTTGAGTTACTTTTTTTCAAGCAGCATTCTTATATTTTACGTAATCCGTATCCACCGCTGTGTATACGTTGACCTTGTAGGCATTATTTGCACAGTGTTTTCTTCAAACCGCCATCTAGCTGTGTGAGCTTGTTCACATTTTGTCTAAATATTGATAATATTATCGTCTCTAGAAAAACCACTTGAGTTACTTTTTTTCAAGCAGCATTCTTATATTTTACGTAATCCGTATCCACCGCTGTGTATACGTTGACCTTGTAGGCATTATTTGCACACTGTTTTCTTCAAACCGCCATCTAGCTGTGTGAGCTTGTTCACATTTTGTCTAAATATTGATAATATTATCGTCTCTAGAAAAACCACTTGAGTTACTTTTTTTCAAGCAGCATTCTTATATTTTACGTAATCCGTATCCACCGCTGTGTATACGTTGACCTTGTAGGCATTATTTGCACACTGTTTTCTTCAAACCGCCATCTAGCTGTGTGAGCTTGTTCACATTTTGTCTAAATATTGATAATATTATCGTCTCTAGAAAAACCACTTGAGTTACTTTTTTTCAAGCAGCATTCTTATATTTTACGTAATCCGTATCCACCGCTGTGTATACGTTGACCTTGTAGGCATTATTTGCACAGTGTTTTCTTCAAACCGCCATCTAGCTGTGTGAGCTTGTTCACATTTTGTCTAAATATTGATAATATTATCGTCTCTAGAAAAACCACTTGAGTTACTTTTTTTCAAGCAGCATTCATATATTTTACGTAATCCGTATCCACCGCTGTGTATACGTTGACCTTGTAGGCATTATTTGCACACTGTTTTCTTCAAACTGCCATCTAGCTGTGTGTATTATCGTTTCCAGAAAAACCAACTGAGTTTTTGTTGTTGTTGTTTTTTTAAAAATAATGCCAGGCAAAGGCAGGCCGCCACGCAGAGGCCGTGCTAGGGGCCGTGCTGCTATGCAATCCTGTGGCCCTAGCAAATTGCCCAGTTTTAAAAAGCCAATGACCCTGAACTTCCAAAATGCTGAAGAGGTAGTTGACTGGCTTACACAGCACACCCCATCCTCTACCGTTTCTAACTTTACCACAACATCCTCCTCATCCTCCACTGCTATGGCCACCCCACGTAACACTTCCTCCACCACCGGTGCCCCTTCTTCACTGGAGTCAGAGGAGTTATTTTCCCATGAGTTTCTTGAACTGAGTAATGCGCAACCATTATTGGCAGAAGAAGATGAAGGAGATGAGGACATTACACCAGATTTAATTCTGGCAGAGAACACGACAGAGATGGACATAATGATGAGTGATGAGGAGGAGGTCCCCGCTGCTGCTTCCTTCTGTGATGTGTCAGAAGAAATTGATGCATCTGAGGAGAATGATGATGAGGAGATTGATGTTTTGTGGGTGCCTAGTAGAAGAGAGCAAGAGGAGGGTAGTTCAGATGGAGAGACGGAGAGTCAGAGAGGCAGTAGGAGAATAAGACTTAGAAGAAGCAGGGAGGACAGCCCGCAGGGATCAGTAGGGCAACAACATGTATCGGCACCTGTGTTCAGCCGGCCAACGCACCCGCCATTGCCGCCAATGCCGCCAACTTCTACTGTTACCGCCAGATCGCACACTTCCAAAAAGTCAGCAGTGTGGGATTTTTTTAATGTGTGTGCCTCTGACAAAAGCATTGTAATTTGCAATGAGTGCAGTCAGAAACTGAGCCTTGGTAAGCCCAACAGCCACATAGGTACAACTTCTATGCGAAGGCACATGAGCGGCAAGCACAAAGCACTTTGGGAGCAACACCTCAAAGGCAACAGGCAAACTAAAAGCCACACTCCTTCTGGTCCAGCATCTTACTGCTCTACCTCTGCTCTCCTTGACCCATCTGAACCACCCTCCACTCCGCCTTCCACCTTGACCACCTGTTCCCATTCCCAGTCATCTGCCACCAGCCAAGTTTCTGTGAAGGCCATGTTTGAGTGTAAGAAGCCAATGTCTGACTGTCACCCCCTTGCCCGGCGTCTGACAGCTGGCTTGTCTGCACTCTTAGCCCGCCAGCTTTTACCATACCAGCTGGTGGACTCTGAGGCCTTCCGCAAATTTGTAGCAATTGGGACACCGCAGTGGAAGGTACCCAGCCGCAATTTTTTTTCTAAAAAGGGAATACCACACCTGTACCAACATGTGCAGAGCCAAGTTACCGCATCTCTGTCACTTAGTGTTGGGCCAAAGGTCCATATGACTACTGACGCATGGTCCTCCAAGCATGGTCAGGGCAGGTATGTCACCTACACTGCCCACTGGGTGAACTTGGTAATGGCTGGGAATGGGAAGCAGGGAATGGGTAGCTCAACAACAACAACAGTGGAGTTGGTGTCACCGCCACGGATTGCACGCGGTTCTGCCACCACCTCTACTCCTCCATCGCTCTCTACCTCGTCTTCTTCCTCTTCTTCTTCTTACTCTGCTGCTGGGTCCTCCTTCTCCTCCTCCACACCTGTGCACCCCCAGCTCCCCCTAGGCTATTCGACGTGCCAGGTATGCCGTTGTCACGCTGTCTTGGGGATGACGTGCCTGGAAAGCAAAAACCATACCGGATCTGTACTCCTGTCATCTCTGCAGTCACAGGCCGATCGGTGGCTGACCCCACACCAACTGCAGATCGGAAAAGTGGTGTGTGACAATGGAAGCAATCTGTTGGCAGCGTTGAGACTGGGAAATTTAACACATGTGCCCTGCATGGCACATGTGTTAAATTTAATAGTCCAACGTTTTGTCTCCAAGTACCCAGGATTCCAGGACGTTCTCACCCAGTCCAGAAAGGTGTCGGCCCATTTCAGACGTTCCTACACAGCCATGGCACGCCTTGCTGACATTCAGCAGCGCTACAACATGCCAGTCAGGCGTTTGATTTCTGACAGCCAGACTCGCTGGAATTCAACGCTCCTTATGTTGGAACGTCTGCTGCAACAACAAAGGGCCGTCAACGAGTACCTTTTTGAACTGGGTGGTAGGACTGGATCTGCAGAGCTGGGGATTTTTTTCCCCCGTTACTGGGTGCTTATGCGCGATGCCTGCAGGCTCATGCGACCTTTTGAAGAGGTGACAAATATGGTCAGTCGCACCGAAGGCACCATCAGCGACCTAATACCCTTCGCTTTCTTCCTGGAGCGTGCCGTGCGACGAGTGACAGATGAGGCTGTAGACCAGCGTGACGAGGAGCTGGAAGCGCACGATTTATGGTCGGAATCACCAGAACGAACCCAGGCACCTGCTGCAACGCAGGGAGAGGTGCCAGAAGTGGAGTCAGAGGAGGAAGGTGGCTTTGTGGAGGAGGAGGAGGAGGACCAACAGGAGCAGGCTTCCCAGGGGGCTAGTGGTGACCTTTTGGGGACCCCTGGTCTTGTATGTGGCTGGGGGGAGGAGACCGTGGATGATGCAGTCCTTGATAATGAGGAAGCGGAGATGGATAGCTCTGCATCCAACCTTGTGAGAATGGGGTCTTTCATGCTGTCATGCCTGTTGAAGGACCCCCGTATCAAGAGGCTTAAGGAGAAGGACCTGTACTGGGTCGCAATGCTACTAGACCCTCGGTACAAGCATAAAGTGTCAGAAATGTTACCAACATACCACAAGTCCGAAAAGATGCGGCATTTACAAACCAGCCTGCAAAACATGTTGTACAATGCTTTTAAGGGTGATGTCACTTCAGGAACTCATCAACATTCCAGGGGCAGAGGTGCCAGTAATCCTGCCACGAGCACACCTGCAAGGACAAAGCCCTTTGGCCGGTCTGTAACGTCAGACATGCAAATGTTTTTCTGTCCAAGGCAGCGCCACAACCCTTCTGGATCCACCCTCAAAGAACGCCTCGACCGGCAGGTAGCGGACTACCTGGCATTAACTGCGGATATCGACACTCTGAGGAGCGATGAACCCCTGGACTACTGGGTGCGCAGGCTTGATCTGTGGCCAGAGCTGTCACAATTTGCCATGAACCTCTTGTCTTGCCCAGCCTCAAGTGTGCTCTCAGAAAGGACCTTCAGTGCAGCAGGAGGGATTGTAACTGAGAAGAGAACTCGCCTAGGTCACAAAAGTGTCGATTACCTGACCTTTATTAAAATGAATGAGGGGTGGATCTCGGAGGGTTACTGCACGCCGGAAGACTTGTTCTGACTTCTATGCAGCTGTCCTTCTCTTCAAGCCTCATGACTCCACACACAGCTGTCCTTTAGCGTCCTCCTCCCTCCGCCACCGTTACAAACTAGGGTGCAAACCCTACTGGTTTAATTTTTTCTGGCCTCTGTGCTTCAGTGGCTGCAACCAAAAAAACTGGGCAAACAATGTCTACAAGGTCAACGTATGGCGAAAAATGACTATTTTCAGCATTTATATGGCATATTTTTTCTGGCAACTGTGCTTCAGTGGCTGCGTCCAAAAAAATGCATATTTTCTGCATTTATATGGCATAATTTTTCTGGCCTCTGTGCTTCAGTGGCTGCAACCAAAAAAATTTATATTTTCAGCATTTATATGGCATAATTTTTCTGTCAACTGTGCTTCAGTGGCTGCGACCAAAAAAATGCATATTTTCTGCATTTATATGGCATAATTTTTCTGGCCTCTGTGCTTCAGTGGCTGCAACCAAAAAAATTTATATTTTCAGCATTTATATGGCATAATTTTTCTGGCAACTGTGCTTCAGTGGCTGCGACCAAAAAAATGACTATTTTCAGCATTTATATGGCATATTTTTTCTGGCCTCTGTGCTTCAGTGGCTGCGGCCAAAAAAACTGGGCAAACAATGCCTACAAGGTCAACGTCGTTGACCTTGTAGGCATTGTTTGCCCAGTTTTTTTGGCCGCAGCCACTGAAGCACAGAGGCCAGAAAAAATATGCCATATAAATGCTGAAAATAGTAATTTTTTGCCATACGTTGACTCAACGTATATGGCAAAAAATGACTATTTTCAGCATTTATATGGCATATTTTTTCTGGCAACTGTGCTTCAGTGGCTGCGTCCAAAAAAACTGGGCAAACAATGTCTACAAGGTCAACGTATGGTGAAAAATTACTATTTTCAGCATTTATATGGCATATTTTTTCTGGCAACTGTGCTTCAGTGGCTGCGTCCAAAAAAAACTGGGCAAACAATGTCTACAAGGTCAACGTATGGCGAAAAATTACTATTTTCAGCATTTATATGGCATATTTTTTCTGGCAACTGTGCTTCAGTGGCTGCGTCCAAAAAAACTGGGCAAACAATGCCTACAAGGTCAACGTATGGCAGTTGTTTAAAGAGAACAGTAGATTACTAGCCAGCAAAGCTACCTAAGCTAAAATGTCCCTCAAATCCCTGCAGACTTCTGTCCCTCCAATACAGAGCAGTATCAAGCAGATTACTAGCCAGCAAACTTACTATCATCTGTCCCTGAAATCACTAACAGCTCTCCCCCTACACTATCTCTTCCAAGCACACACAGGCAGATTTTTCAGATACATTTTTGCCCTTGATCCCCCTCTGGCATGCCACTGTCCAGGTCGTGCACCCTTTAAACAACTTTAAAATCATTTTTCTGGCCAGAAATGTCTTTTTTAGATGTTAAAGTTCGCCTTCCCATTGAAGTCTATGGGGTTCGCGAACCGTTCGCGAACCGCTCGCATTTTTGCGCAAGTTCGCGAATATGTTCGCGAACTTTTTTTCCGACGTTCGCTACATCCCTATTGACCATGTATGAATGTAATTTATTTACTTGTTACTGTCTAGCAAGTTCTGTTAAGAGGGAATTTTATTCCAAGTATCCAGGGGCACATTTTCAAAGGGTCGAATTTTGAAGTACTAAAACTTCGAAATTCGACCATCGAATTGAAAAATTTGATAGTCAAAGTTTTTATTTTGTTCAAATTTAGCTGTTTTCAGCCAAATTAAAATTGTTCGATCAATCATGGAAATCGTTTGAATCAAACGATTTGAAGATTTAATCGATCAATTGAATGATTTTCGAACTTGGCCAAATATTGGCTATAGGTTCTAGGACATCCCCATGGGCTAACACAGCAATTCGGCAGGTTTAAGGTGGTGAAGTGTTTTTCAAATAGACAGTACTTTGATTTTCGAATGGTCGAATATTCAAAGTATTTTCAATTTGAGTTGAAGTCGAATTTGGCCTATTCGATGGTCGAGGTAACCAAAAATTACTTTGAAGTTCAACGTTTTTAAATTTGAAAATTCACTTTGAATTCACTTCGACCCTTAGGGGCAGTTTTACTATGGGTCGAATATCGAGGGTTAATTAACCCTCGATATTCGACTAGGAATTTAAATCCTTCGAATTCGAATATCAAATTCGAAGGATTTAGCGCAGGAAATTCGATCGATCGATCGAAGGATTATTCATTCGATCGAACGATTAAATCCTTCGAATCGAACGATTCGAAGGATTTTAATCCAACGATCGAATGAATATCCTTCGATCAAAAAAACTTGGGCAAGCCTATGGGGACCTTTCCCATAGGCTAACATTGACTTCGGTAGCTTTTAGCTGCCGAAGTAGGGGGTCGAAGTTTTTTTTAAAGGGAAAGTACTTCGACTATCGAATGGTCGAATAGTCAAACGATTTTTACTTCGAATCGTTCGATTTCGTTCGATTTCGATCGAATTCTAACAAATTTAACCAATTCGATGGTCGAAGTACCCAAAAAAAACTTCGAAATTCGAATTTTTTTCAGTCGAATCCTTCACTCGAATTTAGTGAATCGGCCCCTTAGTAAATGTGCCCCCCAATGTTCAGTTAAGCATGCACACTCTCACTCACTTAATCAGAGCCATATTTATATATAGGTACCTGAGGGCCTATGCCTTGGGGAAGCAGTTTTAAGAGGGCTACCCTTGGGTGACTATAAAATCACTAAAAAAAATTCCCCAGCTACCACCAGAGATTACCTGCATAAATCTTGAGGTGGACCTGTGGGTGAGAGGGTCAGCCGCCAATTCCTAAAGGGCATGAGGTCACTCATAGTGGCAACGACACGTAGCATGGGTATGACATCACTCAATCTGGGGGTACAGTTAGGGCCTGTGCCTAGGGTGGCACCAGATATAAATACAGCACTGCATGTAATAGGTTTAGGTGGTTGCCATAGTCACCAATACTGTAAGCAATAAACCTAGTAATTACGAATAAATAAGTGATGCAAAAAACTTTATAAATGACCCCAATTGATATACTTGGAGACATGTGTCAAATTGTAAATTGTTTCTAAAATTGCTAAAATTCAAACTGGCATGAATCCTTTAGGATCTTCTTCTACTAAATTCTCTCACTATTTTGTCAATACTCCACCATCAAGAATGTACGCATGGCAAAACAACATAAAGGCGTAGTAGAGTTTACTCTGTTTATCTATACTATTTGTCTTTTTCTCTGTCTGTATTTGTAATGTGTGAAAGGATATATTTGTGTTTTCAAATTGGTGTTTATTAATGACTTTAATGAAGAACGGTCTCCAAAATGGGTAAATAAAACACACATAAATGTGATTAGTGGTAGTTTAATTAGAAAATGTTACAGCATATAAATATGGGGTTTCATTTATTTATGGGTGCCAATTCAGATTAGTTTAGTATATTTCCTGGTTTTATACTCTAAACACAAAGGTTTATTAGACCTGCTGGTCTGTTTTCCTATAAAAGTAGATCTAAATGAAGGGTTTTCAGTTTAGTAGAGTTTAAACAGTTGTGTGTCCAGTTTAACATTTCATCTTGTTGAATTACATAACAAGGCAACAAGCGATTTATATTATTGTAGTGAAACAGATCCCGGCTCAACTACACTTCGACTGAAAAGTTCTAAGGAGATTGTCAGTGTTATCTTTCCCAATCTGGCCCTCAAATCACTGCATTTCACATTTTGTTGATCAATCTTTAGGTTAATACTCAATACACCCTTTTAGAAAATGTACCATAAAATGTAACAGTGGAGCAGTTGCCCTTGCACTTTTATACAGGAAACTTATTTTCAATTTAAAAATGTAATTTTTTTTTGAGCAGGGTATTCTGAACCCAATACCCGATCAATTATTTTGCAACCCTTGTTTGTTGAGTTATTGTATAACCCCTGTTTGGAGGTTGCAGATTTTTAAGGTTGTTTGCATACTACATGCCAAATTGACTGAATTCATCTTTTGGCCTCTGGATCAACAGTGGGATCAAATTAGACACACCAGGGACGATTTGCAAAACAGAAAGTTTTTGGTCAGGTTTTTTGTCACCAAAAATGCAAAAAAAAAAAAAATGGGGGGAAAACCTGTTGAAATTATGTAGAAGTCAATGGCAAATGTCTCTTTTACAACTGGAAGATCTTTCTTTGCTTTATGGTTTTAAGGTTTTTGGGTGTTTTTGACACTGGCTCTTCAAATTCAAAAAAATTACAGTTTTCATACTTTTATGTGATTTTTCCAGTTTGTGCTTTTTCAGTTTGGATATTTTGATAAATGACCTTCATGGAACTTAGTTTATTTGTTGTTTCAAAAAGCTCTAAAATTCTACCTTTAATAATTGGGCCTCTTCAGGAGAGTTTTCAATACATTTATTGATGGTGTCCTTGTCTAAAGGGATTTTCAAACATGCCTGGAACATTTCTGGCCACTCCTCAACCAGATAATCATTTTAGCCCCCTATATGGACTGATATGTTGTCTAATTGGTGTGAAGTATCCAAGTCAACAGCCATGTATGGCTAGTTTTTAGACCCATATAATCTTTGTCAAGCATCCATGTCAGTTGCCTAGAGGATGCATTGTGCATGTTTGGGATGTTTTACAGTTGTCAGTTGAGCTTTGCGTTGGATGATATTAGCGAAAAATGAAATTAGCGAAAGATAATAGTTTCAAGAGCAGAATAACAATGTATTATATTTAACTGTAATGTGTCCATGGTCAATGACTCCTGATCAAAAACAAAATTCTATTTTTATTCGCTCATTAAAATGTCTTATATCTAGTATAAATGTGCTCTCAGTTACAGTGACACACATATTTTAGGTATTTGTTTTTAATATAGGTACATCTGGATTCCCAACATAGCATACATAAATTCCATCATTCAAGGCTGGCAAAGGCTAGTTGTGTAAGGATTTGTTGTGCATTACTGGTATTTGACCACAAATTGAACAAACAATTGATCTTGTTTAAAATGTTTTGATTGTCTTTACACAGTAGTACCCAAATGTCATTATTCTAACAAGAATATTGCTAGAGGTAAGCCTTCTGTCATTGTGACCTCGACTAACCTCTTAATTTCTTAGGTTCAAGTCCAATTAACCTTTAGGAAAAAAAACACAACTCTTAAAAAAACTGAAGTCAATAGGATGCTGTAGTAATCTCTTGCTCTCTTGTCTTTTTCTAAAGTTTGTCAAAGGGCAGAAGCCCAGCCTCACCCATTTCCCACAACAGTGGTCATATATCAGTAGGTTTAAAACACTGTATTGGATGATGTACTAATCAATTAAAAAGAGCCTGCCTTGTGCTATAGTAGAGCATGAGAAAAACCTCAGGTTAAAAAAACCCTGTCACTTGGTGTTTCCCTTAGTGAATGAGAGGCACAGAAGCAAATCCTTGTTACAGACCTCACACACATTTATGGGGCATTGTATTAAAGTCACTCCTTTCCAAGTCATAAAGAATCAGCTTCAAAAAGTATATACAGTAGCATAAAATAAATTTGTTACTAACTTAATGTTGTCTTCTACTAAAAGAACAATAATAGAATTTATAGTAGCAAAACTCTTTCAGGCAGCACACTTTTTATATTTTTTTTTATTAGGCCCATGCACACGGAATCTACTTAATGTCAATTTCGTACAATGGTTACGCTACACAGAGTATTTTATTTCAGACATGCAGGACATGATGATAAATTGATAATTGACCCTGAGGCCAGAGCAAATAAAGAGCCACTGTTTTTCATCAGAACTGCACAGGCAAAAAATAAAGGGAATAATGCTAATTGAGCATGAAGGGCTAAACAAGTATTGAATAATCTATTATTTCTGTCATGGCACATTTAGGTCCTAGAATTAAAAAATGCACCGAAGTTAAAAAGAGCGACAAGAAAAAGAAGAAAAATACAACAGTGCATGAATATATATCCTTGATGGATATTTCCCACATAAATTTAGCCTTTTTCTTTAATAACCATATGTATAGGGACATATTCACTATGGATCGAATATCGAGGGTTAATTAACCCTCGATATTCGACCATCGAAGTTAAATCCTTCGACTTCGAATATCGAAGTAGAAGGATTTACCGCAATTCCTTCGTTCGATCGAACAAGCGAAGGTTGGATTTTAATCCATCAATCGAACGATTTTCCTTCGATCACAAATTGCTAGGAAAGCCTATGGGGACCTTCCCTATAGGCTAACATTGGTGCTCGGTTTTAGGTGACAAAGTAGGTTGTCAAAGTTTTTTTTTAAAGAACCAGTACGTTGACTATCGAATAGTCGAACGATTTTTAGTCATAGTCGAAGGTCGAAGTAGACATTGTGGATATTAAATCATATTTAGCCTAGCATAAATTATTGCTTATTTTTTTTTTTAAAGACTTTATAATACATATTTATAACAACTGCAGCCAATCAGCACCCAGTTTATTAGCAACCCATTAAACTGGGTCAGTAGACAAATCTACACATGTGGAGGCCCATTTACCAACACTCCCTTTTTAGTGGGTTACAACTACAAATAAACTTATTCTCTAAAACCATGAATGCTGTGTAATTTATTAAAAGATCCGAATTTAAAAAGTATGAACAAAAAAAATGCTGAACAATGAGCTAAAAATAGGAAGGCAAATACTTTTATGGCAATTTTATAAAGTTCATGTTGAGATAAAGTTATGGTAAATGTAAAGTTTTATTTCTGGTATCAGTATCCTATTCTTGCTTCAGTGGTGTACTTTCCCATATATGCAGTTGGGTTAGTGGAGTTTTTCCCATTGTTTTTCACCTACTGTACAAACCATCCTACACAATTCAATGTTGTAACATAGCAGAAGCCATCAACATTCCTTCATCGTATTACATAGCTAGAGCCAACTTAATTGATCTCCCCCCAAGGAACTTTCTCCCCTCCATTTTATCCTAATGCTGCTGACAGCCTCAGTCACCTCACCAACAGCTGTTCTTCTACAGCCTTTTCTCCCAGTACTGCCACTGGATTCTCATAGAATTAAACTTAAAAATATTCTTAGAAGGGCTCCCCTTACTTTTACAAGTGAGATTTATCACATCTCGAACATGGAAACAGTCCTAATTCGAATATTAGCCATCTTAAACCTGCCAAGTTCATGTACAAGTCAATGGCAGAGGTCTGTTGAGCCATTTGGAGATGTTAATAGCCTTCCTGACATTCGAGGTTTTTTTTTTTTCGGGAGAAAATTTCTATTCATTTTAATCGAAAAGGAATCAAATATGATTCAAATTTTTTGGTCGGAACCATTCGATCCAATATTAGTGATTCAATTTTTTTCTTAAATAACCTCCCAGTCAAAGTGTAAGTATCTTCGAATTTAAAAAAATTCACATGAATTTGAAATTTGACCTTTGATAAATGGGCCTCCAAGTATTGTGGTTCTGCATTGGGCCTTCTACTTATTGCCTTCCTTTATGCAGGAGTATAGTTTTAGAAGGGAGCTATTAACTTGGTTTGAATTCCTTTTCTATTGTCTGTAATGAGCATGTCTGATGCATCCATCAAATGCCCCTACTAATACCTCTATTACAACATAAGATCTGTAGAGGCAGACTCCACTGCCATGATGGGTACAGTAATGATGGGTGAATTTCTCCCATTCCGAAATACGCAAAATGGCAAAAAAAATTGTGAAAAATTAGTGAAACTTGAAAATTCATCAAAGACGTTGTCTTTAAAGTCAGGCATCCGAATACTGTTGACGTGTGAAGATTTTGAGGCTTTTAACTTTTTGGACGCGTGTCCAAAAAATTTTTGACACTGGTGAATTTTCGTGGGAGTTTTGCAAATGTATTTGCCGGCGGCAAAAGGCGGAAATTTGCACAAATTCATGCAAATTTATTCGCCTATCACTAGTGTACAGACATGTATGTTATAAAGCTGTGACATATGTGTGAGCTCTATTACTTCTTAGCTTTCTAGAGGCTGACCCCCACTGCCATGTATACAGATGTACACAGTATGTCATGAAGCTGTGCCTTGATTTTGTAGGTGCAACTATCACAATTACTCTGCACAGGGACAAGGCATAAGCAATGTGCAGTTTTTTGCCTATTGGTCCATGTGCCCAGCATTTATAAATGACCCCTAATGTCCTGTATAAAGGCAGGTTCTAATTTAAAAGACTGACAATTTTATAAGTAAAAATATACTAGACCAGCATGTCCAGACCAGGCAAAAATAAAGGCTAATTCAATAGGGGTGAATGTTTTAGGCAAACCCCATTAAATCTAATTGCTAGGTTTTTTCACCCAGTTTTTTTTTTAGGAAAAAAGTGCTCCAGCCTGGGTAAAAGTAGAAAAGTATGGCAGTGCCATCTATTTAACTTTTTCCCAGGCATCCTTAGCGTAGATTTAGATCTGGACATGCTTAACAGAGGGGAATATGAAAATTTGACTCTACTGCTGATGCCTAAATCTAGGAGGCAGATTTATTAAAATTTGAAGCTCAAAAACTGGAAACTCATAGCAAACGAAGGGTTTAATATGATTTTACCACCTTTAAGGGTTTTTTATTTTAATTTTTAAGTTTAATTTAAATTTTTTTTTAATTTAAAACATTTTTTGAATTAAAAAAAAATTAAAAAAATTTAATTTTGATAAATCCATATCAATTGTCAGCTTAGTGCAGGATTGGACTGAGCTGATGGGACACCAAGAAAAAAAACTGGTGGGCCCTGGCTCTTGTGGGCTCTGCTTTTACTGCCAATCCAGGCCAGCTCTACCAGCCATAAACTGTGGGCATTGGTGCTCCCCCCCACCCCCAACATGGTGGCAAGGAGGAAGTGTGGTGGGAGCTGATGTTCAGAGCAACTAGAGCTAAAAACAGGGATCGGGAGCACTCACTTAGTGCAATTTTTATCCTTAAAAGGTCCAGGAAAGAAACTTGAATGCATTCACTGTGTGTTGCCTTACAAATTGTCCCTCTGATCCTAAATCCTGATCCTTTAACCTGTTGGTTCATTGTAACTTGATTACATAAAGCATTATCGGGTTTTTGTTCAATTCTGAAGCACATGTAACTCTTTCATTATTATTTACTTTTTCTTACATATATTTTTTTTTCTATTTTTCTTTTTGTTTTATTTTAAGAGAAAGGGGAAAGAAATTCATCAAATCCAAGCAATGCTGCTGTTTGTAAGAAACTTTAATTCTTAACAATATATTATCATGATTAATGTGAGCACATCAGTTACCTATTTAATATTTTGTGCTGCACTTCTTCCACAGCACTTATCCCCACGAGGGAAGCCTTCTAGGCCTGACAGCTAATAAAAGGGCATCTGCCACAGGGGCATAAAGACAAAATCAACAATTTGCACGGTGAACTAGGTTTATATTGTTGCAGCCCATGTTGCATTCTAGAGAACAATAGCATTAAAACTCCCTTATGGCCTATTCAAAGCAGTAGACATGTGGCTTTCCAATAGAGAAACACCTCTCAGACGACTTTCTACTAGTGGGGCTTTGTCAGATCACAGTCAGGGTCTAACTTCATTCCTTGATCTCTCTCCAGGAGGAAGTTCAGCTAAATTCAATTTGCCCCTCTGCCTTTTTGTAATGAAGCAGTGTGCATTTACGCAAGCCTTAGATAATGCAGAACAGATGGGAAGATTTTGTCTAATTAGATTTGGGACAGTTTGCTTTATGCTTGTGGTTGTATGTGGTACTTATTGCCTAATTTCACACTTGTTACAACTGCAGTTTAGAAATAACATTGGAGTGATTAAAACAAATTGAATCAAAAAATGGCATTAATGGAGCTTTTTAGAGTAACAGGTTGGTGCTTCTAATATAATCTGCATGATTTAAATGATATTGTTCAGTGTATTGCTCATATCATTAAGAATTGCCATATTATGATGTTTGTTGTTTTACAATCAGGCTTAAAAAGAGCACATTATTCGGCCGATTTTGATTTTTCTTTTATGTTTTCAAATGTGGTTGAATTGCCTCATACTAGTGATGAGCGAGCCATGGATTATCAGTGAAATTCCGCATTCCATCTCCTTATTTTTTAAAAAACAGTGGCAAAAATTCACTGCAGAAAAATTAGCTGCGACAAAAACAAAAAAAAGCTCATAAAAAAATCGCCCATTGACAAATGCATTTGGAGTGAGAAAAATTGTCACTCGCATATAAAAATTGTTGCTCATAAAGAAAAAAATTGATGTCCATTGACTTCAATGTGGTTCACAAATTTTTCGACATTTTGCAATTTTTTTTGCAGTTTCGTGAGTAATTCTGTGAAGCAAAAACAGATTTGATACTCACTACCTGATACCATAGCGGAGAATTATTGTATATGAAATTGAGGAATCTGGAAGCAGCAGTTTATATTTTCCAAATTTATCAAAACTTTCCTGGGTGTCTAACTATGAATCCCTGTCCTTACCACCTGCTCTAAGTACAGGGCTGTATTATGCCTTGTATCTCACATTACGAAAATATTGTAAAACTACAGAAAAAATACATAATAAATACAAGGAGCTCTACCCCTGCAATAAATGGTATTTTTTTTCCAAGGAATTAAAATACAGGGAGAATTCTTATAATGGTATTGGCATTTTTTTTAGATTGTAAAAAAACTGGGGTTTTTTTGGCAAAACAAAATACATAGAGCAGATTTGCTAACATTTCGATAAATCGGCCTCCATGTCTGATGAAGGCCAGATGGGGACAGTAAAGGGGCAATTCAGTGTAGGTTTGAACTGGGCCAGTGAGACACTGGGAAATATGATGGAGTCTATTCCAGGCCTCCCAGCTGACACCCTAAAGACTGTTTGGGAGAGCGTTTCTTCAGATTAACTTACAAACAAGCACAAGGACATTGTATGGATGGTTATTCAAGTGGGCCTCCCTTCAGAACCTTCATGCATGCCCATAACCTGTATAGGTACCACAGTGGATCATTCATGAGGAAACATCGATGCGCACCTTTTGGAATTGTGGATATACACAGGCCCTGCTTGATGCCCTGGAACATGAACCCAGAGACTGTGTGCCCAGGAACTTCTTTACTCACCATGCAGTGTTGTATAGAGTGTTTCAGGACACATTATTCAGACAATAATGTGTTTTATGTGGAAAATAAAGCTTTTGGCCAGACAACGCCACTATCTCTTCCCCACTTACCTCTCCCCATCCAATTCCCCTCCCCATGTAGCTTTATTGTTGTACAGTATTGCATTTTGAAAAGATTCATGTGTAGTGTTTTTTTTATATATGTATATTATATATATCTATATAAAAAAGTATATTTTTTAATAAAAATAATCAGGAGGTGCCAGAATGGGCAACAGTAGCAGTGAACTTGATGCAGGTATGACAAGGGAACTCCTCAATTTGACCCTTCATCTTGCGCTATCCCACTGGACCCCCATTATTACATAACTTAATGAGATAGAGATGGCTGTAAAATGGCCGCCACATTTATTCACATTTTATCAAATAACTAGGACCTTGCGAGCTTAACCCAAGGCAATATTCTAAAGCCAATATTCTAAAGCAAGAGCTTGCTACCATGCTGTGCCGCCAACATGAGAGAAGTTCAGCAGCGCTGCCGTACCTGCATCAGCAGTTTGTCGATGATAGGAAATCCAAACAGGCTGCCCCCTAGCACAAGCAGTAGTAGCGTCTGTATCAATCAATCCACTGTGCAGCCACAGGAGAGAACCTCCTTTCTCCCTCTTCTAAATTTACCTGTGCAGTACTCTGGCAAGGTCCTACCACTGCTGTGACAAATAAAACTTAAAATATAACATCATATGTGCACTGTTTTGATCCGGAGGAAGGCATAAAACCCAGACCCAAAGCCAATGCAAATTATGCGGGAAAAAAATTCCTCTAAAAGAATTAAGAGGGAAAAAATTTCTTCCTGACCCAAATGGCGATCAGAAACATTCCCTGGATCAAGCGATTCACATTAATTTAACATAAATAAATACAATACAGACTCTCACAATTATAACGTGTAAAGATACAGAAACCACAATATAACAACGCTTTCATGAAAACATCCATATTCAGTTATTAATAGATAATATGAGAACATAAAGTAGTAAACTCCTGACAATTCACAAAACTTGCAAAATGAGGGAGTGTGGTTGGGATGTTTCTGCCTACTCAGAAGATAAGGAAGTGAACTACTTCTTCCCCTGACATCACGTCCCTTTCTTACTCCACCCCTGGGCCTGGCAATCTCCTGCTTTAACTCATTCCTTCTCACCTAAACACAGCTACATGTGATTCTGCACATCTCTGACCTAGACCAGTATAATTTGGCTGCTGGTATTTCGGATCCCTTGTCATGCAGCCTCTGCGCTTATAGCTTCAGGGCTTTCTTTTCCAGTAGCAGGCATAGACATATTGGGAGACCACTTCTGACATGACCAGATCACTGGAAGACACGTTTAGGCAATTTTGTCAATGACCTCTTATACGGGCAGATGTGATCACCAGCCAGATGGATTTTCCAACCAGTCAGCACATGGGTAGCAGTTATCTGATAATTTGCTGCCAGGGAGACACCAGCTTCAGAATAAACCTCTATAGATTCTGGGACTGTTCTATAAGTCCCAAAAATAGTCCTGGGTAGGTGCCAATGTTCTCAGCCTTGTAGCAGATCAGATGTTTCATTACAAGTGCTTTGATAACGAAAACCTTCTTAGAGAAACAGCTAATAGCAGATGGTAAATGTTGTACACCTAGTGGCATATTTACTTAGCTCGAGTGAAGGATTCGAATGAAAAAAACTTTACATTTTGAAGTATTTTTTTGGGTACTTCGACCATCGAATAGGCTACTTCGACCTTCGACTACGACTTCAAAGTAAAAATCGTTCGACTATTCGACCATTCGATAGTCGAAGTACTGTCTCTTTAAAAAAAACTTTGACTACATACTTCGCCACTTTAAACCTACCAAGCTACAATGTTAGCCTATGGGGACCTTCCCCATAAGTTTTCTAAGCTATTTCTGATCGAAGAAAAAGTGTTCGATCGATGGATTAAAATCCTTCGAATTGTTCGATTCTAAGTATTTAATCGTTCGATCGAACGATTTTTACTTCAATCGATCAAAGTATTTGCGGTAAATCCTTCGACTTCGATATTCGAAGTCGAAGGATTTTACTTCGACCCTTAGTAAATGTGCCCCCTAGTCATAACAAACTTTATGATCATGATATGGTTTCCATCCTATATAATAAAGTTGAAGTGTCTCTGCGTCCAGTCCCTGTGTCCGTGGGATTGCGCTACTGCGCATGTGCCCCATGGACCGTCTATGGCGAATTTCTCTGCACCCAGTCCCTGTGTCCGTGGGATTGCGCTACTGCACATGTGCCCCACGGACCGTCTATGGAGTCGATGTTGGAGTGTAGGAGCCAGAGTTCCTTGCTGTTGTCCTGCCGGGAGCTGAGGATGAGGTGGTGGCCGGTCAGACAGAGGGTGCCCCACACAGGGGAGTGGAAAGGCCGGTGCAGAAACTCATTATCCACCTGGGGGGTCTTAATCAGCTTGGCGAACTCCATTCCGGCAGCGGGGCGCCGGCGAGGACTCACTGACTGGATTCCCCCAGACTCATCATTCCTGTCACCCACTTCCAGTCAGCTCGGCCGCAAACAAACACCGCAGCTCCTGGTTCCTCCCAATGCGCATGCACCACCACCGAGCGGGGAGTTATTAATACAGTGCGGGGAGTTATTAACACAGTGCAGGGAGTTATTAATACAGTGCAGGGAGTTATTAACACAGTGCAGGGAGTGTATAATAGCGTATAGTAGTGCATAATAGCGCATAATAGTGCATAATAGCACATAATAGTGCATAATAGCGTATAGTAGTGCATAATAGTGCATAATAGCGTATAGTAGTGCATAATAGGGCATAACAGAGTATCCTATATAATAAAGTTGAAGTGTCTCTGCGTCCAGTCCCTGTGTCCGTGGGATTGCGCTACTGCGCATGTGCCCCATGGAACGTCTCTGGCAAATTTTTTTTAGAGTAGAATAAAAATTCTGTTTTTATAAATGTTTGACTACATATGTTCTAGCGCCCGTTAATTTAAGGGGCTTAATGTCTAGTACAATACATACCTCCCAACATTTTGGAAATATAAAGACGGACCAAAAAATTGTTGTGCACAGCGCAGCAAACATTTTTGACCATGCCCATTTTATGGCCACACCCCATAATTACCATGTTCACTTTACAAAATTCTCAGGTTATCGAAGTTGGAACATATTTCTGTTTTTTTAAGTTATTGCTGTTTTGCTAATGAAGGTAAATTGCCCTTAAAGCTGTGAGTCTAACTTCTCCCAAGGGACCCGTTATCTTATATTGTTACAATTACTTATTTGCTTATCTCAAAATTGTTACAAAAGTATCTTATCTGCAGCTGTAGCTGTTCTGGGCTCTCTGCCAAAAGGCAATTAAGTTAGAAACATTGTTGTTTTTTTAAGCTGTTCAGTGCAGAGAAAATCTGGACTTTCCAGTACAAATGAGTGACTGCGGGTTGAGCTGTCAAAAAAGGGGCTGTCCCTCTGAAAACGGAACAGTTGGGAGGTATGATATAATATTAAGTGAATGCAGATCCAGTGCTTTTGCTCCATTTGTTAGAAATGTACAGCTTTTAGGTATTAGGTGTATTTTTACTTCTAGTTTTTGAGCTATTAAATGGGACTTTGCCAGCCTAACCTTGTTTTCCTGTGCAAACAACTCTCTATTTGGCACATGGGCATTCCAGGCCAGTGATCTGAATTCACAATGAAAATCAAATTTTACTTTTTTTGCCACAAATCGTATTATTCTCTAAAAACTTGTGTTTATTTTTATAAAACTCTAAAAATTCAAGTTGTATTAATACAAAACTGCACAAAGTAATTGGGGTTCCATAGAAGTCAATCCTATTGGACCTTTTTTGAAACATTCAGACTTTTAGAAATACAAATATGTAATGACAGAAGAAATCAGTTAAGGATAGATACATGAAAAATCAGTTAAGGATAGATACTTAGAAAAATAGAGCTACAGAGTGGGCCTTTGTCATAAGGGTTGCATTATCTGTGTTAATATTTGCTAGATCCAGGTTAATGGCTATGTTTAGTAAGCAGCACATTCCCCTAGTCACTTCCATTACCGAAACACAAAGGCTAACTTCAATTCAATAGACAAATGTTTTCCGTTGTCTGTTGGTGTCTTTAATGTTGGAAAAATCTTAATATTGCTCTTTGGTCTCCCAATACAATGTCAGTGACTAAAGAAAGCGGATATTCCAATGAACTAAATAGCTATGCATGAATAGCATTGCTGTATTCACTATTTAAAGAGAAGAATATGGACTTTCATTTGTTCTTTTTTGGTAAATATGTTGTGGATTATATACAATAAGTAAGAGGGACTTATTATAGAGTTGCATAGCTTTTATGTATGCAGAAATGTTTCCCTCATTGTTTAATATGGTATCATCGATAGCATTAGTGTTACTAGTGAGGTCATTCATGGAAGATCTTTTACAGTAATGCTGCATTCAATTTGCAATCATAAATATAAATGGAGCAATTTGGGCATGCACTCAGCTACATTATCATCACATTTTACTTTATTTGAACCTGAAGTTGTAAGAACCAATTCATATCTGATTACCTCTGATAATTCTGCTTGGCATATGAAATATTTTTTGTAGATTATAGGAATTTAAATTAAAACAGTAGTAAGTAAATTTGCTGTTAAAGACAATAATTTGCCACTACGTGGTATTGGTGTTATGGAAAAAATACACGTTGTGAGTGAGAAGAATTGCTTGCCTATTAATGTTACAGAAACAAGCAACAAAGGCAGAGGTTTAGATGGGCCATACTTGACTACATTACACTCATACAGTAATTATGGGATGGGCTTAACCTCTGCTGATAGGGATTTTTATTAAAAAATATGAACAATAACAATAAACAAAATCAAAATGTCATAACAAACAAATCAAAATATAGAACAGATACATATTCAAAAATCCATAGTTTTTTCCCATGAAAAATCTACCCCCCTCCACAATTTATTGTTTTCTTTATTGATACTTATTTCTTTAAATTTTAGCAGGTATAATTCTTACAAAATCTTCTTGGTTGTCAAATCTATAGAACCTTCTTCTATCCCAAAAGTTTTACCACATCTCCTCATCCATAAGAAATATCGAACAACTGAGAAAATAACAAAGAGGGTCTCTTTATCCAGAGGATGATTAGTTACAATTCCATAGGCTCTTTCCCCGTAAGTGTAACCTCTGCTGATAGGAGCTGAAGAACGGAAGTCCATGCTGATGCAGTATTTATTGGTAGGTTTGGAAAAAAATACCCTGTACAGGTATTGGGCCTGTTATTGAAAATTCTTGGGACTTGGGGTTTTCTGCATAATGGATATTTCTGTAATTTAGATCTCCATACCTTCAGTCTACTAGAAAGACATTTAAACATAAAATAAACCTAATAGGCTGGTTTTGCCTGGAAGAAAGTGGATCAAGAGCAAGGTCCTGTTTTATTATTACAGAGAAAAAGGAAATTTTAAAAAGAAAAAAAAATGCATTATTTGGACGGAGTCTATGGAAGACAGCCTTCCCATAATAAGGTTTCTGGATAATGGATCCCATACCTGTACTTCACGTTTGGAAAGCGTAGCTGAACGTGTAACGTAAAGAAGTTAGAAAATGGTTGAAGTATAAAGATATGAACAACAACAATGTTTCTTATTTATAAAGCCTGGGAAATATTTGACCATGATATTATAGGTATAGGAAATCCATTATACAGAAAGCTAAGAATTACAGAAAGACCATCTCCCATAGACCCCATTTTTAATCAAATAATTCAAATGTTCCCTTTTATATGTAATAATATATTGTTGTCATTGATCCCAAGTAAGATATAATTAATGCTTACTGGAGGCAAAATACTCCTTTTGGCTTTAATTGATGTTGAAATGATTTTTTCTTGTAGACTTAAAATATGGTTTCCAAATAAGGAAAGAACCCTTATCTGGAAAACCCCCAAGCATTCTGGATAGCAGGTCCCATACCTGAACTTGTATTCAACTTCATCTAGGACTATTTCTTCTTCCTTCAACCTAGATAGACCATTAATATGCTCTTTGCCTGAAATACTCCAAAGACATATTGACCTGTTAGTTGGCTAGGCAGAAAGTATGTTTGTCTGGCTGGGAAGACTGTGGAAAATGAATGGCTTATGTAAATGATTGAGCAGGGCTGGGCTGCAACCTTCAAGGGTGGTCCATTCCACATGAAGAGTTTTTAAAGGTATTGAAACTTCCTACATTCTTATTTGTTTTATAGTCTGCAGTTGGTTCAGACTGACTTTTTGCAAGCTTATATTCCTTCTCAAAGGATACAGACTTTAGTGGCATATACAGCTCAACACAGTGAAACTGTTAGGCCCAATATTTGAAACTCTGCTCATTGCATCTTAATTAATGTCTTTTAATGTGCAAGAGGTTTGTGCCAGAAGTCATAGACTAAAACAGACCTCCAGGACCTTCTTAACATTTAAGGGTTTAGTAAGGACCAAGGAAACAGGCAGTACAAGTGCTTGGCAAACATAAACTATTTTATTGTTATTGTTATCCTTAACAATACAAGGCACCAGGCAGGCAAACAGCAGGGAAATGTTCAAGGAAAGGCACCCCAGGGGTTAACAATCTCAGAGTCCAGATACAGGCAGATGGTCTAGCAGGAAAAGTATACTCAGGGTGAGACAGGCCAATACCAGGAACAATATGTGTACTCACCGTAGGAATGCTACAACAGGCAGAATGGTCTAACATAGACAACCAAAAAATTGTAAAGTACATTTGGACTTCTGACTAAGAATTGCATTGCATTGTAACACTGCTCTACTACACACCCAGTCCCAGGTCTGGAATGACAATCTGTGGATTCTGGCTAATTTCTGCTGTAAGATGCCATAGACCCCCCTGGTGGGGGTCTGTTTGACCCTCTGTGCACTTGAAATGCTAGGGCCTATTTTGAATGCCAGTCAGACCCTGCCCAAAACAATACTGGTTACCTGGTTTTGGGTGTGAGAGTACCAATGTCACTGTTTCAGCATGGGTAAATGATATCATTAAGAGTATCAGCACCAACCAGTGCAGCTTCATAGTTTGCTGACTTTGATACATTTAAAAGCATAGTGATGATATATTCGATCAGACAAAGAAGTAAGCTAGGTCCTGAAGGCTACAAATTGTCAATTAAACAATTATACATGATTTTCACACAAAGTTCCATTATTATGTGCTTATATTATAAATCAGATAGGTGGTGTCCAGTTGTGCCATGATTCTTTAGCTACTCCATTCTAATGCATTTCACTCCATTTAATTCTTCATCCAAGTAGGTCAAATGGTTCAAATGCACCCCTCCCCCCATGGTTTGCTAATCTATGAATAAAGCCAACACATACTTCTGTAAGAATACTTATGCCTCTTGTTCAGTGTTTTTAATCTCTTGGGACAGTAGTGATGTTGTAATAAAAGGATTTATTTATGTTTGTTGTTGGTGTAAAGGTATGGGATCCATTTTGTAGAAACCCGATGTCCAAATATCCCAGGGGGCGGCCCTTATTTTTTAAAATGGCAATTTTATATTTATGATTACCCAATGGCACATACTACTAGAAACGTATATTATTATGAAAATGGTTTATTTACATGAAGCAGGATTTTACATATGAGCTGTTTTATGCAATACCTTTTTATAGAGACCTACATTGTTTGCGGGTATAATTTTCCTTTAAGCTCAGGAAACCATTATCTTGAGCAACATGCTTTCCAGAAATACTTGCACCTGCCCAGATGTAAGGAGTGTCTTGTCCATGTATGGCAATTCTGTTTTTCCCTTTTTATTGTAAATGCTCTGTGAAATGTATAAAACTTGGTCAAATAGGCGTGACATACTTGCTAAGTGTGACATTGTGACAAGCTTCCCAAGATTCCAATGTTTTGTACAATAAAATCTTCTTCTGTAGAACCTTGTCTTGGAGTCTTGTAAAATAAAAAGGTTCTGGTAAGCAAATTACCAATGTTTGTTGTACAAGGTGTTATTGGGAATCATCTATAATCTATATTGTTATGGTCTCTAGGAAATTAAGTCACTGATCCATCCCAAAATGCACCCATATATATATATATATATATATATATATATATATATATATATATATATATATATATATATATATATATATATACTATTTATGTCATTTTATTATTTTCTGTATTGTTGACCCCCTAGAAGCTGCAGGGTCTATTGCCCATATTTTTATATCCCAGACCTTTGAACCAGTATTAGAGGTGCAGGGAAATGTAAACTTTAAAGTGCAGGAGTGCAGAGGATATGGTAGGGGTTCTGACAAATGAGCAAGTGAGGAGTCCCACCAGGACTTTTAAAGGCCACTGTGTACATATTCATTTGTTTTCATATATAAGAAATATTCTTTTACATAAAAGCAGTTTATACTTTGCCAAGAATTTCCCTTTAAGAAATATTTAATAAGACGGCAACTCATAAAGCACCACATAAATTCTACGGTGAGCAACAATTACATTCGAGGCGAATAACAGTTTGATAAATTGACATGTGAGTTTTTCCTTCTATCAAGAAAAATAAAAGCTCCCACATCAAGGTATCGTTTCACCAACCTCCTTTTGTAGCATTTTTTTAAATGAAGAAACAAAAACAAGTCTCAGCTGCTGTATTTTGACAATTTTACATTGAGGTAATAAATAATTCAATGTGCTAATTTGACAGATGACTCTCCAGGAGCCCAGCACCATTACCAGCATCATTAGGCCATGCTATGCATGACAGGCATTGGCCATTCAGCAAATGTCCTTCACTTGTTTACCCCTAAAGAGCTGTACCATGCACAATTAGCTAATGAAGCATTACAAGCCTTTTTTCCCCTGCAATTTCAGCGTATCAATGCAGACAATGTAGAGGAAAATGACATCTAATAAATTATAAGCAATTTTGAATTTCTATGATTGCATCATGCTAACAATCTGTATTCATCAGAAATTCAGCAAGTGTTATTAAAACGAAGGGAGGAAAAGAAATTAGCTTTAGTCATAATATACCTGCCAACATATTGTACTGGTTGTCTTTATTCTTTTGCAGTGGAAACTACAAAAATAGGTATGTGCATGTAACTAGATAGGCTTGAAAGAAACACTGATCTGAGCTATGGTTTGTATCAGTTCAAGCCATACAGTCTTTGCTGATTCATTAAGAATGGACACACAATAAAACCTCAGAAAGCAGATTTATTCCTTTGCAAATTTGAATATTTTTCAGAATTTATATTTTTTTCTAAATCACTAGTATATTTATAAAAAAAAACTTAAATTGGAAACAATTGATTGTATTAAAACACAAGAAGAAAAAATTGCAAAGTTCCATGTTTTTATAAATTCAACTGTCTTTAGCAGATTTTAGATTTTTTTTATTATTATACTTTGAGTTTTTTTATTGATAAATCTCAAAAATTCAAGTTTGGAAAATGGGAATAAAAAAAAATTAGATTGCATGATTTTGTCTGTGAAGGTTCTCACATTTTCTCAAATTGCAGAAAAAAAATACTCTCAGATTTTAATACATTTAATAAATCACCAATCATTATCTAAGTGATCATTTATATAGGCTCCATTCAACAAAAATTATGTTTAAATAATATCTAAAGCCGTTAGAGGCCCCCAAAAGTTCATTGTCATTTTTTTATGTACAATACTCTAAGCATAAATTAGAACCTAAAACAGAAATATATGCCATAGTTATTCAATGGGTGCCTGGGGATACTGGGAGCTGGAAGCAACAAAGCCTTTTACAACAAGTTCTTGAAATGCTTGAAATGTTAGGTGGTTTGACCTTCAAATTTCTGCAATAAAATTAGATAAAGGCATTGCCAGAAAAAGTCAGTGTGCTTCTTCCCTACACAGTCTGGTTGACAAATGGGGAGCCAGTACCTCTGAAATACCTTTTTAACTTGAAGGGGGTTATTTATTAAAGTCTGAATGCTAAAAAGTTTTTTTACTATAAAATCTGAAGTTTTAGAGGATAAGAAACTTGAATTTTTTGAGATTTATTATACCCCGAGGATGCAAAAAGTCAGAATATGAAAATCTGCCCTCTCGGACCTGCCGAGGTGTTATATAAGTCTATGGGAGTCCCTATCCGATTTGGAAGGTTCTGTGGTCTGCACTGAAATTAGTTTGAAAATCCTACTATTTCTGGCTTTTCTGGCAAAAATCTGCAAAAATTCTGACTTTTCGAGGAAAAAGACCAAAAAAATTGTACGATTTGGGGAAAAAAATGTACTATTCGGGTTTTTGCTCTATTTTATCGAGTTTTCCCCAATCTAATTAATTCAAGCCTTTTTAATAATTAAATATGGTCAAGTAGTGAATTCTAGTTTGGTCTGACTTTTTTTTAAATAAAATATCTGAAAAATTCAGATTTTGATAAATAACCCCTTAATTGTTAGAAATTGAGCATCATACAGTATGTTCTATACTAGCTTCACTCCAGAATTTTCCATTGTCATGCATGAACATACAGCCTAAAGCTCACGTATTGGGATTAAAAGCACAACATTTGCTGTTGTTATTGTTACTTTTTATTTCTTATCTTTCTATTCGGTTCCTCTTCTCTTCACATTCCAGTCTCTCATTCAAACCACTGCCTGGTTACTAAGTTAAACAAGACCCTAGCAATCAGATAGCTAATAAAATTCCAAACTGGAATGCTTCTGGACAAAAAGCTAAATAACTAACAGCAACACCAAAAAATTAAAAATGATAACCAGTTGTAAATTATTTTAGAATATCAATGTCAATGTGATACTAAAAGTTAATATAAAGGTTGAACAACCCCTTTAATATACAGGAAAAATGTCAAATGTCTAGGTTCCTTATGGGTCCCCCCATTTGATGTTTGATAAAGCAGTACCCCGGGTTCCTTATTAGGTTTCCTTCTAATTTACATATATTCAAGTAAGGAGAGAGTGAGCCAGTTTTAAAAATAGTCACTTATGAAGCAGCATAATTTAGTGGGCCAGTTTGTGCAGAATGAATGCCTCTTATTGTGTCTGTCTGCGGGGGTTATCGACTGAACCAGAAATTATTTGGAATTCCCTCCTCCCTCAAATTTAAATTGCTTGTGGCCATCAGCTGAATGAGCTGATCAGCTCTATATACCTTTATTAATATTTGCTTTAAAGCAAGAAGAGAACTAAGGTGGGAGAAGAAGAAAAGATTGAATAGAGGTGGAGATTCTGGAAGTACTGTACCTAACATCACTTAAGAAAGAAGACTTTCCAAAAGAAAAATACAGAATCTGAACCAGTGATCTATTCACGGAATGGGCCCAAAATTTCAAGGGTCTCCTTTGCTCTGGTGGTACATTAGCTGTGAAATTAAAACTGTTGTTCACCTTTGAATTACCTTTTGGTATAATGCAGTGATATTCTGAGACAATTTGCAACTGCTATTCATTTTTTATTATTTGTGATTTATGAGTTATTTTTTTATAAGAGGCTTCTAGTTTTGCAAATTACCCTAGTAACCATTCACTGATATACATAAAAGACTGTTATATGAATAGAAGAGGACCTGAATAGAAAGATGAGTAATAAATAGTGATGGTGGAATTTGTCCCATTTTGCCGAAAAAGTTAGCAAAAGCGAAATGCAAAATAATTTGCAAAACATATGCTGACGTGCAACAATTTTGACGTGTGACAATTTTTATATGCGCGACTATTTCGTCCAAATGCAATGGCTGTCCGAATAATTTTCATGCGTGACAATTTTTATGTGAGCACCTATTTTGAAGTGTGACAATTTTCGGCATTGGCAAACGCGGAAATACGCAGTGAATCCATGATAGCCGAATTTATCACCCATCGTTAGTAATAAAAAGTAGCAATAACAATAAAGCTGTAGCTTTACAGAGCATTTGTTTTTAGATGAGGTTAGTGATATTTGATAGCTGGACAGACTCAGAAGAAGGCAAATAATTAAAAAACTATAAAAATAGATAATGAAGTCCAAATGAAAAGTTGATTAGAATTGACCATTCTAGAATGTATCAAAAGTTAACTTAAAGGTGAACCACCTCTTTAATTTGTATTTCCTGCCATATAGATGATAAAGATAGACACTACTATTAAGACCCCTTTGGAATTAGTGTCTTGGTATCACTGTACCAAACTTTAGATTAGTGAATAACATGTCTAGCAACTGAAACTAATGTCTAGTGATGGGTGAATTTATTCTGCAGGCGCAAATTTGAGGGGAATTACCACGTTTCGCAGCCGGCGAATAAATTTGCGAATTTGCCGAAACTTTTACTCTGGCGTCAATTCAGAAGCCGGTTATGATTACCGGACGCCTACTGACTTTAATTGTCGCCAGCGTCAACATCAGCATTTCATCTTTTTTTTGCCCGTTTCCTGAATTTTGCGAAATTCGCGGCGAAGCTAAATGGGACAAATTCGCCCATCACTACTAATGTCATCCCTTTGTAGATAGCTGAGATTTTGGTATATATCTAATCTTGGTATATATCTATATATAAAAATTTGCAAAATGCATTGCAATGGGAGTAAAAAATTATTTTGACATGCGACAATTTTGACACGACCGGCAGTTTTTATCTGCTCTACTATTTTGTCCAAATGCATTAAAGTCAGTGGGCATTCGAATAATTTTGATGAGCAAAATATTTTTGTTGCTGCAAATTTTTCGCCACCTAGTTTTTGCTGCAGTTTTTGTGGGTGACGAAAGGTGAGAATTCACTGTGATTCCATGCCTGCCGAATAAATTCGCCCATCCCTACCTTGCATGTCGAAAATACCCAGGCCAGATCATCAAAATGAGCAGTCCCTGTAAATTTTACGTCTCTTTACAAGTGAATAGATGGGTGCACCTGAATGTGAATCCATGTTTGGAAAATCTCTTGTTTACTTCTACTTTATTATTATTGATTTCTCTCTGAATTGCACTTTCGCTGTGTGTTTATGGCATGGAATGAAGAAAGCAGATGAGGTAATTAGGCACCTAATTGCACGCTGGTCTATATGACATCCAGGCCACCAAGCTTGATAACACCAACATAATGTTTATCTATTTTGGTCCTCCCAAATCTGAATAAAACAAGCATTTCCTCTGTAGAAACAAAGCTGAGCAGCAAGTGATTATTACTGCTAATTGCCCAGTAAACAACACGAGGCAGCGACTCACTAATACAACAACAACCTCTGTGCAGCAGCTGAAGCAGTAAAGGACATTTGGTCAACCATTAGCTCAGATTTGCAATTCATACACTGGCCCTAGAGCTGCTAGCTGATCAACACCAATAAAAAAACTAAAGTAATTGTACTCTGAAGAAGTGTGCCTACATGCTGCAGTTATCCACATCACAATAAACAACCTGTCCATTGTAAATAACAGGCATCTGCTTTCAATCACACACACACAAACAGTTGTGCCTTTACAGTATGTTAAAGAAATTACATTTAGCATTAGCACAGCCTGGTGCCCTCTAGCTACTACAACTCCAGGCAACTTTTGCAAGCCAACAGCTGTTAAAGTATCTTGGGATTTGTTATTCAGACTGCTGTAGGTTCAGCCTCTATATTGGAATATTATAGGGGTCATTTATGCCCACAAAGTACAGTTGTGGTCACAGACGTTTGCTTTAATCCATTGGTACTTGCATCAAAAGGTGCTCCTTGCACTCATGTGTATTGCCTGCACCTATGGAGCTGATCCCTAGAGGTACCACCACCTCCAAATGTAGCAACAGAGTCGACTAACTGCCTGCATCAATATATATACAGTCTACTTGCATGGAGGCTTATTTTATCAAAGGTCAGATTATTGTGGTTTTTCAGGTTTGTGAAACCACTGCTAAACACACTGGGGCTTATTTATAAACTCTGGGCAAATTTGCCCATGGACAGCAACCAATCAGTGATTGGTTTAATTTTAATCAGTTGCTGGTCAAACAATAAGTGCTATGGTTTATATCTTTTAGTTGTTGAAAATGGATTTTTAATCTGTCATTTTATTGACCTTTTATTGTTGTTGAGATTTAGATGAGCGATACTTTGTTTGTGGTCTAGATTAATGGAGCATTACATCTCTGTTTTGTTGTCACCTACTGTAGAATGTAATGTATATTTTCCTTTTGTTAGCCTTATTTTATTTTACTCTTATCTAAATTGTCATTGTCTCATGCTGGCTGACCAAACCTTTTCCCATATCCATCCTTTTTATAATCCACAAAAAAGCGAACTGTAATAGTCCAGGGAGCATACCAAGAGGCCACTCATTGCTGGCATAGGCAGTAGGGATGTAGCGAACTGTTCGCCGGCGAACTAGTTCGCGCGAACTTCGACTGTTCGCGTCCGCCGAATGTTCGCGAACGTCGCGCGACGTTCGCCAATTGGTGTTCGCGTTCGATTCGAAGTAAAATTTCGTTCGACCATTCGACCATTCGACCGTTCGATCGCTAAAATCGAACGATTTCCATTCGTTCGAACGATTATAAGCATTCGATTGAATTAAAATCATTCGATCGAATAGCTTCGATCGTTCGATTCGAACGAAAATCGTTCGATCGTACGAATAAAATCCTTCGATCGTTCGATCGAACGATTTTATCGAGCGTTCGAAGTTCGCGAACTGTTCGCGAACTGTTCGCTTTTTTGCCGGTGTTCGCGAACGGCGTTCGCGAACATCAAATCGGCAGTTCGCTACATCACTAATAGGCAGCTTAAAATCAGCAAGGATGGAACTCTCATATAGTGAACTCCTACATGTTTTAAGAGTCTGTAAAGACAGATAAGTTAACACAAGCATTTCCTATAGTTAGTGTCCTACTACTCCACTGCAGTACTGTACCACAGCATAGCTAAATATTAGTGAAAGCATTATCAGGAAGCTTTTTTTAAACTTACCAAAATGTTCCATATTGAAAAGCCTTGAACTGATGTCCATGTAAGGACTGAAAAGCATTTTAGGCATGAAATGTAACCTTTGGAATACAGTAGATGGGAATATGGGCATACAATAAGCTCGGATGCAAACTATGTGGAAATGGTTTATTGACAACCCTGTGACAGAAATCTATAAGCAGTAAGCAAAAACCTAATTGCAGTCAAGTCCACTCTCGATTTATTTCTCAGCCTATTTCTTTCTTTATTGCTTCACTAGAATGTTTACAAGATGCCCATTGCCTGCTGATGAATTTCAACCTCCTAGGATAATGCTATAACCCACCTAATTCACCATCGGCATGGGTCAACCATATTGTCTGCTGATGAAATACAGTCCCATAGCTTGATGCAACAGCCCATGTAATTCACTGAAATTTGAGGGGAATTTCCACGTTTCGCAGCCGGCGAATAAATTTGCGAATTTGCCGAAACTTTTACGCTGGCGTCAATTCAGAAGCCGGTGATGATTACTGGACGCCTACTGACTATGCTGAGGGGATACTTTTCAGATGAAGGGACTGGGAATTAAAAGGTTTGCTAGTAAAATCTGCACCAAATGAACGCTATGTGCTACTCAAAAAAATAATATGATGTATGGGGACCTGAGTTACTCAGTGCCATTTCAACAAATTTGATTTCCCCAAATAAACGTAATATTAATATTTAAAGATATTTTTAAACCAGAGAGTCTACTGTTAATATCACCTTTTAAATAGTGTATAACATAGGGGCGGCCTTTAGATGGCATCTTAATTCCACATGCACTGGTTCATTTAATGAAAAACGTAATAATGCTTCAGTACAACAGAGCTCTAAAATAATGAAATAAAGCACACATTTCATCTGATTAAAAATATTTTCAGAGTTGCTACGATCATCTTGTTTTTATGGTGTATTGAAGACCTCTCAGTTTTTAGTATAAAGCAATCAAGGGAATGTTTCTTGCCATATTGATCTGGTGGGATCTATTGTCTTTCTAGGAATATAAATCCCGGCATAATAAAAAATCTTTATTCCCTACCCCCCCATCAATGACTGACAGTCCTGCTGCTTTCTAAAAGGTCAGATAACAGTAATCGTGTCATTGCTGTGATAAATCAACTCTCAGTGGACACTATAAAAATTAAGAGTACTTCTTTAAGAGACCAGCTTGACCCCCTTTTAACCAGAAAATGACTTCTGACCTGCTATTGAAATTTATCACAATGTTTCAATTAAAACTTGGCAGCCACACAAGACTGTGCCACCGCTGACCTTTCAGAAGGAAGTTGGATGTTTTTGTATATATCATATATATTTCGCTTCATCTGTAAGTTATAGTACTGTATATTGTACAATCTCCATTTTGTACTTTTTTTATACATAAGTGTAGTTTAATAACTGTGAAGAATCCTGTCTATCTCTGCTACCTACATGTTAGGTATTTCTCAAGTTTACTGCCATAAACTGGAATCATGGGTCCTAAAACGCCTGCTTAGCACAATTCACATAGCAGCAACATTCCCACAAATGAAGCCTAAGTGCAAGCTTGATGCGTTAGGCCTTTCTTGCGCAAAATGCATTGGAGTTAATGGCCATTTTTCTTGTACAAAATGAATTGGAGCCAATGGTCATTTGTTTTCACATTTTTTTTCCATGTTAAAAATGTACACCACTCGTGAAAACTCAAGAAGGTACCCTAAAAAAAATGTACTGTGATCAACAGTGAACTGGTTGTAATAAAGTTATTGTTTCAACTTCTCATGTGCAGTATTGTATGCTTTTACTGTTTACTGTTTTAACCAGAAGAGGATGTGATGGTTCTGTTTATTTTGCAAAGTTTCATACAGTTTTAGGGATCTGGTAAATTAGACACCCTTGATAATATTGTCAGGAACATTCCCAGTGTTATAGATGCTTAAATGGGTCCTAATGGGGGACCTATTTCATTATTCTGCCTTAATGAGATACTGACACCAGAAAGTAAACTCTTTTTTTACATCTATCATTGCCTTTGAAAGCTACTTATAACTTTGCCATAAAGAATTTGCATAATGCTTTTACATTACCTGTTAGAAACTTACAGGCTGTGATGGGACAGTCAGGTTAGAAAAACAGTCATGTTTAGAAACTTCAACTAACAATTACTTACAAAAACAAACCTCTCAACAAAAAATGATCAACATGACCTTTTAATGAACATTCATATTTTAAAAAATAGTTTTTTAGTGTCAGTATCACTTTAAGCTATGCCCCTTGGTGTCCACACAGTGACCAGTAGATGGCATTGTGCTATTGTATAAAGGTCTGGGTAACCATGTGCTTGAGGTCCATTGCTTTAGCCCTTACCAAGCAGGCAGGAAGGGAATGGGTACTGGAACCTAGGTTCTGTGGGCCTAGCAAAGGATAAGCTATACTCTGTAATAGGTCACTCTAGGAGTGACAGGCAGGTTATTTAGTTGAGCAGCCTAAAGCTCCGACAAGGAGAGTCAGAAGAATTAAGATACTGGGTACTAATTACCCAGAAGTAGGGACTAAGTGTACAGACTTAGGGATGTAGAGATTCCCGTGGGTTCCACTTAGGGAAAAGACTGTAAGCTGGGTGCACCTTCAATTGCTGCTGTACATGTTCCCTTGCCTGCAGGGACTAAGCTGATCATTGGTGCTTGTGAGTATATGCTATCCTCTGTTGCTCTATGTTCTTGATGATTTGTGTGTACACCTATGTGGATAATTCTGTTGAATAAACTAAGTTCACTGGTTAAGCATAAAGAACCACTGGCGCCCAATTATTGTGCATAGCACATTGTTACAGTTACACTACACCCTGCCTCCACACCGTTGCGAGGGCTTCATCCCTGAGAGAAAAGGTCTCATCCGGAGCACAAATATATACAGTATAGAATAAGCTCTTAGTAGATACGGTGCCACTCATTTCACTCATTTTACGTTACATAGTATTTTGATATTGGTTTGATATTGATATCCATTTATTCATTTACATACGTCAATCATTGGCCCATTGACCACTTCCTGACACACTTTAATATCGTGTTTGTTTAGGGGGCGGATCTTCCTATTTGGCCTTCAGTTGCTGACCCAGTTGGATGTGTTCCATGGAGCCTGGGATCAACAAGGCCCCAGTTTAGCTGTGCGGCCCTAAAGGAACAACCCCCTTAGTGAAAGTTGCGGAACAGGGACCCCATGAAAGAGACTTTAGTAAGTGACAGGTTATTTCATGTAATAGCACTCTCTAGGAAAGTGAGAGAGAGAGAGAGAGAGAGAGAGAGAGAGAGAGAGAGAGAGAGAGAGAGAGAGAGAGAGAGAGAGAGAGAGAGAGAGAGAGAGAGAGAGGGACAGCTGTACTGATGAGGGATTTAGGCAAAGTCTTCTCCCTGATCCATTTCTGATGTATGGGATCTGTACCACATGGGCCACTGAAACCATGGGGATGTCCCTTCAACTCCCCTAGCTGTACTGACTCTGGGCCAAACTGTCTTGACATTTGCTATTTGTGATGCACAGCCTGTGTAGATTTGTGAGTATTAATCCTGTGGAACATTGTATTGTACAAAAAAAACTGTTCTGTTTGTTTGCTGCAAGAATCTCCTGGTGTCCTTGTTTTATTTTAAACACAGTAGCCTCAGTGAGTTGCAGTTCTACTACACCTGCCCTTCATACCTTCCACATAGAGACGATCCATTCCTGTGTAAAAGGGCTGAACTCCACGGTGCGAGCTGGTCCCATGCGATGCACTGAGAGGACGAGATGGATGCATATAAGGTGAGTTTAAAATCATGAAATAATAACAAATGGAAACCAATCACAAATTGAATATCACTTTCATACTAAAAGTTAATTTAAAGGTGAACTACCCCCTTTAACAATATATGGATGTCATACCTTGAAAATTGCTTTTCCATTTTTTTCTGAAATAAAGACCTTTTTCAATTGCAATTTTATTTTCTATTTGTTACTATTTTTTGTAATATTGAAGTTTAAAGTTTAATTTTTCACCTTTATTTGTCTTTCTAAAGCAGTTAGGGTGGGGGGGGGGGGGTCACTGACACTGTAAACTGTTCTAAACTGATACATTAGTTGATACATTCTTTAACTCAGAATCCCTGAGTTTCTTACAGACAGCTTTGCTAATACTCCAGAGATGCTGCTGAGAAATGTATCAACTAAGGGGCTGATTCACTAACTTCAAGTGAAGGATTCGAAGTAAAAAAACTTTGAATTTAAAAGGTTTTTTTGGGCTACTTCGACCATCGAATGGGCTACTTCGACCTTCGACTACGACTACGACTTCGAATCGAAGGATTCAAAGTAAAAATCGTTCCACTATCCGACCATTCGATAGTCGAAGTACTGTCTCTTTAAAAAAACTTCGACCCCCTAGTTCGGCAGATAAAAGCTACTGAAGTCAATGTTAGCCTATGGGGAAGGTCCCCATAGGCTTGCCTAACTTTTTTTGATCGAAGGATATTCCTTCGATCGTTGGATTAAAATCCTTCGAATCGTTCGATTCGAAGGATTTAATCGTTCGATCAAAGGAATTATCCTTCGTCCATTCGATTGAATTTTCTGCGCTAAATCCTTCGACTTCGATATTCGAAGTCGAAGGATTTCAATTCCTAGTCGAATATCGAGGGTTAATTAACCCTCGATATTCGACCCATAGTGAATCAGCCTCTAAATGTTGCAAGAGACAGTACATGATACATTTCGATATTAACATTTTCAAATTTTTTTCAAATTTGAATTTGAACTATTCCCTAATCAAAGTACACAAAAGTTAGCTCGAAATTCAAATTTTCACTTCAACCCTTAATAAATCAGCCCCTAAACCTTAAACTTCAATTTTGGAAAAAACGGCAAGATATAAAAAATGGAAAGCAATTTTGGTGAATAGTGATGAGCGAATCCGTTTTGCTTAATCAAAAAAATCTGTGAAACTGCGAAAGAAATTTTTGAAAACTTTTTAAACACAGTCAATGGGCATCAGACATTTTTTTACGCATGCTCCACATGCATTAAAGTCAATGTATGTATTTTCTTATGGCGACTTTTTGTCTCTGTGACTTTTGTCGCTGCAAATTTTTGCTGCAGTGTCATAAAAATAAGTGCAGATGGCAAAATGCCGAATTTTAATGCAAATCCATGGCTGGAAAAAAATTCTTATCCCTAATAGTGAACAATCTGAAATCAACTGAACTGGAAGGTGAACAACCCCTTTAAACGAAATTACCTTTCTAATGGTTTGCCTATATGTACTACAAACAAATAGAAGATTATTGAATCCAATATTCAACCTAACCTGGACCAATCTATTTCAACACTTAATTTCTATGAGCTACTAAGCAGAGTTAACTTTCCCCTTATTATTCTCACACAGTCATAGTAACACAAAGCCCGAAGCCTTTGTTCTGTTATGTTTACTGGCGAGAAGTAAATGTTATATTCATACAAAAGCACAAATGTCCCTGGTCAGATATAATTTTCTCTTATTTCATGTAATATAATTACCACATTTGTTTAAAAAATGAACAGCTTTTACTAGGAAGACAGATAAAAAGATACACATTTCAAAGCACTGATTTAAAATTAGCCCTGGAGTATCCTTTTTTTCTACTTTAATCACAGAGGAAGTCTGAAATGAGATTGCCGTTGCATTGTTCCTTCTACCTGTAACTTGATTACTTTATTTTCTAATAGAGAAGGATTGTTACTGATCACTGGGTCTTACAGTCTTTGATGATTTGCAATTAAGTTGAAACCTAGTTGAAAAAAAATGTTGGATTTAAGTTGTACTTGACTTTCATTAGCATCTAAATACAAAGTCAATAGGGAAGCAAGATAACAATGAAAAGTTCCAGTGTCTCAAATGCATCTACATTAATCATGGAATAAAATAAAGCCTTTGAACCTGATGAATTCGCTCTCTCACTGTCTGTCTCATTCTCTCTCTTCTTTCCTTTTTAGCATGACTATTTTTATCTTTCTAAACTTTATTTAATTACCAACAAGCCTATATTGATCACCTCTGCATTGTACCACAGGTGTTATTTTTATATAATTTACTAATAAAGAGTAATTTAAAAAAACATTAGGTGTGTTTTGTTTTAATTGACAGCTAAATGTGGCACATTAAAGTACAATAATCTGTACATAGAGGAGTTGTGTTTTTTAATTTCAAATAGGCATTGGGAGTGAGTGGTAAGTAAGTGGTATTAATAAAGCATCTGTGAGGAAGACTCACCGTGGGGGTCGGCGGGGACGCCCACCACATTCCAAGCGGGACGGCCGCCATGTGAGTCTTTGGCGCTGGTTTCCTAGGGCGCGCGCCTCCTTGTAATTTAAAGGCGCAGGCATGCTGGCGTGATTACGTCAGAGTGCAATGGCGCAAAATTCAATGATATTTAAAAGTACAGTTTCTTTTTCACACTGCCCCTGATAGGATTTGTTTCCTGGTGCTGTTAGCTGTTGCTATTCTGCTTGAACCTGATTCTGATTACCAGTTTTGACCCCTGCCTGGCTTTTGACGATTCTACATTCTGTATCCTGACCCCTTGCCTGATTATCCACTCCGATTCTGCTTTACCCTCTGATTGACTACCTGGTTTGACCCTTGCCTGCCTGATTATGATTGACATCTGCCTGCCTGACCCGGCCTGTTCTGACGACAATTCTGGTTTCCTGTTCTGTACCGTGACTCTCGGCCTTAAGACTCTAGCTAAACAGTTGTGCCCCTCTGTTTATCCAGAACCTCTAGCCTTGCACCTCTCGTTTAAGTCCTGGTGGCATCCTCCCGAGGCCAAAGGCGGTCACACCACAGGTGAAGCACGAGCCGAGAACAGGGTGCTTGGCATTTGTTCTAGTGTTTGGGTGCCGACCGTGACAGCATCATATTGTGTTCATACTTATTACTACAATGCACTTCATTATCATTCTTTAATGTTGGCAATATATATTTATAAACAAATATTTTCTATTGAAGTCACAAACGATGTTGAAGTAGTTATTGTCATAAAAGAAATTTAGTCAAAGAAGGAAAATTTTTCCTAAATCCCACTATTTCAATAGCACAGAGTGATTATTTTAAATATCAGTTATAGATCAAGAACGTCATATATAGTAATAAGTGTTGGTAGTGCTGCATTAATTTGTTTGTGATGAATAATAACAAAACTGCCCCATTTAAATTTGCAGAAAAAAATCACAAAACTGCAAAAAATTTAAGAATTGCAAAAAATTCTTAAAAATTCAAAGAGCGTTTTTCTAGAATTTTTTTTATAATTCTATATTTACAATTTTAACAAGGGAGAAGTTATGAATTAAGTTTCAAAATGGATAATACATAACGTAGCTTTAAGAAGGGGTTGTTTTTTTCAGTGTCTAAACCCAGTATTGCTTCCCCAGGCTGAATATTATATTAGTGATCTTCATATTTCACACCACATTGGTTAGGCTCTAAGGAGTAATGTCGTACACCTTACCTATGTTTTGACATTTCAAGAATTATTGTGACATATCGCGGTCCTAAGCTTTCGTTTATTAAAAGTAGCCATACAAGAATATATGTGCAGGAAGAAGAAGTGCAAAGATGACCCTTGGCAGATAATATAGTCAAAGGATTATTTTTTTTTATTAAACTTGGGACATAGGAAGTGTAGAAGTCAATAACTGTGGAGATTCAGGTAGTAATTGAAATGATAAGAATGACAATTAAATATATTAATATTATTTAATTGAATTTGTGATGAAATAAACATTGACATGCAATTTTATCATATTTATTAAGGGTCAAATTTAGAGTTTATGGGAGTTAAACTCCCATAAAATTGAAATTAGTAAAAAAAAAAAAAAAAAACTATTTTAAAAAAAAAACTAAACCATAAAAAATATATTTTTTTTAAAAAAAACTATTAAAATAAGATTTTTAAATTCGGGTGAATAGGATCAAGCTGCAAACCAAAAAAAATATGTATTTTTTTTCAAAAGTCCACCAAACGACTCCATAGGAGGTCCCGCATAGGCTAAAACACAAATTCGGGTTTTCGATGGAAAATAGTCTAATTGAATTCTTAAAAGGACAGTACGTGCTACATTTTGCCATTCAAATTTTCAAATTTGTTTTAAACTCAAATTGAATTTGGACTATTCCCTAGTCGAACTATACTAAAATAAACTAGAAATTCAAATTAAAAAAATCTAATTTTTAATTCGACCCTTGATAAATCTGCCCCTTAGTGACTAAACGACCAATGAGAAATATGTAATAAACGATATGTAATATGTAAACTTTTTGAACACAACTGTTGGCAGTTGTAGTGATGAAAATATGGTTCAATATGTAAAATGAAATTGGTGATCGCTAACTAATAACAATGCCTAACATTCTACTGTAACTTTTTATAATGTAACTCTAAAATATTCAAAGAAACACAAAAGTCTTGAGTTGAATATCTGATACATTAAGGGGCCGATTCACTAAATTCGAGTGAAGGATTCGAATTAAAAAAACTTCGAATTTCGAAGTGTTTTTTGGGCTACTTCGACCATCGAATGGGCTACTTCGACCTTCGACTACGACTATCGAACGATTCAAACTAAAAATCGTTCGACTATTCGACCATTCGATAGTCGAAGTACTGTCTCTTTAAAAAAAAATTCGACCCCCTAGTTCGGCAGCTAAAAGCTACCGAACTCAATGTTAGCCTATGGGGAAGGTCCCCATAGGCTTGCCTAAGTTTTTTTCATCGAAGGATATTCCTTCGATTGTTGAATTAAAATCCTTCTAATCGTTCGATTCGAAGGATTTAATCGTTTGATCGAATGAATAATCCTTCGACTGATCGATCGAATTTCCTGCGCTAAATCCTTCGAATTCGATATTCGAATTAGAAGGATTTCAATTCCTAGTCGAATATCGAGGGTTAATTAACCCTCGGTATTCGACCATTGGTGAATCGGCCCCTAATTATGTATGTGCTTGACAGATGTATAATAGTCATAATAGAATTTACTAATACTAATGAATTCCATCTACTGTCACAAACCTGGGGCCATTATTTATAAACTTGATAAATGAGAATTCATTGCTAAGAGATCAATTATGTGTTGAAAAAGCAAATGCTATTATCACTAGCTTGTGCATTATACTCATTAATTGTGAATAGTACTATTATTATAATATTGTTTGAATAGCTTATTTATGAAGGACATACTATTACAGGGCTATGGAATAAAAAATGTGACAAATCAACAGCAAACAGACAAACTACATGTGTTGAGGGCAGAAGAAATACATACAAAATATGTTTCTTAAAAAAGAATCAAGATATATCAGATAATGCATGCCAAACTGAGTTAGAGTAGGGCAAAAATGGATACCGAAGTAATTAAAAGATATCTGCAAGATCATGGGATAGCTTGAAGTTTTTATCATAATTACATGTATTTAGAAAAGCACCAACATACTGTATTCAACAGCATTTGACAATAAATGGGTTTATACACTGAACATACCAAGTACAAACCATAACAAATACAGATGTTGTAACTGATGGGTCATCCAATGGGGATGGGAAGGGGATGGGAAGCTCTCTGAAGTAGGGAGATCTTAAAACTTATACAGGTATAGGATCCCTTATCCGGAAACCCGATATCCAGAAAGCTCAGAATTACGGAATGGCTATCTCCCATAGACTCCATTTTATTCAAATAATTCAAATTTTTTAAAATGATTTCTCTGTTATAATACAACAGTAGCTTGTACTTGATCCCAACTAAGATATAATTAATCCTTATTGGAAGCAAAACCAGCCTATTGTGTTTATTTCATATTTAAATGAATTTCTAGTAGACTTAAGGCATGAAGACTCAAATTACGGAAAGATCCATTATCCGGAAAACCCCAGGTCCTGAGCATTCTGGATAACAGGTCCCATACCTATTGTATGTGTAGAGCCAGGTCTGAGACTAAGGTTGGTTAAAACTTTGCCAAAAGACAAGCCCTGTGTATACAGACTGCCAGGTAGGGATGTAACGAACTGTTCGCCGGCGAACTAGTTCGCGCGAACTTCGACTGTTCGTGTCCGCCGAATGTTCGCGAACGTCGCGCGACGTTCGCCAATTTGAGTTCGCGTTCGATTCGAATAAAAATCGTTCGACCATTCGACCATTCGATTCCTTCGACCGCTAAAATCGAACGATTTCCATTCGTTCGAACGATTGTAAGCATTCGATCGAATGAAAAGCATTCGATCGAATGGCTTCGATCCGAACGAAAATCCTTCGATCGAACGATTAAAATCCTTCGATCGTTCGAATCGAACGATTTTGCAGGTGTTCGAAGTTCGCAAACTGTTCGCATTTTTGCCGGTGTTCGCGAACAGCATTCGCGAACACCAAAACGGCAGTTCGCTACATCCCTACTGCCAGGAACCAGGCTGTGAAAGTAACAGAGAATGGATCTGTGAGTTCTTATCTTTATGTTATGTACTGTTGCACTGTTAATAAAACAGATGGATTTCTGTTACCCTGGATCTTGCTGCCTATTGCTTTGAACAGTTATTGCTAACTTTTTGAATGAATTTGAATGAATTCCTACATATGGGGAATTGAATGTGGCATGGTCTTAAGGAAACAGACACTTGTTTAGGCAGTAATAAAGCAGCTGACTCAGGATAATATTATCCAACGATAACTAATGCCAATCACTAGGTGGATCTGAGCTCACAGTAAGAAACCAACAGATTACTTATTACTCAGGTCAATGCACAGGCAGAACTAATAAAGCTGCCTTGATACAGCAACATCAGATTAACTGCTATTTACAGAAAAAAACAGGCCATGGCTGGAAAACCACTGGAGTGGTACTGGATTGGGCCAGGTATCAACAACTGCTCACATCACAAGGGAAGGGATGAATTAGGTGATGTTTTTAGCCTTTATTAATTTGAATCAGTTTTTTTAAATTCAAATTTTGTTTTTATAATTCAAATCGAATTGGATCGGTAAAATTCAAGCAAGTTTTAACAACTCGATTTTATTAATACATTTCAATTAGTCGAATTTTGAATTCATGGGAGTTTAGGGGAGTTTTAAAAAACTCACATGAATTTGAAATTCAACCCTTGATTAATGCGCCTCCCTGTATTATTTTATGAAAATCATTTGTAATTGGTGCTGTCCATGCTATTGGCACAGATAACATGGTTTCTGTTCATAACGCTCCCCTTGTCCCATGCTTATTCAGCACAAGCGGTGCCTGGAGATGACGTCACCAGGCGGGGAAGCAGGTAAGGTTGCTGTCTCTCTTTGCAGTCACGGTGCACCCGCTAGGCACGGCACCGTTGTAGAATAAATATTATTTTTTTCTGTTCAATGTCTTGCTTTTAAATGATCATGCATATTGTAGGTTATTCTATAAATTATGGTTTACTATTCTAGGCCCATTTATCAATGGTTGAATTTTAGTGGTATTATAGCTTTTTGAAACCACAAAGAAACTAGTTTCTATGAATGTCAGTTATTTATCAAAAGAGCTGGTTGCACAATACAGTAACTATGACTTTTGCATATTGTTGCACAAAAAACAGCATCAAAAACACCCAGAAACCTCAAAAACCACAAAGCAAAGAAAGATCTTCCAATTGTAGGGACATCTGCCATTGACTTTTACATGATTTCAACAGGTTTTAGCTGTCCCCACGCTTCCCTATCTGATGTCTGTGACTTTTTGGGTTTTTTTGGCAACAAAATGCCCAACCCGAAAAAGTCTAGTAAAAAAAAAGTTCAGTAAATCAGCCTCTTACTTTACATAAAGTAAAATAATAGGTTAAGCAAACGTTTGCACCTCTTTTTCTGATTAAATTTGCAGTTTTGCCAGCGGCAAAAATTTTACAACTCCTGTTTTTTTGTGTGTATTCTGGAACATAAGTAAAAAAAAGAGTCAGTGTTGTTATTAGAATTTCTCCATTTGTTTTGCAAGAAAGAAAGTTTTTTTTAAAAAAAAAAATTAGGAAAGAATTTTAACTTGTTTTCAAAAACATTTCTTTTGCAGTGGAAAATCAGAAAAACACTGGGGCTTATTCATAATAAACTTCACACAGCACAGAATGGTACATACAGTGAACATATTTGCCCTGTGCATGTTTATGTTTATAAAGCTTGATAATATTGGTGTATTTAATATGCAAAAAGAATTGCAACTTTTTATTCATTCTGTGAATGTCCTTAAGAGATTGCAAATATTTATGTACACACTCTGTGTTCAAGTTGCTACATGACTTGGGTGACAGAGAAAATATTGACTAAACAGTTGAAAATCGCAAATTTAAATTACTGTCAACACTATGGGGGTTATTCCCTAAAATCCAAATGTATCTCATATTTTATTTAAAAAAAAAACCATGACCAAACTCCTTTGCCCAATTTAGCTTATTTATTAATAAAAAGACTCAATTTAATCAGATCACAGAAAAACTCAATAAAATCATATGAAACCCCAAATTGCTCAAATTTTTTGGACTTTTTCCAGAATTGCAAAATGTTTTCAATTTTTAAAAACCCAGTGCACACCGTGAAAACTTTAAATTGAGATAGGTACCTCTCCCATTGACTGATAAAGAACCTTGACAGGTCTGAGTTGGTAAATTTTTGGATTCAGGCTTTTTGCAGCATCGGGGTATAATAAATCTCAAAAAATTTCAAGTTTTTTTTTCAAGTTTTCTAGTGAAAATTCTATTGCTTCATTATACATTTTACAAAGGGACTAGGTTTTACCTGCAACTTACTTGCTGCTTTCAAAGTAAACCGCCATACTTGGCTGCCCTTTTATTAGACACCAGTGGAATCACCTGACTATAGCTGGGAAGGGTGGGAGCTACAACATGGAGCTGGTCACTGCTCCTGTATAACTATAACAAACAAGGGAAAGTTGTGCTCACCACTATTTTTTACAACCATTAGGCGGGGGTGCAATAAGGGTGTGACCACAAATACATATAGTCAAATACAAGAGTCCTCTGCACTCAACCCATTATCAATATATTTAAGACTATAGTCAGGTGATCCCACTGGTGTCTAATAAAAGGGCAGCGAAGTATGGAGGTTTACTTTGAAAGCAAAAAGTAAGTTGCAGGTAAAACCTAGTCCCTTTGTAAAATGTATAATGAAGCAATAGAATTCTTAATGAATCAGATGAAAATTAAGCATAGGACTGGCCAGATATGGGATGACTTTGACGTAGTTGGCCAGCTTAAATATATTGCAATATATGGACAAACAATCCCTGTTTTGTTTAAAGGGTAAGGCATTTTTTAATAGCAGTATGCACAAAATGTCTCTGTCTTAAATATATTGATAATGGGTTGAGTGCAGAGGACTCTCTATATATATATATATTTATATATATATATTTTTTACTAAAGTGTTATTATGTTATGTATATACAGTATTTAGAGGCAAATATATGCCTGATGTATGCTTAGTATGTTCATGTTCATTATGTACATACAGGTATAGACTGTGCTGAAATTATTGTGGTAGTTATTTGCATTCAAGTATTTATCAACGTGAGCATTTGACCATTATTACTTGGAACAGCTGGAGTTTGCCTTTCCAGAAAGCTACACATATAGAGCAGGATTCAATTAGAAAAATGGACAAAAAGGTAGACCCTGCAGTGGAGAATACATAAGTGTTGGCCACAACAAAAGAAGAAGTCTTTATATAGACCAAGGAACATTGTGCACCTGCCCTGTGTCTGATTAATAAATATAGAATGTTATATACCATCTAACTACACATGTTCTGAGGCTAATCTTGTTTTTGCCTATACAGGACTACATCCTTTTTTTTGTATTATAAAAGGTCACATTATGAAAAGGCAGTCAATGGCACATCTTTATATTCCATTAATGATGACATTAATAAACACACTTCATTACTTGCCACTTACAACAGACATAAGATCTTCACAAATTAGAAGGATTCAGCCACAGCCTGGAGTGGCGGTGTCACAGGCATAAGAAGGACCTTGAGACTCTCAAGGAAATGACCCATTAAAAACAATAACATCTTGTCTAGGTTTGTGCTATGTCCACTAATTCTCTTCCATTTCTTGGAGGATTACAGGAAGACAATTAATTAAAGTAGAAAATTAGATTGTTTTTGCTAAATAAATCCTAATACATTTGACCAAACATTGCATTTTCACATATCAGATATATTTTGTTTTGATCATATATTTTATTTACACAAGAAGCACTAAACAGTTTGTTTGCCTTTTTGTCATGCCATCTCCTGCGGCCAGAACTTGGCTGGTACCAATTTTAACATGTTGCATGACAGTACAAAGCATGGTTCTATTCTATGCAAAATCAATTTGGGGAAGAAGCAAGAAATCAAGCCTACTGAGCTCATTTGGAAAGAACGTTATGACATTTTCAGTTTTTAGTTATTTGAGTATGGTATCAGTTATTGGCTAAAAGTATCTAAAAGTAACTTTTGAACATTAGTGTAGATTAAAATGCCATAAGGACAAAGATAATTTATTTTGATATTTTCCTACCTATGGGTAGAGATGGCGCGAACTGTTCGCCGGCGAACTTGTTCGCGCGAACATCGGGTGTTCGCGCTCGCCGGAAGTTCGCGAACGTCGCGCGACGTTCGCCATTTTGGGTTCGCCATTGTTGGCGCTTTTTTTTGCCCTCTCACCCCAGACCAGCAGGTACATGGCAGCCAATCAGGAAGCTCTCCCCTGGACCACTCCCCTTCCCTATAAAAACCGAAGCCCTGCAGCGTTTTTTCACTCTGCCTGTGTGTGCTGAAGAGATAGTGTAGGGAGAGAGCTGCTGCCTGTTAGTGATTTCAGGGACAGTTGAAAGTTTGCTGGCTAGTAATCGTGTTGATACTGCTCTGTTATTGGAGGGACAGAAGTCTGCAGGGGTTTGAGGGACATTTAAGCTTAGGTAGCTTTGCTGGCTAGTAATCTACCTTCTACTGCAGTGCTCTGTATGTAGCTGCAGTGGGCAGCTGTCCTGCTTCTGATCTCATCTGCTGACTGCTGCAATAACAGTAGTCCTTGTAAGGACTGCTTTTATTTATTTTTTTGTTCCAATACAGAGCAGTATCAAGCAGATTACTAGCCAGCAAACTTACTATCATCTGTCCCTGAAATCACTAACAGCTCTCCCCCTACACTATCTCTTCCAAGCACACACAGGCAGATTTTTCAGATACATTTTTGCCCTTGATCCCCCTCTGGCATGCCACTGTCCAGGGTGTTGCACCCTTTAAACAACTTTAAAATCATTTTTCTGGCCAGAAATTTCTTTTTTAGATGTTAAAGTTCGCCTTCCCATTGAAGTCTATGGGGTTCGCGAACCGTTCGCGAACCGCTCGCATTTTTGCGCAAGTTCGCGAATATGTTCGCGAACTTTTTTTCCGACGTTCGCTACATCCCTACCTATGGGGTTAAGCCATAAAACATACTGACCCCTTTGTCTAGGCACAGTACAACAACCAATTGGCAGGTAGAATTTAAGGGTCACAATTTTTTTTTCTCGTTTCTATGAATCACAGAACTTTGGCAAATTTAGTGCCTTTCATTATAGATGTGTTTTTTTGTTAATATATGGCAACCTAAGTTGCAGGCAAGAGTCAATATCAATTTTACCAAGCAGGATTCACCAGGAATAAACACCCAGGAGCTAATCAAGTTAGACATACAACAGGCCATGGGATTACTACTGAAGTCCCTTTAAATACAGTACGTTTGAGTTTCTCGTCAAAGCGTTGTGACGTCATCATGTCAGCCCATAAACCTGGATGCACCAGGCAGCGCATGACATAGGATAACTGGCACTTGAGGAGCACGGAAACACACAGCGGGCATCCCCGCCGGCCACTAGCCCACCAGGGTGAGTGGTCCTTGTGGACCTTACAGATGGTTTGAGAAAAATTATGAAGATTGCCGAGGGTTTTTTTGGAATAAACTCAGTGTGATAGTAAACTCATGTAGGTTTCCCTAAAGGAGCGGTTCACCTTTAAATTAATTTTTGGTATGTTGCAGAATGGCTAATTCAAAGCAATGTTTCAGTTATAGTTTTTGAATTATTTGGCTTCTTCTTCTGGCTCTTTCCAACTTTCAGATCAAAAAAACAAATGTAATATTATTGCTACTTTTATTATTCAGCTTTCTCTTTTCTACGTCATACTAAGGGGGTTATTTATCAAAGCCTGAATTTATCTCAATATTTTCTGCTACAAACTCCGATCAAATCCGCTCTACGCTTATTTATTATTACATTTTTGTGAAAACTTGCTTTGCGGGAAAAAATCAGATTTTCACAAATGTTTTGAACTTTTTCATCCAATTTTTGCAATTTTTTTGTTATTTTCACCCGAAAACTTTGGGGTATTGCCCGAAACCCAGCGCACATCAAAATATCATTGGGATTTCTCCCATTGACTTATATGCAACCTCGACAGGTCTGAGATGTCGGATTTTCAAATTCTGACTTTTCCATCCTCGGGGTTTAATAAATTCCAAAAAATTTGTGATTTTTTAAAAGTCAGATTTTATTAAAAAAATCACAAATTTTTCGTGAAAATCTGAAAGTCTCAAGGAAATATAGTGAAAATCGGAAATGTGCGCGAAAAATTGTGAAAATCGGAAATTGACGAAAAAGCAGCGTGCATCAATTTTGACTAAGGCGTTAAAGTCAAAGGGCTTCCGAATAGTGTTGACACATGGCGATTTTGACTCATGCGACTTTTCGGACATGCACCCAGAATTTTCGCAGGAGATTCATGAATTTATTCGCTTGCGGCGAAACGAGGAAATTTGCTGCAAATTTGTGCATCACTACTTGTAATACAGTTAAATTGACAGCAGAGCCTGGATAACATATAAGAGGATGGGAGAACAAAACATGCTAATTATGTAAAGGAAGCTCATCAATGGAATATAATTATACATTCTTGTTTTATTTTTTCAATAAAACAATATAGTTAGGGCTCTTACACACGCAGGTTTTACCTGTGCTTCCCTGCATTGTGCTTTCTTCCATTCAGCCACAGGGGAGCACAGGAGTAGACGCACTCAATTATTGTGAAGGGGGCTGTACTCACACAGACGCATGTAAGCGGCAAATGCAGGTGGGTTGCAGAATGTTGCATTTCACCTGCATTCGGCACATACATGCTTCTGTGTGAGTACAGCCCCCTTCACAATAATTGAGTGTGTCTACTCAACCGCCCATGTGTAAGAGCCCTAAAAAAGTGCCTAACTATCCTTTCATAAGAAAATAATTTGTCTGATTATGTCTTTTCAATATATTAGATTTACCTGGTGATATGGTTAGCCAACACAAAAACACATAAAAGAAGAACACAGATGAATTAATGCTCATTCTTTTTTTAAAAAAAAATGTACTCAACAGTTTTTCTTTATTTTTGCTCTTTAAGTTAAAGTTATAGATCAATTGAGAAAGCTATTTACTTGGTAAAATATTATAATTATATTTAATATATTTATTAGATCTCAGCTTGTGGTTAAAGAGGGCTTCTGCTCTTTCCCTTTTCAAATTTAGAAAACCTGGTCTACATTCCTGTTTGCTATTGATTTTCCTATATTTCATTAGAAAATCAATACCTATAGCAAACGGTATGCTAGATTCAAGCACTGTAATGTACTGAGGGTTTTCAAAATCAAACTGAGCACAGCTTAGCCACCTGTGCAGTCAATTAGAGGAAAATATCTTCTACTTAGACACAGGACATTCCCATTGATTTCAATTGATTCTCTTAGTCCTGTGAAAAGACAATCAATGAGATAAAGAAGTTTAATGTTACCGCTGAAATTTAATAAACCACAAATACAGGGAGGAAATCACTGATTCTTGACCAGGAATGTTGAATCTTAGGGTAGGACTCCACAAGCAATTTTGTCACGATCCGACGCGACAAAAATAAGGTAAGAGATAGAATTGTCGTATGGTGTTGCAGCGTTGATCCGGCGTGATCCGGCGCGACACAACTGTCGACTGCTCGCTGCATCTGCATCCGACAGTCGAGGTGAGTCGGCTGAACGCTGTAACACCATGCGACAATTCTATCTCTTACCTTATTTTTCTCGCATGCGTTTTGTCACAGCGCGTCGGATCATGGCGAAATTGCTTGTGGAGTCCTACCCTTATTAATAAATAGAAATATCTTACCTCACCTGTCAAGTAATCAGTCACCAAGGAGGGTCTCTCAAAATTAAGTTTGATCACAAAATTTACTAATAAACAAATGTTAGTGAGTCCTAAGAGATGCAAATACCCCCCCCACCCAAAAAAAATTGGGGGGAGACATAGCACTGGTCGAATACTAAATCACAAAAACTATTGACAGGAGCTGTCTTAGTGAAGGTTTCTCTTTTTCAAATAGAACCCACCAGAGCACCACCTGTCATTTTCGAAAGCGAAGTCAGTTTTGCAACCAGCCGTGAATGACAAATACAGCTTTATATGGAACACAAGGGCATATTATGTGCTATTGTAAGGTCAGCTAAGTGCTAATTTATCTGGCTTGTTCTCTTTAGCAAACACATGCAAAGACATAAAATAATCCATCTAATTATGTACCTATTTAGGAGAAAAACAAAGTGAGGCGTGTTTTTGTGCATGTGATATAGTAGCTACATCTTTTTGCAAAAGATTTCTTTAAAAAAAACTAAAGAACAAAAAATGTCTGGCAGCTCAATTTTAGAACAAATCTTTCTACTTACTTTACTTTTACATTTTTTTTCTATGTAAAAACCCAGCTGTGTAAATAAATTGACATGTACAATGTGCTGCTATCGACTAGTCCAATATGTTTAATTCTTTATTACTATTTGAGTAGTCAGATATTTATAAATAAAAAAATGTATATAGTGTAACATTTGCACTATATATAATATTACTACATTTTATTATGTTGCTTTTTTTCCCCCTTTCTTTTTGTATGGCCATTCAGCTGCTCTTCATCATAATTGCTAAGGAAGCCAATTATCATTTAAATAGGCCTTCTTGAGTACAATTGAGCGTATGGTGGCCAAAATTGCCTGGAATACAAGCCATACACAAAGCCAGTGTAATTTGTAGTATGCAAAACATTGCAAGAGATTAGGAAGGGGAATGTCTCCTACAGACCTAATACTCAATCCCAAGAAATAAGACAAATAAAGACTGCATTGAAGTAATCAACATTTAGGTCTACTTGGAAGACCTTTATCAGAAGTTACATTGATCTGCACATTGCAGAGATACTAATGTCTTATAATCATGTAATTCTTATTATGCTATCGCATTTTGTCCAAGGTTAATTGGCATTATGTTAATTTTGTCACACTGAAAATGTTTTTACTGTGAAATGTCATGATTTTTTAAATTTTATTTCCTATTACTATATTTACTAGGGATGAGTACATTTTTAGGGCTGATACAGATGTGCGCAGAAATTCATGTTTTCATGAGAGGCAGAAATTTTTGCAAATCGTTGCAAAATTTTTTGCCCTTTGTTTTGTTTATTTTTTGTGCAGCAAGAAGAAATTTCCACTAATGCCAATGCATTTTCTACGAGGAAAAAACCACCATTGATTCCAATACATTTGGAAAACATAAGCACAAAGAAAAAAATGCCCACCCATTCAATGCAAGAAAAAATGTGCAGAGCATTAGGTTCAAGAAAAGAAACAGCCAGAAATGAATTCCAATGCATTCAGTGAAATTTCAGTAAATTATTGCAGGCCTCTTCAAACTATATGGGGGTTATAAGAAAAAGGTTTAACCAGATGCAGTAACCCATAGCAACCAATCACCTTTTAGCATTCACAGGTCACCTATTGAAAAGCAAACATCTTATTGGTTGATATGGGTTACTGCACCTGGATAAATGTAGGGGGTTATTTATTAAAGTCCAAATGCCAAAAATGAGGTTTTTTTTACTAGAAAACTCAAATTTTTCAAGATTTATCATGCCCCGAGGATGGAAAAAGTCAGAATCCAAATATCCGGCATTTCAGACCTGCCGAGGTTGTATATAAGTCAATGGGAGAAGTACCAAAGATATCCTTACTTGTGCTGGGTTTTGTGCAAAAATCCAAAGATTTTTGGGTTTTCGGGAAATTTTTTAAAAAATCTAGATTTTTTAGGGTGGAACATCTGAAAAATTCATACGATTTTCCCAATTTTTTTTTCGAGAACTGGAATTTTTTGGGAAAATGTATTGATAAATAAGGGGGAATAACCCCAGCGGATTTGGTTGGAGTATATTTTAGAAAATAATGAGGTAATTTTGATTTTGATAAATAACCCCCTATATATAACAATATTTCAATAATATTTTCAAAGAATCAAATTGGTGTATAACATACTGTATATATTATAACTTTTATAAATTCAAATTTCAGAAATTCTAACCATTTACCATTTTATTTACTAAATCAATAATGTTCTATAAAATTAATACAATCTATTACAGGTATGGGACCTGTTATCCAGAATGAACTGGAGTTTTCCAGATAAAGGATCTGTCTGTAATTTGGATCTCCATACCCGCGAAGGCCCATTTATCAAAGTCCACATTTATCTCATTATTTCCTGAAAAATACCCTTATTTATCAATACATTTTCCCGAATATTTCCTGTGCGTGAAAACCCCGGAAAAATAGTTGAAAAATCATTTTTTGGATTTTCCAAAATCCGATTTTTTTCCCGAAAACCAAGAAATCTTTGGATTATTGCATGAAACCCATCGCAGATCTTTGGGATTTCTCCCATTGACTTATATGCAACCTCAGCAGTTCCAAGATGCTGGATTTTCAGATCCTGACTTTTTCCATCATTGGGTTATAATAAATCCTAAAAAATTTATTTTTTTGCATTAAAAATTCAGATTTTAAAGTAAAACACAAGTTTTTTTTTGTTTTTTGTTGGCATCCAGAAGTTGAGGGGCAGATTTATCAAAGGTCGAGGTGAATTTTCAAATGAAAAAAATTTGAACTTCGAGCTATTTTTTGTGTACTTCGAATATTGAATAGTACAAGTTTGATTTGAATTTGAAAAAAATGCAAAAATTTGAATATCAACATTTATCATGTACTGTCTCTTTAAAAATTAGACTTTGACCATTCACCATCTAAAACCTGTCAAATTGCTGTTTTAGCCTATAGGGGACCTCCTAGAACCTATTTGGAGTCAATTGGTGGTCAATTGAAGTTTTTTTGGGGACCAATTGAATCAAATTCAATTGAATGTGAAAACGGACGTATTCGAGCAAAAATAAACTTTGACTTAATTTCGGTTGGTCTTTTTGAATTTGAATTTCAAGGTTTTTTTCAATTCGACCCTTGATAACTATGGCCCTAATAAATAACCCCCTATGTCTGTTACAATATATTTTAAACATTAAGGGGCCGATTCACGAAATTCGAGTGAAGGGTTCGAATAAAAAAAAATCGAATTTCGAAGTATTTTTTGGGTACTTCGACCATCGAATTGGTTAAATTCGATCGAATTCGATCGAATTCGAATGATTCGAACGATTAGAATTAAAAATCGTTCGACTATTTGACCATTCGATAGTCGAAGTACTGTCTCTTTAAAAAAAAATTCGATCCCCTAGTTCGGCAGATAAACATGGAAACATGGAATCTATGGGAGATGTCCTTCCTGAAATTCAGCGCTATCTGGTTAATGGATCCCACACCTGTATAATACTTAAAATTATATATAATATTATATATACACACATATATATATATATATATATATATATATATATATATATTTTTTTTTTTTTTTTTTACTCAATGTTTCAGTCCCTCACAGGGACCTTCGTCAGGAATCAAACAGTGCAACCAGACCCACAGTAGTGTGACAGAATTTAAACCCCATAGTCTCCACCATCACAACTTCCTTGCAGGCATGTCACCTGTTGCAACTGTTCATGCAGACATGCATGTGTATAATGCGCAGTATCCATGTATGTGCTAGAAGTCATTACAGTTATTAGAAAAGAGAAATAACAAAAATTATAGGCTTATATCAGAAAGAGAAAAATGCTTGCTAAAAATGTTCGGCATTTAAGGGTAGTTTTTTTCTATAAGGATAGTTTTACCTCTGCATTTAGCTTGATGTGACTTTTTGGTGTCACAAAGTCAGAATTTATCTAATTATTTTTTCTGCTTATTTATCAGTACATTTTCCTGAAAAATGTATATGCAGAATAAAGCCAAAAATCGTGAAAAAAACAAATCGTATAAATTTTTTGGATTTTCCACCCGAAAACTCAGATTTTTGCCCAAAAACCATGAGTAGTTATGATCTGCACTGGGTTTCATTCAGGCAATAACCGGAAAAAACATATTGTACATTTCAAGTTTTTCCCGACCCAACTGTTTCTAGTTATATGATTGATAAATAAGAATAAATCATGGATGTGAGTTTGAGCTTGGTTTAATAAAAATATGAGATAATTTCGAGTTTTAGTAAATAAGCCCCATAAAATCTATTTTTTTTTCATATTTACAATGTAATACATATAAATACTCATCAGATTTTGTGTAAAGCATTAACGTAAAATTAAAAAAATCTTTTACCTGAATAATTGTGTCGAATTGTTTTTTCTATGTTCCGACAAAGAATACCACTTTTATTCTTTGACCTGTGTAATGCTTAAAGGAACCAGCAAAGATAGATGTTTTGAATATAAAGGAGTTCTGCCTGAATGATTATCTTGGTTATATAAGTGCTGATAGTTGAATGAGTCACTAGTTCATCCTATTTAAAAAGAATGTGAATTGCTTTAATTCCATATAATTCATGTCCCCACTATTCCAAGTCTATTTAAATAGTACAATTTTGGTATAATTTTCTGCAGAATTCAAAACTTAATGGTGGTAATGGGTACTGTACAATTAATGATTTGCACAAGGACATAAAGTTAATACAAAGTTATAAAGGTCTTTCAGGAAAAAAGAGATAAAGCTATTTTGTCTTTGCGTTGTGTTTTAATGACATCTGGATAATATTTATATGTAGATTATTTATTAATTTGTCAATTTCTATAAATATATTGTCGTATTCATAACAATAGAATAACATAAGAATACATTAATAGAAATTCTCTTTAGTTGTTCATTATCATACCTTCCAGCCTTCACTTTTCAAACAGCACACAAAGAAACTATTCATGATGTGCTGAAAACTGTTCAGTCTCAAATCAAGTGCTTTTTTAGCAACATTACATAGGGGCTCATTTAATAATAATTGAATTTAGTTTTATCCACGAATCTCTAAACATTTGTGGTTTTCGTATTTTTTTAAAAGCTCTAAAAATTTGAGATGTATTCCCATGTATAAACCACAAAAACCTCTAATATAAAACTTCACAGGTAACATTGTTGAGGTCCTTTAGAAGTCTATGGGAGCTGTGTTGACTCTATTGGACATTTTTATTTCAATTCAGAATTGATTCAGAGTTTTGTTTTTGGATTGTTAATTTCCGTTCAAACTTTTTTTATTTGGATCTTTTAATATATGTCATTCGTAGTTTTGGTGGCATGTTTATCATAACTAAGCACCCTAAAAGGTGCAAAACGCGTAGGGTGGATGGAAATGCAGTTATATTTTTAATTTTTCTACTAATAAAAATATTTTTTAACTGAATATCTCTGGTCCTGTGGATCCGTTTGCTTCCTTATCTTCTGATGTTTATCAAGGGTCGAATTGCGAATTAAAAAAACTTTGAAATTCGAATTCAAAAAGACCAACCGAAATTAAGTTGAAGTTTTTTTTTGTCGAATAGGTCAGTTTTCAATCAAATAGGTCCGTACGGGCCAAATTCGAATTGAAAGAATATAGTTTTTTTCCCCAAACAAATGGGTTCTAGGAGGTCCCCCATAGGCTAAAACAGCAATTCGGCAGGTTTTAGATGGCGAATGGTTGAAGTTGAATTTTTAAAGAGACAGTACATGATAAATTTCGATATTCGAATTACAATTTTATTTCAAATTCATATCGAATTTGGACAATTCCCTAGTCGAAGTACACACAAAATAGCTTGAAATTAGATTTTTTTTTTTTCATTCGAAAATTCAATTCCACCTGATAAATTTGCCCCCTGGAGTTTGGGAATTTTGTCATGGTTTCAAAATCCTCTAAAACCACTTAAATCCAACCTTTGTTAAATAGGCCTCTAAGAATAACTCTAATGTTGCTGGAGAGCTTTAGAGATTTATCATGCCATGCACAGCTCCTTTTTATAAAGGTGCGCTATTTTACAGGTACAGGTTGAAAGGTACGGGTGCAGAAGGGTCCACGGATTAAGGGGTTATTTACTAACTCCGAATGCAAAAATCACAAAAAAATTAGATTTCTTTTTTAAAAAAATCTTGAATTTTTCGGAATTTATTAACCCCAGAGGATGGAAAAGTCAGAAATTGAAAATCTCAGACTTGTCAAGGTTGCATATAAGTCAATGGGAGAAGTCCCGGTGATTTTTTAATGTGCAATGGGTTTCGTGTAATACCCCGAAGTTTTCTGAGTTTTCGGGCAAAAATCTGAAAAAATTTTGAAAATTGGATTTTTCCTGCAAAACAAATTTTCAGAAAAATGTAATAATAAATAAGCATAAAAAACCCAAGGGGATCAGTCAGAACTTCAGTAGGCACCAATGAACCCTCTATATTGCAATGTGTCTTGCAACCCTGGCTTTTAAGGATTATACATATAGTTTCAGAATATAATAAATGTTTTTTGTTAAAATAATATTTTAAATAAAATGTATATAATAATGTTTGCAGTTATTTGTAGTATTTATAAAGAGGACCCTACTAAAGGTACATTGATAAATATACCAAATATTATAACTTCAGGTATGGCATACTATAGGTACAAAAGCACATCAGCAGCTACTTATTTGCCTTTATATAGAAATTGATTGCATCTATTATTTCTTATTTAGATAAACAAATAACCAATGGTTAAACACAGAACAAAAATGGGAAGTCTTTAAATTTCTGCTTAATAAATATATGTCAGTATATTCCCATTGTAGGCAAGGAACGTCGTTGCAGAGCAAAACCTTTTTGGTTCAATAGAAGTGTTGGTGTTAAGGTGGGTAAGAAAAGACATGCTTTACGGCTTTCAAGTTAGCTCGGACAGCCAAATCATTTATAATGTACAAGGAGGCTAATAAATCATGCAAAGAAGCTATAAGGCAAGCTAAAATAAATTTGGAAAAGGATATTGCAGCAAGCAGTAAAAAGAATATGTTAATAGTAAGCAGGAAGGGGTGGGACCTTTAATATCAGAGGGGGGTCAGCTGGTTGATGAAAACAAAATAAAAGCGCAGATTCTGAACTCATGAACTCATATTTTTCATCTGTCTACACAAATGAGGAACCAGTTAATGAAGGTTTCCTTCTTAATAGTCCCAATTCTAGTAATACAAATAATGATGCATAGTTCACACATGAGGAAATTCAAAAGAGACTAGAACTTGTTAAAATAAACAAAGGTCCGGGGCGAGATGGTATTCATCCCAGGGTACTTAGCAAGCTTAACTTTGTGATTGCCAAACCTCTTTACTTAATTTTTCAGGATTCATTGAGGTCTGGCATAGTGCCGAGAGACTGGCAAATTGCTAATGTGGTGCCTCTATTCAAAAAAGGAACCTGTTCTCAGCCTCAAAACTATAGGCCAGTTAGTCTGACGTCAGTGGTAGGAAATCTTCTCGTAGGGTTAATAAAGGATAAAATAATGGACTTTATAGCAAATCATAATACTATGAGTGTGTGCCAGCATGGTTTTATGAGTAATAGATCTTGCCAGACTAACTTAATTTCTTTTTATGAGAAGTTAAGCAGGAGCCTCGATTCTGGGATGGCAGTGGATGTGATTTACTTAGACTTTCCTAAAGCCTTTGACACAGTGCCACACAAAAGGTTACTGGTTAAATTAAGGAATGTTGGCCTGGAACATAGTATTTGTACCTGGATAGAGAACTGGCTAAAAGATAGACTACAAAGAGTGGTGGTAAACAGGGATGTAGCGAACCGCCGCCGATGTGTTCGCGAACGCCGTTCGCGAACACCGGCAAAAATGCGGACAGTTCGCGAACAGTTCGCGAACATCGAACACCCGCTAAAATCGTTCGACTCGGACGATTCGAACGATTTTTGCCATTCAATAGACCGATTTTAGTGCGATTCGAATGATCGATCATTCGATAGAATGAATTTCATTCGATCGAACGGTAAAATTCTTCTAATCGAACGATCGAACGTTTTAAACAATCGATCGAATAAAAATCATTCGATCGATTACAACATCATTCGATCGAATGGAAAACGTTCGATCTTTAGTTATCGAAGTAATCGAATTGAAGGATTCGAACTATTCTAAGCTTTAGTTTTAGCTGCACTAGAGGTTTGTTGAATTACATTAGAGACAGACTGACACCAGAAACATGTTTTTTTTTGCCATCTAACACAACATTTTTCCTATTTGGACAATTTCCAAATTGCCTAGCCCGAGGGCTGGCCTGTGGGTAAGTTATCCGTTATATTTTCTATAAAGCCATTTGACAGATTCATTTAAAGGAATGTGCATGTATTTGGCATAGACTAGCTACAATCTTGTAACAATACATGCATTGTGCATCTTGGGACTTGTAGTTTTCTTCAATTAAGTGATTTTAGCAGGGATTGTAATTAATGGCACCTGATTGACTTTGAGGTTGGATGTGTGTTAATCAGTTAACTAATAAGGAAGGAAAGGCACGTCTCCTACTAATTGCACTTACCTCTCACTCACTGGGGGTGCTGTGCTTTATTGGCCCTGGAAGGTGTTGCACCTCACCATTATGTTTGTCATGTTGCAGTGCAGCCTGGCCTTGCACCACATATTAATGACGATCTTCAACTGTCAACTGTGGGGAATATTGGCAAATGGAAAGCTAACCAACTACAGAGTGTGTGAGGCTTATCCTTCATTGATATTAACTCAATAATGACTGAAATGCACAAATACCTAAGTCTGTTGGTTGGCTTTAATATGTTGGTCTTGTCATGGGGCTTTTATGTCAGTTCATGAGGCTTTTGGTCCTATTTAACCCCTTCTTCTGTTGTCCAACTTAGAACTCTGTGTTAACTCTGCAAAAAAGGGTTGTTAGGTATATACCCTGAAAATGATGTACCTGCTCTATGTTTCAAATGACATTATCCATGTGTATTGCATTTTTTGAAACCACCTTAGCAAAAGTGAAAAAAGAAACAGACACAGCTTTTGGTTTTGTGGGTTTACTGACAAAATCTCAAACATTTTTATAAGAATAAAATGACAATATGGATTTGTGACAAAACTTTGTTGGTTTGTTGAACACCACATAAGCATTCTTAATAACAATTAAAAAAGTAGCCTATCTGTAACATACAGAAGGAATTGTGGTCTCAACATACATTTCAATATATAACAGCCCCCATTGAGCACTAAAGGCCAGAGCTTTACAAAAGGTTTATAGGGTTACAGGCAAGAATTTCTTGCATGAGATTCATACTGCACCCCTGTGTCCATGCTGGGCAAGTTTACATAAATTAAATAAGACAAAATAAGTTTGGCATTAAGGAGCCCTGCGTACAAAACCAGAATATAACAATCAATATGATTTATAAATGACACTTGTCAATATGACAAAATGGGCTGTTTGAAAGTATCAGCACATATGAGGTTAGTGCTGGCCAGGTAATGTGTTGGAATAGTTGTTCAATGTAACAACCAACGCTTTGTGCCTTTAAGGCATATCATATACCTGGGACTTGCTATTTAAGTACCACAGGTGGAGGAGGTGATGGAGGAGGAGGAGGAGGTAGTCAGCAATAGCACATATTATGAGTGCTGGGTAGCCAAAGTAGGCCATCGGTAGACAACAATACTTTCTAGTGCAAAGTAACAACCAACGCTTTGTGCCTTTAAGGCATATCATATACCTGGGACTTGCTATTTAAGTACCACAGGTGGAGGAGGTGATGGAGGAGGAGGAGGAGGTAGTCAGCAATAGCACATATTATGAGTGCTGGGTAGCCAAAGTAGGCCATCGGTAGACAACAATACTTTCTAGTGCAAAGTAACAACCAACGCTTTGTGCCTTTAAGGCATATCATATACCTGGGACTTGCTATTTAAGTACCACAGGTGGAGGAGGTGATGGAGGAGGAGGAGGAGGTAGTCAGCAATAGCACATATTATGAGTGCTGGGTAGCCAAAGTAGGCCATCGGTAGACAACAATACTTTCTAGTGCAAAGTAACAACCAACGCTTTGTGCCTTTAAGGCATATCATATACCTGGGACTTGCTATTTAAGTACCACAGGTGGAGGAGGTGATGGAGGAGGAGGAGGAGGTAGTCAGCAATAGCACATATTATGAGTGCTGGGTAGCCAAAGTAGGCCATCGGTAGACAACAATACTTTCTAGTGCAAAGTAACAACCAGCACTTTGTGCCTTTAAGGCATATCATATACCTGGGACTTGCTATTTAAGTACCACAGGTGGAGGAGGTGATGGAGGAGGAGGAGGAGGTAGTCAGCAATAGCACATATTATGAGTGCTGGGTAGCCAAAGTAGGCCATCGGTAGACAACAATACTTTCTAGTGCAAAGTAACAACCAGCACTTTGTGCCTTTAAGGCATATCATATACCTGGGACTTGCTATTTAAGTACCACAGGTGGAGGAGGAGGAGGAGGTAGTCAGCAATAGCACATATTATGAGTGCTGGGTAGCCAAAGTAGGCCATCGGTAGACAACAATACTTTCTAGTGCAAAGTAACAACCAGCACTTTGTGCCTTTAAGGCATATCATATACCTGGGACTTGCTATTTAAGTACCACAGGTGGAGGAGGTGATGGAGGAGGAGGAGGTAGTCAGCAATAGCACATATTATGAGTGCTGGGTAGCCAAAGTAGGCCATAGGTAGACAACAATACTTCATAGTGGAAAGCACAAGGCACACTGTTTTCACTTTGACAGTTGCAGAACATAGGCCATTGTTACATGAATGCTCCCACATGAGAAACACATACAAACAGCGCTTGATTAGCATATGGAACATTTGAAGCAACACTGCACTGGTGATAAATACACAATAAAAAGTGTAGTCATGTGTTTGCAATGATTGGAATGCATTGATCCTTACATGTAACATTTTTTGGGCCAAGTGAATGTGTTTGGCAACACTGCAGCATCACCATAGAAATATGTTAGAGCAAATGCACTTTGATGTTTGTAAGTGCTTTTCCAGATGTTATTGGAAAGGGCGCCATTGGATGTAAGATATGGCACACCTTGGTGCTCATAACACCATACGTATATACATATGTTAGAGCAAATGCACTTAGATGTTTTGAAGTGCTTTTCCAGATGTTATTGGAAAGGGTGCCAATAGATGTTAAAATGGCACCCCCCAGTGAAGAGAATGGAGCACACTGTAAACAATGGGATGTGTTGTTTGGGAGTCAGTCCCATTGCTGGGTAACGGACAGAGTGATACCTGAAGCGTCAATAGGGCAAAGTTTGTTACCAGGAGAAAATAGGCAAAGAGGCCAGTGTCAGATGGTAAATGACACAGACTGGATCTAGGGACGTTTGTCCCCTCGGACAGGACTGTGTCCCCTTCCATGCCCCCTTTCCCTCCGATGTTGAGGAGCTTCAGGGGGTGGAGGGGGAGCAGCAGGTGGACCAGGGACTTCACCCTCAGCAGGGCCCCTTGGTCGGTGAGACTGGGCTGCCACCAGGTCCTGGAATCCTCGATGGATGGCCATCCGGGTCTCCCGCATCTCTGCATAGATATGGGCCATCCACCGCCTCATCCTGAGATCCTGGTAGCGCTGCTGGCGTAGCATGGCCTGCATCACGTTGACGAGCCCCGGTTGTGCCGCAGGTTGATCAGCCAGTCGCCGTCCTTCCTCTTGTGGTGGTCCCCCAATTGCTGTGGCAGCAGCACGATCTACAAGAAAAATCAAATATAAATATATATATTGGACATGTGCATAACCCACAACAAACAAAAGGTTACAAAAGGTTCCAAGTTAGATTGGGGTGGTGTTTTAGTCTGGGGGGTGGCATAAACACAACATTACAGTGGAAATCTCATACCAGTCTGTAGCTTGGAAAACATGTTTTTTCTTAGACAAAAAAAATTGTTTTAAAGGACATGTAAACGCTCCCAACAAAAATGTAATCAGTGAACGGCCTCTTTTAAAGCTTCAGACACGTGCTACTGGTTTTTAAAAGGTTAACAGTAAAGGCTGCAGTATCCCCTTAATCATTTAAATGCCTTCTCCTCTTCTAACTCACTCTTCCCCGCCTCAGGAATTTGCTTTGGCTGTTGGCTCATGAGCATGCTCAGTTCTTCCCAGCTCAGAATACTAAACATACCCTCCATTGTAACAGCCACTAAGGAGATATTATTACTGGTTCCCATATAAACTCTGCTTTTGCTGTCTGATCCCAGGGCCGCCATTAGAAATCACAGGGCCCCGTACAACAAAATTTTCAGGGCCCCATCCACACTAATTTTCTGGGCCTGCCCACCCAGCCTAGGCCCCACCCCAGATCCCGCCAACTCCACACTACAGTTTAAAAACAACACAGACAACAGTGCTAAAAATGGTAACCCCCCCACACACAAGTTAGAAAAAGCCATTGGTGATAAGGGCCCCCCCTGCAAGTAAAAAAAATTGTTCAGATACCCCCAAATTTTATGAAATATTGCTTGTGAGGGTTTTGTGTCTAAGGGGGGCCCGGCCATGCTTCACTTATTTGATTATCCGGGCCCCCCTGTCTTCAGCATACTGCCTGCCAGCTCTCTGTGCACAGAAGCTTTTCTACTATTAAGATTTCCTGTATCCTTGTGGTCCTTTAAGAATAAGTCCCGTTAAGGGGATCCAATCCCAATGCAGATTTATTGGGCCTTATTCTTAAAGGACCAATGAGGATACAGGAAATCTTAATAGGCGAAAAGCTTCCGTGCACAGAGAGCTGGCAGTACGCTGAAGACAGGGGGGCCCGGATAATCAAATAAGTGAAGCATGGCCGGGCCCCCCCATAGACACGTGCGGGCCCATGACAACTGCCCCCCCGATGGTGGCCCTGTCTGATCCTATTTTGTTCTCCTAACCACCTCTCCTCAGCTTAACCATTACTTGCATCTTTGGTGACACACTGACAAATAAAGGAAGAGTTTATTAGTTATAAACATTGATCTTACGTCTGGGGGGCACCACAGGAATCACGGCTGGCGACTGGGCGCGGCGTTCAGCTCGGTGTTCTGTAATGTGAAATAGGACATTAGTAATGCTCTAAACAAGTTCAGGGAGCAATTACATTTGTCACAAACATTAAACATGTCTGTACCTTGAGCTTCCGGGGCTCTATCAGAGTCATCAGTCTCACCCTCTTCCTGGGGTTGCTGAGCAGCATCACCCTGGTCCTGGTCACTGTCCGGGCGCGATGTTTGCGGTGGTCCTGCAATTTTGAGTAAAGAAAGAAAAAAGGTATTAAGAGACAAAAAAATATAGAATTGCAAGTGTACTTGGCTAGTAGCCTGGTGTACAGACCTCTCACATGCTACAAATCTATTTTATTGCTCATTCGAAATACTAACTCCAATGAAATAGCACAGGAAGGAAGATGAAATGGTTAAACGTAAATCTACTGTATAATGGCACAACTAGGGAGATGAAATGGTTAAACGTGAATCTATAATGGCACAGCTATTATGGATGGAATGGTTAAAACTTAAATACATTTGCAATCATACAAGCAGAAGAGAATTATATAGATGACAATACTTGTGTTTTTTGAGTTGTTTAGCTTTTTATTCAGCAGATCTACACTTTGCAATGTCAGCAATCTGGTTGCTAGGGTCCAAATTAGCATAGCAACCATGCATTTATCTGAATAAGAGACTGGAATAGAATTGGGGATGTTCTGATAAGTTAGATGAGTAATAAAAAATCAATGTGTAGAGCCTTTCTTTCTAGACCCACATTTTAAAGCTGAAAAGAGTAATTTAAAAAAATAATGAAGGACAAGTGAACAGTTGCTTACACTTGGCCATTCTATAACATACTTCAAAGTTAACTTAAAGGTGAACCACCCTTTAAAGCAGTTTCTAAACATTTGTGCTATAGTGGAGAAATGGTTAATAAATAAATGGCTCCCCATTTTGTCAGTTACAGCTGCACTTAATAACTAGTAATAATAAACAAACAGCAAAGCTGTAAAGAAAAGCACAAAAACTCCTCTAATGCAAAACAGAAGCAATATTTTACCAACAAAGTGATATGCTAAAGGGAACATTAGACATTTATGTAAATAATGGGAATGTGGAACAAAAGGAGTCAGATATTTGTTTCTATAAAAGTCTACTTACGTATCCAGTCTGTGTCCAGTTCTTCACTGCCCTCTTTGGCCAAAATGTCCAGAAGCCGGCGCTCATGGGGTTGAAGTCTGAGTGGAGGGACACGCCCTCCGCCGGTCTTCTGGGCTTTAGCTCTCCTGGTAACCAGCTTTGCCCTTAGCCAACGCTTCAGGTCACTGTAGCGCTTATACACAGTTGTCCGATCCCTGTGTAAAGCGCCCACAGTGTTCACCCTGTCCGTCACCTGCTGCCAGAGTTGTTGGCGTCTGGCAGCACTGATGCGATGGGACTGACTCCCAAACAGCACATCCCATCGCGCTATCACCTCGTCCACCAGTGCTCCATTCTCTTCACCGGTAAACCTTCGGGCCATTTTGTTGGTGGGGCCCTCCTCTCCTCCATCATCACCTTCCTCCTCCTCCTCTCTGAGGCAGTTGGTGGTGGTGCCTCCATCTCCTCCTCCGAGCTGCTCGGCAGCCTCTGTGGCCTCCTCCTGGGGAAGCCTCTCTCAGCCCTGGGTGGGGTGCGTGACACGCTGCGTGCCCCAGATGGTGGTGAGCGAGACACGCAGCGTGCCCTGGGGGACTCCCTGTGTGGGCTGGGGGACACCCTCCCTACACTACGCTCCTCCCTCCCTCTACGGGACCCCCCTGCCCTACGCTCCTCCCTCCCTCTATGGGACCCCCCTGCCCTACGCTCCTCCCTCCCTCTACGGGACCCCCCTGCCCTACGCTCCTCCCTCCCTCTATGGGACCCCCCTGCCCTACGCTCCTCCCTCCCTCTACGGGACCCCCCTGCCCTACGCTCCTCCCTCCCTCTACGGGACCCCCCTGCCCTATGCTCCTCCCTCCCTCTATGGGACCCCCCTGCCCTACGCTCCTCCCTCCCTCTACGGGACCCCCCTGCCCTACTCTCACCCCCACTACGGGACCCCCCTGCCCTACTCTCACCCCCACTACGGGACCCCCCTGCCCTACTCTCACCCCCACTATGGGACCCCCGACTCTCTACCTCCTCCTCCACCCAGGAACCCCTGTTGGTGACCCCCCAGCCCTCCTCTCTCCCCCATCTACCACGACTAAGATCCCACATAGTGTGGGATCCAGCCGCAGTTGGCACCTCACCAGGGCTGGAGAGACGTTCCCCCTGCTCCTCCTCCTCCTCAATCCTCCTCCCAGCCATTTGCAGGCTTTTTTTTTTCAATTTCTTTAAACACCTCCTCCACCTGTGCAATCTAAATAGCAAGTGCGCAATCAGGCCGAAAATGCACCTAAAATGGCCACTGGAGGGCTTCCTGTATGAAAAAAATGTCAGAAAGGAAGTGGGGCATAAACGTTCGAATCGAACGATTCGAATATAAGTGGGGCAACGATCACTTCGATTATATTCGACTGCTCGATACGACGGAACCATTCGAATCGAAGACACTATTCCCTCGGTCGAATTGTTAAATCGTTCGATCGTACGAGTTTACTTCGACCTAATCGAGTGCGAACCCAAATTGGCGAACGTCCCCAAACGTTCGCGAACGTTCGGCGGACGCGAACAGTCGAAGTTCGCGCGAACTAGTTCGCCGGCGAACAGTTCGCTACATCCCTGGTGGTAAATGGAACATTTTATAATTGGACCAGTGTTGTTAGTGGAGTACCACAGGGCTCTCTACTAGGTCCCTTGACTTTCAACTTGTTTATTAATAACCTGGAGGTGGGCATTGCAAGTACTGTTTCTTTTTTTTGTAGATGATACTAAATTGTGCAGAATTATAGGTTCCATGCAGGATGCTGCCACTTTGCAGAGTGTGAAGTTGGGAAACTGGGCAGCAAACTGGAAAATGAGGTTCAATGTTGATAAATGGAAGGTTATGCACTTTGGCAAAAATAATATAAAAGCAAGTTATACACCAAATATTGTGTTGGGAGTTTCCTTAAATGAGAAGGATCTAGGGTCTTTTTGTAGATAGCAAGTTGTCTAATTCTGGGCAGTGTCATTCTGTGGCTACTAAAGCAAATAAAGTTCTGTCTTGCATAAAAAAGGGCATTAACTCAAGGGATGAAAACATAATCATGCCTCTTTATAGGTCCCTGGTGAGGCCTCATCTGGAGTATGCAGTGCAGTTTTGGACTCCAGTCCTTAAGAGGGATATAAATGAGCTGGAAAGAGTGCAGAGATAAAGTCCAACGAAACTGGGATGGAATACTTAAATCATGAGGGGAGAGTGTCAAGGTTGGGGTTGTTTTCTCTGAAAAAAACACACTTGTGAGGGGACATGATTACACTTTACAAGTACATTAGAGGACATTATAGACAAATAGCAGGGGACCTTTTTACCCATAAAGTGGATCACCATACCAGAGGCCACCCCTTTAGACTAGAAGAAAAGAAATTTCATTTGAAGCAACGTAGGTGGTTCTTCTCTGTCAGGACAGTGAGGTTGTGGAATGCGCTGCTGGGTGATGTTTTGATGGCTGATTCAGTTAATGCCTTTAAGAATGGCTTGTATGATTTTTTGGACAGACGTAATATCAAAGGCTATTGTGATACTAAACTCTATAGTTAGTATAGGTATATAGAATTTAATTAAAAGTAGGGAGGGTGTGTGTATGGATGCTAGGTTTTCATTTGGAGGGGTTGAACTTGATGGACTTTGGGGCATGTTTACTAACATTGGAGATAAATATCTGGAGAGATTTCTGGAGATGTTGCCCATAGCAACCAATCAGATCTTTGCTTTTGTTTTCTAACTTGGCTGTGGCTGTTTAAATCTAATTGCTGATTGGTTGCCATGGGCAACATCTCCAGAAATCTCTCCAGATATTTATCTCCAATGTTAGTAAACATGCCCCTTTGTCTTTTTTCAACCCGATTTAACAATGTAACTATGTAACTATTTTTGGATTAGGAATTTTAGCAGCTTTGCAGCTTTGGAGTATAACACATCTCTAAGGTTTATTTTTCCCTTGAAACATTTCAGCTTTCCCTTTAAAAACTCTACCAAATAAATTCTAGGTTTAATAAATCCGCACCCCCCTACGACATATTGCCTTATCCCATGGTCAAAAAAATACCAACCACACTTGGGACTTGAAAATGCAAGTTCAGAAAACCCAACCAAAAGAGTGTGAATGGTTCTTTCTACTCTGGTTTAACATTTGAGTTTTAGCTAGTGCCAGTCCAATTCATATTTTCTATGGTATCTTCTCACCTGCCAGACTGCAATCACATGATTTATTTTCATGCTATCATGTATCATGATTGCCTGCTTAGGCCAATGACAAATGGTACAGTTTGCCATGGAAACAAATGGCCCAAAAATGCCTTTTCATAGCAGGTAGTGTAAATTGATGGAGGCAAATAATCACATGAAAATACATTCTTACAATTTTTTGAGAAAACACTTGATTTAAGTGTTTTTTGTCTCTTTCATTTACACTATCTGCTAGTTTGGCAACATAAAGCACCATCTGTCATTGTCCTTAAGAGCCCCTGACAATGAATCACTCATTTCATTAAAGAAAAAACAGTGGAAAGAAGATACTTTCATGATTGTTTTCCAGAGTAGGCCTAGCGTTCAACATCTACACATTTACAACCTCTTTAAAAGTGTAGGTACAGGATCAAACTAATTTCTCCAGCAGTCCCTGCCCAATACTATATATTGTACCTCCCTTTAGGGTAGGCCTAAAATATTCTACTAAGATCAATGGAAAGTCAAATACTTGATACAACCCACTATAGAAACCCTGGTATTACTGGTTCACTCCTGTCTACCGAACTCTGGAAATTGTACTTGCATGACTTGCTTTGTCAATAGCTTTAAAGCAGGCCCTATAGACCCTTATTTATAAAGGGATTTAAGAAGCAATCCATAAATATGATTTCTAGAGGCATTATTGAAACCACTAATCAGTGCGCAAAGCTGGGCACATTAAAAAGCTTTGTATTTGTTTAGAAAAATAGAACCAGCATATTCACAAAGGTGCACAAGACATTTTAATAGCCCACTTACTTTTACTAAGCCAATTCCTACACAAGGTTCCTACAAGCAGATTTTTGTTCCCAAAGATTTTAAACTCCATGTTGGTGTAAAATCATGGCATACATTCCTGCAATTTTATAAATAGGTTCACTGGAGCTTTTACATATTGCATTTAGCCATGAAGGATAACTCAACAGTCCTTAGTTTTATAGATATTTTATATTTTTTCTTATTATAAGGCTATTAGTATTAATAGTAATATATTTTTTATAATATATAGTGTTATATAATACAGGTATGGGGCCTGTTATCCAGAATGCTCAGGACCTGGGGTTTTCCGGACAATTGATTATTCCGTAATTTGGGTCATCATACCTTAAGTCTACTAGAAAATCATGTTAACATTAAATAAACCCAAAGGGCTGATTTTGCTTCCAATAAGGATTGCTTATATCTTAGTTGGAATCAAATACAAGCTACTGTTTTATTATTACAGAGAAAAAGGAAATCATTTTTAAAAATTTAGATTGTTTGGATAGAATGAAGTCTGGGAATAGGACGGTCATTCCATAATTTGGAGTTTTTTGGATATCGGGTTTCCAGATAAGGGATCCTATACCTGTATATATTATAATATATATCTTCAGTGGACCTATTTTTATCCAGCATATGCTTCATTGTGTCATTTTACGGAAGCTATTTATATTAGTCTTGCATAATAGGTATTCCAGAGAAACAGTCATGCTTTATTTTCCTTTTAGACTGCTTGTGATACCCTCTTATTCTTCTGCATCTAGAATACTGCTTACTGTATTTGCATACCCCCCAATATCCCCTATTTAGCAACTGTTTACAGATTTCACAGTTTGATTCAGAATATTTACATCTTTACCCTTCCTTTTAACTCTTTCCTGCATTGAATTGATTATAGTTCTAGATCTAGATTAACTGATAAGGGAAGTAGCAAATACTATTACTTAGGGATGGGTGAACTTTTTTTCACCAGGTGCAGTTTTGCGGCAAAATTCCCAGTTTTGTCTGAGATGAATATAGTTGTGAATCTGCTCTAGAAGTTCACTGAAAAATATTTTTTTTTGCACCAGAAATAATGTCTGAAACAATGTCAATGTCATTTGTTTTGTTTCATGGGGTGAAATTGTTATTTTGTACTGAATAAACACCATTGGTGTTATAATAATTTCTTCATGTATTCTTTTGTGCTGGGAAAAACCTCATTGACTCCAGGGCATTTTGCAAAACTTCAAAACTTTTGTGAAATTTTCCACATTTTGAAAATATTCCCCAAAGTAAAATGGGCGATTTTCACTAATTAATATTACTACCTGCTGTCTCAGCTCTTCAGGCTGATGACACATAGCTTCCTTCTAACTGACGATTGATAATGTATTGAAAGGCACATAGCCTACCAGTGCACACAAGGGGCAGATTGTCAGCAAGAAAATACAAACTTTTGGAAGGCAGGGGTTTGCATATATTAAATTGAACAGCTTCATTAAATTAGCCATATTAAACAAATGCAAAACTTAATCTCAAGATTAATTTCAAGATTCTCACATTTAGGGGGTTATTTATTAAAGTCTGAATACAAAAAACTCGAAAAAGTTGAGTTATTTTTACAATAATATCTGAATTTTCTTGTTGAAAAAAAACCTTGAATTTTTCAAGATTTACCCGGAGGATGCAAAAAGTCCAAATCCAAAAATCCTTAATCTCAGACCTGATGAAATTGTATATAAGTCAATAAGAGAGGTCCCTATCTGTGGTCTGTGCTTGAATTAGCCCAAAAATCCAACTATTTCTTGCTTTTCGGGCAAAAATCTTTAAAATTCAGACTTTTCAGGAAAAAGCCCAAAAATATCGATAGATTTTGGAAAAAAGTTGTACAATTCGGATTTTTGCTAGATTTTATCAGATTCTTGATTTTTCAGATTTTTTAGATTTTTTTATTATCAGATTTTGATAAATAACCCCCTTAAAAATATAGTATGTAAGTACTTTAAATGGTGACATTTCAAACAATAACAATAATTAGTATGAGATATAAGAATATGTTTTACATCTTATCCATGGCATTCAGGCTTTGTCAAGCTTTAATACACAGGTAGACATTTTACATTATTAAAACTTCCTGCTGTTTAACAATGTTTTCTTCTACTCAAATATTTTTCTTTAGTCATTGTATAAATATTCTATATAATGGCACATTGTTCTGTTGCAAGGCTAAACCAAAAAAAATCTGTATGCTTTCCACATTCATTAGTTACTGTGTTGTATTAGTGGTTATATTAATGTGTTCTAATTGCATTCATTAGCAAATGAGAACCAAAACAAGCTTTTAAGTCAAAGATAATTAACCTTTGTGCAGCAGAAATATAAAATATGAACAGAGCTTGAACAGACTACTTGGCTTCATTTGATTTTCTTAGTATGTTTGACAGATATTATTGATCTGGCCAGTTACTGTAGTTTTCCAGAAGGGGACAACATGACAGTTTTATGTAACAAAAGGCACAATGTCATGTCAGCTGAACTAAACGTTGTGCAAAGTGACAACATTACAAAAACTCCATTCAGGCCTAATTTTCTGCTTCATAATTTTTACAATCAATACATAAGGCAGTGCAATAGGTGACACAAATTAGCTGAATGGAGGGAGCTCTCTCTCTTTCTGTAGCTACACTTGACTTCTTTCAGTTAAAGTACTAGGGAATGAAAAAGAAGAGTAGCTTATAGCAATCATCCATCCCTATAGAAGAAAATACGTCCTTTATTACAATTCTATTTTTTTTTTTGTGGCTTTTTGGTAAAGATGAAATGAAAGTCTCCCATCTGCTAGGTTATTCCTGCAAGATACATTCTGTCTAGTCTTAAAAGCCGAAACAGCTTTGCCTGTGGGATACCTATAATTATTATGTGAAACAGCCTTGTGCCTGCTGTAGTTCATTGTTCTGCTAACACGGGCCTGAATGGGAACAGTGGCTTCAGGCTGTGAGTTGATAAAGTGCAACTTTTCGATTTTGCTCTTCTAAGGCTTTAGTATTATGTAGAAGCTATGAGTGACATCTTTGGCCTTCCTTTGGGCTCAGCAGAATGAATCTGTCAAGCTGAGTTAAACAATGAATAAAGGACATAACCTTAGCATAGCCTGTCATTTTTCCCTACTAATTCAAACTACATTTAATCAATGAAAGTCATTTCTTGTTTGTTTAAGTCTTATATCCAGTGGATATTTAGAATCCTCAAGTAGGGCATCTTTGCCCTGACCCTTTCCCCTTCAGACTTGGACAACAATAGGCAACATTAAAAGGATCACAGCAAAATTACTTAGTGGAAAAATCACCCCTTCAGGTTCACAATGTATATACTTTCTTGTATAAATTGTAGAAAAGAAAAGACAACAGCCACTGTTTATATCAGTTGAGTTCATCTTGATACAATAATGCTGTATAATTTTATCTAAATCCTCAATAATTTCCTTACACATCTAGATATATGGAAATTTGTTGCTTTGGAAAGTGGTGATTTATGAAAGTTCAAGGATTTTATTGATCTCTTAAGGTTTAATCACAAATAAAGTCAAGGGACCTGATCTAGAAATTTGGCATATTATTGCCCCTTAAAAATGTTCATTTTATTGTTTGATGGACATCAAACGTGAGAGTTATTTAAATGTCACTTCCAATCCATATTTCTTTTTGAATTAAAAAACACAATTTAAACATCATTAAAACATTGTTAAAGAAGTAATAAATAAACAGTTATTTTTTTACCAAGACACCTGGAATTCTTGGGTTTACTTCACATCAAGAACTTTGCAACTGATATTCAACCAATAGGTCAACAGGGCTGTTTCTACTAGCGCCTAATAAAAATAATTGCATTTTCTTCCTTAATGAACATTTTTTATGTAATTTTAACTGTAAATATCTGGCAGTGATTGTCAATTAACAGTCCAGCCTCAAAAATGTTTAACAGATCTAACATCTTTGGCTCTCGAGTGGTAATCCATGGTGAATTAATATAAATATTTCCTTAAAAATTTGGGGGAATTTCCTTAATATTACTTTATATGAAAAGTATCTCCATATTAAAGAAAACAGAGTACAGGTAAGGGATCAGAGAACGTTATCCAGAAAGTTCCAAATTACGGAAAGGCCATCTCCCATAGACTCCATTATAATAAATGAATCCAAATTTTTAAAAATGATTTCCTTTTTCACTGTCATAATAAAACAGTAGCTTGTACTTGATCCCAACTAAGATATAATTAATCCTTATTGGAAACAAAACCAGCCTATTGGGTTTATTTAATGTTTACATGATTTTGTTGTATTTTGTTGATTTTGTAAGTGTGAAGATCCAAATAACAGAAAGACCCGTTATCTGGAAAGCCCCAAGTCCCAAGCATTCTGGATAATAGGTCCCATACCTCTACTAGTTTTAGGCACTCAGTTATCTGCTTCTTTATTAAATGCATTTTCTACTCTTAATAAAAATGGTAAGAACCAGGAGGACAACATACAGTAAATGATATAATCACAAACAAAAAAGGGAGCACCACCCATCAATTGAGAAAACCAGTAGATGGTGTGCAGGGTTAAAGAGATAAGTGTATAAAGGAAGAGAAAGTTAACCCTTGAAATTGCACCACCCCATCGTAAGGCCCGATAACTCAAGGAACATGGTTAAAACGTAACTTTTACTAATGCATTAAATAAAATCGTGAGTCCAGAAAAACATTAAAAATGAGGCTAGGATGCAAACTTTTTCAGTACCATAATTTAATTCCAGTAATTAAATAGTGGATCAATTTTTGATACCACCTTGTTATGCCAATTTTTCCATGGAAATGGGAGGGTGCGCCGGAGGGTGAATTGGTGGTGGAATTATTAAGGCTGGAAAGCGGATTGGTGGTGGAATGGGTGGCAATGGAATAGGTTACCTACATATAGGCCACGTGACATTTGTCCTTTTCGCCCCACACCACGTTAGTGGTTCACTACAGATTTCAGGCATCAGCCTCCTAATTTACTCATGGTTCGCATTTGTCGCTTTACCTAATCTAGGTTCTTTGTCTCCCTGTTCCTAGCCTCATTTTTAATGTTTTCCTGGACTCACGATTTTATTTAATACATTAGTAAAAGTTACGTTTTAACCATGTTCCTTGAGTTATCGGGCCTTACGATGGGGTGGTGCAATTTCAAGGGTTAACTTTCTCTTCCTTTATACAACATAAATGATAACTCACAGGGCCACATTTACTAAGGGTCGAATGTAAAACTATTTAATCCTTTGAATCAAACGATTTTCGAATGGTAAAATTTGTGAAGTGTTTTCAATTCGAATCAAATTTTGGCCTATGCGATGGTCGAAGTACCCAAAAATTACTTCGAAATTTTAAGTTTTTTCATTCAAAAATTCACTTCAACCCTTAGTAAATGGGCCCCCTAGGGTGCCTCCACAGCAAATAATCTTATAAAGTAAGGCAAAGCATAAAAGTCACAATTCTCAAGAAGAGTGACACTTACAGAGACAGATTTGTAAATTTGCAAGATCACATTTTTGCCATAATTGTGGCAAAGAAAGGCAATACTGATTGTATTTAGATTGGAAGCTTCAATGTTCAAACTTGATGTTAAAAGAACACAAAAACATACATTAAAAACACCTAAAACCTTCCAAAGTGCCATAAAAGTTTATGGGAAGTATAACACAACATTAAGCAAGACATTTTCCACCATTATTCCCACGGTCACAATTTTTAACCTAACTGAAAATAAATGAAAAAATGCTATTTGTGTTTGCAGTCAACTTGCTTACAGCAACTTTTTGTGTGATCACAGTTAACCCATTTGAGTTTTTTATTTTATTTTATGGAACTGTGAAATTGAATAAATCTGCCCTAGGTATATATTTAATCATAAGGTAAAATAGAGCTCAATACAGTTCACCAGAGGGAAATTTTACAGCTCCTTTTTTGTTTTCATGGAGATTGTTAGAAGTGCATTTATCTCACTTTCACCCATTAGTAAATATGTTATTAATAACCCCATACAAGTGAACAGAAAGTTGTGAAATTTCCCTTAGATGAAATGTGGCAAGTTTTAATCTTTTGATGAAAATACCTCTTATTATGCTGGTACCAGTACTGGGAATTAGAAAAAGATATGGCTATTGCCATACCAGAAGGCCTAACTTGTTCCCTACAACGCATTAGGTTAATCTCCCACCAGGCTATTTGTTTGCATTTGAAACTAGGACTTTTCCTAAAAATGGTAAGAAAACTTATGAGGACTATATTAGAATTTGCATGCATATAGCTATGTATTTACCACAATGCAAATTTTTTCCTAGAATTTTATTGTTGTTCTGCAGGCCCACTAAGTAGCAGCTATCTATCTATCTATCTATCTATCTATCTATCTATCTATCTATCTATCTATCTATCTATCTATCTGTCTGTCTGTCTGTCTGTCTGTCTGTCTGTCTGTCTGTCTGTCTGTCTGTCTGTCTGTCTGTCTGTCTGTCTGTCTGTCTATCATCTCTCTCTCTCTCTCTCTCTCTCTCTCAGCAATCCATTTAAAAGAGTCTGTAAGTAACCATAAAGGCAATTGGTCCACTATATAAGTGAATATTTTTTTGTTTTTCTTTTTATGGTATTTCTCAAGGTTTACCCACGCATGCACACACACATACAAACACACAAACAAGCACACACACCTATATATTGATTGAGTCTTCTGTAGATATGGATTTTTTCAAAAAAGCCGAAGTATGGGTGGAAAATATCCAGCAATGAATTTTACAAGATACAATTTGACATAATTAAAAGCAAAAGTTAAGCCTTTTAAATTCTCAGCATGGACTATTAATTATTCCATTTCATTCTTTGTTTCAGCATGCTCCATAATGAATGTATAAAAGTCCTTATTCACAGTTTAATATGATAATATAACCTTATCATGCCATTTACAGCTTCTACTTATACCACTCTTTAATGAAATAACTGCTTTAACTTGCTAATGAGTCCAATTAAGTGTAAATCTGACCCACTTATCAAGTATTGCACTTGAAATAAAGCAGATAGGTGGTGTAAATGAGAACATTTGATTAACTTTTATGCTTTCCTGGAAATGTGTCTCTTCAAGAGGTATAAAGCAACGCAACCCATGGTATCTCAAAATGAATTTTTTAAATTTGTTGAATGCAAATTTTGAGCCGATTTTATTGCATTTTTGGTGCCAGTTGCAGTTATAATAATGGAAAATGTCTGACTGATTTACGAAGACATACCTATTAAACTGTAGTTTGTATGTAAAGGGGTCACAATGCATGTTGAAATTCAACATCTAGTAGACCTCAACATGACCATAATTGAAGCAAATTTTTGTAAAGGTCAAGCTTTCCAGAAAACCAATAAGGAATGTTTATTTGCATTAATTATTTTTTTTTTATTATTTATTATTTGTTACTAAAAATACTGGTCCAGTTAAAACAGAGGTACATTCCCAACACTTTAAATCTATCTAGGGTCTTCATCAGAAAGACACTATTTCACGGACTGTGCAGTCCTTGTGTTTTTATCTATTTTTATGCTGTCATTGGATGGGTTTTCTCACAAGTGATTAGCATTTCACAATGTTTATGGGTGTCCACATCAACTTCTGCCTACTTCACTCCATTGACACAAATAACAGACTCTTGGTGGAGAATACGGCCTATGTGTTCCATATTCAAATTTTTAATTCTTGAACTTTATATAATAAGAAATACAACCACATACACACATATTTCCCTTTCTTCGCCATACTTTACTTACATCGTGACAAGGAAGCTCATTCGATTAAAAAAAGGATATGGGCATTAGTTCACAATGGGGAAAAAAGGGTTCATTAGGTAAAGTATAATTACCAGTCAGTCAATGAAAACTTGATGGTAGTAATTTGAATTAATTATATCATCTTAGACAAGGACAATGTGAACAGACAATGATTTATTAAATGCCTCATTACATCACATGTAATTACATCATAATTCTCAAGGCATTGATTTTTTTTTAAGCTAATACATTACATTTGACACACTTATCCACAAACATATTTAAACAGTCTCCAGTGTGTTGTTTTGGTTTGATGAAAGAATAGATGAAACACTAGAACAAAATCTGAAATTAAAAGTATGTTTGGTGTTCATTTTCTGTTATTGATTGGATGGGTGACACTCTGATAGTATCCAATGGTTGAACAGAGTCAGATTTCCACAACATGCTGTGTCCAGTCAGTTGGAATGAAACCTACGGTTCATTTACACATTAGACATGGTACAGTATATAATTTAAACCATAAATGTCGAATCTAAGAATGGGAAATATCATTGGGACTTGAAAAGTTAGTTGTAAGGCATGTAGGTACAATGCAGAAAATTACCATTTTCTATCTTGGGAGAACTGACTTGAAACAGAAGTCTCCAAAATTTAGTTCAAAGAATGCTACATGGAAATCAGCATTTTGAAGCTATTATACAATATACAGGTTAAGCTCATATCCATGACTAAGCAGGCCTCTTAAACTGGGCAAATCTAATTTCAATATTAATTTAAAGATCAATCTGTTATTTTAAATAGACCACAAAAAGCTTGCCTTTTTCTTATTGTCAAATGTAAAATGTATACACCATGCTAGGGCTTAATAACTAGAATTAGGCCACAATAATACTCCAAGTAATTATGTACACTTTATTCCTGGTTTAGCTTTTCTTCTCTTTATGCATTTTGTGATGTTTTTGCTCACCTTTCTGCTTACTTTCTTATTCATGTTCAAATCAAAATGCAGTCTTAGGCTACAGTTAGGTATGCTGGTTAACTTTAACAGCCGTAAATGTTTGTACCCTATAGTATATAAATATTGTTATATATTATCTGTCAAGATGATCCCACAATAAAAAAAGTACTCAAGAACTGTGAAAGCTATTTCATTCAACAAAGACATGTATTTAAAATATTATTAAACGTTTTGGGAGAGTATGTGTCATTATTCATCAATTCATGTTTTTTATTTTTAACCAATTCTTTATCACTGGTGTTGGTTACAGCCACTGGACTACCATCGGGAATCTTTTCTCAGGATCTTTAATACCTGCAGATATCGAATAACTTTATATGCTGTTGGTTGTGAAATATTTATGACTTCATTGTGTCTAAGGCTCCAAGCAGATTGTGTAATTTCTTCCCTTGGTGTATATATGTATCTTTCCCATGCACTACTGGTTTCTACACCAGATGGGCTGGAATTTAACCGAGTGGCAACAGTTGCATCTGTGTCAGGAACTCCAGCAGCCTTTTCTTACCCCAGGCTGTTTATTGGATAACAAGAAGAACTATCACTTACGCTCAGGAGAGTCAAACAGATGCCCATCTGCTTCCTAAAATCTCCACCTGCCACTTCTTAGAATATAATAACCAATGACCTATGTTCTGTCTATCATGTGAGACCTAACACTGAAAAGTTAAATAGCATAAAAGTATATAAAATACAGTATTATAAAAAATAATCTCTTATCACTTACCCCGATAAATATTCTTTTTTAAAAGTTCTGAACGAACTGGTTTTTAGCTGTCCTAAAAGTTGAAATCAAAACAGGAAACTATTAAATAGTTGTATTTAACTGAGCTCTAGAACTATAAGGGGGTTATTTACTAAACCTTGAATTTATCTGGTCTGGCTTTTTGGGACAAAAACTTGAATTCTTTGAGATTTATTATACCCTGATGCTGCAAAATGCCCAAGGGCATCAATTCGCTAGTGTTCCCACCCACAGGAACATCGGCAATTTACTAACAGGCGTAGTCGTCACTTCACTAGCGAAAGAGACAGACGCTAGTGGTCATTTGCAGTCTATCGCCAGGCAAAATTTCTCTCTGGCGAATGGACATAACTGCGCAAATTCAGTAAAATGCAGAACGTTACCTCTTTGCCAGATTTGCCTTCGCCAGCTCAGACCAGGCACTGGAGTGCACAGATCTTCCTCAATCCTCTGTTACTTACATCATATTTTTTAGTGGAAAAAGCTTATAAGTCCAAAAAACGCTTGCGTCTTTTCCTTTTTTCAGAGTGATAGCCTGCAACAGTCACGTCCTACTTACATCTCTCCTGGGAGAAGCTGCTTCACAGCCCTGAATGGAAGCAGCACCCTGATGACCTCACTGTGCCCGGGGGTAACCAGCAGCCAGGGAAGGCACACTAACTACTGCAGGTAAAACACAGATTAGATCCAGGGGTGTAACTACAGAGGAAGCAGACCCTGTGGCTGCAGGGGGGCCCAGGAGGTATGTGGTCCCACAAAGGCCCTACTTCATATACAATTTCAATAAATATTGGTAAAACAGGTCAACCACTAGACATTTTGGGGCCCTGAAAAATAATTTGCTGTGGGCCCAGTAATATCTAGTTATGCCAGTCATTAGATCTGAACACTTGCTTGCTACAGGACAAAGCACTGGCAGAAAATGATTGGCAGGGTTAAAAGGAACAGCTGAATGAGTGAGAATGGGATATACATCTTGTTGTGGATTTTCAGGCAGCTGAATAATGATATTGTATCTCCTGCAGCTTTAAATCTCCCAGTACCATTTTTTTTCTACAGTCCCTCTTTAGCTTTTTGGATTTGAAACAATCTAAAACAGTTCCATAAAGACAAAACGGCATAATTTGTAGACGTTCAAAAAAATTAATCTCTATAAAGAAATAACCTGTAGGTCTATATGTCCAACACATACAGTATATCCAGCTAACACATGCCTAATGGCTCTTCAGTAATGACAGTCTATGAGCACATATTTTATTGCATTCATATGGAAAAATTAAATCTAAATTATTTCCCCATGAGTCCCATTATATATCCATTAAGAAAAATAAAATATACACATTTTATTAATATTTACCTCTATTTACTTAATCTGAGCTGCCCACTGTAAATTGTGTTGTGCTTTTCTGGATATACACCAGACGTCTGCTGTGAGGTCAGGAGGGATCACTGATACCGGACCCATTCCCATAAAAAAGCTGGTGCCTGAACTTACAGAGTTAAGAAAATAAATGCTTGAATGTGTTTCTATGGACCTTACTTAAACAAGGTTGGTAGCAGCTAGCCATTTGATAATGTATCTGTGAGTGTGTGTGTGTGTGTGTGTGTGTGTAGAAAATAAGAGAAAACCCCTTTTTTGGTAGTAACGTGATACGGTTTATTTGCTGATATACTGTATGTAAGTATTCAAGCTTTAAAGAGAAAAATACTGTATTAATGTATATAATGTATTGCTATATATTCAACAAATGTGTTGTATTGCTTTTTGTGTAGTACTTGCAAATCACTCCAAGATGCAAGTATAATATATTATCCAGCAGGGTTGTTCTCCGCCAACACAGCATTTAGTTAAAATTAATATTGAAATAGTCCATAAAATAATACTCAGAATCGCACTTATCTGGGCTATAGATGCAACATTTAGGGACAGATTTACTTAGGGGCCGATTCACTTAGGGTCGAATTTCGAAGTTAAAAATACTTCGAAATTCGACCCTCGAATTGAAATCCTTCGACTTCGAATATCGAAGTCGAAGGATTTAGCGCAAATCCTGCGATCGAACGATCGAAGGATTTTTCGTTCGATCGAACGATTAAATCCTTCGAATCGAACGATTCGAAGGATTTTAATCCAACGATCGAACGAAAATCCTTCGATCAAAAAATCACAGGCAAGCCTATGGGGACCTTCCCCATAGGCTAACATTGACTTCGGTAGCTTTTAGCTGCTGAAGTAGGGGGTCGAAGTTTTTTTTAAAGGGCAAGTACTTCGACTATCGAATGGTCGAATAGTCGAACGATTTTTACTTCGAATCGTTCGATTCGAAGTTGAAGGTCGTAGTCGAAGGTCGAAGTAGCCCATTCGATGGTCGAAGTACCCAAAAAATACTTCGAAATTCGAAGTATTTTTCATTCGAACCCTTCACTCGAGCTGAGTGAATCGGCCCCTATGTGTCAAATTTCGAATCGAAGGATTTCTATTCGATCAAAAAAAAAACGTCGAAAAGTCCTGTGGAAGGTCCCCATAGGCTAACATTGCACTTCGGTAGCTTTAATTTGGCGAAGTATGAAGACGAAGTTTTTTTTTAAAGAGACAGTACTTCGATTATCGAATGGTCGAATATTCAAACGATTTTTACTTCGAATCGAAGTCGAAGTAAATTCGAAATCATAGTATCCTATTTGATGGTCGAAGTACTCAAAAAATTACTTCGAAATTCGAACTTTTTTAACTTCGAAAATTCAATCGTGCTTAGTAAATCTGCCCCTTAGGGTGTAATCTCTACCCTCTGTCAAGCTTAGCCCAAATATGCAAGAGACCATATTTCAAGGGTGCCATTAAAGAACATTGGGGTATTTAAAGGGGTGGAAGTAACACAAGTGGTTACCATTGAAAACAGCCTCTGTACCATAGTTGTCATGGCCCAGTCGACTGATATACACAAGCACATCAGGAGCCAGGGAGCATCAAATTGAATCCAGAAACCAATTTATATAGTTCATATATAACCTACAAAATAAAACATGTACAGGTATGGGATATATTATACAGAATGATCTGGACCTGGAGTTTTTCAAATATTTACGTAATTTGCATCTCCATACCTTACGTTTGCTAAAAGTAATTTAAATATAAAATAAACCCATTAAGAGTTTTTTTTGCCACCATTTTGGATTTAAAGGGGTGGTTCACCTTTCAGTTACATTTCTGTAGATAGTACATAAGAATATTCTAAGACAATTTTCAATTGGTTTTAATTTTTTATTACTTGTGGTTTTTGAGTTGGACTATAAATAGGGGAGGGTCTGAATAGAAAGATGAGTAATAAAAAGTAGCAAAAACAATACATTTATAGCCTTATTGAACATTTGTTTTTTGGCATTTCAAGGCTGGAAGGAGTCAGAAGAAATAATTTTAAAGAGCTATAAAAAATAAATAATGTGACCCGCTGAAAAGTTGCTCAGAGTTAGCTATTTTATAACATACCAAAAGTGAACCACTCCTTTAAAAAAATGACAGTTATTTGCTTAATGGAGTCTGCTGGAGATGGCAATCCCATAATTCAGAACGTTATGGATAATGGATCCTATCCCTGTAATAAGTTCCTTTCCATAGATTTAACCAGATGACCCTAATACCCTTTTTCCTTTGCAATCATACAAGAAATGCAGGCCAGTCTAATTCCCTATAAAATCCATTTGGACTAAAAGGGGAAAATGTAATAAAAGCCTTTAATGTAAAATATATGATCAATGCAATCAAGTTTTTCTCCTGAGAATTTCATTTAGATTTTGTGAGGGAGAAATAATATAAATGTTAGTTCGCTGCAGTGCAGTTTAACATCCAGGTGCTGAACACATGGGTTCCCTTACTTTGGACTTCCTTGTTCTGTTGAGTGTTCCTTGCTAGGAATACAGATACTATAGGTGCAAGCACTATATGAACTATGCTCTTAACATTCGTAAATTATTTTTTTAAATACCACAACATATATACTGTACATTTTTATGCAACAATTGCATATTATTCTCCTAACTGAGATACCACTCTATGAAGAGTTATTGTATGTTGAATGATTAACTGGGATTTTCTAAGCTTTGCAAATCACAACACAGCAAGTTCTGATAAGATTCCAATAGGTTATTGTGTTATTTAGTTTGCTTTATTTCTTTCTAGGATCCTTGATAATTTTATCTCAATGACTTTATGTTAATAACTGCTACTCATAACCAAACTATGTAAAGAAATACAGTAAGAAATAAACAAATATACTGGGAAACTTATTTATTTATTTCTAGGATCCTTGATAATGTTATCTCAATGACTTTATGTTAATAACTGCTACTCATAACCAAACTATGTAAAGAAATACAGTAAGATATAAACAAATATACTGGGAAACATATTTACAGAATACATGCCTAAAGGAAAACTGATATTGCATAACGGAATCTAACAGAGTGCAACAGTTAACATTGTAATTTTTTCCATACAGAGATAATTCAGTAACTGATCACATTAGGCCCATGCAATAAAGTAGGTGCATGTAAGACCTTCAAATGTGCAGGAAATGTTATAAAGATTTCCTAGGATCCACTAGGCAAAAATAATTTGATGATGTTGCAGAGATGCAGAGATGTTAGGGAATGCTCATGGGAAGGCCCATTTACTGAACGGTGAATTTTAGTGGTTTTAGAATTTTTCTAAACATTGATTAAACTCTATGGGTGTTATTTATCAAAATAGAAAAATATCTCATTCTTATATGAAATCTACTCAGACCACATTGGCACTGGTTATTTCCCTTTATTTATTTATTTCTTAATACAGTACATTTTCCCAAAAAATTCCAGTGCAAGAAAAAAATGAAAAAAATGTACAAAAATTAGAATCATATGAATTTTTCCGATTTTTCACATCTGCACGAAAACTCAGATTTTTTTCTGATTTTTGCCCAAAAACCACTAAATATTTGGATTATTACACAAAACCCAGTGCAGATCAGGATATCCTTGGGACTTCTCCCATTGATTTATGCACACAGATCTGAGATGACGGATTTTCGGATTAAGACTTTTTTCATCCTCTTGGTATAATAAATTGCGAAAAATTCTACTTTTTTTCACTCAACTTTTTTGAGTTTTTGGCATTCGGACTTTTATAAATAACCCCTATTTGTCCAGAAAAATTATTAAAAGAGCAAAATAGATAAAACACAAATGGAAAAAAAATGTTGAACAATCCAAAGACAAATATGAATATCTCTAATACCTTAGAATTTTTTTTTAGAGAAATTTAAAAAAAAAAACCCACAGATTACGATTTGTGAAGAAAATCGCAAATTCATAATAGATGAGACAGTTTGCCTTAAAGTCCCAAAGGAAGAAGAAGTGATACAACTAGTTGCCATCAATTCAAGCATCACTCTGACATGAAAACAGCCTCTGTCCATCCTCAACCATAGTTGCCACAGCCCTAGTGAGGGATAAACACAAGCACATTGTTATTTATTTACATCATAGTTACTGGGTTCATATATAGACATACCCATGAATAAGACAGGGATAATAGACAGGACAGCTTTCAGCAAAATCACAAAGGAAGACTGAAAGGAAGATCAAAAGCAGCAGGAGCATAATTAGAATGGAAAAGACTAAAACATTTGTAAAGCAAAGTATTAAATAGTCACTACAATATAACATAAATTATGTGAGCTGGGGTGTTTATATCATTTTTTTCAAAAGAGCAAACAAATTTATTTATATTTAATTTCATTTAGAATTTTTGAAATCTGATACTGGGCTAGACATGCTGTTAGTTTCCCAGGTATCCTCAGTTATGTGACTTTTGCTTTGATAAATCTTAGGCACTCTTTTTGTTGGAGTGATGTCAACCCCCTCCCTTTTATCCTCAGCAGCCTAACAATAGAATAATGGAAAGGTAAAAAGATAACATCTCTATGACACAAGGTAACAGCCCCTGGTAGATATGAGAACAGCACGGAATAGTATCTAGTATACTGTAATTAATTCTAAAACAACTGGACTTGCTGAGTAATCTCAGTAAGATAGCAGTGCATAAACGTGAAATGGATTGGTCGGTATCAGTAGGGATTACACTAACGCAGTCCACAGAGACACTCACATATAACTTTACCAACACTGAGCAAATACCGTATGTACATTTTTTGCATTTACCCTTGTATTCGAGTGAATGGCAGACAGCCACTGACATAGAAGGGACTTTCATTGCCACGGGTCTCCTTTGAATGACGGTAGTGATTCAAAACACCTTTTCCCATGCACTTACATATCAAATACCAGCAACTATTGATAGGGAACCTTTGCGTAGCGTCATTGTAAAAATCGAAATGACATTCAAAAAAGAAGGTGAGATGGAAGCACTAATGCTGAGCAAAGCTACTGTATATAGAAATGCAACAAGTGGCCTTGGATGCAAGTACCATTAAATGGTAAGTATAGTAAAAAACTGAAAACTGACATTCAGTGAGTTCCCCATCTAGAAATAATAGAGACTACTACTACATTGTATCTATACTTCTTCTCTGATTCACTTTATCTCACAATGAGTTGGAGTTGGGGCCAATAAAAAAAGATATCCTGATTCTATTATTGGTTCTAGCTATGTCCAGACACAAACATTACTTTATTTGCTCAGTCATTGTTTAAATATTACTTGCTTGCTTTCACACCACAGGCATTGTGGCATTGTGATAACTAAATCGTATTTCTGTCATGTAATAACATATCTACCATTATGATTAATAAAGGAACAATAAACATTTACACATTTACACAGATACATTTTCTTCCCAGTGGTTGTTCCCATGAAATGTTATGTCCCCTATATTTCCAGCCCTCATTTTGTCCTTTTTTCAAGTCCATTAGTTAATGGTACCAACACATGGATATTTGGATATTTTTAATGCAAAATATTTTTTGTAGTTAATTGGATTAATTTAGAAGGTCCCTTGTTGCAAGTGCATGAGTGCAAAGGGTTCAAAAACATGCAAGTTGGCGCTCATTCGGGTCATATTCCACTCTGCAGCTTGTTTCGGATTGAAAATCTGGGAGTAGCCTTTAGTAGCCTGTAGTTATCAAAAAACTGCATTATTAAAGTATCTTTAACCCTTTTGAACACTAACCACTGTCATCTTGCCATGCTGCACATTGCCATACATCTCAAAGGGTGGCATAGATCAAAAGTAAACAAGACATAGAATGTATGGCACTGGAAATTAGGTACTTGTCAGTTAGCACTGCGGATCTTACAATATTTGGCACTGAAAACAGGATTCACCGATCTTTTTTACACATTCAAATGTAAAAACAGTTGGGGAGCAACACAAGCATGAAATTTTTTCCAGGGGGTGCCAGTTATAGACTGTGATTTTGGTAACCTGGACTGGCAGCCTACAAGAGGCTCTATTTGGCAGTACACCTTGTTTTTATGCCACCAAAACTTGCCTCCAAACCAGGAATTTAAAAATAAGCACCTGTTTTGTGGTCACTGGGAGCAACATCCAATGGTTTGGTGAGCAGCATGTTGCTCATAAGGCACTGGTTGGGGACCACTGATTAAAGGGCTAAGAAACCTTGAGTGCATTTTTTTCGTAATTATTTATAACCTGGAATTTAGTTCAGAGAAAATTACAAAATTAATTTTCAGGAAAACAGCAAAATGATACATGTGCCAGAAGCCCACCCTCCTGATTTCAGCCAAAACAGTGGTCTTGTAGTTTGTTGGTTTTGTTTGGTATCATGGAACGTCAGTGCAGCTGCTGTGGTGGAAGACAGCAGCTTCTGGCAGTAGGGGTCATAGCATAGCAAACATATTTTATAATTAATGCATGTACTATAAACTAAGATGATTAAAGTTCATTTAATAAGTATACAATTGGCTCAAACTCAACAGCTGGTCCATTGACATAGAGAGTAAAACACCCAGTTCTATGTAGCCCCTATAGAGTTCCCCTAGGAATTTAGGAACATCATGGGATAGCTTAAGTACTTGCCAAAAAGTACATGCAAAGCCTTAAGTGCTGGGCCCTTCACTTATCCATAAGTCCTAGCATGTGGGCAAGATCTGCATCTGACGACCAAATCTTGGCATTGCTGTATTCATGAGGGCATGATGGGGGAGGCTAAAAAGAAAATTGCTGTGCTCTGCCTATGCAACAAGTGCAGCATTGATTTTGTGGCAAGGGCAGACGGTAAATAAGCCCTGCAATGTTGACACAGGTTAATCTGTAATATATTAATATAAACTCAGTATCGGAGTAGGGCATCTGGGGACCAATGGTGCTGCAAGCTCAGGACCCCTCACCCCAGTCTCAAACTCCTCCACTCGCTGGCAGCCTCCACCAAACGACCCAAAACACTCCCTATCCCTGTTCCCGCCACCTTGCTTACCTTCTACTTCCTCCTTGCAACCAAGACCAGGTTTGGAGTAGAGTGCCAAAAGTATCTGGCAGGGAACTGGGAGCAGGTCTGGGTCAGTGGGGCTCACAAGGTTTTGGGTCCAGTGTTTTTTTTCCTCGTGTCCTGCTGGCCCAGTCTGACCCTCTATAGACTGCTTGGCTTGTTTTTGACCAGTGCTGAATTTCAAGCACACTGGCAATAACTTCACCAATATACTCTATGGTCCAGTCAATCACTGTTTGTTTCACATAAGCTAACAACCCTTACCAGCTGGACACAACACTACCAACTAACTACATCATGCAGTGCCACCTAGTTACTTATATGGCTGTGTCATTAAAGTACACTTCCATAGTAGATATGTACTGAATCTCTTAATGAATTTAACACAAAAATCATACTTAAAAGCAATAAAAATCACTTTTTAAACAATGGAGGTGTTATCAAATCCCTTCCTCTAGTGGTATGCCGATAAACCTGGTGGTTGATGAACATTTGTCCTTTAATATATTAAGTTGATTAATTACAAATTACAATTGTCATCTCAGTTCCATGAATTAATTTGCTTGCGGAGAAATGCAGAAATTCACCGCAAATTCGTGTTTGGTGAATTTATTCACCCCTCACTTAAATTTGACTATTCCCACCTAAAACCTGCTGAACTGCTGTTTAAGTCAATGGTACAGGGTTCGATTTAATGAATCCGAGTTTAAAAAAATTGAATTATTAATACATTTCAATGGTCAAATTTATGGGAGTTTAGGGGAGTTTTTAAAAACTCACATGAGTTCGAAATTCGACCTTTGATAAATGTGCTTCCCCTTTTCACTTTCCCTGGTTCATTCTCAGTTGATATAAAACTATTTCATCTGCATCTAAAGTTTATCTTACGTAGGTGTTTTGAAGTCAAAATGATTACATTGTTTAGAAATCACATACTTCAGCAGGTAACTATTCAGTATCAATAAGAAAGCAAATATCTCTAAACATACAGGTGATTAGCTGCTATCAGTAAAATATGGTGATATGCTTATTGAACAGAACAAATTCTCTTTTTTTTTGTCCTGGAATTGTCACTATCGCTTGCTATTGTGTCAGTGTAAAGTCTCTGATGACTGATCTGCAGAAAATAACATTTGTGTTTATTTTCCCACTTATGTAATATTTGCTGCTTACAAAAGCAGATGAGATTTTCATACCAAGTTTGAGTTAATGAAATGACTATTAAACACACTGGGAATGTTTTTCCGAACTATAGATGTGAATTTTCACTTAACTAAACTGAGAGATATAGATATAAACCTATTTGTTCTATAGCTACACATGAAATCATAAGATATGACTTGTCTTTATTTATGAAAGCTGTTTTTTTATGAACCTAGTTGGTTTAAGAATTTAGGAAGCCCCAACATGGCTTGTAACCCACATTGACCAAAAGCACGACTTTAAGGGGCTGATTCACTAAGGGTCGAATATCGAGGGTTAATTAACCCTCGATATTCGACTAGGAACTAAAATCCTTCGACTTTGAATATTGAAGTCAAAGGATTTAGCGCAGATAGTACGATCGAACGATCAAAGGATTATTCCTTCGATCGAACGATTCGAAGGATTTAAATCCAACGATCGAAGGAATATCCTTCGATCAAAAAAAGTTATCCAAGCCTATGGGGACCTTGCCGATAGGCTAACATTGACTTCGGTAGATTTTAGATGGCGAACTAGGGGGTCGAAGTTTTTTTTAAAGAGACAGTACGACTATTGAATGGTCGAATAGTCGAACGATTTCTAGTTCGAATCATTAGATTCGAAGTCGTAGTCGAAGGTCGAAGTAGCCCATTCGATGGTCGAAGTAGCCCAAAAAAACTTTGAAATTCGAAGTTTTTTTAATTCGAATCCTTCACTCGAAGTTAGCGAATCGGCCCTTTAGACTTGATATGGTGCTTAAGGCAGAATTGTAGTCTATGAAAAATGCTGTATTTTATTTACTAAACTGACCAGTCCAGTTGACATTTCCAGCACTGTAACAATATTCATCCAGGCCTTCAAAACCATACTCATGATTTTCTGATTTTATTAAGCCATTATTTGAGTCAGCGACACTGCACATGCTTATTGTGTTCTGGGCTCCTGTTAAGAAGATGATTTTAGGGGTCGTGGAAGATTATCATTCACATGCAGAAAATTATTCGTCATAGAAGCTGATGCTAGAGGACTGATTAGTAATAATTTCTGATTCAAAAAGCACTGCTTTTTATACAGCCATTTGATGTGAAGCTGAATTAACTTCTAATCATCTTTATATTTTAATTTTATATTATGTATCCTGTATGTTGTGAGTCAATCAGCAGAAAACAAAATAGGCAGCTTCTGGAGGCATGTGTGGGGGCACAGAATGTCCCTGCTATAGGGCTATGGTGGCCCTGAACTGGGCTCATTTATGAGAGTAAATGGAGTCTGAAAAGTTGCCATGTTTTTTTGCACATAATGTGTTTCATAATTGTAGTGTAATTGTGGCTGTGAAGTGGTGAGGCACCAAAGGCCATTGAGGACAATGAGCAGTTGCTCTTGCACTTTGGTGCAAACTAGATGCAATTGCGCAGAAATTCTTGTGTGTGCATATGTATTCATCTCCAAAATGTCAGCCCTCCAATCTTAAAGTGATAGTAAAATGCATCAGTTGTACAATGCAGTATGATAACTATGGAGCTCCAAGGTTCTCCTGCGGGAAATTCATCCAAAAAGACTGGGGTACATTGTTGCTGCTTGCCAAAATGCAAGGAACAGCTTTAGGAGCAAGTACTGAATTAATGGCACCAATTCACTCAAAAACATTGGCCATTTTTGCATGACCACCACTGCAGTTGGACATTGGTCAGACCTTATTATTTGTTGACCTTTAGTTCTCTTTTAGGTGCCACAGTTTACTCTCTGATTGGTCCTAGTATCAGATGGAATGGAGGTTGAATGATGCAAAAGCAGAGAGCTGCTTGTTTATAGATCATCTAAGCAGGCTTGAAAGTCTGTAGAAAGTCTTAGGTGTACAAGCCTTTGGGCTTGAGCATTTGGGTACTAAAAACATGTAAGAGTTTTGAAACTCTTACTTGGTTTCTTCATTCAAATACATGGGTATATTTATCAAAGAGTGAAGTCAGAGATCACCACAGTCCTTCTAGAGTGAAATTTCGCCACTCTCCAATAATTTCTATGGAATTTTGAAAGGCATATTTATCAAAGGATGAACTTTCACTTTCACCCATTGATAAATACTCTTTTAAAAATCCCAAAGAAAAGAATGGAGAGTGGCAGAATTTCACTTTAGAGGACTGTGGCGATCTCTAACTTCACTTTTTGATAAATATAACCACCCCTTAGGCTTTCTGCTTTTCAGATTTTTTTCCCTGAGGTGGCACGTAAAATCCACCAAGAATTTTAGGAGAAAAAAAACTGATTGGCAGGAAGCCCAAGTATTCGAATGAAGAAACTGCATGGGTATTTAGGAACTAAAGGCTCGAGCGTTATTAAATCAGCCTTGGCCATTATATGAATGTCAATACACTTAACACAAACAATGAATTCTAGGTGAAAATGAGCCAAAATCAAGATGCAAGAAATAGTAAAAATAATGAAAAACAAAACACAGGATGAATAGTTCATTGACCTAACCCATAATTCTTCAAATCTTGAAAAGTTAAGGTGATTTCAAATCCAAAACAGTTTATTTTTTGGCTCTAAGTTCTCCATCAGATAGAGTTGCGCTGAAGGGGTTAAATATAGACAGCTGCACTTATTCCTGTGTCAGGTTACTGTCTGACACCAAGGAACACGTAAAGGCCATTTCTGCATGTCTCTGCTGTAGGCTCCCCATCCCTTATTGTTCACTTGGTAAAATCTGTCAATAATCATTTTTCCTGCCTCAGTGCTCGACGGCGACATCAAACAGCCCTGGTAGTACAAAAATCAATACTTCAGCGCCAGGCTCAGCGGCAAATGTGTTATTATGATTGTGTTTACTTCTATGGCTCGGGTTTCATTCCTTGCTAATGCAAAGCCACTAAAAGTACTGGCTAAGAGCATACCTTATACCTGAACAATATCACGATTGTTTCTTACACACTTTAAACAAATACAGACATTTGCTTTTCAGCACACATACTGACAATAGAAAAAAATGTATTCTGAGGAAGGTGCTTGTCAAGTACCCAAAGTAAACCTGATACAGGACAAAAATCTGATAAGAGTTTATTGCTGGGAGATAAATGGGTTTTAGTGAGGGAGCATTATAGGTAACATCAGTGTTTTATTCTGAAACGTATTATATTTGCAAATGGATATTGTAATTTATTTAGATCCCCTCTATATGTAGCCAGAATGGGTATGACTGAAAAACAGTTTCTAGTTTATTTTCTATTTAACTCAGAATAACGTATGAATTAATATAAATCAACGGAAGAAACTGTCTCTGGTTTCTGTATTCAAACTAGTCAGTGGTTCACTAACCTTATACTATAGTTTATAATATTATGATATTAGAATATAGACATCCAAACATATTTAGTTTATGCAACGTGTGAACGCTCCAGAGAGGTAGAAAATTTCATGATCCCATTGTTATCGTTGTAGCACAGTTTTCTACAAAGTGGCCATATTTGTTGACAGATTAATTAGTTCTATTTTACAATACAAAATAAATTAAACTTGAACTTCAACATGTATAAAGCTGTGTTTGCTGATACAGAGGAATGCAAACAACAGCCCCTCTAAATGCTACTTTACCATGAGACGGAGCACCGTGCTTGGACAATTAAGTTGATATAAATAGACTGCAAATGTATATGAACAAATGGATCACCATAGATAACATTCAAAAACTAGTAGCTTTCTCTTGATTTTGTTTCTCAAGAGGAAACGGCCGAAGGAAATAATCTGTACCACACATGGGATTTTGACCCTAAACTTACCAATTTCTCCCACAGCTTAGCATTTAAATACATATATAGTACATGTATCAAAGTTTATGCATCTCTTTGCTTGAACAGACTCATCTTGATTCCTGGATTGGAGAGGAAATCTGAAAAGTTATCTAATGAAAATCAAAAATGTTTTATTATACAAAGATCTAGTGGTTTCCTTTTCATAAAGAAAGTGTGAAAAAAATTAATTTCTTTTGACATATGGAAATACTATATATTATAAAGGACTGTCAGGGCACTTGGAGTTTAGCTGAGACAAGGGTAAACTGATTTTCATTGGAGGAATTCTTATGTTCTCCCCATGGGGCAAATTCATTAAGCAGCAAAAATGCTATTGCACTTCTATTGCAATCTATTGCACTTCGTCTGGTCTGAGGTGGTGAAGGCAAGTCTGGTACAAGAGGTAACGTTCAGTAAAATGCGCAAGTTAGTGAAATAGCGTAGTTACATTGACCCTTCGCCATAGCGCAGCTTCGCCTGGCGTAAGGGTGCGAAGTAGCGCTAGAGTAGGTCGCGCTAACGTTAGGCACTTTGTGCTTTAGTGAATTTGCCCCATGTTTCTCTGGGGTTTTTTTAAGTGCTTTTTGTTTCCCACCACATTCTAAATGCCTACTGGCCTAGTTTGTGGGTGCATGTGTGTTAGTTTGATAGGAATATTTAGATGTAATCGCTGCTATGGCAGACAATTATGTTAATGATTAATCCATGGGCGATATCAAATGTAGAATCTAAGCCAATTTTTATTCAGGATCAGCTTGGTGATATAAATGGCATGCTTTCAAATGCAAATCCTGGTCCATAGGCTTGTTTAATTTAAAGCTGTAAAATGTATATTAATTGCATACATGCCTACAAGAAAAGAACAATCATTTTTTCAACATAAATATTTCCCCAGAAAAACACGAGAGTCCTCTGCACTCAGCCCATTATCAATATATTTAAGACAGAGACATTTTGTGCATACTGCTACTGAAAATGCCTTACCCTTTAAACAACACAGGGATTGTTTGCCCATATATTGCAATATATTTAAGCTGACCAACTACGTCAAAGTCATCCCATATCTGGCCAGTCCTACGCTTAATTTTCATTTGATTCTATTGCTTCATTATACATTTTACAAAGGGACTCATGCTATCCATAAGTTTTTGCTTTGTATCCTATTAACCTGTTATTGACCTTGGTCTGTCCTGACTGTGTCTGTACACAACACTGCCTGCCCTGAACTATTGCCATTTGGACTACTGCACTTTGCAACTATTGCATTTTGGACATTGTACCTCGATGACCTCCTGTGTCCTGAGCCTTGGACTTGCCTTTGTGGTATCTTGTTTAATAAATGATCATGTTTTGGAAATATTTGGTGATGGGTGAATTTATTCGCCAGGCGCAAATTCGTAGCGAATTCCCGCGATTCGCCGCCGGCAAATAAATTCACAAAACTGCTGGGAAAATTCACCGGCGTCCATTTTGAAAATGTGAATTTTTCACCGTTTTGTGAATTTCGCTGGAGATTTGCAAAAACGCCCCAAATTCGCCCATCACTAGAAATATTCTAATTGAATGGCATGCTGTATTATATTGTCTAGACAAAGAAAGCATGCACATATGTATATTCCATAAAATATTTACTTCAACTACTGCATGAAGTGAGACAATTTACTGAGAGGGAGGTAGTGAAAAACAACTAAATTAAACAAACAATAATTTTTGTTTTTTGTGGTATGTGCCTCTGTTTCTAGAAAGCTTCAGGCTACTGATGGCTCTCGGAATCTGTAGATGAATATTAAACTGTGATTTTCCTTTATGCCCACCACAAGCAAATATAAAATGCACATTAATAATAATGATCATGACCAAGATTTCAGCTCATTGTTATTAGCTAATAGAGGGTCAATATAGACCACCAATTAATTAGTTATTTTACCAATCCAAAAGATTAAGTAGAAACAATCCCCTGAATGGGTGGATTATAGTTTTAAAAACTCATCCTACTGGTCATAGGGAAGGGGTGAAATAATTTAACTTTCCCTTAAATTTTCATTTACTTGATACAATGAAATCTCATGAATACTTTACTGTTTTTGTTGTATTTTGTATTTAGGAGGTCCTTAAAGTGGGTGTACATACAATTATATCATGTGTATTTTATTATATAAAAGGGTATTTTCAGCAGAATTCTGTTGTGCAAAGGGTTTGCATTCCATAGGATTTCATCTGTCATCAAACCTAGTTGGCTGCATGGCTTACTATGTTCTACAAAAATCCAAGGTCTGCTTGGATATTCCCTTATGATACACTGGTAATTTGGGCATTGGTCCAACAATATAAAACATGTCTACTTTTTATATTTTTTATGACTGGGGATATAATAAAGAAATATTATATTTTGACACTTTTAGATAGAAGGCCCATGGCCCATGACATTACACTGTAATATATCTATGGCACGCCATATACTTTTATGTGTTATTTTTTTGTCTTCCGTTTATTAAAATATCATGCCTAAATTGTTAACTCAAGTATATAAAATAATTAGTAGCATTATTGACTCAAAATACTGACACGGTAACACTAAATATTCCCTAACAGAGCAGCACATTTACAACTTAAGTAAAAGGCAGGATAGAATGTTCTCTATAAATCCAGATCCTTCCATTACCGGATATGATGACTATATGACTGTTTAAAAAATAACATCCTTAAACTAAGTATTATGTTATTAAAAAAGTATGCACCTGTCAAAATAAAAGTGAACTTAGAGCTTGAGGTACACTTGAGAAAAAGGAATAAATTAAATAAATAGAGCTCTTTCGGAAAAAAAAATACAGGCTATAAAAAGAACACAAGGAAGCTGTAGCTTACTTGGCCAATGGAAACCTGAAGACACACACTGAATTTTTGAGGTTTGTTAAGGAAAGGTTGCCATAAGAAAAAACACCCATTGACTTTAATGCATTTGGACTAAAGAGTCACCATAAGAAAAACAGCCATTGACTTGAATGCATTGGGACAAAAAAGTCACAGAGACAAAAAAAATTCCACAAGAAAAAACTTCCATTGACTTTAATGCATTTGCAGCAGGAAAATTTGTCTGTGTTAAAAAAATTGACGTCCATTGCAAACTGCAATTTTTTTCACACTTTTGCAAATGTTTTGGCTCACTCATCACTATTAAATATACTTTCAGAATTGGAAAGCATATGTTTTTAACCATTAGGTCAAGGGAGTAAACATATGGCAAATTTATACAAAGCTATGCAAATAATTACTGTTCTTAATGCATCTTAATTCACCCTTTGAGAGCTGGCTGCTGTAGGCTGCAATGCAACCCTTAAAGGTTGAATCTGATCTGGTAGTTACGTGTCAACACCATTTAGTCAACAATCTGTAGCAACACTCATATTAGCTGGTCCACACTACTTAATTTTTTTGGATTGAAAATTCATGAAATTCTTAAGGAATACATTGATCTATTGGATATCATTAGAAAAAATGACAGCTGGAAATTATGCCTAAAGGTTAGCTACAGTAATTATCATAGTTATAAAAAAAATGCATTATTGTGGCATAACTGAATATATTACTGAATATTGAATCTTGTTGCAGTCATAGGGTTCCAGTTGTCAAATAGTTAAAAAGTCCCGTCAGTGGGTGTTTTTCCTAACACACTAGCTTTTTTTTGTTTTGGCAAAGAAAATGTGTAGAGGAATTCTAATGCTGATGGTGTTTTCTCTGGTGCAAAAAAAATGTTTTTTTCTGGAGAAATTAAATGTACAGCAAATCTCTAATTGTCAGGAACTCCCCGGATTCAAACCAGGGACTTGTATTTCTACCACTGCTTCTCCTGCTTTACCCACAGGAGGCAATGCAACATCAGCCTAACCCTGACAGAATCTCTGCCCTGACGCTGCCTCCATGTCAATCTTCCCTGACCGATGCCCCCTATCCAGCTACAGGCAATAGATAATTAAAGGGCTATTTAAACCCATTTCCCAGACTCCCCAATGCTGGATCATTGGCCATTCTGCCCACTCCAAGCTAAAGTTCTTGTCTGTGATTCTAAAATCCTGATCCTGTTCCTGCAACCTTGTTCCCTTGACCCTGCTCCTGCCTTGCAAGTCCTGTCCCTGTTCTCTCTGGTTCCATCTTCCCTGTTTGACCTTGGCATGTTTCCTGACTCTGCAAATTCTCTGTCTGTCCTGACCTTCAACATGTTTTTAGATAACGCTTGTCTGCCATCCACCCTTGCCCTATGGCCTGTCTCAAGACCTTGTTTTACTGTCTGCCTCCATTTATACTCATCTGCAGAAGTTTGTGCACATTTTTTATTTATTAAAAGTGTTCATTACACAGCACATTGGCTCTTTTCTTTTCATCACCACCAATATTTCGCAACACTAATACTGCTACTGGCATTTTTTCCAGCAAACAAAAAACACATGGTAAAATTCTAGAGCAGATTTGAAAAAATCTGGCACACAACTATTTCAGGTGAAAAAAATACTTTTCCCTGCGACATTCTACTTTTGTGGTTTAAGTAAACCATGATACTGCAAGGTTCTTTTACAAGAGCAAAAAAAGTACTCCAAACCACTGATTTCTTTTCTTAAAAGACTAGCATATGTAAATCCCAACAATGGGAAAAAGGAGAATAGGCATACATCTACCAGGAAATATTTAAGCAGATATGTGACTTTAGCAGTCAATATAAATTAGTTTTTCCAAAAGAACTCAAACCATACACACAATGAGAATTTTTTTTATATGTGTCCATTAAAAAAGCTATTTCTTAGACATAAAACAGAAACCTGAATCCAGGTACCAAAGTAGGCATTTATAATTCATCAGGATATAAAGCAGCAAGAAGTGCTGCTACTCTCTCCAGCTATTGTTTGCCTCATTTTGAGTATTTAATCATCAAGTGTTGTCCATACTATATGCCTCATGAGTTCACCTCAGTCATTGCCACGGCTGTCTACATTCCACCTAGCGCGGACACAGGTATAGTGTTGTCTGAGCTCCACAATGGGTTATGTGCTACTCAGAACAAACATCCAGACGCAGCACTGATCATAACAGGGGACTTTAATAAAGCAAACCTCAGGCGAGTAATGCCGAATTTTTATCAACATGTTACGTGTCCGACCAGGGGAGCTAAAACTTTGGATCACTGCTATACCATATACAAGCAAGGCTACAAAGCTGTTTTACATCCAGCGTTTGGGAAATCTGACCATAACGCCATTTTCCTCATGCTGGAATACAAACAAACTTTCATTTGTGAAGCTCCCGCTGTGAGGGAGGTGAAACACTGGTCTGTTCAATCAGAAGCCACGCTACAGGATGCACTCGTTGACGTGGAGTGGGACATGTTCCGGGCATGCGCAGACAACATCAATGAGTTTATGGAAGTAGTTGTTAGCTTTGTTGGCATGCTTGCTGATGAAGTTGTCCTTACGCGAAAATTAAATCTTTTCAGAATCAGAAACCATGGGTTGACAGATCGATTCTGTTGGCAGTGAACACTTAAACTGCTGCTTATAATGCTGGACTCACTACAAGCGATATGAGCGCCTACAATTAGGCTTCATATGGCATCTGTAAAAGATGCTTAACGCCGGTATCGTGAACGTGTGGAGTTGCACTTCCACCAAGGTGACACACGGAGCATGTGGCACGGATTGAGCACCATCACGGACTATAAAGGAAACTCCTCAGCGACACTAAGCACAGATCCTGCATTTGCTGGACAATGGAAAAAGGTGATGTCATAAGCAACAAGCACGTCATCAGCATTGAAGAGTATGACATGCGGGCAGCACTAAAACGGGTAAACATCAGGAAAGCAGCAGGTCCAGATGGCATCTCTGGATGACTTCTGCGCTGTTGTGCTGATCAACTGTCTGGAGTTTTGACTGTTATCTTTAATGAGTCTCTGGCGCAGTCTGTGGTCCCCACATGCTTAAAAAAATCCACAATTGTTCCCGTTCCAAAAAGCAATAAGGCCTCATGCCTGAATGACTACCGACTTGTCGCATTGACATCATTAGTCATGAAAGTGTTTGAGAGGTTCTTAAGCATATCATCTTCTCCTTCATCTCCAGTTTCATGGATCCACTCAGTTTGCCTGACTGTTCACTAAACTGAAGGATTTAGGACTTAACAGCCGTTTGTGTTCCTGGGTGTTGGACTTTCTCACAGGCAAAACACAGGTAGTTAGAGTTGGTAACTGTGTCTCTAACAGTATCACTATTAATACCGGAGCTCCACAAGGGTGTGTTCTTAGCCCCCTGCTGTACTCTCTCTACACCCACCACTGTGTGGCCACACATCACTCAAACACTATTGTGAAGTTTGTTGACGACGCGGTAGTGTTGGGCTTCATCACGAACAACGATGAGACAGCCTACATGGAAGAAGTGGAGAACCTGACACTGTGGTGTCAGGAAAACTGCCTCTAGCTGAATGTTAGCAAGACCAAGGAGCTGGTGGTGGACTTAAGTAGAAGACAGCAGCTGAACTACAAACCCCTTAACATCAATGGGACCCTAGTAGAGAGGGTGAGCAGTTTTAAATACCCCAGAGTCCACATCTCTGAGAGCCTGACATGGTCTAAACATATCCAAGTTCAAACCAAAAGGGCAAAGCAGCATTTGTACCATCTCCGACAGTTGAGGAAGTTTGGGGTCTCTTCAAAGATCCTAAAGTCTTTCTACTTCGGTGCTGTGGAAAGTGTCCTAACACAGAAAATTATATCCTGGTTTGGAAACAGCTGTGTCCAGGACTGCAAAGCCCTTCAGAGAGTGATACGTGCAGCAGAACGCTGCTGAACATTTACACCAAGAGATGCAGGACCAAAGCCCTCAGGATTCTCAAGGACTCATCACATCCCAGTAATGGACTGTTTCACCTACTTAAATCATACTTGCAGTATCCTGGCCAAAACTGAGAGACTTAAAAGGAGTTTCTATCCTCAGGCCATTAGACTGCTGAACCAGGACATGCCACCTTACCCATCATTTTTTACATCCCTTCCCCTTCTTTTTCTCACTTGCACCTATTTGACCTATTTGACCTATGTGACACTCTACATCACTACAATACAGTGCTGCACTGCTGTTTTTTTATACTTTTTTTTATATTTTTATATGTTTTCTACAATCTTCACTCACTGTCACTATGTAAATAATATGGCTTATGTCACCTTACTCATATCTCCTACCCTCAATATGTAGATGGGGTTCCCAGCTTTTAGTAACCCATGTGTGGCCACCTTGAGCATAGCTATACTTAATTCTCATTATACAGTTTTACCTATGCGGCAAATATAATTCTATCTCACTGTACACATACTTAAAACCATAGGTGAAAATTATTAATCTATTTTATCCCTAGCTGGTTAATCTTTCACTTGGTTGGTAAAGTAGGTAAAGATGTTCAGAGTGGTGAATGCCAAGTCATACTGTGCCCCTCTACCTAATTGGTCTAATCCATGTATGTACAGCTGTTGGGTGAACAGAGAGCATATCTTAACTAAATTCAGCTTTGTTGACACATTTTTATCTTTGTCCATCGCAATGTATATACAGATTGATTGGCAGTTTAAATGGTTTGCCCAAATCCTAGTTACATCCTACAATAAGAGTTATTTAAAAATAACTCTTAAAAGTTACAGTTTTTACATGGAGCATGCCCATGAACATAGTCCTCTTAGTTTTCTATTGTCAACCCCAGCTTTGAAGTGGGGGCCCATGTGAGTGAGTTCAAATTGTATGTCTGGTATCCAACATGCTTAATTGTGATAATGATGACCTCCTTAGATGTGAGGAAATGTAAGTTACTCAATAGTTCCTTAAAGCCCAGATGACAGTAACTCAAAAAATTAACACTTTATGAACATATATATATATATATATATATATATATATATATATATATATATATATATATATATATACACATCTGCATATTGGCAGAATTAAAATCAAGGTCGCATATTACTGAGAATGTGAGATCCTAACTAGCTGTACTGTTTGGCAGTTTCTGCTGTTTGTTTATATAAATACTGTAGGATTAGACCTTCACATAGTTTTAGCAGTGCATGGGTAACTACAATATTGTTAAATTAACATAAAGCCTCTTAATGTTGCTGGTCCTTTAATGCAAATCAAAATTACAGCATAATATCAATCTATTTATGACTTTAGATGTGACATGTATATATATATATATATTTAGCTTTGAAGCCTGGAAGCTGATAACAAAGGACACCCATTGTCCTTACATGCCTATAAATAGTTATAGGAACAATTTCAACGACATATAAAAGTGGCTGTCAGAATGTCCCCCTGTACACAATGGGGAAGTGATATGGTTTCCTGAATAGCTTTAATTACTTTCTAGGGAGTACTTAAGAGTTTTTTCTTTTCATTTTACAATGCAATTTAGAATTCTAGTTGCTAATATTAACAATATGCTGTAAGTAAAATAAATAGGGCAAAATAGAGTATGTTATGATTGAAATACATGGTATTACATTTTTAGCCGTGTCTATCATTTTAAAACATTCATATATACATATATATATATATATATATACCTGTATATATATATATATATATATATATATATATATATATATATATATATATAGACAATTACAAGAGTCCTCAGCACT